>CM060904.1:74463048-76963048 GCA_030737815.1 Allium fistulosum | reverse complement strand
ATTTGTTGTTTCTAATTATCGCTTGTGATAATTAGATATTTGTTGATATGAGTTCTGATTATCGTTTTTGATAATCAGATATTTGTTGTTTCTAATTATCGCTTGTGATAATTAGATATTTGTTGATATGAGTTCTGATTATCGTTTTTGATAATCAGATATTTGTTGTTTCTAATTATCGCTTGTGATAATTAGATATTTGTTGATATGAGTTCTGATTATCGTTTTTGATAATCAGATATTTGTTGTTTCTAATTATCGCTTGTGATAATTAGATATTTGTTGATATGAGTTCTGATTATCGTTTTTGATAATCAGATATTTGTTGTTTCTAATTATCGCTTGTGATAATTAGATATTTGTTGATATGGGTTCTGATTATCGTTTTTGATAATCGGATATTTGTTGCTTTTAATTATCACTTTAGATAATTAAATAATTGTTGATTTGTTGTTTTAATTATCGCTTTAGATAATTAAATATTTGTTGCTTTGAGATTTAATTATCGCTTTAGATAATTAAATATTTGCTGATTTCGAATTTAATTATCGCTTTAGATAATTAAATATTTGTTGATATGAGATTTAATTATCGCTTTTGATAATTAAATATTTGCTGATTTGAGATTTAATTATCGCTTTAGATAATTAAATATTTGTTGATTTGAGATTTAATTATCGCTTTAGATAATTAAATATTTGTTGATTTGAGATTTAATTATCGCTTTAGATAATTAAATATTTGTTGATTTGAGATTTAATTATCGCTTGAGGTAATTAAATATTTGCTGAATTTGAAATTTGATTATCGTTTATGATAATCGAATATATGTTGATTTGAGAAATTTGATTATCGCTTTTTGATAATTGAATATTTATTTTCTCACTATCGTTTGAGATAATCAGATATTTGGTTTATCTTCTGATTATCATTTGAGATAAGTAAACATTTGAGGTTTTTGAGATTTGAGCTTCGTTTTTCTCTGGAGATTCAGGTGAGTAATTTGATTTACCCACATTCGATTCGTGCTCTGTATGGGATTTCTGCTCTGTTTTCCTTCTCTTTTAGTTGCTGGAACTCGATTGCTCTTGCTTTTGTTAGTCGTCTGATTTGATCCCTGATTCCCACGATGTTGATTCTTTTGATTGTAGCAGTCGAACCTTTTTGATTTCATATCTAGTACTTCCCCTGCTGACATTTGCTTTGCTTATGCACTCGTCATTACCTTGCTCTTTTGGTTGTTACCTTCTGTCCATTTATTCCTTATAATTGCGAGGACGCAATTCCTTTAAGGAGGGGAGTCTGTAACAACCCGAGATTTTTTAACAATTAACTATCGTCAATGTGACGCTTAGATTGTTTGTTTAATTCAGCTGGAGTTTTAATTGATTGCGTTTCTTTGAAAAAGTTGTAAAGCAGTTCGGGCTTTAAAATTTATAGAAGCCCATATTTTAGTTTAGAGCTGCCTTATCCCAGGAGATAAAACATCCCTCCCTCCTTCATTTCGAAGACCCGACCCACTTCATTTTCTCATTCCATAACCCTAACCAAACAAAGAATAAAAATGGTAGCCGTCTCCTCCTTATTCGATTCAACCCGTCCCTCCTTCTTCGATCGAAATCAGGGCATCGAGAAATCAAAGGCGTCAACCCCCATAGCTCGATCGAAGGACGTTTCAGCCTCGCCTTGTCGATCGCAAAATCGCTTGGAGTCACTCGAGGCTGCTAGGGTTTTGGTTTCACTGCCTCGTCGAAAATGGTGAGTAATCGTATTACTCACATCTAGTTCACTCTTCTTATGATGCATCTGTAATTCTAGTTGGATTCGACCTTGTTTTATCTCGGCCATTTGTTTTCATTTGGTATTGGTAATTGATGTTGCTTGGAACTTACCGCTTCGTGACTTTCTTGTTTTGATTTGTTCGACTCACGACTTGTTTTCGTGATGACCACGACCTTGTTCGTTTTCTTTGATCATCGTGGCTCTGACCTTATTCTGGGCCATTCGGTGTTGTTATGATATGTTTTGACCAATTGAAGTTAAATTGTTGTGCTCAGTGATTTGAATTGTTGGTTTTGCTTTAGTGGATTTCGGCATTTATTTGTTTCCTGGACATCGACTTTGATTTTTGGTGTTTTTATTTTACTTGTACTTCACCCCGTAGTATACTTGCCATTGTTCATTATACTGGTTGCAGTGGTTCATGTTTGCAATGGCAGTTTCATTGGAATTTTGGAAATTGTTCGATTATTAGATAATGTTTGGTTGCCATGTCTTTGATATTCTCGGCTTCATCTCCGATAATACTGCTGTTGATCTGACTTGTTTACCTCGACTTTGACTTGGTTATGATGTTGGCTACTGGTCAAATTTTATTTGTTTCAGTATCATTGTGGTCCTTGCATCATGTTTCACTAATGTTGGTCTACATATCCAAGAGCTCACTGACTTGAGTCATGTTGCATTGATTCGTTTGCTTGCATCTTATCCGCAAAGTTTAAACCTACATATTTGAGTTCCCTGTGTACATGATCAATTGAGTTCGTTTTGAGTTGCACTGCATTCCATATTAGTATCATTGGGTCTATTGTAGTTGAACACTTGTAGTTTCACTGTTACCTGGTTGTCAGATAACTGGTCATTTGTGTTATAGGCTTGGAGCTGGTAGTACTTGAACCTTCATTTGTTAATATCCTTCGTATATGTGCATTCATACAATCATCGTTAAGCCTGGGCAGTTGAGTCGTTGGGTATGCTGTTGCATTGCATCATGTCGTCGAAGTAACCTAGTTTCACTTGCATTGCTTATTTCTTTATCTTGTACTGTCCACCTGAGTACAGTCTCCATTTCATTGCCCCTATGCACTTGTGTTGTTATATGAACTTGGTGCATTACTTCGAGTTGTATCACTTGAATTTCAGTGTGCACAGAGCATATAATTAGTATCACTTGAGTCAGTTAGTTTGCATTTATGTTTCATGAATGAATGCTTCACTGCAGTGTATATGATTGCATTCATATTCTTGCTTGTGCATCACTATATATCTGTTGCATTTACTGGTCTGTTTGCATATTTCACTTGCTTAACCCTTGCATATGTTCGCTGATACATATTCGAACTGGCTGTGTCACTTCCATCTGTTTTGGGTTCTGACTCTTTGCTCATTAGCTGGTTCACTGTTCTACGTGTTCCCTTAATGCTACATTGCTATCTGGTAGCACTTGTGTCTGCACTTACATTAGTCACTACTGCATTCATATTCTTGCTGTCCCATTGTTTCTTGAATTTGGCAGCCTGGTTGTACATGATTGCATTTGAGTGTAGTTGCTGGACTGGTCTTGTCTACTTGTCATTATTTTGGTCTCTGACCTGATGTACCTTAGTCTGATACCGTTGCATTGTTGTACTTCATGTTCGTATAGGCTCTTGAGTGGGGTGTATTGCATAGCTGAGTTGAATCTGTCTTACTGATGCATGGCCTTTATGTGGTCTGCACTTGCATACTATTGCTGCCTTGTTCTCTTGCTGTCGAGGTTGTTTCTTTTTACGGTTGCAATTGTTTTGGTATAACTGCCTTCGTGCATCTGGCCTTACGAGCCTTTTCCATACTGCTGAATCATTGAAGTTGTGTTAAGTCCTGATAGTAGTGACTCAACCTCTACAGTTTCTACTTTCTCTTAATAATTGGAGTTGTGATGACTTCATCATTGCAGTGGCGAGGCAGTGCACGCGAGCGTGCACTGCAGCCACACTGTATTGATTTTATTGGTATTTCCTTTGCTTTTGATGCGTTGATCTTTTGAGTATACATGCTGTAGTGGCGAGGCAGCACACGCGTGCGTGTGCTGCAGCCCTACTAGAGTTGATGTTTTATATTGATTATTATTGCTTCTGTGCATTAATAAACTGGTTTGAATTAGACTGACCTGGGTATTATTTTCTTTTGAATGTAATACTCGGGTCAGACCCGAGTATTTCAGGTTGTAGATTTCTTTCTTTGAGTTGCTGTTCGGGATTGAAGACTTTTCACATCTTCTGAAGTTGTCAGTCATTTTGTAGTAGTCGTGTCATTGTATAGAATGATATGTATTCATGTATATTAGTCGATAATGTACTTGTATATATAACTTCTAGAGTCGACAGTTGTAGTTGTATCATATGTATTGTGTCAACTATGTATTAACTGACATCGGTTATATATATATGAGATTTTTGTTAATCTGTGTTCCGCATTTATATTATATGTGTTATTGTTATATCTAATGTCCTAAACTATTATGAACTATCGTAGTTTGTTTTATACTGATAATTGGATATGTCGATGGGAGTAAATAAATAATAGATGAAAAATAAAAAGTATATACCACTCCTATCGAGATAACCGATATTAGTGTAAGGCCAATTACGGATGGTCGCTCCTATCCAGCCTTATTCTTCGTAATAATAGACAGTATTTCTTTTAATACTCTTTGTTATTATGAGCATAGAGGTGGGGCGTCACAATTCTCCTCTCCAGAATATGCCTTTTGGTGTAATATGTGATATCATTAAGCAGCTCGAGGGTCTGGTTCAGATAAGGAGCCAGTCTCGCTCACTTTGCTTGAAATTCCTTCTTGAATGCACACCACTAACAGAAAATCACAAAAGATGTGTAAAATTTTAACTCCTAGTTCCTTGGTGATCTTGAGTTCGGCAATCAATGGTTCATACTCAGCTTTGTTATTCATCGTAGGAAAGTCTAGTTTTAAGGCATAACAGATCGAACATTCCTCGAGATTGACAAGTACAACTCCAACACCTAAACAACGTTCGTTCGATGCACCATCTTTGTACATCTTCCTCCTAGCATTTTGCTCACCACTGCTCTCCAAAGTGTCATCTCGTATAGCGTATTCAGCTATAAAATTCGACAAATCCTAACCCTGGATGGCTCTTCGAGGGTGATAAGTTATGTCGTACTAGCTCAGTTCAATGTTCCATTTCAATAGCCGTCTATATGTCTCGGGTCATTGCAAGACTTGTCGCAAAGGCTGGTTGGTAAGAACTTGATCGGATGAGCCTGGAAATAGGGATGGAGTTTCCTTGAAGCGATCAACAGGAAATATGCAAGATTTCAGCTTTGGGCAGTTCAGTTCTGCTCCTGTCAACCGCTTGCTGGTGTAGTAGCCAGGTCGTTGGATGCAAGATTCCTCACGTACGAGCGCGACATTCAAAGCATGCACTGACGGTGTCATATATATAAAAAAGTCCTCATCATCCACCGACTTTGAAAGGATTAGAGGCCTCTCCATGTGATTTATCAGATCCTGGAAAGCATCGACACACCCTTGCGTCCAAGCAAAAGTCCTTTTGACCTTCGGACTTTTTCCCTTTTTAATTACATCAAAGAAAGGGATGCATTTGTCAATGGCTCTGGAGATGTATCGACTTAATGCGCCTACCTTTCCATTCAGACTCTAGACCTCCATGATTGTCTTCAGGGCTTCCGTGTTCCTTAATGCCTGTATCTTTTCTGGATTGGCCACAATCCCACGGGAGTTAACAATGAAGCCCAAGAATTTCCCTGATGCAATGCCAAAAGAGCATTTCAAAGGGTTGATCTTCATCCAGTATCTTCAGAGAACACTGAACATCTCAGCCAAATCGGCAATGTGGCTTCCTGAATGTTGTGACTTCACTAGCATGCCGTCCACATAGACTTCCATTGAACGCCCAATCTAACTCATGAACATCCTTTTTACCAATCTCTAGTAGGTTGCTCCAGCTTTCTTTAATCCAAACGACATGACTAGATAGCAATACAGTCCCAGGTCGGTTATGAAGCTAGTGTTCATGGTTTGGGACGTGCATCATAATTTGGTTGTATCCACAGCACGCATCTATGAATGAAAGCAGTTCATGTCCAACTGTTGAGTACTCTAACTGATCGATCCTAGGATGCGAGAAGTTGTCCTTTGGACATGCCTTATTCAAGTCAGAATATTCGATGCACGTTCTCCATTTCCCGTTAGGTTTTTTCACTAATACTGGATTAGATACCCATTCCGGGTATAAGGCATCGCAGATGAGACCATTGTCCTTCAGCTTCTCTACTTTTTCTTAAAGCACAGAGGATCTCTCCGGACCTAGGTTGCGGTGCTTCTGTTTCACAGGAACGCATTTCAGATTTATATTTAATGCATGGCTCGCTATCTTCGACGAGATCCCACACATATCAGAGTGCGTCCAGGTGAACACAATCAGGTTTTCTAAGATAAAACTAATCAACTCCTTCATTAATCTGACACCAGGTTGTGATTCGACTTTCAGGATCCGTGTTGGGACATCCTGACTGACTGGAACATTAGTCGTCAGCTCAGCTAGAGCTTCTCTTCCACCTTCTGGCCCTTTTCTTGGTTCCATTTCCTTACGGAACCAACTGTGATGCCCGAGCCATGGCTTAGGCAGTGATTTCTATATGTCTAAAGCCTTGATGCAGAGTCCCCTCTACACGTTTTCCTTTCTCTTTTCGCCTCGCCTCCTCTAGCTTGACGATGTAACATTCACGACCAAGTCCTTGATCTTCGTGCACCACTCCCACACCATTATTTATAGGAAACTTAAGGGTCAAACACCAAGAGGCTATAGCTGCTCTGAACTCAGCCAGGACCGGTTGGCCCAAAAATTCATTTTAGGCTAAGTATATATCCAATAGAACAAAAAGCATGACCCATACTCGCCTATGGTCGCCCTCTCTAAGTACCACCGGTAGCATACTCGACTGGCTCTTTAGCCATCCCGTTAAATCCCTGTATTTGATATTTACATGGTTTCAACTCTTTTCCTCCAACGGCATCTGATCATAAGCTTTTTGGAATAGAATGTTGACTATGTTCCCACAGTCAACCCGTACCTTCCGAACTAAAGCATGGCCAATCATGGCCGAAATCACTAATGGCGCAATCGTTGGGGCTTCCACGCATCAGCATCTCTGTTCCAAAAAAGATTATCATCTGTCATGGCTTTGAGTTGTTTTGCCGGAGCTCCTTCTTCCACAGCCAAACAGCTTTAATTCTCAGTATGCATCAAAGCACCAACATACCTCTCCATCTCACTCAGACTCTTATCAGTGGGATGTGGTTCACCGATGATTGTATTAATCACCAAATGCTTCTCAAGACGCCTAAGCTCATCACCACAAAACCCAGATTACCCTCGCTGGGATGTCGTCCCGAGGGGTTAGAATTTCTTTGCCCGCCATCCTACAGGGCTTTCATGAATTATTCAATTTATTTTTCCGAATTAACTCCTCGATCATATCACGTAAGTGCTTGCACTCATTGATGTTATAACCGTATGTCTCATGAAACCGGCAATACTTGCTAGATTTCTTCTCCTTTTCAATTGACTGTTTGGGAGCTGGTTTTATGTACTTCTCAGTTCCTTGATAATGCTCTCTATTGAGTTGTTCAGTTTAATATAGTTATCATACTTCAGAACCCTAGGATGTTTCCTATTATCTGGCTTTCACTTTTTGGCCCCACCATCATTTTGTTTATGACTGCCGTTTTTGTTACCAACATTCACATCCACATTTCTAGAACTCCCTCCGGACTATTTCACAACATGTTTCTCTGTATCACTTCAGCTAAACTTCTAGCCTCTCCTTTTTTGGGATGGTTTCTTGCCTCTTGCAAGCGCAAGAATTGGTTTGCTTTTCTATAGAAAATATCCATCATTGCCGGGGGTTTCGTTTCCAGCCATCTCCTGAAATCAATCTCAGGATGAATCCCCTAATCAGTGCCATCAATATATGTCATCTTTCGCATTCAACGCCTTCGTCATAGCTGTATGGAACCTGTTTAAGAAGTCCTTCAATGACTCTCCCGCTCCTTGGAAGAGGTTTGATAATGACATCATATCTTCGGATGCGAAGAGTGTAAACAGAATTGCTCTAGAAATTTTAGCAACAAGTCAGCAAAAGACGATATGGATCTCGCAGGAGCCGAGCAAACCACATCGTTGCTACTCCTTCCAGGAAAATTGGAAAGCAATGACATCTAACGGCATCAGACGCTCTACCTAAATCCACATACCACTTGTACTTCATCAAGTGCTGCCTAGGATCCTTCTTTCCTCCGTACAATGGCATTATCGGCATAACAAATCTTCATCAATGCTTCTCGTATAGAATATTCTTAGTAAACGGGTTTTGACTAGGAGAAGTACCCTGTTCAACATTGTTCCTGAATTATTTCTCATTCATAAGCTTCCTTACCATCTCAGTCAAATTGTCCAGTTCTACAGGTTCAGCTGAACAGTAGTAGTCGAGATCTGTTCCGAGTATTCGGCCCAGGGAACGCTCTCAAGCATAATCCTAATACTTGGGTTCTCCAGACTCTAGGAGATCTGTTTGTCCAGCAGTCCCCCATGTTTGATTCATGTGTGGAAAATCACTAGAAGTAGCTCGATTCTCTTGGTTTTGATCATCAACAGCACGCCTAGAGGTCAAATCAACGTCACCTTCTAGAGGCCGACTCCCAAGGCCGACATTTGCTTGATTGGTACCGAACCATCCTCTTGGATCGATACCGATCCACAGCTCTTTGTTCTCGGTCTGTCTCGTCTCATGATATGAGGTTTCATCCATGTATTGTGTCTTCTTCTACTTTCTATCCTTCAATCTCTGCTCGGATGATGAGAAACTTTCTGATTCTGAACTAGAATAATCTATGTCCCACCTGCTTCTCCTATGGCTGTTCTGAGATAATTCATTCAGCAATCTCAAGCTCTATTGCATTTGCTGGTTCATCTCATTTTGACTCTCATGGAACCTATCCTCCATTTTTTACATCATTCTACCCCTCTCCATTCTAGTCACAACATCAGTTGGATTCTGGATCTCTCGCTGATTTGACTGGGAAACTCCATCCACATGCTGAGTACCTTGATTCTCACCATCATTGATAGCTCTGGAATTTGTAGAACACTTTCTTCTTGTTGAGGGGGCTATTGCAAATAGCTTCTAGTAGATTATGGAAATCTAAATAGTAGAAAGTTATGGTTGGAAAAATTGGATCTATCCCTTAGAATTAAGAAAACAATAACAGATAATGGATCCAAGTACCCTAAGAATAGGATTCTCGATGAAAGCACCAAAATGTTTGAAAAAAAAATGGCATAAACACCCAAGAGTTTATGTGGAGAATAAAAAGTGAAGAAATTAGATAAAAAAACCAAGCAAGAAATGAACACATAGCGTTTTTAGTGGTTCGACTAAACTTAGCTTACGTCCACTTAGTGATTTTATTGCCTTGATTCTTTATTACAGGCAATAGTTCTTACGGATGGGTATAAATCCATTTCAGATCGGTATAAATCCGAGAGTGATTATAAAAAATAGAGTAGAGAAAGCAAGAGCCAAAAATATCCTTAGATATGAGCCATACCCTCTTATTTATAGAGGTGAAAAGCCTAAAATCTCGCTGCCATGATCTCCACCTCATTTTCCATGCCATGCACTAATTCTCCAAGAAGATAAGTGGATAACTCAACGACTTGCATGGATCAATACTGATCCAACCCTTTGGATTAGTGTCTATCCTTAAGATGGCCAAATTGGTTGTCTTGAACTCCTTGTCTTGGCTCGTATCTTGGCAAGCTTCGTGATTCTAGACTTGTTTGCATTATTATTTGCTTGTTTCTGTGTTCAAATGATGGATCTATAAAGGAATGGAGTTGTTGAGTTTGAGTGCTCGTGGAGATTGACAAAGAATCACATGAGACCAACAAAACAATACTTGAAATAGGCTTTTGATATCAAGTAGAGAATGTAGGTAGAAGATGGGGTCCATAAGTGGAGAAAAGTTGGATCGGTACCGATCCAAGATGTTGGATCGATACCGATCCACCACTTAGGTGGATCCCGTCTTTTGTTCTCTTTGTATTGCTTAGTATTTTCCTCTTGTTTCCACTTGCGATTAGTTTCTGGACTCTTGAGCTATCTCTCCCAGCCTTCTGTCTTGATAGTTTCCAAGTTCGATTCATCTAGTATATTCGAATATTGCCTGGTCAAAATAAGGGATAACATGCTATGTACTGGATCAGATATGGCATACGCATTAGGAAGTGTAAGCCAATACCAGTGCAGTCCCAGAGAAAAACATTGGATAACCTTAAAATGTATCCTGAAGTGTTTAAGAAATACCCGAGATATATTCCTTATATAAGGGAATGGAGATCTCCTTATGAATGGGTATACCGTCTCCAGCTTTCAAAGTGATATAGATGATAGTAAATCAATGTCTGGTTATGTCTTTACATTTAATAGTGGAGTCGTCGGGTTGAAAAGTTCCAAACAAGAGACAATAGCTGATTTGACAATAGAGGCCAAGTACATCGCCCTCCATGAAGCAGTTATAGAGGCAGTCTGAATGCATAAGTTTTTGAGTGAACTCGAAATGATGCTCGATACAGAGAATCCTATGGCATTGTTCTATGATAAAAATACAGTTATCATATCACAAATGAACCCATAGTACACAAGAAGTCATGGTATATTCGTCAGAAGTTCCACCTTTTTAGAAAACTCTATTAGAAGAAAGATATCGTGATAAAAAGGGTATATACCAATGACAACATAGCAGATCCATTCACTAAGGGTCTAACTCGGTCGGCTCTTGAGAGGACAATTAAAGGGATGGGAATGAGATTCCATAGTTAGCCCCAAGTACAAGTGGGAGATTGATATAGTTATGAGTATGTCGTTGGGTCAATTCTGTAATTTATTATAAATTAATTAACTTTGTAATCAATTCTCGTTTGTAATAAAGGTCTTTTTCTTTCTGTTACATATTTGTTATAATGTGTTATAAGTAATTAAATATTTAATTAAAATATATTTAATAGAAAATCCATAAATGGTGTGTTTGTGATAATAATTACAAATAGTTGTAATCATGAGTATCGTATCATAATATAATAAGCACATCATTTTAAATATTCCTAGGCAAGATGCATTGAGACTGGATATTGATGTTTATATCGAGACAAGAGTATGTTATGCTCTCTAAATATCAGGCAGTGTATTACTCATGACTGCCCGGGGGCACCAAGAGGTTACGTACTGATAATTACTGGATAATAATGGAATGGCTCATTCAATAGTTTTCTATTGGTTAATATAACTAAGTTCAAACAGAAAATATCATTGTGATTGATTTACATAATTCTCTCGACTTGAGAATATTATCGATCTTCAATATGAAAGCTCTGCTTTGATTATAATCAAATCATGGCATAGCGTCCATTGAGTGACTATAGTTATGTTGAATGGAAGTATTGGAAGTGAAACACTCTTTAAGAGGGGATTCGTCTCTTCAGTTGTATGAGGTTAGTATCACGGTCAACTTAAGTCAACCTAAAGTCAAAATCTCTAGCCAGTGCTAATTATTATTATCACTGAACCAAGGACTTTGGTTTTGGACTATAGAGTTGAATATGAACGATATTGGAATTTTGACCACTACCAAATTTCATAAGTCCAAAGCGATATAGATTTAACGAAGAGAATCGATGTAAATAAGAATCATAACCGGGGAATGCTTAACAAAGTAGAATTGGATTTTACTTGGCCAAAATGTCACAACACCTGCTAAGTGACGTGTGAACGTTAATATTCGAATAGTTAGATATTAATCTTTAACCAAATTTACACCTAATGGGTCGCATAACCGAAATGTTGAATACTTCTTTGACCAAATGATTTAATTAATTTGCAATCATTATAAATTAATTAATATTTATGAAATATTAGTTATAAAATTTTATTTTCATTTGATGAAAAATATTATTAAATATGTTTGTAATTGTTATAAATATATCAATCGATATACGATATCGATGCGCATTTAAATTGGATTTAATTGCATTATATTTTTGTTTGGGCTTTAAATAGGTTTGGAGCTCATATGACAAAAGGGATTTTGGCCATATATAATACTAGGTAGGGGCGGCTATGATATAAGGAATGGGCTAGGTATATTGATAAGATAAAGGAAGAGAATGGGTAAGAGAGAAAAGTGGATCTAAATCCTAACTCATCTCTCTATTCTTTCCTCTATATATGCATCACTACGCTCACTCGTTCACTACCTTTTGAAGCCTCTAATCCCCCTTACTTCTGGTCGAATTCATCATCCCTCCTTTTCCAATATACAAGCTCAAATCAAATAAAATTAAATGTTACTCGATAGTTGGTGGACATCAGTACAGGAGCTAGCACCTTACTGGATTGGAAACTAGTTTATGGAGTTGATTTCATCGTTTCAATGTGTACTGATAGGCTTTGGAGATAAGTTAAATTTCTGATCTACAATCATAATTTAATGTCTAAATAGTTCATATGTTATATAATGATTTGTTAGTTAGGTGACGAGTTTAGTATATCAATATATCATCACATTTAGAATAGCTGTATGGTTATATGTTTATATTTATAAAAAATTCTTTTGTGACACACACCGCCATTAATGCTCACAACACAAAATAAAAAAATGATTTTTATTATTCTTTAATTAATTTAATATTCATTATTTGAATTATAGAAATAACATAATTTAAATACAATACCTTATACTATACAAAATATGGATTTATAATTTTATATATTTAGTTTCAAACTTAAAATATTTTTAGCATAAATAGAATAATTTATATATACATATTTATAATTATTTAGATACTATTTAAATCAACTAATTACATAAATTAATTATATCAACATATATAAATATATATTATAAAATTAAATTAGTACATGAAATGCTTTCAGTAGAAATAAATAAAATTATATATATAAATTAAATATTTCAATACTAACCAAAATTAAAATTTGAATTTAAAATTGATTTTAAATTATAATATATATATATACATATATACATATATAATATTTGAAAATTTAAAATTACTTAGATTTTTACTAAGAAAAATTAAATTTTAAATTATCTTTGAGAAATATTTTTTATAGATTTCCGTATGGAAATTAATATATATATATATATATATATATATTAAAAAGCAACTTTTGCTGTGAGCTATATAACAGGTATATATATATCTATTTTATATATCATATATATTTTATTTAAGTATATATATATGTGTATGTTTTATTATTAAATTATTTATAAGATATATATATATATATATATTATATACATATTTATTAAAAAATATTTGTTTTCAATTTCGAATCTTCGGTAAAATAAATAAATAAAATTATTAATATATTTTAAATATTTACATAATTATATATTTTTTTTTTATAAATTCTATATATATACATTTTTATAAATAAATTTAAAACAACATATATATATATATATATTTGCAATAATCTGAATACATAAATTAAATTATATAAACATACATTTGGATGATATATCTTTTATAGTAGATGAGTTAGCATGTCCATTGCGGCGTAAATCCCAACTCTTATACAAGGCCATGTTATACCTTGCATGGATTGCTATGTGACACATGCACACACACATATGTATATGATACACATATACATACATAATATAATATTAATTACATAATATGAAACTATATTATAAATTTTAATAAAATAATGATTTTATTTAAAAGAAATTTAGAAATGTTCTGAATAATTTAGACTTCTAGGTCCAATAAAGATCCAATATGGTAAAAAAATTGAAATTCACTTATTTCTCCCGTTGCGGGCTGGCCCAGTTCCAACAAATACACAAATAATATTATAATTAAATTAAATATTTATAAACAAATTAAATAAATTATTTAAAATAGTTTAGATTAGATCTAAAATAAATTAGACTTCATAGACTAATAAAGATCTAAAATGGATTTTTTTGAAGTTTACCCATTTACCCGTTGTGACCCGACCTAGTCCTTTAATGGTATCTGAGCCCAGTAGCCTATGTAGTCTAAATTAGCAGTATTAGGGCTAACTTATTAAAGCCTACTCATTTAGTAGGGCGTTTGGAAAGGCAGTGTATATGGATGAGTTTTGATAATCAATTACCCTGCATTCTTGGCTTTTGGGTTGGCCCGAAGGATGAAGTAAGCCAAAAGGTTATGCCTAATAAAAATGCCCGAATTGATTTTGGGCCTTGGGCTAATTTTCAATATCTATGTTGAAAACAATATTTTAAATTCAAAAGTTAAGTTTAAAATATGAAAAAAAATATAAATTTATAAAAAAAATTTCAAAATTTTTCGAAAAATTAATTAATCAATTTCGAAATTTTATATTAATTAATTGGATTAATTAAATAATTCACTAAATAAAAGTTAAATAATTAAATTAAAACATATATAATATTATATGTACTAATAAATTTTCAAAATTATATTTTAACTAAAATTGTTTTAATTAATTAAATTAATTAAATGTTACTTTTAATTAATTACTGTAATTATTCTAGTCAATATTCAATTTTTAAAATGTTTAAAAGGAATAAAATTAAATTAATTAAAGTGTTAAATAAATCAATAATCAAATTAATTAGATATTTAGTTATTGAAATTAAAATTAAGTTAAATATGATTTAATTAAATAGAGTGCAACTATAAAAAAGTAAATTAGATTTAAGGAATTAATAAATACATGTAATAAGTGCATCATGATTTCAGATGTGTTTGAAATTTGAATTAGAGGGTATTTCATAAGAATACATTATTCCATAAATCGATATCACTTGAATATATATATTCAAGATTATGAATCTCTAATATAAATGTTGTCCTTTACCATTTATATATTAATAGATACTTGCATGCTCTTTAGTTACTGATATTCCTCAAGCTAGAGATGCTATGAGTAATACTATATATATATTAGATGGGGCAAGATACATGCATGTATTTGTTGATATTCCTCAAGGTATGCACATTTATACTTAAGCAATCGCGAAATGGTAGGTACGGAATGAATAATACCTTTCGATTAGTCGACCTTCTTCAAGGTTGAAATGAGATTAGGACAAAGGATATGAGTTAGGAGTTGTATATGACATTACCAATAAAGTGTTATCCATCCCTTGCATGCCTCTGATTTGTTGATATTCATCAAGGTCAGAATCCCGAGGCAAGCGAGCCATAATGTTCACTAGAGAAGTCGAAAGGCTTCTATATTTCTCTTAGGGTTTTGAGAAATATAAAATCTAGTGGGAGCTTATTAAATAAATGAAATAAAATATTTAACCTATCTAATAATATAAGAACATCTGCTATGTATAATTTAAACTAATCTACTTCGATAAATTGGTGCAATTAATATAATTGATAAAATGTTTATCTATTAAAATATAAAAATGAACCGAATTAAGATTGACATAGAAATATAAATATATACTTACCAATAAATTCTTTGGCATGTTGTCACTTCAAACACCGTGCAAGCGCAACTACTTAAATATTCGTACCTTGGTCACTTAGATGTTAATTTGTTCGAGAATATGTATTATCTTCTATGAGTTTTGAAATTTAAAAGAAATACAAAAATGTGGATATTTAATCCCTGTTTAATCTCATATAAATGTTATATGGTTAACGATCATAATTCATATTGTTTGAAACATCAATGAAATTAGTTCATTTAAAATGAGCAAGTAAACTGCAATGCGAGACCGTGAATTCAATATGATTGATTAGAATGAAGGTCTTATTGTATTAGATGTAACACTAGACCAAGATCTATGAGATCAATCTAAGAATTCAATCACTTAAATGTATGTTTGATCAGTTTACATAAACTGCATCTTATTTAATATCATTAAATGTTAATGATGAAAAATGTGCTTTTGTAAAGAGTTCATTATAGTCATATAGTAAGGGTTTCCTTTTGTATAGTTCGACCATTTGGAAAGGAAGGAAAATATACAAGAATGGATGTAACTTAAGGCACAATTGGGATGAAAAAAATGAATGGTCACTTCTACTTCATGAAGAGAATAATATATACTTAGTAAGGAATGAGAATATGATTTCTATTCCAAAATGTATTTT
This sequence comes from Allium fistulosum, assembly GCA_030737815.1. Taxonomy (NCBI): domain Eukaryota; kingdom Viridiplantae; phylum Streptophyta; class Magnoliopsida; order Asparagales; family Amaryllidaceae; genus Allium; species Allium fistulosum. Next base: position 76,947,014 of record CM060904.1, on the reverse strand, counting down.
TGTATAGAATATTGTTTTCTATAAGACTTATTTTTCTTGAATTTAAGATATTTTATTTGAAACTCTTGACTGTAAACCATTACAGTAAATTAAATAAAATTCCATAGCAAATAGTTAAATAGAGCTTTGTATTTGGTACGCTATTATAGTAATGTCGGAAATAGTGGGAGCATAACGTATAACACTTCTTGGTGGTCGCACCAAGTTACGAAAACAGTTTTCATGAACATACCAAATATTATGTATGAAATAATAACTATTTTCCATATTGACTAAAAATAGACATAGCTTAATTACAACATGAAGGTTAGCACTAAAATTAGGTCAAGGTAGTTGGTGAATGATAGCCTTGCATTCTTGAGTTGTCATTATGTAATTTGTTTATTATCCAAGTCCTTTTATGCATAATTACAAATCACAAATGGCGTGGTTGGCCCTTAAAGTTCTCTATTCAAGCTTTTCTTATACAAGGTTCAAAAAAATGAAAATGAAGAAGAAGACGAAGTTGGGAAAATTCCTCCATTTTGAGGGGGGTAACCCTATATTTATAGATGATCTTGGTAGTTGGATCGGTGCCACGTGTCTCCTAGAATGAGTGAACGGTGGAGGTTGATTTTTACAAGAAGGAGTAAGCATTTGCATGGAGATTGATATGCGATGGCTTCAGGAAACATTTACGATAAATTCCCTTTCCTGTTTCAACTTGCAAATTTAATTTACGATAGCTCATATATGCCATCAGGGCTTTATTTGGTTGATCCATGATGGTTTCGCAATGGTGACTTAATGACTCATCGTGATGACTTGTAATTATCTCACGATGGCTCCACATTCTCTTTGTTTGGATATACCTCGATGACCTTAAGTTTTGACAAATCAATGATTCTTCACAATGACCCTATTACTTTATCTAATGGTAACTCCATAAAACTCTTTGCGATGGCTATTCCATGTTGTTTCATGATGGTTCCAATGTGTCATTTGCCCACGATAACTTTGGGGTTATCACAAAGGTTTTATTAAGTCGTTCCATAATGTCTATCCCGTGACTTCACTGAATTGGTGTGCAATAGTTTCCTCATATTTTACTAGTGATGACTCTCTATATTAACCTTGACTTACCACTTGAGGAAAGCTTATATATGCTTTATCGAACCTCTCGCGATAACATTTCTTCACCATTTGAGGATTGCTGGTGATGGCCATGTTTAATTCCCCGCAATAGCTTCACAGGACTTGCTATAATACTCTACGTTTTACCTTGATTGACCCTAAAAACTCCTTACGACGGCTAATGATAGCTATAAAGGAATGCACCCTAGTTTCTCTTTGGATAGTCTTTGTGACAACCTTGTCAAATCTTCTACGATAACCTTCATTTGGATGTTAGTTGGTGTTGCTTTGTTTGCATGTGATAGTTTGATTACCTTGATTTGTCATTCGAAGATAGATCGTGAAGGCCATGTAGGATTCCTCGTGATGGCTTTTTCTCTTATCAAGCGACTACTTCATGATCTATCATGATGGCTCTATTCTTTCATGTTTAAAGTTGTCACTCAGAAGCTTCTTCCAGATTTCTCTATAAACTCCTCATGATAGCTTATATGGGATTCTTCACGATAGCTTCATGGAACCCTTCTCGATAGCTCTGCTTTAACACTTGATAAAAGCACGTGATCGCCACTATAATTTGTCTTGTGGTGGCCTCTATGAATCGTCTCACGATGACTCCATTTGTTGATGATGGCATAGATTAAGCACGATGGCTTCCATTTACATATGAAGGCTTGAACTAGACACAATTACCTCTAATTGCACACGATGGCCTCTTGTCTATTAATTCATTCTTATAATATTAGGTATAACAAGAATATTTTGAATATTCATTATAAGAAAAAATATAATAATGGTATTTGTTTTAATAAAAAAATGATGCATTAGAAAATACAGAAGTATCTGAAATTTTAAAATTATTTTGGAATTATGGACTAACCTACGGTTCTGAAAAATAATTCTATAAACAAATGATTATAAATCATACAGTGCTAGTAAATTATATCTCAAGCAATTAGAGGCAAAGTACGCATTCAGTGGGAGCGAAAAAAGAGTTGGTGAACTCTTTGGATTGATTAAGTAGTCCCAGGGTATAATAATACCAAAATGTAACTGCATACTTCGTGTGACGACCCACAATTATGCACATTTTAAGTTGATAATAAATCACACGTGCCTAACCCAATTTGAACAAAAAAGCGGATAGTTAGGGGAAAAAAATAAAGATAGAAACATAGTAGAAAACAGAATCTCACATGAATGGAATAACATATATTGTTTATCACAAAATCTTTTACAGTGGAAATTTTACATACATATATCAGAGTCTAACCTATATCTAGCTTGGATAGTTATAAATCTTTGTCCTTACAATTGCTGAAAAACAACAAAACAAATGTAGCGGAAAATAGAATACGTCCATACGTTGACGAAGATCTCCAACTCTCTTTTGGAAATTCCAAGCGTCTTCAGCTAAACCTGAAACCACTCGGATCTGACCCGAGTATCAAAAATATCAGAATCGGGCTTGATAAACTAGCGTGAGAAAACTAGAATTTTAAATGTATAGAATAGATTGATGTAAATCAAACCTTTAGAAAAGTAGGGTATCTCGTAAGACCATGCCACTCATAAACACGGATGGGTTTTTACCTTACGACAACCAAAATACTTTTATACCGAAATAATTTGATATTTTCTTTAATGACATTCCTTTGAAAAACAATTTTCAAATAACATATCAAAATAGCCGAAATTGTTACATTTGTTAAATTTGACGACACACTAGTTCTACAACCAAAACCATAAAGGTTCGTATTGGAATTAGAGTTTCCAACATGATAGGGAACTAGTGGCCTTTTCTTCTGAGGTGAAATCTTAGTGCAACAACTAATGTATTTAATTGCCACTCATCCAATGACTCAGACGCCGCTATACTATGTTATCCACTTCGATGGATCAGCATACCCAATGGATACTCATCCAAGGACTCAAACATCGTTGTATCTATCTATAAGGCAATAGATGCCTTAAGGATCAAGATTCCATTGGAATCCTTCATACTCATAAAACCAATAGCCGAAATATATGTCCCGCAGTCCACATAATTACCCGTACCACTACCGAGATGTGAGGCTCATGAGGCTAAGCTCAATTTCTACAAAGTCACGCTTTGCTTTTCTCATAACAAGTTCCACTTTGAATGCCACATTGCCATTTCTAACAACATATTATTGATTTCCACGAATGTACAACCTCTGAGCTCGTACGTCTCAAAGAAGGGGGTTAAGTATAAGAGAGTTACCTCTTAATAACTCCTACACCACCAAAAAATGTACGTTTGTAGAGATCAATGTACGTGGTTTTTAGAAATTCAACCTTAGACACTCATCCATACAAGTTGTCCAGGAACAGGATAAACTGAAGGTACTCTCCTATTACATCCTATCGGGAATCACCCCTAGGATTAGTAGGGAGTGGTCCTTGCATCGAAGATTTTCATAACAGGCACTACTGCCACCCTGTATATATAATATAAAATCGCGGGGCTAGTGGAAAGCAGCTCTTCATCATGAACATCTCCGTCTTCAAAATCATTGTCTTCAACACGTCTTCACTTCCGAACGTATACATTGGTTCGAAGTGGTTTTTGGATAGAAATCACCAAGATCCGACTTCGGTTTCTCCGAACAAATCATCGATAAAAGATGTCAAGTATATAGGTGATTATCAAACATCATCCAATTAATATATCTATCCATTCATTCGATTATCTTTCAGAGATATATTCTTTTCAACTATTCCATTTATCTTCTCAAGAGTATATGGAATCATTAAGCCTCATTTATCAAATTCTTTGGTTAATTAAACCCTTTTTAATCTTGGAATAATTTCTAAATCATTTTACATTTTACTTAGGAAAACATTTCCAAATTATTTATTTAAATCGTAATAAAGATTTCTTATTTTCAAACCGTAACTCTTAATTGAGTTGAAACCATGTTATCTTAAGATGGTAAATTCAAAACCAGTTAATATTGAGTAAAAAGAATCTATAGAAATTATATCAATTTTACTCAATGTTAATTTCCGTATTCAACCTTTACTATCCGTCGAATAATGGTGAAATCACTTTTTAAATTCACACGGATAGTTCGGGTTCCCTCCTTGGAATTTAATACCAAGTATAAGAAGATTATTTCTATACATTCTAAGTTGTATTAAATTAAATTTGTAAATTTGAATCTTTTATACTTGTCTCATTTCTGACATTTCGACATTATCTATTCCACGCCCAAGAAAGAGGCCAGGTGAGCCAGGGCACTACTTGCTCCTGAACATCTCCTTAGTTTAAGAACCTCACATTCGAATCTCATGAATAGAAAAATCCAGTCTACTCATCCGCTTTTAGAGCCAAGATTAAATCACTTATTTATAACAGCTTTTCTTTTAATCTTTTATTTAAACTCTTTTAAAATAATTATGAAACCTCCAAATCATCCTTAAAACACTTATTTATTTATTTGAAAACATTTGTAAAATATTCAAGAAATAATAATTAAGTTAAAACAGTGATTTACAAAAGTTACTAAAACTGCTACGAAAAGTGCTGCAAATAGTGTTTTTAAAGCTTCTTTGATCAAAACAACTTTTCTATCATTTGGAAGTCCATTTTTATAGCTCAAATCCCTTTTTAAACACTTTAATATATTTATAAAATTTATTTCATATTTTAAATTTTTTAAAAATATCCATTTAAAGAATTTTCTTTTTTGGTTTTTGAACTGCCAAACTGCGACTATTTTGGAAACCTGTTTTGCTCATATTTCAAAATCTACTAAATGAAATCTCGATCTTTCTCTTTTGTTTGAAAACTATGATTATAAGAGTTTGAAAAATTCTTATTTCAAATAATTCCGACTCCGATTCAATTTTATAAATGGATTTAAACTTTTACGGTGCGAAATCGCGAACTGCCGTTACGCGACGTGCCTATTTTGACTTCCATTTCATATCTTGTCAAAACTCTTTCAAATTGAGTTTTAATATTTATGAAACATTTATAAAGCATTTTAAACCATTTCAACTAATATTTTCCATATTAAATCTCATATTCACTTTTAAACTATTTCATAATATTGTATTATTATAATATTCATTTTCAACCTTTTTATATTTCAATACCATCAAGAGGCTAAATAAACTCCATATGCATATAAATACGGATTTATTTTTCATTACTTAACAATTGTTAATTACTTAACCATTTCTATTATGATTTCTCATAATTTATCACAGCCAAGTTATCAACCATATAACCAACCATATAACCAGCCATATAATCAATCAAATAATCAATCAATTTTAAACCAAACGTATTAATTTATTAATTAAACATTTATGTCATTATTTTTAATTAAATTTAAAATTAACTTAAGTAGGTGTTCTCACCTTTATTCAAACTCAAACTTCCTACCAACATTCAAACAAATCAACACTTCTCTAAATTCTTTTTTACTTCACCAAAACATCACTTAAGCATCTTCTCCTTGCCCATTACTCACGACCATCACTTCTACGTTCACCTAACTCACTGCCTTGACGTCTTTCTTGTCTAGTTGCTCTCAGCCACCACCCTTTCTCTACTTTGCTTTCGATCATAAGGCCATAACGCTAACTCTTTTACTCAAGAATGCTCACGGCCAAGCCTCCCTATCCACCATGCAACCCACGACCACCTCCACCTTCATCATTGCTAGTGTCTAAACCCACGGCCATACCCCTTTTCACCTTTCAAAACCATATGGCCATTAAAGGAGAGAAGAAAAGAAGTGTGGAAATATGGTATAGAAATGAAGTGAGGGTGTGTGTTTTTATAGGCTAAGTATATACAAAATATCTCACATCACTTCCCTTTCTTCCATCACCCATGTGCTCCATCTCCTCCCATTATTTCGGCCGCCCACACCCCATGTGTGATATCCCGGAAATTTGGCAATATCAATTTAATAATCTTTATTAATAATTAAATTGATTTGTTGATTTATTTTATAAATTGACAAGTTTAATTCTTTTAAAGGTTAATAACATTTTAATTGGAAAGTTTATTTCTTTTAAAAAACTAATAACATTTTTAATTTGGGAATATCTTTTCTAACAATTTTAAATTAGGAAGATTTATCTTTCTAAAAACTTATATAAGTGTTTACATTTATAATGTATATTGGTATATATATTATAAATAGGTAGTCTTTAATTTAATAAAAGGATAAGTTTTCAAATTTATAATATATATGTATATATATATTGTTATTTGGAATTATGTTATAAAATTCAATATAGTAATTATAAAAGCTAATGTTAAAAATATTTTCCATTTAGAATATATATATATATTTGTATATATTAAAATGGAAAGAATATTGAATTTGAAATTATTAAAGTATTTTCAAACTTTAATATTTATATAATTTGTAATTTGGAAATTTGTAATTTGACTTAATACTTTTGAAAATGATATTTGAGATTTAAATAACAAGAATAATTTCTTATTTATTTTAAAGATAAATTTTAAGCTTAAGTTTTATTTAAGATTTAATTTAAGAAATTCATTTGTTTTAATATTCTTTTCTCTTTAAAAAATTCAAATATAAGTCAAAATGGGTTTGTAAAAATATATATATAGTTAAAATAATTTTCTCAAGCATATAAAAATATGTTATATTTAATTTTATCAAAGCATAAGTTACTTAAATAATAGTTTTCACATTTGTATATTTATTAAAAATCTTAAAGCTTATATTATCAAAGGATAAATACATTATATACATATAAATATTTCTTAAATACATATAAATGACTTAAATAAATTAATTAAAATAAGAATTAATATTTGTAAGCATATTAAGGTGGTTTAGTGACATTTGTAAAAATGTAAGCATAGGTGTAAGCAAATTAATACTTAAAAGACAAGTGGCTATATTTTAATTAAAGCTTTAAAATAATAAAATTTATATGGAAGAAGAAAAATCTGTATTCATTTTTCAGTTCAACATCCTTCTTCTCATTATTCGATTAAAACTAAATCCAAAATTTAAAGAAAGATAAAAGACTGGAAATCTAAAAGCAAAAGAAGAATGAAAACCTGGAAATCTAAATTCAAGGAAGAAGTAAATCTGGAATTGCTAATCAAAAGAAAGATCAAGGAAAAATTCAAATAGCAGTTTAAAATCTTCAAACAACTTGAAGTTCAGAAGAAGGAAATCAAGCAAGTAATCAAAGATCAAACAACAAGATTCAAATTCAACTAAGCAAAAGAAATCAAGTTCAAAAATCAACATGCAAAGCCTGGAAACAACCCTGTCTTCTGTTTTCTGTTCTCTGCTCTTTGATACAGGTGAGTAAATGAATTTTTAAAAACAGTTTAAAATCTTGGATTTCTACTTGTTCTTGTGAATGAACATCTTCATGTTATCTGAATACTTGAATTAAAATTGAATGAATGCTTGGATTATGCATTTTGAATGCCTGTGTCACATCCCGAAATTTTCGACTTTCGAAAATTCGACATCGATACTCACTTTATCGACTGCCGAGCAATCGAGTGCCGGAAACTCCAATAGTGAGGGTTTTAAGAAAAAGAAAAGTAGAAGAAAAAGAAGATAGAAGGAAAAGAGAAGAAAGAAAGAAGAAGAACAACAGAACAGCAACAGAAACAGAACAATATCAGAATCTTACACATCGCAGCGGAACAACATATAATAGATAAATGAATAATCTTTAAAACAAAAAAACTATATCATTTTATATATACATCAATCATCAGAGTCAATATACAACAATGGACAGTTATATAACTTGTCCTCATACAGAGTATACAGCGGAATAAATACTATCAGATACAAATACTACGTCTCGCCATCCAGCTTATCTCCAAAGCTCCAGAATATCCAGAATATCCTGATAATCTAACTCTAGACTGCCCGTGTGGAAATTGGTGGGCACCCAGAGTTTAGAAGGGAAACAATAAACTCCGAGTCAGTCATGGTGACTGGTGTGAGATCGTAAAACAGTTATTTTTCTTTAAAATAAACAACAGAAGATTTTAAAGTAAATTCGCAATGCTTTTGGAAAATGAAACTACCATAAGACCTCCCACCACACACACAATGCAAACGCAGAATTGGAGGAGATTTCTTCTTATGATAGTCAAAGATGCTTACTACGAAAAAATCAAATTCTTTTTTATATTATTAATTAGTGCATAGTGTGGAAAACATTTCGAAAGTATAATATTAATCTTAGCCAACATACGACCAGTATCGTATGCCTACTATAGCTACCATCTAAACAGCGGTGACCACCGTACGTAAATGGCAGGTTCTACAACTAATACCGTACAAAGTTCGTATTGGAGTTTGGTTTTCCAACAAATGGTCAGGCTAAGGAACTTCCTTTTCCACGATGGGTACGTCCCTGGAATAGACGACCCGAGAACCTAACCGGATCTCTGCCAACACAAGGCCGGGTTACCTCTGCAAAAATAGGTAACTACTGACACGCGTATGCCATCCCCCGATCGTCACCGATCTTCCCGAGGATCCCCGATTTCCAACAAACCACATAGATAATAATAATGCAGTAACCACAGAGGTTAAGTATCTGGGCTCCATACCATGATACCACCTTTATCCAGAAGGAATGACATACACTAAGGGGCGCTACTCCGTAGAACCTTGCTGCATTCTTCCTGTTTCGACCATTTCCGGGGTGTGAGGCTCGACGAAGTCTCGTCCACAAAGCTACGCTTTCTAAAAAAGCCCTGCTTCGGGTCAAACAAAATGATCAACCTATGATCACAAAGATATAAGATCAAACAAATGATCATATCACAAATGATCAAACACCGATCATTTCACAGCAACACTCAGCATGCCACGTTACCAAACTGGGATATATCGCTGATAAATTTCAACTACATAACCTCTGAGCTCGTACGTCTCAGAGAAGGGTGTTAAGCTAAGAGAATAAATTCTCCGCCACCAACAGATATGTATTTGAAAGAAATCAGCTTTATATCTCAAATTGTAACGTCAGACACACAATCCATATAAGTCTGTTCCGGGATTGAACAGAACCGAAGGCACTTATCACGAAGCCCTTGCAATTCCGGATAATTTTCAATCACGTCAGGATTTCCCGTCACTAAGGGTGATAAAACCTCTAAATCGAAGATCAGTCGATGTAGAGTAACTCGACGGTAATCCTTCCGTTTTCAAAAATATCCGGTCTTCAACACCGGTCTTCGAATGCAATTCATAACGACGTATCACATATTCGGAATGGGTTATACGACCCCATGGTCCTTTCCCGGCTAACCCGAATAGTGAGCGATTATTCAAAAATAAGTGTGGCATTCAAATTCATCCAATTCACAACAAATACCTATCTAAAGGTAATTATTGATAGTCGGTTATTTAACTATCAATAAAGATGCGCAACATCATCAGATTCCAAATAATTTTCCGAATTATTTCATCTTCAAAAATATCTTTACTAGATATAAAAATTTCCACACTTCAAAAATAAATCAATGTTTATTTTTCTAAACAGTTTCCCTTTCTTTTATAAATTCCATAGTGAATTTATATTTCAAAAATATCTACTGATATACGATTTTCAAATCGATTTCAATATTCACCTTCAATTTATCTTTACAAAGATAAATTCTAAAACGTTTCATTTTATTTTGGAAAAGCATTTCCATACTTATTTAAAAATACGTATTTCACAAATCATTTATTTTCAACACTTGGAAAATATTCGATATACTTAAATCAATATTAAGTATATATTCATTCTTTAAGGAAATCATAAATTTTAACATCTATTTGAGTCAAAAACGAATGTTGCGTAAAACATCGTTACGACGACTCAAAATCAATAGTGTAGGGATTCGGAATTAAGATAGGTATATATAAATTCCAATACTATATAAAACACTTTCTTCCGAAAATCATTTACTATAACAACAGTGTTATAGTCCATATTTTCCTTATTTTTCGAAAACGCCTGTTTCAACAAGAACTGTTGAAATCTATGCTTTCGATTCATAATACATTTTAAAACATCTTTAAAATGTTTAACTTCATTTTTAATATTACTTCTTCAAAAACAAATCCATTTTACTAAACAATATATTCACTGTCCAAAATCGTGGATATCATTCACTTAACCCAATTTCAATCATTTCTACATATTTATTTCAAAGATAATTCGCTATCCAAAATCGTGAACATATCTTCTTTAACAATTTTCTATATTTAATTTATCAAATTCAATTGATTTCGAATTTATAAACACGTTTATAAATTCTATTTCTATCTTAATAACAGCTCGACTTATAAATCTTTTTTTTTTTATTAACTTCGATCAATATTCCATTTAAAGGCAAAAGCCCAATTTATAAGTAAATTTCTTATAATCATTCATTCTACAACTTCATACTTTATAAATCTAAAACTTCAACTTTATAAATCTATAAACTTCAAATCTTCACAATTTATAATTCTATAAATTTCCTATCTTCACATTTTTATAATTATAAATTTCATATCTTCACATTTTTATAATTATAAATTTCATATCACTTATAAAACCCATTTTACAATTCCAATAACTTTAATTGATAAATATCAATTTGATACATCTTTTATATACATTGGTTTAATAATTCAAAAATCTCAACTTAAACTATTTTATAAATTTCTTAACTCTTTATTTCAAAAGAAATTACTTTTTTTGTTAAAATTCACAAAATCTTAATTTCTATAACTTAAAAGTTTTAACATTTATCTATTTAAAGTAAATCAATTCAACAATTTAAATAAACGTATATTTTCAAAGATTACTTTTAAAATTTCACTTTTAAAATCAACATCGTTATTTTTAAATTTCAAAATTTGAATCCAATGATGAAACGCATCAATTAGTCCATCGCAACATCAACATCACATATCATCACATGATAACAGAATATATACCAACATCTGTAAATAAATAAATACAGTTGAGGAATCCAGTTGGATCCCTCCAACCTGTTTCCCTGCATCCAAAGACGTTAGCACAATACCATTCCACTTCGAGGTGGAATATCGCGGTATATGGGTTTTTATAAAAATCCGCTTACTAACGGCGCAATAGGGTCTCATCCGCTATACGAGGCGGGAAATCATCAATCCAATATATACATATGCCAATATGTATATACTGCTATATATATAGATATATCCTATCATATCTAATAGCACATTCAAACAAATCAATCAATAACTGCAATTCAATTATAAATCTGAGTGAGAAGGTCTCACCTTAGCTTTTTAATTTGCCATCCATTTTCCATTTCAGTTTTGTTTTCTCGATTTTAACCTGGTATAAACAATTTTATTCAATCTATCAATATTCAAAAAACTGAACAATTTATTTTCGTTTCAATTGTTTCAGATTAACAAATTTCTCCTGACTAATCTATTTAATTAACCAAAAATTTTGATTTTTAAACTAACACTTTTAATTTGTAAACAACAATTTTTTTTTTATTCATCTAAAACAAAACTGTTTTGAAATTAACAATTTTAAAACTTACTGTTTTCAAAAATATCAATTAAAAATTGATGTTAACATATATTTCTGCAGAAAACTCCTGCTTACTTTATTATTATTTATATAACTTATTAAATTTAATTTATCTGTATGCATATTTATATAGATACATACATACTTATTTTTCTCTTTCAACCTGTTTAAAATCAATATTCTTTTAAATTTTTAAACTAAATCCTTATCACAAATTCTAAAACTCTGCTAATATTTTTTTTATTTTCCAGTAAAAATAAATATATAACAACGACTCCTTACCTTGCTACCGATGCCAGAGCCTCAGCTCTTCCCTTCGAATCGCAAAGCATCACGAGTCACCGGAGATTGACCTCATCCCCTCCGATATCTCGACCTGACCGCGACTCATCTTCCCCTGCTTCGCCGAGCCTCTTTCCCATCGATGCAAACCCCAGCGCCATCCAACCCCTAACCATCGCGACGAGCTCGCGAACAACCCCAGCTACGTCCCTGCTTCGCAGTCGCCTCAATCACGCGCGCGCACACGTGGTCGCGCTCTGCCTCATTCTCGAATCCCCAATTGACATCTGACTTCGCCCAAGACCAGGCGTCGTGAAACAGTTCGACACCAAGATCCCCACGCAGCCTCGACGAACTCCACTGCCGTGCGCGAGACCTCCATCTTGACGCGCCAATTCCCACAGTCGCTTTGGCCTCGCGAACTCGGCGAGCACGAAGAACTCGCAATTTGATTAACAGAGAGAAGGGAGGTAAACTCGATTTGGAATTAACAGAGGAGCGGCCCCTTTTTGATTTCGATTTTAGAACGAGAGGCTCGGTTTTGATTTTAAAGAGGGAGGAGACGAAATATTTAAATTTCATTTCGATTTTTGAATGCCTTCGTTCTGCCATTTTTCTTTGAAGCAAGTCGAATTCGAATAAATGAAACGAGGATGAGAACGAGATGCTTAAAATCGAATGAGGCATGGGTTACACGATTTCTTTTGCGTGATTCCCTGCGTGATCTTAGGCGTAGTTGAAGGGAAGATAACGTGGGGTGTCGACCAAATTTAAGTTTAAATTTTAAATTCGAATTCGAATAAATTTCTATGCGTTTTCCTGTCGTACGGTCACACTACAACTCAGATCAATACGAAATTTAAAATCCGACAATAATTTAATATTACGGACCCAATGGAACTGGTTTCATCGAATTCCGAGACTGTTTGAAAAATGACTATTTTATAAATATCGGTTCGAGTGATTATTTTCAAAACTGAACAAAACAGTTCGAGATTAAATTCTGAAGCTTCTATCATCTTCAGTATTATCAATACGAATTTTAAAAGCTTTTTTGAAATATTTTTCTTCAGCTTTAAATTGAAGATTTAAATTTTTATTCAACTCTCAATCGATTAAATTTCACAATTTAATTGTCAGTTTCAAAGTTATATCCGGGATTCGAATTAAATTACCGTTCAAATATTTAAAATAAATTAAATATTCTCAATTTAATTCGTTCAAAATTCCGGGTCGTTACAGACTTCCCCCCTTAAAAGAATTTCGTCCTCGAAATTACAAGTTAGGAAAAGTGGTCCTTAACTCGTCTACTATTTTTCACAATTCAATAGTTTTATCAATCTATCAATACAAATCTTTCTACTAAAGATTCGTTATTAATTCAACTATCTTTCCAACTTCAATTTTAAGTTCCAAACAACATTGTTTAATTTCTAAATTCAAATTCGAGTTTAAATTCAAATTTAAACTTCCAAATTTTCTCAAAAATTTTCTAACACTCGAAATTTTCGAAAAATTTTGCCAGCGTCTCCCTTGCGCGGCTAATACGGCACTACTACAAAACGTCCCTACGGACTCTCAGATTTCAAAAAGAAAAAGAAAAAGCCAAGCGGCTAGAGAGAAATCATCAAAAACTCATATTAAAACTCAAATACATACCTTTTTCGAGCAATTCAAATTTATCTTTGCAATTCAATTCCAATTCCTTTACAATACCTGTATACCTACTAGCCATAATATCTAGTTACATACATACAAACATTTTGCAAATTTCACTACAAAAATTTCCAATTCATACTTCTTATATCATCTTTAAATCTACTATTGAAGTTACATATTCAATTTTTACATTTCGAATTCCATTTGAATTCAATCCACAATCCCAATCTAATTTGGATTCGGTTCAACTTCTGAATATTGAATTTTATCAGCTTTCTTTAATTCACAACTGCACTATTTTAAATTAGTTCCAATTACTAATTCATTACAATTCTAATTCATTTATTCACATTTGTTTTCAACATTCAGTTCTAATTCCAGTTTTATCTTCATTCAATCATCAACTTAGAATAATTCCAATATCAGATTTTACTTAAGAATTTCGCTCTTCATTACTTAGGTTCAATATAAATATTCTTATTTTAAATTTACCACTTCGGTTAGATCTATTTACATTTAAACTGAATTTCTAATTCCTATACGAATTTCAATTCATCTTTCATTTTCAATTATTCAATTCAATTTATTTGCTTACGAATTCGAAATGAATTTCAACTTTCAATTTCATTTTCATTTAATTGATTCACTTATTATACTTGCTTTGATTTAACTTCATTCTTTTAAGTTAAATTTATTCTACCAAAATTCAATTGGTATAAGTTATCAACTTATTTCTTATTTCATACATATTTTGATATAGTATTCCAGAGTCTACCATCATTTCAAAGCCATTTTGAAAACAATTCAAATTCCATTTGAATTTCCAAAACAAAACCCAAATTTTCAAACAACTTCTATTTAAAACAATTTGGCAGCAATTCCTCTTTTGGAAACCCGAAAATGAACACCAATGATGCCGCGGTCATCATCGAAGTTATTTTCCAGCGATCGAAAAGAGTTTAGAGCTTTCATCTCTCCAAAATACTTTTCAAACCCTTTGAAATTCATTTTCAAATCAAAAAGAAGTTAAACTTTCCAAATCTCCAAAATTTTCAAATTCTTTTCAAAACATTTCCAAATACCTCTCTGGAATTCCGTTTCAAATTACAAATCACATTTATAATTTATATTCTTAAATTTCATTCGTATGTGAATTTATTTCTTAACTTTGGAGTTACGATTTCAGTTTCTTATTCAATTTCAATGATAATAGATTAATATTATCACTTCTAACAACCATGCAACCATATACTATAATAATTCATAGAAAATGATTTCTTTTCTATACAAAAATAGTTTTGGGCAAAATTATTTCATTCACCCTATTTAAAACAATACTGTGTCGTCTTGCCTCGTTTAAGTGTTTATAAATCTCTATCGATAATATGGCGTCCCACATACCGACCAAAATTCATAAACATCTCAACGGATAAGCAAACACAATATAAAACATTTTTATATTCACTAACAAATACGCACTCGTATCTATTATTACACTCAAACTCATTCTAGAGTACTGCTGACTCTATCTCTAATGAGTAACACCCAACAGAGCACGGTTGTCGCTTAACCATATGCTCTGATACCACTTTGTCACATCCCGAAATTTTCGACTTTCGAAAATTCGACATCGATACTCACTTTATCGACTGCCGAGCAATCGAGTGCCGGAAACTCCAATAGTGAGGGTTTTAAGAAAAAGAAAAGTAGAAGAAAAAGAAGATAGAAGGAAAAGAGAAGAAAGAAAGAAGAAGAACAATAGAACAGCAACAGAAACAGAACAATATCAGAATCTTACACATCGCAGCGGAACAACATATAATAGATAAATGAATAATCTTTAAAACAAAAAAACTATATCATTTTATATATACATCAATCATCAGAGTCAATATACAACAATGTACAGTTATATAACTTGTCCTCATACAGAGTATACAGCGGAATAAATACTATCAGATACAAATACTACGTCTCGCCATCCAGCTTATCTCCAAAGCTCCAGAATATCCAGAATATCCTGATAATCTAACTCTAGACTGCCCGTGTGGAAATTGGTGGGCACCCAGAGTTTAGAAGGGAAACAATAAACTCCGAGTCAGTCATGGTGACTGGTGTGAGATCGTAAAACAGTTATTTTTCTTTAAAATAAACAACAGAAGATTTTAAAGTAAATTCGCAATGCTTTTGGAAAATGAAACTACCATAAGACCTCCCACCACACACACAATGCAAACGCAGAATTGGAGGAGATTTCTTCTTATGATAGTCAAAGATGCTTACTACGAAAAAATCAAATTCTTTTTGATATTATTAATTAGTGCATAGTGTGGAAAACATTTCGAAAGTATAATATTAATCTTAGCCAACATACGACCAGTATCGTATGCCTACTATAGCTACCATCTAAACAGTGGTGACCACCGTACGTAAATGGCAGGTTCTACAACTAATACCGTACAAAGTTCGTATTGGAGTTTGGTTTTCCAACAAATGGTCAGGCTAAGGAACTTCCTTTTCCACGATGGGTACGTCCCTGGAATAGACGACCCGAGAACCTAACCGGATCTCTGCCAACACAAGGCCGGGTTACCTCTGCAAAAATAGGTAACTACTGACACGCGTATGCCATCCCCCGATCGTCACCGATCTTCCCGAGGATCCCCGATTTCCAACAAACCACATAGATAATAATAATGCAGTAACCACAGAGGTTAAGTATCTGGGCTCCATACCATGATACCACCTTTATCCAGAAGGAATGACATACACTAAGGGGCGCTACTCCCTAGAACCTTGCTGCATTCTTCCTGTTTCGACCATTTCCGGGGTGTGAGGCTCGACGAAGTCTCGTCCACAAAGCTACGCTTTCTCAAAAAGCCCTGCTTCGGGTCAAACAAAATGATCAACCTATGATCACAAAGATATAAGATCAAACAAATGATCATATCACAAATGATCAAACACCGATCATTTCACAGCAACACTCAGCATGCCACGTTACCAAACTGGGATATATCGCTGATAAATTTCAACTACATAACCTCTGAGCTCGTACGTCTCAGAGAAGGGTGTTAAGCTAAGAGAATAAATTCTCCGCCACCAACAGATATGTATTTGAAAGAAATCAGCTTTATATCTCAAATTGTAACGTCAGACACACAATCCATATAAGTCTGTTCCGGGATCGAACAGAACCGAAGGCACTTCTCACGAAGCCCTTGCAATTCCGGATAATTTTCAATCACGTCAGGATTTCCCGTCACTAAGGGTGATAAAACCTCTAAATCGAAGATCAGTCGATGTAGAGTAACTCGACGGTAATCCTTCCGTTTTCAAAAATATCCGGTCTTCAACACCGGTCTTCGAATGCAATTCATAACGACGTATCACATATTCGGAATGGGTTATACGACCCCATGGTCCTTTCCCGGCTAACCCGAATAGTGAGCGATTATTCAAAAATAAGTGTGGCATTCAAATTCATCCAATTCACAACAAATACCTATCTAAAGGTAATTATTGATAGTCGGTTATTTAACTATCAATAAAGATGCGCAACATCATCAGATTCCAAATAATTTTCCGAATTATTTCATCTTCAAAAATATCTTTACTAGATATAAAAATTTCCACACTTCAAAAATAAATCAATGTTTATTTTTCTAAACAGTTTCCCTTTCTTTTATAAATTCCATAGTGAATTTATATTTCAAAAATATCTACTGATATACGATTTTCAAATCGATTTCAATATTCACCTTCAATTTATCTTTACAAAGATAAATTCTAAAACGTTTCATTTTATTTTGGAAAAGCATTTCCATACTTATTTAAAAATACGTATTTCACAAATCATTTATTTTCAACACTTGGAAAATATTCGATATACTTAAATCAATATTAAGTATATATTCATTCTTTAAGGAAATCATAAATTTTAACATCTATTTGAGTCAAAAACGAATGTTGCGTAAAACATCGTTACGACGACTCAAAATCAATAGTGTAGGGATTCGGAATTAAGATAGGTATATATAAATTCCAATACTATATAAAACACTTTCTTCCGAAAATCATTTACTATAACAACAGTGTTATAGTCCATATTTTCCTTATTTTTCGAAAACGCCTGTTTCAACAAGAACTGTTGAAATCTATGCTTTCGATTCATAATACATTTTAAAACATCTTTAAAATGTTTAACTTCATTTTTAATATTACTTCTTCAAAAACAAATCCATTTTACTAAACAATATATTCACTGTCCAAAATCGTGGATATCATTCACTTAACCCAATTTCAATCATTTCTACATATTTATTTCAAAGATAATTCGCTATCCAAAATCGTGAACATATCTTCTTTAACAATTTTCTATATTTAATTTATCAAATTCAATTGATTTCGAATTTATAAACACGTTTATAAATTCTATTTCTATCTTAATAACAGCTCGACTTATAAATCTTTTTTTTTTTATTAACTTCGATCAATATTCCATTTAAAGGCAAAAGCCCAATTTATAAGTAAATTTCTTATAATCATTCATTCTACAACTTCATACTTTATAAATCTAAAACTTCAACTTTATAAATCTATAAACTTCAAATCTTCACAATTTATAATTCTATAAATTTCCTATCTTCACATTTTTATAATTATAAATTTCATATCTTCACATTTTTATAATTATAAATTTCATATCACTTATAAAACCCATTTTACAATTCCAATAACTTTAATTGATAAATATCAATTTGATACATCTTTTATATACATTGGTTTAATAATTCAAAAATCTCAACTTAAACTATTTTATAAATTTCTTAACTCTTTATTTCAAAAGAAATTACTTTTTTTGTTAAAATTCACAAAATCTTAATTTCTATAACTTAAAAGTTTTAACATTTATCTATTTAAAGTAAATCAATTCAACAATTTAAATAAACGTATATTTTCAAAGATTACTTTTAAAATTTCACTTTTAAAATCAACATCGTTATTTTTAAATTTCAAAATTTGAATCCAATGATGAAACGCATCAATTAGTCCATCGCAACATCAACATCACATATCATCACATGATAACAGAATATATACCAACATCTGTAAATAAATAAATACAGTTGAGGAATCCAGTTGGATCCCTCCAACCTGTTTCCCTGCATCCAAAGACGTTAGCACAATACCATTCCACTTCGAGGTGGAATATCGCGGTATATGTGTCACATCCGAAAATTTTCGACTTTCGAAAATTCAACATCGATACTCACTTTATCGACTGCTGAGCCATCGAATGCCGGAAACCCGAAAAGTTATGGTTTTAAGAAAAAGAAAAAGTAGAAGAAGAAGAAGATAGAAGAAAAAGAGAAGAAAGAGAGAAGAAGAACAACAGAACAGCCTCAGAAACAGAACAATATCAGAATCTTACACATCGCAGCGGAACAATATATAATAGATAAACACTAGTCTTTTAAAACAAAGAACTATATCAGTTTATACATACATCAATCATCAGAGTCAATATACAACAATGGACAGTTATATAAACTTGTCCTCATACAGAATACACAGCGGAATAAATACTATCAGATACAAATACTACGTCTCGTCATCCAGCTCATCTCCAAAGCTCCAGAATATCCAGAATATCCTGATAATCTAACTCTAGACTGCCCGTGTGGAAATTTGTGGGCACCCAGAGTTTAGAAGGGAAACAATAAACTCCGAGTCAGTCATGGTGACTGGTGTGAGATCGTAAAACAGTTATTCTTTAAAATAAACAACAGGATAATTTTAAAGTCAATTCGCAATGCTTTTGGAAAATGAAACTACCATAAGACCTCCCACCACACACACAATGCAAACGCAGAATTGGAGGAGATTTCTTCTTATGACAGTCAAAGATGCTTACTACGCAAAATCAAATCATTTTTGATATTATTATTAGTGCATAGTGTAGAAAACATTTCGAAAGTATAATATTAATCTTAGCCAACATACGACCAGTATCGTATGCCTACTATAGCTACCATCTAAACAGTGGTGACCACCGTACGTAAATGGCAGGTTCTACAACTAATACCGTACAAGGTGCGTATTGGGATTTGGATTTCCAACAAATGGTCAGGCAAAGGAACTTCCTATCCACGATGGGTACGTCCCTGGAATAAACGACCCGAGAACCTAACCGGATCTCTGCCAACACAAGGCCGGGTTACCTCTGCAAAAATAGGTAACTACTGACACGCGTATGCCATCCCCCGATCGTCACCGATCTTCCCGAGGATCCCCGATTCGCAACAAACCACATAGTAAAAATAATGCAGTAACCACAGAGGTTAAGTATCTGGGCTCCATACCATGATACCACCTTTATCCAGAAGGAATGACATACACTAAGGGGCGCTACTCCCTAGAACCTTGCTGCATCCTTCCTGTTTCGACCATTTCCGGGGTGTGAGGCTCGACGAAGTCTCGTCCACAAAGCTACGCTTTCTCAAAAAGCCCTGCTTCGGGTCAAACAAAATGATCAACCTATGATCACAAAGATATAAGATCAAACAAATGATCATATCACAAATGATCAAACACTGATCATTTCACAGCAACACTCAGTGTGCCACGTTACCAAATTGGGATATATCGCTGATAAATTTCAACTACATAACCTCTGAGCTCGTACGTCTCAGAGAAGGGTGTTAAGCTAAGAGAATAAATTCTCCGCCACCAACAGAAATGTATTTGAAAGAAATCAGCTTTATATCTCAAATTGTAACGTCAGACACACAATCCATAAAAGTCTGTTCCGGGATCGAACAGAACCGAAGGCACTTCTCACGAAGCCCTTGCATATCCGGATAATTTTCAATCACGTCAGGACTTCCCGTCACTAAGGGTGATAAAACCTCTAAATCAGAGATCAGCCGATGTAGAGTAACTCGACGGTAATCCTTCCGTTTTCAAAAATATCCGGTCTTCAACACCGGTCTTCGAATGCAATTCATAACGACGTATCACATATTCGGAATGGGTTATACGACCCCATGGTCCTTTCCCGGCTAACCCGAATAGTGAGCGCTTATTCAAAAATAAGTGTGGCATTCAAATTAATCCAATTCACAACAAATACCTATCTAAAGGTAATTATTGATAGTCGGTTATTTAACTATCAATAAAGATGCGCGACATCATCAGATTCCAAATAATTTTCCCAAATTATTTTATCTTCCAAAATATCTTTACTAGATATATAATTTCCACACTTAATCATTTGAAAACAATTTCAAATCAATTTCCACATTTCATTTTATCTTTGAAGATAAAATCTCAAACAGTTCATTTCATATTGGAAAAACATTTCCATACTTATTTAAAAATAAGTAATTCACAAATCATTTATTTTCAACATTTGAAAATATTCGATATACTTAAATCAAATTAAGTATATATTCATTCTTTAAGGAAATCATAAATTTCAACATCTATTTGAGTCAAAACGAATGTTGCGTAAAACATCGTTACGACGACTCGAAATCACTAGTATAGGGATTCGGATTTAGATAGATATATAAATCCCAATACTACATCAAAACATTTCCTTTCGGAAATCATTTACTATAACAACAGTGTTATAGTCCACCATTTCCTTAAATTTCTCGAAAACGTCTATTTCAACAAGAACTGCGGAAATCTCTGCTTTCGATTTATAATACATTTTAAAACATCCTTAAAATGTTTAACTTCATTTTTAATATCACTTTTCCAAAACTATCCATTTTAATTAATGATATATTCACTATCCAAAATCGTGAATATACTTCACTTAACCATATTTAAATCTTTTCTACACATTTATTTCAAGAATTGTCCACTATCCAAAATCGTGGATAAAATTCCCTTAATAACTTTCTATCTTAAATTCATCAATTTTGATTGATTTATTTCCGAATTTATAAAACAACGTTTATAAATTCCATTTTCTATTTTATATAACAACTCCGGTTTATAAATCTCATTTTATTAACTTCTAAAACTCACTTATAAGAATAAGTGATTTCGGATTTATAAAACAACGTTTATAAATCACATTTGTACTTTATAACGATTTCAACTTACAAAATCATTTCATTTTGCAATTTCTATTTATATCCCATCTAAGTGCAAAAGTCAAATTTATAAGTAAATTACTTATAAATCGTTTATTCTACAACATCTATTCACTTTATAACTTCACGTTATAAATCTATTTATTTCATTCACTTATGAAATCTTTTTTTATACTTCTTTTTAACACTTATAAAAATTCGTTTTATAAGTCCAATATTTCGATTTATAAAATATCAATTTTATAAATCTTTTTATACAAATCGTTTATAGTTATTCAAAAATCCCAACTTAAACCATTTTATAAATAAATCGACTTTTATTTCAAAAACGACACATCGGTTATATTTCACTAAAAATTATAACTTTTATAACTTTAAAATTTTACGTTTATAAATCGATTCAAAAATTCCATAAAACGTATATTTTCAAAAATCACTTTAAAAACCCTTTTTAAAATAACAGTCGTTATTTTTACATTTCAAAACTGAATCCGATGATGCAACAACACCAATCAGTCCATCACAACAGTCAATATCATATATCAATATGATAACAGAATATATCACAATATCTGTAAATAAATAACTACTGGTGAGGAATCCAGTTGGATCCCTCCAACCTGTTTCCCTGCATCCAAAGACGTTAGCACAATACCAATTCCGCTCCAGTACGGAATTATCGCGGTATATAGGTTTTTATAAATCCGCTTACTAACGGCGCAATAGGGTCTCATCCGCTATACGAGGCGGGAAATCATCAATCCAATATATACATATGCCAATATGTATATATTGCTATATATATAGATATATCCTATAATATCTAATATCACATCCAAACAGTCAATCATCAAATCAATAACTGTAAAAATTCCACATTCAATTTGAGTGAGAAGATCTCACCTTGATTTTAATTCTGATTCCAGCGTTTATTTCGAATAAAATTAAACGCGCGTTTAATTTTACCCGAAATTCTCATTGACTCCAAACGACTCCAATCCAGTTGCATCGCGCAGTATTCGCAAATACGATTCCAACGCACTTTGTTTCATCGAAATCTGATAACGTATGAAGAAGTTATCGCATTACAAAGATTATACGATTTAAATTAAAATTAATTTACACAATTTCTTTTAAATTTTAAACCTAACAACATCGTGGCCGTTGAAGCCTTCTTCCCTCCCACACGCGCGTGCTCCATCTCCAGGTCGAAGAATACGAACAAGAACCCACTGCCGTTCGAAACCCTCATCACCGCACCCCCCTAACGTCGACGAAACCCCATCACACTACCGCCAAATCGAAGCCAACCCCCTACCCCACTCTCGGCTGCAACCCCACGCGACCCGGTCTCCCCTATGGCGCGCGAAACGAGGTTGAACGGCGCGACTTCCCTGGCCAGCTGCGCCTCCTACGATGCTCTGATGATGATCACAGCCGTATGAATCGAAAGAGCTCGTCACCCCCTACGATATTGCAGTTGAACGTTTCCCCTAATTCTCTACGGATTTGAAGCAATTAAAGGAAGAAAATCGACAAATTTCGGCCATAGAAAACGAAAGTGGCGGCTGAAGCTTTGACCTAGGGTTTGAGTGCAAAAGTGAATTATGAAGGTCTTTTATAGAAAATTCAACGAATTACTATTCATCGATTTTTTTCGAACTCCGATTCGAGCGTGCCGGCTGACGTTTCTAGGGTTTACCCCGCGTTCCGAACGCAATGGAACAGGTTTCGGAAGCTAATTCGATCATCTGTGTGAGATATGGATTTAAACGATAAATTTAAATTAAACCGATTTAAATTGATTTCGAGGCGTTTTAATTTGTACCGGACAAATGGTAAATCCAAAAATTACGAAATTTGAAATCTTACAATAATATCACATTACGGATCCGACGAAACTGGTTTCGTCGAAATCCGAGACTTTTCGAAAAATGACTGTTTTAACTCGACGATTTAAAATTAAAAAGATATCGATGCGTTTCGAGTTGCCACGGTCAAACGACAACTCCGATTGCTACGAAAATTGAAATCCGATAATAACTAACTATTACGGATCCAATGGAACTAGTCTCGTTCAATTCTGAGACTGTTCGAAAATTGACTATTTTTCAATCGATAATTAAATATTAAAATATTCGATTTTCACAAATTAACTCCAAATTCGATTCTGAAAGTTCTATAACCTTTCTATAACTCCAGTATGATTAAATAAAATTTTCTAAATCAATTTTCAATCATTATTCAATCCAGATTTCAATTAATTCCGGAATTTCACTATTAAATTATTGATTTAATTATCCAATTAAACTCAATATTCGAATTTTAAATTATCCGACTTATTAATTCTACTTATTAATATTTAAAATCAATTAAATATTCGAATTTTAATTATCAAAAATTCTGGGTCGTTACAGACTTCCCCCCTTAAAAGAATTTCGTCCTCGAAATTACCAAGTAAGGAAAATGGTCCTTAACTCGTCTACTATTTTTCACAATCTAATAGTTTTATCATTTTTCAAACGGATCTTCCTACTAAAGATTCGTTATCATCTCAACTAACTTTCTAACTTCAATTATAAGTTTCAAACAGCCTTGTTTACTTTAAAAATTCAAATTTAAGTTTAAATTCAAATTTCAAACTTTCAAATTTTCTCAAAAATTTTCTAACGCCCTAAATTTCCGAAAAATTTCGCCAGCGTCTCCTTTGCGCGGCTAATACGGCACGACTACAAAACGTCCCTACGGACTCTCAGATTTCAAAAAGAAAAGGAAAAAGCCAAGCGGCTAGAGAGAAATCATCAAAAACTCATATTGGAATTTAAATACATACCTTTTCCGAACAATTCAAATTATCTTCGAAATCAAAATTTCCAATTCCTTTATAAACCTGTATATCCTACTAGCCATAATATCTAGTTACACATTCAAACTATTTTGCAAATTCCATTACAAAATTTTAATATAACTGCTTATACATTTTTACTTCACTGTTGAAGTTACATATATTTCCATTCAACTTTTCATTTCAAATTTCATTTGAATTCAATTTTATCTTCTATTCTGAATATTGAATTTATCAATTATTGTTCATTCAACTGCCAATATTTTAGATTAGTTCAGTTACTAATTCATTACCAATTACTATTTAAATTCAATTCACCATTTCAATTTCAAAATGAATTTTTAACATTCAATTTCATTTTCTGGCACTTGCAATCGCAATTTATTCATTCATTTACTAATTCATTCGTTTTTCAATTTGAATTTTATTCTAATCAAATTTCAATATTCTATAAGTTATCAACTTATTTACATCTTGATTTATACAATCATTTATACATTCACATTCATAATTTTTGTTCATATATGAATTTATTTCCTTATACTTTCAATTCACATTTATAGATTTCATTTGTTAATGAACTTTAATTCCAATCACAATTACATATTTTACATTAACAATTTCTATTCGTATAAGTTATCAATTCAATCATATTCCATAAATATTCTTATAAAGTATTCCAGAGTCCTTTCAACCTTTCAAAACCATTTTGAAAACAATTCGAATTTCCTTTGAATTTCCTAAACAAATTCCAAATTTTCAAAACAACTTCCATTTAAAACAATTTGGCAGCAATCCCTCTTTTGGAAACCCGAAAATGAACACCAACGATGCCGCGGTCATCATCGAAGTTATTTTCCAGCGATCGAAAAGAGTTTAGAGCTTTCATCTCTCTAAAATACTTTTCAAAACCTTTGAAATTCATTTTCAAATCAAAAATGATTTAAACTTTTCAAATCTCCAAAATTTTCAAATTCTTTTCAAAACATTTCCAAAAACTTCTCTGGAATTCCGTTTCCAATTACAAATCACATTTATAATTTACATTCTTTAAATTTCATTCGTATATGTGAATTTATTCCTTAACTTTGGAGTTATGATTTCAATTTCTTATTCAATTTCAGTGATGATAATTCACTATTATTACTTCCTAACATCCATGCAACCATATACTACAGTACTTTATAGAAAAACATTTATCTTCTATACAAAAATAATTTTGGGCAAAATTGTCTCATTTACCCTATTTAAAACAATACTGTGCCGAATTGTTCTATATAAGTGTTTAGAGATCCCTATCGATAGAGTTGTACGGACAATACCGACCAGAATCCATATACCACTCAACAAACCAATCATCACAATATAAAACAATTTTATATTCACTAACAAATACGCACTCGTATCTATTATTACACTCAACTCATTCTAGAGTACTGCTGACTCTATCTCTAATGAGTAACACCCAACAGAGCAGGGTTGTCGCTTAATCATATGCTCTGATACCACTTTGTCACATCCGAAAATTTTCGACTTTCGAAAATTCAACATCGATACTCACTTTATCGACTGCTGAGCCATCGAATGCCGGAAACCCGAAAAGTTATGGTTTTAAGAAAAAGAAAAAGTAGAAGAAGAAGAAGATAGAAGAAAAAGAGAAGAAAGAGAGAAGAAGAACAACAGAACAGCCTCAGAAACAGAACAATATCAGAATCTTACACATCGCAGCGGAACAATATATAATAGATAAACACTAGTCTTTTAAAACAAAGAACTATATCAGTTTATACATACATCAATCATCAGAGTCAATATACAACAATGGACAGTTATATAAACTTGTCCTCATACAGAATACACAGCGGAATAAATACTATCAGATACAAATACTACGTCTCGTCATCCAGCTCATCTCCAAAGCTCCAGAATATCCAGAATATCCTGATAATCTAACTCTAGACTGCCCGTGTGGAAATTTGTGGGCACCCAGAGTTTAGAAGGGAAACAATAAACTCCGAGTCAGTCATGGTGACTGGTGTGAGATCGTAAAACAGTTATTCTTTAAAATAAACAACAGGATAATTTTAAAGTCAATTCGCAATGCTTTTGGAAAATGAAACTACCATAAGACCTCCCACCACACACACAATGCAAACGCAGAATTGGAGGAGATTTCTTCTTATGACAGTCAAAGATGCTTACTACGCAAAATCAAATCATTTTTGATATTATTATTAGTGCATAGTGTAGAAAACATTTCGAAAGTATAATATTAATCTTAGCCAACATACGACCAGTATCGTATGCCTACTATAGCTACCATCTAAACAGTGGTGACCACCGTACGTAAATGGCAGGTTCTACAACTAATACCGTACAAGGTGCGTATTGGGATTTGGATTTCCAACAAATGGTCAGGCAAAGGAACTTCCTATCCACGATGGGTACGTCCCTGGAATAGACGACCCGAGAACCTAACCGGATCTCTGCCAACACAAGGCCGGGTTACCTCTGCAAAAATAGGTAACTACTGACACGCGTATGCCATCCCCCGATCGTCACCGATCTTCCCGAGGATCCCCGATTCGCAACAAACCACATAGTAAAAATAATGCAGTAACCACAGAGGTTAAGTATCTGGGCTCCATACCATGATACCACCTTTATCCAGAAGGAATGACATACACTAAGGGGCGCTACTCCCTAGAACCTTGCTGCATCCTTCCTGTTTCGACCATTTCCGGGGTGTGAGGCTCGACGAAGTCTCGTCCACAAAGCTACGCTTTCTCAAAAAGCCCTGCTTCGGGTCAAACAAAATGATCAACCTATGATCACAAAGATATAAGATCAAACAAATGATCATATCACAAATGATCAAACACTGATCATTTCACAGCAACACTCAGTGTGCCACGTTACCAAATTGGGATATATCGCTGATAAATTTCAACTACATAACCTCTGAGCTCGTACGTCTCAGAGAAGGGTGTTAAGCTAAGAGAATAAATTCTCCGCCACCAACAGAAATGTATTTGAAAGAAATCAGCTTTATATCTCAAATTGTAACGTCAGACACACAATCCATAAAAGTCTGTTCCGGGATCGAACAGAACCGAAGGCACTTCTCACGAAGCCCTTGCATATCCGGATAATTTTCAATCACGTCAGGACTTCCCGTCACTAAGGGTGATAAAACCTCTAAATCAGAGATCAGCCGATGTAGAGTAACTCGACGGTAATCCTTCCGTTTTCAAAAATATCCGGTCTTCAACACCGGTCTTCGAATGCAATTCATAACGACGTATCACATATTCGGAATGGGTTATACGACCCCATGGTCCTTTCCCGGCTAACCCGAATAGTGAGCGCTTATTCAAAAATAAGTGTGGCATTCAAATTAATCCAATTCACAACAAATACCTATCTAAAGGTAATTATTGATAGTCGGTTATTTAACTATCAATAAAGATGCGCGACATCATCAGATTCCAAATAATTTTCCCAAATTATTTTATCTTCCAAAATATCTTTACTAGATATATAATTTCCACACTTAATCATTTGAAAACAATTTCAAATCAATTTCCACATTTCATTTTATCTTTGAAGATAAAATCTCAAACAGTTCATTTCATATTGGAAAAACATTTCCATACTTATTTAAAAATAAGTAATTCACAAATCATTTATTTTCAACATTTGAAAATATTCGATATACTTAAATCAAATTAAGT
Source organism: Allium fistulosum (assembly GCA_030737815.1). NCBI lineage: Eukaryota > Viridiplantae > Streptophyta > Magnoliopsida > Asparagales > Amaryllidaceae > Allium > Allium fistulosum. The sequence goes on along the minus strand of CM060904.1, from coordinate 76,918,695 downwards.
ATATATTCATTCTTTAAGGAAATCATAAATTTCAACATCTATTTGAGTCAAAACGAATGTTGCGTAAAACATCGTTACGACGACTCGAAATCACTAGTATAGGGATTCGGATTTAGATAGATATATAAATCCCAATACTACATCAAAACATTTCCTTTCGGAAATCATTTACTATAACAACAGTGTTATAGTCCACCATTTCCTTAAATTTCTCGAAAACGTCTATTTCAACAAGAACTGCGGAAATCTCTGCTTTCGATTTATAATACATTTTAAAACATCCTTAAAATGTTTAACTTCATTTTTAATATCACTTTTCCAAAACTATCCATTTTAATTAATGATATATTCACTATCCAAAATCGTGAATATACTTCACTTAACCATATTTAAATCTTTTCTACACATTTATTTCAAGAATTGTCCACTATCCAAAATCGTGGATAAAATTCCCTTAATAACTTTCTATCTTAAATTCATCAATTTTGATTGATTTATTTCCGAATTTATAAAACAACGTTTATAAATTCCATTTTCTATTTTATATAACAACTCCGGTTTATAAATCTCATTTTATTAACTTCTAAAACTCACTTATAAGAATAAGTGATTTCGGATTTATAAAACAACGTTTATAAATCACATTTGTACTTTATAACGATTTCAACTTACAAAATCATTTCATTTTGCAATTTCTATTTATATCCCATCTAAGTGCAAAAGTCAAATTTATAAGTAAATTACTTATAAATCGTTTATTCTACAACATCTATTCACTTTATAACTTCACGTTATAAATCTATTTATTTCATTCACTTATGAAATCTTTTTTTATACTTCTTTTTAACACTTATAAAAATTCGTTTTATAAGTCCAATATTTCGATTTATAAAATATCAATTTTATAAATCTTTTTATACAAATCGTTTATAGTTATTCAAAAATCCCAACTTAAACCATTTTATAAATAAATCGACTTTTATTTCAAAAACGACACATCGGTTATATTTCACTAAAAATTATAACTTTTATAACTTTAAAATTTTACGTTTATAAATCGATTCAAAAATTCCATAAAACGTATATTTTCAAAAATCACTTTAAAAACCCTTTTTAAAATAACAGTCGTTATTTTTACATTTCAAAACTGAATCCGATGATGCAACAACACCAATCAGTCCATCACAACAGTCAATATCATATATCAATATGATAACAGAATATATCACAATATCTGTAAATAAATAACTACTGGTGAGGAATCCAGTTGGATCCCTCCAACCTGTTTCCCTGCATCCAAAGACGTTAGCACAATACCAATTCCGCTCCAGTACGGAATTATCGCGGTATATAGGTTTTTATAAATCCGCTTACTAACGGCGCAATAGGGTCTCATCCGCTATACGAGGCGGGAAATCATCAATCCAATATATACATATGCCAATATGTATATATTGCTATATATATAGATATATCCTATAATATCTAATATCACATCCAAACAGTCAATCATCAAATCAATAACTGTAAAAATTCCACATTCAATTTGAGTGAGAAGATCTCACCTTGATTTTAATTCTGATTCCAGCGTTTATTTCGAATAAAATTAAACGCGCGTTTAATTTTACCCGAAATTCTCATTGACTCCAAACGACTCCAATCCAGTTGCATCGCGCAGTATTCGCAAATACGATTCCAACGCACTTTGTTTCATCGAAATCTGATAACGTATGAAGAAGTTATCGCATTACAAAGATTATACGATTTAAATTAAAATTAATTTACACAATTTCTTTTAAATTTTAAACCTAACAACATCGTGGCCGTTGAAGCCTTCTTCCCTCCCACACGCGCGTGCTCCATCTCCAGGTCGAAGAATACGAACAAGAACCCACTGCCGTTCGAAACCCTCATCACCGCACCCCCCTAACGTCGACGAAACCCCATCACACTACCGCCAAATCGAAGCCAACCCCCTACCCCACTCTCGGCTGCAACCCCACGCGACCCGGTCTCCCCTATGGCGCGCGAAACGAGGTTGAACGGCGCGACTTCCCTGGCCAGCTGCGCCTCCTACGATGCTCTGATGATGATCACAGCCGTATGAATCGAAAGAGCTCGTCACCCCCTACGATATTGCAGTTGAACGTTTCCCCTAATTCTCTACGGATTTGAAGCAATTAAAGGAAGAAAATCGACAAATTTCGGCCATAGAAAACGAAAGTGGCGGCTGAAGCTTTGACCTAGGGTTTGAGTGCAAAAGTGAATTATGAAGGTCTTTTATAGAAAATTCAACGAATTACTATTCATCGATTTTTTTCGAACTCCGATTCGAGCGTGCCGGCTGACGTTTCTAGGGTTTACCCCGCGTTCCGAACGCAATGGAACAGGTTTCGGAAGCTAATTCGATCGTCTGTGTGAGATATGGATTTAAACGATAAATTTAAATTAAACCGATTTAAATTGATTTCGAGGCGTTTTAATTTGTACCGGACAAATGGTAAATCCAAAAATTACGAAATTTGGAATCTTACAATAATATCACATTACGGATCCGACGAAACTGGTTTCGTCGAAATCCGAGACTTTTCGAAAAATGACTGTTTTAACTCGACGATTTAAAATTAAAAAGATATCGATGCGTTTCGAGTTGCCACGGTCAAACGACAACTCCGATTGCTACGAAAATTGAAATCCGATAATAACTAACTATTACGGATCCAATGGAACTAGTCTCGTTCAATTCTGAGACTGTTCGAAAATTGACTATTTTTCAATCGATAATTAAATATTAAAATATTCGATTTTCACAAATTAACTCCAAATTCGATTCTGAAAGTTCTATAACCTTTCTATAACTCCAGTATGATTAAATAAAATTTTCTAAATCAATTTTCAATCATTATTCAATCCAGATTTCAATTAATTCCGGAATTTCACTATTAAATTATTGATTTAATTATCCAATTAAACTCAATATTCGAATTTTAAATTATCCGACTTATTAATTCTACTTATTAATATTTAAAATCAATTAAATATTCGAATTTTAATTATCAAAAATTCTGGGTCGTTACAATATGGGTTTTTATAAAAATCCGCTTACTAACGGCGCAATAGGGTCTCATCCGCTATACGAGGCGGGAAATCATCAATCCAATATATACATATGCCAATATGTATATACTGCTATATATATAGATATATCCTATCATATCTAATAGCACATTCAAACAAATCAATCAATAACTGCAATTCAATTATAAATCTGAGTGAGAAGGTCTCACCTTAGCTTTTTAATTTGCCATCCATTTTCCATTTCAGTTTTGTTTTCTCGATTTTAACCTGGTATAAACAATTTTATTCAATCTATCAATATTCAAAAAACTGAACAATTTATTTTCGTTTCAATTGTTTCAGATTAACAAATTTCTCCTGACTAATCTATTTAATTAACCAAAAATTTTGATTTTTAAACTAACACTTTTAATTTGTAAACAACAATTTTTTTTTATTCATCTAAAACAAAACTGTTTTGAAATTAACAATTTTAAAACTTACTATTTTCAAAAATATCAATTAAAAATTGATGTTAACATATATTTCTGCAGAAAACTCCTGCTTACTTTATTATTATTTATATAACTTATTAAATTTAATTTATCTGTATGCATATTTATATAGATACATACATACTTATTTTTCTCTTTCAACCTGTTTAAAATCAATATTCTTTTAAATTTTTAAACTAAATCCTTATCACAAATTCTAAAACTCTGCTAATATTTTTTTTATTTTCCAGTAAAAATAAATATATAACAACGACTCCTTACCTTGCTACCGATGCCAGAGCCTCAGCTCTTCCCTTCGAATCGCAAAGCATCACGAGTCACCGGAGATTGACCTCATCCCCTCCGATATCTCGACCTGACCGCGACTCATCTTCCCCTGCTTCGCCGAGCCTCTTTCCCATCGATGCAAACCCCAGCGCCATCCAACCCCTAACCATCGCGACGAGCTCGCGAACAACCCCAGCTACGTCCCTGCTTCGCAGTCGCCTCAATCACGCGCGCGCACACGTGGTCGCGCTCTGCCTCATTCTCGAATCCCCAATTGACATCTGACTTCGCCCAAGACCAGGCGTCGTGAAACAGTTCGACACCAAGATCCCCACGCAGCCTCGACGAACTCCACTGCCGTGCGCGAGACCTCCATCTTGACGCGCCAATTCCCACAGTCGCTTTGGCCTCGCGAACTCGGCGAGCACGAAGAACTCGCAATTTGATTAACAGAGAGAAGGGAGGTAAACTCGATTTGGAATTAACAGAGGAGCGGCCCCTTTTTGATTTCGATTTTAGAACGAGAGGCTCGGTTTTGATTTTAAAGAGGGAGGAGACGAAATATTTAAATTTCATTTCGATTTTTGAATGCCTTCGTTCTGCCATTTTTCTTTGAAGCAAGTCGAATTCGAATAAATGAAACGAGGATGAGAACGAGATGCTTAAAATCGAATGAGGCATGGGTTACACGATTTCTTTTGCGTGATTCCCTGCGTGATCTTAGGCGTAGTTGAAGGGAAGATAACGTGGGGTGTCGACCAAATTTAAGTTTAAATTTTAAATTCGAATTCGAATAAATTTCTATGCGTTTTCCTGTCGTACGGTCACACTACAACTCAGATCAATACGAAATTTAAAATCCGACAATAATTTAATATTACGGACCCAATGGAACTGGTTTCATCGAATTCCGAGACTGTTTGAAAAATGACTATTTTATAAATATCGGTTCGAGTGATTATTTTCAAAACTGAACAAAACAGTTCGAGATTAAATTCTGAAGCTTCTATCATCTTCAGTATTATCAATACGAATTTTAAAAGCTTTTTTGAAATATTTTTCTTCAGCTTTAAATTGAAGATTTAAATTTTTATTCAACTCTCAATCGATTAAATTTCACAATTTAATTGTCAGTTTCAAAGTTATATCCAGGATTCGAATTAAATTACCGTTCAAATATTTAAAATAAATTAAATATTCTCAATTTAATTCGTTCAAAATTCCGGGTCGTTACAGCCTGTGTAGTTTATATGATCTCTGTGTGATATTAACAGATATCATTTCTCTAATAAAACCAATAACTCCAATTCTATTTCGAATTTGCTTATGATTTGTAAACAAAAGATGTTTGAAATCATGTAACCTTCCATCTAAAAATAGTTATAAGTTTTTAAATTGAATAATTAACTCGAAATTTTTAAATGTACAGTAAAATGTAAATTGGGTCAAAATTTTATGAATTCAATTCTTAGTTTTGATTGCATGTTTGGAATAGTGTTAGGAAATCATGATTTTTTATGGTTTAATCACGATTTTTAGATTAATATTTGGAAGGGATTTTTGAGTTTACTGTTTTGGACATTTCGACCAAACTACGGCGAACGGCGGCAAAGTAGAGGCCGTGGTTTAATTCGAAGGTAGAGGGGATGGAGTAGATCATAGGAAAAATGGAGATGGAATTTATTGATGTAGGAGTTGGCTGGAAATCGAGAAAGTAGGGTTTAAGCTTTGGGTTTCGACGTCGATGTTCATTTGGGTTTCACGATGTCGATAGGCAATCAGAGGTGATCGCGAGTGTTGATATCGGGACTGGAGAACGTGTCGTGGTTGTGGTGAAGGTAGCGTGGCGATTCGAGGCTGTGGTCATCGGAGACGATGTTTTTCTGGTGATGTTGTTTCCAGGTGGTGGGTTCAAATGCTCGATTTTGATTCTCGTACGAATCGAGGAAATTTGGATATTCGAACGTAATGTCGTGATGGAGGATGACTTGCCGGAGGACTGAACGGAGATCGTCGTCGATCGTTGAAGGCGTGCACGTGCACGAGAACGACTGCGTGCATCTGAGAATTGGGTTTGGGGAAGAAAGTGGATGTCACGGGTTTTCTTCGGGGATTTTCGTGTTTTACTCGGAGCAGATAGCGTAGTGGGGATACTCGAGAGTTACTTCGAGTTTTCTAAGCTTTTACCCGGGTTTTTGGTGAAAGCAGATTTTAAGAAATTAATCCAGGAAATGTTTTGAAGTTTAAACAAAAGAAATTTTGTTTTGTAATATTTTCTGAGTTTAAACAAGTTTATATATTTTATAATATTGAGTTTTAAAATAAAATAAGTAGATTTTGAAATAAATTTGTATTTAATTATATTTAATAACTTGGGAAAAGTTTTAAAGATTTAAAGGTTCAAGTTAAAATGTGTTTAGTAATCAATTAAAATAGGAATTTTCTTAAGTATTTAGAATGTTGATTTAATTAAAGATAGTTAAATTGAAAAGGAAATTTAGAAAATTAAATTACTTTAATTATAAAGTGTTATTGGTAAATAATTAATTTAAATTAAGATAGTAGTTTCTTAATTAAGAACCTTTAATATAATAAGTTAAGAATCATTTAATTAAATTTAAATGATTAAGTTAAATTAATTAATTTGTGATTACTTAAGATAATCACTTATAAATTAAGTTAAGTATAATTACTTGATGAAGTGATTAAGGAATAATTACTGAATGTAATTAAGTAAAAGAAAAGTTATTTAATAAAATAATTAGAGGATAATTATTTTATGAAAGTAATTAAATAAGAAGTGATTAAGGTTAATTACTTAGTGTTATTAATTAAATAAATTATTTAATTAAGTTAATTAAAGGATTAAGATTAATTATAAGGTAATTAATTATTTGTTAAGGTAATTAATTAAAAATAATTAATTAAGGAAGATAATTAATTAGAGTTAATTACTGGTTAAGTTTAATCAAAGGTGATTAATAAATTATGGTTTAATTAAAGGTTAATTACTTAATGTAAATAATAAAATAATTAAAGGTGTAATTAGGGATCATTAGTTTTTAATTAATGATGTAATTAAGAGTTAATTAATTAAGATTAATTAATCAAATGATAACTAATTAATTGTAATTAATTAAGGATTAAAGTAATTAATTATAATTAATTAATTAATGAAGTAATTAAAGGATAATTACTATATGGGTTAAGAATAATTAATTTGTGAAATTAATTAAAGATAATTACTTAAATGTAATTAAAGTATAATTAATCAAGGTGATTAATTAAAATGGATAATTAGAGAAAGATTAATTAATTTATTTGTAATTTATTTATATATAAGTAAGATTTATAATGAAGTAATTAATTTAATTTACTTTAAATTAATTAAGAGATGAAGTAATTAATTTAATTCACTTTAAATTAATTAAAGATAGAGATAGTTAATTTAATTCATTTTAAATTAATTATGTTATGATTAAGTAAATCATTGCTTATATAAGAATGATTGACATTGATTGACTAGAATGAATGTAATCTCAGAAATGAGATAAGTAATGTTGTATGGTATGAATGCTTGGTTGTATTATGATGGTATTATAGATTAACTATTGTGATGTTGATATGGATTACATATTGGTTATGAATCATCTGTATATTTGGTAATGTGATTATCAATTGTGAATTATGAATTATCTATCTGTATGAATATAGATAAGTTAAATTGTTTAAACCTTTAAACAACTTGGCCTTAAAAGATACGTTTTGGATTTCGATGAGACCGGGATCGGGTTTGCTACATTATAATATAACTGGATTTCCTATCAAATGTTTTGGTTATCGTAAGGTAAAAACTTTTCCGTGTTTATGTGCGGGAAGTCTTACGAGATACCTTTTCTTTCAAAGGTTTTCAAAAGTTAAACAATTTTAAACCGTTTACTCACACCAGACCCATGTCTGACCCAAGTGTTTATTTTCTGTTTTATTAAACTCTTGGGTACTCATATTATATATGAGTAGTCAAGTGATTCAGGTTAGCTTGACGAATTCTGGAGGAGATTTGGAGCAGGAGGCTTCACCGTGTAGATATATTATGATTCCGCTGTGTATATGTTGTGTCTGTATCTGTGATACTTGAGTTGTATGAATTAGACAGATGTTTATAACTGTCTAATATGTGTTGTATAAGTTGTGTACTCTGATGTAATATGATACTATGCAATATTTTATGTGATATATTATATTTTATTCGTTCCGCTGTGAGATTCTGATGTGTTGTTCTTTCTTCTTTTCTATCTTTTCTTTTTCTATCCCTTTCTTTCTTAATTAACGATGCGACTTTCTATGGAGAAAAAGTCGGGTTGTTACAGTGGTATCAGAGCAGTAGGTTGAGTGAATACCTAGGCTCTGAAGTGGTGTCTATCTTGAGAGCGCGTAATTGTTAGTTATATAAAAATGGTTTTATATTGTGTTAATTGATCGGTTGAGTGGTATATGGATTCTGGTCAATACGAGTAGCTAACGTTATTGATAGGGATCTCTAAACACTTGAACCAGGCCAACAGACACAATATTGTTTTAAAGAGGTAGATGAAATAATTTTACCCAGAAATAATTTCTATATAAAAAAATATGTATCATTTTAAATATATATATATTTCTACCTATTTGTTGGGTTACCTGTTCGGGTTTTCCAATATAAGTTATAAAGGTAGATAAGGTGGTAGTGTGAGTAACACGACTACCAATAGTTAGAATTTGAGTGTTGAGGTTGGAAGTATATCTGACGAGACTATAGACCTAATACTGTCTCGAGTGAACTTTGTTGTGGTGTAAAGATTTCACCGATCTCTGAAGGAAACCAGTTATGGTTTAGAGTTTATCTTTGAAGTTGGATGAATAGAGTAGATCTATTGGATGAGCTGAAGAGAGTGATGGTATTTTGGTAACCTCAGGAAGTAGTAGCTGTGTGATGAGACACGGTGGCTATGGACGTTTCTGAAGATGTTTCTTCTGGAACAAGTTTGAAGAAGTGAGTCTGTTTCAGTGTTGTGGCTGAGTCCAGTGGGGTGTTTCTATTTGCTTTGAGGTCCGAGTTTCTCGAGGAGTTTCGGATAAGAAGTCTTTGGTTTGTGGCAGTAATGCGACTCGGAGTGTTCTATGTTGGCAGAAAGTTTCTGACTGAGCAGTTTTTCTGAAGGTGAAGTTCAAAAGCAGTAGAGTGAATCCATTTCTTCGATGGATTGGTTAGTCAAATATAAGCTGTTCTGATTAGTGAAGAGAGAACAGTTATCTTTGGAAATTAGGCCGAGCTGATCGCAAAAGTGACTTGCGATTGTTTAAGTATTCTCTTGGGATTATTGGAGATTGAGATTCCGTATCGACTTGATTCGTGGAGTTACCAGAAGTTCAGCTTAGTAGAAGGATGTCTCCTAGAGAATAATTTGGTGAAGCAGCTCAAGATTCTTTGGAGAGGGATTGACCACACCTAATTTTCTGGTGAGGATTCTGTTAAGGTGTTTTAACCAAGTAGAATGGTTCACTAAGATTTTATAGATATGGTGAACTGTGGATGATCAAGTTTGTGCTCGAGTTTCTCCGATGGCATTCTCATCTGTTCAAGATCAGAATTGTGCAGCGAAAGCAAGATAGCAGCTATTCTAGAGTGGAAGCAACCGAGAGTTGTAATTTTCTTCGAGTAGAGGATTTCTATAGGAAATTCAAGTGTATCTCTAAGTGTGAAGAAATTTTCGGGATTTTGAGGTAAAGTTGTCAAGTGCAACTGTTTTGACTATTTCAGATATGAGAGGTAGTTCGAAGTTCTCTAATGTTTGTAGAGTAGAGTTGTGTTTTGGATTTCGGCATATTTTTGAAACCATTTTGTTGAGTAGGATCCAGAAATTGGTTTGATGTTGGTCTAATCTGTTTCAAGAAGCATCAGCAAGGGTTAAGCTGATCAGGAAGAATGAAGTGACTCAGGATCGTCAAAGGAGTTATGCAGTTAAGAATTGATGGAATTTGGAAATTGATGTTGAAATTGGATATTGTTTAAGTTTTTCTCCGATCAAAGGAGATATAAGATTTGGTAAGACTGGAGAGTAAGCTCCGGAAGTATTATGAGATTTTTCTGTGTTCTTTGGAGATTAGATTTTGATCCCCAAGATTGAGTTGCCAGTTCGGATAACTGGAATTCATTTTATTTCACATATCTCTGAGGAATATGTGTATGATTCATCGAGTGATGGAATCAGCAGTTCAAAAGGATAGTTGGGATGGTTTTGAGTTAGTCTGATATCTTGTTCAGATTTGTGATCTAGAAAGGAAGGACTTCTAGATTATTGTAGATAGTTAGTTTAGATCCTGTAGAACGAGTCTCCCGGTATATATATATATACTTGGGGAAACTCGAGTAAATTCTATCCAGATTTTGACTGGATAGTTAAATTTGTTTGATTAAATTGTTTGCTATGGTTGTTAGAATATGATTGATATGTATGATTGCTGTCTAAAATTTTGCTAGGTTATTAAATTATCTTTGCTTTTAAATTTCGAGGACGAAATTATTTTAAGGGGGAGGAATGTGATATCCCGGAAATTTGGCAATATCAATTTAATAATCTTTATTAATAATTAAATTGATTTGTTGATTTATTTTATAAATTGACAAGTTTAATTCTTTTAAAGGTTAATAACATTTTAATTGGAAAGTTTATTTCTTTTAAAAAACTAATAACATTTTTAATTTGGGAATATCTTTTCTAACAATTTTAAATTAGGAAGATTTATCTTTCTAAAAACTTATATAAGTGTTTACATTTATAATGTATATTGGTATATATATTATAAATAGGTAGTCTTTAATTTAATAAAAGGATAAGTTTTCAAATTTATAATATATATGTATATATATATTGTTATTTGGAATTATGTTATAAAATTCAATATAGTAATTATAAAAGCTAATGTTAAAAATATTTTCCATTTAGAATATATATATATTTGTATATATTAAAATGGAAAGAATATTGAATTTGAAATTAATAAAGTATTTTCAAACTTTAATATTTATATAATTTGTAATTTGGAAATTTGTAATTTGACTTAATACTTTTGAAAATGATATTTGAGATTTAAATAACAAGAATAATTTCTTATTTATTTTAAAGATAAATTTTAAGCTTAAGTTTTATTTAAGATTTAATTTAAGAAATTCATTTGTTTTAATATTCTTTTCTCTTTAAAAAATTCAAATATAAGTCAAAATGGGTTTGTAAAAATATATATATAGTTAAAATATTTTTCTCAAGCATATAAAAATATGTTATATTTAATTTTATCAAAGCATAAGTTACTTAAATAATAGTTTTCACATTTGTATATTTATTAAAAATCTTAAAGCTTATATTATCAAAGGATAAATACATTATATACATATAAATATTTCTTAAATACATATAAATGACTTAAATAAATTAATTAAAATAAGAATTAATATTTGTAAGCATATTAAGGTGGTTTAGTGACATTTGTAAAAATGTAAGCATAGGTGTAAGCAAATTAATACTTAAAAGACAAGTGGCTATATTTTAATTAAAGCTTTAAAATAATAAAATTTATATGGAAGAAGAAAAATCTGTATTCATTTTTCAGTTCAACATCCTTCTTCTCATTATTCGATTAAAACTAAATCCAAAATTTAAAGAAAGATAAAAGACTGGAAATCTAAAAGCAAAAGAAGAATGAAAACCTGGAAATCTAAATTCAAGGAAGAAGTAAATCTGGAATTGCTAATCAAAAGAAAGATCAAGGAAAAATTCAAATAGCAGTTTAAAATCTTCAAACAACTTGAAGTTCAGAAGAAGGAAATCAAGCAAGTAATCAAAGATCAAACAACAAGATTCAAATTCAACTAAGCAAAAGAAATCAAGTTCAAAAATCAACATGCAAAGCCTGGAAACAACCCTGTCTTCTGTTTTCTGTTCTCTGCTCTTTGATACAGGTGAGTAAATGAATTTTTAAAAACAGTTTAAAATCTTAGATTTCTACTTGTTCTTGTGAATGAACATCTTCATGTTATCTGAATACTTGAATTAAAATTGAATGAATGCTTGGATTATGCATTTTGAATGCCTGTGTAGTTTATATGATCTCTGTGTGATATTAACAGATATCATTTCTCTAATAAAACCAATAACTCCAATTCTAATTCGAATTTGCTTATGATTTGTAAACAAAAGATGTTTGAAATCATGTAACCTTCCATCTAAAAATAGTTATAAGTTTTTAAATTGAATAATTAACTCGAAATTTTCAAATGTACAGTAAAATGTAAATTGGGTCAAAATTTTATGAATTCAATTCTTAGTTTTGATTGCATGTTTGGAATAGTGTTAGGAAATCATGATTTTTTATGGTTTAATCACGATTTTTAGATTAATATTTGGAAGGGATTTTTGAGTTTACTGTTTTGGACATTTCGACCAAACTACGGCGAACGGCGGCAAAGTAAAGGCCGTGGTTTAATTCGAAGGTAGAGGGGATGGAGTAGATCATAGGAAAAATGGAGATGGAATTTATTGATGTAGGGGTTGGCTGGAAATCGAGAAAGTAGGGTTTAAGCTTTGGGTTTCGACGTCGATGTTCATTTGGGTTTCACGATGTCGATAGGCAATCGGAGGTGATCGCGAGTGTTGATATCGAGACTGGAGAACGTGTCGTGGTTGTGGTGAAGGTAGCGTGGCGATTCGAGGCTGTGGTCATCGGAGACGATGTTTTTCTGGTGATGTTGTTTCCAGGTGGTGGGTTCAAATGCTCGATTTTGATTCTCGTACGAATCGAGGAAATTTGGATATTCGAACGTAATGTCGTGATGGAGGATGACTTGCCGGAGGACTGAACGGAGATCGTCGTCGATCGTTGAAGGCGTGCACGTGCACGAGAACGACTGCGTGCATCTGAGAATTGGGTTTGGGGAAGAAAGTGGATGTCACGGGTTTTCTTCGGGGATTTTCGTGTTTTACTCGGAGCAGATAGCGTAGTGGGGATACTCGAGAGTTACTTCGAGTTTTCTAAGCTTTTACCCGGGTTTTTGGTGAAAGCAGATTTTAAGAAATTAATCCAGGAAATGTTTTGAAGTTTAAACAAAAGAAATTTTGTTTTGTAATATTTTCTGAGTTTAAACAAGTTTATATATTTTATAATATTGAGTTTTAAAATAAAATAAGTAGATTTTGAAATAAATTTGTATTTAATTATATTTAATAACTTGGGAAAAGTTTTAAAGATTTAAAGGTTCAAGTTAAAATGTGTTTAGTAATCAATTAAAATAGGAATTTTCTTAAGTATTTAGAATGTTGATTTAATTAAAGATAGTTAAATTGAAAAGGAAATTTAGAAAATTAAATTACTTTAATTATAAAGTGTTATTGGTAAATAATTAATTTAAATTAAGATAGTAGTTTCTTAATTAAGAACCTTTAATATAATAAGTTAAGAATCATTTAATTAAATTTAAATGATTAAGTTAAATTAATTAATTTGTGATTACTTAAGATAATCACTTATAAATTAAGTTAAGTATAATTACTTGATGAAGTGATTAAGGAATAATTACTGAATGTAATTAAGTAAAAGAAAAGTTATTTAATAAAATAATTAGAGGATAATTATTTTATGAAAGTAATTAAATAAGAAGTGATTAAGGTTAATTACTTAGTGTTATTAATTAAATAAATTATTTAATTAAGTTAATTAAAGGATTAAGATTAATTATAAGGTAATTAATTATTTGTTAAGGTAATTAATTAAAAATAATTAATTAAGGAAGATAATTAATTAGAGTTAATTACTGGTTAAGTTTAATCAAAGGTGATTAATAAATTATGGTTTAATTAAAGGTTAATTACTTAATGTAAATAATAAAATAATTAAAGGTGTAATTAGGGATCATTAGTTTTTAATTAATGATGTAATTAAGAGTTAATTAATTAAGATTAATTAATCAAATGATAACTAATTAATTGTAATTAATTAAGGATTAAAGTAATTAATTATAATTAATTAATTAATGAAGTAATTAAAGGATAATTACTATATGGGTTAAGAATAATTAATTTGTGAAATTAATTAAAGATAATTACTTAAATGTAATTAAAGTATAATTAATCAAGGTGATTAATTAAAATGGATAATTAGAGAAAGATTAATTAATTTATTTGTAATTTATTTATATATAAGTAAGATTTATAATGAAGTAATTAATTTAATTTACTTTAAATTAATTAAGAGATGAAGTAATTAATTTAATTCACTTTAAATTAATTAAAGATAGAGATAGTTAATTTAATTCATTTTAAATTAATTATGTTATGATTAAGTAAATCATTGCTTATATAAGAATGATTGACATTGATTGACTAGAATGAATGTAATCTCAGAAATGAGATAAGTAATGTTGTATGGTATGAATGCTTGGTTGTATTATGATGGTATTATAGATTAACTATTGTGATGTTGATATGGATTACATATTGGTTATGAATCATCTGTATATTTGGTAATGTGATTATCAATTGTGAATTATGAATTATCTATCTGTATGAATATAGATAAGTTAAATTGTTTAAACCTTTAAACAACTTGGCCTTAAAAGATACGTTTTGGATTTCGATGAGACCGGGATCGGGTTTCCGTATACCGGTATTCCAAGTCTGGAGACCCGAATACCACATCGATCCAAATTAACGATAGGTCGTGAATCTCAAGTGAAGATGAAGATTCAGAGTGCAAGGGTTATTGTCGTTAACTCTGAGGGTGATTCCAAAACGAGTGTAACGAGATAATGCCTTCGGTTTCGTTCGAACCCGGAACGAACTTATATGGATTGAATGCTTTCAGCACATCGTCAGGCGGACGATGAGCATTCTAAGTGATATGTTCTGATTAAAGGTAATCGTAACCTCAAGCCTCATCAACCGGGAATGGCTAAAACAGGGGAGGTGCAGCAAGGTTTCGTGGGTAGCACCCACTGAGAGCAAGATAGATCCCTGTCTAGAGGTCCCTTTTCTTTTATTCGGCTTAGTGTGTGGTTGGTCGCGCCAACTACGGGATTGTCTTGTTCGGGATTATCCAGTAAGGGATGGTTCCGGCTTTGTGTTGCAGGGGAGCGGGCGTACTCCTCGGTACGGTGATCTAGGCCACGTACTGTGATGGGCGGTACCCCAGTAGCCCTGCCATTGTATGGAATCCAATTTCCAATAAGTGCCATCGGTCTTGATTGTATAACCCACTTTGTTGGCTAGTATGCTGGAATTTAATAATGTAACAATTTCAGCTATTTCATATTTATTTGAAAACCCTAGACCCTATTATAATATAACTGGATTTCCTATCAAATGTTTTGGTTATCGTAAGGTAAAAACTTTTCCGTGTTTATGTGCGGGAAGTCTTACGAGATACCTTTTCTTTCAAAGGTTTTCAAAAGTTAAACAATTTTAAACCGTTTACTCACACCAGACCCATGTCTGACCCAAGTGTTTATTTTCTGTTTTATTAAACTCTTGGGTACTCATATTATATATGAGTAGTCAAGTGATTCAGGTTAGCTTGACGAATTCTGGAGGAGATTTGGAGCAGGAGGCTTCACCGTGTAGATATATTATGATTCCGCTGTGTATATGTTGTGTCTGTATCTGTGATACTTGAGTTGTATGAATTAGACAGATGTTTATAACTGTCTAATATGTGTTGTATAAGTTGTGTACTCTGATGTAATATGATACTATGCAATATTTTATGTGATATATTATATTTTATTCGTTCCGCTGTGAGATTCTGATGTGTTGTTCTTTCTTCTTTTCTATCTTTTCTTTTTCTATCCCTTTCTTTCTTAATTAACGATGCGACTTTCTGTGGAGAAAAAGTCGGGTTGTTACACCATGCCATCATTTCTGTCTCCTCCATGCATGTGCATTGACTTTAAGGATGCTTCAGTAGTAAGAAAATGAAAATATCTTAGATATTTTTATAATATATACATGTATAAGTGTATGTGTATATTTGTATGTATATATGTGTTCATGTATATGTTAGGGTGTGTATATGAATGTTTTATATGTGCATAAGACATGTAAACAAGGTTGCAACAACTTTGAACAACTTTCGTTCGTTAAACCGTTGAAAATCGAAAAGCCGATTCCTAGTCATATTTTCACTTATAAGTTAAATTACATATGAATGTAAACAGAATTTGAAAACTAATTTCTTATCATTATATAATAATTAAACGAGCTTCATTTGATATTTAAAATAATTATTAAATCATTAAAACTCCATTTAAATTCAAAAGTTAATTATTCCAAAATAGTGATATCGTTAATGATGTCATAAAGACATTTTATTTTCAAAAATAAAATAAATAATTTTATTACATATTCTCACTCATAAAGATAAATGAGTGTATGTATCCAGCTCCGTGCACAATGTCGGAGGATCTAAGAGCTGTTTATCGATAAAACGATTTTCGACCATTTTATCGATATTCCTTCAAAGTTTATTTTTTGTAAATACTTATTCAAAATAAGATTACCATCATTATTGTTCAAAACATCATATCTATGTTTTAAAAAGCTTATATTTGAATATTTAAAAATAAATATAATTTATCAAATTGATAAATTTGTGGGTCGTTACACTTCGTTAAATTTATAGATGAATCATCATAGAAATGAACATGTGCATTTGATACACAAGTACGGTATTTATGATAAGTTCGTTAAGTATAAAATAATAATAAAACATAACATGCAAAGGAAATAAGAAAATTCAATTTGATCGAATATGTGAGTATATCGGAAAAGAGTTCCAAATTAACCTAAAAATGAATGATAAATTCAATTTCGAAAGTCACTCCACCCTATTATACATAATGATATATCGCTAAGGAGTAATCAAAGTTGAACAAGGTATGATCGATAATGAGTGAAGTTGATTTAACTTCTTTCTTTAAGGTTGTGTACTTCAGAGCAAGCACATAAGATTTAAATTAATTTCATCTAAGAACATAGTGTGTCAGATTATAAAAGACAAAAGTTTATAAAACCCCTACATATCCTAGGTCAAATAGTTGATGGGATGTGCATGTTGAAAGACTGCACGTAATAATGGTTGATAAGGGATCTTGTGTGGACCACCAAAGAAGTTTGGGACTAACCAATTTTGGTTGACTGAATTATATTATAAACATAAGTTCCATAAACTAAAACCGAATCAGTTTTATACATATGTACAGCTAATTCATAAAATGTATATGAATACCTATTCAGTTGCACTCAGAAACAATCGTTGTTTCAAGAAATGTCAATTTTGTAACAAAGGAATTTCTCATATAAATTATTAGTAGTAAAATGGTTTTGTATACGATCCAAAGATAAAACCGATTACAAAGGTTGAAATTGAATTAACTAAACCTAGACCGACACGACACATTAGAATGCATAATAAGAATTCCCACACATTAAAGAGAAACTATGAGTTTCTTATCAGTGTCGAGACTGGTTTTTACTCAGTTGTTAATAAAGCCATTATGAGTGTTGACTCTATCATATGGTATGATGCACAAATCCTTAATAGATTCCAAGTACAATAGAAAAACATGATTTTGATAGTTGTACCCAAAGGGATATGATCTGTAAGCTGGAAATGTGTTTTTAAGAAGAAGATTAATGCAGCTCGAATATAGAGAGCAATGTTGGTAAGAGTAATATCATAAATTTCAATTGTTGAAATTAGCATAACAGATTCATTATTCAACATGCTTAATTTAATTTGGATTTTACTCGCAAAATTATCAAATTGTATGATTTTGAGTTTTGGTACATATGTTCAAACAAAAAATTTGAATTAGTGATTTAAAATAGACTATTCACGTATAATACCAAAGTATCTTGAAGTCAGTGGAAGGGATATTGAGTTTGTGTGTTTCAGATATGATCCAAGACCTGATACGAAAGTATTATTCGATGAGCATTAGAGTTGAACAATTTTTTTTAATAGAAATGTCAGGAAGTTTGATTTTTGATCAAAATACAGAGAAGGCATGTGTTTATAAGAAGAACTATAAAGGTACTAGAATGTTACTAAAACTATAAGTAAACAACAAACTTATGATTATTAATGATGTAATCAAGTTAAAATCATTAGAGTTTGGTTTTTAATACTTGAAATTGGATTTGTAAATGATATCTTTTATAGTCGGTATAATATGATGGTAGGATTGTCCCAAACAATAAACGCACTTCATATTAAAACGTTTAACATGGAGCATATAAGATATATTCCTTATGCATTGGCAACTCTCAAATTAGCTTGGAAAATAGTAAAAGGATCGCTCTACTACGGCTTCGATGTCTTCACCCATAACCTCACTTCTAACTCGGAAACACATCTCACCAATAGAGTCTCCATCAACTTTAACGCCTAAATTGCTTTGGATCTAGAAAGAAATGTGTGATTATTTCACAAAAAATTGTGTGGGTGTTTATATTTTAGGAGCGATAAACAAAAACTTCTGTACAAAATTTGTTTTAGCTATAGTTTGAGTATATAAACATGTAATCTAGGGAAATATTTTATACTACAAAATTATGATTGTATAATTAAAGTAAAGCATGCTGCACATAATTACTGTAAATGGGATAAATGAACTTATTTGTGTTTGTATGTACTGTTGTACACCTCAAAAATAACATCTTCATTGTGTTAAATGAATTTTTTAACTCCAAATTTAGCATAGATGACGTGTAGATGTTCAATTTCTTTACTCAATTATTCATGCGAACTTGGTCCTTATCATGAAGTTCTTTTATTCATAACGAACGTTACGGCACGCGCTTTGCGCGTGATTTGTTTTTCTACAAATTGCATATGTTTTAACACATTTAAGAAAATCACAAATATTTAATCATGTTTTGTATTGAAATCATGTGTAATTTTTAAAACTTAACGGTCAGACCAAAAGATTACGCTTCTATTTCAGTTATTAATAAAGATTATATCTAACAATTGTATTTGTGTTTGTGTATGTGTGTATGCATGTTAGTATATATATTTTGGCACGTGCAATGCACGTGCATATAAGCTCTTTATTAAATTATTAAATTTGAAAGTTCTATGTTGTTTGATAAAAATAAATTGAAAAACATAAAGGAAAATGTATTTTTTTTTGTTAAAATAGGGTTTGAACTTGTAACATTGTTTATGTTTAAAATTTCCATTTGAAAATAGATGATAATATTTATTCACGGTGAGATTCGAATCTATGACCTTTTGTTTGCATGGAAGGTCATTTTTGAAATTTCACGATCGAACCAAAAAATTATGCTTTTATTTCAACTATTAATAAAGATTTATAGATTGGTTGATTTATTTAGGAAGATCTTACATTACCTATTCTAATGCAGTCATATGTATTTGACTCATTCTCTGAAGTTTAATTATAATTACATTTGAATACGTCTAAAGTAATTGTAGGGAGATTTTATCTTCTAATTTATTGGGAAGATCATATGAAATAACAATTCAATATTCTAAAAGGTATATATAGGGGTATTTTAGGAACTTCACGGTCGGACCAAAAGATTGCGCTTCCAAGCCAACTATTAATACAAGCATTACGGCAGGCGTTTCGCGTGTGATAAAGGTATCTGAATTATTTTTATACAAATTGTATTTGTTTAATACGTTTAAAAGAAAATGTTTTCCACAAATATTTAGCTATATGTTTGTGTTGAATCATACGTAGTTAATTTGAATTTTTATTTCTAAGTTGCAATATCTAATTTTTTGGTAGTTTAAAATTTTATTTATATTATTAATTTATAAAAGAACAAATTTGTAAAGTAGTTTATTTGTTAGATCCTATTTTTAAGTAATATGAAGACTTGGTAAATATTTATAGAGGATAATTTAAATCTGCAAAGGAAGCTTAATTGTCAGATCCTATTTTTGAGTTATACTAAATCTTGATAATATATGTATAGAGAATTTTTTTATATTTTCACGCTAAAATCAAAAGAGTGTGGCGAAAAATGTATTACAACCTTTAATAAAGAAATAAATATAGGGACAATTTTGGAAGTTCGCGGTTGGACCAAAAGTTTGCGCTTTCAAGCCAACTATTAATAAAGATATACATATAAGGGCAATTTTGGAAGTTTGCGGTCGGACTAAAAGTTTGCACTTCCAAGCCAACTATTAATAAAGATTATAAATAAAACCACAGAAGACATGACACGTTCAAATCCTATATAGAATTACAAAACACATAAGGCATGGTATCATAGATAATATGCTGTCAGTCAGTAACGAGGTATATTTTTGGAGCTCTTAGTTCTATAAAATGGAGGGAAAACATCATTTATTCAACAAGAGTTGAAAATTTCCAGTTAAAGGTTTAAGAGTAGATGTAAGAATTGTTATATGTGGAAGAATGCCTACTAAAAAGCTACATGTTTAGGAAGCACATAATAGTAGCATCGTCCTGCAGATGGTCACAAAAGCCTTAAGGCACTACTAGTCGACCTAAAGGCATTGACGGCTGGCATATCAAGAACTGCTCCTTTACCTGTCAACTAGGAATCTCATCGGCTTTTAATCTTCGTGGAGGAGAATATTCTTCAACCCCATCGTCAAATTGTGTCGGTGGTCTGATTCCTTTATTTATACCTAAAATTGGTGCTTGGCCATTAGGCTGATAGCCTACATGTAAATCATATGAACATCAGTGAATAATCATACAAAACCTATGTGTTAATCGACAGAATTTCTATCGGATTAGAAAATCGCCGAAATTTTTTGAAATAAATTTATACCGTAAGCGCATGGCGTACTATCGTAGTACGTGGCGAATAGGGTCGATCCGCAGGGAATTATTGATTTTAAATTTCCTATTCAATCAAATTAACCAAAGATTTAGAGTGATTAGCTAAAAAAATGAGAAAAATGACAAAAGAGGATTGATAAAAATATGAGAGTGTTAAGACAATTTAGAGGTAATTTTCACTCTCTAGATCACATAGTTCAACAAGTTATGAAATTATGATCTCTCTTTTTTGGTCATTAGTTAGTTTAATTGATGTGTTTATCATAAGTATGGCCTATTTGTGCTATTAATTAGCTCAACATAAGCCATCAAACTATAACACACCCCTTAAACAACTTTTCAACTCTCATGAAAAATGACAACAAGTTGAAAGCAAAATCTATTTTAAGCATGGTCTATTAACTATTAATTAGAAATATAGACCATCAAATTTCAATTTCTACATTCTCTTCTTTGCCATAATCATATTTAGATGAAGAGGCAATTTTTTTGTGTGATTGTTTAAGCATAGCCTATTTGTTATGAACAACATAGACTATCAAATTCAACATGAAACAATAAATCACATCAACATTCATTAAAGCACAAAAGAGAGCGATAATTATCAAAATGTTGAAGCTACATGATTAGAGGCTTCATTACCCCTAAATTGAAGGTATTAGCCTCTTATTTGTGTTATCAGATCAGCACTTGTAGCTTGCAACATGAAATAAAAAAGAGGAAAAAGAGAGCAAAATGAAAAGAAAAGCTAAATAAAAAGAAATGAACACTAAACTGCTAACAAAGTAAGAATGAGAGCATGTAAATGTAAATGAACATTAACTAACATTGCATAAAAAGAAAGATTACATGAAATAAAAATGAATGGCTAAGTAGCCATAGAAAAGAAAAGAGGAGAGCGTTTTTTATTTTGAGCCTAAAACTAACTAAGAGGAAGGGAGGGTTACATAAAGATATGGGGTATTTAAACAAGTTAGAAACCCTAATACATATTTTTGGGAAATGCCCAAAATGCCCTTGTAGGAAGTGTGGTGGCCAAGTTATTATTAGCTTCAATAATCACCCATTATGTGTGAAAGTGTAATGGCCATTAGCATGTGGATTAGCTTCTAATTTGTACATGAAGGAAGGTTGGTAGGTGGGGTCCTCCATTATCATGCCTTTGAATTATTTCCATCTTCATTCCTTTATCTTCACTCTTGTGCATGCATATATCTTCATGAAACCACTTGTATATGAATTTAAATTCCTACAAAATAATATAGAAATTTTCAATTAAATTTTAGAAAATTAATATATGCAAAAAATGACCATTTTGCCCTTGGATGAAGATGAATATGTGACAATTTGAAATAATTTGAATTTTGGTTTAAACAAGTTAAAATACCCAATATGATCATTTATTTAATTTAAATAGATCAAATATGGTGGTAAAAATATGCACATTTACATGCACATCAAATACCCCCACACTTATCTTTTCATTCATCCTCGAATAAAGAAAAAAACTAAGATAAATCCGTTTTCGTAGGAAACACGATTGCATTGAGCGTATGCAAGAAGCCGTTAAACCTTTGGGTGTCCCCAGTAGGACGAGTGTTGTCTCGTGAGGGTTTTCAGCAGATACTACCCCAAAATCCAAATGCAAGACGAAAATATTTACAAAATGCAAGATTTATTTACGAAGAGATGCACTTCCATCGCTATAGAACCACCAAGCGCTTTAATGGTACATTACATAAAATGGTAGCAAATACACTATCTGTGAATGAAATTTAATTCACAGAGATGAGGTATATATCTTACTATATTTGGATACCCTTTTCCATTTTTTACCTTTAACCTTCTCATTTTCAATTACTATTTATCTGCTACCAGCAAAATTTGAGTTATAAATAATCATATGTTAAGATCTTCTAATCATCAAAATTAAGCTTGTCTGAGCAAAGACATTGATAGTCATATATCTGGTTGAAAAATAAATTAAACTGTTTAAACTTTAAACATCCAATAACATATTTCACTTACCTAGTTATGCTGAAATACACATACACCAAACCCATCAAGGTGCTTTAACTAAGCTATATGAGAATTGTGAAGGGTAAACAATATCTTTAACCTCAAAAAAATATTCCTTTAGCAAGTAGAGAAGGAAAAGTTCCTTCCAATATTTTTGAAAAATTGTTATTTTAATAAATTTGCAAAAAAATAATGATATATTGTCACTTAGAGCATCTCCAACAGGTAAGAGTAGGTAATATTCAAGCGCTGAATATTACCCCCTTAATATTCAAAGAGGGCCAACAGATGGGCGCTGATTTAATCAATGCCCTTGCCTGGGCACTGATTAAATCAGTGCCCCATAGTTGGATGCTGATTAAATCAACGTCCATGCATTGGGCGCTGATATAATCAGCGCCCGTGGCTGGGCGTGTATAAGTGGGGCACCTAGCCCTTTATCCTCATAATTCACTCTGTTTTTTTTGCTTATTTATTTAAAAAATGTCGAAATACCGCCACGTGTAACAAAAATCACAAGACGTACCGTTCGACATCAGCCAGAGGATCTTGTTGGCCCAGCACACATTGTTTCAGCACTAGATACAATGATTTTCCAGCTATGAACTTTACACGAGCTGCCAGAGGGATACAACCATTGTATCTTCACAGCATTGGATGTGGTCGAGGTACAATTCTAACTAATAAATAACTAACCATGAAATAATGTTTATTAGATAGATATGTGATATTATAAAGTGTATTACTTAGTTGTTTGAATTTAAATTGTACAATAATCCCAAACAACCCTTTAATTTTTTAGCCACAATATGTCAGCTATCGGGGTAGTTGGGCGAAGTGTAGAGCACATCAGTAGGATACACTACCATAGGTTTTAGTAGATAGGCTGCAGACCTATCCTTTTGCACATTTCTTACAGATTAGGTCACCACAGTCATTTGATCGTCCACTCATAGCAGCCCTAGTTGAGGGATGGTGGCCTACGACACATACTTTTCATTTTTCGGATTTTGAGCTCGGCATTACCCCAGCCTATTTTTATATGTTGACTGGGATTGAGATCGGAGGCCCTCATAGGATACCATTTCCTTTTAACCATACATTTGAGAGCCCCGAGATCTTCACTATTTATCTACCCCAGTTTGAGGAGGGTCATGTTGCCTCCGAGGCGGTTCCCCTTACATATCTACAGGTGTACATTGCAGCTCATATGGGCACCGATGCTATGAGTGACGTCGTGCTTAGAGCATTTCTGCTGTATTTATTTGGCTCGACTTTCTTTTTGAACCAAAAGAGTACCATTAGATTAAGTTACCTTGCAGCGGTAGCCGATTTAGATCGGCTACACACTATAGACTGGGGTTCCTCTATACTCGGATATTTGTACACCGCTCTTGATTCTTTTGTGTTTGGGGAGGTTAGACAGATGTTTGGGTTTTTGTACATACTGCCGTGCTGGTACTATGAGTACATGGCGAACATGCATTCCCGTACTGTTGAGACTGCTAGTCATGCACCAGAGACATATTTTCCATGCATGAGACGATGGGAGCATGTTCAGTTCGTTTCTCGGGCGCCTATGGGGGCTAGATGACCTGATCGAGGCCCGTACGCAGATTGATATGAGGTGCATGAACAATATTTTTCGGACACCATGGGCTGCATATTGGATTTCCATGACACATGCGGGCCTGATGCATGGTGCTCATCCACTTTCTATTTCGTATCATTTGGACATGCGGAGGATGATCTTACTCCCACAAGCGTTTCTTCCTATTTGGTATTTGGGGGAGCGATGCTGGTTTCAGACTACTGAGGAGTTACGTATTCTTGGAGATACATTATCTTGTGACAACATGTTCGGCATACGTCGGACCATTGGATCACAGTATATACAGGGATTGAGACAGACTGGTTGGGCAGATGCTTCTACATGTTTCTTAGTGGAGGGGGATTATGATAGCTACTGGGTTAGAGTTGCTCCTCGATGATACATGTTACCTGACTACGCTCGAGGAGTGAACTCCGATCATGTAGGCCCACATGTTACCAGTGGTAGAGTTAAGGAACCTCCATTTTCTTTTGATCCCACTCTATTCCAGTATTCTCAGCAGCCCATGGACTTCTGTCTGGACACCTCTTATAGAGCGTATGATCTTACCGGTACTCTTATCGAGCAGCTGATAGTTTATCCCCTAGATCATGATATTGCAGCTGTCCCCACTGCTAGACTTTACCCGCCTTATGAGGTAATTCATTGTATTAACAATTCATTGTATAGTATTAGTTAATAAAATGTATGATGATATATTATATGTAATTACAGTATGCAGGTAGGTTAGACGAGCATAGGCGATATATTGCCGCCATACAGCATATGACCCTCGTTCATACTCAGACGTTCAGTCTTCAGGCTCAACTGGCGATGCAGGCACAGATTTATGATTTGCAGGCTCAGCTGGCTGCATTTCAGTTTGATCATGGTGCTCTTGCTCATGTAGATGACGCTGCGGACGATGACGATGATGATGTCGTTGACTTAGGATGATCATGCTATGTACTGTTACATTTATTTTACCATTGTTTGTCTATATTTATGTACTTCTGTATTGTATTGATGACATATATTACTGTCTATTTGTTATGTTATACAGTTTTTTTACATTTACATTGAGCAAATGTATTATATTGAGGACATATATTGTATTTCATAGCTTTATTTACAACATCACATCATATCGAGCACCGTTTGCACATTGCACTTATTTTGATGTTTGCGTAGCTTTATTTACAACACATTTACATTTCATAGCTTTATTAATAGTGTCACGCCATATTGAGCACTGTTTGCGCATTGCACTTCTTTTGATGTTTACCCGACTTAGCACTGTAGAAACGTTGAAGTACTTTTGATGCCAATGCTATTACAAAGTGGTGCAGTATTCTGTATTATTCGAACACTATAGCCACGTAGCACAGTGTTCGCCATATGACATCTTCTTATTGCTATATATTCTATTGCTTGGCAAATCATTCTGAATTCATCTCATCCTATTAAGCAAAAAATGGTGGATTACAGCCATATTTCCTCGCTAGAATCATACTCATACGAAGGTCCTTTAAGTCACGAGACCGCATCTAATCCATCTTATCTCGAAGAACCAACCGGATGGTATGTTGAAATGGAGGAAAGACATTATGAAGATGTAAGAAAGCATGAGAGAACTTTGCAAGAGCAGAGGCTTTTGGACGATGGAAGAAGATAGAGGGAGGAGCGGAGGAGCGGCAATGGGAGAAGGGAAAGTGAGCTTGAAATACAAACTCAACTACCTCAACCAAAAGAAAAGGTTGATTATGGAGAAATATATTGCAATTATGGAGCTAATATTTTGTATTTCTTCATAAGAAATGGATCAGACATTGGTCGACGCCACTATAGATGCTGTAATTTTCTTGATGAATGTGGACTATGGCAATGGTTGGACGATCCTTTACCTCATCATGCAGTAGTGGATGCAACTGAACTTGAACAAGAAATTGAAACGCTAAAGAGGACACTTGGTTCAGTTCAGTTATCACGTGATCGAAGGTAGATTTTAAATCATGTAGTTTGTATTTTTTTAGATCTTGTTTGCATCGTTTCGATTATTAGTTTGGTTCCACTTTATCGGTTTATGTCAATGTTGGTTGTCCTTACTGTATCGGTTTATTTCAATGTTGGTTGTCCTTTCTGTATCAGTCTTTTTCAATGTTGTTTGTTATATGACGTACTCAGTAGATAGTGAAAGTGTATACTACTTACTAAAGAACTAAAAGAAAATACGTAGAAGTTAAAGAACACACATTGAACTAATAGAAAATACGTGGAACTTAATCCTAATACATTCGATTGAAAGGAAATAAATGGAACTTAAATGGAAATAAATAAAACTTCATTCAAACTGTCTAATATAGCTAACCCATATATCATATGCATCATGTCCAACAAAATTAGTATGGTACTCCCAAAGATAGCGTGAATTATACGTAGCTCGTATTAACTGAAATAGGTCGTCTTCCTTCACTGTGTTTATAACGTTTCTGTAATGTTGACAAGCTCTAGTAAACGTAACATAAGTATTGCGAGTATCCAGAATCCGTCGAATTAATCTACAATCAGGATGATTATTAAAGGTTTCGTTTAGAGTAACCCAGAAATCTTGCTTAATCTCCTCTTCCATATGTCTTGTATCAACTTCTATGTACGCTTTATTAGTACAAAATAATCATGGGGAGTCCAACTTTCATTTGCCATGGAATTCTTGATACACTTCCACTATGAAATTTTCAGTTAAATAGACAATTCATAATCATCGTTATACAAATCAGTGATTGTTCCTTCACAACCAATAATGTCTGCCACTTACTAAATTAGAGTTGACCACACTACGTATCAATAATGTCTGCCACTTGCTAAAGTTGATTTGACTACCTCTGCAATTTTTGTTTGCCACTTTCTATAATTGATTTGACTACACTATGCATTTGTTGTCTGCCACTTGCTACAGTCGAGCTGACCACACTAAGTATCAGTAATGTCTCCCACTTGCTAAAGTTGATTTGACTACACTCTTCGTTTTTTGTCTGCCCATTGCTACGGTTGATTTGACTACACTATGTATTTTTTGTCTTCCATTACTAAAGTTGATTTGACTACACTTTGTATTTTTTTTATCTGCTACTTGCTACAGTTGATTTGACTATGCTCTACATTTTTTGTATGTCACTTGCTAATGTCTGCCACTAAATCTACATATCGTATCACTTCTATATAAGGACTTCAACTTCCATTCCATGAATCACATTTAACATCTTCTTTCTTTCTCTCCTAGCATTAAACTAAATACAATAATGAATACCTCATCTTTCGTCAAATGTTTTATGAAATTCGATAGTGATTCTGATGAAGAAGAGATTCTCCAAGAGGAAGTCCAAGAATTGCAAGAAATAGTTGACATATGCCATGAAGCTTATGACTCCACATCACAAAAACATGACGGATCGGTCATGGGTAGGGAACATGTAAACCGTAATCAATTTGTCTTCTACAAAACTCTGATGCAAGACTACTTTAATCCAAATTGCACTTATAGACCTGATATGCTCAAAAGAAGATACATAATGAGAAGAGATCTATTTTTAAGAATTTTAACAGGTATTCAAAACAATGACAAATATTTTATTTAAAAACCAAATTGCTTCAAAAACATAGGGGCTTAGTGGTGAACAAAAAATGACTGCTGCACTGAGGATGTTAGCTTATGGCACCCCCGCAGATGCATTGGATGATGCATATCGGATCGTAGAGACGACCGCGTTAGAAACTCTTGACAAACTCTGCCAATCTGTGGTGGACGTTTTTGGCACTGAGTACCTTAGATCTTAAAATGAGGATGATGTGGATTCGAGAAATGAACGAGGGCAGAGGATGGCCTGGAATGCTCGGAAGTCACGGCTATATGTATTGGGAATGGAAGAACTGCCCCAAAGCATACCATGGAGCTTATGATGGTAAAGAAAGAAAACCAACTATTATTTTGGAAGCCGTTGCTTCATATGATTTATGGATATGGCATGCTTTCTTTGGAATGCCTGGATCTAACAATGATTTAAATGTTACAGAGAGGTCATACTTATTTAATGATTTAGTACTTGGTCGAGTAACTCCAGTGTCATTTACTCTTGGGCAAAACACTTACGAGCACGAATATTATCTTGGTGATGGGATTTATCCAAAATGGAGCACCATTGTGAAAACATGTCCAAACCTAATAACAGCAAAGTAAGAAAAGTTTGCTATGATGCAAGAGGGATAAAGAAAAGATATAGAAAGAGCTTTCGGCATTCTACAATCCAGATTTGCAATGATTAGTAATCCATATCAACTTTGGTCTCGGGAAAAAATGTCCAGAATCATGTTTGCGTGTATTACTATGCATAATATGATTATTGATGATGAAAGGGATATGGATGAAGAACAAAGTCACTACAAATATGATGGTGCAAGGAAAATGCAAGAAGTATTCCAAGATGATGTTCTTATAATAGAAGAAGCATTCAACGTTCACGTGGAACATCAAATTTCGTACCGCGACGCACAACCTCACAACTGGCTACAAAAAGATCTTATGAATCATATTTGAAATTACTTTGGTGATTGTTAGTCCAATTTTATATTTGATTTGTCATGTATGTACGCGTTTGTGTTATAATGGTATTTAAGTTATCTTATTAATATGTATTGCATTTCCTTTAAAATGTTATTCTATTTGGTTATCGATTTTGTCTAAATGGAAACAAGAATGGTACAACATTAATTAATAACAAAATACAGCAGATTTAAATAAATGATACAGTACACTGAAAGTAGTACAACTTAAACAATTCTAAGATTAAAACAAACTACTTTGAGGGAGCTTAGAAATGATTATTTTTCATTTGCGCTCCATCCAATACTGCTTTTGCATGTCATCCATCTCCGTCGGATCTTTATCCATAATCATATGTTCTTGTCTTTCCCTTTCAATATCCAGCTTTTGTTGCTCAATTTCTTCAAACTTACACATCACATCGATCTTCTCCTTCGCTAACATGCTTCTATCTTGATGCCTTCTTTCATGAATTTCAAAAGCGGCATTCACTTTAGTGTCCACCACAACATCAACCTTATTCTTTCTCTTTGCCGATTTGACTCCCATTAGTCTATAACCTTCATCCGGTCTCTGGTCAAGCGCATTCGACTCATTTTCTCCCTCGAATTGACTTCCTCTACAAGATGAATCTCCCGGGCTAAAAGAGTATGACGATTTAAATGCTTTGTTCTTCCCCTTCCCCTTTGTTTGAACATCTCGGAGGCTCTTCGCATTATCAGAGTTCCACTTCGGCGTGCTCACTAGCAACTCGTAACAATTAGGAAATTGGTAATAATGCACCTTTTTAGCTCCGTTTTCCCTTGAAAAAGCTTTATGAATTCCTCATTCGCCATTCTTTTCTGAAAACCAAAAAAGAATAAATTAATAATCATATTAAAAATCAAAAAAAGCTAATAACAACATGAAACATACCAAATGCTCTTCGCCTCCCATTCCACTATGGTTCGCTTTCTTTATTTTATAAATTTGTGATTCATAAAACTAAGTTTGATGATTGATTTTCCCGAATCGACCTTGAATCACCGACAAAGATCGAGTATTTTCAGGATGCTTTAGGTTGAAGATATGCATTATTTTCTTTCAAAACTTATCGTTGCTCTGATTGTTTCTTCTAATCGAGTCGTTCGTATAATGATAGTAAATGTTGCATAAATCATAGTCCTCATCGCTTCTCCATGGGTTAGATGAATGCTGTTATCCCACCTTTTGGTCAAGGCTGGGATATCAATAGATTGGCTGGAAAGGATGGATATCATGATTGGAGATCGATACGAAATAAGGCTATGGTCGATGTCGTCAAAGTTTGGCCGAACTCGAATCAAGACGGGATTGATTGGGAACGATGAACAAGGCTAGAAAAGGCTATGTCTCAAGTGTCAAGTCGAATGGATTTCATTGGTTCGAGATATTGATGGATGCATACTTAAGGAAGCCTCGTTCATATCGATGCCTACGGATACGAACAAGACATTCGTATCGATCAGGTAGAAAGGTTAAGTGGATTTCGACTCAGTGAATACGAACTCGGATTGAACAGATAGGCGCATGATGATTTGTTCGACTCGATGATTTTGTATTGATCAGGATGGAACGTAGTAGTATACTTCGAATCGATACTATTTGTATCGGTCAACATGGGATGTTTCAAATCGATATGGTTCGTATCGATCAACATGTACTTCGAATCAATATTGTTCGTATCGATCAACATGGGATACTTTGAGTCGATACGAAGAAGTGTGGATACGAACAAGGAAGCACCAATAACAGGGAGTTGACACGAAATGAGCGGCATGCATATGTGGGTCGATGCGAACGGATGGAGACGAAGACGTGGATGCGAACGCTTCAGGCTTCCCGAAAGCTACAACTTGCATCGATCATAACTCACAATCTACAAGTCCAAATGCCACCAAATTTTCATAGGAGCTTGCATACAACCTAAAGAATTTTCACGATCGATCTCGACTCGATTGGACAAGATCTTGATTGATACAAATTTCATTCGTATCGATCACGGATCGAGTCAAAATCACCTAGGATCGATCGCGTGGGCCCACTCACGTGTCAGAAGAAGTCTCCCGAGATTTGAGTGAGATATTTGCAACCTACGCCTATAAATAGCATGCCAAAGCCTACAGAAGAGGGACCTTTGATTCTCCAACGTCCAGACTGAGCCGAAATCACCATTATACTAAAACTTCACTGTTATACTCGAAAATTACTGCAGTAATCCGTTGTAACCAGCGAGCAAAGTCAATAAAAGATTAACTTTTGAAGTGGACGTAGGCCGGAGATAGCCGAACCACTATAAATCTTGTGTATCTATCTATTTCTTTCTGTTTTAAGTTTGTTATTCTTCATTTTTATCCTCTACATTACTTAGATCTGTGATTTGTGATCAAATACTGCGTATCTGTGTTCATACATTGGTGCTTTC
Organism: Allium fistulosum; assembly: GCA_030737815.1. Classification (NCBI taxonomy): domain Eukaryota; kingdom Viridiplantae; phylum Streptophyta; class Magnoliopsida; order Asparagales; family Amaryllidaceae; genus Allium; species Allium fistulosum. The sequence goes on along the minus strand of CM060904.1, from coordinate 76,887,327 downwards.
GCGATATTTGGGGTTTGTGACCAATTTTGGTGCAAACACTTTGGTGCTTTCACCGAGAACGACTAGCACTCGCTATACCGGATTTGGAGTTCAGATTTGAAAAGATAAAGGATCAGATCTAGAAGGAACCATGACAAAGCAATCAACAAGAAGACAAAGAGCGGAGAGAAGTCAGCACGAAGTAAGCCAGGAAGCATCTTCAGGAGCTAATCAGACTTCGGCCTTCATCACCAGAGATGAGATGGAGATGATGATGGGAGCTATGCATAAAGAGCTTCTAAAAATACATGAGGAAATGATGCAGAACCTTCTCAGACAGTTTTGACAGGCGAGAACAGCTGGAGCTTCAGGAGTTCAGATCCACGGAGCTAGAGCAGAAGGACCTAACAGGCAACCGGATGGAGCAGTTCAACAAGGCGCAGCCCCTAATCAACACACAACTATTAATCTGGATGGATCCAGGCTCGGGGGCACACCACCTGGCAACGATGGACCGATTCACAGAGAAATTCCAGGTGACACCACACAGCAGGATGCTAGAAGAAGTGCAAGAGTACGTGATGAAGAGTATGTACCAGAATTCCCTCAGGGACTCGGGGGGGAAACCTGTAATGACCCTAAAATAAAATAAATATATATATATATATATTTATATTAGGAAATTCTGAGATAAAATAAAATACATATATATATTACAATTAAAACAGAAAAGAATTTGGCAATAAATAAAATTGCATGGGAGCTTCTGTTTGATAAAATGCAAGGAATTAAGGTGATTAAAAGAAAAATTGGAACTCAAAATAAATATAGTTTAATGTTCAAAGAATTATGTAAATATATACATTTAATATGTATGGGGTATTTTCTGTTTTATATAAAGACAAAATAAAATCAAGTTTAATAAAAAGGTTTATATGTCTTATAATTATGCCAAAAACAAGTTAGCATAATATATGTGATTTTATTTATTTATTTTAAATATGAAAGGAGTTACTGATTTGACAAAGAGGCAGGAATATATATATATATATATATATACTCATATACAGAATCAAATAAAATTTCCATACCATATTTATTCCAAGCAAATAATTTGGGTAAATGATTTTACATTACAAAGTATGGTAGTATGTCTGATTGAATGGAGGTAATAGATAGGTAGAGAAATAAAACATATATACAAAGTAGATTTTCAGATTCCTTAAAGCTTATAAAAAGAAATAATAAACTAAGGGTCACATGCTTATGGCATGAGTAGAAAAGAGTCATGAAAATAGTATTGAGTGTTTAAAAATGCATGATCCCCGAAATAGCTAATTAAAGTGTGCATTTCCAATTTATGATCACACAGAAATATGATGTGCACATAAACATCTAAGGGTATCAGGGGAATTACCCATTTCCTTAAACCCTAGAATGGATTTATAAATAACTGCACATAGCCAAATCCATCACTCTCTCGGGATCAAAACAAAAATAAAATAAACAAGGAGAAACACTAGCTTGAGGCTTTGGGGGGATTTACTGTTCTAAGAAATTAAAGCAGTGAAAGGAAAAACATTAGGTGAGTATTTATCCTTTGTATACAATGGCATTAAGTCCTATTTGCAGGCAGCCTAAAAATATTATGAGTCAATTGAATCTCTGAAATAATTTGTTATGGGTGATATGGATGTTTATTTGTGCATTTTTGTTTGGAGCATTAATCTGTAAGTGGGATTTCAGAGTTAACATGTTTGAGTATTCTTGTTCTATCTTATCATCATTAAACATGGATAAAGATTAATAGGGGAACATGGGGTTGAAACAGAAAAATATACCGGCAGTTATATTTTTCTGATATATGAATGTAAGAAAAACTAAATTGGTCACTTGGGGGTTAGTCAATGATCTGCTTACTTCAGGTGGAAGCAAGTATATGCATGGTGCAACTGCACCCTGAGGCCTTTGTGTGTTGGAATAATTTTAAACAACCTGGGAGTTTCCTTCACAATGCATACATAGTGTTCATTTTGACAAGGAGTTAAAGACCATAAAATAAATGGGGACAGGGGTTTAGAAATCTGGGTTATGTATATTCAGATATGGTGTTAGTTTTCATCAAGATAAATACCATTTATTGATTAATTGCTGGGTGAAATTTGGAGTATAAAACCTGAGTTTACTCATCTAAGATTAGGTGAGGATGAATTAAGAATTGTACACATGATTATTTTTGTTTGCTGTGCATTGTTTAAATTGTTGAATGTGATTTTGTATCTCTTTATATGAACCAAAACATGCTAAGTATAAAACCAGTTAAACTAGGAAGGCACTGTAAGATTGCTAAAATTATGAGTATGTATACAAAATTGATAAATGCTTATACCAGTGTAAACTGACCCTTTTGGTTGCCCTTGCAATCATCTGGGTGTCTCAAAAATTATTTGGGGCAGCTAAATGAATTGCTTGCAGGAAATTGAAGTTGGCTTGATGAGTAAAGAAGGCATTGGATGCTAGTATAAATAAGAGAGACTTGTTTTAAAAAATTTGCAGATGCATTGTAATGGAATTACTAGTCAAGTTTTCTTTCTGTAATTGAAGTTACTTATAGGAAACTTTCTAAGTGTTTGGGTTGAAAATGTGTACTTAAGCAAAGCCTAATGTGAGTAATCATTGATGATATTTGGTTAGCTATTAATTTATTTTATGAATGTCTGATTTGGATAAAATAAGGAGATAGTCATATAATATATATATATATATTTGATCTCTGATTTTTATTGCTTTCATTTTGTCTTATGGAAATTAAACAGCTAAGGGGATTGATTTTTGAAATAAACTCTCAAGATTTTAATAGAATATTCAAGTGAAATGAATTTGTGCATGGCAAGTAAATGATACTGGCATGTGCATGAGTTCTGGAAGTTTGTATGGATTTGAGCATTCAAATTTCAAAAAAAAAGATCTTTGAGAATAGTAGACCTGAAAGGTACTGAATTTTGGATAATTTGATTGAACACCTATAAGAATGTTTTTCCAGAAAACTTGAACTAGGCATAAAAAGGCTTGGAAATTTAGGAGTAGCACTTTGTAGAAGTTTGTTAACATGAGGGATATGGGTTTACAAGTGGTAAGGGAGGGACTATGGCCGGCCTAGATGGCCATGAGTCAAACCCTTGGATGCCTGGAACCACTTCATTTCAATCAGTGAAGTATAATGTGCTTCCGGGACAAATTAAAGAAAACACCAAGCCGCCCTTAGACAACTCCAAGCATATCTCACAAACCACCAAGTATGTAAGTCTGCATCTTATTAAATTCTAAAATGCTAAAAGTACTCTCCTAATCAACCTGAAATGATAAATGGAAATAACTTATGAGTAGTATTATGTGTATACCTGATAACATTGATAAGATCAAGGAAATACCTTTTTTTTGTGTTAATAGAATTATTTAGGCAGATTAATATTTATAGTCAGATAAAAAGTTTAAGTGTTATAATTTACTAAAATATACCTCTGGCAGTAGAACAAGATTCAGAAAGGAAATAAATGGCTTGTCAATAGCTTGTATGATATTATGTCTTCAAATTGATTTAAATTGACTCTGATATAAAAATAATAATAATAATAAAGGAACAATTGCATATCATCAAATATACAATTGTTTTAATTTTTGTATACTGATATGATTATATTAGTAAATCCAGGGTCTTGGGAAAAATATTTTGGAATTCACATAAAAATTTAAATACAAAAGAAATGAGGTTTAGTGGTGAATTACTCTATAATGTTAAAAAAAACCTATATGTATTAGAGTGAGGGTCACCACAGTTGGTATCAGAGCTATGTTTTAAATAACATAGTAAATGTTGTTGTATGTATATGAATGTTTGAATTCATTGTTTGAATTATTGATGTTGAATGTTTTGTTTTATGTCTGGAAAAAATATATATATATATATATATGTGTGTACCTGTGACACATGCACAGTGTGCACAGAAATAAGAATGAACAAAGTAAAGACACCAAAAACTGATAAGGGTAAATAAACTAACATAAAAATCATATTTATAGCATTATGGTAGGACCAAAGCATCACATAGGTGCAGGATCATCACGTGAGCCACCTGTGATGAGCATGGAGGATTTTGTGAGAGCTTTAAGGGATGGAATGGCACCAAGGCAAGACAATCCTCATGAAGAACTCTCCAAACTGCTAAAGACATGTACCACTTTGGGAGGAAAGGATTTTGAAGGTACTGAAGGAGCTATAGGTGTTCAAACTTGGATAAGAACTATGGAGAGGGTCTTCACAGATATGCAAGTCAATGATCAGAGGAAGAGACAGATAGCTTCCAGGAAATTGAAGGGGGTTGCACTGGATTGGTGGGAAGTTGTGACAGCAGGAAGACAAGAGGATACTATCACTTGGAATAATTTCAAGGACATGCTTGAGGCCAGATTTGTCCCAGCATCTGCCAAGGCCACATTGCTTGAAGACTTTATTAGATTAAGGCAATGAAGCATGAGTGTGAATGAATACACTCAGAAGTTTGAAGCATTATCCAAATATGGAATGGTGTTAATAGGGAATGCAGAAGCCAAGAATGCAAGGTACATTCAAGGCTTGAACCCTAGTCTGTCAAGGGCAATGTTGCCATACAAGGACAAAACCTTTGATCAAGTAATTGATCTAACTCTCTCATTTGAGCAACATGACACTGCAAGAGAGAAGTTCAAGAATATGAAGCTCAATAAGAAGAAGGGTGGTCAGAACAAAGTGCAACCTTATGACAAGAGAAATGCAAGTAAAGGAGCTAAGAAAGGGGAAGGAGCAACAGCACCTGAAAGCAAGAAATTCACACATTGTTTTAATTGTGGAAAAGCTGGACATTATAGTAACCAATGCCCTGACCCTAAGATACCCAGGGGAGGCTGCTATAATTGTGGAAAGATGGGTCATCTCAAGAAGGATTGCCCAGAAACCAATAGGGGAACAACAAGGGTAGGAGCTTTGGCAGCAAGTAACACTGGGAATGTTGGGCAACTTGAAGGTATAATTCTAATTAATACCCAACCAATATCAGTAATATATGACACTGGTGCCTCACATTCACTAATATCTATGGAAATTGTAAAGAAATTGACACTTGCTTGTGTTTCTATTGATCAGCCCTTAATTGTGCACAGTCCTATAGGGAGTCATTGTATGTTAGGGATGAAATGTATGGGTCTGAAACTAATTATAGGGGGTTATGAATTTAATTCAGACTTATATACCTTAAATCACCCTGGTATTGGGATTATTTTGGGAGTAGACTGGTTAATAAGAAATAAAGCAATTTTAAATTTAGAAAACCTTACTATTTCTTTGGAAACAAATGAAGGCAAAAGAATTACCATCTTAAGTGAAATAGCAAAGAATACATGTTTTAATAAAATCTGGAGTATTAATGAGGTTCAAAAGGAATTAAAAATAGAGGAAATTCCAATGGTCAATGGATATGTAGATGTGTTTGGAGAAGTGAGGGGAATTCCTCAAAACAGACCAATTTAGTTTAAAATAAAATTAATCCCAGGAACAAATCCAATCATTAAGAAGCCTTATAGAATGGGTCCAAAAGAGTTGGTAGAATTAAAACATCAACTAGAGGAATTAGAAGAGAAAGGATTCATAAGATCAAGTAGTTCCAGTTGGGGTTCCCCAGTGCTATTTGTCAAGAAACATGATGGCACAATGAGGTTGTGTGTAGACTATAGGGATTTAAATAAGGTAACTATTAAAAATAAGTACCCACTGCCTAGAATAGATGATCTATTTGATCAATTGCATGGAGCTAAAATATTTTCAAGGCTAGATTTAGCTTCTGGATTTCACCAAATGAAAGTTGCAGAGGAAAGCATTGAGTACACAGCCTTCAACACAAGGTATGGCCTTTATGAATTTTTAGTAATGCCATTTGGCTTGACCAATGCTCCCTCCTATTTTGTAGACTTGATGAATAGAATTTTTAGAGACTTTTTAGATAAGTTTGTCTTGGTATTTATAGATGACATATTAATTTATTCAAAGACAGAAAATGATCATGCCATGCACCTACATTTAGTATTATCCAGACTTAGAGAACATGAACTAAAAGCTAAGTATTCAAAGTGTACATTTTGGCAACATGAAGTAAAATTCTTAGGACACATAGTGTCACAACAGGGAGTAAGTGTAGATCCAAGCAAGGTCATTGCAGTTCAAACATGGAGTAGACCCAAGACAGTGACTGAGGTAAGGTCATTCTTAGGTTTGGCAGGGTACTATAGGAGGTTCATCAAGGATTTTTCAAGAATAGCCGCACCAATGACCAAACTAACCAAGAAGAACCAACCATATGTGTGGACTGAGCAGTGTGAACAAGCTTTTGAGAAATTGAAGCAAGCATTGGTGGAAGCTCCTGTCCTACAAATCCCAAAAGCAAATGAAGGAATGGTTGTATACACTGATGCTAGTGGGTCTGGGTTAGGTGCAGTGCTTATGCAACATGGCAAGGTAGTGGCATATGCATCAAGACAGCTTAAACCCAATGAAACCAAATATGCAACTCATGATCTAGAATTAGCTGCAATAGTGTTTGCACTAAAACTATGGAGGCATTATTTGCTTGGGGCAAAATTTGAATTATTTACAGCTCATCAAGCATTGAAATATTTATTTTCTCAAAAAGATTTAAATATGAGGCAAGCAAGGTGGTTGGAGTTTCTGGCTGCATATGATTTAGATATTTTGTACACTCCTGGAAAAGCCAATAGAGTGGCAGATGCATTGAGCAGAAATCATGTTAGATTAGCCAGTTTGATGATTGATGAATTTAAAAACCTTGCAGTGCTTGGGGAGGCAGATATATGTAGCAAGGATGCAGTGAATTTTAAAGAACATGGTGATATGGTGGAGTATGGTACACTGGGAATAATCACAGTGAAGTCTAATCTGGTGGAGAAAGTTGGTAGCATGCAAGATCAAGATCAAAGTCTAAAGGAGAAGAAAGAAATGTTATTAAATAACATTGAGTCAGAGAATTTTAAAATAGATACCCAAGGTTATTTGAGGAAAAATGATAAGCTTTGTGTGCCAAACATTGCAGAGTTGAAGGAAGAAATCATGAATGAGCATCACAAGACCAGGTACACCATACACCCTGGTGGTACTAAAATGTATCATGATTTAAAAAGAAGTTACTGGTGGCCAGGAATGAAGCAAGCAGTGACAAGATATGTGGCAAAGTGTTCCACATGTCAACAAATTAAAGCAGACTACCAAAAGCCTTCTGGCATGTTGCAACCTTTGGAGGTACCTCAGTGGAAATGGGAAAGTATTTCCATGGATTTTGTGGATGGTTTGCCTAGAACTAAGAAAGGCAATGATAGTATATGGGTAATTGTTGATAGACTAACCAAATCAGCTCACTTTGTCCCTGTCAGGTCAGATAGAAATGCATCTAAGCTTGCACAATTGTTTATTAAGGAAGTGGTGAGGCTACATGGTATACCCAAGATCATTGTAAGTGATAGAGACACTTTGTTCACCTCAAGATTTTGGGAAAGCTTCCAAGAAGCAATGGGAACACAACTTTGTTTAAGCACGGCCTACCATCCTCAAAGTGATGGGCAAACAGAGATAGTGAATAAAATATTGGAAGATTTACTTAGAGCATGTGTGCTTGATTTTGGGGGTAATTGGGAGGATCATATTCATTTGGCAGAATTCACTTACAACAATAGCTATCAATCAACAATAGGAATGGCTCCCTTTGAAGCCTTGTATGGGAGGCCCTGCATGTCTCCTGCCTGTTGGTTGGAAGTAGGAGAGGGTGTAATATTGGGGCCAGATCATGTTAAAGAAACCACCAACATGATAGAATTGGTTAGGCATAGAATGAAGGTAGCACAATCAAGACAAAAGTCTTATGCAGATAGAAAGAGGAAGCCAATGGAGTTTGAAGTAAGAGAGCATGTTTTTCTAAAAGTATCACCAATGAAGAAAGTGTTCAGGTTTGGGAAATCTGGTAAGCTATCACCAAGGTTTGTAGGACCATATGAAATTATGCAGAGAATTGGTGCTATGGCCTACAGACTTAAGTTACCTGAGGAGTTGAGTGGTGTGCATCTTGTATTTCATGTTTCTCAATTGAGAAAATGGGTGCATGATGAAGGAGCAATTCTGGAGTCACCTACTCAAGTCCAAGTCCAGAAGAATTTGGTTTATACAAATGAACCAGTAGGGATAGTTGCCAAGGAAGAGAAAATGTTGAGGAACAAGGTGATCAAACTGGTGAAAATCCAATGGAGCTTGGACACTAATGATTGTACATGGGAGGTTGAAGATAAAATGAGGACTAAATACCCCAATTTGTTTACTGATGGAGAGGTATGTATAAGCAGCCTATGATGATTTTTCTAAATATATTTATATATATTGTTTGCTTTCATAAATATGAGTATGGGATTATGGGATTACAACAGGCTATAGATTAGAGCTTTTAATTGGAGAAATTAGGTGAAATTATGGGGACATAATTCCTTTAAGGGGGAGGGTATGTAATGACCCTAAAATAAAATAAATAAATATATATATATATATTTATATTAGGAAATTCTGAGATAAAATAAAATACATATATATTACAATTAAAACAGAAAAGAATTTGGCAATAAATAAAATTGCATGGGAGCTTCTGTTTGATAAAATGCAAGGAATTAAGGTGATTAAAAGAAAAATTGGAACTCAAAATAAATATAGCTTAATGTTCAAAGAATTATGTAAATATATACATTTAATATGTATGGGGTATTTTCTGTTTTATATAAAGACAAAATAAAATGAAGTTTAATAAAAAGGTTTATATGTCTTATAATTATGCCAAAAACAAGTTAGCATAATATATGTGATTTTATTTATTTATTTTAAATATGGAAGGAGTTACTGATTTGACAAAGAGGTAGGAATATATATATATATACACTCATATACAGAATCAAATAAAATTTCCATACCATATTTATTCCAAGCAAATAATTTGGGTAAATGATTTTACATTACAAAGTATGGTAGTATGTCTGATTGAATGGAGGTAATAGATAGGTAGAGAAATAAAACATATATACAAAGTAGATTTTCAGATTCCTTAAAGCTTATAAAAAGAAATAATAAACTAAGGGTCACATGCTTATGGCATGAGTAGAAAAGAGTCATGAAAATAGTATTGAGTGTTTAAAAATGCATGATCCCCGAAATAGCTAATTAAAGTGTGCATTTCCAATTTATGATCACACAGAAATATGATGTGCACATAAACATCTAAGGGTATCAGGGGAATTACCCATTTCCTTAAACCCTAGAATGGATTTATAAATAACTGCACATAGCCAAATCCATCACTCTCTCGGGATCAAAACAAAAATAAAATAAACAAGGAGAAACACTAGCTTGAGGCTTTGGGGGGATTTACTGTTCTAAGAAATTAAAGCAGTGAAAGGAAAAACATTAGGTGAGTATTTATCCTTTGTATACAATGGCATTAAGTCCTATTTGCAGGCAGCCTAAAAATATTATGAGTCAATTGAATCTCTGAAATAATTTGTTATGGGTGATATGGATGTTTATTTGTGCATTTTTGTTTGGAGCATTAATCTGTAAGTGGGATTTCAGAGTTAACATGTTTGAGTATTCTTGTTCTATCTTATCATCATTAAACATGGATAAAGATTAATAGGGGAACATGGGGTTGAAACAGAAAAATATACAGGCAGTTATATTTTTCTGATATATGAATGAAAGAAAAACTAAATTGGTCACTTGGGGGTTAGTCAATGATCTGCTTACTTCAGGTGGAAGCAAGTATATGCATGGTGCAACTGCACCCTGAGGCCTTTGTGTGTTGGAATGATTTTAAACAACCTGGGAGTTTCCTTCACAATGCATACATAGTGTTCATTTTGACAAGGAGTTAAAGACCATAAAATAAATGGGGACAGGGGTTTAGAAATCTGGGTTATGTATATTCAGATATGGTGTTAGTTTTCATCAAGATAAATACCATTTATTGATTAATTGCTGGGTGAAATATGGAGTATAAAACCTGAGTTTACTCATCTAAGATTAGGTGAGGATGAATTAAAAATTGTACACATGATTATTTTTGTTTGCTGTGCATTGTTTAAATTGTTGAATGTGATTTTGTATCTCTTTATATGAACCAAAACATGCTAAGTATAAAACCAGTTAAACTAGGAAGGCACTGTAAGATTGCTAAAATTATGAGTATGTATACAAAATTGATAAATGCTTATACCAGTGTAAACTGACCCTTTTGGTTGCCCTTGCAATCATCTGGGTGTCTCAAAAATTATTTGGGGCAGCTAAATGAATTGCTTGCAGGAAATTGAAGTTGGCTTGATGAGTAAAGAAGGCATTGGCTGCTAGTATAAATAAGAGAGACTTGTTTTAAAAAATTTGCAGATGCATTGTAATGGAATTACTAGTCAAGTTTTATTTCTGTAATTGAAGTTACTTATAGGAAACTTTCTAAGTGTTTGGGTTGAAAATGTGTACTTAAGCAAAGCCTGATGTGAGTAATCATTGATGATATTTGGTTAGCTATTAATTTATTTTATGAATGTCTGATTTGGAGAAAATAAGGAGATAGTCATATAATATATATATATATATATATTTGATCTCTGATTTTTATTACTTTCATTTTGTCTTATGGAAATTAAACAGCTAAGGGGATTGATTTTTGAAATAAACTCTCAAGATTTTAATAGAATATTCAAGTGAAATGAATTTGTGCATGGCAAGTAAATGATACTGGCATGTGCATGAGTTCTAGAAGTTTGTATGGATTTGAGCATTCAAATTTCAAAAAAAAGATCTTTGAGAACAGTAGACCTGAAAGGTACTGAATTTTGGATAATTTGATTGAACACCTATAAGAATGTTTTTCCAGAAAACTTGAACTAGGCATAAAAAGGTTTGGAAATTTAGGAGTAGTACTTTGTAGAAGTTTGTTAACATGAGGGATATGGGTTTACAAGTGGTAAGGGAGGGACTATGGCCGGCCTAGATGGCCATGAGTCAAACCCTTGGATGCCTGGAACCACTTCATTTCAATCAGTGAAGTATAATGTGCTTCCGGGACAAATTAAAGAAAACACCAAGCAGCCCTTAGACAACTCCAAGCATATCTCACAAACCACCAAGTATGTAAGTATGCATCTTATTAAATTCTAAAATGCTAAAAGTACTCTCCTAATCAACCTGAAATGATAAATGGAAATAACTTATGAGTAGTATTATGTGTATACCTGATAACATTGATAAGATCAAGGAAATACCTTTTTTTTGTGTTAATAGAATTATTTAGGCAGATTAATATTTATAGTCAGATAAAAAGTTTAAGTGTTATAATTTGCTAAAATATACCTCTGGCAGTAGAACAAGATTCAGAAAGGAAATAAATGGCTTGTCAATAGCTTGTATGATATTATGTCTTCAAATTGATTTAAATTGACTCTGATATAAAAATAATAATAATAATAAAGGAACAATTGCATATCATCAAATATACAATTGTTTTAATTTTTGTATACTGATATGATTATATTAGTAAATCCAGGGTCTTGGGAAAAATATTTTGGAATTCACATAAAAATTTAAATACAAAAGAAATGAGGTTTAGTGGTGAATTACTCTATAATGTTAAAAAAAACCTATATGTATTAGAGTGAGGGTCACCACACAACCCTTGATGGACAACGCTAGATTGGTTGAGATTATCAGGCGAACTATGCGCGGAGGCTTAGCAAATAGAGATGTGGAAGGGGTAAACAAGAGTCCATTTACCCATGACATTAGAATGGCTCGGAACCCACCAGAGTTCAAGCTACCAACTCTAGAGGTATACAATGGTAAGGCTGATCCTACCGATCACTTGATGAGGTACACAAGACACATGGAAGTGCTGGGGGCATCGGAGGGAGTTATGGCCCGATGTTTCCCCCTATACTTGACGGATATAGCTGCTATGTGGTTCAGGCAGTTGGAAGAGGGATCTATCAGGACATGGACGGAATTAGTGGATAAGTTTTTAAAGTAGTTTTGAGTTCATATCAAAAGGCCAAAGAACGTAATGACACTAACATCGGTGAAGAAAATGACAGAAGAATCGCTCAGAGCTTTCTTAACTCGGTTCAATACGGCGGTTGCTTCGATGAATCAGCCAGATCCATCAATGGTTTTAATGGCAGCAGTATCAGGAGTCAGGGATAACTCGGATTTCAAAGTGTCATTGATACAGGACCCACCAATGGATCTCGGGGAATTATTTCACAAGGCTGAGAGATTCCTTCGAACGGAGGATGCATGTTCGGATATGAAGTTGAAGGAAGTGAACGCGGCTGAGGATGGAGGGCCATCCGGCGGAAGCTTGGGCAAGGATAAGGATAAAGATAAAGGAAAACGGAAGTCGGATGACAACTCTAGCCAGATAAGGAAACATTGGGTAGAGCCAAATTCTCCACTTACACAGGGTTGAATGAAACTTTGGAGCGGATATTCATGGAAACTCGGGATCGCCTTCCCTACCGAAGGCCGGCAAGGAGAGAACCATCGGGACATGAAAAGGCATCAGGAAGGCACTGTCTCTTTCATGATCTGGACGAACATGATACCAACAGCTGCAGGCATCTAAAGGATATAATCGAGGAGCATGTAAGGAGTGGCCAGTTGAGACAATACATCAGAACTCAGAATGCGGCGGTGGAACAGGAGCAGCCACCATCTACCTCAAACGATGATGGCGCGAGGCCCAGGAATGATGGTCGATTAGTTATCGACTGATAAGGACGATATGGAATAAGTAGCAAACTCTAGGCGAGCGGCTAAGTCACTTACTCATGTACAGGGATGGAGATAACCCCTAGGCATGCTCTGAGATGATGATAAACCACGGCGCTATAGTTTGTGAAATCTTTTTTTTCTTTTTTGGTTTGGACGTATGCTTTTTTCTGATTTGGTTTTGAAGTTTGTTTTGAACTCTTGGTTTTGTTTGTTTTCTGATTTGGACTTTAGTTTGGATGCTTGTTTCCTGGTTTAGATATTAGTTTGGATTTATGGTGTGGATTTCTTGTTTTCCGATTTGATCTGGATTCTGGATTGGATTTCGATTGAATTTTTTATCTGGCTTTTGGTAAATGGTCGTCGGGTATGGATTGTTCCTGGCAAGGGGTAAGTTGCTTTGTCCGAGCATGGCAAATTGACGTATTCAGGTCGTCGAGTATGGACTATGCTCGGCAAGGGACCGGAGAGACCAGGATTCGGCCTAGGACTGGGGCCCTATATTATCGGTCACTATTTCAGGTCGTCGAGTATGGACTATACTCGGCAAGGGTCCGGAGCGACCGTGATTCGGCTTTAGACTTAAGCCATGGCATTACTCAGCGTTCAAGGACACTGGACCATAGACACCAAGGCATTTCTTAGTACATGTCGCCGGGTGTGGATTGCGCTTGACAAGAACCCGGAGAGGTTATGAATTCAGATATCGGCTATGAATATCTAAGAACTTGGATATCGACCCGGAGAGATCCTGGATTCAGTTATTGGATAAGGATGGGTTAGGACTCGGTTGTCGGGTTTAGATGGATATGGAATTGGTTAAGTATTTGGTTACTGGATTTGGAATCAGACATCGACTTAGAGCAGTCAAGAATGTGGCACTCGGATAGGATGGCTTGGTAATGGATAGGATTATGAATCGGATGGTACGGCTATGAACGGAATATGTACTCCGGATGTTGGAATCGGAGCTTTTCAAAACACACCTTCCTACCACAAGGCATGTTTTGGGGGGCAAATGTTATCCCACCTTTTGATCAAGGTCGTGATATCAATAGATTGGCTGGAAAGGATGGATATCATGATTGGAGATCGATACGAAATAAGGCTATGGTCGATGTCGTCAAAGTTTGGCCGAGCTCTAATCAAGACGGGATCGATTGGGAACGATGAATAAGGCTAGAAAAGGCTATGTCTCAAGTTTCAAGTCGAATGGATTTCGTTGGTACGAGATATTGATGGGTGCATGCTTAAGGAAGCCTCGTTCGTATCGATGCCTATGGATACGAACAAGACGTTCGTATCGATCATGTAGAAAGGTTAAGTGGATTTCAACTCGGTGAATACGAACTCAGATTGAACAAATAAGCACATGATGATTTGTTCGACTCGATGATTTTGTATCGATCAGGATGGAGCATAGCAGTATACTTCGAATCGATACTGTTCGTATCGATCAACATGGGATGCTTCGAATCGATACAGTTCGTATCGATCAACATGGACTACTACGAATCGATACTGTTCGTATTGACCAACATTGGATACTTCTAGTCGATACGAAGAAATGTGGATACGAACAAGGCAGCACCAATAACAGGGAGTCGACACGAAATGAGCGGCAGGCATATGTGGGTCGATGCGAACGGATGGCGACGAAGACATGGATGCGAACACTTCAGCCTTCATGAAAGCTACAACTTGCATAGATCATATCTCACAATCTACAAGTCTAAGTGCCACCAAATTTTCATAGGAGCTTGCGTACAACCTAAAGAATGTTCACGATCGATCTCGACTCGATTGGACAAGATCTTGATCGATACGAATTGCGTTCGTATCGATCACGGATCGAGTCAAAATCACCTGGCATCGATCGTGTGGGCCTACTCATGTGTCAAAAGAAGTCTCCTGAGATATGAGCGAGATATTTGCAACCTACACCTATAAATAACATGCCGAAACCTACAGAAGAGGGACCTTTGATTCTCCAATGTCCAGACTGAGCCGAAATCACCATTATACTAAAACTTCACTGCTGTACTCGAGAATTACTGCATTAATCCATTATAACCAGCGAGCAAAGTCAATAAAAGATTAACTTTTGAAGTGGACATAGGCCGGAGATAGCCGAACCACTATAAATCTTGTGTCTCTGTCTATTTCTTTCTGTTTTAAGTTTGTTATTCTTCATTTTTATCCTCTACATTACTTAGACCTATGATTTGTGATCAAATACTGCTGATCTATGTTCATACATTGGTGCTTTCGCAATATTTGGGGTTTGTGACCAATTTTGGCGCAAACAAATGCTATGTTAGAGGAGTGCTCGGTTGTTGCTGGCTGTCGTCGAAGAAATAGTTTTGAGACGGAGAAGGATGCGTAAAATCTCTAAAAGGTGAAGTCATTTTCAGATGATATAGGTTAGAGAAGAAATGAGTGAAGATGTTTCTGTAGATATGAAGAGGGAAGAGAGTGATTTTATAGAGAAGGGAGAAAGGAGCCGTTAGGGGAGCCGTTGGAGAACAAATCGTTATGGCTATGGGCGCTGATTAAATTAGCGCCCTCTACTAGGCGCTGATTTAATCAGCGCCTTGCACCGGGTGCTGATTAAATCAGCGCTCGTGGCCAATTCAGAACCTAAATTGGATCCTGAATATTAACCTTAATATTAAGGTTAATTTGTGTTGTTGGAGTCTAATTTTTCACCCCTCCCCTTATATTCAGCCTTAATATTGTGTTGTTGGAGATGCTCTTATACGATATGGAATAGTAGGGGTCGAAAACATGTTAGGTATAGCTCCTAACATGTCTGATATTTATGCATTAATAAAAACCAATTCTACCTTCGAGTGACCAAAATCTCAAATGTTAACATGGGGAGACGTGCTTCCATCCAAGAGTGTGTTTTCTAGCTTTAATTATCTACGAAAAATTTGCTGCATTATAAAAAATCATAACAAATAACTAAACTAATTCAATGATACATATTATATATTCTTTTACTTTGGCCAGAATACATAGTGATGCGGGTTAAATTATCTTGATCAGATTCTATGACACCATAAGAAGATTAATTACCATGGAATGACAATAGCTGACACCTAATATTAACTATCGGAAGTAAAACTTTTCATGTCATATTTCATATAAATGAATATTCATTAATAGGTCAAATAATGAATATAATTTAATAAGTTTGGTATAATTGTTTGTTTTAATGCATTTCTCTCAAACAGTTCACCGCCAGTAGTGTACTCTACTATTGCAAGATGTGCTAGGGTTAATAACACCTGAATATTATATTTTTATTATTTATTAAGCACGTCAAATTGCAGCCAATTTCTTAAAATATACTTCAAATTGAAAGTTCAAGCCACAGATTAATGATAATTATAAACAGTTGTTCCAACTAATTATAACTCGAATTATTCTTACGAGCGTTACGGCACGCGCTTCGCGCGTGATGATGACATGTGCTTTGCGCGTGAATTGTTCTTATACAATTTATATATATATGATTAACACATTCAAGAGAAAATGATTTGCAAAAATATTTGACTGTGTTTTAACGTTTGAAATCATGTGTAGTCGATTTAAATTTTTATTTCGAAGTTGCAACATTTAATTTTTTGTTAGTTTGAATTTTACTTATGTTATTAATTAATAAACAACGAATTTGTAAATGAAATTTATTTGTTTAAATGATATTCATTTGTTAAATCCTATTCTTAAGCACAGATGGATAGTTTGAATTTTTAAAGAAATTTAACTGTTTTAACATAGTTTGAATAATTCTAGTCCAACCTAGAAATAATAGGCTAAAAATAATAGATAATAATTAAATTATATATGAGTAAAGGTATTTTGAAATGTTCATGGTCGGACCAAAATTTTGAGCTTCCAAGCCAACTATTAATAAAGATATAGTTGCCCTAGAAATGTTTTAGTTTATATAACAAACTTCAATAACGAATAGTCGGCTTCGTCTAATTGCGAATGTCATGTTTTATCTATGCAAATAGAAACCAATAACCAATGATTTTACAACTACTTTTTTGTCATGCGGGGAAATAAGGATAGAAGATTGATGGTTATTCTTAATTTAATACTTATCTCAATAATTCCAGATGAATAACCAAAGATTCAAACAATGTGTAACAATCCGCCTTTTCAATCATCAGAAGTCGACACTAATACATCCGCAGTATTCACATACCGAATATCCAAGTACCGGAAATACAAATTATTGAGGTGAAAGGAAAAAAAAGACAGAACAGATTCTCACGACATGATGAGTAATCTATAAAGTAACAATGGTCTTTACAAAAAAGAATACTTTTATATACATCCATCAATCAGAGTACTAACTCATCATATGTCTGGACAGTTATAACAATATGTCCTTACAAATGCTGATAAATACAACAAGTACACATCGGAAAATAAAATACGTGAATATGCCTTGGAGGATCCAGCTCGCCTCCTGAAGCTCCAAAGTGTCCAGCTAAATTCGGAAAATATATTTGGGTTGACCCGAGCATTATCAGAAAAATAACGCCCGAATTAATCCAGTAGACCTGTTGCAAACCGGAATTTTCGACCCTCGAAATGATAAAGGAGAAAGAGGTGCGGCTATTTGGGAAAAGGCGGCTTCGATTTTAGATTTTAGGGCTGAAAGACAGGTTAGGGTGGCTGAGCAAGTCTAGGTCGGTTGAGGGTAAGTTTTGATGGCTGAACTGATAATCGATGTGAATATATACTATTAAATTTCAAAATATCTAGATATCTATTTTGAATCCCTATCGAGGTGTGTCGCTTGGTGTTTCTAATGTTATATCGCTATTCCGGACCAAATGAAATAAGTTCCAAAGCCTAATTCGATCGTATGGAGAAGATAGCTTTTTAAATCGACAATTTAAATTAAATTCGATTAAATTATTCTAGGCGTTTTCAGATCGTACGACCAAACGGTAAATCCAAACGATACGAAATTTGAAATCCGATAATAATACGGATCCAATGGAACTGGTTTCGTCGAATTTCAAGACTTTGCCCCGGATCGCTATTTTAAACGCATCGATTAAATCAACGATTTTCAAATTTACGAAATCGCTTGAAATTTCAGTTTTAAAGTCTTACTAACTAAATTATAATTCTAAATCTAATATTTAAACCATTTAAATATTCAAAATTAACGATGAAAAATCCAGGTCGTTGCATTCCTCCTCCCTTAAAAGAATTTTGTTCCCGAAATTGCTAAGGTAGGAAAAATGCTCCAAACCCATTACTTCTTAAAAACCCACTTAGTTAACTTGCTATTTTACTCTTTTGAATCTTTTCGCTCCAACCATAACAACTAGTTTACTAATTCAAAACCCTTTATTTTCATTACAATTCAAAAATTAACTTTTTAGTTAACAAAAATTTCCACAAATTTTCAAAAAAATTCTAACACCCTAAATTTCCGAATTTTTTTGGCAGAGTCTCCTTTGTACGGAAGGCCTTTTGCAATATGACAAGAGAGATAAAAATATATACATCAACCCACATGGTCGGAATACACAATATAAATCAATATTTATATATTTGCGGTATTTAATCCGAAAACGTACCTTTATTTAGCGTTTTTAAGCGAGCGGCTTTTTTTATATGCAGTTTGCACGACCAAAATCAAGCAAAACAGCTCCATATACCTGTACTTACTTAATTTAAACACGTAAGTACCAAAAACATGAAATTTAATAACATTTCATTTATTTAAATGGTTAAAACACATAAGCTTCATAACCCAATCATGTTAAACATGTATTATAAGCAATTATAAGGTTCCGATACTAATTTAATTGCTTTCAATCGATACATATTCAATTCGAATGATTTACAACTCAATTTACTTGCATTCACTTCATAATTACACATATTATAATTATATTCATTCAAAATTGGTTCCAAGTCAATTTATTTACTTACCATTTGATTCACCAAGTTTTTATTTACTTCCGTTACTTCAAATGACATAATTGTTTCCATACAATATGAGGATATTCCTTTTAATAAGATAATCACCTAATCATATAAACCATTTACAATTGATTTTAAATCAATTAGTCAATTTCCATTGATTCTCATTCAATTTTTCACAAAATCTTGTCTTTCTCAATTTTTATATCAAACGACATTTCATTTTTCTGCCAACTCACCTAATAACCCATTTCATAATGTATTACTAAGGTTTATTATAACATTCCATACCATTTCTTAAGTTAAGTTGTTTATTTCAAATCATTTCAGCTATATAACTTAATTTATTCTCATTGCAATCAAACATCGTTTCCTTTTAAGTTGATTGTTATTCAATTCCATTTACTAATTAATTTAATTAGTTTATTCACTAAATCCACTTCAAAACTTAACTTCAAGCTCGAATTTATTTATAACTCAAGTCATTGCTATTTCAATCAAATTCCATTTTATTCGACCGCATTTCCAATTTTATTTAATTCACTTATAATTAAGTTGAGTTTTATTTACAACTCATGTTCCATATTTAATTCCAATTTCAATCCATAATTCATTTTACTTAACCAGATTAATATCCATTTTTATATTCAATTCACATTATTAGTTCTCTTCATTTATACACATCCAATTTCTTTTCATTCAATTAGTTCACATCCCAATTTAATTCATTTAATTAGTCCACTTCACTAATTTATTCCATTCAAATCGTATTCAATTAAATTTCTAAAATTTAATTCCTCCAACTCAACTTAAGTTAAATTCCATTTTAGCTTTCTCACTTTAAATTTTAATTTTAAAATTCATTTTTCACACTTCTTTCCTGATAAATATCATCCTTCACCTATAAGTTTTAAAAACTTATTTCTGATATTTTCTAGAACATATAGCTATGAATTCAGAATTCAAATACCCGATATTTACTTCAAATCACTTTGAAATCATGGATATATACATATATCTCTCTCATACTAAATTCCACTTTTTAAATTTAACCCAACCCTGGTTTTTATTCAAAACAAATTTCCTTCAAGATTTCCAAAACAATCTTTGTTTCCAAACAAAAATCCTCATATTAAATAACTATGGCAGCAATCTGTCACTTAGAAACTCGAAAATGAATACTGATGATGCGGCCGACATCACCAGAATTATTTTCCAAAGACTGAAGTGAGTTCGGTGCTTTATTGCTTCCAAAATCCATTTTTAAATCCAATTTAAAGCATTTTCTAATCCAAATATCACTATTATTTATTTCAAAATGCCTTGGAAAACCTTTCCAAAAATCTCCAGGCTTTAAATTCCCAAATCTAGTTTGAATAATTTTTTTTTGTTTTTAACTCATTTGTATAATTCATACTTATACAATTTAATTTTGTTTTTTATAAACCATTTCCAATTTTATAATCTTGTTTGAATAACACCCAAACACATCAATATACTATAATAATTTTTAGAAAATTATTTCTTTTATATCAAAATATAGTTTGGGTAAAATTATTTCATTTACCCGCTTCAACAATACTGTGTTAGTTTGCCTAACTTAAGAGTTTAGAAATCCTCATCGATACAGTTGTCAAGACTGTACCAACCAGATTTAATAAACACTCAACCGATAAGTCAACACAATATAAAACAATTTATATTCACCAACAAATACGCGCTCATATCTATTAATACACTCAGACTCATTCTAGTGTACTACTGACCCTATCTCTAATGAGTAATCCCCACCAAAGCCAAGGTTCTCGCTTAACCTTCAGCTCTGATACCAAATGCAACGAACTGGAATTTTCGACCCTTGAAATGATAAAGGAAAAAGAGGCACGACTATTTAATTTGGGAAGGCGGCTTTGACTTTAGATTTTGGGGCTGAAAGACAGGTTAGCATGGCTGAGCAAGGCTAGGTCGGCTGAGGGTAAGTTTTGATGGCTGAAGTGATAATCGATGTAAATATATACTATTAAAATTCAAAATATCTTGATACCTATTTCGAATCCCTATCAAGGCATGCCGCCTGGCATTCCTAATGTTATACCGCTATTTTGGATCAAATGAAATAAGTTCCGAAGCCTAATTCGATCGTATGGAGAAGATATCTTTTTAAATCGACAATTTAAATTAAATTCGATTAAATTATTCTAGGCGTTTTCAGATCGTACGACCAAACAGTAAATCAAAACGCTATAAAATTTGAAATCCGATAATAATACACTATTACGGATCCAATGGAACTGGTTTCGTCGAATTCCGAGACTGTCCCCGGATCGTTATTTTAAATGCATCGATTAAATCAACGATTTTCAAATTTACGAAATCGCTTGAATTTCAGTTTTAAAGTCTTACCAACTAAATTATAATTCCAAATCTAATATTTAAACCATTTAAATATTCAAAATTAACAACGGAAAATCTAGGTCGTTACAAGACCAACGTGAGAAACACAAATCAAATGGATTTTTAATGTTATAAAACCTTTCAAAATAAAGGTACCTCGTAAGACCACGCTGCATATGAACATAGACAGGTTTTTACCTTACAATAACCAAACCATTTTATAGAAAATCTTTTGATAATATAATAATATCTAGGGGTTGAAAATAAGTATATAAAATAGCTGGAATGCTTGCATTTCACATTCCAACATAGTTGGACACAACTAAGTCCGTAAAGGCACATATTGGAGGTTTGATTTCTATCAATGACTGGGCTACTAGGGTACAACCATAATGCCGCTGAACTTTAATTACATTATTCGGGATATTTAATTGGATAAATTAAATAGAATAATGTGAATAATTAGGGAAATGAGTAATAAATTCAATGGCCGTGTCTTAATGAATGAACTAAAATAAGAATTTACTAAATTAAGAAGGAGGAATTTCCTAAGGGGTAAACTTGAAAATGGGGCTACATTTCTTAGCATAAATCTCTTCCTCTACCTTAATAAATTTTCACTCTTTCATTCATAACTCCCCACCAACTTTCGGCCGGTCATTAAAAACTCTAGGAAGAGCATTAAATTGAAGAAAAAGCTAAGGAATTAAAGCTAGGAAATTATCTCATTCTCCAATTAACTAATCAAGGTGAATAATCATGTTTATCATCTCATTTTCTATGTTTGGATCGGTTATGGGTTATACTCGATTCATGTTTGTGATTTTTGGTTAAGATATAACCATTTAAACCTTTGTTTGGATAAGACTTAGGTGTTTTAAAATGTTAATGGGCTAATTAACACATTTTATTCATTTTCGGTTAAATTCCGAGTTGTTTTTATCTTCATATGCTTTGAAATTTTAATATGTTGAAGTATATGATTTATAAGATTTTTGGGGATTTTTCCTTAGTGGTTAAGTAAGGTAATTAAATTAATTAAGCCTAAGGGCTAAACTGTAATATTGCTTCTACCTTGGTCAAAGCCGGAAGGAATTTGCTTTCAAAAATTGATTTAGAGAAGAAGTATAGTGTTTAAAGAAAAAGGTTGAATTTTCTATACTTTTAACTATTCGAAAGCATAGGTGGAAGCTCCTTGACCAATCACAATTAGACAAGCAAGATGAAACATCACTTCAGTAGGCCCAGATGTTCCCTTCGACTCCAAAAGCTGCTTTTATCCCTTCGTCTAAGTCGAAGGGTAGGCATGGTGATGAAGGGAAGAAGGACGAATGGTTGGGAAGCTGTTTCCTTTGCTTTCAAATGGAAAGAAAACTAGCTTTCAACCGAGTCGAAGGGGGATCCTTCGATTCTATAAATTTTTACAAAAAGACTAAGTTTTATATACTAAAGGAGGGGCCATGAAGGGGATCTTCAAAAGCCAAAACCTTCAAGAGTTGATGTTTTAAATGCTTTCCAAAAAGATTTTTATTTCCTTCGACAAAGTCGAAGGGAAAGGGGGAGGAAAATCCCAACATTCCCATTCTTTTTAAAGTAAAAGTTTTAATACCTTTCGATAAAGTCGAAGGGTAAACCTTCCGACAAGGTCGGAAGTATACTTTCAAAGGGTTGGTTCCAACACCAACACTTCATTGTTTTTGAATGATTTCAAAAGGTTTTTATTTTGAAAGGTTTGATTTCGAAAGGTTTGATTTCGAAAGTTTTTGAAAGGGTTACCTTCAATGATTACGAACGGTTTTGAGTTTCAATGATTTCGAATGGTTTTGAGTTTCATTGCATTTGAAAGGTTTATAAATGGTTTTGTAAGGAGGGAGACCCTAGGCTTTCGACAAGGCCAAAAGGTAGAAGCTTTCGACTATGTCGAAAAGAAACCTTCCGACAAGGTCCAAAGGTACGATTTTGTGATGCTTTCAAAAGAAAGGTTTCCGAAGGGGCTAACTTTGGATGTTTAATTGCTTTCGAAAGGGACTTCATTTGAAGGATTTTAGAGGGCTAGTTTTAGCCATTTTTCTTAAGTAAAACTCTGCTAAGTCGAAGGGGTTACTTCGAAGGGTTATAAAACAAAATACTTATCTTTGTTTGAAGATGTAAGGGTGATCCTTATATAAAATGAATGTTAATAAACCTTGGGGACACCAGGGTGGGTTTAATGTTTTCGATACATAGTTTGGGGTTACAAACAGAAATATGCTTTCGTAAATACAGATTGGGGCTATCAATGTGTTTTTATTTAATTTAACCTAATTGGGGCTACCAATGGAAATAGGTTAAACATGTGGTATACCTAGGGAAAATAAGTAATTATAGGGATCATGAATTTTTATAAATAATCATGGGGATCATGATGTTTTAATTGGCCAAGTGATGGGTTCTTGGTTAACCTAGGAAACCATGGAATGTGCGGTGGATAGCCCACATCAAATTTCTAAAGTAAAGAATGTTTTACCAGAGGTGATTAGCCTCGGGATTTGGCACCCAAGGGTTCATAGTCATCCTAGGAGAACTATGGAGTGTGAGGTGGATAGCGCACACCATCTTTTATAAAACAATGTACGATGGATAATATGCATTTATTTTAAATGGATTTGGGACGGATAGTCCTATTAAATTATGACGGATAGTCATTTTAAAGATTTTAGAGGGGAACTCTAATAAATTGATTTTATATGGGAAATCTAATAAATTGCTTTTAGATGAGATATCTAATAAATAGGTGGATTGGATATCCAATACATATGATTTATGGTTTTATTTCATATTATGTTAAGACTAATCATTTTAGGTGCAGGGGCATGGTAAATGATCTGCATGTTTTGTTTTAGATACTAGTGAGGGGAAATCCCGTTCCGCTAAGCGACGTGGTCTCACTAGATATCTATTTATGATAAGAGATGATAGGGGATTATTCATGCCATACTTATTGTCTGACTTGAAGTTTGTGTTTCTCCACAAACTCTCGGGTACTCAAAATTAATTTGAGTAGTTTGAGAGTGAGAGACTTTCAGGTTTTTGGACGAATAAGCTTCCGGAGACGTGCAAGAGGCAGTATTAGCTATATAGGAGCTATTTTGTGTATTCCACTTTGATGTACGAAGAACTGAAAAGTTCATATTATTAGTCCTCTGATCATCATAAGGAGACATCTTCATATGTCGCTCTTATCGTATTTTGTACATGTATATGTGATCTGAACGTGGTTAACATCTGGGATTATGTAATTAAATCTGAATATTATTCATAAGAAATAAGAAATTAAGTTTTGTTGAAGTTTAATTTTTTTTCATATTCTTGTATACTACGGATGACTGCAGCATCAGTAGCAGTTAGTTTTGGGCCTCGGAAGGCGGGATGTTTCAAGTTGGTATCAGAGCATGGTTTATGTACTTAAAAGGAATTTAAACCTTAAAAGATTTTTTAAAGCATAATCCAATGAATCTAAAATATGGTTGGGCTTGGGAAAGCGTTATAGTAACGTATGTGTACTTTGCTATAAATACCTAAGTATGTATTCCCCATTCTCTTAGACCGATCTTCTGTATCTTACCAAGATTTGATTTCAAGTAGTAGGGAAGTAAGATATGGAGGCAGGAAATGGAAGAGTGAATCAAGGTGGGAGACACACCACAACAAGTGGGAATGTTCGACCCAATACTAGGAGCAACCAGGGTCGACAGGCAAATGCAAACCCTGATGCAAATGTTAATGTTGGTGCTGAGATTCCGCTGGTTGATATAGGAATAATGTATCAGTTCTTCGTGAATATGATGCAAGATGGAGCAGCTACGGGGGTGGCTATAGCGAATGCTGGAGGAGCTAATCCGGTGGCCTTAGTTGGCAATAATTATGCCAAGCTGAGCAGGGATTATGTTAGTCTTGGAGGAAAGCTCTTTCTGGGAACCGAGGATGCAGTAGGAGTGGAGAACTGGCTATTTCATTGTGAAAGGATATTTGCAGATCTCGGCATAACGGATATGCAGAAGAGGAGACTTGCTTCAAGGCAATTGTAGGGAGCAACATTGTTTTGGTGGAACGGAGTTAATGTTGGAGAGCCAGAGGAAGACCTGACTTGGGCTGAATTTCGAAGGAGGTTCAAAGAAAGATATCTATCAGAGGTTGCCAAGTCAGCATTGCTCAGGAAATTTGCAGATTTAGTCTAGCGAGATAGATCGGTAATTGAGTATGCTACAAAGTTTGATGGGCTGTCCCGTTATGGATATGCTAATGTGGATACTGTCATTCGGAGGAATGATAAGTTTATTAGGGGGTTGAATCTTGAGATCGCCAGAGCAACCATGCTAAACCTCCGGGATCCGTGTCATATTGTTATTGAGATGGCTATTCGGAATAAAGAGATGCTTTCTACTTTTGGAAAAGGGAAACTAGCCGAGGTTCAGAATTTTCAGGGTAAGAAGCGGAAGTTCTTCAAGAAGAAAGGTGCCCAGTCGGGAGTAGCAGCTAAGAAGAGCAAGGCTGATATTGTTTGTTACAACTGTGACAAGAAGGGGCGCTATGCTAATGAGTGTCGCTTGGGTGATGGAAGAGCAGTTGCAGTGAGGCCAAATGTGAAGTGCCACAACTGTGGCTAGATGGGGCATTACAAGGGCAAGTGTCCCGAGGTGGCTAAGGCTGGAAAGGGAAAGGTATTTGCATTGGAACCATCATCCTCTAGACCAACGACTGTTGAGAAAGGAAAAGCTGTGATGGAAGGTATGCTTATGATTCATAGTACTCCGGTTAGGATACTATTTGATACAGGTGCATTGCACTCATTTATATCTCGGTATTTAGTAGATTGCTTATATCTGGAACATTTATATCTTATTACTCCTTTAAGGGTTGTGAATCCTATAGAAGGGTATGCAACTCTAGAAATGAGATATGACCAGTTAGAACTTGATTTGTTAGGTCTTATGTTTGCATGCAGTTTATATGTTTTTGATTTCATGGGTTTCGGGATCATATTGGGTATGGATTGGTTAGATAGATATGATGCTAGGATATTTTGCCAAGAGGGGGAAATATCATTGAGACACCATAATAGTCGTAACCGAGTCATTTACTCAGTAAGAAGTTCGAACGGAAATGCTTATGCGTTATTGGGTGCTATGGGAATGGAAGCAGAGTTGAAGTAGGTTTATGTTGCAAGAGAGTTTGCGGATGTGTTTGAACCAGTTTCGGGCTTGCCGCCGAATAGAGCAATCGAGTTTCGGATAGATCTCCTACCACGAGCTGAACCTATAAGTGGACCACCTAGTAAGATGTCACCAACCGAGATGAAGGAATTGAAGGTGCAACTAGTGGAATTGGAAGGAAAGAAATTCATCCGGCCAAGCAGTTCGCCTTGGGGAACGACCGCGGTATTCGTGAAAAAGCCAGATGGGTCGTTAAGGATGTGTATCGACTATTGGATGTTGAACAAGAGGATGATCAAGAATAGGTATCCTTTGCTGAGGATCGACGACTTATTCGTTCAGTTAAGTGGAACCAAAGTGTTTTCCCAGCTGGATTTAGCGACAGGTTTCCTTTAGCTAAGAGTGTCAGAGGACAGTATTCCTTTGACGGCGTTTAGGACCAGATATGGGTCTTATGAATGGTTGGTCATGCAATTCGGGCTTACTAATGTGCTAGCTTTCTTCATGGATTTGATGAACCGGGTTTTCCGAGAGCAGTTGTATAGGTTCGTGTTGGTTTTCTTGATGACTTTTTGGTATATTCTAAGAATGAGAAGGATCATGCAGATCATCTTAGAATAGTGTTGGAGACGTTAAGGCAACATCAGCTGAAGGTGAAGTTCTCCAAGTGTCATTCTGAAAGAAGGAAGTGAAGTTCCTTGGTCATGTAATTTACGAGGAAGGGTTAGTAGTTGATCCAGATAAGATCGAAGCTGTTAACAATTGAAAAAGACCAGAGACGGTTAGTGAGATTATAAGTTTTCTTGGACTTGCTGGATACTACCGAAGGTTCATTAAGGATTTCTCGCGGATAGCGGCATCCTTGACTATGCTAACTAGGAAGGACGTGAAGTTTGTTTGGTCTTACAAATGTGAGGAGGCATTCCTTAAGTTGAAACATTCGTTAACCAATGCGCCTGTGTTAGTAGTTCCTGATGGGAATCAGGGGTTGGTAGTTTACACCGATGCATGTGGTACTGGGTTAGGTGATGTGCTAATGCATAATGGAAAGGTTATTGCCTATACTTCTAGACAGCTTAGACCGCATGAAGTGAGATACCCTAATCATGATTTGGAGTTGGCAGCGGTAATCTTCGCATTGAAGGTGTGGAGACATTATCTTCTTCGAGAAAGGTTTGAGCTATTTATGGATCATAAGTCTCTACGGTATTTATTCTCTCAGAAGGAGCTGAACATGAGACAGTAGAGATGGCTGGAGTTTGTTACAGCTTATGATTTTAGCATCGAGTATACACCGGGAAAAGGAAATAACGTGGGCGATGCGCTTAGTAGGAAACATCAGAATGTGGTGTTAGCTACTGTTAATCACCTTTTCGACTCACGACCTAAGAAAGTATGCCGAGTTAAGGTGCTTGCCGACCTAAGAGAGTATGCCGAGTTAAGGTGCTTGCCGACCTAAGAGAGTATGCCGAGTTAAGGTGCTTGCCGACCTAAGAAAGAAGACGACCTAACAATTTGAAGGCGTAACCGACTTAAGGACAGCTCCGAGTTATCAAGATCTCCGACTTAACAGGCTACGACCTAAGGAGAGATCTGACCCAACGGTTGTCGACCTAACTACTGAGAAGGGCTGCCGACTTAAGAGGTGTGCCGAGTTAGGAGCCTGCCGACTTAAGGTAATCTGTGACTCAAGGGCTACGACCTAAGGGAGATTCCGAGTTATGAAAGGCTCCGACTTAAGAAGGTTCCGACCTAACCCTATTCCTTAACTCGCCGCCGACCTAACCCTATTCCTTAACTCGCCGCCGACCTAACCCTATTCCTTAACTCATCACCGATCTACCATAAGTCGGCTACGACTTAAATACTTAGAGAAAATTCCTGAGTCCAGGTCAGCTCCTATAAATACCCCACCACTTCCAACATGAGGGGGACTTTTTGGGCAATTCATTTCTAAAGCGCCGTTACTCTGTCGAACTCTCTAATCATTCAGCAAACAAGGATCCTCCAAGCATTCAAGACACTACAACAAACTTCAAGAGAAACTCCTAACATCCGACATGGATTCATCGAGTTTCATCGCCAAAGATTGAGCTAGTAGTCAAGATTGCTTCTTGTGATCGAGTTGTATTGTTTTCATAGAAGATTTGTATCGATTTGTAACCAGATTCAATAATAAAGAGATTCAAAGTGGACGTAGGCTAAATCTCAAGCCGAACCACTATAAATTGCTGTCTTTTACCGCATTCCTGCTATTTTTCTGCTTAATTTCTGTTCCCGTTGCACGGGTGGTGCTTTCACGATCTTACTACACACACCGGGTGTTGGCGTTCACATTTTGACGTTAACATTTTGGTGCTTTCACTGAGAATCCAACTCAGGCTGCCACTCACCATTGCTTCTCAGAAGTTTGCTGAAAGAATTTCCCACAAAATTAGAAGTTTATCAGACATAATGGCTCCCGGAAGGAAACGAAAGTCTGTCAGAATTGATGATGACCGTGACAATACTGCCACTTCTCTCTCTCCGAATCAAGCAGCTCCGAGCATCGGTGTTACGCGACAGGAGTTAGATGCTGCTGTATCCGGACTATACCAGCAGATTGAAACTCAGAATAACCTGATGATGGAAAGGCTGAATGCCCTATTTGGTACGAGTCAAAGACCAGTAAATAATGAGGGAAACTTTGCTAATGCTGCTCCCAATTCCGAGGGAAGAAATATTCCTCACGGGGGGTCAGGTGCTGCTGAAGGGGCACCCCTCCAGGCCGAAGGATCTAGACCATCACCAGTTCTTCATGAGCATTTACCTGGACAAACTCCTGAAAAGATGGCTGAGGCCTACTCTGCGAAATCTCTGAACAATGAGGAATATCTCTCTGGTATGATCAAGCAAATAATGAAAGAGAGCATGCAAAGAGATGAAGACGAAAGCGAATGGGGATTCGCACCAAGTAGAACTCCGTTTACCGAAAAGATTCTGAAAGCAGAATTTCCTAGAAAGTTTGTTCCCCCCACTATTCCTGCTTATCGGGGGACAAGTGATCCAAATCAGTTCTTGTATAAATACGATTGGCATATGATTGGCGCAAGGGCAACCGACGAGATAAAGTGCCGATATTTCCCAGTCTATTTAGAAGGGGTGGCGCTTCTCTGGTTTACCAAGCTTCCAGTCCGATCTGTAGATCAGTTTTCCGATCTCACCCGAAAATTCAAAGAGCAATTCAGGCTATACGCTTCAAGGGCAAAAGATATAATGTCACTGTCCAGTCTTGAGCAGAACCCGGGAGAGCCTATTAAGTCATTTTTGAACCGATTCAACTTAGCTCTGGCAGAAGTCGATAACGCCGAGCCACGAATGATTTTGACCTATTTGATGCGTGCCGTTGACAAATCAAGCGAATTTGGGAAATGGCTGAAGATGAAAGAGCCCAATTCGCTCGAGAAATTCTACAAAAAGGCTGATGAATTTATACGCCTAGAAAATCTTTCCGCACCAGCTAAAGTTGTGACAACGGTGGCGGAAAATAATGCTACTACTCAAAGCAAGAAAGAACCGGCAGATCAGAAAAGGGAAAGTAATGGTGGGAAAAGGCAGAAAGACTTCAAAAAGCCCCGTTTTCTTAAACCATCAGACTTTACTCCTCTGACCGATACCCCGGAAAATATCTTCATCGCCACTAAAGATGCTGTTGAATTTCCAAAACCACCGGCCGTGAAAGTTGGGAAGAATGCTGTTCAGAGCGGAAGATTTTGCAAGTTTCACAACCAACCAGGGCACGATACCAATGAGTGCCGCCATTTGAAAAGTCTGATTGAAGAATTGCTAAGAGAGAATAAATTGCAGCAATACGTCAAGAGGAATAGAAAGGACCCATCTTCATCCAGCCAAGGGCAGTTACCTCCAACTAATTCATCTGATTCAGGAGAGAGGCCAGTTGGAAAGGAAAGACCTGTTATTAATGTGATCACAGGGGGGCCTCACCCGGCTGGCAGGAGTTGGGGTGAAATGGAAAGGTATGCAAAAGCTTTGAAGTATGCACCAACCGAAGAAAGTGTCTTAATTCTGGAAGATGTTTCACCTTTAAAGCAGCAAAAAACTCTCCACAATGATATTATGTTCAGAGCCAGGGATTCTGTTAATGTGGAAGCTCCTACTGAGGACCCTATGGTTGTCTCTGTCGGTATTGGGCCGGCCATCGTCAGAAGAGTGTTAGTTGATAGTGGTGCCTCATGCAACATCCTCTTTAAAAGAACATTTGACCAAATGAAAATTCCGATGACTGATGTACATGCTTCTTCACACAAGATCGCCGGATTTACAGGAGAGCTGAAACAGCCGATCGGAACAGTAGACTTGTTTGTTGAAATGGGCGAAGGACCCAGAAAATTGGTTCGGAAGCAAACTTTTGTAATTGTGGACGGATTTTCTGCCTATAACGCTTTCTTGGGCCGGCCTACTCTTGCAGCTTTCAGGGCCGTCCTCGCTCCTTGGTGTTTAACAATGAAATTTCCTACTGATAATGGGATTGCTGTTATCAAAGGAGATCAAAACGCAGGACGAGAATGTTATCTTGTAGAACTCCGAGAGGCCAGGAGAAAAGAAATGGGGAAAGATGTGGCAGCTCCGCTCCGCATCAAGGAACCGACCCTGTAGCAACTACGGAGCGGCCCCTGTACTGGCGAACACAGCAATGCAAGAAAAGAAATGGATCCCAGAAAAGCCAGTACAGGGGAGAATAGAGTGGTACCCGTGGAGGTAACGGTACCAGTATCTGTAGACCCGAAAGACCCAAATAAAGTACTCAATGTGGGTTCACAGCTAAGTATAACAGTTCAGAATACACTGATATCATTCTTAAAAGCCAATCTAGATGTGTTTGCTTGGTGTCATGCTGATATGTGCGGAATTTCTCCTACAATTGCTGTTCATACCCTGAATGTCGATCCGAAATTTACGCCAGTAAAACAGAAGAGAAGAACTCAAGGTCCAGAAAGGTCAGCAGCTTTAAAGGAAGAGGTAGATCGTCTCCTAGAGAATAATTTCATCAAGGAATCCACTTATCCAAATTGGGTTTCAAATCCAGTACTGGTTAAGAAGGCAAATGGAAAGTGGAGAGTATGCATTGATTTCTCATATCTGAACAAGGCTTGCCCCAAAGACTGCTTCCCGTTGCCTAGAATCGATCAACTAGTAGATGGGACGGCTGGACATGAGTTGTTATCTTTTATGGATGCTTATTCCGGATACAATCAAATTATGATGAATGAACCAGATCAGGAGGACACAAGCTTTATTACAGATGTGGGACTCTACTGTTACAAAGTCATGCCATTCGGTTTAAAGAATGCTGGGGCAACATATCAAAGACTTGTCAACGCTATGTTCAAGCCTCAGATTGGCAAAACGATGGAAGTCTATGTTGATGATATGTTAGTAAAGTCAAAGAAAGCAGTAGACCACATGGATCACCTAGCAGAAATGTTCTCAATTCTTCGGAAGTACGGAATGAAGCTAAATCCGTTGAAATGTTCATTCGGAGTAGAGTCTGGGAAATTCCTGGGTTTCATTGTGAGCGCTAGGGGCATCGAGGCCAACCCTGCTCAGATCACAGCTTTAAGAGAGGTTAAAGCCCCTAGAACAAAGAAAGAACTGCAAAGTCTCAATGGAAAGGTTGCCGCTCTTAGTCGCTTCATTTCCAAGGCCACAGACAAATGCATTCCCTTCTTTGATGCTCTAAAGAAAGGAAAGAAAAATTTCGAATGGACTCCTGAATGCCAGAATGCTTTCGATCAACTGATTCATCATATGAGAACTCCTCCGGTCCTTTCCAAGCCTAGTGATGGTGAAGACCTCTTCATCTACCTGGCAATTTCATCTCATGCTTTAAGTGCAGCACTCGTACGAGAAGATATGAAAATACAACGTCCGGTTTACTACATCAGCAAACGGTTCGCTGGGGCTGAAATGAATTATTCAAAGATAGAAAAACTTGCTTATTGTCTGCTAATCGCTTCCAGAAAGTTGAGGCCTTATTTTCAATCTCATCCTATCAAGGTCCTGACTGATCAGCCTTTGAAGCAAGTCCTGTATCGTCCTGAAACCTCGGGTCGTCTCTTGAAGTGGAACATAGAACTCAGCCAATATGACATCACTTACCACCCCCGAAGAGCAATTAACGGACAAGCTTTAGCAGATTTCATTGCAGAATCCACTGACAAAGGTGGCAGTAAGGAAGAAACCACTGACTGCATTCCGATACAGTGGAAGTTGTATGTTGATGGCTCAAGAAACGATTATTGTTCTGGGGCAGGAATTGTGCTCGAAACTCCCGAAGGACGATCACTATGTTATGCATTGAGGCTGGAGTTTCCTTCGACAAACAATGAAGCAGAATATGAAGCCCTTATTGCCTGGTTGAAGATCGCCAAGGAATTGAATATCAAAGTGATACAGATTTTCAGTGATTCTCAGCTTATTGTCTGCCAGGTGAAGAAGGAATTTCAGGCCAAGGGAGGGAATTTGCCTGCATATTTGACAAAAACTTCCAAACTCCTCAATGATTTAGATCACTACTCAATAAGCCACATACCCCGAGAGGAAAATATGAAGGCGGATTCTTTAGCAAAGTATTCAAGCTCCGGAGAAGCTCAATTACTAGGATTAGTTCCTGTAGAAGTTCTGTCAGCTCCAAGCATTGATGAAATGGATGTTGATTGGCTTATGACTACGTCTCAAGAGCATGAATCATGGATGACTCCAATCAAAGAATACTTACTCAGTGGTTCCCTGCCAGAGAATTCTAAGGAACGTCGAAAGTTATTAAGAAAAGCATCGAGGTATATAATTCAAGATGGCCGATTATACAGGCGGGGATTTTCAACCCCACTACTCCGATGTGTAACTAAAGAAGAAGCCAAGACAATCTTAACAGAGGTGCACGGAGGAGAATGTGGAGATCATTCAGGTGGTCAAACACTTGCAAAGAAAATTCTTCGATATGGATACTTTTGGCCAGATATCAATCGAGATGCTGCAACTTTCTCCAGAAAATGTGACAGATGCCAACGATTTGCAAAAATCCCAAGAGCACACTCCATTTTCACTGGCATACGGATCTGAGGCAATGATTCCAGTAGAAGTAGAGGTTCCTTCACATAGAAGAGTTCATTTCAATGAAATCGAAAATGAAAAACTGCAACTTGAAGCGCTTGATTTTCTCGATGAGAAAAGAGAAGAAGCTAGGCTCAGAGTTTCAGCCCATCAGCAGAGAATAGCCAGATATTTCAATTCCAAAGTTCGCCAACGCAGCTTCGAAGTCGGAGACTTGGTTTTGAAAAGGATTATGACAGCAACTGGTGTGTTTGGGCCAAACTGGGAAGGACCATATGTCATAGGCACTAAACTTCTCGATGGCACTTTCAAACTCATAACTGTTGAAGGAGATCCGATTCCAAGGGCCTGGAACAGCAACCATTTGCGTCCTTACTTTACCTGAAAAGAGCTCAGCTCAAAATTGTAAAATGATGATGAATGTATCAGTTGTATTGTGAAACATTGTAAATCAGTGTGAATGAATGAAAGCTATAAAGTGGACGTAGGCCCGATTTTTGGCCGAACCACTATAAATCTTGTGTTCTTTACTATTTCATGATGCCTGTTTTATTTTGATATGTAAGTACTTTAAATGTATTGCTAAAATGTCAATTCAAAATTGCAGGACATTATAACAAGGCTTGCTCATCACAAAGCTAAGCAACTTTCATAAATCAGCTATTACACGAAAACCAAGCCACAAAAATTTTGTCCAAATTCAAATCCCAAGCAAGGAAAACTTCACATAAAAAGTTGGCGACTCCACTGTGACAAACCTTTGTTCACTAGTTGAGATTGCCGTTGTGAATAGACATCCGACTAGATAACTTGCGTTTGTCTCGTTAAGTCGTTCAACAGTGAAGTCCACTTCTTCGGATAAAGCAATTTACTTGTAAGAGGAAAAGAAGAAGATGTGCTTGGAAACGATAATAAGAGAACGCTAACAGGCAGATGATGAGGAAAACTCGCCAACAAACCAAAGCCCTCTAACAAGGCACACCGATAAATGGGAGTGCTTTCCTCAACCAAAAAGATCGGTGGGACTACCGAAGGGGCATTTTGTTAATTGATTGCAGTCGTTTGTACAAACAAACATCCAATCAAGCAACTTACACCTGCCCCGCGAACCCATCCGACCATGAGAAAGTAACTCCCAGGCACTCAAAAGCCCTCTTCGGAGGCACAAGCCCTCTTCGGAGGCACATGACCTCTTCGGAGGCAAAAGCCCTTTCCCAAGGCACCACAAGCCCTCTTCGGAGGCACATGACCTCTTCGGAGGCAAAAGCCCTTTCCCAAGGCACCACAAGCCCTCTTCGGAGGCACATGACCTCTTTGGAGGCACAAGCCCTTTCCCAAGGCACCGCAAGCCCTCTTCGGAGGCACAAGCCCTCCTCGGAGGCACAAGCCCTTTTCGAAGGCACAAGACCTCTTCGGAGGCACAACTCTTTAAGAGGAGCCCTCTCCGGAGGCATGTCCCAAAATAGAATGCTTAAACAAAAAGCATCGTCCAGAAGCACAGTTCAACTCCCAAAGGAAGGAAGGACTAACTTGTTCATCTAGAAAGGTTCCTCCATAAAAAAAAAAGAAGGGGTTGAAAAAGGCTACAAAATTCTTTCAGAAAAAGTTCATTTCACTTCATAGGGAAATTCACTTCTTAATGAATAAAAGTGGTTATCCCCGAAAGTTGAAGCGTTCTTCAGAAAGAGAAAATAAAAATTCTTCTAAAGACTGGATATACTCTATTAAAAGCGGAATAATTGTCCTCTGAAGTAAGAGTATTAGTCTTAAAAAGAAAAAAAAAACTAGGAGTATCGCAATGCACTTATGGCATGGGGGCAGTACTGTACTATTCAATTACATTAATGAAAGCAACATGCCACAAGTTCGTCGCAATACCACGGAAAACAGATGTGGAATAAATGCATTCTCAAACGCAGACAGAAAGTTTGCACAAATAAGAAGAGTCGTTTGTTCTACACTTAAAATAAAAGATAAATCATTCTCACATACACAAGAGTTTGTACAAGTAAAATAATTGTTTTATTTAGTACTATGAAAATTCTTTACATATGCAGATATCTGAAAAAGCAAAAGCGAGGACCGGTACCCGCACAATCCCCGGTCAATACATGCAAAGAGCAAAAATAGAAAGTAGAAAATCCAGCTTGATTATTCCTTCTTCTCACCACCCTTGGAACTCTTTCCCGGTCTGATGATTAGCTTTTGAAGTCATTGAGAACGGGCAGGGGCAGAAGGAGAAAGCGGTACAGCCGGATCAACTACTGCTTCCTCTTCAGTGGAAGTCTTCTTCTTTTTCCTTACAGCACGCTTCCCCTTCCTCTTTGAAGAAGACTCACTCCCCGGAGTAGTCAGCAATGTTGAAAGCTTTGTATCGTCGTCAAGAGACCGCTCCGGGGTCTTCTCGATGTCTTCAAAATCCTCCGCCTTCTGTTCCTGAGAAGCAGCCGGATCATCCAAGCCTTGAAGAGCTTCGATTTTCTCTGCCTGTGATCCCGGTTGGGAAGCAGAGGGAGGAGTAATTTGGGAAGACGGAGGAACGGCAATCGAAGGAGTGGAAGCTTGTGTTGTGCTTGGTGCCTCCGCTGTAGAAGAAAAGAAGTTAAAATCAGCATCCCCCGAAAATAAAGAAGGCATCGATTCATCAAAGTTTAAGTAACATGTAAGAAGATCATCGAATTCGGCTAAGTCAAATGACTGGTTCATTAGACCCGAGATGACACCAAGAGTACCTGGAGGAGTTGGCTTTACAAGATCCACCTCGAACTTCTCGGCTTCAATATCATCCAGCGCCTCATCTTCAGTAGGAGTAGTTGCAGTCTCCTGGGCAACTTTGGCTAAATGTAGAGATTGAGGGCTGGAATCTATAATATTAACGTCGGCTGAAGTGGAAGTCTGAACGGGGGCAGCTAAAGGAGCTTCTTCTTTTGGAGGCTCTTCTCCCGCTGTTTCAGCTCGTACTTTGGCAAGTAGCTCCTTCCCCTTAACAAGAGCGGCGCGATCCTCATCATTGAGATAGCACTCCTCAAGTTCCAGCTCATTATAGCCAGCCCTGCCAAGCATATCCATCGCGACTTCCCACACTTCAGCCAATGTAATTTCATAATCAGGACCAAGAAAAGAGAGGCTCCCACGACCCAGAACGCTGTGTAAATAAAAGTCAAATAAGGTAGAGCTGACGTCTGCTTTCGTCGCCTCATGTGATTGCTCAGCCGCTTCCTTTTCAGCAACGGCAGCGATCCGGCCAGCGGTAGCCTCATCACGCTCTACCTCAACTTTAGCAAGTCGAGACTTTAGTAACTCGATCTCCACGTCCTGGGAGGTGACCTTTTCCCGCAGTTCGGCGTTTTCTGTGCGGTACTTCTCATTAACGTGCTGTTCGGCAGCAAGCTTCATTTCTACATCTCTTTGTGCAGCATGTGCGTCCCGCACTTGCTTCTGAAAGACTTCTTCTTTTTGAGTATATGATGCAGAAGAAGAAGCGAGATTTTCCTTAAGCTGCTTAACTTCAGACGCAAGCTTTGCATTGTCGTCTGTAATACTTGTCATTTCCGCGTCATGCTGCTTACGCCATTTGTCCCATTCTGCTTTATCATTCTCCATCGTCATCATCGCCTCAAGGTTAAGATGGTTGACCCTTTGAAGTTCATCAACCAACTTCTGCCATCCAGACATTCTTTCAATATCAAGCTTGACAGCATCGACATTTCTCAGCATTGCCTGCTTATCAATCGGAACTATGTCCAAGTCAAAGCGCACCCCTTTTAGGCACCAATTCGGAAAACGGCTCTGAAGTGTTGGGGGGCCGTCCTTGACTTGATATTGCGGTCTACTAATGATGGTCTGAATGTCAGATTTCTTCAAAGGAGGGGAGCTAGCCAGAATATCAGAAGGAATGGGAGCGTCAGTCTTTTCAGAAATTTCAGACGCGTCAGTCAGTTTAGATCGTTTGCTCGATTCATTGACAATTTGAGTTTTTCCCTTATCATCATAAGACTTCCGCTTATGAGAGTAGTCACTCCTGTGCGAAGAGTCGTATCGTTCGGCATCTTTCCTTCTTTGCCACTGATCGTAATCCCGCTTCTCCTGGGCTTTCCTTCGAGCTCTCTCTTCATCTGTTTCTTTTGGAGTATCAAGATACTTCCTAAAGTCATAAGTGCCGCGGCCTCCACGGTACTTGAATGAGTCATAATATGAACCTGTACGTCCCATTGGAGAACCTGAAAGCAGAAGAAGTGTAGAATTTAGAAATTTCCAGGAAAAAGAGGATAAATGCTTATAAGTGCTGAAAAGCCCTAAGTGTGTGTGGCGTGCAAACTACATGCGTCAAATTACAGACCACGCTTTGGTGTGGAAACAGAGACGATTGGCGTAGTAGGCATTTGGGTTTGTTTAAGGATAGAAGTTGCCTCGACAACGGGAGAAGTCGCTTTCTGATTGCTATCCCCGAAAAGCTCTTGGGAAGTTATCATAATGTCACTCAAGCCATCAAAGGTGTCGTCGCCCAAGTGTTCAGCAGATTTCTCCTTCTCAACTTCCACATCAATTGATTTTTCAGAAGCTCGAGGATTCTCTTCTTCCTCAATAATTGGGGGAAGTGCCGACTTGCCAGCCAACCCTACAGCATCAGTGGATCCGGAGCACTTTATCAAAGCAGTATCCATGACAAGTGTTTTTGACGCAGCTTCTTCCGCAGAAACTGGGGCATTTGACGCCTCTGCTTGAGAATCCAAAGCAGCCGATGTTTCTGTATCAGAGCTAGGAGTTTCATGAACTCGGGTCGACCTGGAAGGGTGCAGAAGCCTAAATTGGTGCAGAAGTTCATCGTCTAATAGAAATTGGATGCTCCTCTCCTCTACAGGCACCGCCATAAGCCTCTCGAAAGTCACTTTGTGACTGAGATTTTTGGAAGGAGGAGGAAGTGCTGAAAAGGAAAAAAGAGCGAAGTTAGCATTTGATAATCCGAACTTCGGTAAGTTTGAAAGAACGTAAGAAACAAATGCAAGTGATCTTACTTCCTATTCTCCAAATAGCATAAAACCCAGGAGGGCAGCGAACATAGAAGAACGGGCTCAGAAAACTGTGAACACTTTCAGGGAGACCGGTGATCAGCTTACGATTTCTCGCACTCCTTACGACTATGATGGAGGGATGATCTTTATTTTTGGCAAAAGTACAAAGATAGCGAATTTCTCCGAAGGTAGGGAAGCGGCCCAGTGTTCTCCTAAAAAGCACGCATAGTCCCAGCAAGATGGCGTAGCCATTGGGATGTAACTGAAAAGGGGAAATAGATAGTTGGAGAAGGAGTTCTCGAATGCAGTCATTGAATGGGGGGATAGCCCCGCTCAAGCACATTTGGCGGTTAACTGCAACAAAGCCATGGGGCGGTCTGTCAGCAGTATTATTTATTTCGGGAAGCAAAGCGTCAGCCTCAGCAATGCCAAACTGGATGCATAGTTGACGAAAGGCTTTATGGCTCAAAGTAGTAGGAGTCCTCTCTGGAGGATCGTTCAGCGGGATAGCAACTGGAAATACATCTTCAGCTTGCTCTGTTCCTTCTTGTGGAGAAGACATTCTACACAATCAGCTGAATGTTCAAATGTGAAGGTGCACGTTCCCTAAAAGTGTGAAGTGTTGTGCAAAAAACTAATGAAAATAAACGACAAGCATAACTGGAATTAAATTAGTTGACAATCAATCGATTACAAAATTTCAGAACTTGTCAATGATCAAGTGCAGTGTTAATACAAACAAGTCAGTTTCACTTGACTATTATGATTTTGTTTTAATACTTCACTTGAATTGGTTATTGTACAGCATCTCGTTCATATTCATTTAATTTAACTTTCTTATTATCAACTAATCTGTCACTCGATGTGGGCAGTCGGTGATAGTATATTCGTCCCAGTGTTCTGTGAATGTTGTATTAAGCAGGATTGTTAGTTTGCAAAATTGAAGCAATGTGTAAAATGCATGCAACACAGTTCATAGTTCAACAGTTCATAGTTCAACAGTTCATAGTTCAACAGTTCGAAGTTCGGGCACAGTTCAAAAATCATTTGTTGGGTGGCCGAAAGCTTAAGTCCTAACTCGGTGACGACCTAAGGAAGGTTCCCTATAGGTCAGAGACAGAAATCCTTAAGTCCTAACTCAGTGACGACCTACGGAAGGTTCCCTATGGGTCAGAGACAGAAATCCTAAGTCCTAACTTGGTGACGACCTAAGGAAGGTTCCCTATAGGTCAGAGACAGAAATCCTCTAAGTCCTAACTCGGAAGCGACACAAAACCTAGGTCGCATGAAACTGCTAAGTCGGCTCCGACTTAAGTCATGAAAGTCACTGGATCGCGTGAAATCCCTAGGTCGTGACTGAGCCAATACCTCGACTAATTTTCTTCCCTAACTCTTAACCCGTTAACCCAATAGCCTCACAGTCAACAACGATCCTCATTCCATCACACCATTGGACCACCCAAGGAGCCAATTCAAGTCGAATCAAATTTGCTGCGAATCCAATGTATTACTGCCCTATTACGATTACAACACGGTCGATGGCGATTGACGAACAATCAAAAAGTTATGCACAATGAATCGCAGCATCTAAACACAAATGGAAGTCAAAAACTGGGGAGTTATCGATTCGACAGCGAGCATGGGTGAACGACGACCAGATTGACTTACGAAGTATAACAAGAAGATGATCGGCGTTTGGAGGGATGGAGTTTGTCTCTGAGAGCTCTAAAAGTGCTTCAATGGCAGATTCGAGAAAAGGAACAGGTGAGGAAGAAGAAGAAGGATGCAACTATTTATATGCTGGAAGGCGAGTCGACTTGCACGGTGTACGACCTAAGGCATTTGTTAAGTCGGCACCGACCTAACCAAAGAATTAAAAGAATCGAAGCATACGACCTATGGCTTAGGCATATACTTCGAGGGGCAAATGTTAATCCCCTTTTCGACTCACGACCTAAGAAAGTATGCCGAGTTAAGGTGCTTGCCGACCTAAGAGAGTATGCCGAGTTAAGGTGCTTGCCGACCTAAGAGAGTATGCCGAGTTAAGGTGCTTGCCGACCTAAGAAAGAAGACGACCTAACAATTTGAAGGCGTAACCGACTTAAGGACAGCTCCGAGTTATCAAGATCTCCGACTTAACAGGCTACGACCTAAGGAGAGATCTGACCCAACGGTTGCCGACCTAACTACTGAGAAGGGCTGCCGACTTAAGAGGTGTGCCGAGTTAGGAGCCTGCCGACTTAAGGTAATCTGTGACTCAAGGGCTACGACCTAAGGGAGATTCCGAGTTATGAAAGGCTCCGACTTAAGAAGGTTCCGACCTAACCCTATTCCTTAACTCGCCGCCGACCTAACCCTATTCCTTAACTCGCCGCCGACCTAACCCTATTCCTTAACTCATCACCGATCTACCATAAGTCGGCTACGACTTAAATACTTAGAGAAAATTCCTGAGTCCAGGTCAGCTCCTATAAATACCCCACCACTTCCAACATGAGGGGGACTTTTTGGGCAATTCATTTCTAAAGCGCCGTTACTCTGTCGAACTCTCTAATCATTCAGCAAACAAGGATCCTCCAAGCATTCAAGACACTACAACAAACTTCAAGAGAAACTCCTAACATCCGACATGGATTCATCGAGTTTCATCGCCAAAGATTGAGCTAGTAGTCAAGATTGCTTCTTGTGATCGAGTTGTATTGTTTTCATAGAAGATTTGTATCGATTTGTAACCAGATTCAATAATAAAGAGATTCAAAGTGGACGTAGGCAAAATCTCAAGCCGAACCACTATAAATTGCTGTCTTTTACCGCATTCCTGCTATTTTTCTGCTTAATTTCTGTTCCCGTTGCACGGGTGGTGCTTTCACGATCTTACTACACACACCGGGTGTTGGCGTTCACATTTTGACGTTAACAGCTACGTTGGCGGAATGGAAAGACTTCGAAGCACTGGTTGCTTGCAATGTTCAGTTGAGGTCCACTACTGGATCAAGTCGGAATATCGCCATGATGTCCTGTTTGAATGTTCGAGTAGTTCTGATCGAACGAATTGCTTTTAGGTAGAAAGAGGATCCAGTCTTAGCCGAGAGGATTAGAAGATTAGAAGCTGGAACTGAGATTGATGACGTAAAGGATATTATTCTTGACCGCAGAGGTTGGTTGAGAAAGTAGGAATAGTTATGTGTTTCGGATGTTGGAAACCTTAGGAAGGAAGTTCTTTGGGAATGTCATCGATCAAAGTTTATGATTCATTCTAGGGGAACCAAGATGTATTAGGATATGAAGAGAAGTTTCTTCTGGGAAGAAATGAAGAGGGATGTTGGCTTATGGGTAAAACAGTGTTTGAACTGTCAGCAAGTTGAAGCCGAACATCAGAAGCCAGGTGGGTTGCTTCAGCCTTTGGATGTTCCAGTCTGGAAGTGGGGCTCGATATCCATGATTTTATTGACGGGTTGCCAAGGTCAA
Source organism: Allium fistulosum (assembly GCA_030737815.1). Lineage (NCBI taxonomy): Eukaryota > Viridiplantae > Streptophyta > Magnoliopsida > Asparagales > Amaryllidaceae > Allium > Allium fistulosum. Next base: position 76,845,316 of record CM060904.1, on the reverse strand, counting down.
ACCGGGGTAATGAAAGTATATGGGTCATAGTGGACAGATTGACCAAGAGTTCCCAATTCATTCTGGTAAGGTCAACCAGGACGAAACCTGTTTTGGCTAAGTTGTTCATGAAGAATATCGTTAGACGGCATGGAATTCCTAGTGGTATTGTCAGTGAAAGAGATGCTTTGTTTACTAGCGAGTTCTAGAAGAGCCTACAAAGTGTTTTAGGCACTAAGCTCAAGATGAGTACCACATATAATCCTCAGACGGATGGCCAGACAGAGAGAGTCAACAAGGTACTGGAAGATTTGTTGAGGGCTTATGTGCTGGATTTTAGTGGTTCTTGGGTAGATCACTTGTACTTAGCGGATTTTTCCTATAATAATAATTATCAGACTACTATAGGAATTGTGCCTTTTGAAGCTTTGTTTGGAAGGCTGTGCAAATCACCAGTATGTTAGTTAGAGACCGAAGACAGATTAGTCCTTGGCCCAGATTTGGTGAGAGAGGCGATGGAAAAGATCAAGTCGATATGGGAAAGAATGAAGGAAGCTCAATCTAGGCAGAAGAGTTACGTAGACAAAAGGCGTAAGGACCTAGAGTTCTCGGTTATAGATAAAGTTTTCATCAAGGTATCATCGATGAAAGGTGTGGTTTGGTTCGGGAAGACCGGGAAGCTAGCACCGAGATATGTTGGACCATTTCCTATATCAGAGAGGATTAGGAGACCCGCATACCGAGTAGATTTCTGAGAAGTTTGACCGGGGTCCACAATGTGATTCATGTTTCTCATCTTAGGAAGTGTGTTCATGATCCAGAAACTACTATCGCTCCGACGGCACTGGAGGACTTAGTGGTAAAGCCGGATATGACTTTTGTGAGGCATCCAGTTCGTGTTGTGGCAAAAGATGAGAAGAGGCTAAGGAACAAGACAGTCAGGTTGGTGAAAGTTCAGTGGAGCAACAACATGAAGGACTGTACTTGGGAGACAGAAGACATGATTATGGCTACTTTTCCTAGGCTGCTTTAGATGGTACGTCTATATAGGGTTTATATAGAATTTGGAAGGTAGGTTATACTAGCTTTTCTTGCATGGGCTATATGCTTGTTGTTGTGTCCTTACTAAAATTTTAGGGACAAAATTCTTTAAGGGGGGAGTCTGTAATGTCCCTGAATTTTAATTAACATTATTCGGAATATTTAGTTGGATAAATTAAATAGAATAATGTGAATAATTAGGGAGATGAGATTAATAAATTCAATGGCGGTGTCTTAATGAATGAACTAAAATAGGACTTAACTAAATTAAGAAGGAGGAATTTCCTAAAGGGTAAACTTGAAAATGGGGCTACATTTCTTAGTATAAATCTCTTCCTCCGCTTTATTAAATTTTCACTCTTTCATTCATAACTCCTCACCAACTTTCGGCCGGCTATTAAAAGCTCCAGGAAGAGCAATAAATTGAAGAAAAAACTAAGGAATTAAAGCTAGGAAATTATCTCATTCTCCAATTAACTAATCAAGGTGAATAATCATGTTTATTATCTCATTTTTTGTGTTTGGATTGGTTATGGGTTATAGCTGATTCATATTTGTGATTTTAGTTAGTATATAACCATTTAAACCTTTGTTTGGATAAGACATAGGTGTTTTAAAATGTTAATGGGCTAATTAACACGTTTTATTCGGTTTTGGTTAAATTCCGAGTTGTTTTTATCTTCATATGCTTTGAAATTTTAATATGTTGAAGTATATGATTTATAAAAATTTTGGTGATTTTTGGGGATTTTTCCTTAGTGGTTAACTAAGGTAATTAAATTAATTAAGCCTAAGGGCTAAACTGCAATATTGCTTCTGCCTTGGTCAAAGCCGGAGGGAATTTGCTTTCAAAAATTGATTTGGGGAAGAAGTATAGTGTTTTAAGAAAAAGGTTGACTTTTGTATACTTTTAACTATTCGAAAGCATAGGTGGAAGCCCCTCCACCAATCACAGTTAGACAAGCAAGATAAAACATCACTTTAGTAGGCCCAGATGTTCCCTCCGACTCCAAAAGCTGCTTTTATCCCTTTGTCTAAGTCGAAGGGTAGGCATGGTGACGAAGGGAGGAGGGGTGAAGGGTTAGGGTGCTGCTTTCTTTGCTTACAAATGGAAATAAAACTTGCTTTCAACCGAGTCGAAGGGGGATCCTTCGATTCTATAAATTTTTATAAAAAGACTAAGTTTTATATACTCAAGAAAGGGCCACGAAGGGGATCTTCAAAAGCCAAAACCTTCAAGAGTTAATGTTTTAAATGCTTTCCAGAAAGATTTTTATACCCTTCGACAAAGTTGAAGGGAAAGGGGGAGGCAAATCTCAACCTTCCCATTGTTTTTAATGTAAAAGTTTTATTACCTTTTGACAAAGTCGAAGGGTAAACCTTCCGACAAGGTCGGAAGTATACTTTCGAAGGGTTGGTTCCAACACCAACACTTCATTGTTTTCGAATGGTTTCGAAAGGTTTTGATTTTGAAAGGTTTGATTTCAAAAGGTTTTGATTTGGAAAGGTTTGATTTCGAAAGGTTTTGATTTCGAAAGGTTTTGATTTTGAAAGGTTTGATTTCAAAAGGTTTTGATTTCGAAAGGTTTGACTTCGAAAGGTTTTGAAGGGGTTGTGTTCAATGATTGTGAAAGGTTTTGAGTTTCAATCATTTCGAAAGGTTTTGAGTTTCATTGCTTTTGGAAGGTTTATATATGGTTTTGTAAGGGGGGATACCCCAGACTTTTGACAAGGTCGAAAGGTAGAAGCTTTCAACTAGATCGAAAAGAAACCTTCAAACAAGGTCAAAAGGTAGGACCTTTCGACAAGATCAAAAGGTATGATTTTGTGATGCTTTCAAAATAAAGGTTTCCGTAGAGGCTAACTTTGGATGTTTATTTTTCTTTCGAATGAGACTTCATTCGAAGGGTTTTAGAGGGCTGTTTTTAGCCATTTTTGTTAAGTAAAACTTTGCTAAGTCGAAGGGGTTACTTCGAAGGGTTATAACACAAAATATTTATCTTTGTTTGAATATGTAAGGGTGATCCTTATATAAAATGAATGTTAATAAACCTTGGGGACACCGGTGCGGGTTTAATGTTTTCGATACATAGTTTGGGGTTACAAACAGAAATATGCTTTCGAAAATATACATTGGGGATATCAATGTGGTTTTATTTAATTTAACCTAATTTGGGCTACCAATGGGAATAGGTTAAACAGGTGGTATACTTGGGGAAAATAAGTAATCATGGGGATCATGATGTTTTAATTGGCCAAGTAATGGTTTCTTGGTTAACCTAGGAAAACAATGGAATGTGCGGTGGATAGCCCACATCAAATTTCTAAAGTAAAGAATGTTTTGCCAAAGGTGGTTAGCCTTGGGATTTGGCACCCAAGGGTTCATAGTCATCCTAGGAGAACTATGGAGTGTGCGGTGGATAGCCCACACCATCTTTTATAAAACAATGTACGATGGATAATCTGCATTTATTTTAAATGGATTTGGGACGGATAGTCCTATTAAATTATGACGGATAGTCATTTTAAAGAGTTTAGAGGATAACTCAAATAAATTGATTTTAGATGGGAAATCTAATAAATTGCTTTTAGATGGGATATCTAATAAACGGGTGGATGAGATATTCAATACATATTATTTATGGCTTTATTTCATATTATGTTAAGACTAATCATTTTGGGTGCAGGGGCATAGTAAATGATCTGCATGTTTTGTTTTGGATACTAGTGAGGGGAAAACCCGTTCCGCTAAGCGACATGGTCTCACTAGATGTCTATTTATGATAAGAGATGATAAGGGATTATTCATATCAAATTTATTATCTGACTCGAAGTTTGTGTTTCTCCGCAAACTCTCAGAGACTCAAAATTAATTTGAGTAGTCTGAGAGTAAGAGACTTTCAGGTTTTTGGACGAATAAGCTTCCGGAGACGTGCAAGAGGCAGTATTAGCTATATAGGAGCTATTTTGTGTATTCCGCTGTGATGTACTAAGAACTGTAAAGTTCATATTATTAGTTCTCTGATCATCATAAAGGGACATCTTCATATGTCGTTGTTATCGTATTTTTTACATGTATATGTGATCTGAACGTGGTTAACGTCTGAGATTATGTAATTAAATCTGAATATTATTCATAAGAAATGAGAAATTAAGTTTTGTTGAATTTTAATTTTTTTTCATATTCTTGTGTTCATGTGTATCAATATTAACTATGCCGCATTCAATCGCCAAGAAATAACAACTACGATGACTACAACATCAGTAGCGGTTAGTTTGGGCCTCGGAAGGCAGGATGTTACAACCACACATCACAGTACACCTTTAGACAAAATGTACCGAGGTCAACAAGAACATCTTGCACCCCTGCTACACAGAGCCGGCTGCCCTGTTAACATGGCATACTGGATTACATCATTTTTTAGGCAACAATGCTGCAAAATGTTTGCAACTGGTCCCACTCTTTCCGTGCACACGCATACTAAAATCCATAAATATCGAATCTAGATCGAGGAATGATGCTTTTGATGGTAGCGAACCACAAAACTCTGCTGCATATCCCCTTTTTTAGTTATTACCGGGTTATGAGTCTTATGAGGTCACGATTCCTTTTTTCTCTCTTAGCAAATCCCACTAGAATTGCTAACACTGCCCTCCAAGCACAATGCAATGCCAGCATTCATCCATACAAGTTGTGACGCCCCACCTCTATACCCACGCTAACCAAGAACACTACGATGTAGTGCTGTCAATTAGCGCGGAGAATAAGGCTGTGGAGGAGCCACCATCCATGTAACTTCTTTGTGCGAGCATCGATACGTCAGATAGAATAGAATGCATATCTTTTAAGGAGGAAATCCGACATACCGATACAAACACAAAGCTATCACACGGTGGCTATATATAATCTTCGGAAACAAACATAGAAATAATCATAACGACAATCAGTCACAGACATCCATATCACAAAGGCGGAAGAAGATATGAATAAATATATAACACATGAAAGTGTACATCAGAGTAGTGGTCAGAAAGATCCACGATAATACAAAAGAATAGCATCACGTGCTATACAAAAGAATAAGTACACAACATAGAGTCTATATCTCAAAGGTGTACATCCAAAAACTACTAATCTAAGTAGTTTGCCAAAAGTCAGAATAATCCTGAAGAGAAGTCAAGCAGAAGCACCTGTAACATCTCGGTCTGACCCGAGTATTATTTATAAGAAAATAATAAACGGATCAGTCTAACTATAAATATCAGATGATATGGTATACAGTAAAAGGCATGACATGAACATGTAATAACCATAGCGACATACTACTATAAGTATGTAAATGATAATCAACAAAAGATTAATCAATATCACAAGAATCTTCTCAAAGATCCAAACACATAAAAAGGTAATGACACACGAATTCACCAATACACAAAAACCTGATATCATATCAGTGAAAATCACAAAAGTTGGTGAAGCACTAAATCCAGAAATCAACACACGAAATCCAGAACAAATCCCAGAAATCAACACACGAAATCCAGAAATCACAAAAAGGGGGAAGTCCGACACACGGACGAGAAGTTATCTCATGGAAGCTATCCATTTAAATTTTCCGAACACACGGATGGCCCGAAGGCAAGTCCGACACACGGACGAAGAGACATCGCACATTGCTAGTCTAAATCACAAAAATGATCGTCATGATCATAAGGAAGTGTCAATCACACCAAGCCAGTAAATATATGAGTTTAGCTTCATGTCCCATAACCACTTGCTTAACTTAAATATTTACGAACAAGCTGTAAATCTTCACTAGGAAATTGTCACAAAAAGGGTTCAATCGAACAAGTCCAAGAGCTAACCGACGAAGTGAACGCAAGCGTTTCATACCACTCGTTTTACTAAGTCGTTTAAGTCGATTTCTCATTCGAGTGAAGTAAAGGCTTGTATATACTAGTAGATTGAAAATCGGTTTGAGAAAACGAACTTTTGATACTTAAAATAGTGTTGAAATCGCTTTGATGAAAGAGTTTTGATATTTACTATTAGTATTGAAACCTTCATATATCTTTAAAGTGACAAGTCATAAAACGATGGTAGAACAAATAAATTCACGTTCGAAGACGTGAGTAAAGTGCAAAGAAGTCAATCCCAAAACCATCAAAGTAGAAATTCTGATAAACGTTTTTCAGAAGAGATTGCCTACGCAGAGTAATACGGGGTTCGACCTGCCCGGTCAGGTCGCGGGGGTCCAGGGGGCAGCGCCCACGGCGGGGTGCGGGGCAGCGCCCCGTCACGGTACGACTTAGTGAAGGCAAGCTGGTCCAACGACCTAAGGAGAAGTAGGTCATATGACCTAAGGGAAGACTGCCGTGCAACCTAGCTGAAGAACAGGTAAAATGACTAAGTACAAACTCGCGAACGACTTACGACTTAGGGGATAAGGTCATACGACCTAAGTGGAGAATGCCACGCGAGCTAGCAGAAGAACAGGTCAAACGACCAAGTACTAACTCGCGAACGACTTACGACTTAAGGGAGGAAAGCGACTTAAGAGAAGCAGCGACCTACGACTTAACGATTTAAAGCCAACGACCTAGGACTTAAGAGTCATACGACCTAGGACTTAAGGGAGGCAAGAGACTTACGACTTAAGGGAGGGAAGCGACTTACGACTTAAGGGATAAGGTCATACGACCTAAGTCTTGAACGACTTAACGACTTAAGCCTTTAACGACTTAACGACTTAAACCAGGGCGAGCGAGCTAACTGCAAAACGACCTACGACTTAAGGCCTTTAACTCCTGAACGACTTATGCCTTTAGCTCCTGAACGACTCAAGCCAGTAACTCGTGAACGACTTAGCACACCCAGAACGACTCAACGCCTGGAACGACTTAACACTTTAACTCGAGAACGACTCAGGCCTTTAACTCGTGAACGACTCAGGCCAGACGAACAGAAATACACGCGCGCGACCTAAGCCCTTAACTCGTGAACGACTCACGACTTAGGCTTAACTCGTGGACGACTCAGCGAAGGCAGAAACGACTTAACGCCAGAAAAATCACCAAAACGCTGAAAATCGAAGTTTTTCGCCAATCCAATCCAAACCAAATGCAAATGTTGATGCAAATACAATAGGGGATCATTCCCAACAGTCCAAGATAGATATAGGCAAGATGTGAGATCAAAAATCTCACCTTTTCACGGAATTTGATGAAGATGGAGATTTGAGAGCAAAGCAAGAACACCAACAAGCTTGAATCAATGGTCTAAACGTGAATTTGATGTTGAATCTCGGATTTGCAATGGAATTTGTGTTTGGGAGTTTTAATTTCTCTTTCCCTCCACCATTTTTGAAGAAGCTTGAAGTGATGAAGAGAAGAGGGGGTGGGCTGAGTTAAGAAGGTGCAGTCCAAACCAAAGTCTCAAGCGGGAAAAGTGACGAAAATTTCACTATCTCCAAACATATCGAAGTTTACACTCAAAAAGATCGCAAACGTCATTTTGAACTCAATGGGGGTGGTCTCGAGTCCTAATTTGACCGTATGCAAAAAGTAGCTTTTCGGACTAACATCCGACTAACGATAAAATATTTAAATAAAATATTTAAATATAGAATTGATAGATATGCGGGTTGTTACACAAGTTGTTTAGGATATAAACAAACCGAAGGTACTACCTCTAGTACATCCATTTTGGAATCACCCTTAGGATTAGTAGCAAGTAGCCATTGCACTTCAAAGAGCTACGTCTTCGATTCCATCATTTTCGAACAAGTCTCGAACCTCTTCCAACGTGTAGAATGGGTGTATGGTTTTGGAGTGGTTATGGTTTCGAATCATCTCATATAAGTACACTCCTCCGCTTATCGGTTGCTCCAAAACCAAATCTATGGTTCCGGTAAACTAAGCTTCGATTCTTTCAGAAATGATTAGATAATACATAAGAGTGCAGATCACCTCCTAACCGTTTAAACGAAATGATTTCCTTACCATTTGTCCTAGGAGAATAAAATGAGATTTATACGCAAAGTACAACATCATCGAAGATGAATGTGCCATATAACCCCCGTGTTTCTCCTAGATATTTCAAAAGTTATATATTTGGCCAAGATTCAATAGTTGGCTATTTAACCGTCAAATAGCAAAAAAAATCAAACATAGATTTAATTCTGTTTGGAATCCATTAAGCCTATGTTAATTAATCTTTTCATTAATTATACCTCTTTTCAATTTTTTGATTCAAAATACCTTCACAAACGCCTTATACCCCTCTCAATGCTTGGAAAAACGTTCATATACTTACCTTGCCAGTATAAGTATATTAACAAAGCATTATACTTTCAATACTTAAAAAATATAATCATATATTTATCTCAATGGTATAAGTATATTAAAAAAACTTAAGGGAGATTTCCTCTTTTCCAAATTCATATTTAATTATGCTAAAAACAAATATCATTTAAATCATTACTTACTCTAAATCCAAACCCTTTTTTTCCTTGGGTGTTCAGTATGAAAAGAATGCTTCCATACCACCATAATTAAGAAGGATTATTTATCAAAATCAAATATCATTCCTTTTATAAAATTCCCTTTTGAAAATCCATTCCATATTTACAATTCCTATTATAAATATCTGAATTAATTTATAAAACTTCTTTAATAAATCTTTAAATAAAAACTCTTTATTTAAAATTCCTTTATAAAACTCCTTTATAAAATCCCTTTATAAAATCTTTTCATAAATCCAAGACTCATTTTCATAAATCATATATATTTAACACAAATCTTCGTTATTATTAAAATATCACTTATAAATCAATCCTTTTATTTATAAATTACCATTTATATATCCCTCTTTTATTTATAACATACCATTTATGAATCTCACTTACAAAATATCACCTATAAAACCTTTTTAGAAAATATAATTTATAAATCTCCTTTACAAAATATCATTTGCAAATCTCCTTTTAAATAAATCCTTTTTATTAAGCAAAATCTCCTTTATAACAATTTATTATTTATAAACACCTTTATTAAATTAATTAATTTCCTTTAAACATCATAAATAAAGTAATAAATTAACTTTAAAACATTATTAATATAATAAGTACTTAAATTTAAACCATTATTTATTAAATCAATTAACGAACTTAAACCATAATTAGATCAATTGTTTAACTTAAACCAACATTGATAATTTAATTAAATAACTTTAAACAACATTAATAATATAATTAAATTACTTACTTTAAAACATCATTAACAAAACAATTAATTAACTTAAACACCAAAAATAATTAAAATCATTTATAATAAACAAACATTTAACCTCAAATTGTTACAATATGAAAGTTAATTTAGTTCCATAATTTTTCAAATTCGACAAGAGGCTTGATGATCACAATGGTACTTAAACAAGCTACCATTTATTTTAACTTTCCAAGTCATATCATTGGTATTTACATAAGCAAGCATATATGTAAATATAATCAACAATTAGCAAATCACTAGATAACCCATCACTTATTCAACATTTATTAATCCATGTATTAAATAACTTGCATATGAATAAATGACCAAATTAATATAATAGCAGAATGAGGATTTATTCTGCTTGGTTTATTCTCATGTAGCATGCTTGCAAACCCACGGCCTAAACTTCCAAACCTCCCCTCCTTCTTGCATCCCCAACTACAGCCCAAGATGCATGCTCTCACGACCAAGCAAGCTCCAAGGCCCAAACACCAACTCCAGACCTAAGCCCTACAACTCTAGCACCATCTCCTCCCTTCCCTAAGCACGGCCAGACATGCATGCAAGCTCCAACTCACCAAGGCCCAACACGCTACACCCAAACACATGCCTCTTATACACGCTGCTAGCATTCCTCCATGCATGCACCTCCACTCACCCACAGGCTTGCTTGCACAACACATATATATACAGATGAAAAGAAAGGAAAAAAGAAATAAAAAGAAGAAACTAAAAAAATGGAGCATATGTTCAAGTTTCAGTTTGAAGAGAGTAAAAAATGACATGTATGAACATATATTGTGTTCCATTCATGAGTTCTCCATTTTTTAGAAGAAAAAAATGAAATGTAAATGTCTTAATGTTTTTGAGAGAAAGAAAAGAAATAAAAAAAAGCTCTGATGTGTGTATGCTCCTTTTTTTTGTCAATTGTGTACATATAAATAGGCAAAATAATTCAATTCCTTCAAGTATAATGTAACCAAAGACAAAGTGCAATATAAGAAAAGACATAAAAAAAGAGTGTTTGTGTGTGTGCATATATATAATTGTGTTTTGAAAAGTTTTGCGGTACACCACCACACGATATCACGTCCGCGTACGAGCTGCGAAGGAGGGAAAAAAAATACGATCATGCACAACAGTGCGACACGGTCAATAAACAACAATAAAATACACTTGTTAACTAATTCTGTGTGGTTTCAAAAATACCGACATTTTCGCAATATGCGTCAAACTAAAATTTAATTATTTTCCAAATTAAAAAATACAGAAAAATCCTATAAATTGAATTAAAAATACATCACCAAAAATCGAGTAGTTATTTGAAACATATATTTTATTATATTTATTAGTTCTTATTATTATTTTACTCATTTACTCATTTCAAAACAAAATGTTTTCTCTAAACATTTAAATGTTGTTTCTAAAGTTTATACCAATATATAATAACTTCCTACAACTTGTCATTCGGTAAAATGCTGAAAATCCGAAAAATGAATTTCAGTCACATTTTCAGTTTTTCATCAAACTACCAATTTTGTTAAACAAAATTCAAAAATGAATTTTATTTCGTAAGTTATAAATTAAAAGAGGATTTTTTAACTATTGAAACCCTTAATTGAATAATTTAAACATTCTCAAACCAAATCGATAAAATTTCGGGTCGTTACACAATGATACGATTAGATTTATAGTAGAAGAAGCATAAATAACATTCAAAATAAACCATAGTACTGTAGTAACATAAAACAAGAACTAATGTTTGTCCAAAACTCACTATCTAAGCAGAACATGACATGAAAATAAAACTTCATATAGAAGAAAAATAGAAGTTGCTGTTAAGAAACATAACCATTGCACATAGCCTACAACCAAAAATTGCATTACCCATTAGCCTCCTCTATCACACCCAAAACAACCTTATGCACCCGCATCCACCACCTACCCTGGTTTCCTGCCCGATGCAGCACCACCACACGCACTAGAGCAACCTTGCCTCCCTTATCATTATGAAATCATCACCGCCATCATTATAATACTTGGGATAATGAGGAGAAATAGTAACAGGAGGTGGTCGTGTAATTGGGGAAAACTACAACGGTCCAAAGCCATTGTAATATTGCAACGGCTCATAGCCATTGCAAAATCACCGTGCAGTTGTATTGCGAAAATATGCTTATGGTATAGTGGATATTACATAGTTTTCTCGGCTTGAGAATACTATTGAACTTCAATATGGACACTCCACTTTTATTATAGTTAAATCATGACATGACATTCATCGATCGACTATAGCAAGGTCCGAGTTGAAATATTGAAAGTGAAATATTGTTCAATAGAGAATTCGTCTTCTTAGTTACATGAGGTTAGTATCACGATCAACTGTAGTCAACTCAAAGTCAAAGTCTTTGTCTAGAGCAATACGGTTATAATAATTATTATTATTGATAAGGACTTTGCGTTTGGATTAAACAAGCTGAATGTGGACGTAATTGGAATTTTGACCAACAACACACTCCATAAGTCCTGTAAGTGATATAGTTTCGACGAAGATAATTGGTGTAAATAATCATTACTACCAGGTTCCTCTTAAAATAGTAAAATTGTATTTTACTAAAAATGTGTAAATGATAAATTTGACCAAACTCTTACATCATTAGCTGAGGTGACATGTGAATGTTAGTATTCAAAGTATTCGATATTAATCATCGATTAATTAAATTTTCACCTTTGGGTCGCACGACTACAACCATACGATTTAATTAAATTATAATTTTTATAAGTTAATTAATTATAATTTAATAAAATCGATTAATATTTATGAAATATTATGTAACAACTCTGTTGTTAATTACATAATTCATTAAGTTTAATTATGGATAATAAATTCTAAATTGTGATTTGTGAAATTTAATTGTTAAATTAAATCTATTTTTTGAGAATGATTGATTTAATTTGATTAAGAAATGAGTTTCATTTCTTAAAGAGAATTTCAATTTCAATTTGAAATATTATTAAATCAATTTTTAAAATTTGGCATTTTAGAGAAAAATATTATTATTGAGATTTATTATTTAAAATGAGATTTTATAATTTATAGTTTATTTTTATTGAAATTAATGAGAATGACTCTTATTTTCAAAAGTTATATTTAATTTTGTATAATATCTTAATAATATTAGAAATGAGGATTTTTACTTGTTAATTGGCTTAGGTAAAATTGAGAAATCAATGTGTGAAGTTTACAAAACATTAATTAAGTGAAAGTTAGTGTTTAAAAAGAGGAAAAAAAAATAAGAATAGATTAGCAATACTTTTCTTAGGAAATTAGTAACACCGATCCAAACCAACCCCTCTTGGCCCATATAGGTGATATTAGTGTAAGAAATGAGATATACGTACAATTCATTTTTAATTTTACTTCAGCCAAAATTAGAAGCTTCTTCCTCTCAAATTCTATTAAACCCTAGAATCCAAATCAGTCCCCAAATCAAGTGCAAAAATAGGGCTTTTGGCTAATTCCAATGGAGTAAGTGTTCTAAACCCTATTTCTACCTTTTAGATCTATAAAAGAATGATTTTGATCCCGTTTTTGATCAAATTACTTGCCGGTTGGTTTTTGTTCTAGAGTTTTTAGATGATTTTGTGAAGCTAGGGGGTTAGCAAGGCTTAATTGAGGATCTAGAAAGCTATAGGAAGTAAAAAGGTGAGTCAATCACTCACAATTCTATATCTAATCCATGTGTATAGAATTGTTAGTTGCTGTTTGATTGAATTGGATTAATTTTGGTTGTAGTTCATATTCTTTTGTTCAAGTTTTAAAATGGTTAAAACCCTAGTCTTTGATCTCATTTAGTTGATTATTAGAGTTGTTTATATGAATGCATGTTATTTTCTGTAACAACCCGTAATTTTCGATAATTAGGAATATTTAATTTAATAAGATGTTGGTGTTAATATTGGAAGAAATAAAAAATTGTGGTTTATTAATAAGAAAAAATAACTAGAATGAAATGTAATGATGTTAATTTAAGGTAATTGATAACTACATTAATGTAATTTCAATTGATTGAAATGATTGTAAAGTTAAATTTGGTTATAAAGTGTAAATAAGGAAATAAACCAAATGTTGTATTAAATGGTGAAATTGTACGTAATTAATTGAAATTGGGTAATATAGAATAATTAATCAATACGTGAATTTATTAGTTTTATTTGTTAACAATAAACATAGAAATGTGTTTGAATTGGTAAGTTGTAGCAATGGTTTAATTATAAATTCACTATTTAATTCGCTAAAATAAATTGGAAATCAATTGCAATTAACTTACTGAAATATTGCAGTTAATGTGGATTAAAATGATAACAGTAGACTATTGATGTAATAAATGGTAAACCAATGTTAATTATATCCATAATGTGATAGTTGAGTCAATAATAAGATGAAAATCAAAATAAATGAATATATTGGAATTTAAATTTATATAATTAAGGAATTACTACAATTGAAACCGAACACCGTAATTAGTGCAATATTTAACGTTGGTTTTGACATGGAAATTTATCTTTAAAGATTATAAATTACTAGGTAATCAAAAAGGATAAGAACTGTTAGTTATTAAATTTGAATTTAAAAAGTGATTTAATTAATTTAATAATAATTTATTTAATTAACGTGAAAATAGCCATTTTGGCCACTATCTTGGATTTCGACGAAACTAGTTTCATTGGATTCGTAACAGTGAATTCTTATAAGATTTCAAGTTTCGTAGCGATCAGACTTGTCGTTTGATCGTACGGGCTCGAAACGCGTAGAAATCAATTTAATAAATTCAATTGAAATAAGCTAATTTTAAAAGCTAACTTCTGCATACTTTTGACTTTGGGTTTGAAACCTGTTCCATTGAGTTTAAAAATATCGAAAACAATTATTTTGATATATGGGATGACCCACTTTCGTTTCGGAAGTGGAATGGGCTTTTCAGGTCATTATTGTCATTTCAAACCAATTCGATATGTTGTTCATTCTTATCGGGCCTTGTCTATATAAATAGTTTTTCCTAACCCTAACAGCCTTTTTTTTATTTCTTATTATTGTACATATCTGTCTATTCAACCAACAACTTCTTTCTTCTTCTAATGGCTGCAAATCTAAACCCTAATTCAATTTCAAATTCAAATCGAAATTCAAACTCCTCAAAACTATATCGAATTATATATCGATGGAAAGCTCTCGATGAGCGCAATCTACTACAGCAATTCGTTTTTGAATTGGGTGCATCGTTTGACCAAAAATCGAGGATGAACCTCGGCCGTCGAAATTAGGTTTTCGCGATCCAACGGTGGATCTTCATCCGATCGACGATCGGGAAGTGGTGTTGGGTAGGGGGAGTCGAGCAGGTCCTTAGGGCGGTGTTCATTCGTGCTGGAAGTCTAGAAAATCACCGTGATTGGCCAGAAAAGCTCGCGGCGGCGCTAGACGTTGGTGGACGATGTCGATGGCCGCGACTCCACCTTGGGGTCGACATGGGGCGGCGACCTCACTGGTAGTTGCACAAGATCGAGGCAGCTGGTTCGTGTTTCGTGCTCGAGCAAGCTCCTATAGCGTAGCTAGGGTTTCGCATGGTAAGGCTGACGTGGTATTGTTTTAATTTTATTTATTTTATTTAAGTTTTAAATACAATGTTATAACGTGAATAACTTTTACATACGAGCACGGATTCATGCGTGGTTTGTTCTGTTGGGATCGTATCGGAATTTCGGACATTAAAGAATTGGTTTGGACGAATTCTGAGACTGTTTGATTTTGGGCCTTTATTCGGATTTCAAATCGGTTTGAAATCAAAGGTGAGTGTTTAAACCCACTCACAACTACTAAATTATCTTATGTTAGTTAAATTGAATTTATGATGTGATTAGAATTTGGTTGGTTGATGTTTGGTATATTTAAATTGTCATTCCAGTAAAATCTGACTTTTATTGAATTTAATCGCCATTTAATGTAATATTGAATTAAATTGCCAGTTTAATACCTGTTAATGATAACCACCTAATTGTTGTTATTTATTGGTTGATTTGAATGATGATTGTTATGGGTGTTTGATTGTTGATATTGTATGACTGGATGTTATATTTATATATTGTTATCACACTGCAAGTTCCCTTAGTTTATTGTTAAAAAAACCACTATAGGTTGAAATGATACATACCCGAACGATCTGATAGATTAGGGAGAAATAGTTATGAGTTGAAATGATAGAATCAGGCGATTTCATGGATTTGACGTTAAATTTGGGGTTGCAAGTTGAAATGATATATACCAGTAAATTTAAATGTATTGCAGATTGAAATGATATACATCCGTATCACTTGACTATAGGGTAGAAAATTATATTAGACACCGGATTGGTTAAATTAAACGATTTTAAACCCTTAAATCTTGAATTTGGTTAAATGTTATTTAGAAGGAAATTAATTTATATAAACTGAATTATTTTTGAAAATCCAAGTTTAAATGTTGGAATTGGAAATTGGTTTAAATTGAAATTTTAAAGTTAAATTTGAAGTATAAATGAAATTTATTGAAATTGAGTTATTGAATATTTAAAACTTCGAAATATGTTAAAATTGAAATAGTTTAAATTTATAATTCGAACATGGATTTGAAATCGATATTGATTTAATGGTTTTAAATGAGAATCTTAACTAAAAGACAAAATTTAGTTTGTTGATTTGAAAGCTGGACACGGTCCAGATGTGTTGAAAGAAAGAAATAGTTTAATTTGATATTTATTTCAAATTCATTTCTTTTATATAAACTGTTTAAAAAACATATTATTTTTAAATCCCGATTTTAAGATTTTCGAACTATTAAACTAATTTAATCTATTTTAAAAAAAATTATTTTAAACTATTTTAATCAATCTAAACTAATAAAATTTATTTAATATGTTTTAACCTATTTAATCCAATTTAATCTATTTTAACCTATTTTAAACTAATTACCCATTTTAATCTATATTTAAATATATTTAATCTATTTTAAATCTATTTAATATATTTAAACTATTTTAAATCTATTTAAACTATCTTAAATCCATTTAAACTATTTTTAATCTATTTTAAACTATGTTAGAGTATTTTAAACTATTTTAACTATTTAAATTATTTATAACTATCTAAACTATTTTCTAAATTTCGGACTATGTTTAGTGGAAATTTTTATATTTAACTTGATTTTAAAGCGAATATAGTTAAATGATGTTATAACCTAAGTTGGGATTTGAAATGATATTTGCTAGTGAAATGACATATTTGAGTAAATATGATGATTCTGAAATGAGAATTTAATTAACCTATCTTGTCGATATGATTTCGAAAGTGAATATGATTTCGAAAGTGATATGGTTTGAATTGAATATGATATTTTGATATCAACTATGAATCGGTTTTGGAAATGTAAAAGAACCATCCGGTGTGAAATAAGAGTTTGGTTGTTAAAGAGACCGTGATCGGATATTGTCATACTCTCTACCAATACCAAAAACCACTTTAACAACTGTGTACGTGATGGAGACTCCAGAATGAAGTAGGATGGTTTAGCGAACGATTCTGTATGAGGTATTTACGTAGCCCTGATTCCCGTGAGTTAGCTTGATGTGGCTAAAACAGGAGCCATGCCTGGCCAAGTGAGGTGTCTCCTCCTATCGGCCCCATTTCTTCGATACCATATTATGACTGTGATTGATTTGGTGGCCACCCCTCGATTTTGATTAGAAGGGAGGTAGTAGCTGCTATGTGTTACCACCAGTCCGGATCCGCAAAATGGTAGTATCCTACCCTGGCATTACCTCGTGTGCCTTATTAGATGCCTTATCATGCCTTCTACAAGTTTGGTTTGTACCGTACCTATGGAGTGCCCTCTGATATCCCTCTAGTTTACGGAGGAATTACGGTACTATATAGACTACGGGAATATATAAAAATGTGTTAAGGGGGATATGGGTAACGCTTAACGCTATTTTAATACTTTACTTTACTGTAGACACTATTATAATAGCGTATTGTACTATGTATGTAGATAGTTTAACGGATCCTTAGGAGATGGAAATCCCGAACATCTCTTAAGTTATTGCACTCACGTTAGACACTGGATAGGAGATGTCAAACCCCGTAAACATCTCTGATGCCATTACACTCATATTTATTTACTATTGATTTAACTTACATAAGATCTTTTAGTTCTGACTCGAGTGTTTTGTCTTTTCAATTCGCATTGGTCAGTCTCAGCTTTTCAGTGTATCGAAGATTGCTTTTCTGGAGGACGAAGACGAAGATTTAGTACTATTATTATTTATTATATTTATTCCACTGCATTATGTTGTTCCGCTGCATTTATTTATTTATTCCTGTTGTATGTAACTCTGATCTGTATTGTAAAGGTATAATTAAATGTTATTTGTAAAATAGCTTCATGAACTGTTATTTGATTATTATATTTTGTCATTCCACTGTGAGATTCTATGTTTTGTTTTTCTTTCTTTTCTTTCATTTTCTTATTTACCCCATAACAGTCCTCCCTTTTGAATGGTTTGATTCTGGCATGTGTGGTTTATTGTCGATTTAAACCGTCCAAAAAGGTTGGTCGTTACAGTTTCTGAGATCATATGGCAGGTATTAGTCGTCGGGACGAGCTGGAGTCATGCCGGAGCTAATGAACATTGTTGGAAGGGGAAAAATGGCATTGGAACTCACATTCCAGGTCCATAACTGGTGGACCGGTTGTGATTACCGGTGCACCGATTGGCACTTGGAACGTGACCGCAGTCCCTCTTCGACCCGTCGCTTGAACCCGTGTTTTGCTAGTTTTGTTGTGGTGTTGTTTCTTGTGTTTTGCATTTTTGTTTGTGGCCATTTGGATGCATGTATATTTTCATTGATTTGCCAATCCATAAAATAGTTTTAGAGACAATATAGAAGTCGAACTCTATGGACCAATTTGTTGTTGTGATCTTGTGATATGTAGTAGTGAATTCTCTTATGCTCTATGGACTTTGAATCGCCCTGATCCAAAGCTTTGGAATTTTATAAACTTATTTTCATCTATTTTCTAAATATAAAAATAGTCAAATTGTATATAGGTAATTTTAGAAAAGAGTGTTTATTTAAATTACAAATATCAAACTTGTTTCTAAAAAAAATCTAGTTTCTTTTTATAAATGATTTTAACAAAGAGTTATATATATTAAGTATTACTATTAGAAATGGTTATGGAATTTGGAAATGTGGTTTTGGGAAATATGAACTTAATTTATTTCTAAATAAAATGGTCAAGAGATTTGGAAACATGGTTTTGGAAGTATAAACTTATATTGTTTTAAACTAATGTATAAATACTAATTTGGGATTTGGAATAAAAGTAATACATATGGTTTTATAAAATAAAATGACTACTTATACAAATGGATTTTGGAACAAGTTGGATTAATGGAATATTTTAATAAGTGATAAATCAAATAAATATTTTGAGAGCCTTAGTTCTATAATGTAGGGAATATTAATAATTGACTTAGTATTATCGATTGGTTTAAATGCTTTTGAATAACGCTTTGTCGAATATGGTATAACTCATTGAATAGAACGTTTGAGTGGAACTTACTAGCCCATTAACGAATACTTGAATTTCAACGGGTAGTATGGGATGCCTTGGCTAAATTCTTGTGATTGCTATTAGGAAGTATTTAACACTTTAGAGTTGTATTCTCTTTATATGTGCGGCATGAGGCTGCTAAATCCTTAAGAGAATATAGTTCACGTTTTCCAGTGGTATCCGTAACGAGTGAAATTTAATAGCTTTTTGTAAATACTGGAATTTCACCATGCGGCATGGGATGTTTTGGTTAAGTTCTGGTAAATACTGAAAGCGATAGTATTAGGCACTTTAGAGTATATTCCTTTTAGGGTTCAGTGGGACCGATAAATCCTTAAGAGGTATACTCCTAGATTTCTTTCCAAAATATAAGAATATATGATAAACTAGAGTTTTTGAGTCATGCTTGTCCCAATTGTTTTGATCGGTCGAGATTTGTGATTTCCTTGATCCTTGTGATTCGAGATTCTGTGTTACGATATGAGTACAATCCTTCGTATCAGATCGGTTTGAGTGATATCATATTGTTTGCACGATAAGACTACAATCTGTATGATTGGTATGTACGATTAGATAAGTGATCGTGATGGAATTGGTTATTTGTTCTTAGAGATATTATGCTTTGTTCTGTAATTCTGCCTTTAGTGAATAATCTGTGTTTGTAATCTAAATATATCTCTATGCCTTGAGTTAATACCTTGATAAATTATTCCAATAACCTATTATTTCTTGGACATTT
Organism: Allium fistulosum; assembly: GCA_030737815.1. Classification (NCBI taxonomy): domain Eukaryota; kingdom Viridiplantae; phylum Streptophyta; class Magnoliopsida; order Asparagales; family Amaryllidaceae; genus Allium; species Allium fistulosum. The sequence continues at coordinate 76,825,637 of CM060904.1, read as the reverse complement.
GGATTTATCTATCTGTTATTTATTCTTGTATTATATTTTGTTCTCGCCATATTGTATATTTAGAAATAGTTTGACCCGAGTGTTATTTTAATGCTCGGGTCAGGCCGAGGCTTTTCTGGTTACAGGACAGGTTGACTTTTGGATGATTGTGCTAACAAGGAGATAACATTTTAACTACTAGCTTATCTCTTGTAGGATTTTTGTGTATTTATATGAAATGTATATTGAGATAGTGATTTGTAACACTTGTATATTATGTTAGTCTAGTACTTTATTTTGTAGACTCGCGGTTTGTGTGTGTGTGTGTGTGTGTGTGTGTATATATATATATATATATATATATATATATATGAGATCTATTATTCAAGTGTGATCTGTGATTTCTATTTTATATGATATACTATTTTGATTTTGAGAAGTCGATGTGTTTATCACTTTGAACTGAGACTGTACACGTCAAATTTTATTTAGAGATTCAATGAAAATGTAAGTATGATGTGGCAGTGTTAGTTTAAAGCCATATTCATATTTGGTTGTCTTTAACAAGCTGTATTCTCCGTATTATTAGATGACATTATTTATAATGTTCTTTAGTAATACGGGTATCGCGGTAGGATCATTACATATTAGTTATTAATCTTTTTTATTTATCTTAATGCCATTAGTATTTGATAAAATGTAGATATCAAATTTATATATGTGCGTATTGATATATGATACCGATAGACATTTTAATTGGATTTAAATTAATTAAATACTGATTTGGTTTAGAATATTTTGTAGGCCCATTTATTCCTTACTTTAGCCGACCATAAGGAGAGGGGAGGGGTGATTTTTAAATGCTCATATCTGGATTGAATTGGTAGAAAAGAAAAGGTAAAAAAGGAGACCGGGTTCTCACTTTTTACTTAATTTTGATGCCTATTTAAACCTCATCTTTTAACTCATTTTGAGTTTTCTTTTTTTCCCCCTCTCTACCATACCTTGGCTATAAGCATTTGGGGTATTGTCGATCATTTCCAAAGTAAATTTAATCAAATGCAGTTTATACAAGGAGCAGTATTTGTATCTAGTTAGTTGCAATCTCTGGAGGTGTTTGGATCATATCTAAAGAAGTTTCGTTCACCATTTAAGGTTCATTTCACATGCTACAAATTTTGGTAACATCTTTTATATGTTATTTATTATCATATATAATGATTATTCCATTTAAGCTATATATTCATACATACATACATATTGTTTATTACAACGAAATTATATGTATATTGGTTGTTGTCTAATTTTATACACACATATTTGCATTTATGTTGTTAAATAAAAAAAACTCGTATATCCTTATAATTTAAATCTTCCTTTTAGCCATATTTTTTGTTTTTTTATATGTAAGGGATGCATGATCTAAGGATCATATAGTCGTACTATATATATATATGTATGTATGTATGTATAATATAAGATACAAGAGCCCCAGGCACCAGGCCCACATCACAAAAATAAAACTAAGAACATGCCTGGCTAGTAGTAAAAATATGACAATAGGCCCAAGACTAACCAGCCAGGCCCAACACCACAAAAAAGAAGCTATGACATAAACTACAACAATAACTACCTGCAATCTAGAAAATAACCTAAAAAAATCCAAACTAATGCCTTGCACGTCTTTGAAACCAGCAAATAAGCTCAAGATGTGCAGTTAATGCCCACCTATTTACCCGCTATAACCCTGCTATATCTCATAGCGGATTTCTACCGCTACGATTTTTCCATATAGCCCCAAATATAGCATTGCCACTTTAATCCCCGCTATTTCTGCTATATCCCGTTATTCCTACTATATTCCGCTATTTCCGCTATATCTTATTTAAAAGAAATGAATTAAAAAATGAAATTTATACATTATAAAAATTATGAAATTAATTTATTTTATTGAATTTTTAATATATTTTCAGAAATGAAAATCCTTTAATATTCTACTAAATTCAATTATGTTATATATCAGTTTACGTTTATTTATAGTATATTTGCAAATGTTTTTATTTAAAATTATTTATGTATTAATTATAATTCAATTGAATGTTAATTTATCATTTAATTACCATTTATATATTTATAAAAACATTAAGTACGAGTTTTATATGCTATTTTAGAGTCATTCACTATATCCCGCTATATCCTCGTTGTATCCCCGCTATGACTTTTTGCACCTCCACCGCATTGAATCCATCGAACGCTTTAACTGCACAGAGCTCAAGGCAGTATCTAGGATTGCACGGGGTGAAAATATATTTTCGGTCCTAATCCATAGCAGTCATAATCTCCTTAATGCAATGCGCTCAATGCTAGGTGGGTCGGAATGAAGAGTAGCAACTAATTTCTTTTTGAGGTATGAAATAGGGGAAACACTTGGAGGCGGAATAGGTCCTGTTGGGCAATTGCGGGTGGGACTAGGTCAGGTGAGCAAGGAAACGGCACGGCGGTGGAGAAGGTGAGGGCGTCACAATGGAGGGAAGGTCATCCTAAGGGACGGTGGGAGGGGGACTGGATGGGTCGATAGGGTCGGATCGGGGGATGCGGGGTTTTGATCTACTATTGCCTGGATGAAGGTTATGTAAGGGGATTCTTAAAGGCAATGTTATCAGGCTCGGCTCCTGAATATAGGTAAGATGAAATTACATGGCCGAAGGAGTGATAAAGGTTGCAAATAGAAGGCTTCCACTATATGAGATGTCAATGTAGGCTACCCTATCTTCGGCAAGGGAGATGGGAATAGAGTCGATAACTACCTAGATAGGGTAATCTCAATTTAGGCCTTGGCATACCGAAGTAGCTGTCTACGTTCGGTGGAAATGTCAAAACAAATCAAGCGACCAGTATAGTTAGTAATCTAATTTACTCCCTCTAGTGATTGGAATAGTGAAGGGATATTAGAGATATGTGCCTAGACGTGAATAGATAAAACTTGCTCATGGCCAAAGTCAAAAGGAGGGCTCCATTAGGTGATGATAAACACTTTTCCTACAATAATAATAGCGTCTGATACCAAAATACGGGTCCTTCTCGAGGGCATGAAAATTTGATAAATACATCGAGTTATCACACCTGACATTGACTGATCCATGCAAATGCCATGGACCTAGAACTATGGAGTAGTGAGAGTCTCTTCCAAAAATACTAACTATATAATCTTTCCATAACGTAATACCTACGTCAATATTTTCTTTTAGAGGCGGGAAAGGTTTATTGGTAAATCCAACAACATACTGCCTCGAGGAAAAATTGATAGCATTTCCAGATTTCTTCTTAAATAAAGAAGGTTAGCCACTAACTAATTTGAGATTTTCCACAACATTTCCAGAACAATGACTGCGTTCATCGTAGATCAAATTAGAGGTAGCAAAAGCAGGTAAGGTTGTAGGGTCAGGGATTACCTTTGGGTGCATCACGCCGGTAGAGGCATGCGGCCCGGATATAGTTTGCGGGAGGGAAGAGATACTCGCATGAGACCCAACTGCATCCGGATCTATAACACCAAATCCCAAATCAACTCTAGACTGTATTATATCAAGTAAGGAGCTGGGAGGGTTTTGCATTTTAGAACATGAGGTATTACCTCCACAACATGTTTAGAACCCAAGCTAGAAGAAAGAGGTGAGAATTCGTCAAGCGCGTCTAGCACAAGCAACATGCCTGCCATAATAATGATGTAAATCAGGAATCGCGAAGCAATAGATGGACTAGATAAGAGGAGCTCGACATGATGAAGAAGTAGACACAAATAGAACAATCACAAGCAAGAGAGAGATTGAGGCAAGAGAAGATGCAAAGTCTCACATTTGCCAATTTCAAAATCGCCCTTCGCCATTCTTAAAGTGTAATTAATATTTTCGGCCATATTTTCAAATATAGAAAATAATTTTTGAATTTTTTTAAATGATTTTATTTTTTTAAAATTTAAAATAGGATATTTGTAGTTAAATATGTATAAAATATATGTTTTATAAATCAATTTATTTAAAACATTAATTACCATATATATATTTTCGATTTGAAATATAAATATAAATATATATATATATATATGTGTTTTGAATAAAATTTATGATACAAATATAATTTTAAATCTTTTTATATTAATATATGTATTATTTGAGAAAAAAGAAAAGATATTTTAATGCCAAATCCATACGGATTTGATATTATATTAAAAATTAGCAAAATCATTTTTGGACGAAAGCTAAAAGTAAAATAAAAAAATATCATTTTTGAAACATATGCATATACATACACATATATCTATAGATAAATATGTTTAGAATTAAACTATGAAAACATTTATATGTATGTTTCGAATTAATATATATATATATATATATTATACATCTATACAAAATATTTTGGAATTTGAATTTAAAGTAGATATTTATTTAGATCTAGATTTGTTTTAAGATTTAAATCTAACACAAGATATTATATATTAATTCAAATTATTTTAAATTGGTAAAAATATTTAAATAAATAAAAATATTATAATTATTATTTAATATATATATGTGTGTGTGTGTGTATTCAAACTAAACTGTGGACAACAAATGTATATATAAAGGGACAAATGTGTCCGTTGTGGTGTAAATCCCAACACATATAAACAATCACATTAGCCATGTATACTTCTTATATATTGCACATGATTATACATATATATGTATTTGATACACATATATATTATAACCTACATAAAATTAAATAAAACCTTTTATATAAATAAATTAAACTAATAAAGATTTTATTTAAAATACTTTAGATTGGATCTAAAATAATTTAGACTTCATAGACCCAATAACGATCTAAAATAGATTTTTTAAATTCACTCATTTATGTAACATCACTAAATAAAATCAAAGTAAATAAATCCATTAAAGTGTATTTTGAATTTTTATTCCAATAAAATTCTATTATGGTATTTATTTGGATAAAATAATATATATTGATTAGAATTCAAATTTAGAATTTGAATTGAGTTATATGGATTTAAAAGTTGATATAAAATTTATATATGAGATATAAATGATATTCATGAACTTTTGTGAAATAAGTAATTTTGAAGTGTTTAATATCGAAAAACGATATTTGAACATTTGAAAAATTATTTTGAGAAAGTTAAAGATTCTGGAAATTTATAGAATGAGTTAGACAAAATTTAACATTGGAAAATAATGAAACAAGGGTTTCATTTACTAGGGAAAAAAGGTATTAAAATATGTTAAGTTGTCAGGCTAAAATAGAAAAGGGATTACATAATATATATTTAATCTTACCAAATCTTATCTTCAACCAGTCTGAGAAAACATAATGGTAATCTAACCTTTCCTTATTTGAACTCTTACTTAAAAACTTATCCAAGATAATGCTTATCCTAAGTGTCATCATTCTATTTCAACATATGTCCAGTACTTATCCTATGTGTCATCATGTTATTTTAACATATGTCATATATTTATCCTAAGTGTCATCATGTTCATGTTATTTTAATCTATGTTCTAGACTTATCCTTAGTGCCATCATGTTATTTTAACCTATGTCATATACTTACCATAAGTGCCACCATGTTATTTTAACCTAACCCACTTGTAACTATTATACTACCTTACGTCCTAAGATAAGCAACCAAACCTATAAATACCCAAGCCCTCATCTCATTTACTTCATTCACATAGCATAAAATTAGAAAGCAAAGTATGTATAGCTATTTCCCATCATTCAAGCAAGTTAGGGTTTCCAAATCCTTTACCAAATCAACATATTTCAAGCTAAAGTTGTGAGCATAAGCTCTCCTATCTATAATCTACTTTCTACATGATTTTTATTAAATTTTAAAGCAAGTATCAATTTCGAACAGAAATGAATTTAAGTTGATTTGAGTTGCTTCATGATGCTAGAGAGTAGAATATTTGGATTTAAGCTTGAAGGTGATTATACCAGATTCATATGGATTGTTTATAATTTAATTTTTGATAAGTCATGAAGTATTATTGCTGTTATGGTTTAGTTTAAACTTGAAACTAATTATAGAGGTTGAAAATATGGATTAGTTGGTGGGTATGAAATAAGTGATAATGATAACAGTGAATATATGTTGCATGCTAGACTTAATCATAGCATATGAATGGAATTTGTGTATGAATATAATTAGTATAACTTGTTGTTACAAACATGGTCCTACCTAAAAAATGAATGTTTTAATTTGTCATGTTTATATTTTCCATGTTATGATGTAAATTTATGAAATAAAGATCAATTTTACGTACACAACATTAAATTATTGAAAAATGAGATTTAAAATCATTTGGGAATAACTAACGTTAGAAAATTGAAATGTTTTGAAAGTGATAAAATTTAACATTTAATGAGTATAGTACAAGGTTATGACTACTAGATATTAGTATCCATCCTAGAGGACTAATTAGAGAACTCGAACCATGATGAGCTTATACATCATCACTATGTCCACAAGATCTATTTCAGGGACATATGATAAAGTTAAAGATTCCCGAAGGTATAGTGCGAACAAAAAAAACAAGATGGAGAGTTGAAGTGGTCTATATCAAAGTTAAAATTTATCAGGTCTTCAGATGCCAGGATAGCAGGTGCAACTAAAGGATCATGTAAAGTGCACTCGTAACTAGTCTAAAACAGTGGTCAAAAATAACCAAGATGTTTATCAAAGCAGATAGTCTAGTAGAGGGTGCATCTAGAAGGGATTACCAACGTGTTTTCCTGTTGGGAACTCAAAGAAGAGAGTATGATATAGCACTCTCATAAGAAAAAGTAAAAATTCCGACCTTATAAAATGATTGATTTGAAATGATGATTTATATTTATACAACAAAATGCAACTCGTATAATATGAATAGGATGTGAAATTCCAGTTGATTTGAGATGCAGCTGTGAGTCATGATGAATAGGGTCATGACATGTGTGTTATTGTTGATTTGTTAAAATGAATTATCAGTGAGATTTGGTATAGTGCAAGTGACATCTTTGTGCTTTAAATTATCGCCTTTTTACATGACACTACACTTGTTGTGTAACGAGTCGAATTTTTCGCGTTCAAAAATCGACATCCATACTTTACATCGTTCTCGAAGGCCGTAGATTCGACCGTTCCAATCCGAGTCGCCGGAGCTTATAACACAGTTAAGTAAATTACACAGCGGAAGAAAAAGAATAATACATTGATATACAATATATGATACAATATCTGGTACAACAGAGTGATACAAAGAATATCAATATACATCAGAGATATGATACAAGAAATAGCAGAGGAAAAGAAAATGATAACATCAGCAGCGGATAATCTCCATCTTCAAAGCACCAATCCAGAAATAGCTCGAACTCCCAATAACGAGGCACAAAGATAAGCAAGTGCAGTCCATATCCAAAGACTGAACTAGCTCCAGAAAATCTACTAATCCTGACTATCTGAAAAACCCAACTCTAGACTGCTCGTGTAGAAAAATTTTGAGCACCCAGAGTTTAGGAAAGAAACAATAAACTCCGGATCAGTCGTGGGACTGGTGTGAGCAACAAAAACAGTTTATCTTTAAAAACAAACAACAAGAGAATTTTTAAAGTCAATTAGCAATGCTTTTGGAAAATGAAACTACCATAAGGCCTCCCGCCACACACACAATGCAAACGCAGAATTGGAGGAGATTTCTCCTTATGATAGTCAAAGATGCTTACTACGCAAAATAAATCATTGGATATTATTACTAGTGCATAGTGCAGAAAACATTTCGAAAGTATAATATTAATCTTAGCCAGCATAGACATTTCAAACTATGCCTACTATAGCTACCATCTAAACAGTGGGGCGCCACCATAAGTAAATGGCAGATTCTACAACTAATACCGTACAAGTTCCGTATTGGAAAATGGATTTCCAACAAATGGTCAGGCTAAGGAACTTCCTTTCCTACTGCCAAATGGGATCGCCTCTGGCTGGACGTCCCGAGAGACAAACTGCTCTCTGCCAACACAAGGTCGGGTTACCCCTGTAACAGGTAACTCACGAATATGCCACCTCCCGGTCCTTTCGAACCTTTATCCGAGGCCTCGGTAAACACACAATCACACAATAAATGAGATCGGAGTATCCACATAGGTTAAATACCAGGGCTCCATACCTGATACCACCCTTTTCCAGAAGGACATGACATACCCTAAAGGGCGCGACCCTCATAACCTTGCCGCATATTCCTGTTTCGACCATTTCCGGATAGTGAGGTCTGACGAAGTCTCATCCACAAAGCTACGCTTTTTCACAAAGCCATGCTTTGGGTCAACAGATGATCAAAGTAATGATCACAAAGATAAATGATCAAACAAATGATCATATCACAAATGATCAAACAATGATCATCACACAGCAACACTCAGCATGTCACATTACCAAATTGGGAATATATCGCTGATAAATTTCAACTACATAACCTCTGAGCTCGTACGTCTCAGAGAAGGGTGTTAAGCTAAGAGAATAAATTCTCCGCCACCAACAGAAATGTATTTGAAAGAAATCTGCTTTATATCTCAAAGTGTAATGTCAAACACGTAACCATACAAGTCTGTTCCGGGTTCGAACAGAACCGATGGCACTTCCGAAGAAGCCCTTGCAAATCCGGATAATTTTCTAATCACGTCCGGACTTCCCATCACAAAAAGAGTGATATAAATCTCTATACCGGAGCAACTCGGTGCAGAGACATTCGACAGGTTGTCCTTTCATTTTCGAAAATATCCGGTCTTCACCACCGGTCTTCAAATGCTATCCATAACGTCAAATCACATATTCAGAATGGGATATATGACATAAAGGTCCTCTCCCGGCTAAACCGAATAGTGAGTGTGATATTTACAAGAAACATATGGATATTGGGATTTCAATTAAGTCACAACTTATTACCCAAAATCTTTCTTCAAATGGTTTAACAAATTACCATTTTCAAATCTTTAAACAAAAAGATTCGTTTTAAACAACCTTCAATGGTTTAAACAATTTCCACATTTTAATCTTTTAAATAAAAGATTTAATTCATAAAGTTCACCCAGTTTCACAAAGATTCATTCACAGATTTTCCAAATCAATTTCCATTTCAATTTGATTAACTCATTAAATCTTTAAATCAAAGATTTAACTCATAGCTTTCAAAACAATTTCATTTCGAATGGTTTAAACAAATCATCATTTTAAATCTGCTAAAAATAAACAGATTCAATTCATAGTTTTCAACAAGATTCATTCATAACTTGGAAAACCATTTTTCAATTCAATCTTGAAATTCCTTTAATTAAACTGGAATTTCATTTCTTATCTGAAAGCTTTTATTCCTTTTTAAAACAAACAGTTTTCATTTCGGAAAATCTGATTCATTTATACGAGTTAAAGTCTTTGGGTTAAATCCAAATTCTCAAAATTTTACTTTTAAATGGTTTAGATTCATACAAACACATTTATATCATCTTTAATCCCTAGTTTCAAATCATAGGATTCAATTTCAAACTTGAATTCAAATTTAAATCAAATTATTTAAATTTTCAAAACTCGATTAAGTTATTCAAAATAACTTTTATCTTTGAAATTCCATTTCAAAAGCTTTTCACTTTAAACCCAAATTTCCAATTTCAAAATCAAATGAAATTAAAATTTCAATTTCAAAAACATCAAATTTAAATTATCTGTGACTTAACTGATTTCCACGTGAAATCCATATTTGTGTGTGTAAAAGTGTAGTCCAGGGGTTTACACACAATAGTGCAACAACATTCAATCATCACAGATTAAAACACAGAAATATAGTTGATAAGCGATATAAACTATAACGCTCATCTTCATTCACAGATCACAGATATATATCACAGATAAGTAAATTACAGATCACAACATAAATCAGGATGTATCACAAAGCATCATATATAAGGGATATCAAACAATCAAAGCACTCAATACAATTTAAACATCCTTAAGTAGGATCAATAAATTATCTAATTAATTTAAATCAGATTAATTACTTATGAATAAATTACTAATCCTGGTTAATTAATCATTAATTAATTACAAACCATTTTAAATAAATTATCCATTAATCATTTATTAATTATCCTTTAATAATAAATTTATTAACCTTTAATTATTAATTAATCAACCTTTAATCATTAAATAATTAACCTTAAATTATTTAATTATCTTTTAATTAATTTTCCCTAATTAATTACATTAATTAATTAATTCTCAATAAATTATTATTCCTTGACCACCTTCATTAATTAACCTTCAATTAATTATCTGAGTAATTAATCCTTTATTACTTTCCTTAATTCCTTCCATAAAATAATCATCCTCTTTAATTAATTACATTTAGTAATTATCAATTTGATTTCTTACACTAAGTAATTACTTAATCAAATTCAAGGTTTTATCCTTAATCACAAATTAATGATCTCATCATTAACTGCCCATTAATTACTTTGTTTTGGAACTTTAAACAATAATTAAATTGAAAATTTTGTTTTCGATTTACCTTTAAACTTTTTAAAGTTGTTATTATAAATTTAAATATAAAAACTTTATCTTATATTTAAAACTGAGATTCAAACTTTATTCGGACCCAAACTAAATTTTGATTTAAACTTAGTTTGAATATCTATTTTATATTTTAAAAATCTAGATTTAAGTTTTATCAAACTTACAGGTTTTAAAACCTATAGCTAAAATACCCGAAACAACTTCCAGATGACTTCGAGTCATATCGCGATTGCCTTCGAGTTCAAACCCGAGGAACCTCCTCCTTCTTCAAACCCAACACCATACCGACACAAGAATTTTGCACGTATACGTGCACAAACGTCGCGGCTAGTTCCGATCATCGACGCTGATGCCAACAAGTCACCCATGATCTCCCCCATCGACCCCAAGCGCTAAACAAAAAAGTTGAACTCGAATTCGAAATCGAGGAAAAATCAAGACCTGGAGCACAAGAACAAACCTCACCTCCAAATCTGTCAACGTGCCGTTCTCGACGCCTCGCCCACCTGAACACGCGTAATTCCGACCATGAACTCATCAACCTCCAAGCTATCACCTCCCAGAAGCATACGCAACTCGATGCACGTATGAGGTTGCGGTGGTCAAATTCCCAACCACCTCAAAATCAGGTTTAGAAGTAAAAACCCTCACGCCGCCGTCACCTCGGTCATCCTTGTCAACTCCGACCATTTTTCCAAGCATCCCCGTAGGCTTTTCCACCACCTCACACGACCTCGACTACCCCAGTTCACCATCACGCCGGAGTTTGACCAAATAACGTTTATAATACAAAGTCGAACTGCTCTTAAATCCTAACACTAAAAATTATGATTTAAGTTTTAAAAATCATATTAAGGCGTACGAATTCAAGTTGCCTACCTGAATCCATGAATTAAGAAGTTTCAATTCTTCACTTATTTAAAGCTTTTCCAGTTTTCTTGATTTCCAAGAATGTTAACAAGTTGTTCGAACTTAAATAAATCTTAAGTTTTGAGTATAGGCTATAACAAATAGTTTTGGTTTGAAACTTAAGTCCAATCAGTAAATAAAACAAGTGGAAAAGATTTTTGAAATAAAAGTCTTGTGTTTGGAAGTTTAAACAGAGGACATATATGAATATCAACCTGCGCACAAATACTTCCATCATTCAAATTCACTAAGAGAATCCATACATATACAAACAGTTATTCACAGATGTAATGGCAACAAATTCATATCTTAAAAATAAATGAAAACATCTGTTACTCACCTGGTTGATGAAGCAGAAATAGGATGATAGGTTGGAAACTGGAAATTGAACAAAGAAGCAATTTGTTTGTGTTTTAGCCATGGTTCGAAGTTCCGTTTTCCGTTTCCGTTCCGGTCATCAGAAAAATTTAAAATTTCGGTTCGGTTTCGGAATTTTCGAAAATTCCGTTTTAGTTCCGGTTTGTGAATTCCAGTATTTTTTTTATAAACACGCAAATAAATATGAATACTGATAGTCAATTACATTAAATCATTCAAGTTACATAGAAGATACAAAACATACAACATAAAAATTTAATACTACAAACTATTTCTCTGAACATCATATTAATTTTGTTCATCGCAATCACTGCAAAAAATATTGTCTTTAGCATCGGCAATAAGCGGACGCAATGAGATGATAAAATCTAACACCCACTAAGTCAACAAAACTGTATTTAGCGTCGACTTTAGCGTCGGCGTCGTCGCCGATTTAGCGTCGATTAGAGACAGTAAGTTGGAAACGTGGCTAGAAAGGATGAACATGTGGGTTTGTACTTTTTTAGATATTCCGTTTTAATTTCGGTTCCAGATTTTGTCGCTTTTCGGATCCAAATATTCCGTTTTAATTCCGATTTTAGCTTTTGTCGCTTTTCGAACCATGTTTTTGTATAAACATATTTATAAACACTACTTATTCATATTTAAAATGAACAAAATAATCCATTCCTTTAAAAAAATATTATTTTACATCATTATTGCAAAACAATAAAACAGCAAGAGCTAAACAATATAATTTCTATCCTTACATCAACTATTTTTTTCTTTTTAAAAGCCCAATTAGGTTGGATACATTATAAGCAAGCAGAGTCCAAATAATCTTCTTATTGTTAAAAATGCAGGCCTAGACCCCGAGTCAACCATTTTCCCTCCTAACCTTCATCATCCTCTTCAACGAATGGAAACCGCCCCCAAATCTCTTCTTACAGCATGAATACGAAGGCTGAAAAAATCGAAGAAAAATTCCGACTCTTTTAATTGGCTTTAATTTAGTTCTCAATTCCTTAATTTCTAGGTTCAGGTAAATTGTCTACCTCGATGGATTTGGATTTTTTTTTCAGTTTTGAGATCCGAAACCGAATTTTTTGATGAATTCCGACCCGTTCATCGTCGGAACCGGACCGAAATGGTCGGAATTCCGACGTGCCGGCCGGAACTTCGAACCATGGTTTTAGCTGCCTGAAGCTTTGAATAGTTTGAATTTTGTTTAAGTATGAATATGATATTTGCTTCATTCATTTTTTTTTTCTCAGGTTGATGAACGAACAAAAATGAAATGAAGTGTTGATGCATATAAAAGGAAGTTTACAGGGTTTTGAAATATATTGTTTCAGTTGAGAGAAACTTGACAATAATTCGTACAAAGACGTGAATTCTTAGCATGTTTGCATTAATGAGGTTGTACAAATCATGCTTTTCCTTCTTCATTTCAGCTGCACAAAGGTATGTGTCTCCATACTTACCTTATTCTTGTTTTATAAACTAACATATTCATTTACTTGCCTTGCATCACTTTACTCGGGTGAAATGTTTTTGTTTGTTATTTTACTTTGCTTATTTATTTACAACTTTGTTTCATATTGTTCATTCACATTTATGTTTTCTTGTTCCTTTCTTTTGTTACTTTGTATTGTATTAATTTGTTAAATTTGTTAAATGTAAATAAATTTCTATTTTATATTACTATAGATTATTTGAGATATTTATATTTTTATTTAAAGACTTCATTTGTTTGTGCTTGAATATACATTTGCTTTGATTTATTTTGTTTATTAATATTCGTACTATGATGTTAATTAAGGTTTATTTACTTACTTTATATTTTATAAAACTATATATATTCATTTCAAAATATAGATGAATTTCTAGATTTAATTTTTGTTGTTAAATCTTATCTAATTTATTTACTTTATAGTTATCTTATATATATATATATTTATTTCCAGTTTAACATATATTATTATTTAACTCTATATTTATTTTTAAAACCATTTATTTAAGATTTTATTTCAAATCCAATATACACATATATATTCACATATATACAATAATTACAATATTTTTAAATTTAAATGATTTATACCAAATTTATTTGTACTCGGGGAAACTCGCTTCCATTTATACTTAATTTTACAATTTTTATTCAAAAATTTATTTAATTGTCAATTTAAATAAATTAAAATCTAAGGTCATTACATGTTGTTTAGGATCTTGTTGTACTCAAAGTTAGATTTCTAGCCTGACCCGAGGTTTTGTTTTATGACATCTCCTTGGGTCAGAGTAAAGAGTTGTTTTTGGATGATCTTATTTTCACATTTTGAAGTCACAACATAAAATAGAGATATATGGTTTTTGGAATAGTGAATATAAATTCATAGCTACTGTAGACCTGGAACATCAAGGTCGTAACATGAAGACTGTTGTCCAAGGGACCGTTAGGGTATTCCAGAAGGAGTATATACATAGGTTATGTCTTGAACCTATAGAGTTATTCTAGTGTGTATGTGCTACTGTATGTAGGTGCCTTATTGTAGTAGTTTGATGTTATTGTTTTAACAGGCTTTGTTTGTATGATGATGTGTACATTTGATGTGTTTTCTATCGATATCCAGTTGTATCATAACTTTTGGTATGGATATATCTATCATTTCCATTGAGATCCATGTCATTTATTTATTATTCATAATATGTGATTTATACAATGGCTCAAACAAATTATGTACGTTTCTTTGCATTGAGACAATATACGCATTATTTTAGATATGATCAAGTGTTGTAATGTATCGTATTGATCCAAAGTAGCATGTCTGAGAGATCGCTCCTTCCAAGCTCATTTATCCGAGCTAAAAGATAGTAAACTCCCTTTGATAGTTTGGTCACTTGAGCTAAAATGTTACAATTTAACCCACTACGACTCAGTCCAGTTCCTTCATTCAATATATAAAGCGAATATCAAATCTGAATTAAAGATCACTAAATGGTAGTTTAGAGTATTATCGAGTATTTATAAAATACTAGAGAGTTCTTTGTAGAATAATGAACTCCTTATGAAGGAGTATTCAGATTGAAAGTAATATAGAGTATAGTATGTCAATGCTAAGTTCATGATCAATCTTAGTTAGGAAGCTCTAAGTTGGAAATGTTCCAAATAAGAGGTCATGGTCGATTCAACCAAATGGTTAAGTACATCGTCTTGAATAAAACCACAATAAAAGCAATGTGTGTGTATATACACACACACACACACATACATATAAATGAATAAATTTATAATTGAGTTAGGTGTAATTCCAAATGTTGAGAATATTGTATCATTGTTATACAATAAGTATGCCGAAAGAACTTGGAGCTTACTAAAATTCAAGAAACATACTTTGAAAAGTTTCGCATGATAAAGGCAGTTTATCAATGTCAGAAAGAATAAATTGATAGAGTAGATAATTAAAAGCGGCTTTGCACAGAAGGTTCCTATTTCTGATGTTGTTACAAAAAAAGTCCCTATAGCAATGAGAATGTAAATTAGGTCTTTTTTTAAATTAGAAAGCGCAAATTAGCTTGCAGTTTCCTGATAGAAAGTGCAAGTTAACTTGCGCTTTTCAAAAATTTCAAAACTTTCAAAAATTTTAAAAAAAATTCAAAATAAAAAAACTGCAAAGTATCTTGCATTTTCTATCAGAAAAGTGCAAACCACCTTGCATTTTCTATTTTTCAAAAATAAGGACCAAATTTACATATTCATTTCTATAGAAGCTTTCCTTATAACAACATAAAAAACAGGGACTTGTAGCTCTTTTCTTGTAATTAAAACAATGTAGCAGATCCACTCGCAAAAGGACAAACTCAAACAGTTCTAAGCAACCTAATCGAAGGGATAGGATTGAGATTCCTTAATTAGCCCCAAGTGCAAGTGGAAGATTGATAGAGTAAGGAGTAGCCCTAGAGGCAATTCTGTAATTTACTTTAAATTGTTAACTCTATAATACAATCTTATTTGATATAAAAGGTGTTTTCCTTTCTGTTATATACTTATCATACTATGATATATTAATTAATAATTCAATTTAAGTATATTAAATAGAATGTCCTTCAATGATATGTTTTACGATAGTGATTACAATGAATTGTAATCATGAGTAATTTATCACATCAAAAATAATATTATTTTAATATTCCTATTCAAGATATTTCAAGATAAGATATCCATGCATCCATAGATACAAAAGCGTGTAATGATATCCAAATGTTGGGTAGTGTATTACTCATGGCTGTTGGGGCACCAAGGAGTTATGTATTGATAGTTTTTGGATAAATATGAAATGACTCAATTGAGAGTTTTCTGGTGGTTAATATAACTATGGTCAAACAAAGAATCTTAAATTAACAATATTACACTGTCTTCTCAATACTTGAGAATGCTAATGTGGACACTCCACTTTGATTATAGTTAAATCGTGGTATGACATCCATGAAACGACTATAGTTGGGTCTGAGTTGAAGCATTGAAAGTGAAACACTATTCAATGGACAATTCATCTCTTCAGTATGGTTAATAATAATTGTTATTATTGAACCAATGGCTTTATATTTGAACTAACTGAGTTTAATATAGATGATACTAGAATTTTGACCAAAATCAAATTCCATAAGTCGTAAACTGATATAATTTTGACGAGAGAATTTATATAATTAATCGTTACTGTCGGTACCGCTTAAAATAGTAAAATTGAATTTTACACAAAAGATGTGTAAACAATAAACTCGGCCAAACTGTCACACCACTAGCTAAGGTGACATGTGAACGTTAATATTTAAATTGTTCCATATTAATTGCTGGCTAAATTTACACCTACAAGTCACACAATCGCATTGGTAGATTCTCTGAAATACCTCATGGTTTAATTGATTTATAATTGCTATAAATAAATTAATATTTATGAAATATTATTTATTTATTGGATGCTATTGGTATTTTTTGGCTTCCATTAGTAATTAATTGAGTGCGTACATAAAAATCAGTATACAATATTAATAAGCATTTAAATTGGATTTAATTGCGATTAATTACTTAGGATATTGAAGTGTTTAAGGGCCTATTATTACCCTATGTTTGAACGACTATAGGTGGAATAAAGGAGGGGTTTTTGAAGTTTTAAATATTAGAACTAAGTAAATGAGATTAGAAAAGTAAGGAGAAAAGTTCTCCCTGGCTAATCTATAAATATATCCTTATCCCTTCATTGTTAGGTTACTAAATCATCTACCTCACCTCTGCCATAAACGCCACTTCCTATCCCTACCCTGCCGAAATTGCTAACCCAAATACTGCATCAAATCAAACTCAAAGAGGTTCTCCAAGCAGTTGAATAACTAGAAGCTCAGATCAAGATTGAATCTAGGAAAGTCTACAAGTCAATGTGCATTTTAAGGCAACATATTTAAGGTAACATTCTATTATATATGATACTATGTCATCATGTTATATAGTTATATTTAAACGAATTTACATACATAAATGTGTCCTGTTTATTATAGAACTGAAACTTTCACCACCTAATGTTTATATTAATTTCTATTTAAAATTTAATAAGTAATAATTTTTATGAACATAATTATGTACAAAATTATACAATATTTTTTATATTATTAAATATTGAAATTAGCCTTAAACTATTTTAAATTATTGTATATACACAACTCTTAATTTATAAATATGTATGTATATATTTGTAAATCAATTTTAAATTATGTTTTTCATATAGTTTTCGACAGCAAATTAAAAAAATTAAATTTATTTTATAAATGTAGATTGTATATTGTTTTAAACTAACACACACACATATATTAATGTGTGTGTGTGTATTAATTATAAATTAATATTTTAATTTTGTAAAATTATGTTTTGATTAATACATAGGAATTTAATAATAAGTTCTTTTTGCTGAAAGGCATTTAAAAAAATATATAGTATATTTAATTAAATAAATGATTTAGTGTAAATTAAATTATATATACTCAAAATATTTATTTTCCTAAATTACACCTCATTTAACTATATAATAATTTTATTTTTATTTTTAATATATTATATATATATATATTATTTTAAATTATAGACCCAGATCTACTTAAGATTCTTTTACTAAGTAAACAATAAGATATATTGAAAATGATTCAAAAATTTCAAAATTATCGACATAAGGTCAAATAGTTTAATTTTGTTAAAATGATATATTTAATTATTATGTTTATATATATAATTTTAAATAATATTTTTGATAGCCAATGCGTATATGAAAGGACAAATGTGTCTGTTGTAGTGTAATCTCCAACACCTATAAATGGTCACATTAACCATATACACTTCTTAAATGTTTCACGTGCACTTTACATATGTAGGTGTATTTGATACACTTATAATATTATAATTAAATTTGTGTTAAATTAAACCTTTTATAAATAAATAAAATAAAGACAGTTTAAAATATTTTAGATTAGATCTGAAATCAATCAGACTTCATAGGCCCAACAAGTATCTAAAATGGAATTTTTATTAAATTCGCCAATTTAACCCGTTGCAACTCGACTTTCTTCTTTTAGATCAACGCGAAGAGAGCTTGGTGAAGGAATCAACGCTATCGCGAATTTGGAGTTTTGAAGGTAAAGAAATTCTGGACAGCAAAAGAGATGGAGAATCTACATAAATCGAAGAGGATACAAGCCTAATCGATGAATGAGATTCTTCATATTTAAGTATATAATCATAAGACGTAGTAATTCACTTCTTATGGTATTAAATCAAATTAGAAACGATGAAGTCGGATAAGATTGATTATTACTCATATAAAATTTTAATAACCATGACTAGATTTAGTATGTCATGGTTAGATAAATAAAAAATGGTTTTTTTATTTGTAATTGGGCACGGTTGATATCTCATTAATCAAAAAGTTTAAAACATAAAGTTCTCGAATTTCAACATATTATATCAAAATTGTTGCTCTTGACGATACGAATCCACCGATAATGTTTGTTCGTTGACCGGTTTAATGGATTGATCGGAAAATGCATTGGAAGATCTGATTAACGTGGACTGTCTACTTCGATCCAATGGTGAAACAACGATAATAACGTTAAGATGAGATCGAGTGGGTTGCCGTGCCAGAGTCTAATTGACACATGCAGTAAGTGATCACCGGATTTGGCCGATTAAGTCAGTGATGGTGGTTTTGTCAAAGGGGACCGAAGTTGCAGCAGATGGCGGTTTTTCCAAAGGGGACCGAAGTTGCAGCCGACGACAGCATTGGAGGCGGGGCAACGAGCAAGTCATGGCAGTGCTGTTCAATCAACGAATGGTGTTGTAGTCAAGTGGAGGTGACCCAAGGAAGGGGATAACTGAATTGAGGGGGTCGCGATGTCGGGTTTAGACGTGACACTGTAGATGTGGAAGAATAATATAATAACTAAATAGTTTATTTATTAATTACGAAAATGTCTCTATCTTTAAATGCTTATAACTCTCGCATATGACCTCCGTTTCTCGCAAGGTTCGTGGCATCATGATCATGGCGAGACGAAGAACTTTTTGCTATGTTGTCTGTTTATCTTGGGTGTGACGCCCCACCTCTATACCCACGCTAGCCAAGAACACTACGGAGTAGTGCTGTTAACTAGCACGGAGAATAAGGCTGTTGAGGAGCGACCACCCATGTAATTGCCTTGTGCGAGCACCGATATGTCAGATAGAATAACATGCATTTCATCTTTTAGAGGAAATCCGACATACCGTTACAAACTCAAAGCTACTACACAGTGGCTATAATAGTTTAGGACAATAAATATAAAAATAACACAGATAACATAAATGCGGAATAAAGATGGAACGAAAAGTCTCATATATATACAATAACTGATATCAGTTACAATACATTTGACACAATACAAATGATACAACTACAACTGTCGACTCAAGAAGTTATATATATACAAGTACATTATCGACTAATATACATGAATACATTATCATCTTAAAACAGACACACTGACTACTACAACAGTACGAAGACCACTTCAAATGATATAAAAAGTCTTCATAGCTCTAGCAGCAACCCAAAGCTAAAAATCTACAACCTGTAAAATACTCGGTCTGACCCGAGTATTACATTCAAAAGAAAATAATACTCGGATCAGTCTAATTCAAAATCAGTTATTAGAGCATAGAAGCAATAATAATCAATCTCAATATAGATGACAGTCACAGAAATCTCGTATATCCAACTCTCGATACGAGAATTGGATAACGGCAGATATAACACTAAACAGTGTTAATCCACAAATCAGAAATCCAAAGCAGTTTAAGCAATTGAAATGTCAATTTAAAAATGTCAACGCTAATTGGCTGCAGTACACGCTAACGTGTACTGCCTCGCCAATACAGCCTACGAATTACGCAACAGGTCGATGAATCAAGAACAAAAGAAATATCGATTAAAATCTGTCAATTCGGTGTGGCTGCAGCGCACGCACGCGTGCACTGCCTCGCCACCACCGAATATAAAGTCACCACCAAAAATGAAACTGCAGTGGCAAACAGATATAAGGACGAAGGCAGGCTGCAACTAAACTGCAGATAAGTCATCAACAGTTCAAGCATATACAGCAAAGGAGACGAATTCGAGTACATCATGAAGCAGAACCAAGTGCAGTTCAACTGAGATGGACAACTCGAGAATAAACATGTACAAATGAACGAGTGATCAATATGCAACACAGATGTGCAAATAAAGATCTGTGCATCAATGCAATGCGAAAATAGAGGCTGCAATAGAACTACAGGCACCAAGTCAAGGGAACAATAGAGACATGCTTAACAAAGTCAAGTGGAGCTAACCAATGTACAAATCAGGTCAGCACAGCATGAGTCAAAAGAGAACCAAATCAGTGTGGATGCAGGTTACAATATTCAAGTCTTTCTGCCAGCAACAAAAGATTCAAGTATATGCAAAGCTTCAACATGGATGCAAACATATCAAACTCCCAAAGATACATCAGTGAAGGAAACTGCATCTCAAAAATGCAGAACCCAACCCAAAAAAACATTAATGTATATGAACACAGGAGACAACAAAACTGTGAATCAAAGGCCAAGTCGAAGTATAACAAGAATGACTCAAGTGAAGATGCCAAAGTAAAGATTTCAAATGACCAGGAAAAACAGTGGACAGGCAAATATCAAAGGCTGGCAAGCAACAAATGCCAAAGTCACAAACTAATCAAGGTCAATCCCAAAGCAACCCAACAGCATTGCAAGGGCATCAGGTAAGAGACGAAGCACACAAAGCTAATGTTCCAGTGAACAAGGATGCACCAGTAAAAACAAAGGCCAATGGACCATAATGCAGACAAGCCTATGTATGCACAGTGAAGCCAAAGACTCAAGCTAAGGGACATAAAGTGTAACTATCAAAGTACACAAAGCATGGAACCGGACTGAAGTGAAACCAACCCCTCAGCCAACTAGACTGCATACTACACTGAACCAGAAATATGAACAAGTGAAACAATGACAGTTCAAATATGCAAAGGAACAATGGAGTATGAACCCAGACAACATATGCAAAGACCAAGGAACTACAACAAGACATGAACCAAGTACAACTGGAAACCCAAAACTGCACCAGTAACAATATATCATCGCAAGGATGCAAATAGATTTCGAGTCAAGCAGTGCACAGTGGAACGAAGAACAGTCATGGCATTTCACAAATACTATAAGGATTTCTACCAAGCTAATGAACAGAACACAAAGTACACAAGTGCACAGGTTCAGGTCAATGCACCTGTAAGTCGAATGACAAAACAAAAGAACAATACAGTGAACTACCATGATTCAGAGCCAAAGTTCACAGTGAAGTCGACAAGGCCAGGATAAATCACAAAAACAACTATATTAGTGAAGGTCAGAGAAGAAACAAGTTGGAAGTACTTAGATCTACGGTGAATGGTACTAGTGCAAAGTCAAAGCCAATGTCAACAGACGAGTTCAGACATTCACAACCATGATTACCAAGGCAACAAGTTCGAACCATATCAATGCTAAATGCTCACATGCCCAAAACTCAACTACCAGTGCAATAATGAACAAGTATATGGGTGCAGACATGCTAGAATTCTCATGAAACCGTAATAAACAAAGTACCAGAGTAGGCATGTTCCAAAGGTAATTCGAAACAACTCAATATCATAAAGCAGCAGTAAAACGAGCAAGAGCAGAAATACCACTAGAGGCAGTAAGAACATAATGGCCTCAACAGCAAGTGTTAAACGAACTAGATCAACACCCAAAAAATCAAATTGCAGAAGCATCAAACTGAAATGAATTAGATGTGAGATATTACTCACTTTGATCTCGACCAATTGGAGCAGTCTCGAGTGATGAAATCACGAAGTCCAGAAACGAGTTGAAGCTGTAGCAATCGAGGGAAGACGAGCGAAGTTCGAACCCCTTGAGGCCGTTGTCTTCGATTCCGATGCCCTAACTTGATTCAGGGGGGGACACGCGAGAACGAACGAAAAGGATTGTGGCCGCCATTCTTTTCGTTTGCGATTTAGGCTTAGGGTTTAAACGAAAGGGAAAAAGTGATCAAGGAGGAACGGTTTTCGACCCTAGATAATTATCACAACCAAAAGAACGTGGGCCAAGGTCCAATTAAAGCCCGCGAACCATTTCAACAATTTTTATTAAAGAATTTTAACCCGAATAAATCTCAATTGAAATCAAACAATTTTCACATTTCAAACCCGATTCGAATACCAATAACAATTATCAACTGATTAAACACTTAACAATTTTCCAAACAGCAATCGAATAGGAAAGATGACCGTCCAAAGATGATAAATAATTGGTACGCAATACCGGGTTGTTACAGACTCCCCTCCTTAAAGAAATTGCGTCCTCGCAATCCTAAGAGATAAGTGGGAAGGAAGTAACAACCATAAGAGCATGGCAATGTCGAATGCATAAGCAAAGCAAATGTCAGCAGGAAAGTATAGGAATTATGGAAGTATCAGATAAAAAATCGAAAGGTTCGATTGCTTAAAATTAAAAGAATCAACATCGAGGGGATCAAGGAATCAAAATCAGACGACTATTAGAAGCAAGAATCAATCGAGTTCTAGCAATTGAAAGAAAAGGAATCAGAGCAGAAATCACGTACTGCACGAATTGAATGTGAGTAAATCAAATTACTCACCTGGATTGCCAGAGAAAAAGACGAAGCTCGAATCTCAAAATCGCAAATATTCAATCATCAAAAACGATAATTGAATTTTCAAAAATATCTGATTATCAAAAATGATAATCAGAAATCACAAAGATTCGATTATCAAATCGAAAAATATTTAATTATCTCAAACGATAATCAAATTTCACAAATATCTGATTATCAAAAACGATAATCAGAAACACAAATATTCGATTAATCAAATCGAAAAATATTTAATTATCTCAGACGATAATCAAATTTCACAAATATCTGATTATCAAAAACGATAATCAGAAACACAAATATTCGATTAATCAAATCGAAAAATATTTAATTATCTCAGACGATAATCAAATTTCACAAATATCTGATTATCAAAAACGATAATCAGGAACACAAATATTTGATTAATCAAATCGAAAAATATTTAATTATCTCAAATGATAATCAAATTTCACAAATATCTGATTATCAAAAACGATAATCAGAAACACAAATATTCGATTAATCAAATCGAAAAATATTTAATTATCTCAAATGATAATCAAATTTCACAAATATCTGATTATCAAAAACGATAATCAGAAACACAAATATTCGATTAATCAAATCGAAAAATATTTAATTATCTCAGATGATAATCAAATTTCACAAATATCTGATTATCAAAAACGATAATCAGAAACACAAATATTCGATTAATCAAATCGAAAAATATTTAATTATCTCAAATGATAATCAAATTTCACAAATATCTGATTATCAAAAACGATAATCAGAAACACAAATATTCGATTAATCAAATCGAAAAATATTTAATTATCTCAAATGATAATCAAATTTCACAAATATCTGATTATCAAAAACGATAATCAGAAACACAAATATTCGATTAATCAAATCGAAAAATATTTAATTATCTCAGATGATAATCAAATTTCACAAATATCTGATTATCAAAAACGATAATCAGAAACACAAATATTCGATTAATCAAATCGAAAAATATTTAATTATCTCAAATGATAATCAAATTTCACAAATATCTGATTATCAAAAACGATAATCAGAAACACAAATATTCGATTAATCAAATCGAAAAATATTTAATTATCTCAAATGATAATCAAATTTCACAAATATCTGATTATCAAAAACGATAATCAGAAGCACAAACATCTAATTATCAAAAACGATAATCAGAAGTCATAAATATTCAATTAACGAGTCTGGAATTAACCGAAGTAGTAAAAGTATGGTTCCATACTCCTTACTTTTGCTAAATCGTTTAAATCTCTTTATCGTTTTCTTGAAAGTGCAGAATTGTGTGTTTTAAAAATAACATTTCACATTCTCAAACGGACAAGTCCGGAATTAAGCGAATCGGTAAAAGAAAGGGGTCATAGTCCTCGATTTTTCTGAAACGTTTAAATCGCTTCCTCGTTCTTTTGAAAATGCAAACTGTAAAAATTTTGAAAACAATTTTAATTTATATTTTGAAACAACTTTTAAAAATAACGAATTTTGAAAATACGTGATTAAATTAGCAATATCAGTGTTGCGGGAGAACCGCTTGTAAATTCATTTTTAAAATTGACGGTTACCGAAGTTAACACGTCAAAGTCTCATTAAAATAACTGGCATCAAAATATAATACCAAATGAATTTTCATTCATCAAAGATGTCACAAGAATCTTCTCAAAGATAGAAAGGGATATCATACCCTAAACTTGTATTCATAACAAGTCAATAACACATGAATTCACCAATGCACAAAAATTGATAAACATATCAATAGAAATCACGAAAATTGGTGAAGCACAAAATTTCAGAAATCATCACAAGAAATTCAGAAATCACAAGTTCTAGAAATCTACACACGAAATCCAGAAAACACAAATTCTAGAAATCTACACACGAAATCCAGAAATCACAAATTCTAGAAATCTACACACGAAATCCAGAAAACACAAATTCTAGAAATCTACACACGAAATCCAGAAATCACAAATTCTAGAAATCTACACACGAAATCCAGAAAACACAAATTCTAGAAATCTACACACGAAATCCAGAAATCACAAATTCTAGAAATCTACACACGAAATCCAGAAAACACAAATTCTAGAAATCTACACACGAAATCCAGAAATCACAAATTCTAGAAATCTACACACGAAATCCAGAAAACACAAAGAAGGGGAAGTCCGAGCACACGGACGAGAAACTATCCATTTAATTTTTCCGAACACACGGATGGGAAGCTATTCATTTAATTTTTTCCGAACACACGGATGGAAAGCTATTCATTTAATTTTTCGAACACACGGATGGAAAGCTATTCATTTAATTTTCCGAACACACGGATGGAAAGCTATTCATTTAATTTTCCGAACACACGGATGGAAAGCTATTCATTTAATTTTCCGAACACACGGATGGAAAGCTATCCATTTAATTTTTCCGAACACACGGATGGAAAGCTATCCATTTAATTTTCCGAACACACGGATGGAAAGCTATTCATTTAATTTTCCGAACACACGGATGGAAAGCTATTCATTTAATTTTCCGAACACACGGATGGAAAGCTATCCATTTAATTTTTCCGAACACACGGATGGAAAGCTATCCATTTAATTTTCCGAACACACGGATGGAAAGCTATCCATTTAATTTTCCGAACACACGGATGGCCCGAAGGCAAGTCCGACACACGGACGAAGAGACATCGCACAATCGCTAGTCTAAATCACAAAAATGATCGTCATGATCATAAGGAAGTGTCAATCACACCAAGCTAGTAAATATATGAGTTTAGCTTCATGTTCCATAACCACTTGCTTAACTTAAATATTTACGAACAAGCTGTAAATCTTCACTAGGAAATTGTCACAAAAAGGGTTCAATCGAACAAGTCCAAGAGCTAACCGACGAAGTAAACGCAAGCGTTTCATACCACTTGTTTTACTAGGCCGTTTAATTCAATTTCTCATACGAGTGAAATAAAGGCTTGTATATACTAATAGATTGGAAAAACGGTTCAAGAAAAAGAACTTTGTAGTAAAATAGTTTTGAAATCGTTTGGAAAAAGGGATTTTAATATTTACTACTAGTATAGAAAACCTTTATATTTTTAAAGTGACAAATCACAAAAAATGATTGTAGAAACAATCAATCACAAGAATTCACATACGAAGATGTGAATGGAATCCAGAGAAATCGATACTGAATCCATCAGAAAGTATGTTCCCAAAAATCCCGAAGAAAATGCCATCAAAGTTGCTAATAAATGATAGCAACAAATCGGGGAAATGATCAAGAATCGATCAAATTAGGAAACCAACAGCAAGCAAAATCAGAGTCTTGAAAATCAAGAAATTAGCAATTTCTCAAAAACAAAGTGACCGAAGTCGAATGGAATTCAAGATGAGGAAAACACAAAATATCAAGTTCAAAATCGCTGGGATTCAAACTAGATGTGAATGAGAAATCAAAATTACTCAATTTTGCAACTGGTCCAGCTATTTTTCATCACAGTGTAACAGATACACAATGACACTCATAGCATAGAACAAAAGTGGAACAAAGTCCAAAAGTCAAAATGGCTTTAATTTGCCAAATTAAAACAAAATCAACATCGGCTAAATCAATTCAAAGCCGAAAACACATGAATAAGCGTTAGGAATTCATACCTAACAGTCAAAAATAATCATATGCAAAGATGAGAGATAAAACATCGACAAATAGTTGTAACACATGCTCCATCTAAGTTATGTTTTATAATTGTCCTAAACCTCAGGCTCTGATACCAAGCTGTGACGCCCCACCTCTATACCCACGCTAGCCAAGAACACTACGGAGTAGTGCTGTCAACTAGCACGGAGAATAAGGCTGTTGAGGAGCGACCACCCATGTAATTGCCTTGTGCGAGCACCGATATGTCAGATAGAATAACATGCATTTCATCTTTTAGAGGAAATCCGACATACCGTTACAAACTCAAAGCTACTACACAGTGGCTATAATAGTTTAGGACAATAAATATAAAAATAACACAGATAACATAAATGCGGAATAAAGATGGAACGAAAAGTCTCATATATATACAATAACTGATATCAGTTACAATACATTTGACACAATACAAATGATACAACTACAACTGTCGACTCAAGAAGTTATATATATACAAGTACATTATCGACTAATATACATGAATACATTATCATCTTAAAACAGACACACTGACTACTACAACAGTACGAAGACCACTTCAAATGATATAAAAAGTCTTCATAGCTCTAGCAGCAACCCAAAGCTAAAAATCTACAACCTGTAAAATACTCGGTCTGACCCGAGTATTACATTCAAAAGAAAATAATACTCGGATCAGTCTAATTCAAAATCAGTTATTAGAGCATAGAAGCAATAATAATCAATCTCAATATAGATGACAGTCACAGAAATCTTGTATATCCAACTCTCGATACGAGAATTGGATAACGGCAGATATAACACTAAACAGTGTTAATCCACAAATCAGAAATCCAAAGCAGTTTAAGCAATTGAAATGTCAATTTAAAAATGTCAACGCTAATTGGCTGCAGTACACGCTAACGTGTACTGCCTCGCCAATACAGCCTACGAATTACGCAACAGGTCGATGAATCAAGAACAAAAGAAATATCGATTAAAATCTGTCAATTCGGTGTGGCTGCAGCGCACGCACGCGTGCACTGCCTCGCCACCACCGAATATAAAGTCACCACCAAAAATGAAACTGCAGTGGCAAACAGATATAAGGACGAAGGCAGGCTGCAACTAAACTGCAGATAAGTCATCAACAGTTCAAGCATATACAGCAAAGGAGACGAATTCGAGTACATCATGAAGCAGAACCAAGTGCAGTTCAACTGAGATGGACAACTCGAGAATAAACATGTACAAATGAACGAGTGATCAATATGCAACACAGATGTGCAAATAAAGATCTGTGCATCAATGCAATGCGAAAATAGAGGCTGCAATAGAACTACAGGCACCAAGTCAAGGGAACAATAGAGACATGCTTAACAAAGTCAAGTGGAGCTAACCAATGTACAAATCAGGTCAGCACAGCATGAGTCAAAAGAGAACCAAATCAGTGTGGATGCAGGTTACAATATTCAAGTCTTTCTGCCAGCAACAAAAGATTCAAGTATATGCAAAGCTTCAACATGGATGCAAACATATCAAACTCCCAAAGATACATCAGTGAAGGAAACTGCATCTCAAAAATGCAGAACCCAACCCAAAAAAACATTAATGTATATGAACACAGGAGACAACAAAACTGTGAATCAAAGGCCAAGTCGAAGTATAACAAGAATGACTCAAGTGAAGATGCCAAAGTAAAGATTTCAAATGACCAGGAAAAACAGTGGACAGGCAAATATCAAAGGCTGGCAAGCAACAAATGCCAAAGTCACAAACTAATCAAGGTCAATCCCAAAGCAACCCAACAGCATTGCAAGGGCATCAGGTAAGAGACGAAGCACACAAAGCTAATGTTCCAGTGAACAAGGATGCACCAGTAAAAACAAAGGCCAATGGACCATAATGCAGACAAGCCTATGTATGCACAGTGAAGCCAAAGACTCAAGCTAAGGGACATAAAGTGTAACTATCAAAGTACACAAAGCATGGAACCGGACTGAAGTGAAACCAACCCCTCAGCCAACTAGACTGCATACTACACTGAACCAGAAATATGAACAAGTGAAACAATGACAGTTCAAATATGCAAAGGAACAATGGAGTATGAACCCAGACAACATATGCAAAGACCAAGGAACTACAACAAGACATGAACCAAGTACAACTGGAAACCCAAAACTGCACCAGTAACAATATATCATCGCAAGGATGCAAATAGATTTCGAGTCAAGCAGTGCACAGTGGAACGAAGAACAGTCATGGCATTTCACAAATACTATAAGGATTTCTACCAAGCTAATGAACAGAACACAAAGTACACAAGTGCACAGGTTCAGGTCAATGCACCTGTAAGTCGAATGACAAAACAAAAGAACAATACAGTGAACTACCATGATTCAGAGCCAAAGTTCACAGTGAAGTCGACAAGGCCAGGATAAATCACAAAAACAACTATATTAGTGAAGGTCAGAGAAGAAACAAGTTGGAAGTACTTAGATCTACGGTGAATGGTACTAGTGCAAAGTCAAAGCCAATGTCAACAGACGAGTTCAGACATTCACAACCATGATTACCAAGGCAACAAGTTCGAACCATATCAA
Source organism: Allium fistulosum (assembly GCA_030737815.1). Lineage (NCBI taxonomy): Eukaryota > Viridiplantae > Streptophyta > Magnoliopsida > Asparagales > Amaryllidaceae > Allium > Allium fistulosum. The sequence goes on along the minus strand of CM060904.1, from coordinate 76,796,202 downwards.
TGCTAAATGCTCACATGCCCAAAACTCAACTACCAGTGCAATAATGAACGAGTATATGGGTGCAGACATGCTAGAATTCTCATGAAACCGTAATAAACAAAGTACCAGAGTAGGCATGTTCCAAAGGTAATTCGAAACAACTCAATATCATAAAGCAGCAGTAAAACGAGCAAGAGCAGAAATACCACTAGAGGCAGTAAGAACATAATGGCCTCAACAGCAAGTGTTAAACGAACTAGATCAACACCCAAAAAATCAAATTGCAGAAGCATCAAACTGAAATGAATTAGATGTGAGATATTACTCACTTTGATCTCGACCAATTGGAGCAGTCTCGAGTGATGAAATCACGAAGTCCAGAAACGAGTTGAAGCTGTAGCAATCGAGGGAAGACGAGCGAAGTTCGAACCCCTTGAGGCCGTTGTCTTCGATTCCGATGCCCTAACTTGATTCAGGGGGGGACACGCGAGAACGAACGAAAAGGATTGTGGCCGCCATTCTTTTCGTTTGCGATTTAGGCTTAGGGTTTAAACGAAAGGGAAAAAGTGATCAAGGAGGAACGGTTTTCGACCCTAGATAATTATCACAACCAAAAGAACGTGGGCCAAGGTCCAATTAAAGCCCGCGAACCATTTCAACAATTTTTATTAAAGAATTTTAACCCGAATAAATCTCAATTGAAATCAAACAATTTTCACATTTCAAACCCGATTCGAATACCAATAACAATTATCAACTGATTAAACACTTAACAATTTTCCAAACAGCAATCGAATAGGAAAGATGACCGTCCAAAGATGATAAATAATTGGTACGCAATACCGGGTTGTTACATTGGGATACTTCAAAAAAGCACTAGTTGTGTTGGTTCGTTATATGTTGTTTATTAATCTTAGCCTTATACTTAACAACTCTTAGCTTTCTTACTTAAGCCTTTATACTTAAGGTTTTCATTTCTATTTTACTTTCGATTCAGCTCCGCTTCCTTCGGCCCTGCCTCTTGGTACAAGTTGGAAATTGTTTTTTGCACTTTTGACACTACCTTTACACGTATCGACTCCTGTTTAGTTTTACTTAGTCTTATCTTACCGTTATTTAGAACTTTCCCGACACGTTTAGTACAAATTGTAGATATGGTCTATTGACTAACTATTAAATACTCTATTTAATTAAATTCCTCCCGACCTCAATTATTTACCCATCGGCCTCTTTTAAATCCCATTCCATTCTAGTGTATTTTCTTTCGAAAATCACTTATTTTATTCCAGAAAATTTTAGAAAATATGCATGTATGTTTTCTTTGCATAAAATTTCTCAAACCCCATATTTCTAACTATTCTCCATAATATACGAGTCTTAAATAATTTTTATCAATCATTCGCTTATGGGAAAATTCTATAAATCAACATCATATTAAATTTTCAGGTCATTATACTTACAAGAAGTATGAGAAATAATCTAAATTAATTCAGCTATGAGAATTTATGAAGGTAAACGGGGTTACAAAATATATTATTCACATAGATTGCTTAGCTGAATGATGTTTCCTAATTTCTTTTACTTTGATCATTTTCTTCTTAGGCTACCGCCACCACAATTAAATTTTCAAGCTTTTATTTTAGTTTTTGAGTGTAGAATGAAATGAGAAGAAATAAAGAATTTTTTTTTGAAAAAGTACCATTCTACTTTATGGGCCCCCGGCCCACCTTGCCTCTTTCTCGTTTAATTCATCTTGGTTAAGTATTTTTAAGTGATAATCTCGATATGTGTAAATGTATACCCAAATACTTATCACATTTCATTATCAAATTTTATAATTTAACCACTTATTCCCATAATTAATGCTTTTGTTAATTATTTACTACTTCATGGGGTGTTACAGTAATGATCTCTAATTTCCCACTTAATTAATTAATTCCTTTATTAACTCTTTAATTAAGGTTGTTTGTTGTCTTGCTGCTTAGTTCTTATCAATTTGAATAATTATGGGATTTACCAAAAGTTCTCCAAAAATGGTAATTATACCTTTATTCATTTATAAAAATTTCAAATCAAAATGTTGATATTTAATATTTATTAACATTATTTTTAAGGCAAAAACTACTTACTTTTAAAAACTTATGGAAATTAATCTACACATGGGAAATACAAAATTAAAATCTTATCTCTAGTTTAATGTAATAAACATTATACCTAAATTTCAAAGCATTTGGATATCGTTATCTCACTACAAGGAAAACAGCATTTTCCGACGGTTGAAAACCGTCGACGGCCGTCGGAAAATAAGGCGTCGGGGCGTAGTGTTTCCGACGGTTTCTGACATAGGGCGCCGAACATTTTTCCGACGGCTTCCGACGGATTCCGACACTTGTCGGAAGCCGTCGGAAAAAATGTCCTATAGGCTGTCGGAAGCCATAGGAAAACTATTACCTGAAAGCTGTCGGAAGCCATCAGAAATCTGCTATATATTTTTTTATTCCTGCTGCAATATAGCCTTCCATCTATATTTTCCATCCAAACACTATTACACCAATATTGCAGAATCCAGTATACAATATTCCAACCAAATATCAAAATCCAAACCACACAAAATTCATCAAACACACAAATACATCAAATTACATCAAATTACATCAAAATAAAATACATAATATACATAACCATTCCAACATTCACAACAACCCCAACTACAAGTGTTCTACCATGTCATACATACACAACATAGCACAAAATCATCCACATCATCATACAACCACATACCTGAAATCATACAAAACTAAAAAAACATACCTGAAAAAGCAAGCAATCAATCACTCTCCTCCTGATCTAGAGCCAGCAGAGGAAGGGAAGCGGCCATCATACTGCTGCATGTACTCGGCGATACAATGGTCTAGCAACTGTGTGGTCTGTATGGCCTGTCGGCAGTTCTGCTCCTCCAGTTGGGCCACTCTAGCCCGCAAATCTTCGATCTCTGCTAGATCGATCTAAGCTCTAGTCTGCCGACCACATCTCTGACTGCTGGCCTGCAATAAATATTTAATTTAGCTGTGTGATCTCTGTAAGTGTATGTGCAGGTATGTGAATGATTAACTGTGTAAGTAACATAACGTTCATATCTTCTGCCTTCTTGTGCTTTACTGGTGTGATAAAGTCATTTGGTTGGTTTGAATTCAAATTCAATATGGAGGATTTTTCAAGGTTCAAATATTTTTAAATAATGGAAAAATGAATAAAATTCAAGTTTATTGTTTTGAAAAGGTCCAAATAGCATATTTGAAGTATTTTAAGATAAAATTATATATTCCAACATAGAATTGAATTATTTAATTAGCTTTTAGATTTAAATTTACTTTAGCTTGAATAATATGACTTCTGACATTATATGATTATGCTTATGACTTAAATATCAAATTAGCAGTAAAATAAATTATTTACCACTTGATTGCCAAATCCGTATCGTCTGCCATGCTCTGATGGATCCATAACAGACTCAAAAATAGCATCCTCCTCATCAGTCTTCAACTGATCTCAACCCGTATCAGCAAGGAGTTTCTGGCGCTGCTCCATAAACTTTTCCTGCATTAACAAATTAATAACATCATATCTTATTTCATTATAGTTTAACAAGCAGAACAATTACTAATACTACATAAAATGAAATATGCTTACATGGCTCCTGTTGGATTTATCATCATGCCATGTATACGAAATAGTCCCGTCCGGATTTACATGCTCGATGGCATGCGTACGAGTGAACACGTCCATATAGCCCACGGGACCATGCGCCTCAGCTTCCTGAAGTTGATTTTTACATACAAATATTATACATTTAAAATTATATAGCATAAACTATTTACAATTATCATTCTGTAAATTTATCAACTCCTGCCGATACTGCTGAAATGACTTCGACCCTCCGCGATGGGTGACAGGATTTTTATTTCTGTTTGCAGAGTTTCTATTCGACTCTGCCTGTACATTCATAATTTGATACATTATTTTTCGATCACGTCAAATTAATAATTCAAAAAAATTTATTGTACTTGCCTTCGCCTCATCGGTTTCCTAGTATGCCAACCATGCTTGCCATATGCTCTCCCCCATCCACCGTAGTTTCTTACCAGATTTCTTAATTTCAGATGTCGAGTCCCTATAGTTCTTGCGCATATTCTTCATCCAGTATCCTCGTGCCAGCAGCATATCGTCTGTCTGGATGTCTATCTCAGCCTGTATTTCACGATAAAAGGAAAAAAAAGATTACACTGTAAACGATAAATAGTAGAAAAATGACAAAAACGAATTAAAAATGGAAAACAGAAAAATATACATACTAGGACATCCTGCCATATACACTCTATGATGTGGGGAGGGATGTTATCTCACTTTGGCCAGCAAGCACTCATCCTACAGCGATAAGAAGCTCTAGAGACATCCAGCACAACCTTCGAGGGAAGTAGGTCGAACCCCTCTGTTTTTAAATACGATACAGATAAGTACGTACGTATATCAAAAAAAAAGATGCTGAATAAAATTTAATTCTTACCCCTCTGCTCTAGGGACTAACGAAACTACTAGACGCTGTGAATCTTGCAATGGGCCACTGCCATCGCCTCCTGATGATCGGGAAGAGCTCCTACCTCTATATGACATTATGATAAACCTGTGACATATATACACATCATTATATAAGAGAATAATAACATGTTAATGAAATATATTTTATATGTAAATGACATCAATGGTATAAATTGCTTAATTAATGACTGAAATGGAAATAGAAATGGAAGTGTGTTATACCTGATTCATAATGGGTCTACTGTTCCGACGATAAGCAGATTTCATTGCATTTTTAATAAAAATTGCTAAATAAATGACAAATGGAAATGACATAAAACATGTAAACAATGGTAAACAGATTTGGTTTCATAGTCACATCAATTTCATAATACATCAAGAATTCAACATAGTTACATCAATTGCAAAAAAATCAGATTCAGATTTATATCAGTCATCATCGTCTTCTGATTCAGATTCGGTCTCGTTTTCTACGATATTTTCCTCTGCACTGTCAAACGCTTCTACCAAAACATTTGATTCATCGATCAAAGGACCAAAATCTGTATGATCGTCTGTAATTATTATTTCGTTATTTTGCTCAAGATCTGCCTGATAAGCTTGTTCGTCCGGAATATTCTTCCCATCGAATGTGAATCTGGCCTTTGTTTTAAAAACTGCAGACCAATCTACTTTATCTCTTTTTAGAGATGGATAAGGAGCGTAATAAACTTGCAATGCTTATTTGGCTAGTACAAAAGGATCATACTGTGATAGTGCGATGTATGCTTTATTTCGATAAGATTATAATACTTGTGCACATTAATTCCAGAACCTGGAACATTGCTAAACCAATTGCATCTAAATAGAAACACCTCCTCCGCGGGTCGTGAGAAATATGTCAGTTGCAAAATTTGTGTTAGAACGCCATAAATATCATTTAAGTGATTTTCTGGATCGTCACTACCTTTAACAAATACACCAGTATTATTTGTTAATTTTTCTACACCGTATTCTTTGGTGTTAAATTTATATCCATTGACGAAATATATTGGATATGTCTTGACCACTCTTTTTGGTCTCATCGCAAGATGTTTCAACCCTTCGTCAACAACACAATTTCTCGGCTCATAAACGTAATTTGAAAACCAACCGGAAAATTCTTTACTGAGATCTCTGTTCGGATGTTCACGTTCATAAACACTGTATATATAAACAAATTATTACATTAGGTTATACACGCGCATGCATTATAGAAAAGAATAAAACACAAATTATTATTATAGATTACCTAACAAACGGTGCAACCTCGGCACAATTTAGAAGAAAATAAGTGTGTGCTACATGAAGATCTCTATCGTCTAGCCATATTTCTACACATTTTCCAGAAGGCCGACCATGTTGTCTAAAAATAGATAACATTGCTTGAGAGGACTCTTGTTCATTGCCTTCGTCGTTACGAGGAACACTTTCAAATGAAATATTCACATGGTCACTGAAATAGTGATAGAAAAAGAACGAAGCTTCTTCTTTGATGTAAGATTTACATATTGAACCTTCAACTCGTGCTTTTTGCCTCACTTTTTTCTTCAGATGATTCAAATATCTATGCAAAATTAATTTATATTAACTTCATCTTTCAAATGCAATTAAATTACGTGATAACATATTACATACCTCTCAAATGGATACATCCATTCATATTGGACAAGACCTCGAAGTCGTGCTTCAGATGGGAGATGAACAGGTAAATGCTCCATTACATTAAAAAAACCCTGCGGAAATATTTTCTCTAATTTGCAAAGCAATATAGGAATATCCACTTCAAGTTTACGTAAACGTTGCACTTTTAAAGTAGTCAAACAAAGCTCTTTGTAAAACATACTAAGCTCCGTTACTATCTTCCAAACTTTTAACGGTAGTAGTTCTTTGAACATAACGGCGGGAAATAAATTTTCATCATTATGTGACAGTCGTGACTTTTCATTCTGCTCAATCTACCATTTTTAAAGTCAACACATCTACGAAGATTTGATGATATCCCATTAGGAAATCTTAACCCTTCCACCCATTTTAACACAGCTTTAACTTGATTATTATCTAATTCTTAACATGCTTTGGGTTTTTTACTATCATTTGGTTTCATATGAAGCTCAGGATGTTTGCATAATTCTTCTATATCACGTCTTGATTTCAAATCATCCTTCGTCTTCCCTTTCACATTCAAAATTGTGTTAAAAACATTATCGAATACATTTTTCTCATTGTGCATCACATCTATATTATGACGAAGCAGAAAATGTTTCCAATACGGCAACTCCCAAAAAATAGTTTGTTTGCACCAGTTATGAACAACTGATTTGCCTTCAATTTCTGTTTGCTCTCCAGTTTCATATATCTTTGGATAGTCTCTAACAGGTTCATATATGTCTTCGCTTGACCATATCGTCGGTGATTGTCTGGTTTCTACTCTATTGGCTAAAAAGTTTTTCTTGTCTCCTTTGAAGGGATGATTTATATGGAGAAAATATCGATGACAGTCAAACCATGAAATTTTCTTACCATGAGGTAAAGAAAACGCTCGTGTTTCATCCATGCAATATGGACATGCTAGACGACCGGCAGTACTCCATCCTGAAAGCATTGCATAGGCAGGAAAATCAGTTATAGTCCACAACAAAGAAGCAAACATACGAAAAATTTTCTTCTTGGACACATCGTATGTTTCTACTCCTTCGTTCCACAGTATTTTAAACTCCTCAATCAACGGTTGTAAATATACATCGATTCCTTGTGTCGGATCGTCGGGGCCAGGAACGACAACAGTAAGAAACATATATTGCGTTTTCATACACATCCATGGAGGTAAATTATACGGTGTGACGATAATGGGCCAGGATGAATATTTAGAACCAAATTGAGAAAATGGAGAAAAACCGTCCGTACATAATCCTAATCTAACATTTCGACTCTCCATTGCAAAATTTGGATATGTTTTATCGAAATGCTTCCATGCTTCTCCATCGGCCGGATGTGTCAACGTACCCTCTTCCTCTGTTCTCACACTATGCCATCTCATATTAGATGTAGTTACAAAAGATGCATATAATCTTTGAAGCCTTGGAGTTATGGGTAAGTAATGCATACGCTTGTACGGAACTTCATTCCCCTTCTTTTTCCTTGGTTTGTGTCTCTCTTGATTACAAATTTTACAATTTCTAAGGTTTGCGTCTTCTTTCCAAAACAACATGCATCCTTTTAAACATGTATCTATTTTCTGATAAGGTAAACCAAAAGCCGACATAAGTTTTTTAACTTCATAGTGATTTTCACACATTAGATTATCAGGCGGCATATGTCTTTTTGCACCTTGAACAACAACCGTAAACCCAGCTTCAGTGATGCTGCGATTACTGACAGCTGAGTGCCGCTTTTATAACCATCCCAAATAGGTTTCTTAGCAGTATCTAGTAAATCATAAAAAAAATTTGCTTCAATATTTGGTTCTTCAACATTTCCATCACCGTCGTCAACTTCAACCATTGGAAACATTGATCGTGCTGCATCTTCGACCATATTTTCTATACGGGTCGTCGTAACTATTTCGTTAACAACACTTTCAAACTCTACAGAAGTATTTGCTACAACTTCTCCATGCCGATCCCAAACATAATACTCGGGTACGTAACCGTTTTGGCACAAATGAACTTTCACAATATCTGGTAACAAATACTTCAAATGTCTACACCTACTACACGGACAACGAATTTCTGGATCGTTTCCGTTATTACTTAAAGCGAATTCAACAAATACGTTTATACCATTATAAAAATCTTCTTTTATTGAGCCCCTCGGTCCTTTTCTTTGGTACATCCATCTCCTCCGATCAACAAAATAATCAATCATTTTTCCTATTTGAGAAAATGAGAAGTTCAAAATTTAATATTTATTTTCAAGAATACAAATTTAAAAAAGATTATTTTCATGGTCGTATAATATTTGAATTTAAAGAACTACTTCATAAATTTAAAAATATTTTCAACTAGGGCACATTTTATTTTTTAATGTATCGATACAAAAAATTGTACAAATTTTTTTTTTCCATGGTCATGCATCCTACTTCCTATTACAAACACAATAAGCATTTATATTTCGTATATTACTTCGTCTCAAACGATTCAATAAAATTTCGGCAGCATTTCCTTTTTGTTCCATGCATTGTACACAATGCGTGTACGCATGAAACAAAAAAGAAAAGTTAGACCGAAATTTTATGAACCATTTGAGACGAAGTAGTATACAAAATGTAAATGCTTACTGTGTTCATAACTTGTCCAATACAGGGACAAATCCAACAAACATTGTACGAGATGAATATAAATGGTCGTTTTTCGAAAAAACAACTATTTATACAACGATCATGTACAACACTCGTCAGACGGGGCCAAAAACTCTCTAAGGGACATTTGTCAATTAGATGTGCGCATTTTACGAAAATATACAGTTTTACTAACTGTTCACATTTACAAAAATATATTTTAATTTAACACATTTATTCGACGTATTACATCAACTTAAGGCTCGTTCGACGCATTTTTTGTTGTTGCATAAGTCAATACGTGCACAATATAATATTCCTAGCTCGTGCATTCATTTTATCTTATTCCAACTAACACAATACAATGATAGCAGTGCTACACACATATACAATCGTAGAATCAAGGCATACACAACGATTTACATATACACGAACAGCCACACATTATACATGTTTTTCACAATTTCACGATAAAAGATGAAATAGGAATACCATGGAATGCTAGAAACTATTATAACACTTTGAAAACAATTTCAATCACCAATTAGTCCTAATTTAACAACTAATGCAAATCTGAATTTAGGATAAAAATTAGATTTTTGGCGAAAATAAGAAATTATACCTGAGCTAGAGAGCAATAGACGTTGATTACGCAGCCGGGGAGGATCCGAAAGCTCGAAATTGATGATTGGAAGCTTGGGGAAGAGATTTGGGGATTTTGGGTTAAAAATTTTCGTATAGAAATGAGGAAGAAGGCTCGGCTGAGCCCTGTAAGTCGCGATTTTCCGACGGCTTCCGACGGCCGTCGACGGCCCGTCGGAAGCCGTCGGAAATTGGCCGTCGAAAGCCGTCGCTTGATGCTGTCGGAATTATTGCATTTTCTAGTAGTGTCTATAAATACAAAATCATCACTATTTTCTACCTAACTTAGCATATATCTCCAAGCATTCATTTCCATGATAATATATTAAAATATCATCATTGTTCATCTCAAAGCCATAATTTATTGCCAAAACGAATTTATATAAAGATGGAAAATATAATGGGTAACAAGATTACTTACTTAAATGAAGAAACATTGCTCAATTCTTTCTTCCTTTGAAAAATGTAAACTTGACATGGCTTTTTCCTCCATCTTTCAAAATGGCGATTAAGGCTTGAATTTCATGTTTGTTTTTATAAAAATGCAAACGAAGAGGATGGAATGTTACATGGGGTAAAAGGGTTAATATGATGAGCTTTAGTCTAAAACCCTTACTTAATCTATTAATCCTCCAACCTCACACTAAATCCACATCTCATGATCAAAACCTTCCTACTAAAACTTTAAATTTAAAGTTTTTCACGATTTCATTTCACTGAATCTCAATCAATTATCCATCATTTCATTTAATCAATCGTTTAAACGTCGTTCACTTTGTTAATCAAATTATCACTTGAGTAAATTATCCATTTCTTATCAAATTACTTATTTGGTTAATTTACTTACCGTGACATTTGCATATTTGGCTTTCTTCAAAATATGGAATGTTACACCAACATCGCTTTCACTTTACACGTGAATGTCTTTGAAAATAAAATCTTTTAAGTTAGATGGTTGAGATTGTGGTTTGAATGGTGAAAACATGTTTTATATCGTGAAAAACTGTGTAGAACAGTGATATGATGCTGAAATATCGATTGAATGGTGCCATGTATATAAGTTGTTGGAAAACAACCCTTGGAGTTTTAAAATTGTCTTTGATAGTAAGACGTGTATACAATACACATCTAGGACCAGATGTGTTTTTAACACATGCCTAAGCACCAGATGTGTATTTAGTACATGCTTGATCCCTATACCTGTTAGCTTAGCTACAAAACCACGTGAAAAACCACTTGGCTAATTTACCTTGTTTAACAGCAAAATCTTAGAAATTTTGTTATATAGCTGAAACACATTATTAAATTTTCAAATAATTTACCTCAACTTCAACTGCATGTAAAATGAGATTGCATTGTCTAAAATGACCGCCTCTTCACAAACAGCAATATAATTGAAGATAGCCAAAACACAAAGAATGAATAAAAATGTGCAACCGTGGCTCTCGTGGTCAATATAATATTTTCCCCATTCTTTTATGCCACCACGTGCTCCCACGCTGCCTCAAATCAAAACTCTAATATATAAACGAAATTCACAAGCTCGTTCTCTTTAATTCCAAACCAAGTACTACCAAAAAAGGGGAAGAAAATGGTTCCGTTAATGCTCGTATTCTTCCTGCTGCCGACGTTGCTGGTGCTGACGGTGGCGGCGCTGGGGCTGAAGCTGAGATCTTCGTCGGTGGGCGAGGATTATAAGAAGAAGGGGATGAACTTGCCTCCTGGGAACATGGGTTGGCCGTTGATCGGAGAGTCGCTTGCGTTCAGGCGCCTGCATCCTTGCGTTTCTCTCGGGGAGTACATGGAAGATCACATTAGAAAGTAATTTTTGTTCTTTGATTTTATTGTTTATACACACTCTAATCATTTTACTTTATAACGTTTCTTAAGGGTTAACAAACTGTATCTTTTAGTGTCTAATATATGTTCCTATTAGGAGGTGTTAGCAATATATTATAGGGTGCAACAACTCTTAATGAAACAAATTTTCTATCTATGCATCCGCAGAAAATTTATTTATGCCTTATGTGGAATTTACTGCAATAATTTTTGAATTAACACATGGTATGTGGTAAATTTATTTATATCCAATCCTTCTTTCTACATTGTTTTATTTTCCACTAAAATCATAATTACAGTACGTATTATCTTAATTATGTTTGTTATTGAATTTATATCTCAGTAACTTTTGTGATAAAATTTTCATTGATTGGAGTCATTTAAATGTAATAAACAAGTTTTGAATTTAATATTAAACTGTGCTATTTGATATAAAGTTTTCTTGTGGTAAAAAAACTTGCCTGTAAATTACTTGTATTAAACTATTAACTATAATACAATTTCGAATCAAGTTACAATAGTGATTATAAGATATGATTCAAACATGATAATTACATTTTTAGAAGAAAAGTAATATAATAAATCAGTAAAAAAAATGTAATGAATAAAAAATATGTTAAAAAGACTATCAATATACCAATTTTTATTGTTGAATTTGTATCTCAATAACTTCTGTGACAAAATCTTCATTGATTAGAATTATATAAATGTGATAAATATGTTTTGAATTATTACTGTTTGCAAAATATATATTAAAATATATTACTGTGAATTATTTATTTTTATTGCAAAATTCATAAAGCTAGATTAATATTAAACTGTGCTATTTGTTATAAAATTTTCTTATTTGGTAAAAAAAAAACCATGTAAATTAGAAATGTTAAACTGATTATATCTTAATGCAATTTTGAAATGAAGAAAGTGATGTAAGATATGATTAAAACATGATAATTACATTTTTAGAAGAAAAGTAATCGGATGAACCAGTAAAAAAATGTATAAGATTATCAATATACGAATCTGAAAGTAAGAGATGTTATTATTATTATTATTTTGGGAAATTGAACCAAGATCACAAACACTTTTTAAATTTTCAATCACCTGGACCAACCAACCAAACCAATATACCAATTGTTTTATTTTTGCACTTGCATATTAGATAAAGGCGTTTATAATAATTGTTGAGTTTCGACATTTCCGCGTACCGTACGCGTTCGCTTCACCGTGTCTAGCCGAGGTCAACAGTTGAAGTCTCTTATGTCGGCGTCCCGATTGAACATCCCTTCATCACTTACCATCGGACATATAATTTGGTCTTGACAACACATTGTAACAAAAGGAATTCCCACGCACCCACTCCATTTACAATGCGAGCCACACCTAACAATAATTTCAGAATAGAGCTTATTTTGGTAGTATGTTTCACATAAGGTCTAAAACTTGTACTTAGTTTTTTTGGAGATCCTTAGGTAGAAAATTTAAAGACATAATGTTAGTTAGATCGTGCACTGGGTTCCATTGTAGTTTTTTCTTTGGTCTCGCAGTTCGAAACCATCAACCAACCGAGCTTATCTGTAGGCAGGTTTATACTTATCAGTATATGGCCTTCATTTAAACTTCAATAACTTGTTAAAATAGTACACTAATCAATTACATGTTATACTCTTCATTAATAACAACATATAACAATGCTATGCAGGTATGGTAAAATTTACAGATCACACTTATTCGGACAACCAACCATAGTTTCAGCAGATGCAGAGCTGAATAGATTTGTTCTTATGAACGACGGAAAGCTGTTCGAGCCATGTTTTCCAAAGAGTGTAGCTGATATTTTAGGAAACACTTCTATGCTTGTAATCACTGGTGAAATGCACAGATACATGAAGTCTCTCACTGTAAATTTCATGGGCATTGCGAAGCTTAGAAACAATTTTCTTGGTGACTCCGAGATGTATACCATGGAGAATTTCAATACCTGGAAGGATGGTGTTGTCTTCCCCGCTAAAGAAGAGGCTTCTAAGGTATATTTTTTTGTGATTAGCTTTTAGGTAGCTTTTCAGAATATGGAGAAGTAAGGATTTTAAATTGATTTGGTTGTTTGCAGATAACATTTAATCTGATGGTGAAGAATATATTGAGCATGAATCCAGGTGAGCCTGAAACGGAGCAGCTTAGGCATCTGTACATGTCCTTTATGAAGGGTGTTATTTCTCTTCCTCTTAACTTCCCTGGAACTGCTTATAAGAAAGCCATGCAGGTATTAATACTACCGGCCCATCTTTAATGTTTCAACTTTTAAGTGGTATAAGTGAATAATAAAAAGTTGAAGCCATGCAGGTACTGATACTATGAGCCCATCTTTAATATTGGTTTAGCTTCGCTGTTTGTTACTTTCTGTGACTACTTAAGTATTTTAAGTAGTTTAACTGAATTGTAAAAATGAAAGTGTTTTGGATGAAAATATGGAAATATTTACAAAATTTATTTGTATAATATAGGTTATAAGCAAGTTTTTATAACTTATTAACTTGTCTGTACTTTAAAGCCAAAACATTAAGTTAAATGTTAGTTTTTATAACTACTAAAATGTTTTCTATTAGGAGCTTTTATAGTCTGATTAAATCGTAAAATGTAGAAGTATGTGGATGGAAATCCAGAAAGTTTGATTGAAATTTAATTATAAAGGAAGAAATAGTTCATGAGCAAGTTTTTCTTTCTTATATATATATCTTATTAACTCATTTATTATTATTCAATCAATACTACTTAAAAGTCTCCATTCAAAACCTTTTCAAGTTACTTTCAATAATTAGTTACTAAAGTCAAACTATTAAGTTGTTGTCAAACATTTTAAAATTACACAAGTATCTTCACTATATATATTAGCAATCTTTGAGGGTCTTTGTTCAATTGACTATCCTTGCATTCTCTTCTTATAAGCAATCTAACGTTATGCATGTAATTACTGAAGGCAAGAGTCAAAATATTGAAAACAATCGAGCAACTGATGAAAGAAAGGATCGAAATGAAAAAGGCAGGAAAAGATAAAATCGGAGAAGGAGACCTTCTAGGCTTCGTTCTCGAACAGTCAAACCTCGATGCTGAACAGTTTGGAGATCTCTTGCTCGGTTTGCTCTTCGGTGGTCATGAGACATCTTCCACCGCCATAACTTTAGTTCTCTATTTCCTCCATGACTGCCCAAAAGCTGTTCAGCACCTTCGAGTAAGTAAATAACTGTTACTTAAGCTACATTACTATTGTAAACACTAGGTACATTTTCTGAAGATACTGTTTTCATAGGAGGAACATCTAGCTATATTAAAGCAGAAAAAAGCTAGAGGGGAGCCACGAGCGCTGACTTGGGAGGACTACAAGCATATGGAATTCAGCCAATGTGTAATCATCTTCAGTCTTCAGTCCTTCATTATACCATACGTACCATACATATAACATAATATATACATGATTGAAATGCATATATGTAAATATAGGTTGTGAGTGAGACTCTTAGACTTGGAAACATTATCAAATTCGTTCAGAGAAAAGCAGTTACCGATGTTAAGTTCAAAGGGTATGATATTCCGGAAGGATGGGGGGTGATTCCAATATTTGCAGCTGCTCATCTTGATTCTAATGTATATGAAAACCCTCAGAAGTTTGATCCATGGAGATGGCTGGTCAGTTACCCTACATTTCTCTTTATGAAATATGTGTGTGTGTATTATAGATGATATTCTGGACATTAACCATGGATTTTTGCTTGTATATTGTGCAGATGATATCATCGAGTACAGCAAGGATAGACAACTACATGCCCTTCGGACAAGGGCTCAGAAACTGTGCAGGCTTAGAGCTGGCCAAAATGGAGATAGTGGTCTTTCTTCACCATTTGGTTCTCAACTTCGACTGGGAAATGGCTGAGCCGGACCACCCTCTTGCCTATGCCTTTCCAGAGTTCGAGAAGGGTCTTCCCATCAAAGTTCGTAGGATCTCCCTTATCGATTACTGAGGATTATGGGAGAAAGGTTATGTGAAATTATACGTCATTTTGTGTGATGTTTGTATTGAACTGTGTCGGCCCAGTGTTTTTTGTACCACTCATTTCGTTTATCAGATGTTTATCGTTTTGGAATGAAAGCTGTATATTTTCGGAGACGCTCTTGATTGTTTGAGATTTGATAATAAATAGTTGAATCAGTTTTGAAGAAAACCATAAACAATGATTTTTTTTTTCTTTCAGTCACAGCATAAATACAATACTAAAGTAAGTCTAAAGGAAGCAAGCAAAATCTATAGGTAGAAGTACAATTGTTTGGTAATTGGTACGATTTTTGTGTGATATGATTGCCACATTGTGATAACTTAATTATAGCGTGACCAGTGCAAAAGCAATACAAAATATTCTGCAAAGGAACCCATCAGACCAAAAGAGATTTGATTTTTATGTAAGAAGTTCCATCCTGTTTGGTTTGGAACATCCAGACTGAAAAATAGTGGAGCAAAAATAAAAAATTTGATAGTAAAAGTGTTGTTTATTCAAACAAGCATTTATTTTGATTTTTAGGGATTCAAATTCGTGGGCTCTAAAACATTTGTCTACAGCGTCGCACCATTAACCAGTTAAATTAGCGGTCCTTCAATTTCAGTCGGTCTAATCATGTCTCATTAGTAAACTTGACGGAGCAAATGGAAAACTTATTTAAAGTGATGAACCGAAGTGCCAATTTGGAACTTACCTTTTCCTCGCTATTTAAAACATTTGTAACTGTTTATACAAAGACCAATGCTAGGTGCGTAATATACAATTAAAATCGAATTAGCCGGCTTAATCAATTGATTTCGGTCGGCTTTATTTGGTTACAAAATTTAATTGACATGAATTCCATTCGCAAAATAATCTTGTTCGACTATATATTTAATCGAGTAAAACAAACTATTACTATACTATTAAAATTTGTAGCATTATAATAATTTGGAAAACAATTGACTATACACATGCGTGCAAATTTATTTATTCATTTACTTGTTTGTTTAAATTCATATAAAAAATATATTTAATGAATCATAAAATATACATACACGGATGCGCGCACACCAAACATACATACAAACAAACATACATATATACATATACATACACACACACATCTGTGTGTGTATGTGTGTGTGTAGCGCTAGGATCAGCTATACCACATTCCTGCTGCACCTCAAATCCCCTCCAATTTCAACTGCATGTTCCGATTTAAATAATCATACTATCTCTCTCTAAGTGACGGAGAGAAAACACATGATTATTTTAATAGAAACATGTGGTTGAAATGAGGTGTTGTAGATTCTTCCTTACACACACACATATATAAGTTCCAATAACTATATTGTTATGTTCACATGAAATTAAACTAATACATATGCTGAGTACATATATAATATAATTAGATTTATTTGATAAAACAATTTTCAAATCGAACAAAACTGAATTTATATTAAATATGATTTAATATAATTTGCACATTCATTTATAAACAAAAAATTGATCTTTGGGTACTTATCATACTGACTTTCTTGGAAATCAATGTTTTTGCTACGTTAAATCAAACAAAATTCATGTTCAGCTTTAAATACCTTAGAAACATTGTATTTCACAACACCAGAATTGTCGTATTGTAACGGTTATAACCGTTGGTAATCAAATTCCCAACGGTTATAACCGTTGGTAGCAGGTACGTTATATTTTTTACATATTTCCCAACGGTTATAACCGTTGGGAATTACGGGTATAACCGATGACTATTTTCATATTCCCAACAGTTATAACCGTTGGGAATTTTTAAATTTTCAACGGTTATAACCGTTGGGAATTCCTCGCACACATAGGTAAATAGCAAAATTACCAACACTTATAAGTATTACAAATTTGGTATAGTTGAACCATATCTTATTCAGCATCTGTTAACCCGCCTTTTGGCAAGGCTATAGGCAGGCGGATTTAACTAAGTCGACTTCACGATTATCGAGGCAGGAACATGATGGATTCGGTTTAAAAGGATGAAGTTCACCTGGATATGTCGTTCGGTCGAGAAATGGAGAAGTTGCACGGCTCGGTCTGGACGCTCTGGATCGCTCAGCATTGAGGTGACAATAAGGTGGCTCGGCATTGGACATCGCTCAGCATCATGGGTCGCTCGGCATCGTGGGTCGCTCGGCATCGTGGGTCGCTCGGTATCGCGGGTCGCTCGGCATCGTTGGTCACTCGGCATCGTAGGTCGCTCGGCATCGTGGGTCGCTCGGCATCGTTGGTCGCTCGGCATCGTGGGTCGCTCGGCAACTTCTAGTCCCAAGGCATGTGACTTCAGTTAGCTCGGTGGACTATCAGGTGGATCAGCAAGGTTGCTTGGGGTGTGCCGCTCATTGAAGGATGGAAGCTCGTATCTGGTTCGGCATACTAGAGTGAGGAGTGGTTCGGCATAGGCCGGTCGGCATGGATCGGTTGGGATGAAAAGTATGGTTCGGCTATGGCCTTGATGGGCCCAGACTATTCAGGAGGCCCAACTACCTGGATTTGCCTATAAATACATCATGTGGGGTTCTAGAAAAGGGATCTTGCTTTCTGCTCTTTGGCTTTCTCTTTTCTAAGGCTAAGGCTACTCTGCCATTTTTGTAACTGTAATTGATTATTACAACAATAAAAAAGGAAACTTCTAAGTGGACGTAGGCCAGAGTTAGCCGAACCACTATAAAATCTATGGTCCTTTACTACTTTCTTTTTAATTTTTACTGTTCTTCACATTATTACTCTCTACATATATTCTGTCTGTGAGCTGTGACTGGTATTTGGTGCTTTCAACTGGATTTGGGTGTTAGGGACCAATTTTGGCGCTAACATTTTGGTGCTTCCACTGAGAAGCAAGCACTCGGAGGTTTCGGAGCTAGGATTTTGGATTCAAAAGCTTAGGAACTTGGATTCTAGGAAGTAATGGCTAGGCCACCAACAAGGAAGCAAGTGACAGAAAGGAGCAATCAAGAGGGAAGTCAAGAGGCTTCCACTGGAGCTGGAGCAGGTCAAGCATCAATCTACATCACCAGAGATGAGATGGAAGCGATGCTGAAAAGACAAGAGGAGATGATGCAGGCTCTTCTCAGACAATTTTCACAAGCAAGAAATGCAGGAGCTCAGATCCGTGGAGCTGGATCAGAAGCACTCAACCAGCAAGCAGAGGGAGTGGCTCAGCAGGGGGCAGCCCCCAATCAGCAGACGGCTATCAATTTGGATGGACCTAGACTCGGGGGCACACTACTAGGAAATGCTGGACTAATCCACGGAGGGATACCAGATAACGCTGTGCAACCCGACACCAATAGGAGTGCAGGAGTACGCGATGAGGAATATGTGCTAGGATTCCCTCGTGAACTCGGGGGACGGATCAGAGGTAGCAGACAAGGATTACAGTTTGGCGACAATGACAGATTAGCAGAGATGGTCAAACGAGCTATGAGAGGCGGACTGATAAATAAAGACTTAGAGGATGTGAATATGAGTCCCTTTACTCCTACTATCAGGCAAGCTAGGAACCCATCGGATTTTAAGCTACCAATGATGGAGATGTATGATGGGAGAACGGATCTCGCCGTTCTCCTGACAAAGTACATGAGGCATATGGAGGTACTGAGGGCATTGGATGAGGTCATGGCTCGATGCTTCCCTTTGTATTTGTCGGATATCGCAGCTATGTGGTTCAGACAGCTAGAGAGTGGTTCTATTGACACTTGGACAGAGCTGATTGAGAGGTTTATGAGGCAATTTCTGGTCCATATAGTCAGACCTAAGAACGTAATGACCTTGACATCGATGAAACAATGGAAGGGAGAATCACTCAGGGATTTCTTAACCAGATTCAACGCAGCGGTAGCTTTAGTGGATCGACCCGATCCGTCAATGGTTTTGATGGCAGCAGTCTCAGGAATCGCGGATAATTCGAATTTCAAGATATCATTGGAACGGGACCCACCGAGGGATCTCGGGGAGTTCTACCATGAGGCGGAAAGGTTCCTAGGACAGGAGGATGCACACACTGAGAGAGCAGGGAGAGAGGATGAAGCTTATACAGTGAGGGGTGGAGGTCCACCCAGGGAGGATCCAAGTAAAGACGATAAAGGAAAAAGGGAAAACAAATGGCAACAGTGGCACTTCGAAGAAGCCTCGAAGGGAGTCAAAGTTTTCTTCTTACACAGATTTAACTGAGACTCTAGAAAGGATTTACTTGGATACTCGGGGGCACTTTCAATATCGAAGACCGACTAGGAGGGAACCATCGGAATACGAGCGGGCGTCAGGAAAGCATTGCCTATTCCATGAGCTGGATGGGCACAACACGAATGATTTCAGGCATTTAAAGGATATCATTGAGGAGCATGTAAGGAATGGTCACCTGCAACAATACATAAGGAATCGAACTGTAGCAGTGGAACGGGAGCGGCCACCGCCTACCTCGAACGAATGTGGCGCTGGATCTAGTCACCGCCGGCTTGTTATCAACTGAATGGATTTATGGTTTTGAATAAGTAATAGAACTCAAAGTACTACGGTTAGGTCACTTACACACGTACGGGATCGAGGACGGTCCCTAGGCGTGCTCTAAGATGACGAAAAATCGTAATGCTTGGATCTATGAAATCCTGTTTTCTTTCTGTTTTTCTGCAAACTATGGTTTCTTCTTTGGTACTTTGGACATTTAATCCCCTTTGTTGTACGAACTTTCACTTTGATAACTGAATTCTGTAATGATTGGGATTGGACTAATTCAATAAATAATACAGGCCAAGCGATTACCGTCCTGACCGGAGAGACGAGACAGTAATCGCGAATTACGAGTCCCTTTGTCGAAGAGCAACGGAATGGAATCGAATAGAATGAACAAAGTCCTCGGTCGGAGAGCCGAGGCCAGAGAAATAAACAAAGTCCTCGACCGAAGAGTCAAGGCTGGAGAATAAAAAGTCATCGACCGGAGAGTCGAGGCCGGAGAATATAAAAAGTCCTCGATCGGAGAGTCAAGGCCGGAGAATAAAAAGTCCTCGACCGGAGAGTCGAGGCCGGAGAATATAAAAAGTCCTCGATCGGAGAGTCGAGGCCGGAGAATACAAAGTCTTCGATCAGAGAGTCGAGGCCGGAGAGTATAAAAAGTCCTCGACCAGAGAGTCGAGGCCGGAGAATACAAAGTCCTCGACCGGAGAGTCGAGGCCGGAGAATATAAGAAGTCCTTGGCCGGAGAGCCGAGGCCGGAGAATATGAAAATCCTTGGCCAGAGGGCCGACACCGGTGAATATCGAAGTCCTTGGCCAAAAGGCCGAGACCGGAGAACTTACAAGCCCTTGACCAAAGAGCTGAGGCTGGAACAGGGAAACGCGACCCGGTGAGGTCCATGGATTCAAGGTTAAACCCGGAGAGGTCATGAATTTAATAATATGGTCATGAACGGGATATGGACTTCGGATATCGGATTTGAGGCTATTCAAAACACACCTTCCAATAGCAAGGCATGTTTTGGGGGGAAAAGTGTTAACCCGCCTTTTGGCCAGGCTGTAGGCAAGCGGATTTAACTAAGTCGACTTCACGGTTATCGAGGCAGGAACATGATGGATTTGGTTTAAAAGGATGAAGTTCACCTGGATATGTTGTTCGGTCGAGAAATGGAGAAGTTGGACGGCTCGGTCTGGACGCTCTGGATCGCTCGGCATTGAGGTGACAACAAGGTGGCTCGGCATTGGACATCGCTCGGCATCGTGGGTCGCTCGGCATCGTGGGTCGCTCGGCATCGCGGGTCGCTCGGCATCGTGGGTCGCTCGGCATCGCGGGTCGCTCGACAACTTCTAGTCCCGAGGAATGTAACTTCAGTTAGCTCGGTGGACTATCAGGTGGATCGGCAAGGTTGCTTGGGGTGTGCCGCTCAGTGAAGGATGGAAGCTCGTATTTGGTTCGAAATACTAGAGTGAGGAGTGGTTCGGCATAGGCCGGTCGGCATGGATCAGTTGGGATGAAAAGTATGGTTCGGCTATGGCCTTGATGGGCTCAGACTATTCAGGAGACCCAACTACCTGGATTTGCCTATAAATACATCATGTGGGGTTCCGGAAAGGGGATCTTCCTTTCTGCTCTCTGGCTTTCTCTTTTCTAAGGCTAAGGCTACTCTGTCATTTTTGTAACTGTAATCGATTATTACAACAATAAAAAGGAAACTTCTAAGTGGACGTAGGCCAGAGTTAGCCGAACCACT
This sequence comes from Allium fistulosum, assembly GCA_030737815.1. Lineage (NCBI taxonomy): Eukaryota > Viridiplantae > Streptophyta > Magnoliopsida > Asparagales > Amaryllidaceae > Allium > Allium fistulosum. The sequence continues at coordinate 76,774,577 of CM060904.1, read as the reverse complement.
ATAAAATCTGTGGTCCTTTACTGCTTTCTTTTTAATTTTTACTGTTCTTCACATTATTACTCTCTACATATATTCTGTCTGTGAGCTGTGACTGGTATTTGGTGCTTTCAACTGGATTTGGGTGTTAGTGACCAATTTTGGCGCTAACAACATCTAATAGTATTTCATTCAACTATATCTATATGAATTTATAACAATAGAAAACACGAAACTAACATATCATCTAATTATTTTAAAAAACATCAAACGTATGAAATATTACATATCAAATTCTATAAAGTTCATTATGACAACTTCAAATTTCATTACTACAACATATCTAGAAGCTTACAAACAACGAATACGACACTCCGACCAAACTACAAAACCACCATCAACCAACTCGGACAATGTATAGTGACCATTTTGAGGTTCATCAAAAAGTGGCTCGTCCGGATTAAGAACATCCTCCACCCAAACAACCTTTTCTCCATCTCCAACCTTTCTACCATGACAAATCTTTTGCACTCCAAGATGTCTTTTAGCTACCACTTCTAGTTTTCGTGACAATAATTTCACCGCTTGTCTTTCAACCGTAGATGATCCAATAACAACATTAGATGGAGTAGGGCTAGGATGGTGCTCGGCATGCAAACCAATTTCTGTTCTTAGTTTTAGCGAATTCATTCCAATCTGACTAATAAGTTGCCTTATACATTGTTGCATTTCAGCTAGAGTTGAATTCGTTATTCTACTTTCTTCATGCATTTGATCAATCTTTTGTTGCATCTTAATCTTCCATCGTTTATCTTCATTCTCTTTGTAATTGATAATTGCTTTTGAAGCTTGAGTGAGTTTTACGTGCTTCGCATTAGATGTAGAACTAATTGCACGATAATAGGTTCTTTTTTTATCATTTCCAAAAACTTCAGCAACAGCGTCTCTTTCAAAGTCTTCCAAACTAATTGCTCCTTCATTACCATTAACACTAGCTTTTGATTTTTGCCTCTCTTCTGCTGCTTCTATTAAAGCCCTAATATTAAAACGATCGAATTGATATAAAAATTCATGAGAATGGTATGGGTTCTAATATGATACATGTAATGATTTTGCAAATGGTTGATATAAAAATTTGTATGATAGAATTTGCTGCCATATAAGAAATACAAGGTACCAGCTATACAAGAACTGAAAATAAGGCCTTACGCGTTAATGCATACATAAATGAATTGCTAGAAAAACTACAGGTCAAATAGAATATAAATGGGAAATTTAACAAAAAGTAAAAATACAATGTTTTAAGTGAATAAAGGAATCGAATCATAATATTTAAATGAATAAAGTTTGCTAGTATGAAAATTACGACAGAAATATACTTACCCTCATTAGGTAGTTTTTCAATAAATATTAAGTGTGTGATAAAAGAATTCCTCGTTTCAAGGTCTGCAAAATAACCAAACAGGGTAAATGAAGCTCAAATAGATGTAGTCATGTGTCATCTATGCTATCATATTTTTGAAACCTCCAACAGTTGTTAATAGCCATTTCTGAGTATAAGGTACAGACAATTAAAAATCATTTCCATGTGTGTGTACACGCGTGTGTGCGCGTGAGTGTATTCAATATTAATGCATTGTATGTGCAGAAACTATTTTGGATAATAATATTTCAAGTATATCATCACGAAACTCGTGCAGGAAACCTAGTTATGTAATTGTTCTACCTTCTAGTATATCAGAATATTATACTTTTTCATTCATTAACTATAGTGTAAACCAACCAATTCATCTCTATATATTTATATAAAATTAATTTTAGTCATTTTTATTAATATAAATAAGTAGTTATATACTGTTCTATTTTATCATTTTTTAGGATCTGACATCTGTTAACTGAATAAATAAAAATTAGTGAGTTAAATTAATTAAAAACAAATATGTCAAAAAAGTTTGAGAAAAATATTTATGTCGGTAAGGTTTGAATTTATCATTCGATGTTTAGTACAACTGAATAAGTATTAAATGGCATATAGATTGAATGTCACATGTTCCTTGATAAAGTGATGGACATATCCAAAATGAAAGTATAATAGTACTGAATCAATATATTTTTATGCATTCAAAGGTCTTGCAGCAGACATAGAAATATTTATCTGAAATTACCACACAATATTATCAAGTTTATCGGTAAAGTATTTATTTTAAGACTAAACGAAACTGAAAGTGAAAATAAGATTCAAAATATGTACTCAATAAATTTCATTTGTTATAAAACCATTGAAATAATGCCAAGTTCAATCTAAAGATAATCATCCACCAGAATAATAAATATATGATATCATGCCACCTGAACTCATATATTAGTTATTACAGTATTACTTACCTAACAAACAAACATTTGGTACAGACATAAATGAATTGCTAGAAAAACTACAGGTCAAATAGAGTATAAATGGGAAATTTAACAAAAAGTAAACATGCAATGTTTTAAGTGGGTAAGAAATCAAAGTATTGTTCAGTTTGCTTAAACTCACAGAATAATAACTGCATATGCTAGTACGTTGTTCTTCAATTTGGAAACTAGATATCGTGCAAATTTTATTTTATTTCTTTGTTTGAGAGGTGTGGATAAAGTATGGCCACTGTATCATTGTGTACAATTTACTTTTTGTTGCTTTGTTAGATGTATCCCTTTTTAGATATATCAACTTACACAAATTAACAAAATAATTTGGAAAAAATATAATAGTATTAGAAGCACTTAGATGAGTTACTGAGTTGCATATAATGGTGAGACAGAATTAGAAACAGATATACGAGTTTCTGTGTTGTACACAGATGCTAAGATAGAATTAGAATAAGAAACTGCTTGAGTTATAAGAATGATTTTTATTTTATAATATGCAGTGATATACAAAAGCTGCATTCGTTCAGTGCTTATAGCTGATTGTTTATTGATTGTTTATGCCAAAGTTTAATTTTGGTATAGAACATATAACATTAATAATCCGAGTCTTCTAAAAGATTCTAGTTAGTAAATATTCTTTAGAAATAATAATATACTTCATCAGTATTTATACGAGATGATGTAGATCCAAATATTGATTACTAAGTATGCTTAGATATCCAATAGTAGATAGTAATATTTTTTTCCTTGTTTTCCATCAACAGGTAGTAGGCGATGCAAATGAAAGATATTTGATTTCTACCTCTTTACAACAAAGCTTGCCTATGAAGTAGTATTTGTTTTTTACTTGTAAATGCTAAAATAACTTATGTTTGGTGTATTATTAGGAAATTCACAGTTCATGTCGTGGATCTAAGGTATGTTGGATACTCCACTTGTTTCAGTAACAAGACCAGGTCCTATAAATGTGACACAAATGCTTGGTATTGAGTGACAACTAGTATACGATATTTAGTAAACTTTAATTGAGATTTTTCTATTTTAGTTTAGCCTTGATGCTCTTAAAATTACGCTTAGGACGTTTGGATTATAAGGTACAACTATTCGGGTGTAAGTGTAATATTAAGGGTGTTATATATACACCCACTTAAACTTCCTTATGCCACATAGAAAGGTATTAAAGAAATAAAAATAAAACAGTTCAAACACCCATATGGTCGATTAAACATTTTGAAATCAACAATTTTTTTACCACAGAAATAGAAATAATTAGCGTAGATATTTATAAATAATAGTAAAATATATTTTTATAGTTATATTCACTAAAATGATTGAAAAATAATTTTTGTCCAAAAACTATATTCAGGAATTTCTCTTGGAAAGATATAAAATATCTTATAAGCTACACCCACCAATGTTTCTTTTTATACAGACGAAATTGCTAGAAATTAATCAACATATAAGAATCATTCAAATATATTGCAAGTTGAATGCCAAAAAGAATGTACCTGAACAAAGCGGTAGAACACTAGGACAATAGCTTTGGCCTTCAGAAATGAAAAAATTAAGTAATTTTGGACCTGCATTCATTTAATTATATTGTTATAAACACCAAATGTATATTATACACTAATAATATTCATCTACAAATATCAAGCATTATACGTGTGTGTGTGTGTGTCTATATGTTGCATTTACGTATACTTATGTCTTGGTGTTTTCATATCCTAATATCCTGCTTTGCTCTTGTTCAGGTGTAAAATATTTGCATTTCTTTTTTTTCATGTCTTAATCTTATTAGCAGAACTGTTTTATTATGAAAAAATATACACTGCTGCTATTTTGTTTTGGTTCAAACCAGTTATATTAATGAAAAGTATATTTACAACTTACAAGTATAAATGACCGAATTGATATTTGTCCAGTTTTTATGAATGAGCACTAGAAGAAAACAAATCTGGTTTCTCAGCATCTTTGATAATCTTATTTGCTCATATCAATCCGATGCACGCCTTCGAGGATAAGATTTCTAGGACTTTGATAGGTTTCTATATTAAGTCAAGTTTAAAGTAGAAATAATAAAACGAAGTGTCATTAGCATCATAAATTTTAAAAGCAAAAACAACAATGGCATCACAGTATGAGATACTGCCTTTTTTATTGAGAGATCTCTTAATGGGTTGATACATATATACAGTGCATTGTAGTTCAATTATGTCAAGGAAAATGAAAAGAAAATCAGAAGTTAGATAATAACATATATTTTTAAGATGAAAACTATGCGTAAGTACTAAAAAATATGGTTCGACTGCTTGCAATTCTGCAAAAGTCAATGAAGTTGAAAACTCATTCAAATGATAATATATGAAAAAAAGAAGAAAAAAAAGCACTTTCCAGTCCAGTAGATATTTCTGCTTCAAATATGAAGTTCTGCTCAGATAAAATAGTCAAACATCAAAATTATATGAAACATTGTAAAATTTTGGCATGACTTATGATATATGAAACTTTGAAGAAATTTACATGATTGTACTGAAAGATAAAAGATGTTGCTGGGGTTGACTGATATACGTATATATGAGTTTGATATGTAAGTGAAATAATAGATCCCTCATCTTAAAAGTAGCGGTTGATAGTAGCAAGAGTAGTTTCATATTCAAGCATAGCTTTTGAAAGCTATACAATAAGAAACAACTACTATAAAAAATTGTCAATAAACAAAAGAAACAGTATTCTTTAGCGTTGTTTTTATTATTATTTTTGAATAATGATTTTTATCTAATATTTTTATAAATGTAGCTTTATCATGTTACTACTGACAAACATGGCAAGCAATTTTATTCACATGTATTGCACACAATTAAGATGCATGTATCATAAATGTATTAAAAATAAAAGTGTATTAAAAATATGATTATTTATGAAGGTGAAACTATTATAGTTTTATTTTTTCCTTTACCTTTGTTCTTCTTTACTGTGTGAGTTTTTACCGTTAAAGTTTTCATGTGAAATTCAAGTAAATGCTTAACCACCCATTTATGGATTAATACGGTAAAAGTATTAACTATTAAAGATAAAGAGTTACCAAATATATACTATACTATGTGCATTTGCATGCTTGTCACTCACATGAACAAAATTCAAATGGTATTTGCAATCTCTTACCCACTAACTTATAAACAAAATATTAGACATTTAATAATGATTCAAGAAAACATATTTCAATAGACTACTATAGTTCTTCCTACCATCCACACTGTAGGTCTTCATAGATAGAGTAATGCAAACAATCTTATGTTAGCACTCCACTATGCTAAAGCCTAAAGGTGGTCACATTCAAACTACTGTTGTTTCTTTGATTTGTGTTAATTTATATCTCAGTCTCGCTATTTTGGTTTTCGGATGAATGATGGTTTCCGTAGTATATTGTTTCAGACTTTATATATTGAAAGCAGCTTAAAGAATATTTTATAGCAGCTTATAATTATTTTGTACATTCGTTAACAAAATTATACCTGATTTTTCAAAATACCTCCTTTAGAAAATTAAGACAAATTATAAGATAGTTAAGCAGCAAGTTGAAGCTTTATGAGGCAATCATATACTTTTTAACAATCAATATGTAAAAGATGTCACTAAAAAATGATGTATGTATTAGATGAAATTTAGCACATGAAAAGTGGGTTACAAAAAAACAACAAAATTGTATTAGACACTATTGTTTCTATCAATTACCAATTTTTTGTGTAGAGAAATTAAGAATATTATCTTTCAATCTATTCATTTAGTAGAAAAGACAGAATTTTATATAACATTGACTTAGTATTTATATATTTGCAGCAAATCTCAGCAAGAAATCATGATAACAGTATCAATTCATATGAATTTCCATTTATTGACAAAAATCCTTGCTATATATTTCCATTTACAATTGAGAAACCCAAGCACAAATACGTTGAAAAGATCTTATAACCTCGCTCTCAATATAACACTATATAGGTAAGTTGTTACATTAAACTCCTCCTGCAAACATCATAGGACATAGAAAAATGGATACGTTTTATTTCAAACTCAATGTTTTTATATAAAGGTAAAATCATGAAATATGCAAGAAAGTTTGAAAAAAAAATAACCAAATTTCCTATTATAAAAATAACCAAAATGCATCTTTTTAATAAAATAAAATGCACAATAAAATAATATTTGATATACAATGCCTACCAATAAAACTAATGAGATGTATGTGGGCTATAAGCAATGAACTTTTCATTTTGAATAAGACATAATTGTGATTGCTGATCTGAATAAGGTAAAACAATTGCTATATAACCCATGACGCAAGTCTAATTTCAACCCCAAATATAGAATGTAAGATCCAATGATCGAATTATATTGTCAAAAAATATTGTTTCTATTTATGTCTCAATAGCCATCCTCTATCCTAAACGAACATCAAATTATAGTAACCATTTATCCATATCTTGCATATTCAAGTAAAGAAGCCAGGATATCAACAACGCCTAGAAATATGAAAAACGCATATAAGTGAAATACAAACCATGATAAAATAGATCCATAATTAAAATTGAATAAATAACAAAATTAATACAAACAAAAATGTGAAATACAAACGAAAATCATTACCTGACTTTGTAGAAGGGCGAAGGTGGTGAAAGAGATGGACGGATATGGCGAAAGAGATGGGCGGAGGCTTTGAAATAGAACGGCGGTGGGCGAAAGAGAAGGGCGACACGCTGGATCGAAGGAAGGCATTGAAATAGAACGGCTTGAACCTAATTTGATTTAGGGAAGAATGATAGAAGCAGAAGCGTGACAAACAACTGAAGTAACAATTGAAACATAAATTACGACTATATCCAACGTCTTTGAGTTATTTACGAAAAGCCCAAATTTTGTCACGGAAATAACCGTGATAATACAATGTAACAATAATAACCGTTATAAATTTCCAACAATAATAACCGTGACAAAATGAAACGAAAAAAGTGTGACAAAATGGCCTGTTTGGTGTAGTGTTTGTTATCTAGCCCTTTGATCAGACAGTACCTAAATGGACTAGACAAGACGAATTTGAAAGCTATCGAGGCACGAAGCCCGAAGTGATAGCCATGAAGTCCATAAACCAAGTACAACCGAGATCGCAAGATAAAAACAAAGCCATCCCACAAGAATTCCAAAGCAAATCCATCAAAGTGATGGATTGGTACCGTCTCCATGGATGGCAACTGATCCATAAATGTGCACCTAAAATGCCCTATTTTCCTCCTATGTTCAAGTATTGATGATGGAAACTCATTCCAAGCTCCATTAATCGATTGCATGTCATTTGCTATCGAACGCCTCGAGCGTCTGAAATCAGCAACTCCACTCCTCCATTGATCCATCCTATTGGTCTGGAGACAAGCTCATAACCATGCAAGCAAGACAGGAATCATGAAGCAGACAACAAGACGACATCAAACAAGGCAATGTGATCGATCCATAAGTGAACCTTATGGATCGGCACCGATCTATGCCCATGAGTTGGTACCGATCCATAGCTGCTTGCTGACATTGTGAAGACCCAAATTATTGAGGTAAAAATAATTTTGAGAAAAAAAAATGGAAATCAGTTAATAGAAAAATATTTAAAGGATAAACAGTTTGAAAATAAATATCAAGGATGAGTGAAAATAAATAAGTAAGTGGATAATTGTTTTCCAATAAATAAACATGAAAAGGAGATAACTAAGTATGAATGAATTTTAAAATTCACATATCTTATATATACTGTATATAAGTAGTCAGGGGTTTAAAGTGACAAAATAAATTCTATGATAATTAAAATATAAGAAACCAGTTTAGTATTGATTGTGCATAAATACATTTTTATAAATCAAGAGAGAATAAATGGGCCGAAATATTAGCAAGGAATCAATATATGTGTGAACACTATAGGTTTAAGAAAATATATATGGAAGAGAAGTCACATGAAAATAGTGTGAGATATGCAAATAGAATGTACCCAGAAAAGCAGTGAAGCAACTGCTTTTACCTGAAATGGGAATCAAAAGAAAATGGCATAATTAGCCATAAACATGCATACAAAATTCTATTATTTTTGTAAGGATAAAATGGGATTTTCCTCCATTAGAACCCTAGCTAAATGATCTAAATCAAGGGGAAGCAGTAATTTTCTCTGAGAGAAAAACAGAAACATATTTTCAAAAAAAAAATATATAGAAGGGAAGAACTCACACTGTCTTCAAGCTTAAGCATTCTCAGGGAAGAGAAGAGGAAGGTGAGTGATTAATCACCTATGAGATTTAAGGCATTAAGACCCATGTTAAAAGCAGACATATCATTTTCATAAAAATCTTAATATGCTTTTGTTTAATTTTTATTCTCTGAATAAATGAATGTTGAACATGGTTGATATTTTGGTTGAGTATTTGATTGCTGCTTTGGTGTGTTATGATTGTTTCCATTTTTGCTTTGAAATATAAATAATTAAACTAATACTCTGATCTCAGAGATGGATTTTATAATCCAGCTTTATATGAAGATGAACCAAATAATTTACTGAGAAATAGGGTATCAAAGAAAAGAAAATGAAGTAGATAGTATGAATAATGAGATTCATGCTTATGTCTAATTCATTCTAAAAGTGATAGGAACAATGCAATATCATAGATAGGTGTTGATTTGTTCAGATCACAAGCCAATATGTTTTTATGGGTTTTTTTTCTCAAAAACTATGCCCTATGTTCACAGTAAAACTAAGTGTAATATTTGGTATGATTTCACCAGATTTATGTAAGGCATGAGAATATTTCTGGAAATGAATATTTATGCAAGATTTAGAAAAATATGATTAAATAAGAATGACCTTAAAATGGGATGTGATGCTTTGCAAAAATTCTTTGTATGTCTGGCTGAAACCACTGAGTATACTTTCTTTGATTTATGAAAGGAAGAAAAGAAAATAAAGCATTTCTTTAATTAATAACATTTTTCCAGAAAGAAAAATAAGCATGGTCTCTAAATTATAAAATAATTAGGAGTAGTGCCTTGATCTATTCATCATCAGGTGGATGATGGGTATGTGCATGACTTGCTTAAGTCCTGTAGGCTTCTATGTAAAGGGTTAACGGAACTGAGCCCCTTTGCAATGCACACATGGTGTTCAATGGCAAGAGTTCAGACCAAATAAAATAAAAAGATGAGATTGAGAAATTATGCTATGGAATTTAGGGAGTTAATCCATAGGAGCTTGTACATGTACAACTGAATGAAGTGAATGGATGAATGCTTGGGTGTATGTTTGTAGATAAACTTAAATATACATATTCTCAGGTTTTAATGTGGATTTGAATAGCATCTAACATATAAGCTCTCTACACAGCCTTAAGAATTTACAAGATATTTTTAATCTTTGATTTCACTCACACCAGAATTTATTTATGACCCTATTTGTTGCCTTTGCAATATTTGGGGTGTCTCATTTTATTGAGGCAGTTCAAAGTATTGCTGCAGGGAAAGATGCTTGACTAGCTTGCTTGCATGGATATTTGGAGATCTTGATGAGTCTAAAGTGTTTAAGAAAAGTAGCAGTGTTATTGTAATAAATAAGTTAGACAAACTCTATTATGTTTTAAGCATTTCCAGGGTTGTCTTTTGATTTGTTATCTTGAAAAGAACATGTAAGAAGAAAAAGAAACTTAAGTGTTATATGTGTTTGTGTGATGTGGATTTAAGTAACAAATTCTGAAATGATTTTAGTAGCTTAAGGTGAAGGAGAAGATGCCATATAACCTGATATGTGAACATATCCTCTTTGGCAAGTTTGATGCACTTCAGTTATGAAGTTAGAACTGTTTTGAATGAATATGTGCTAAAATAATAAGTATCTAGGTTGAACATAACCTTGGCTAACCAGCAAGGCTTATGCGTGTCCTATAAGTTGATATAAGTACATGTGAAGGCTTAAAGTTTTAGTCAGTAGATTTTTGAAAAGAAAAACCATTGGGTAAGCTAAGTTGAATTGCAACTAAAATCTTGTGATATAGCTAGAACATAAGTAGAATTAAGATACCATAAAGCCTGAAAATTATAAGTGTGAAAGACTTGAAAGATTGGAATTGGGAAAATCTGATACCATGACTTCAAAACTGATACTAAATGGCAAGACAAGGTTAAGGGTAGACAATATGTATTCAAACAAGTATGCAGAGTAAAGGTGTTAAGTGTTTAAAGGTTCAGAACATCATTTTACATGTTTTTAGCCCATAAGAATGCAAAGATCTTTCTAAAATTAGATTCAACACTCTTTCCAGTTCCAAATATCAAAAGTTGTATGACTTATAGATTAGATCACAACACTACCACTCATATGATTATTATTTGCTCTATTAATCTGGATCTGTGCATTTTGTTTGTCATGATTGGTTTGTGCATGTTTGTGTTTGCACTTTGCTCAAATGTATTGTTTTTCTCTGCTTGGCCTTCGATCCAGTTTATCACCTTATCATTCATATGATCATTATATACATAATAAACCAGAATAGAAGCATTTTACCTGACATAAAATTGTTTGTGTTTGGAATAAGAATCCCGGGCTAAACTAATATGCATGAGTTGTTTTAACACCCTGTATCAATCAAAAACCACCAGTGTCAAATTCCTAAATCCCAAAGATCAAATACATGGGCTGTAAATCCAGGAATTAAATAATCTAGGCTATAGAACAAGCTGGGAAATATAACAAGAAAATAAGAAAAGGTCAAATTTGAATTAAATATTAATCTGGCCTAAATTAAAAAAAAGAAGAAGATTAAAGAGTAGAAAAGGCTATGTAACACAAAATCTCTCAAATATGAGAAATACTGTGTGATTGAATTTCTTTGCTATTTTAATCACTCTGATAGGCAAAGAAACATTTATATATCTTCATATATATAAATGACATGATTTGATTTATATACTAATATTTTTATATTGGTAAAATTCTGGATCTTGGGGAATTAATTAAGAGAAGTGATCCATTGTTTTATATTGTGTAAAAAAAAACTCATCTGAAAATCACTGAAAATAAATGATAAGAGAAGTGGGTCACTTCAGACATGCCCATGTTTTCTTGAGGACAACCATTGCTGAGTAGTGGAGATCGTGGATGAAGACGTGGTTGAGCATTTCCCAGTGACCTACAGCTATAAATAGGATGCTAATGGCTCATTTTCAAGGATCTTTTGCTTCCTTGAGATTATTACATATTTTCTTGTAGTCACCAGTAGATTGGTACCGAACCATAAGAACCGTACTTGTAAAACAACAAGATAATCAATAGAAATCTCAAGTGGACGTAGACAACAGTTGCCTGAACCATTATAAATGTTTGGTGTCTTGTTTTTACTCATTTTCCTTTTATATTTCTTCATTTCATTCTCTACTTAATTTTTTGGATGTTTGTGCCACTTTTTCGTACCACCATTTTGGTGCTTTTACTGAGAACGTGATTCTTAGTCCTTTGGATCCATTATCTACTATTGGATTGCCTAAATCCGAAAGATAGATCAAGTTTCCTTTGTTTTTGTCATTTTGAACTACTTAGATTTTAAGAAAATCTACACAAGTTGCTTTTAACTATGGCCCCTAGAAGAGATCGATCCACCACTTTACGTGTTGCTGAAGATGTTGAGGATGTCGACCCTCAACAAGTTAAGGAGGTTGCATAGCCAACCTCTACAACATATGTGATTACTAGGGTTGAGATGGACCGTATGGTAAAACAAAAGGAAGACAAGCTCTAAGAAAGCTGTGATGAGTTGAATCGGCAAATGAAGCAGAATTTGGACTTGTTGAATCAATTGACTAATAACCGTCGGAGAAGTAGGAGGGATTTGACACCTTCTGGTTTAAAATCTGATAGTTCCTCGTCATCGAGCAAAGGAAAAAAACCAGAAGATGCTTAAAAAAGAAACTTGGAAGTCGAAACAAAGACCAAGACCGAGCCACGGCAAAGGCTTATGGATCGGTACCAATCCGTCAAGTGGGATCGTAATTGAACCATCGAACCTTAGTTTGGGTGGTCGACTTCCAGGTGATGGTGATGGTTTGGCTTTTGGTCATGATGTGGATGGCTAGAATTTTGGAAATCAGGCGGCTGTTGTGGATCCGCCGCAAAGAGACTATGTACACGGAACTGCTGAAAAAATGGTTCTCCTGGAGTCAGAGGAACCCAGGTATCGTGAAACCAACCGAGAACATTTGTTGGACGAAAAACTCAGGACGGATCACGATTACCACCATACAGTAGGTCCAACTGAGCCGGATTTTATTGAAATGGTAAGGAGACTTATAAGTGAGTGCCAGCATTAGACTAATGATAATTGGGGCTCCTCCTCAATTCGGAATCCGTTCACAGAAGAGATCCTATGCAAGGAGTACCTAAGGAGATTGGTGATGCCGACGATGCTGTCATATAATAGGAAGATGAATCCGAGGAAACATCTGATGAAGTACGAGTGACATATGGATTCTACCAGAGCCGGATTCATCCATCTTCCACCGAGATCTGTATCGTCTTTCAAGCAATTAGCATGAAAGTTCATTAAGCAATTCCTTATGCATACTACTCGTCTGAAGGACGTCATGTCACTTTCTTACCTCTTCCAAGGAGCAGGAGAGTCTTTGAAAGGTTTCATACACCAGTTCAATATTGTAGTGACTGAGGTGAGCAATGCTCAAGAATGATCAGTGGAATTTATCCCGAGACTAATTTCGAAAGGTGGTTGAAGATGAAACCCTCACTGACGATGGACGTATTCTATAGAAAGGCGAATCAGTTCTTGTGCATGGAGGAGGCAAGTACTACCACCAGGAAGGTTAATGCTAGTCAATCGACCAAAATGATACAAAGCAATGTTGCTGTAAAATAGTCCAAAGGAAATTCCAGCAATGTCGTGTTAACGTGGAAAATAGAAGTGGTGGACAGAGTAAGAATGACTATGGAGCTAAAGATAAGAAATCAGATTCAAGGAGGCATTCAGGAATCCCGAATTTTAATAACTACACTCCATTGAATAACTCAATTGAGGACATATACTTGACTACTCAAGGCAAAGAGCAGTACAGAAAGCCAGCTCCGAGGGAGTTGACTAAAAAGGAGAAAAAGTCTGGTGGCAAGTTTTGTAGATTCGATGAGATGGATGATCACAACACTAACGAATGCAGGCATTTGCATGATGTGATTGAAGAGATGATTCATAGAAAGAAGTTACAACAGTTTGTGCAAGCCCCATAGGATGGTGGGAAAGGAACTTCAAACCCTAGCTCAGGCAAGTCGGGCCTTGTGTTGATGAGCCCAGGCAGCTTGAGAAGCAATTTGCGATCAATACTATTATTGAAGGACCACATTCAACTGAGAAGAGCTGGAGCGAGATGGAGCGATATGTATGTGCATTGAAGCATGCAATGAATTAGAGTTGTTTTGTCGTTGAAGATGATATTCCGGCAAAGCAACTCAGAACCATGAAACATGATATTATTTTATGAAATAGAGATGCTGATGGGTAGAGACCCCGACGATTGATCCGTCAGTGATATCGACCATGACTGGCCCTGCTATTGTAAGGAAGGTGCTAGTTGACTATGGGAGTTCGTTCAACATTTTATTCAAGAAAGCCTATGACTAGATGCTTCTAGAGGGCAAGGACTTAAAGGCATGTAAATCTCGAATCTAAGGATTTAACGGGACTTCTACTGAGCCAGTGGGATGTGTGGATCTACCGGTGGTGCTTGGAGAGTGAGATCACAAGAAAGCGAGGGTCGTGCTTTTTATTGTGTTGGATATTTATTTTATCTTATAATGCGTTTTCGGGCCGACCGACCCTTGCTGAATTTCGAGCGGCCATTGCTCCATAGTGCTTGACAATGAATTTTTCGACAGATAATGGTGTAGGAATAATATAAGGTGATTAGGGGCTTGGTCATGAGTGCTATATATCGCTGAGATAAAGGAGGCAAGGCGAAGAGAGAAAGGAAAAGGTGTAGAGAGGACTCTCTTCATCAAGGCTTTCGATGCATAGTAACCACCGCCTGAGCCTTGGCTTGGGCAGCACAGTATGTTCCACAAGGGTATGGATACGTGGAAAGAGCTGGGATGGGAGAGCAGCTCCGGCCGAGTTGACAGTCAACATCCCGATTAGCCAGGATGATCCTACACGAGTCATAAAGGTCGGATAGCAGCTTGGCATGAATGTGATGAAAGAGTTAGTTGGTTTTCTCTAGGCGAACTTGGGTGTGTTCGCCTGGACTCACTCAGACATGTGTGGAATATCACCAAAGATAGCGACCCATGCATTAAATGTAAATCCTAAATGTGTTCCTATGAAACAAAAATGCTACATCCTAGGTCCGAAGAGATCCGCTGCACTCAAAGAAAAAGTGGAGAAGTTGAGAGATAATGGCTTCATCCATGATGCATTATACACTACTAGAAAAGCTTGAAATACCGATGACACTATGCATGATTTCTTGGAGCGTAACTCTACTGGGGCCCCTTATGCGGATTCCGAGGCTTTTAATGCCTTTATCAACTCGTGCTCGCTAATTGAACCGCCCATTTCCAACCGCCAGTTTACTTGGAGCAACCGCCGTCTCTCTCCCACTCTTGTTAAACTCGACTGCTTTCTCTTTAACTCTTCGTGGGATGACACCCACCCCCTTTCCTTCGTTCATTGCCTCCCAACCACTGCCCTATCCTCCTTGACTTTGGAGCTCCTCTACTTCCTAGATCTTGTTTCAAATTTGAGTGCTTCTGGTTGCTTGAACCAGGTTTCGATGACTTTATTAAGGAAGCCTGGTCTGGTTTCCCTTCTCAAAGTTCTGCCTTCTCCACGATTGTCTCCAAACTTAGATCCCTTTGTAAGTTGCTTCGTCCATGGTCCAGATCTATTTAGAGTTCTCTCAGATCCGTAATTTCCTCACTCCAAGTATCTATCCTTGATCTTACATTCTTGAAGAATCCTCTCCCATCTCCGATTCTGACTCCACCTCCCTTCATTCCCTGGAAACCGAGCTTGAGAGACTTTTAAAGAAAGAAGAGATTCGTTGGAAGCAAAGGTTCAAGGCCAACTGGTTAAGAGATGGCGACTGTAATACCGCCTACTTCTATAGACTTGCCAATGGTAGAAGATGCTCCAACTTCATTTTTGAGATCCACTATGATAACCCGATCTTCCAAGACCAATTTGACCTCAATAGATTCTTCACTTCCTACTTCAAGAGCGTCCTTGGCCGTCTCCACCAGCACCCTCCTCATATTTTCTGGTCTGAGCTCTATCCTAACCCTTTTCCTATTCCATCGACTTCCCTTTCGAGGAATCTGAGATTCTGGTAGCCCTTAATGACATGGATAATGATAAATCCCTTGGTCCTGAAGGCTTTGGCCCTTTCTTCTTCAAGCGTTTCTGGTCTGTTATCCGATCTGTTGTCCTTGCCATGTTCAATGAATTTTACTTGGATCCATCCTTGATTGCTAGAGTTAACTATGCTAATGTGATTCTTCTTCCAAAGAAGCATGAAGCAAACTACCTCTCTGACTTCTGCCCAATTAGTCTTCTCAACACCTCCTTCAAGCTTATTACCAAAGTCCTTATCAACCATCTTCAGAGTATTATTTCAAACCTTGTTGGCCCAGAGCAATCTGCATTCATCCTAGATTGTAGCATTCTTGATTGTGTGGCCTCCACCCAGGAGATAATATCTCATTTCCACCACTCTTTCACTCCTAGAGTTCTACTTAAGCTTGATTTTTCCAAGGCCTTCGATTCTGTCAGCTGGTCTTTTATCCTTGAGATGCTGGTTCACCGCGCTTTCTCAAATCTCTGGATTAATTAGATCTGATGCATTCTTCACTCGAGTACGTCGTCTGTCATTATTAATGGTGTTAGTGGTGGCCTCATTATGCCGGCCCATGGTTTACGTCAAGGAGACCCTCTTTCCCCTCTTTTATTTATCTTGGCTATAGATGTTTTCAACCGTATGAACAAGTTGGCTATCTTCCGCAGCTCGCAGTCAGGTATTGGCCTTCCTGACTCGAACCTCCTCATTTCCAATATTCAATTTGCTAATGACACTATCCTTTTTTCTTCACCTTCCATGTATCACATCCACTGCCTCAAGCTCCTTCTCTATGTTTTCGAGATGGTCTCTGTTCTTTCTATTAATTTTTACCAAAGTTTGACTACTATGATAGGTGGCTCTGACCATCTAGGTCATATAGTGGTTAAAGCTCTGAACTATGTTCTTATTCATTTCCCCATTTCCTTCCTAGGCTTTCCCCTCTGACCTTATAGACTTCACTGCTCAGACTAGTAGCCGCTCATCTCCAGAATCTCTTCCTGCCTTGCAACCTGGAAAGCTTCCTCTCTCTATTGCTGGTAGACTTGACTTGGTTAAGATGGTCCTTTTAGCTATCCCTACTTACTGGCTCTCCTTTCATAAAGCTCCCCGATGGGTTATCAACTCCATTGACAAGCTCTGTCGCTCTTTCCTCTGGCATGGCTCCCAAGCTAATGTTTTGGTTAACGGGTCTACTGTTTGCAAAAGTGTTTCTCAGGCTAGTTAAGGAATACCAGGTCTATACCTCTTCAATCATGCCCTCCTGGCCAAATGGATTTAGAGATGCCTCAACAATGATGCTTCTCTTTGGAAAAGCTGGATTCTCTCGAAGCATTACAACTCTAACGCTATCCGCATCCATCACTCTGACCCTTTAGATCACCCCTCCCCTTTTTGGTTTGGCATCCTCCACTCTGTTCCCTGGATGAAATATTCAATCTCTGTGCATATTGGTAATGGTGCTTCTTGTTCCTTTTGGCATGATTTCTGTCATAATGCTTCCCCTCTTAGTCAAACCTTCCCCGATCTATTCGTTGTCGTCTCAAGCAGCTCTCTCTGTCCTCGATGCCATCAACCTGGGTTGCAGGTGCTTCCATTCGGTCCTTGCGATCACGGGCCCAACCCTTCCCTAACTCCTCCAGATCCAAAGTCTGCTTCATTATGTTGTCCTCTCAGCCAATAATAACCACCACTCTTGGGTCTAGCTTTTAGTGGTTCATTCTCTGTCTGCTTGCTTTATTCTTTTCTCTCTGACTTCGGTAGACACTATTCCTTCCCATACCTCTGGAAATGTAACATCCCTCCCCATGTCCAATTCTTTATGTGGCTCCTTATTCTTGAAAAAATCAACTCCATAGATATGATTATGCGCAAAGGTATAAATCTTAATCCATCTTGTGTTCTCTGTTCTATTGATCTTGAAAGTATCTCCCACTTGTTCTTTGAGTATGACTTCTCCTACTATGTCTGGGCTACCTCAGCTGCGCATCTGCTTTGTTTCATTCCTTCCATCTCTTCCTTCTTTGACCATTGGCAATTGCATCCACCTTCACTTTGTATAGATATTTTCCTCTCATCTTTCAGTTGGGTGATATGGCAGAGAGAAAATCCCATTATTTTAGGAATGTTGCCTGCTCCCCTTTGCACATTTGTAAGAAGATTGCTTACTTTTTCTTCCTTTGGACAGGTGGAGGTCCTCTTCCTCCCCTTCGCATGAGGATTTTTGCTGCTTTCTCTGATAATGAATCTATGGGAAGTTCTGAAGATCCTTTTGCGGGGAGAGTTGGTCCCTCGTCTTGCCCTTATACTGGTGTCTTCCTTCTATAGCATGATCGTTGATTTTTCCTGCCTTTCAGATGCTCTTATTTTTTGGTTGTGGCTGCCTTTTGACCTATGTACTAGATAGTAGTGCTGTCTAGCCTTATATCTTATTTTCTGTTATTCTAGTTTAGGTTCTTTTGCTATTTTGTTCCTAAGTACTCGTTATTTTTAAAACTCCTATTACGTTTTTGGCTACCGGTCTAGCCTGTTGATTGGAACTTTATTTATGCTATTACATTATATATTGTCGGCTTTGTAGTCCTGCACTACACAACCGTTTCCCTTAAAAAAACTACTACTATTAGCACCAAAAATTGGTACAAACACCCAATAGAAATTTTATAGAGAAATAAATGAAGAAAATCCAATGAAAATAGAGGAAACAAGCAATTAAATAACAATAAATAAGCAATAATAAGAAAACAACGATTTATAGTGGTTCGGCGTTGAAAGCCTACGTCCACTTTGGAGAGATAATTTCATTAATCACTTGAGTTGTTGAGTATAGAGGGATGGATCGAGTATGATCCGTAGTTATTTAGGAGTACAAAGTAACAATGGCATAAAGATCCAGAAAATGAATAATCAAGTCTATATTTATAGGACAAGACGACAAAATATCTTCCTGAAATTTCGGCAATGGAGTCTCCAGATCCAGAAGAAGTTACAGCATCGATCGTGTGTCCCACATCACCTTTAATAATGATCGGCACCGATCGCTTTATGAGCTCCTTTTGGCATGTGATCGATATGGTGGGCTCCACTCTTCAATATATTGATGTTCCCAAAGTTTCGTGTGTAGTTGACTTGTAGATTTTGAGATATCGATCGTTTTATGCTGAGTTGAACTGTAATATCGATACATTATGATCCATAATTGGTGAATATGGATCGTACCTGATCCATTTTCAGTAAATGGTATACTTTCATATTTTTATCACTCTATTTAGTCCGTTTTCCACTTTCGCTTCACCACCACTTCATATTATCATCCATGCCAGATCTCTGGACTTCGTGATTGTTAATCTGACTTGTCGGTCCCGATGACAGTCAAGTCTAACTTGTCTAGTCAGATCGAATATAGCCAGGCCAAAAGGCCAGATAACACTTGCCCTCCAAGTACGACTTGTTTCAACATGACATGCTTTGAATCGATCCAAGTTAGTGTCGTCGGAAAGGAATCCATCAAGTTTTCTAAACAGTAGTTATCCCTTCGATGAATTGCTTTCCTTGAAGAGTCACATCTCTTTCTGTTTGACATGACAATTGGTTGATTTCCAATAGTATAAATTCTGGGTCATGTCTTGATGGTGATCATTTAAGTTTTCATTTTAGTGAGTTAGTAGGCGTTGGCTGTTTGGTTCAAATCTTCCTTCGATTAATATAGGTGAGAATTCACTTTCTGTCGATTTCAAGAAATTGAATTTTTTGGGATGTACATTTGCATGTATACGTATTCATTCCTGACTCTCGATCACGATTGCATGCTCATTGGTGGTTTTGAACTTTCCGCATATGTTTTAGATGGATCAGCTTGAATCCATCAATAATGGATCATACCTGATACATTTTTGATATGGATCGGGTCAAATTCATTTGAGATTGGATCATGTCCAATCGTTCTCCCCTCTCTTTTTTATTATAGAAAATGATGGATCATTCTAAAGCCATTTTTTTGGATCGTACATGATCCAAGTATACGTTGAACGAACCGATTGCACTGCGTATCAAAGAGAAGGATCGACATATCTTCACCATAGAACGATAGCATCCGATCGTTTCTTGGTTTGGCTATTTGATTGAATTGCGGGCTTTGTTGGTTCGACCCACTCTTTCATAAATATACCTGGACACTTAGATTAGTTTCCCACTTTATTTTATTAGCAAGGCTATACTAACCGAACCAAAAAGAAAGTAAACTTCATCTTCTTCCTTCCCTTCACTTCCGATCTAAATTCTCAGATCCAAAATCATTTCCCAAACTTCATCCATCTTCTAACCGACCAACTCCTTCACTATATCCGCCATCACCGCTTTCATCTCCTTAGATCTTATTTCATGATCGAATCTAATAAGCTTCCACTTTTTAATTTCTGACATAGGTTGGTTGAACTTCTCTTACTTGTTATAAATTAGTGACGAGATGACGGGATCTCATTCTAGTTTGCATGATTTAGGCTATGGTGATTCGATCAGTCGGAACAGAGGTTGAGATGAAGCAAATTGAAACGATCCTGGTTGTACCAATCGTTTGCTATGGTGGTTGAGGGTGGAAGATCGATTCTGTCTGATCATTCCTGGAGTTCTAAAATGTGGACTGTTATCGATCATTTTGATGGATTGGTACTCGGAAAAAAAAGAGAAATTTGACCGATCGTTTTTTAGTAGAGTTTTGGTCGATCATTTTTTGGATCGATGGTTGGAGATTAGAGATTTGAATTGAAGCAAAGTGTGGAACTGGAGAAAAAGTTTGGATCAATCGCAATGATCAATACGGATAACGATCGGTTAAAGTTGCTAGAACGAACAGTTGTGAAATGATCATGCAAAAACGATCGGTTATGCGCATTGGGATAGATCGGTCGTAACGTCATTTTAGGATTGGTTTTTTGTTTAATTTTGATGATCATACTTAAAATCCTCAAACCTTAATTCAAACTTTGTGATGAGCTTTGGCCTTGAACTCTTGAATGGTCGTACATGACTCGCATATGAAATAGACTACATATTAAGACGTATATGACAATCGAACTCTAGAATGAACTTGACTAATCTTTTGCATATTTATATTTGTTGCCTGTGCCTTGGACAAATTTTTGAAGCTCATCCACTTTTGAACCCATAATTCAAAACATTAACATGCCAACAACTTATCCAAATGCTTAGACTGAATCCTCAGCCAGTGACATAGAGAATCGGTTGAGATAGTTAGCAATGACGGTCACTCCGATCGAATCCCGAAGTCTTCTCATAGTCGTAGTCTTTAATTCTAAACTACTTTTGTTGCATTACATGACATTGCACTAGCACACACTTTTAATGAGGGGAACGGGTTATTTTTTCTAATAATGATTATCTACCGAGTTTAGTAATCATGGGTTCAAGATGCTCGAAGCGTTTAGCTACTATATCTTTTGAATAGCCTTCACAGCACAACAATACAAGTGCCGAATCAAGCTCCGCAACTACTTCTGATAGACTCTCCCCCGAACATCAAACTAAACAACCGTAAAGTTCTTGTCCATTACTCGACCTTTTCTCTGTTGTTCCTGTCCTTCTAGAAGAAGTAATAAACCCTGCCCCGACACTCTAGAAGATGCGATATTTTTGGAAGATCCAGAGGATTTTGTGGCTTCGAAAATTAATAAAGCCTCTCTTCATAGAATTTGTGCCAGACACGGGATTCCGTTCAACGACATGCAGGTCCCGACTCGAAATGACAGAGCTCATATACCCCTAGAGGGGTTCACTGCATGCAACAGGTTTATGTGTTGGGCAGAATGCGTCCCACCCTTCAATTCATTTATCCAAGAGATGCTACATCTTATGAGGTTAGCACCGACACAGCTGCATCCAAACTGTTATGCCCTGCTTAACTATACCTACATGGCATTCATGGAGTTTTTATTCCGTCCTCCAACTCCTGAAGACATTCGATTTCTTTTCACCTTCAAGCAACGAAAGGGAAGCCTTTCGTTCACATTTCTTGATTCGACCAAGAAATGCCAGATCTTGACTGGTACTTTGAACAAGTTGAGCACTTTCAAAAGCGAGTGGTTCTATATTCGCTGCCCGCCCACCTTTGCTAGACGGTGGTTAGAAGGATGTAATTATTACTCCTTGCTTAATTTCTTGAGTGCTTGTATCAAGGTCTTATCCTGAATTAAGCAATTTTTCTGGTTTATGCAGGTTCTTGTCCACGACCTGATGGAAAACAATACACAGACGGGGTCTTGGCACTCAAAAGGGTTCCATCAGAAGATATGGAAATTAAGAATCTCTTTACTGATGAACTCTTCATTACCTGCTATCTGATGGAAGAGGGTCGTAGCATAGGGCTACCAGTCACTGTTGGAGTTATAGTGACCGAGCAGTGGAATGCGGATGATGACGAACGCCATCAAGCTAATCCTGTCATTCTCCCAGTTGAGGGAGCTTAGGAAGCTATCGATAAAGATGCAACAGGAGATAAGGGTGACGACCTTGGTGGCAATGATGTAAGTTCTAGTTTCAAGGGCAGCGGTCGGACCCTCGCAAACTTCACAGCCCCCCGATCTCGAAAAAGGAAAAAGGAAGAAGCTCATTTGTAAGTTCCCTAAGAGCCGCCTCTTCAAATAGCCCAACCTATCCATTACCCCTCAGGTTATTTCGGATTAGTCCGCTTCTCGACCTTCAGAACATTTAGACGAAACATTTAAGGCATTATCTAATCTTCCGATACCGGATGACGTTGATGCCTTTCACTTTACTGACATGAACAACGGCGGATCAAAACCTCCTTCCTGAGCTAGGGCTACAATCCCTTCTACCACTAGTAGAGAGGTTACTCCTTCCAGTAAAGCTTCAATAACTGGTCCATTGGGGGGACACAAGGGCACGCACATTCGCATGCACTTCACAGTATTGCATTGCAGTTATCTCGTGTCCTTCAGTACTTAGAGCTGATTCATTATTTGTTTTTCTTTGAAGAAACTATAATGAGGAAGAAGCACATGTTTCAGTCTCTACAGGAAATATCACGCCATACCCCTGATTCTCGTTCGGGCCTATACTGCCAAGGTAGTGGTCATGAATAAGACCCTAGCTATTGCTCCAGTCGGGACCGGGATTACCAGAATAGAGGTGACAGAGATAGGTCTTCCCATGATAAACATCGATCCAAGTCTAGATCTCCCCCTCTTAAAAGTTCTGAAAGGCAACAAGATCGCCGCGACGACATTCCTCCTATTGACACCTCTTCCGGTCCCCTTTGATGTGCACGTAAATGTGCATATTTTCACCACCATATTTAATCTATTTAAATTAAATAAATGATCATATTGGGTATTTTAACTTGTTTAAACCAAAATTCAAATTATTTGAAATTGTCACATATTCATCTTCATATAGGGGCAAAATGGTCATTTTTATGCATTTATTAAATTGTGAAAATTTACTTGAAATTTTCTATGTTGTTTTGTAGGAAATTTGGTGAATTTTACAAGTGGTTACATGATGATATATGCATGCATAAGAGTGAAGAGAACAAATGAAGATGGAAATAATTCAAAGTGAAGATAATGGAGGACCCCACCTACCCACCTACCTTAATGTACAAATTAGAGGCTAATGCACATGCTTATGGAATTAATGGCTTCATGTACACTTAAATGGGGATTATTTGAAGCTAATGATTACTTGGCCTCCACACTTCCTAAGAGGGTATTTTGGGCATTCCCCAAAAATATGAATTAGGGTTTAACACTTGTATATATACCCCTTATGTTTCATGTAATTCTCTTCTCTCCTCTTAGTCTCTCTTTTAGGCTCTCTTCTCTTAGGAAAATAAAATGAAAGCTCTCTTTCTTTTCATGGCTACTTAGCCATTTCTTCTTTTATGTAATTCTTTTTTATGCAATTTAATACATGTTCTTTTCCCTTTCTTGTTTATTTCCTTTCATGTTGTAGTGTAGATTTACTTTCATGCAATTAGAATAGTTTTCTTTCATTTAGCTTTCTTTTTGCTTTCTTTTTGCTTTCATGTTGCAAGCTACATTTGTTAATCAAATGACAAATATGAGAGGCTAAATCCCTTCAATTTAGGGGTAATGAAGCTCTCTAATTATGTAGCTTCAACTATTTGTTAATTCATGCTTTCTTTTTGTGCTTAATGATGATGATAGAAATGGTTTACTAGTTGTTTTTGCTTTGAATTTGATAGCCTATATTGTTGACATCAAATAGGCTATGCTTAAACAATCACTAACACTAATTGCCTCTTCATCAAAATATGATTATGGCAAAAGAAAGTGATTTGAAATTAAAATTTGATGGTCTATATTTCTGATCAATAGTTAATAGGCCATACTTAAAATAGATTTCATTTTCATTTTTATTGTCAAGTTTCATGAGAGTTAGTAAGTGGTTTAAGGGGTGTGTCAAAGTTTGATGGCTTATGTTGGCTAACTAATAGCACAAATATTCCATACTTATGATAGGCACAACAATTAAAGCACTAATGACCATAAAAGAGAGATTATGATTTCATATGTGTTGAACTACATGATCTAGAGAGTGGATTTATTCTCTAAATTGTCATTTAACTCCTGTATTTGCGTTTCTTTTCTCTTTGTTAGTTAGCTAATTTTCTAATTCTCTAGCTTAACAATCTCTCGACTTTGGTATAATTTGATTGAATAGAATTTTAAAATCATCAATTCCCTGCGGATCGACCCGTATTCCCCACGTACTACAAGTGTACGCCATGCGCTTGCGGTTATATTTTATTTCGAAATTCGTTCGATGGTTTTCTAAACCGATAGAATTTCCGTCAACGAACAAGTCCATTGTTCCATCTCATCCTCAATGACCCAGCGATCATCGGCGTTATAGTGAGCATGATGTTCGCCAACAAAGGCCAGGCAAAGAAAGCGTTGACACCCAAGTTGTCATTGAAGCTTAACAAGTCGATGTCGCCGCTTGTATAGCTCAACTTAAGTCGGATTTTTCAAATGTATGACTCGTTGGATTTTTCTTTGTACCTAATCTTAAGAAATTTCCTGCAAAAGTCTGGCAAATGCCTATGGATTGTGTGAATGATATCCATAAGTACTATAATGAGTGGATGAGAGCAGTGGAGAGGATTTCTAAAGTATCTTGAGAGAGAGAGAGAGCAGTAGAGATTGAGAGGTCGAAATGCTAAGAGGCTCAGGACAAGCAGACCATTGAAACTCTAACCAACAAATTAGAATCTTTAAGGAGTTCATAGGCAGAAGCTGAGAAGAAAGCAGAAGCGACCATCAAGGCAATTTAGAATGAGAAACCCATGCACTTGGCTGAGGTTTAAGTGCTTCATCATCGGAACCCTAAACTGGTGTTAGAAAGGGTTGCAGTCCAAAGAAGCGCAGCTAAATACAAAACTAAGTTTGAGCATGAATCTAAGGATAAAGAGGAAGCGCTGAAAATCGGCTAGGATGCCTGCGATGAATTTGTCACCGTCGGGCTTGAAAGAGATGCAGCTATTGAAAAGGCTAAATTTATTGATTCCCTCATTAAATGAGAAGTGGAGGTTGCGAAAGAAAATGCCAGGGAGGAAGTTATGGAAGAACTAAATCCATTGCTTATTCTTTACAATGACAACTACCTGAAGCACAAAAACTTAGAGTGGCTCCGGGGTGACTACCCTTACCATCTTGTACGTGCTTAGGATCATATTGTTCAGGAAAAGCAAAAGGCTCTCGACACTAAAGAAATCGATCTGATGAGGCTGAAAGGTGAAATTCTATTGGGTAACGAACCCAAGGTTCTACACAACACCCAGCTTATACTCTAAAAAGAGCATGTCACAACCTCTCAAATGAAGCTGGTGAAGGTTCCGGATTCGTGTCACACAATGTCTTAGATGACCAGAGTCCAGTGACCCAAGCTATTCCCAGCACCACTATGGATTCTTCTACCGAGCCTTGTTACAATCTGGAGAAGCCGCATATTGATACATCTACTGGGCTCTCCACGATTATGGAAGGAGGTTCCGGTGGCACATCGACTCACATGGGGGGCCAATCTGGAGAAGGTATTTCCTTAAACTCGCATGTCCTTCAGAAAGCCAGAGTGTCCACGGTCGATATATCTAATCTCTTTAGTTATGGTTCATCAGCTTTAAATCCGCCGGCTACAGTTCCACCTCTTCCTCAAGAATCTCAACCAAGACCTCAGGTGCCTGGAGTCTGTTACTGTCACGGCTTTGACAACAACCCAAGATGTCCCAAAAGAGGAAGATTTTATGATCGACGAGCATTTGGTGGGTGCTTTGTTGAGGGAAGAAAGCTATCTGCATTAAGAAATTCCTACTGATGATGACATTTTGATTATTGGAGCTTCCCAATCCCGGTCAGGTCCCTTTATGCAAGAAATGGCATAGAAAATCGGGGCGGACATTGCCCTTGAGACGAAAGTTAAGCAGGAGAAAATGAAGCTCATTCCTCCTCCCATCTCCATCATTTTTATTGGAGAAATCATGCAAGCTTCCGCTCCTCAGCCAGAACCTGCTCAAAATCACCTACTGGGTCAACCCAGACTACTTCGGTGAAAGGCTAAGGAAGCGGGAGAGAGAAGAGAAGAGGAGTGGGGAAAGTTCGAGTGAGATCTCTTGCGATTCCAAGAATAAGAAGAGGAATCTGAAGAGGAAGTGATTCTTTACGTGTACTCATGCTCCTAAGTCTTTTGGGTTTTGTTGGCCGAATTTGTACGGGATTGGCCCCAATTTTTTGATTCTTTTGCTATGAAGACTTGTACTTGACTTTCCAAGCTTATGTAAATAAAGTTCTTTTACTTTTGTCGAACTTTTGTCTAAATTTGCTTAAGTAGTTGAGCTATTACATTTTCCATTCAATGTACTTATAATTCGTCGCTCACTGATTCGGATAATAATCCATTAATTTTATCCCAAGGCCTCCATACGGCCGTGGCCTCAAGTCGTATTAGACACTGGGCTGAAGCCCTAGTGTTATGCTGTCGGATTCAGCGGTTTAAGTGATTATACTCCTGCCCCAGTTCTCGGGTTGAAGGAGTTAGATAGTGGATGGTTGAATTCCATCTTTAGTGAATTTTATACTCTTCCACTCAATTTCAGGATGGAGTTAATGGAATAGTGGGTTGTCAAATCACACGCATCTATTTATTTATACTCATATCCGCACTCTGGGGATAAGAGTTTGTTGGCGGATGGTCAGATCGCACCAAATTTGTGTTTATACTCCTGTCCACGCTTTGGAAACTTAGAGTTATTTTAGAAAATAGTCGAACCGTATTTTCCATGTTTTGATTGACTTGCCCCTAAGCCCAGGGTTTAACTTGGAGAGCGATCAGTCGTGTTACGATCGCTTTTTGATTCATGTCTGTCCCATTACTTGGTGGGATAAATTTAATTATCGGATGGTCAAGTCACATCATTTTCTCATCGAGTACTCCACCCATCGAGTTCTGAGTGAGAACCATCTAATGAATGGTTGGACCACATTTATTTTGTTTAGTCCAATCGTGAACTTGTGTAATTAGCTGGCTCCAAATATTGGATTGGGAACTTGCTCGGACATGTCAGTATTAGTTAGTCGGGTATCATAACTAATATATAATGCTACAGCAATTAAAGGTATGAAGGAAATTTCAAATTTTATTTGCCAAATGGAAAGAAATGACATAATTTGTCTTATTACATATTTGGAAAATCAAATGCTAAAGAAAATTCGAAAATTAAATATAACTGAATGAAAATGACTAAACTAAGTGAAATAGTGTCGTAAATGCTCGCTATTCCACACTCTTGGGAGTGTGACACCATCAATAGTCGCTAGCTTGAAAGTTCCTTCTCCAAGCCTCTGTTTAATGATGTACGGTCCCTCCCAAGTAGGATTCATGTGTGATGGGACAGGTAAAACCCATTTCAAGATGAGATCGTTGATTTCGAAGGTCTTAGGTCAGACTTTAGTGTTGTAGTATCGGGCGACTCGATATTGATGTGCAGCTGCCCTTAAATCAGCTTCTTCGCGCTTCTCATCTACCAAGTCTAGAGATTCTAAGAGGAGATATTTGTTCATTATGGGGTCGTAGTAGGTGACTCGATGAGAAGGGACTGCAAGTTCAATAGAAATGATGGCTTCGAAGCAGTAAGCAAGGGCGAACGGAGTATGGCCAGTCGCAGACTTGTGGGTGGTTTTGTAAACCCATAATGCTGTTAAGAGTTCGTCCACCTACTTACCTCTAGCCTTTTACAAACGTTTCTTCAGAATGGACTTTATGATTTCATTCATAGCTTCAACTTGTCCATTTGCTTGAGGGTGAGAAACTGCTGTAAATATCTTTTCAATATGATGCCGACGACAAAAGTCACTGGATTCAACGTTGTCGAATTGGGTTCCATTATCAGTTACAATGGTTCGTGGAAGGCCAAAACGATAGATGATGTTCCATACAATGAAGTTGATTACTTTTTTCTCCGTGATCATGGTTAAAGGTTCTGCTTTAGCCCATTTGGTGAAGTAATCAATTGCTATGATGGCGTACTTCGTGCCACCTTTAGAGATCGATAAGGGACCGATAATATCTAGCCCCATGTGGCAAACGACCATGGACTGACCATTTGTGTAATTTCCATTGGCGGAGCTCTCGGAACTTTTGCATACATTTGGCACTTGTCGCATCACTTAGCATCATCAGTAGCATCTCGATTGATAGTTAGCTAGTAATACCTATAACGAAGTATTTTCTTTGCTAGGGTTTGCCCCTAGTGTGATCGCCACATTCCCCTTCATGAACTTCCTTTAGGACTCGTTTTATTTCATCATGTGTGATACACCGAAGTAGGGGAACGAAAAAACCCTTCTATACATGACTTCTTCCTGAATGATATATCATAAAGCTTTGTGAAGGATTTGTCATCTTTCATTCCTCCATTAGGGAAGGACTCCCTGCAGCAAATAATCTTTAATTGGAGTCATCGACGAATCCTTCTCAGGCTCCGTCTCTAGTACCCAGTCGATTTCCATCTGGTTTATGCTCGGAGCATCTAGTACTTAGGCTATAACCGAGCCCATTTGTCATGCATCCCCGGTGCCAGAAACTTTGCTAATGAGTCGGCCTCTTTGTTTTGATCCCGAGGAATGTGCGTGATGTCATAATACTCAAAGTCAGTCAATAGCTCTTGGACTCGGATAAGGTATGGAGCAAGTCGTTTTCCTGTAGTCCGGTAGTCTCCCCTAACTTGGTACACCACCAACTAGGAATCGCAAAAGATTTCAAGAGATTTTATTCCTAGTTCTCTAGCAAGTTTGAGTCCAGCAATCAGAGCTTTATACTCAGCTTCGTTGCTCGTTGCAAGGAAGTCAAACTTCAAAGCATAGCAAATTGATCGATCCTCTAGAGTTACTAGCATGACTCCGGATCTAGAATAATGATCATTGGATGCTCCTCCGTATACATTTTCCATTGAATGGTAGGGTCTCCACCGCTCTCTGGGAGATCATCATGTGTAGTGAATTCTGCTATGAACTCCGCCAGTGCTTGTCCTTTGATGGCTCTTTGGGGGAGATAAGTGGTGTCAAATTGGCTCAGTTCGATGTTCCACTTCAGTAACCTTCCAAATGTCTCAGGTCAGTGTAAGTCCTGTCGTAACGGCTGATCGGTGTAAACATTGATGGGATGCGCCTAAAATAGGGGCGAAGCTTTTGTGAAGCAATCAAGAAGCAGTATGCCAATTTCTCTATCTTCGGATAGTTTCTTTCAGCTCCTGTCAATCTCTTGCTAATACAATAGACCGATCTTTAGATTCGATTCTCCTCGCAAAGTAGTGCGGCACTTATAGCGTGTACCGACACGGCCAAGTAGATATACAAATCTTCATGTTCCAACGGCTTTGACAAGATGGAAGGTCTCTCTTAGTAGTTCACCAAAGCTTGGAATGCATCTTCATACTCTTATGTCCATCCAAAGTTCCTTTTCCCTCTTCTAATCAAGTCGAAGAAAGGAATACATTTATTAGTGGAAGTTTTCCCATTTAGGCTCTGTACTTGTTTGATGGTATTTGATGCTCGGATGTTGCGAATTGCTTGAATCGTCTTGGGATTAGCTTCGATTCCGCAAGCATTTACAATGAAACCCAAGAATTTTCCTGGTGCAACGCTAAAGGAACATTTTAATGGATTGATCTTCATTTGTAATATCAGAGAATATCAAACATTTTTGCTATGTCTCTAATGTGGTTGCTTGATCATCATGACTTCACGAGCATATCGTCCACGCATACCTCCATCGTCTTTCCGATCTGACCTTTTAACATTCGGTTGACCAGGCACTGATAAGTTGCTCTAGCATTCTTCAATCCAAATGGCACTACCACAAAACAATAAAATCCCACGTCAATAATAAAGCTGGTATACTCCTAGTCGGGAATGTGCATCGGGATTTGATTATATCTGGAGTATGCATCCATGAAAGATAGAAATTCGTGTCCTACAGTTGAGTCTACCGGTTGGTCGATCCTTGGAAGGGAATAATTGTCTTTCAAACACGCCTTATTTAAGTGCGAATACTCAACGCACATTTTCACTTTCCATTCGCCTTTCTCACAAGTATAGGATTGGATACTCATTTAGGGTAGAGGGCATTGTGGATATACTCGTTGCTTTTGAGTCTATCCACCTCCTCATTAAGGGTGGAAGATCTCTCCAGATTCATGCCGCGCCTTTTCTGTTTTACCGGGACATGACTCGGGTCGATATTTAATGCGTGGTTCACAATGGCAGGCAAGATCCCATACATGTCAGAGTAGGTCCAAGAGAACACATCAAGATTCACTCGGAGAAAACCAGCAAGTTCATTCATCATCGGGGGGCAGAGCTGTGATCCGATCTTTAGGACCTGCGATGGGTCATCGTGGCTGACCGTGATGTCAATCGTCAGCTCAGTCGATGCTGTATTAGCTTCTTTATGCTCCTCCTCATCATTTCTCAAATCTATATCTTTGTAGAACCGACTATGGCACCCGAGCTAAGTTTCAGGCACTGGTTGTCAATCTTCGATGACTTGGATGCGGAGAGAATTGTCCACACCCTTACCTTTCTCCTTCCATTGAGTGTCCCTCAACTCAGCCACATAGCTGGCACGACCGGTCCCTTGATTTCCATGCACAACTCCCACACGATTATCAGTTGTGAATTTTAAGGTAAGACACCAAGAGGCAATGGCTACCCATAATTCAGTAAGGGCCCGTCGGTCCAGAAAAACATTATATAGAGAGTCCACATCCAACACAACGAATGGCAACATCCGTACTCTCCTACGGTTGGCTTCTCCTAACTTCACCAGTAGCTCGACATAGCCCACCACTTCAGTTGCAACAACATTAAAGCAATGAATGTAGGCTTTATACGGTTTCAGATCCTTGGCTTCCATCCTCATTTGGTCGTAAGCCGTCTTGAAAATTATATTCATCGAACTGTCGCTATCAATCAAAACTTTTCTCACTAAGGCGGGGTCGATCATGGCCGAAATGACCATTGGGTCGATTGTCGGTGCCTCCAAATTATCTGCATCTCTGTTTCTAAACACAATGCCGTCTACCATTGTACGCTGCTGTTTTGCCGGAGCCCCGTCTTCCGTATTTGAAAAGCACTCAAATTCATACGCTTGATAGCGCTCCATCTCATGCCAGCTCATATCAGCTGGATGCGGTCCTCCAACTATTGCATTGATCACTAATCTTCCATCGGTCCGCACAGGCTCCTCAGCCTATGCAGTCCTTGTCCTCGGTTGGGGTCGGATGTTTCATGCCCCCATCCTATGGGGCTTTAACAAACTGTTGTAATTTTCTTTCCCGAATCAATTTCTCGATAACATCCTGGAGATGCTTACGTTCATTCGTGTTGTGACCATAACATTCGTAGAACTGGAAATATTTTCCAATCTACTTTTGTTTCTCCTTCGATTCTTTTAGAGGTGGCTTCCTATACTACATGGTATTACATGTAGTCAAGTAGACGTTCTCCAGAGATATATTCAGTGGTGCATAGGTATCATACATTAGAATCCTAGACTTTCCTCTTCTAGACTCCCTCTTTCATTCACGGTTCCTATCACCGCCTTTTTTTGCTGACTCGGTTTATTTTGAACATTTACTTGAACTTTTTCGAAATTCTCCACAGATCGTTTCACTGCAATGTTACTGTGCACTCCCTCTCCACTCGATCCCACAACATTCTTCTTCCTAGAGCATCTAGCTTTCTCTTTCCTCAAATACTGAGTTACTTTTGCGTAGAAATGCTCCAACTTTGCGGGTGGTTTGCCAGCTAATCAATCGCCAATGTCAAGTTCTAGATCAATCCCTCTAGTTATCGCCATCAATATTGAATGGTCGTTTGGATTACTGACTTCTGTGATGGCTGTATTAAATCTCTCCAAATAGTCTTTCAGCGATTCTCCCGAAGCCTAGATCATGCTTGATAGGGAGATTATGTCTTTCGGGCGAGTTTCATGCATACGGAACCGCTCTACAAATTTTGTTGCTAAGTCATCAAATCTAGAGATTGACCTTGGGGCAACCTCGTGAACCACATCATTGCTATGCCAGAAAGAGTGATGGCAAAACATCTGCATTTTGTGGCATCATCCGCCCGTGCGGAGTCCATCAGCTATTCATATCTCATGATGTGCTGCCTAGGGTCGGTTTTTTCCTCGTAGGCAGGCATCGACGACATGCTAAATCTCCTTGGATATTCCATGTGTAAAATACTATCAATGAACATGGTATGGCTTCTAGAGATCCCCAATAATTATTGGTCAAACCTTGACTTTCCATTACTAGCTGTCTAACCATAGCCGAAAAGTCTGGCGTTTGGATAGTTGGAGCCAAGCGGTAGTCATGCTCCACCTCACTTGAATGATTCGGTCGATGTCTATGGGCCATTCCATGCCTTCTTGGCTCAAAATCCTCTCGATGTGCATCGCATGCGTTCACATCGTCGTCATTCTTTGGAGGTAACTGATTTGCATTAACTTGAACTCCAGCATCCAGATCAACCGTGGCGTCACCATTGTGCATTTTTCCCGTCATCTATTGTAACCTGACTCCAAAAGTTGGATCGGCACCGATCGTTCCAAATGGATCGGTACCGATCATAATAGGTCAATCTGGATCAGTCGGATGATGGTGGGTCCACGTTTTGGCATGGCATCCATCGGTTCCACGACGTCTACATCTGTGATAGTCATCTGATGAAGTTGAGCTCTCCGATGTAGAATAGGGATTTGGTTCCCTCCTAGTTTTCATGTGTTGTTGATCACTGAGTTGATTCATTAGATCGATATTGGCTTGAATTTGCTGATCCAACTGTTGGAGGCTATCCATGAGTTCTCTCATCAGGCTCTGGAAATTAGCTCTTGTGATGGAATCAGCTAGGTTCTGGATATCAAATGGTTTCGTAGCATTAACATTTACTAGCATATTACTATGGCTTGCTTGTAAGATGCTGGCATTCTCATTTCCTTCTGCGTTTTAAGAGGTAGATCTGGTGTTCCTATCCATTGTTGATAGTTTTCCTTAGACTTTTGCAAATCTGAATAGAAGAGGAAACTTGTCGGTAGAAAGCTGGATCTATCTCATAAATATGGGAATCCACAAGTAGATGATGAGATCCAATCAAGCTGAGGATTCATCTCTCAATGAAAGCACCAAAAATTGGCATAAACACCCAATAGAGATTTTGTAGAGAAATAAATGAAGAAAATCCAATGAAAACATAGGAAACAAGCAATTAAATAACAGTAAATAAGCAATAACAAGAATACAACAATTTATACTGGTTAGCGTTGAAAGCCTACGTCCACTTTGGAGAAATAACCTTATTAATCACTTGAGTTGCTGAGTATAGAGGGATGGATCGAGTATGATCCGTAGTTATAATGGAGTACAAAGGAAACACCGGCGTAAAGATCTTGAAAATAAACAATCAAGTCTATATTTATAGGGGAAGATAGTGAAATATCTTCCTGAAATTTCGGCAGCGGAGTCTCTATATCCAAAAGACGTCACAGTATCGATCGTGGGTCCCACATCACCTTTAATAACGATCGGCACTGATCGTTTTATGAGCTCCTTTTGGCATGCGATCATATGGTGGGCTCCACTCTTAAATATATTGATGTTCCCAAAGTTTCATGTGTAGTTGACTTGTAGATTTTGAGATATCGATCGTTTTGTGCTGAATTGAACTGTAATATCAATATGGTACTATCCATAATGGGTGAATATGGATCGTACCTGATCCATTTTTAGTAAATGGTACACTTTCATATTTTTATCGTTCCATTGAGTCCGTCTTTCGCTTTCGCTTCGCCACTGCTTCATATTATCATCTGTGCCTTTCCTCTGGGCTTCGTGATTGTTAATCTGACTTGTCAGTCCCGATGACAGTCGAGTCTGACTTGTCTAGTCAGTTCGAATAAAGCCGAGCCAAAAGGTTGGATAACAACTATGTATATACTTCGCAAAGTGTATATATATACGTCATTTGCCATAGTTTATATTTTATATAAAATATGTATGTATATATAATATAAAAATTTGAAAATATAATTTATAATATATTTTGAGTAGTCGAGATATTATTGTCTTGCTTATGTGCTGTAACGAGTCTTTATAGTTGCTAAGGCATCTCTGCCTCACACCTATTAATATATATATATATATATAATGGTACGGCCACTTTAATCTAGCTTCTTGGCCAAAAAAATTATAATATGTGTATATATATGTCTATATAATATCATTTAGAAAATATCTCATAAAATTTTGACAAAGTCTATATTTCAAAATTTGAATTTGAATAAATGTCTAATTTGAATTAGTAAATAAAATTTAAATTTAAAACTAGATATAGGATCAACATTTAAGGTTTACTAAATATCTTAAAATTTGACTTTTAATTACTTCATAAAATAAATTTAAAATTTATACATATTTGTATTTATATTTATATATATAATGTATATTTTGGTCGAAAGATAAAAATATTTTTTATTGCCGGAAACAATTATTAATTTTAATATATAAATATACATATTCAAATCATTGAAGTTCATATATTATAATATAAAATATTTAAATGTAATATAAATCTAATTTGGTTGAATTTTTTATTTTCTAAAACATAAATTATATTTATATAAAATATATGTATATTTTATTTAATTCAAATTTGACATATATGATGATTAGTGAATAAGTAAACATTGTTTTAAAAAAAGTATATTTTGCAATGAATTTCTTTTGTCTTTTTTCTAAAAATTAAAGCCATTAGTATTTTGTATACATACATATAAGTATATATATATATAATTTTATTAAACGTGATTAATTAATTATCAAATAATAATTAGCATATAAACAGATTATGACATTAACACATATATAAGTAGTGATAAATAGATATGCAAATAATAATACTAAAAATGTCATATATAAATTGTAGACAAGGATATACCTAATGATATGTTGCCTTAGACTCATAGGTTGATCCAATTCATCTACTTGATGATAGATCTACACCAACTGCAGGAAACAAATGGCATGCCAACACTGAAGCTAATTGAATATTATTGAATAGAGGTGAATGGAGTTTGAAATAAAGGAGGTTAGGTGAAGGGGCTTGCGACCAAGAATTGGTGAAGGGAAAGCCAAAAAAGTGAAATCAAAACAAAATGCCTTAGGGTTCTTTTTATAGGGAGAGCTGACCAAAAGAGCTAGGTCCAATGTCTCTTTTACCAAGGCAAAATTTAGACTCCTTCACCCTCATGCTTTGCTGGTCATATCTAAGGTCCACAGTGGACCAAATCCCATTCCAAACCCATTAGTAAATTATAGTTTAAAGCCAATTTAAATTTTGTCAATATCGTATATCGATACACACATATATAACTTTTATATATGCATCTAATAAATTACTAATAGCACCTGAACAATTTTAGAGGAAACTTCATTTTTCTAAACACACCCCCAAAAAATAAAAATAATTAAATTAAACGGTGTTTTGGAGACTGAATAAATTCAGTTGTGCAACTCATGGGTGTGAATTTAGCCCACGATTAATATTCGAACATTCCAAATACGAATGTTCACACGTCACTTTAGCTAGTGGTGTGACCATTTGACTTAATTCGTTGCTTCAAAATCTCATCGATAAAGCCCAATTTTACAATTTAAGTGGTACCTTTTAGTAACGGCTATTTACACCTATTCTCTTCATCAACACTGTATTCCTTTAGGTTTATGGAATTTGGCTTTGGTCAAATTCCAGTATCATCCACATTCAACTCGATTAGTCCATAAACAAAGTCCATGGTTCAATAATAACATTTATTATTAACCGTACTACACTGACTAGAGATTTTGACTTTGATTTGACTATAGTTGACCGTGACACTAATCACATTCAACCAAGGAGACCAATTCTCTATTGAATTATGTTTCACTTCCAATTCTTTGACTCAGACACAACTATGGTCAATCGATGGTCGCTATTCCATAATGTTACAATAATCAAAGTGGAATGTCTACATTGAAGTTCAACGATATTCTCAAGTCGAGAAAATCGTGTAATATTGTCACCGAAGATTTTATGTTTGACCTAATTGATGTTTCCAATAGAAAATTCTTGGATGAATCATTTCATAGTTATCCAATAACTATGAGTACGTAACCCTTTAATGCTCGTAGCAGCCAGTAGTAATATATTGCTAAACATTGGAGAGCGTTGCATACTCTGGTCTTAATGTATGTATCGGTATCCTTTCTTGAAACATCTTGACCAAGAATATTTAAGGATAATATTTTATTTAATATTATGATAATTTTCTTATAATTACAACTTCTTGTAATTATTACAAGATAACATATTGTTTATGGATTTTTATTTAATATACTTAAATTAATTACTTCATTAATATACCACCATATAAGAAGTATATAATAGAAAATAAACACATTTGTTGCGAACACGATTGGTTATAGAATTAGATGTATGGAACAAATTACATAATTGTCCCTAGAGTATCTCCTAACTCTCTTAATCTTCCCCTTGTACTTAGGTTCAGTTATGGAATTTTATTCCCATCATTACGAGTCTCTTAGTAATCGAGTATGCTATATTTTTTTAATTCTCTACTCTGTTAATCAACTCTCTCTATTGCTGATAAACCCCCTTCATTGTGTGGAACTTCTCAGAGTACGTTTCTCGATTTCTAGTGAGCTCTAGGTTATTTTGCGAACTACATCACCGCATTTTTATTATATAACAATGTCGTGGGATTCTCAACAATTGGGATCACCCCTAACTCAATTACAAATTTGCATGTGTATATAGGCACATTGATTTTTATTGCGGTGCTATTTAGGCAATGTACATAGCCCATTGGTTGAATTATCCACAACTTTTGTTTGGAACATTTCTGACTTAAATCTTCTTAACTAAGATTGAACATGAATTTAGTATTGACATACTATTCTCGAAATCACTTATGAAGTTCGAGTATGAACACTCCTTCATAAGGAGTTAGTTATTTTTACAAACAATTCTTTAATATTTCATAAATACTCAAAAATAATCTTAATTATCATTTACTAAACTTAATTTGGATTTGACCCTTGCTCGTTGTGCCAATTGCATAAGCAAATTGCGATATAGTAGACAACACTACATATATGATAATTCCTATAGTCAAAGCCTAAGGAATCCATCTCTTATGCTCCATATTAAACATTCTAATATGGCATGTGTGTACCTTTTGGGAAAATCCTAACATCCTTTTATACCGATTATAAAATATGTCATTTTTAAATCCAATGTCGAGCTTTAAACAACCAAAACTAAAATGATTTTAACATGGGTATATCCTTAACAATCATAAGTTTGTTCTTTACTTATAGTTTTAAAAATAGTTAACTACCTTAAATATTCTATCTTGTAGACACATGCTTCCTCTGCATTTGGACTGAAAATCAAACTATTTGATAATATTTTCTCAATTCTTATGCTCGTTGAACAATACTTTTGTATCAGTTCTTGGATCATATCCAAAACCCACAAAATGGGTATCATTCCCACTGACTTTGGGATACTTTAGTTTTTATGTGTAAACAATCCATTCAAAATTATCATTTATAATTTGTTTCAACATTAATGTCACAAAACTCAAAATCATATAGGTGATAATTTTGCAAGTAAAATCTAAATTAACTTAAGCACGTTGAATGATGAATCTATTATGTTAATTTCAATAAATGAAATTTACTTTGTTTTACTTATCAACGTTGCTTACTATATTCCAATCATATTAGTCCTTTTCTCGAAAACACATTTACTAAAAGGATCATATGCCTTAGGATACAACCATCAAGATCATATTTTGATATTGTACTTGGAACACATCCCAGATTTGGGAATCATGCTATATGGCAGAGTCGGTACTCTTGATGGCCTATTGACAACTAAGGAAGTTCTTTTCTCAACATTGATATGAAACTCATAGTTCTCTTCAGTTTGCAAGAGTTTTTCTTAGACTTTGTAAGTAGTCGTGTCAATTTTGGCTTGGTTGATTTCACTTCATCTTATGTAATCTGTTTGATCTTTGGATCATGTCTAAATCCATTTTAATACAAATAGTTTCTCAAAGAAACTCTTTCGTTGGGAAGTTGATGTTTACTGAAATAAAAGTCGTTTCTCAGTACAATGGAGCAAGTATTCATAAACATTTTATGATCTGCCTTTATATAGGTATAAAACTGATTTGGTATTGAGTTTACAAAACGTGTCAACTCCTTGACCTAAGATATGTAGGTGATTCTTATCAATTTTTATCTTGTATGATCTCATAAACTATGTTTTAGATGAAATTAATTTCAACCTATGTACTTATTCTTAAGTACGCATCCTAACAGAAAGAAGTTAACTCAAGTTCACTCATCATCAATCGTTCTTTGTCCAACAAAGTCTAATTACTCCTTGTCGATACATTATTATGCATCGTAAGGAAGAGTTACTTTTGAGATACAGTCTTATTTGTTTTAGGCACAATTGGAATTTTTTTCCAACATACTTATTTATCCAATCAAATAAAATCATTTTATTTCTTTTGTAGTTATACTATTTACATCCATTTTATATTCTACGAACTTATCATAGACACACTACAAGTGTATCAAACACACATTTTCACGTCTATGATAATTCATCGGTGCATTTAACAAAGTACGTGGAACCATTTTGGTATCATAGGACTTACGATTGCATACATCTATATGTATCAATATGAAGAGTTCACCAGCTCTTTTGTCGCTCTCACCGAATGGCTGTTTTGGCCCTTAATCTTCTGAGATGAAATTCATCAGTGCCATATGATTCATAATCATATGATCATTGAATCATTTCTCGAAGATATCTGCAACATCCTCATCTTAAGGCCGAAAACTAAGCGCTATAGATGTTGTAGTCATCTATAGTATTAATTTCTAGTGACAAAACGCGGTCATGTTAATGGTATCCATAATATCAGAAGCACAAGAATATGAAATAAAAGAAAACTTTCATATTTCATTTCAAGTCATAATTTAGTATTTAGTACATAATCCCAAACGTTACCCAGGTTCAGATAAAATATAATTAGTACAACATACTCCAAGAGCGGCATAATACAAAAATAATTTTTTGTACCTTCATGCATCCATTGATAAGTGTAATATGGTATGCTCCTATTATTTTTGCCATTACTATAACATTGTAAGAAATACGAAACTCCATTCACCAACTTAATATGGGTTATTTATTTCATTTATCGTAACTAGTTTAGTGTCGAGAGTTTTAGATCAAATATCTTAAACTCAAAGAAATAATTCTCATAGAAAAAGTTTCTACAAGAAAAATATATTTGGAGTCGAAATCACATTTCTCATTCCATATTAAGTATCTTCTAGTATTTTATACAATTCTCCTTTCCTATGTCTCTCCGTGAAGTAGAGGTGATCATTCACTCTTTTCATCCCAACTTTGCCTAAATTACTTCCACTCTCGTGCATTTGCTTTCCTTTTCAAATGTTTAAACTATTCAAAGGAAATCCTCACTACAAGATCGTACCAAACTATTTACAAAAGTGCATCCGATCATCCTTCACATTTAACGATATCAAATAAGTTGCACTTTATGTAAACTGATCAAACTTGCATTACAATGATTGAATTCCTAGGTCCATATTGTAGCTCTTGGTCTAGTGCTACATCTAACAAAACAAGATTCTTTTTGCAATTAATTGTATTGAATACATGATCTCACATCATGGTTTACTTGCTCATTTCAAATGAACTAATTTCATCAAAGTTTCGTACATTACAAATTATGACTTTTTGCCATATCACATTTATATTTGATCGAATATGGACCAAATATCCATATTCTTGTATTGCTTAAGAGTTCAAAACTCATAGTAAACAATACATAGTCTTGGACAAATAAACATTTAAGGGACTAAGCCATGAGTGTTTTAGTAGTTGTATAATTTGGCTCTTGCATAGGTTTTTAAGTGATAGTATTCCAAAAGATTTATTGGTAAAGACAGGGTTGAGTCCGATGCATTAACTCACTTTAAATCCTTATACGAGTCCACAATCACTACACGAGATGAACCTGGGTTTGGTGAATGAAACTTGACGTGTAATAGGACTCCCAGTTACTGCGTGCGATCATAAGTATATTTTATATTTCTATGTCAATTGTAACTCATTTCATTTGTGTATTTTAAATGATAAACATTATATCAATTATATAAGTTCCACAAATTTATAAATATATATTATTTTAACTTTATATAACATATGTTCTTACAATATTAGAAAGGTTACATTTTTTTTATTTTCTTAATAAGGCTCCCACTATACTTTTGTTTGCGCCAAAATTGGTCACAAACCCTGAATGTTGTGAAAGCACCAGTGTATGAATATAAATCAGCAATAATCACACACAAATCTCAAATCTAAGCAAACAGAGTATCACAATTCAGAAATAATGAACAGAAACACGAGATTTATAGTGGTTCGGCGATTGTAACGACCCGCCATTCATTCCACAGAATGACGCATCGTTAATAAGAAAGAAAGAGGTAGAAAATAGAAAAGAAGAGAAGAAAGAAGAAACAACAACAACGATCTCACAGCGGAACGAATAAATTATATTAATAACATAAAGAAACTATTACATAGTATACAACACTTATCAGAGTTTACACAACTATACAACACATACTAGACAGTTATAAACATCTGTCTAGATATTACAACTCAAATACAATACAAGACTCTAACACAGATATCAACACAGCGGAATACTATATCTATGAACGCCGAAGCCTCCTGCTCCATTGCTCCTCCACAATTCGTCAAAGCTAAACCTGAATCCCTTGGCTACTCGTAAAAATTTGAGTACCCAAGAGTTTATAAAACAGAAATAAACAACTTGGGTCAGACATGGGTCTGGTGTGAGTAACAGGTTAAACTTGTTTAACTTTTAAAACCATTTGGAAAGAAAAGGTATCTCGTAAGACTTCCCGCACATAAACACGGAAAAGTTTTTACCTTACGATAACCAAAACATTTGATAGGAATTTCGATTGTATTATAATAGGGTCTAGGGTTTTCAAATAAATATGAAATAGCCGAAATTGTTACATTATTAAATTCCAGCATACATAAGTATACAATCAAGTCCGTTATCACTTATTGGAATTTGGATTTCCATACAATGGCAGAGCTATCGGGGTACCGCTCATCACAGTACGGGGCCTAGATCACCGTACCGAGGATCACTCCCAATCCCCTGCAACACAAAGCCGGAACCATCCCTTACTGGATAATCCCGAATAAAATCACCCCACAGATGGCCGTCGCCAACTGCACCACTAAGCCGAAATAAAAGAAGGAACTCTCTAGACAGGGATGACTTTACTCTCAGTGGGTGCTACCCACGAAGCCTTGCTGCACCTCCCCTGTTTTAGCCATTTCCGGTTTGATGAGGCTTGAGGTCACGATTTACCTTTAAATCAGAACATCACTTAGAATGCTCATCGTCCACCTGACGATGTTTTGAAAGCATTCGATCCATACAAGTTCGTTCCGGGTTCGAACGAAACCGAAGGCATTATCTCGTTACACTCGTGTTGGAATCACCCTCAGAGTTAACGACAATAACCCTTGCACTTTGAATCTTCATCTTCACTTGAGATTCACGACCTATCGTTAATTTGGATCGATGTGGTATTCGGGTCTCCAGACCTGGAATCCCGGTATACGGAAACCCGATCCCGGTCTCATCGAAATCCAAAACGTATCTTTTAAGGTCAAGTTGTTTTAAGGTTAAAACAATTCAATTCTTATCTATACTACACATAGATAGATAATTTACAATAGATAATCTACATTATCA
Organism: Allium fistulosum; assembly: GCA_030737815.1. NCBI lineage: Eukaryota > Viridiplantae > Streptophyta > Magnoliopsida > Asparagales > Amaryllidaceae > Allium > Allium fistulosum. The sequence goes on along the minus strand of CM060904.1, from coordinate 76,732,256 downwards.
TCCAAACAGATAATTCATATCATCATTTCAATTCAACCAAACATCTATATCATAGATCAACACATCTCTTATCAGAGATATTAACAATGCAAAGCATTCAATATCATTCATCCATTCTTAAGTAATGATTTATCATCTCTAATTAATTTAAAGTAAATTAAATTAATTACTTATTTTATAAATCCTTCTTACTTAATCATTAATTAAACTAATTAATTAATCATACTCTAGTATCAATCTTAATTAATCATTCCTGATTAATATCTTTTAATTACTTTAAGTAATTAATCCTTAATTAATTTCATAAATTAATTAACTTAAACCATTTTAGTAATTAATCTCTAATTACTTCATCTATTAATTAACTGTACTTAATTACATTAATCCTTAATTAACTACAATTAATTAATTACCTTAATCACATATTATTGATTAATTAGTCTTAATTAATCAATCCTTAATTACATTATTAATTATATTAATTAATGATCCTTAATTACTCTTAATTAATTATCTTATTTAAATTAATTACATTTAATAATTAATTCTTAATTAAACCACATTTATTAATCACCTTTGATTAATCACATTTAGTAATTAACTTCCCTTAATTACTCCACTTCATAAATTAATTATTCCTTAATTAATTATCCTTTAATTAATCCTTTGATTAATTATTCAAAGTAATTAACTCAAATTACTTTCATTATTAAATCTCCTTTAATTAATTACATCCAGTAATTACCTTTAATTACTTCCTAAGTAATTACACTTCATTAATTACATTTAAGTAATTCTACTTAACCAATTACATTTTGATTAATAAATCTAATTGATTATTAAAAATTAATCATATTAATCAATTATTTAATAATCCCTAATTAATGATCTCTCATTAATTATTAACAATTCTTTAATTTAAGTAATTAAACTTAAATCAACCATTATTAATTAATTCTTAATTACCAATTAATTAATCTCTAATTACTAAATTACTTTCTTAATTAATCTTTAATCACTTGATTAATTTCTAATCATTTATTAATAATCTATACTTATATAAATAAATGATTCTTAATTCCAAATTAATTAACCTTAATTAATTAATTTATAATCCTAATTATTTAATTAATTAACACTAAACCTTTAATTAATTAAATTATTAAATTATTCTTTTATTACCTTATTAATTTAATGAATCTTTAATCATTAAACTTTAATTAATCTCTAAATTAAAGTATTAACCTTTAACAACTTTAATCAAAAGGCTTTAAAACATTTTACTTTAAAAGTTTCTTTTTAATTCATTTTAAATTAAAGATTTAAAATAAATTACAAATTTAACTTTAACCAAATTTAAATCAAATTTATAAAACCCTTTTTTTTTTAAAATTAAATGTTAATGAAAAAGATTTTTAAACCAATTTATTTAAATTTAAAACCTTTTTTAAATATACTTTAAACATTGACAGGTTTAAAAACTGTAATACAAAATCTACCCGAGCCCAACACTTCAAATACCCGAGCAAAATAACAGAAAACCCGAGACTAACTTCGAGTTTCTTTCCCTTCCTTTTTAAACTTGTTATATTTTTAAAAACTGTTAAACCCACGCAAGTTCCCCGAGACGAACTCGAACCAGAACCCTATCTCCTCGAGCCTTACTTCGAGTTAACTCATCATCTACCTCGAGAACATCTTCTCCCTCAAACTCCAAAAACTACTGATGCACGCAAATGTCACCGTGCACGTGCACGTTGCTCTGGACGTTGCTGCCACCTCGACGACGACGCTCTCAAGTCGACGATCGACCACCAACCCGAATACGACCATCAGAAATTCAACATTAACTCGATTTCGAAATCGAGTACCCATCACCATTTCGAACCAGGAACCCAAAGCCTGGAAAACGCTCGAACTCACTTCTCAGACTACCGGAGCATCTGAACTTCTGGCCACGTCTTCGTTATCCATCGAGCTGCCGATCCCTAGAGTTCTGACGAACTCGATCCTCCAGAGAAGCTTTGATCGCCAAAATCTCGTTCATGCCCAAAATTAGGTTTACAGATATAAACCAATCACTGCCACCACCACAACGCCACGATCACCGTTCTGGTATTTTTTCCAAATTCCCTGATCACCCTTCCACCTTCAGTGAGAACCACGACCTCGCCAAGCAACTAGATCACCAGAGGCAACCCAAAACTCCAATTCCGATCAACCTCGAACTGCTCCCTCAATTCAATGTTAAAGATTATGATTTTTCTTTTAAAAATCAATTTTCTTTATAAGGTTTCAGTTTACAAACCTGTCTTGATAAATTAAGATACTTAGATTTCCACTTATCTTAAACATGCACTGTTGTTTCTAGTTTCCAGAGACATTCATGTTTAATTTAACTTAATTAAATTTTTAAACATTAATTTATACTGAAACAAACAACTTTTGTTTGAATCTTAAATCCTAATAAAGATCAGATCAAGTGATAATGGAATTTTAACCAAAATCTTAGTTTAATACTAAGAACAGAGAAGTTCAGACATGCATACATCATACATCATAAATTCAACCATATAAATATACATACACTTCACAATACAATATTAACCACAGCAATAACATGCAACCAAAAATATACTTTAAGTTTAAAAGTGAAGTTACTCACCATTTGAAGAAGACAGAGCTTCCAGATATGTTTTGAAAAACTTTGAAAACTGAAATCCTTTTTTGCTTTAAAACTTTAGTGCTTGATTTGGTCTGAAAACTGGAATGCTATTTGATTTTAAACTTGGTTGCTTGTTGAAAAACTTGCATGCAGGCTAATCTTGTTGAGATGTTGCTTAAAATTCGAGATTATTGCTTGCTCTTGATTTTGAAAAGAATTTACAGACTAGAATTTCAGAACTTGCTTTTGAACATGCTTCCAGATTTGAAGCAAATACAGGTTCTTGTTTGATTTTGAAAAAATGCAGGCTTGATTTCAAAACAGAGAAGTTTGATCTCTGCCTTGATTCCAGGTTGAAGAATACATGCTGGCTTTAATTACTACTTCAGATTGCATTATGAAGAGATTACAGCTTTGATTCTAGATCTTTATTTAGAAAGTGGATTACAGGTTATTGAGTTGCATTTCAAATTGGAGGTGGATGTTGATTTCATGTTTTGTTTTTGAGGAGATATTGATTTAAGGTTTGTACAGGCTGAAAATTTTCTCAAGTTTTTGAAAAGAGGAAATGGGAAAAAGAATGAAGAGGAAGTAACATATGTATAAATGCTGAAATAATTTAAATAAAAATAGAAGAAAAATTAAATTAAAGGTGACACTTGTCATATACATTAGCTATTAAATTTACACATGTTTTATCAAGCCTTAATATGGTGACATTTGTCTTTTAAGTATTTAATACATATTTTTATTTATTTTTAAATGTAAATAATAGTTTTTATTCTTTATTTAAATGTATATATATTTGAATTTCTTTTAAAGAAAATGTTATAACAAAATATATATAAATGAAAACTTATCCAAATATTTTAAAATTGTTTATTCTTTTGAATTTCAACATTTAATTCAAATTTAAAAATCCCATTTTAAAATCAAGTTATATATATGCATATATAACTACCATTTAAAATAACAATTCTATTTTATCAAAGTTTATTTATATTTATAAAAACAAAGTATTATAATTATTATTTGAAAATATCAAATTTGACAATTTTAAATAATTTATAAAAGAGATTATAAATTACTTCTATTTTTCAATGAATTAATACCATATGTAAATTGTATTTAAACTTCTATTTTTAATACATACAAATCTAGTAACATTTAAACAGAAATAAACAAACCTTTTATTTAAATTTGAACTTAAGCTAAATTCTATTTTTAAACAATTAAACATTTATATTATGTATTTTAAAACTATATAGTTATTTATTAAATATCTTTGGAAAGCTTAATATTAATTTAAATCATAATTTCCAAATTACCAAATATATATATGAAATTTGAAAACATAATTTCATTTGTTAAATTCAAACCAACTCATCTATTTACAATATATACAATTATACATATATATTATAAATAGAAAATATTTTATTAAACTTTTAAAAGATAAATCACTAATTAAATATTTTATTTAATTAGATTATTAAATTAATTCAAATTTTTATTAACAAATTATCAAATCAATTTAATTTCCAATGCAGATTATTAAATTGATACTGTCCAAATTCCCGGGATATCACATTTCTTCCCCCTTAAAATAATTTCGTCCCCGAAATTTAAACAAAGGTAATTTAATAATCTATTCAATATTTAACAAGCATATATTATCAACCATATGCTAACAACCATAGCAAACAATCATCCAATCAAACAATTCTAATTATCCAGACAAAATTCTGGATAAAATTTCCTCGAGTTTCCCCAAGTATATATATATATATACCGGGACACTCATTCTACAAACAATCTAAATTACGAAGCTACAGAGCTTCTACTCATCTAGATCTACAAAACTAAACAGAATATCAGACTACAGACGAGTCTGACTTAACAACCAAATCTTCCAGAACTGCTGGTTCCAAAACCAGAGATAGATCAAACACGTACTCCCTCAGAGATACGTAAAACACAATGAATTCCAGTTATCCAAACTGACAATTCAATCCAGTAGATCAAAGCACTTATCCAAATTAGATCACAGAAAAGATCCAAAACAATTCGGAGCTGACTTTCCAGACTTACCAAATCTTATTGCTCCCTTTAACCAGAGAAAAACTTCACAACCACGAAGTCTCCAATTTCGAATTTCAAATTCTATCGTCTCTTATCCACAAAATCCTTCAGACGATCCTGAGCTGTCTATAGATCTTTCCTGATCAACTCAACCTTCGCTGATGCTTCTAGCAATAACTGGACCAGAAATAACCCAATCAACAATGATCCTCTCAAGATCTACCAATAATCCAAAACACAACTCTACTTCACCATATCAGTAGACTGAACTAACTTCTCCTATCTGGAAAAGATAAACATGAGCACTTGCCAAACTGCTCCCGCTGCACCACTCTGATCTGGAGTAGAAATGAAAATGCTGATGATGAACACAAGCACAGACTGGACAACACATTCCAGAAAATATCGGATAACTCAAAAGAATACTCAAACTATCGCAAGTCACTTTTGCGATCCACCCAGCCAAATAAAACTATTCTCTCTTTACCAATCAGAACAGTTTACACTTGACTATCCAATCCATCGAAGAAATGGATTCTCTCTGCTGTTTCTGAACTTCACCTTCAGAAAAACTTCTGCCGAAAACAGAACACTCCGAGCTGCACTACTGCCACAGATGCCACAGACTTCTTAATCCAAAGTTCTTCGAGAAATTCGGACTTCAAACAGAACAAAAACATCTTGCTGAACTCAGCCTCGACACCGAAGCAGACACACTTCATTAACTTGTTCCAAAGAAAACATCTTCGGGAACATCCATAGTCACTGCATCTCATCACGCAGCTACTTCTTCCAGAAGTATCAAGATACCATCACTCGCTTCTGTCCAACCGACAGCTCCAACTTTACTCATCCAAACTACAAAGATAAACTCCGAACCATAACAGTTTCCTTCGGAGATCGATGAAATTCTTTACCACAGTAAAGTTTACTCGAGACGGTATTAGGTTTACAGTCTCGACAAATATACTTCCAACCTCAACACTCAGACTCCTAATCTTAGATGATAAATTGTTATCATCTCAACCAATCATTACAAATACCATATACATTTAAAATGATACTTTTTTATATAGAAATTATATCTGGGTAAAATTATTTCATTTACCTTTTTAAAACAATATTGTGTCCGTTGGCCTGGTCAAGTGTTTAGAGATCCCTATCAATAACGTTAGCTACTCGTTTTGACCAGAATCCATATACCACTTAACCGATCAATTAACACAATATAAAACCATTTTATATAACTAACAAATACGCACTCTCGAATATATATATACACTCAAACAGGTTGCTATAGATCCTATCTCTAATGAACAATCCTTCCGAACCTAGGTATTCACTCAACCTAGTGTTCTGATATTCACTTAACCAAAAGCTTAGGCATTCGCTCAACCTATGCTCCGATACCACTGTAACGACCCGCCATTCATTCCACAGAATGACGCATCGTTAATAAGAAAGAAAGAGGTAGAAAATAGAAAAGAAGAGAAGAAAGAAGAAACAACAACAACGATCTCACAGCGGAACGAATAAATTATATTAATAACATAAAGAAACTATTACATAGTATACAACACTTATCAGAGTTTACACAACTATACAACACATACTAGACAGTTATAAACATCTGTCTAGATATTACAACTCAAATACAATACAAGACTCTAACACAGATATCAACACAGCGGAATACTATATCTATGAACGCCGAAGCCTCCTGCTCCATTGCTCCTCCACAATTCGTCAAAGCTAAACCTGAATCCCTTGGCTACTCGTAAAAATTTGAGTACCCAAGAGTTTATAAAACAGAAATAAACAACTTGGGTCAGACATGGGTCTGGTGTGAGTAACAGGTTAAACTTGTTTAACTTTTAAAACCATTTGGAAAGAAAAGGTATCTCGTAAGACTTCCCGCACATAAACACGGAAAAGTTTTTACCTTACGATAACCAAAACATTTGATAGGAATTTCGATTGTATTATAATAGGGTCTAGGGTTTTCAAATAAATATGAAATAGCCGAAATTGTTACATTATTAAATTCCAGCATACATAAGTATACAATCAAGTCCGTTATCACTTATTGGAATTTGGATTTCCATACAATGGCAGAGCTACCGGGGTACCGCTCATCACAGTACGGGGCCTAGATCACCGTACCGAGGATCACTCCCAATCCCCTGCAACACAAAGCCGGAACCATCCCTTACTGGATAATCCCGAATAAAATCACCCCACAGATGGCCGTCGCCAACTGCACCACTAAGCCGAAATAAAAGAAGGAACTCTCTAGACAGGGATGACTTTACTCTCAGTGGGTGCTACCCACGAAGCCTTGCTGCACCTCCCCTGTTTTAGCCATTTCCGGTTTGATGAGGCTTGAGGTCACGATTTACCTTTAAATCAGAACATCACTTAGAATGCTCATCGTCCACCTGACGATGTTTTGAAAGCATTCGATCCATACAAGTTCGTTCCGGGTTCGAACGAAACCGAAGGCATTATCTCGTTACACTCGTGTTGGAATCACCCTCAGAGTTAACGACAATAACCCTTGCACTTTGAATCTTCATCTTCACTTGAGATTCACGACCTATCGTTAATTTGGATCGATGTGGTATTCGGGTCTCCAGACCTGGAATCCCGGTATACGGAAACCCGATCCCGGTCTCATCGAAATCCAAAACGTATCTTTTAAGGTCAAGTTGTTTTAAGGTTAAAACAATTCAATTCTTATCTATACTACACATAGATAGATAATTTACAATAGATAATCTACATTATCATCCAAACAGATAATTCATATCATCATTTCAATTCAACCAAACATCTATATCATAGATCAACACATCTCTTATCAGAGATATTAACAATGCAAAGCATTCAATATCATTCATCCATTCTTAAGTAATGATTTATCATCTCTAATTAATTTAAAGTAAATTAAATTAATTACTTATTTTATAAATCCTTCTTACTTAATCATTAATTAAACTAATTAATTAATCATACTCTAGTATCAATCTTAATTAATCATTCCTGATTAATATCTTTTAATTACTTTAAGTAATTAATCCTTAATTAATTTCATAAATTAATTAACTTAAACCATTTTAGTAATTAATCTCTAATTACTTCATCTATTAATTAACTGTACTTAATTACATTAATCCTTAATTAACTACAATTAATTAATTACCTTAATCACATATTATTGATTAATTAGTCTTAATTAATCAATCCTTAATTACATTATTAATTATATTAATTAATGATCCTTAATTACTCTTAATTAATTATCTTATTTAAATTAATTACATTTAATAATTAATTCTTAATTAAACCACATTTATTAATCACCTTTGATTAATCACATTTAGTAATTAACTTCCCTTAATTACTCCACTTCATAAATTAATTATTCCTTAATTAATTATCCTTTAATTAATCCTTTGATTAATTATTCAAAGTAATTAACTCAAATTACTTTCATTATTAAATCTCCTTTAATTAATTACATCCAGTAATTACCTTTAATTACTTCCTAAGTAATTACACTTCATTAATTACATTTAAGTAATTCTACTTAACCAATTACATTTTGATTAATAAATCTAATTGATTATTAAAAATTAATCATATTAATCAATTATTTAATAATCCCTAATTAATGATCTCTCATTAATTATTAACAATTCTTTAATTTAAGTAATTAAACTTAAATCAACCATTATTAATTAATTCTTAATTACCAATTAATTAATCTCTAATTACTAAATTACTTTCTTAATTAATCTTTAATCACTTGATTAATTTCTAATCATTTATTAATAATCTATACTTATATAAATAAATGATTCTTAATTCCAAATTAATTAACCTTAATTAATTAATTTATAATCCTAATTATTTAATTAATTAACACTAAACCTTTAATTAATTAAATTATTAAATTATTCTTTTATTACCTTATTAATTTAATGAATCTTTAATCATTAAACTTTAATTAATCTCTAAATTAAAGTATTAACCTTTAACAACTTTAATCAAAAGGCTTTAAAACATTTTACTTTAAAAGTTTCTTTTTAATTCATTTTAAATTAAAGATTTAAAATAAATTACAAATTTAACTTTAACCAAATTTAAATCAAATTTATAAAACCCTTTTTTTTTTAAAATTAAATGTTAATGAAAAAGATTTTTAAACCAATTTATTTAAATTTAAAACCTTTTTTAAATATACTTTAAACATTGACAGGTTTAAAAACTGTAATACAAAATCTACCCGAGCCCAACACTTCAAATACCCGAGCAAAATAACAGAAAACCCGAGACTAACTTCGAGTTTCTTTCCCTTCCTTTTTAAACTTGTTATATTTTTAAAAACTGTTAAACCCACGCAAGTTCCCCGAGACGAACTCGAACCAGAACCCTATCTCCTCGAGCCTTACTTCGAGTTAACTCATCATCTACCTCGAGAACATCTTCTCCCTCAAACTCCAAAAACTACTGATGCACGCAAATGTCACCGTGCACGTGCACGTTGCTCTGGACGTTGCTGCCACCTCGACGACGACGCTCTCAAGTCGACGATCGACCACCAACCCGAATACGACCATCAGAAATTCAACATTAACTCGATTTCGAAATCGAGTACCCATCACCATTTCGAACCAGGAACCCAAAGCCTGGAAAACGCTCGAACTCACTTCTCAGACTACCGGAGCATCTGAACTTCTGGCCACGTCTTCGTTATCCATCGAGCTGCCGATCCCCAGAGTTCTGACGAACTCGATCCTCCAGAGAAGCTTTGATCGCCAAAATCTCGTTCATGCCCAAAATTAGGTTTACAGATATAAACCAATCACTGCCACCACCACAACGCCACGATCACCGTTCTGGTATTTTTTCCAAATTCCCTGATCACCCTTCCACCTTCAGTGAGAACCACGACCTCGCCAAGCAACTAGATCACCAGAGGCAACCCAAAACTCCAATTCCGATCAACCTCGAACTGCTCCCTCAATTCAATGTTAAAGATTATGATTTTTCTTTTAAAAATCAATTTTCTTTATAAGGTTTCAGTTTACAAACCTGTCTTGATAAATTAAGATACTTAGATTTCCACTTATCTTAAACATGCACTGTTGTTTCTAGTTTCCAGAGACATTCATGTTTAATTTAACTTAATTAAATTTTTAAACATTAATTTATACTGAAACAAACAACTTTTGTTTGAATCTTAAATCCTAATAAAGATCAGATCAAGTGATAATGGAATTTTAACCAAAATCTTAGTTTAATACTAAGAACAGAGAAGTTCAGACATGCATACATCATACATCATAAATTCAACCATATAAATATACATACACTTCACAATACAATATTAACCACAGCAATAACATGCAACCAAAAATATACTTTAAGTTTAAAAGTGAAGTTACTCACCATTTGAAGAAGACAGAGCTTCCAGATATGTTTTGAAAAACTTTGAAAACTGAAATCCTTTTTTGCTTTAAAACTTTAGTGCTTGATTTGGTCTGAAAACTGGAATGCTATTTGATTTTAAACTTGGTTGCTTGTTGAAAAACTTGCATGCAGGCTAATCTTGTTGAGATGTTGCTTAAAATTCCAGATTATTGCTTGCTCTTGATTTTGAAAAGAATTTACAGACTAGAATTTCAGAACTTGCTTTTGAACATGCTTCCAGATTTGAAGCAAATACAGGTTCTTGTTTGATTTTGAAAAAATGCAGGCTTGATTTCAAAACAGAGAAGTTTGATCTCTGCCTTGATTCCAGGTTGAAGAATACATGCTGGCTTTAATTACTACTTCAGATTGCATTATGAAGAGATTACAGCTTTGATTCTAGATCTTTATTTAGAAAGTGGATTACAGGTTATTGAGTTGCATTTCAAATTGGAGGTGGATGTTGATTTCATGTTTTGTTTTTGAGGAGATATTGATTTAAGGTTTGTACAGGCTGAAAATTTTCTCAAGTTTTTGAAAAGAGGAAATGGGAAAAAGAATGAAGAGGAAGTAACATATGTATAAATGCTGAAATAATTTAAATAAAAATAGAAGAAAAATTAAATTAAAGGTGACACTTGTCATATACATTAGCTATTAAATTTACACATGTTTTATCAAGCCTTAATATGGTGACATTTGTCTTTTAAGTATTTAATACATATTTTTATTTATTTTTAAATGTAAATAATAGTTTTTATTCTTTATTTAAATGTATATATATTTGAATTTCTTTTAAAGAAAATGTTATAACAAAATATATATAAATGAAAACTTATCCAAATATTTTAAAATTGTTTATTCTTTTGAATTTCAACATTTAATTCAAATTTAAAAATCCCATTTTAAAATCAAGTTATATATATGCATATATAACTACCATTTAAAATAACAATTCTATTTTACCAAAGTTTATTTATATTTATAAAAACAAAGTATTATAATTATTATTTGAAAATATCAAATTTGACAATTTTAAATAATTTATAAAAGAGATTATAAATTACTTCTATTTTTCAATGAATTAATACCATATGTAAATTGTATTTAAACTTCTATTTTTAATACATACAAATCTAGTAACATTTAAACAGAAATAAACAAACCTTTTATTTAAATTTGAACTTAAGCTAAATTCTATTTTTAAACAATTAAACATTTATATTATGTATTTTAAAACTATATAGTTATTTATTAAATATCTTTGGAAAGCTTAATATTAATTTAAATCATAATTTCCAAATTACCAAATATATATATGAAATTTGAAAACATAATTTCATTTGTTAAATTCAAACCAACTCATCTATTTACAATATATACAATTATACATATATATTATAAATAGAAAATATTTTATTAAACTTTTAAAAGATAAATCACTAATTAAATATTTTATTTAATTAGATTATTAAATTAATTCAAATTTTTATTAACAAATTATCAAATCAATTTAATTTCCAATGCAGATTATTAAATTGATACTGTCCAAATTCCCGGGATATCACAGCGATCTTGCCTACATCCACTCTGAAGTTGATGATTTTATTGATGTTCACTCGATGATTACAATATCTTCTAATGTAGTACAACTGAAAATATATGCTAAATCTCAATCTAAAGTAGCGGTGGTATTCTGGAGTAAATCTGGCAAAATCTAGGCGCTCTTTAGTACTTAGAATTGTCCGACCTCTTTTCTGAATGACTAGGGGATCTATTTATAGGTGTAGGAGGCTGATATTTCGCCTAAAATGAGGGGAGACCAGTTCTGGTACGTCAGGGGGCCCACATGGCCGAAATCTGGAGATCCGGGCCCACTTTGGGATCGATTCGACCCTTGGTTCGAATCGATCAAGAAATCATCCAATCGAGCTGAAATTTGGCGTGGACACTCTTCATCATGTGCTTAAGCTTCTGTGAAAATTTCATGTCATTTGGATTTGTAGATCTTGAGATATGATCGATTCAAGTTGGAGTCTTCCGCCATCTGAAGTCGTTCGAATCGATTCCTTCGAATCGATTCGTTCAAATCGGTCTGTTCTTATTGATTCGTTCGAATCGATTCTCTTTGCATGCGTGCGCTTCGAGTCAGTCCTCCACTTCCTTCGAGTATTCTGGGCCAAATCCCTAGGTTTTAGGCGCTTCAACCTAATGGATTCGAAGTGAGGGATTCGAAGGAATGTTCCTTCGAATCGATCGAATGGAATGCTATTCGAATCGATCAGGTTGTATCGTAGCCTGATGGGTATGGAACTGTGTTAACGGGACGGATTCGAAGATGGTGGATTCGAAGCTTTCTCAACCGTGTGGATTCGAAGAATACTTCCTTTGTGGACTCGAAGTAGGGAGCCAGTCTGATGGATTCGAACCAAGGGCATTTGGATGGAGTCGAACTGAGGGCCGAAGTGGGGCTAGGTTTCCATGGATTCGAACTATCGCATTTCGAGGAGGGATTCGAGGCAACGCTCTAGGAAAATGGATTCGAATCACTATGTGGCTGATGGATTCGAACGTTGGAGGTTAAAGCACTTTCATGGATTCGAAGTCATCAGGAGAATTTGATGGATTCGACCCTAGGGGATTCGAACCATTGGGAGACGAACTCAAGGCTATGTCCTTCACTTGCGTCGATGATATCTTGGGCGTACGAACTCAGATTGACTCGAGATTTGGAATTTTGTTCTATCTGGCCTTGCTTGACATGTCTTATCAATTGTAGCCCGATCTGGACTCGGACAAAATTCATCAATATCCATGGTGAACTTGTGATGTAACTGTCCTACAGGATGAACTGTCATTGAGTTCTAGTCAGTTTTTTGGTGTCACGGCCTTGCCAAAAGGCGGGATAACATTTGCCCCCCAAAACATGCCTTGCGATAGGAAGGTGTGTTTTGTAATGCCATAGGCTGGATGTTCATATCCTGTTGATGCCCTGCAAAGAAATTGATAGTTTTATCTGATCACAAATGATGATCATTTGGGATCGTATGTCATTCAAGGCGATATGGGACCTTTCGAGGTCGGGTGTCGTTCATGGCAAATAAAGAAATGGGACCGTTCGCGGTCGGACGCCGTTCGCGACAAATAAAGAAATGGGACCGTTCGCGGTCGGATGTCGTTCTAGACGAATTGCGACCGTTCGTGATCGTGTGTCGTTCTAGGCGAACTATGACCGTTCGCAGTCAGGTGACGTGGAAAGAGGAATGCGATCGTTCGCGATCGCGTGCCGTACGGGGCAAAAATGTGATTGTTCGCAATTGAATGTCATATTAGGTGAATTGTGACCGTTCGTGGTCGAGTGCCGTACGAGGCAGAGTGTGATCGTTCGTGATCGAATGTTATACTAGATGAAGTGTGACCGTTCGTGGTCGGGTGCCGTTCGAGGCAAACGGTGACCGTTCGAGGCTAATGGTGACCGTTCGAGGTCGGGTGCCGTTCGAGGCTAATGGTGACCGTTCGAGGTCGGGTGCCGTTCGAGGCTAATGGTGACCGTTCGAGGTCGGGTGCCGTTCGAGGCTAATGGTGACCGTTCGAGGTTGGGTGTCGTTCGAGGCTAATGGTGACCGTTCGAGGTCGGATGCCGTTCGAGGTGAATGAGTGTGCCCGGGAGGGGGACTTAGTATTATCAATGTCGGGTTCACGTTCGGGTGAACTTCTGAATCAACGATCGTGGCGGTTCGTCGCCATAAAAGGTGGGCTTGTGGACCATTCGCGATCCAAAGCATACGCAAGTAACTTCTTCTACAGAATTGAAAATATCAAATTAACGTTCACAGAAATATTCAAACAAACAAAGTCTAAATGTTCAAATTAACATGAAACAAAAGCAAAGCAAGGATGTCGAAGTGTAAATCCTCACTACGAGACGATCAACAATCATTCAGAGCATGCCTGTGGATCGTTCGCAATCTCATACATGTGTAAATGGTTTGATGTTGTTAGTGAGAAGTTTACGACTTGTTCATCGTTTATTCAAATCAATTGATAACCAAACGGTGCCCTGGTTCAGGATCACCCCTAGCTGATGTAGATGGTGGTCGCTCTGGTTCCACCGTTGGAGCTCGCCTCCTCACATACTGAAGTAGCCTGCCGTTCCTGATATGCCCTTCTACTTCATCCTTCAGGTGTCTACAATCATTCGTGCTATGTCCATTCAGCTCGTGGAATAAGCAATTTTTGTCTGATTTTCTCTCGTCGGTAGTTGAATCCCGTCGTATTGGTCTACGATAGGCAACTTGCTCTCGGGTGTCTTGGTAGATTCGCTCCAAACCCTCGTTGAGTTCTGAATATGTGGTAAATCGCGGCTCCCTTCGTTGCCGCTTTGACCTGTCATCATTTTCTTCAGCCTTTCGTTTTCCTTTATCCTGGTTTAAATCCTTTTCAAAAGGTTTTTTGTCTTTAAGTGCATAAACTTCTATTCCCTCTCCTTCTTCTCTTTCAGCATTAGCGTCTTCCAATCATAAAAACTTTTCTGCCTCGTGATAGAATTCTCCTAGATCCATAGGGGGATCCTTAGTTAATGAATTTTTGAATTCCGTGCCGTCAGCTATTCCGGACACAGCTGCCATCATAACCATGGATGGATCTGGCCAATACACCGATGCTGCTGCCGCATTGAACCGCGTCAGGAAATTCCTCAAAGACTCCCCAGCTTTCTGTTTTAGCGTTGCCAAACTCATCACATTCTTGGGTCTTGAAATATGAACCCTGAATTGCCTCATAAATTTCTCAATCAAATCGGTCCATGTTCCAATGGAGCCGCTCTCTAGCTGTCTGAACCATAAAGCTGCTATGTCTGTCAAATACAATGGGAAGCACCGGGCCATGACTTCCTGTGATGCCCCCAGCACTTCCATGTGCCTTATATACCTCGTTAGATGGACCGCAAGGTCCGTCCTCCCATCATACCTCTCTACTGTTGGCAGTTTGAATTCTGGTGGGTTCCTAGCCAATCTAATCGCAGGAGAAAAGGGACTCTTGTTCACGTCTTCAAGATCTCTGTTTACTAATCTGCCCCTCATGGCTCGCCTGACCATCTCCGCCAATCTATCATTATCTCCAAGCTGTAGTCCTTGTTCACTACCTTCGATCTGCCCCCCGAGTCCGTGTGAGCTTTCGGGTGTCTGCCCCCTTGGCTGAGCGTTCATCCCTCTATTGCCGCCAGGTTGCTCGGATGTCTTTGTCTCTCTTCCCAGGTTTGGATCAACATGTCCTAAGTGTATGCCCCCCAGCTCCGGCGCTGCGCCAGATGGTCCTGCTCCGTTCTGGATTCTGGTTGTTCCTTGATTTTGCGCTCCAATTTGTCCGATCTGTTGAAGCAAATTCTGGATCATTTCCTCTTGTCTCTTCATCATTGTCTCCATCTCTTCCCTAGTGATGAAAACTGAAGCTTGGTTTGCTCCTGAGGAAGCCTCTTGACTCCCTTCATGCTGACTTCGCTCTGGCCTCTACCTTTTACTTGTTTGTCTTGTCATGATTCTTCGGATCTGAATCTCTTAGCCTTCTGAATCAACTTTCAAAGGATAGAACTCCTGAGTTCAGTTCTCAGTGAAAGCACCAAAGTGTTTGCGCCAAAATTGGTCACAAACCCCAAATGTTGTGAAAGCACCAGTGTATGAATATAAATCAGCAATAATCACACACAAATATCAAATCTAAGCAAACAGAGTATCACAATTCAGAAATAATGAACAGAAACACGAGATTTATAGTGGTTCGGCGATCTTGCCTACGTCCACTCTGAAGTTGATGATTTTATTGATGTTCACTCGATGATTACAATATCTTCTAATGTAGTACAACTGAAAATATATGCTAAATCTCAATCTAAAGTAGCGGTGGTATTCTGGAGTAAATCTGGCAGAATCTAGGCGCTCTTTAGTACTTAGAATTGTCCGACCTCTTTTCTGAATGACTAGGGGCTCTATTTATAGGTGTAGGAGGCTGATATTTCGCCTAAAATGAGGGGAGACCAGTTCTGGTACGTCAGGGGGCCCACATGGCCGAAATCTGGAGATCCGGGCCCACTTTGGGATCGATTCGACCCTTGGTTCGAATCGATCAAGAAATCATCCAATCGAGCTGAAATTTGGCGTGGACACTCTTCATCATGTGCTTAAGCTTCTGTGAAAATTTCATGTCATTTGGATTTGTAGATCTTGAGATATGATCGATTCAAGTTGGAGTCTTCCGCCATCTGAAGTCGTTCGAATCGATTCCTTCGAATCGATTCGTTCAAATCGATCTGTTCTTATTGATTCGTTCGAATCGATTCTCTTTGCATGCGTGCGCTTCGAGTCAGTCCTCCACTTCCTCCGAGTATTCTGGGCCAAATCCCTAGGTTTCAGGCGCTTCAACCTAATGGATTCGAAGTGAGGGATTCGAAGGAATGTTCCTTCGAATCGATCGAATGGAATGCTATTCGAATCGATCAGGTTGTATCGTAGCCTGATGGGTATGGAACTATGTTAACGGGACGGATTCGAAGATGGTGGATTCGAAGCTTTCTCAACCGTGTGGATTCGAAGAATACTTCCTTTGTGGATTCGAAGTAGGGAGCCAGTCTGATGGATTCGAACCAAGGGCATTTGGATGGAGTCGAACTGAGGGCCGAAGTGAGGCTAGGTTTCCATGGATTCGAACTATCGCATTTCGAGGAGGGATTCGAGGCAAGGCTCTGGGAAAATGGATTCGAATCACTATGTGGCTGATGGATTCGAACGTTGGAGGTTAAAGCACTTTCATGGATTCGAAGTCATCAGGAGAATTTGATGGATTCGACCCTAGGGGATTCGAACCATTGGGAGACGAACTCAAGGCTATGTCCTTCACTTGCGTCGATGATATCTTGGGCGTACGAACTCGGATTGACTCGAGATTTGGAATGTTGTTCTATCTGGCCTTGCTTAACATGTCTTATCAATTGTAGCCCGATCCGGACTCGGACAAAATTCATCAATATCCATGGTGAACTTGTGATGTAACTGTCCTACAGGATGAACTGTCATTGAGTTCTAGTCAGTTTTTTGGTGTCACGGCCTTGCCAAAAGGCGGGATAACAACTTTTATATTCCTCGGAAACTTAAGAGAAATATAAAATCTTTCGATATCTCTTTTGAATGTTAATGACTCGTCTGCCTTAGGATTCTGACCTTGAGGTTGCTCAATAAATCAAAGGCTCACATGCAATGGATAATTCTTTATCGATTGTATAATATACGGCTTCTAACCAGGGCCTTTATCCTAATCTCATCTCGATCTTCAGTTTGCTCAATAAATCGAAAGAGATTATTCATACTTACAATTTCGCAATGGTCTAAGTATAATGCATGTACTTTGAGTTTTCTTAACAAATACATGCTTGTATCTTACCCAGTTTAGTCAATATATTGATAATACTACATATGTCACCCCTAGGTTCAGTTTGCAAAACAACTAAAGAGTATGCAAGTAATCGATTAACATAACTGGTAGAGGATAACTATAGATATTTGAGATTCATAACCTTTAATATATAAATTTATTAGAGTGATACAGATTTAGGAAATAATGTATTTCTTATGAAATACCACCATGACTCAAGTGCCACACATATCTGACATCACGATATATGTATAATATGTATGTATTTAGTCCTTAGATCTAAGTTGGATTTTTTACGGTTATACTTATATTATACATTTATATTTGTAAGTTTAATTCATTTATACCTGTTTATAATTTAGTTAACTTATATAATATCCATATGTTTATTATTAATTAATTCATATTTAATTAGTTCTAAATTACTAATTTAATTAACTAACTAATTAAATTATTTTTAAATTCAAAATTTTATTGTATTTATCTTAAACAATTTAAGATGAATATTAACTATAATGTTTATAGTTTTATATACATATATTATTATTATTATTATTATTGTATATGTGTGTATGTGTGTGTGTCTCCTCATTAATTAAAATTTAATTAATTTATTTATCAAATAAATATTTTATTTAATTAGAACAATTTTAAGATATATATATATATATTAAACGATAATATATATATATATATGTGTGTGTGTGTGTGTGCTTATTTTAATTATTTAATTAAATAACCTTTATTAATTAAATATTAAATAATTTTTGAAAATACTATTTTATTTTCATAAAATTTGAGAAAATATTGTATAACTTCTATAAAAAATTTGTTTTATATTTTAAACTTAACTTTTAAATTTAAAATATACATTAAATTTTCGAACTTAATTTTTAAAAATTAGCCCAAGGCCCAAATCAAGTTGGGGCTTTACAGTTCGGCCATTCTTTTAGACCTACTCCATCCATTAGGCCAGGTTAGTAGACAGGAAGGAAGAATAATTATTATTCAATCCAAAGCCTAAACATTGTTATTCTAAACGCCAATCGGATAGTATGCTTTATTAGTTGGTCCTAAATTAGTTGCTAATTTAAAACGAAAAAACCATTTTGGCTTTGATATCATTATCAAAACTGGGCCAGTCTACAACAGGTGAATAGGTAGATTTCAAAAAAATTCTATTTCGGATCATATTAGGCCTATGAAGTCTAATAGGTAATGTTAGATCCAATCTAATCAATTTAAATAAAATCCTAATTTATTTAATTTTCTGATTTATTTGTTAAACTTATATGAGTGTAATTGTGTGTATATCGTTATATACTCATGTGTGTATAACGTGTATATATAACATGGTAAAGGTGTACATGGTTAAGTTTATACACAAGTTGATATTGGAATTTAGATCTACTATGTATATACTTCGAAAACCATAGATATGTCATCTGCCTTAGTTAATTTCTTTATAAAACATGTATGTATATAATTAAAATTTTTGAAAATATAATTTATAATATATGTATTGTAATACCCTAGAAATTTGACGAATACTTTAATTAAATACTAAAAATATAATATTATGGAAATAATTGAATTTATTGGATTAATTAAATAAATTAAGAATAAAGAGGGGCAAAATGGTCATTATTAAAAGTTGGAATTTTATGACAAAAACAACATCATTACGATGATCTCATTTTTTTGATTCATGTAGTATCTTGGTTTGCCTCGTTTATAGTCCATATGGAGGAGATATGGTCAAAAACGTCCTCGAGTCGAATGGGGGCAAAAACATGAGATTTGACATTAAATTTGTGTAAACATATGAATTTCCCTCCTCTAGTTTAAAACTAACTCACATAGCCCATTTGTAACGACCCTAATTTGTGTTAACATTATTTAGGATATTTAATTAGTTAAATTAAACAAAATAATGTAAATGGTTTAGGGAATTGAGATTTGAATAATAGAAGGATAACCGTGCCAAATTAAACAATGAACAAGAGAGAATAAAAATGAAATAGTTAGGGTAATAGATAAGGGCAAAATAGGAATAAGATATATTCTTATACCCTAAACCTTCAAGCCACGTTCATTTTCACGTTCACAAACTAAAAAATAAATCTAAGAGAGGTCGGCAACCATTAAGAGAAGGTAAGAGGAAGATAAGATAAATCGAGAGAAAGAAGCTTAATCAATCTAGTTCAAGAAGCAAATCTCAAACTCCTTAATCACAAGCTAAAGGTGAATAATAGGTTACATCTTATTTTATTTTTTTCGGTTTTAGTTGACATCCGAATTTATTTTGCAGATGATTTTCCATGTTTTGATTGTTAAATGGATATATATATATATATATGCTTTTTAATGATTTATGCTATTTCATATATATTTTATGATAAGATTTAACTTGAAAAACCTATTAAATGACATCCAAATGCCTTGCGATTTTGATATAAGGTCCGAAATATTATTTTAGAGGGGGTTCAAGTTTCATAATTTTCAAAATTAGTGTGGATTTATTATGAATTTTCTAATAAAGAAATTGGTTAAATTGGGTTTAAAATTAATAATGGCTATTTTATATTGGTTTTGGATCAGAAATTTATGTATGTTGGAAAACATATTAAAAGTGATTTATGCAAATTTTTGTAGAATTTTCCTAAGTGTTGTAATAAGTATATAAAATTATTTAAGGTATGGGACTTAAATGTTTTATATGTTTTTAAAAGGAGAAGGAGAAATTTATAAATGTTTTAAAATGTTAATCTCTGAAATTCAGTAGTACTTTTAGAGAAAATTTTGAAAAAGTATTGGCAACCAATCGTATGTTGACAAACAAAGCAAGTTAGTTAGAAAGAAATTACTTTATAAAGTTAAAACTCAATTTTACAAGGCTATTTTTGTTTTGTCACTTTCGGCAGCACCTTTCGACTTCATACTTCCGCCTCCAACCAGTTCGAAACCAATACACAGAATATCAAAGACTTGGTATGTAGTGGATTGGAGATAGGAGAAAGGTATAGAGTTGAAACTGGGCTTTCGAAGGGGTCGAGACCTTGTTTTGCTTTCAAAAGGAAATGTTGCTTGCTTTGCTTTCGAAAAGAATGCTTTCGAATGAGATGGCTTTCGACTTGGTCAAGTTTCTATAAAGAAAAGAGCTTTTGAAAGAGGCTACCGCCTTTGTTTTAAGAAAATGCTTTCGAAGGGGTCGAAACCCCTACTGCCACATTTTACCTTTCGAAGCAATGCCTTCGAAAGGGTTCTTCCGCTTTAAACCTTGAGCTGCTTCTCCAATGCTTTCGAAGGGGTGGTTTCAACACCATCCACTTCTTTTACTTAGGTAATTGCTTTCGAAAGAGTTGCTTTTGGCTTAGTTCTTTTAAGACCCTTTTGAGATTTTGAAAGTTAAACCCAAAGGTTTTAAAAGGAATGGTTTTAAATGGTTTCGAAATTATGTTCCACGTATTTGTACTTGAACCCAATGCTTTCAAAAGATTTGATTTATGTAAAGAACCTAATGCTTTCGAAAGGTATATAATAAAGGTTTCGAAGGGGTGGTTCCTCAATGTTTTCGAAAGGTTTACCTTAGTGTTTAAATGGAGGGTTTCCAATGTTTTCGTAAGGCTTGTTTAAAGTGTTTTGAAAAAAGGGATGTCTTAGGTTTTTATAAAGATTTCAAAGGATACTTTCAATGTTTTCGAAAGGTCTATTGTAAATGGTTTCGAAAGGTATGTTTTGACCAAAGGTTATAAAGTAAAGTAGTTTACTTGTACCGAAAAAGGGTACTTTCAATGGTTTCCAAAGGGGCAGTTTCAAAGGTTTCAAAAGAGATTGTTTAAAGGTTTTAAACCAAGGTTTCGAATATTTTCATCAACAATGTTTTATGTAAAGTATATATAACATGGCTAAGTGATTTGAGTAAAGCATAAAGTATATTTTCCTTGTTTAAGTATGATTTATAGGGTTAAATATATTTGAAAGAAATGTTTTCAAGGAAAGTTTGATGGGGTAGTTGACCCTAAGTAAATGACTTAATTTACTAGAATACCAGATGGGACTGGTATAGGGTCGTGCCCTATACTTTAGCTAGTAGCCCCTAGCTAATGTATGTCCAAAATTCCAGTGTGTAGGGCTTTATCACTGGTAAGACTAAAATGATATTACACACATAAAGGAATATACAAAGTAAAGATAGGTTATTGGTGAGCCCGCAAAACCATTAGGATCAGTTGACCCTGGGAGAAGTAAGTTAGGGACAGACCGTCCAGAAGAGTGTCTAACAGAAGTTAGATTATTTGTTATTTTGTCTGGTAGGCCCGAGTCAGCCAAAGGTCGGTAGTTAGCCAAACAAACCTATAGTGTTCGGATGGATAGTCCATTGATTACCTAATTTTTATGCATACATGATATTGCTATTATTGCTTTAACCAGTTTGGTTGTAGGATTTTGATTTGCAAAAGATATGTTTTAAAAAAAGATATTAGTGAAGGGAAACCCATTCCGCTAAGCGGCGTGGTCTCACTTAATATCCGTAAACCGAGGTGTATAGTATTATTCACACTAGGCTTTATGTCTGACTCGAAGTTTATGTTTCTCGTTTAAACTTTTGGGTGCTCAAAATATTATTTGAGTAGGTTGAGAGTTGAGGATTTATAGGTTTTAGTAGGTGGACGAATAAAGCTTCCGAAGACGTGCAGGAGGCATAGATAGCTATTTAGGAGTTGTTACTTTTATTTCTATTTCCGCTATGATGTATTAAGATAGTTTTTGTCTATTTAGTACTCTGATCATTCAATGGGGCATCTTTATATGTCGCTCTTGACGTAATTTGTAATAATTATATTTGATCGAAACCTGAGATTCGTTTTGGGATTATGTATCTGAATATGAAATATTGATTTGAAATGTAATCAGAAAAGTTATTTTAATTTGTTTTGATTTTATTTCATATTCATGTGCTTCTGATATTATGGATACCATTAACGTTACCGTATTTTGTCATCGGAAGCTAATGTTATGGATGACTGCAGCGTCTGTAGCGCTTAGCTTCGGGTCTCAAGATAGGGGATGTTACACCATTTTAGGAAAACTACCCCAACACTTCTTCCTCCTCCTCCATCTCTTCTCAACCAACCACGAATCAAATCAATCTCTCTCAAAACTCCACCGAACTAAATGAAACTAGCGGTGTTGCTGAGCAATTGGACATGATTATGTACCTGAAGCGATTTGGGGGCAAAATCCTAAAGCATGGAGGTGCAGCAGGCCCGGACAGTGAGGCATAGATATGAAATCCCGTACATAATTTTCAACGTCCAACTTTAAATCCGCATATCTCCTTCGTTTCTTAATGAAATTCGATGATCCACCCATCAAACGACCATATGAATGAGGACTACGATCTGGAAAAGGAGTTAGGGGCAAAAAACGAAGGTTTTTGGCAGGAAATGGTGGAACAGTGAAGGCAGTGGAAACTTTGGAGTTTCGATGAGTGATCTATGCTTTCCTCCTCGTATAATACAATTTTGATGCTATAAGATGATTTGCAGGCTATAGTAGTATAAATAATCATGTATAAATAATTTTAATTTGGAATTAATAGGGAATCGAGAGGGATTTGAATAATAATAGCACTTAGAAACTAGGTTTATTAAAAACTTAGTAATTTGGTAATTATTTATCAAAATTTGGTGAAATAAATGATTAAATCTAACTTACGATTCTAAGGCTAAGGTATAGGCACGGTCTTTGACAATATGAGGCAAATCAGTTGCTGTCGGAGGTAAGAACGTTGATGAAAACTTCAGAATCCCCAAAATGAAATTTGGCTGAAATACGTACATCAGTGCACCAATCCGTGCAAACTGGTTCACCCATGCACACTAAAATTGTTAGAATGAATCTTGGCCTTAATAGCTTATATAAATATTTAATGAAAGATTCGACTCTTGTTTTTTATTTTGTTCTAGAAGGTTATCCAAGGCGTGATAAGATAAATGATGGTGATATGGAATAAACAAATGTGCAGAATGATATGTATATGTGTAGTGATATGGAAATGTGATACGACAATGGATGTGGACATAAACGAGTCTGGGATGTAGGTAGACGACTTAGAATGTGTATGCAGATACAGATGCGGTCTTGTGAAACTTAGTAGGTGGTCTAAGCATGACGATTTGTTCGCCCAAAGGCTACAACGAGGTGGATTTTAAGCGACTCTGAAGGTCATGGGTGGACCAGGGCATGAGTCCAATTAAGTAGCATAAGGACAATAGGCTTTCCTGTTGGCTTTGGGCGATCTAGGGAAATGATTCCTATACTCTATTTTGGTGGTGGCGGGCAATAGGCGACCTTATAGGGCATGAGGTTGAACCATGGCATGAGTCTGTATAGATATGATGTGATATGGTTATATGTATAAGACAGTCAGATATGACGTGGGGACGGAACGTATGGTGGCCGGACAATAGACTCATATCATATCATATTATAGTATTATTTTGTAGTATATGTAGGGTAATGTATGGCTCACTTACCAGACTTATGTCCAACCCCCTCCTAACTTCCTTAATATATAAATATCTATGTTGATGGAGTTTGGAGATGAGATGGTACCAAGATCAAAGACTCCTTTGTATATTGTATATATGATATACATAGGTGTTGTAACCTGGAGTGGACTATATATATGGATTTTTAGACATAAGTATTTGACATTGTAGCCAATGTTATGGTGATGTGACTACGGTATTTATTTATGTATTATATCTATTTCCTTCCGCTATAAGACTTTGAAAGTATATAGTAATAGTTAAGACCGTTAATGATATCTTGTATCTACCTATGTCTATATATTCTTATTTTATCACAACCCCAACAACTCCTCCTTTTTTCGGATCTCGGCTTATGGACGTCGGTTCAAGCGTTGGACCTAGGGTAAAAAAGGGTTGGTTGTTCCATGTATATTAAATATTATATAGAAAATATCTCATAAAATTTTGACTAAGTTTATATTTCAAATTGAATTTTAATTAATATCTAAATTGAATTAGTAAATAAAATTTAAATTTAAAGCTAGATCTAAGATCCAAATTTGAAGTTTATTAGATATCTTAAAATTTGACTTTGAAGTACTTTATAAAATAGATTTAAAACAATATACATTAATAATTTAATTTGCCGAAAATATTTTAGCTAATAATGCACATAAGTATGAATTTATAAACATAAGATATAATTAAATATTATGATATATATATAATATTTCGATGGAAAGTTAAAAATATTATATATATATATATTTTAAATTGCCAGAAGCATTTTTTTAATTTAAATATACAAATACAAATTAAAATTATTAAAATTAATTTATTACAATATAAAATATTTAAATGTAATATAAATATAATTTGGGTGATTTTTTATTTTCGAAACATAAAATATTTATATAATATACATGTATATTTTATTTAATTTGAATTTAATACATATATAATGATGAATGAATAAGTACACATTTTTTAAATTTTATTTTCATAACAAAAATTTTTGTTTTTAAAAAAATATTAAAGCTAAAAACATTATATATATATATAATTGTATTCAACATAATCAATCAATTAACAGCTAATAATCATATATAACACATATACAAGAGGTGATACATATATAATAATATAGAGAACATCATATATAAATTGTAAACAAGGATGTACATGATGATATGTTGCCTTAGTCTCACACGTTGATCTAGTTTGTCTCCGTGATCTCTCATATCTACGCCCACTACCATAAACAAACGGTGTGCCAGCATCAGATATAATTGAATTTAACCGAATAGAGGTGAATGAAGTTTGAAATAAAAGAGGTTAGGTGAAGGGGGAAGCCAAAAAAGTGAAACCAAAACAAAATGCCTTAGGTTCCTTTTTGTAGGGAAAGACGACTAAAAGATCTAGCACCAATCACTCCTTTACCAAGTCCAAACTTGGACTCCTTCACCCTCACACTTGGCCGACCATAACATGGGTCCATATAGACTAAGTCCCTTTATAAAACCATTAATAAATTATTTAATATAAATCGAATTTATATTTTATCGATATCATATATCGATACACACACATTTAACTTTTATATATGCACCCAATAAATTACTAACAGTACCTTAAACAATTCTAGAGGCAGCTCCATTTTACTAAACATACCCCACATAATAAAAAAAATAGTTAATATTTCATAAATGTTACATAATTTAGTTAATTTGTAAATATTATAAATCAGTTAAATCAAGTAGTGTTTCGGAGACTGAATAGATTCGGTTATGCGACTCAAAGATGTGAATTTAACCATCGATTAATATTCGAACATTTCAAAAAACAATGTTCGCATGTCACCTTAGCTAGTGGTGCATCAGTTTGACTTAAGTCATCGCCTACAAATCTCATCGGTAAAATCCAATTTTACAATTTATGTGGTACCTTTTAGTAATGATTATTTACACCAATTGCCTTCATCAAATCTATATCACTTTAGGATTTATGGAATTTGGTTTTGATCAAAATTCAAATATCATCCATATCAATTCAGTTAGTCCATAAACAAAGTCCTTGGTTCAATAATAACATTAATTATTAACTATAATACTCTGGCCAGAGATTTTGACCTTGAGTTGACTACAGTTTATTGTGATACTATCCTCATACAACCGAGGAGGCGAATTCTTTATTGAATAGTGTTTCACTTCCAATGCTTTAACTCAGACCCAACTATAATCAAGGTGGAGTATCCACGTTGAAGTATCAACATTATTCTCAAGTCGAGAGAACTGTGAAATATCATCACATAAGATATGATGTTTAACTTATCTGTTGTTAACCAACGGGAAACCCTCAGATAGGTCATTCCATAATTATCCAATAACTATTAGTACGTATCCCCTTAGTTCCCCCTATAGTTATGAGTAATAAAATGCCCAATATTTAGAGAACATTAGGTACCTTAGTCTTGACGTATGTGTCGATATCTTTTCTTGAAACGTCTTGACTAGGTATATTTAAAATAATTTATTATTTAATATTGTGATAATTTTCTCATGATTACAACTCCTTATAACTATTATAACATAACATATTATTTAAGGATTTTCTATTTAGTACACCTAAATTAATGATAGTTAATATATCATAGTATAACAAGTATATAATAGAAAACAAACACCTTTATTATTAAAAAGTTTGGTTATAGAGTTAGATATATGTAATACATTACGTAAGTGCCCTTAGGGCATAACCCTGACTCTCTTAGGTAACGACCGATAAAGGAGGGATAAAGTGATCAAAGATGCTTCGAGTCAAATATGAGGCATTTGTGAGTTGCTTTAGGCTCGACGTGGGAAAATCCTAGGAACTTTGTGAAGTGGTCAAAGATGTTCCAAACATTGATAGTGTGAATAGTTTGGATCGAGCTCTTTAACTGTAAAGCGTTCATGGGATCTGGTGATGGTCCAAAGGAGCATGTTCAACGATGTTAACTGATGGGGTGGAATGTATAGTTTGGTCTACTATTAAGTCATGTGCCAAAGGGATCGATGGACAACAAGGAGATGTGATGTCTGCTCATGGAGCAGAGTGTGTGATAGAGTTCACTTGTGCATCCTTGAATTTAGTGATGGACTGGCTCACCTTAGTGATGACAGTACCTCAGTCAAGGTATTTTTTGAGAATTAACGTGACCTAGTGTGTCGTTGACCTTAGTGGTAGCCAGATGAGTTATCATGTATCCAAAGGCTTCTTAGTGGTGATCTGAGACTTAGTGAGCGATTTTTGCGCTTGCTTGATTGTTATACTTCCTACGATTGTTGTATTTTGAGATGGATGTCATGTGATGCAGGTACTAGTGAGTTAGACACTCCAACACCCTATATTATACTTATTTTAGTACTCCTATATGGTGCTAGTGTAGCATATACCGTGTTTATATGCTAACTTATTGAATGCAGAGGTAGGTCAAATATGATTTTTCATACTCGATATTCCTATGTATGATATATCTATTTTTATATCTACATTGGGATTAGAAATTTTCTCATACCAAAGTTATGTCTGACCTAAGGTTATTTGCTTTGCTTCTTATCATCTTAGGTACTCTTAAAGGAGTAGATCGGTGATAACAAATATGAGATAGTGCATGGAGCTAAGAGGATGACGAGCAGGTGGCTAGCGCTTTTATATATCTATTTTTGAAGCTATCATGCTATTTCAGTTGTGTATTACTATGGAGCTATATCAATATATCTGTTAGAGACAGTTTTCTAATTAGAGTTTATTTGATCAGGTGTATAAACTCTATTGCATTTTACTTTGAATAACTTTGATGAACCTGATGCACTCTGATTCTATTTGGTTCATTAAGTTATATTACTATCTTGCTTGGTTTATATCTATTTTAGTTATTATATTTTATCTCATGCGCTATGAGATATATGAGAGGTTTTGCTTTGGATTGCTATAACTTTACCCTTGATTGTCACTATACATTAGTCGGATACCATTGTTGTGCACAGTTTATGGTATTTAGGTACTGACTTTGTAAGATAGTCGTCACGCAAACCCTATGATTATCTATATATATAATAATAATAATAATAATTTAACTCAAAAATATTTTTGGAAAATATACCTTTATTATTTCCCAAAATATCTCTCAATGCTATAAATTATATAACATCATTTCCCCATAAAACCCGTAAAGAAGCCATATTATTATTTGTATAGCAATAATACTTGTTTAAATTCAAATTACTACTTATCTCAAACAACGTAAAATTTTCCTCAAATTCTATTATATATTTATTACTATAAAACTCAAAAATAGTAATAGTTTACCAAATATTAGCGATAAAACATTACATTTAAATAAATGAAGATTTAAACATTGTCGAACAATAAATCTCATACTAGTTTCTAAAACAAAGGTTATTTAAAAATTTCTTGCACGAATGATAAATTTCTTTTATATATACCTTATGCTTCACTAATAACCAATAATGTAAATCCAACCAAAATCTCATTTTAACTATACTGATCTCATGTCCAATCAAATGAATGAGCCCACCACCCTCTTACCTACGCATTTCTAGAGTTCGAGAAAGACTTCCCCTCAAAGTTCATAGGATCTCCTTCATTGATTATCGAGGATTATCGAAGAAAGGTTATATGAAGTTATACACATTTTGTGTGATGTTTGTATTGAACTATGTCGGCCTAGTGTTTCCTATGCCAATCATTTTGTTTATCAGATTTTTATCATTTTGGTATGAAAGCTTTATATTTTCAAAGACAATATTGATTGGTTGAGATTGAAAGTAATTAGTAGAATCAGCTTATCATGTGCCCTAAGGGCACATGCTAAGTTTGTTAAATTACGTTAGTTACCCCAAAATTCCATCATTTTTCATGGTATAAGGGTAATATATATATATATATATGTAACCTTCGAAAATCGGCACCCGTACTTCACGTGTACTCAAAATGTCGTAGTTTCAAACGCCGAATCTGGCTTCCCGAAGCTTATAACACCATTAAGTACAACAACACAGCGGAAAAAAAAAGAATATATCAATATACATAACATCGATACAATGACAGATAGAAAATCTGATACAATATAATACAACAGAATGATACAACGGATATCAATATACATCATAGATATGATACAAGAAATAGCAACAGAAAGAAAATAGATAACACCAGCAGCGGATAGAATATCTCCAATAGAATGCTCCAATCCATAGCTAGCGAAAAGCAAGGTCAGTCGTCCAAGGACTGACTAGCTCCAGATAATCTACTAAACCTGAATATCTGAGAAACCCAACTCTACACTGCTCATGTGGAAAATTATGAGCACCCAGAGTTTAGGAAAGGAACAATAAACTCCGAGTCAGTCGTGGGACTGGTGTGAGCAACAAAAATAGTTTATCTTTAAAACAAACACAAAAGAAGTAAAAGACATTCGCAATGCTTTTGGAAAATGAAACTACCATAAGGCCTCCCGCACACACACACAATGCAAACGCAGAATCAGAGGAGATTTCTCCTTATGATAGTCAAAGATGCTTACTACGCAAAATCATTGGATTATTATTATTAGTGCATAGTGCAGAAAACACTTCGAAAGTATAATATTAATCTTAGCCAGCATAGACATTTCGAACTATGCCTACTATATCTACCATCTAAACAGTGGGGCACCACCATAAGTAAATGGCAGGTTCTACAACTAAAACCGTACAAGTTCCATATTGGGAAATGGATTTCCAACAAATGGTCAGGCTAAGGAACTTCCTTTCCTATTGCCGAATGGGATCGCCTCTGGCTGGACGTCCCGAGAGACAAACTGCTCTCTGCCAACACAAGGCCGGGTTACCCCTATAATAGGTAACTCACGAATATGCCACCTCCCGGTCCTTTGGGACCTTTATCCGAGGCCTCGGTAACCAACATCACACATAATAAATAAAGTGTGTCCACATGAGTAAGTATCTAGGCTCCATACCATGATACCACCCTTTTCCAGAAGGAAATGACACACCCTAAAGGGCGCGACCCTCATAACCTTGCCGCATATTCCTGTTTCGACCATTTCCGGGTTGTGAGGTTCGAAGAGGTCTCGTCCACAAAGCTACGCTTTGTCACAAAGCCATGCTTTGGGTCAACAGATGATCAAAGTAATGATCACAAAGATAAATGATCAAACAAATGATCATATCACAAATGATCAAATAATGATCATCACACAGCAACACTCAGTATGTAACATTACCAAATTGGGAGTATATTGCTGATAACCTTCAACTACATAACCTCTGAGCTCGTACGTCTCAGAGAAGGGTGTTAAGCTAAGAGAATAAATTCTCCGCCACCAACAGAAATGTATTTGAAAGAAATCTGCTTTATATCTCAAAGTGTAATGTCAGACATGTAACCATACAAGTCTGTTCCGGGTTCGAACAGAACCGAAGGCACTTCCGAAGAAGCCCTTGCAAATCCGAATAATTTTCTAATCACGTCCGGACTTCCCATCACAAAGGGTGCTAAAATCTCTATACCGGGGACCAGTCGATGCAGAGACATTCGACGAGTTGTCCTTTCGTTTTCGAAATTATCTGGTCTTCACCACCGGTCTTCAAATGTAATCCATATACGACGTATCATTATTCAGAATGGGTTATATGACACAAAGGTCCTCTCCCGGCTAAACCGAATAATGAGCGCAATACTTTAAAACATATGGATATTGGGATTTCAATTAAGTCACAACTTATTACCCAAAATCTTTCTTCAAATGGTTTAAACAAATTACCATTTTTAAATCTTTAAACAAAAAGATTCATTCTAACAACCTTCAATAGTTTAAACAATTTCCACACTTTAATCTTTTAAACAAAAGATTCATTCACAGATTTTCCAAATTAATTTCCATTTCAATTGGATTAACTCGTTAAATCTTTAAAACAAAGATTTAACTCATAGCTTTCAAAACAATTTAATTTCAATGGTTTAAACAAATCACCATTTTAAATCTGTTAAAAATAAATAGATTTAATTCATAGCTTTCAAAAAGAATTCATTCATAACTTGGAAAACCATTTTTTCAATTCAATCTTGAAATTCCTTTAATTAAACTGGAATTTCATTTCTTATCTGAAAGCTTTTATTCTTTTAAACAAACAGTTTCATTTTGGAAATCTGATTCATTTATACCAGTTAAGGTTCTTGGGTTAAATTCAAATTCTCAAACCAATATTTTAAAATGGTTCCAATTCATATAAACACATTTATAACATCCTTAACCATTATTTCCAAACATGGAATTCAATTCCAAATTATTTGAATTCAAATTCAAATTGAATTTCAAATCTAAATCAAGTTATTCAAAAATAACTTTAATTTTTGAAAACACCCTTTTCAAAAGCTTTAATATTTAATCCAAATTCATTCCCAAAATAAATTGAAATTAACATTTCAATTTCGAAAATATTAATTTTAAATCATCTGTGACTTAACCGATTTCCACGTGAAATCCATATTTGTGTGTGTATGGTGTAGTCCAGGGGTTTAACACAATAGTGCAACACAATGAATCATCACAGATCAAAATACAGGATATAGTTTATAAGCAATATAAACTATAACGCTTATCGTTCATGCATAAACCACAGATATATAGATATCACAGATAATAAATTACATCACAGATAATTTATCACAGATCGCAACATAAATCAGGTGTATTACAAAGCATCATATATCAGGGATATCAAACAATTCGCATTCAATAGAGTCTAAAAATCCATAAGGTAAATTAAATGTCTGATTAATTTAAATCAGATAAGTCATCAATCGTGGTTAATTAACAGAAATTAATTTCAAATCATTTGATTGATTATCCTTTAATCATTTATTTATTAAATTAATTAACCTTTAATTATTCGATCGTCCTTTAATTAATTTCCTTTAATTAATTCATTAATAAATTAATCAACCCTTAATTAATCACCCTTTAATTAATCATTCTTAGTTAATTACAACAAGTGATTATTAATCAACTTTAATTTATTAGAATATCCAACATTAATTACAATGAGCAATTAATCCCTTAATTACTTTCATTAAGTAATTAACAATTTAAAATTGATTATCTTAATTAATTAATCTTAATCATTAGTTTAAAAGTTGACAAATAAATCATTCCTTAATTATCTTATTAATTGATTAATTAAATCTTAAATCATTTAAACTAAATTACTTTAAGGTCAAATACTTATCCCATTAATTTCTAAATTTTCAGTATCAACTAGATTTAACATCTTACCTTGATTTATATTTAATTATATTACTAAATTAAGTTTAAATTATCATAAAATAAATTTTTAGCTTAACAAATTTAAGTTAACTAAATTACATAACTTATTAAATCAAATGTTTAATGAATTCATTCACAATTGAATTCTACTTTAAGAAAAGTCTTAAACTAAATTCATTTAAATTTTAAAACTTTGATTTAAAAACTCTTTAAAACTGGGTTTGGAGAATACTTCGGGTCCTACCCGTGCTTTGCTCGAAACTGCTTCGAGGCAACTTAGTATTTACTCGTCTCTATCTCCAGTTCCTTCTCTCTTCTTCTACAATCCTTTAACTAAGTTTATTTTCTAAGTTTTAATAAACTTCCACGATGAAACTCACACGAACTCGAGTTCTAACTCGAGCCAATCGACCACCTACTCGAGAATCGCTTTGAGAAATCAACTCGAAAATCCCGAGTCCCACCCCTGTTCCTTCTTCCCCAAATCTTAACAACGTTCAGATACGAACGTGCATGTGTGCACGTACACCACCCATTGGAGCAACTTCGATCAACCATGCCATCGTCAACAAGTCGACAACTCCCTCCTCCGATGACCTGACCACCCAGTTCGCCACCACAAACCCAAATTCGAAAACGAGCGATTCGACCCCTCCTGGCATTCGAACCTGATCCTACACATTTCCTCGCCATAGGTGACCCTGATCACCAGTAATCATGGCCATCCACCTAGAACCGCCTCACCGACCCACGCTCCATCCTAAATTGGTCCGATCACCCCCGAAGCCACCTTCACGACGCACGAGTTCAAACAAAACCGACAATCAAAATCGAAGCTTAAACCCTAAATCTAGCTCGCTCATTCTCCACAACGATCTAAAAAATTATCCCCCTTTTTCTGATAACCACCAACCCCTCGGCCACCTTTACGTCAAATCACGTGGCTTAATTCGTCGTTGATCACCGGGAATTCGCCTAAATCCATTTAACGTTCATCTCCCAAATTCTCGCAACATACTAGGTTAAAAATCCTGAATTTCTTATCAAATATCATGATTTACTAAGACGAATAAAATTTTGAAATCAAAACTCAAATTTGTATCAATGAAATTTCTGAACAAAAATGACTTGACTGTGGTTTATTTTTTTCCCACTAAAACCCATTTACTTTTAGTGCTTAAAATATTTTTAGAAGGAAGATAATACAAATCCTAACATATTCTATCCTGACCTCAAAGTCTCAAGATGATTAAAAGGTGTTTCGGGGTTTTTTTTTCTTTCAATCAGGTTTTGAAACCTGTTATATTAAGAACAGAAACATTTTCTGTTTTCAAAACTTGCGCAGGCACATTTATCTGCATATACATACATGTTTGTTCACATGCAACTGATTTTCAACTTCACTTCAGACATGCAGTTGTATTTCACAAACAAACATTCAAATAAATCACATGTCAACCAAAGTAAAAGAAAGGGTTTAAGAGTTTGCTCACCTTAGATTCCAGAAAGAAAAGAGCAGAGTTGTTTTAATATGAAACAGGCTTGAAAAGTTGCAAAGTTGAAATCTTTCTCTTTGATCTTTGCTTTTGTATTTGAATTTGTGTTGTTGTTTCAGTTGAAGCTTTGTTTAAGTTTGAAAATGACATTTACTTCAAATTTTTCTCAGTTTTGTAATGGACGAATTAAGAGGAGAAGGCTGATATAGAAATGAGTTAACAGGGAATAAAATTTATACAGGTGATATCTTTTTGCTTGTACAACCGGGTATATATTTTGTACAAAGTAAATATATTTAATCTGCTTGTACAACTTAGTTCAGAGATTTTTCCTTCTCAATAGGAGGCTGATATGATAATATGGTGGCTTGCATTAATGGTTTGTACAACATTTATATTTTCTTTTCTTTCCTTTCGGTTGAAGGTAGTTTACATTATGGGCTGCCTTGTACAATGGCATGCGTGAAGTTGAAATTTTCTTGTACTTGTTAATTTCGGCTGATAACTTTCTTTGCCATGCTAGAGATGCAACATTAAATGCATATGTACCTTATGTCTTCTTTGCTTATCCTATTATATTTGTATTTCTTTTGTTTCATACTTATCTTCATTTTGTTCCCGTGTTTCATATTCAAGTATATGTATATTTCTTTGTTCCTTTGCTTTGTCTTATTACTCTATAAACTAAATGAATTTAATATGTTGGTAAAATTTATCTAATGTGTTTACTTTATATTTTACAATATAGCTTATGTATAATTATTTTTCTAGCTTAAATTTTTATTATAATTTATCATATATATATATATATTAATTTCTATTTTTATTATAAAAACCATCAATCCTGAATTTAAATTATTTATTTACTTTTATACTTGTGTCAACGTATTTACTTTTATACTTATTTTCAAACCATTTATATTTTTAAGATTTTAAATTCAAATAATTTAACACATTTTTATTTGAACTCGGGGAAACTCGCCTCAATTTATCGATTAACATTTCAATTTAATTCAAAAAATTAAATTAATTATCAAATTAAATGTAATTAAAATTCGAGGTCGTTACAATATATATATATATATATATATTAGCATAAAATAATCATTGTTAACATGTACCCTTCGGGCACACATCAACAATACCTTCGAAGAAAACCCAAAACAATGATTTCTTACTCCATTACAATGTGAATGTAATACTAAAGTAATTGTAAAAAGATCTTAGAGAAAAAAGAATGCAATAAAGGAAGCATCAAAATATATATTCACGTACTTTATTAAATTCACTAATGAATTATCATTGAAATGAACATGTGTATTTGGTACACAAGTAGTGTATTATGACAAGTTCATTGAATATAAGACGGAAGTAGAATAATATTATGTACAAAGGAAATAAAAGAATTTAATTTGGTTGAATAAGTGAGTGTATTGGAAAGAAGTTCCAAATTTACCTAAAAATAAATAAGATTAAATCTCAAGAGTCAATCCTCCCTATGATACATAATGATGCATAGATAAGGAGTAATCGGACTTCGTTGGACAAAGCATGATAGATATTCAATGAAGTTGAGTTAATTTCTGACTGTATAATCATGCATTTAAGCATAAGTAAACAAGTTAAATTTAATTTCATCTAAAGCTTAGTTTACGAGATCATACAAGATAAAAGTTGATAAGAAACATGTACATATCCTAAGCTAAGGAGTTGACAAGTAGTATAAGTCAAGAGGCTGCACCTAATACTTGCTTATGATGGATCTTGTCTGGACTATCCAAAGAAGTTTGGGACCAACCAATATTCATTGATCCATTTATGTTATGAACATATGTTTCGTAAACTCGAAACTTAATCAGTTTTATACATATATAAGTGCAGTTCATAAATTATTTCAAGATGCATGTTCCGTCGAATTGAGAAACAATTGTTGTTTCAAGAAATGCCACCTTCATGTTGAGTGAATTTATTTTAGAATTGGTGGTTGTAAAATGGACTTTGATACGATCCAAAGACTCTAACATAGAAACTGATTACGTAAGATGAAATAAAATCAGCCAAGTTTAAAATGGACATAATGCATTAGAATCTATAATAATAATTCTTGGACATTAAAGAGTAACTATGGTTTCTTATCGATGTTGAGAAAAGAATTTCCTCAGTTGTCAATAAGCCATGAAGTGTATTGACTCTCCAATATGGCACGGTGCGAGAATCTGGAATGGGTTCCATGTATATTATCAAAATATGATTATTTTAGTTGTACCTAAAAGGGTATGATTCATCGACCACATATGTTTCTTTAAGAAGAAGACAAATGCAGTTGGAATGTAGTAAGTAGTCTTGATGAGAATAACATCGTAAATTTCAATTGTTAAAATTAATGTAGCAGATTTGTCATTCAACGTGCTTATTAATTCTGATATTACTCACAAGTTATTGACCGATATGATTTTGAGTTTTGGGACATATATGTTGAAACAAGAATTCTAAATAATGATTTAGAATAGAGTGGTTGCACATAACAATCAAACTGTCTCGATGTTAGTAATAGCGATAATTGAGTTTGTGTGTTTCAGAATTGAGCAAATATTTTCACAAAGAAATCAAATAGTCTGATTTTTAGTCGAAATGTAGAGGAAGTGCGTGTCTGTAAGAAAGAACATTAAAGCATACTAAGATATTGCTAAACTATAAGTAAACAACATACCACTACAAATTATTAATGATGTACTCATGTTAATTTTTTTTTTGTTTATTTAGTTCTCGATATTGGATTTGAAAATGGCATCTTTTATAATCAACATAAAAGGATATTCGGATCTTCCCAAAGATATACACAAACACCATATTAAAATGTTTAATATGGAGCATATAAGAATGATTCCTTATGCATCAGCAATAGGCATTATTATATATGTTATATTGTCCACTATATTCCAATTTGATTATGTAACTGGTGATAGAGTTAGGGGTATGTTCTCGAGGCAATTTTATAATTTATTGTAAATTATTAACTTTGTAATAAAATCTCATTAGAAATAAAATGTGTTTTTCTTTCTATTATATACTTGTTATAATGTGTTATATTAATTAATTATTTAATTTAGGTGTATTTAATAGAAAATCCATAAATGGTATGTTTTGTGAAAGTAATTACAATGTGTTGTAATCGTAAGAAATTTATCACAATATGACAAACATATCGTTTTAATATTCCTAATCAAGATGTATCGAGACTGGATATCAATTCACCGTTAAACCTAGAGTACATAACACTCTCCAAATGTTGGGCAGTATATTACTCATGGTTGTTGGCGCACCAAGGAGTTATGTATTGATAGTCATTGGATAATTATATATTGACTCACTCGATAGTTTTCTATTAGTTCATATAACTCATGTCAAACATAAAATAACGATATAACAATATTACATAGTGTGAGGAATGCGGAATATGGATCTTAAGGCTAGAATGAACACTAGAGGGGGGTGAATAGTGTTTATAAGAAATTACTAAATCTTTTTGAGTTATTGTTGATTTGTACACAAATGTATGCAATATTCAGACACATATATAATCACAGAATCAAACACAGATGCAGAAATAAAGTAAATGCAGTAAAGGAAAGAACACACCGGATTTTATACCGGTTCGGAGTTACCCTACATCCAGTCCCGCACAACTAAGTACGGATTTCCTTTCGAAAGCAATTCAACAATTACAACCCTCGATTTCAAGGCCACGAGGTACACCCTCCAGAATCACAATCCTCTGGGTAGAGATACTTGATTTCCAGGCAACAAGTTCACCCAATTGATTTCTCAAGGCTACAATCACATCTTTTCTCACTTGATTGATTTCCAAGGCTACAGTCACGCCTTTTACTCTATTGATTACAAAGAAAGCCTATAACTCTGAATAGCACCGGGATCTTGTTGAGATAGTGATAGAGAATTAAACCAGAGATGATCTTGTTAGATTCAATGTTGATTTCGGCAGAGTGATGATAGGATTTTGAATAAGAAAATGTGGAAGAAGAAGAGAAGTAAAAAACCAGAAAATCTAATCTTTAAATTCGTTGAAACTAACCCCTGTTTATAGAAGAACAACAGCCATGTCCATTCGTGAAAGGTTATGGCGAATAGACACTTCTTTTGAAATTCAAATTTTTGAATTTAACTGTCACTATGTCGACATGGGGTACTAGGGCATGTCGACATCCCAAAGCATTCTTTGAAGATTTGATTTTCTTTGAAAATAACCTTTATCTTATATTAAAAACTATTTTAACTTTATAAATATACTTGACTATAGATAAAATACATAGATAAATATAGAGAATAATATATATATAATTTTACTATAATTTTATATTTAAATCTGAGTATAAATATATTATAATTAAAAGATAGTTTAAAACAAACGAAGTTTAAAACAAGAGTTTATTAAAAACAAAAACAAAGAATATTTTAAGGCAAAAACATCTTTTTGAAAAGATAATTTTTAAGGCTAAAACATTTTGAAAAGCAGTTTTTAAAAATCATTCTGAAAAAGTTTTGAAAATCATTTTGAAGTAGTTTTGCAAGCTTCTTCCTGCAGAATATCTCATCATACCAGGACTCGAGAACTTGTACAAAACCAGGATGTTCGTGGATTTGTAAGCCACTTGTCGTAGGTTTGTAAGCTACTTGTCGTTGGTTTGTAAGCCACTAAAAAGGTAGAAATGAGTTCCATCCCAAAAGAAAAATGGAGTGAAGATTTCAGTGCTATTATGAAGTTTTAACATAATTCTAGACTCGATACTTATCTTGAAATCTTGAACTCTTGATAATCTTGATACTCATGAGTCTTCAATCTTGATATCTTGAATCTCTATACTGTACAGTCTTCATTCTTTGTACCTGCATGGTTAAATCCTGCATATACATATATATCTAAACTATAATGTTAGTATTTATATTTTATAATCTTATTCTAAGGTTGTTGTCATCAAAACCATCATCTCAAGGACTAACACATAGTACCCTTGACTTGAGAATACTGTTGAACTTCAATATGGAAACTCCACTTGGATTAAAGTTAAATCATGGCATGACGTTTATCGAATAACTATAGTTGGGTGGAGTTTGAGTCATTAGAAGTGAAATACTATTCAATAGAGAATTCGTCTTTATGGTTATATAAGGTTAGTATCATAGTCAACCGAAGTCAACTCAAAGTCAATGTCTCTAAGCAGAGCAATTCGGTTAATAATGATTGTTATTATTGAATAAAGGAATTTGTGTTTGGACTATACAAGTTGAATGTGGACGATACTGGAATTTTGACCGTTACCAAATTCCATAAGTTCAAATTCGGTGTAATTTTAACAAAGAAAATTGGTGTAAAATAATTTTCGCTACTGTGGACCGCTTAAAATAAGTAAAATTCGATTTTATCGAAATTGTAAGCGATAAATTTAGCCAACCTGCAACACCACTAGCTATAGTGACGTGTGAACATTAATATCCAAATTGTGTGATATTAATTGCTGACCGCACCTAAGAGTCAGAAAATTGTAATATTGAATACTCCGACTGTCACCGTATTTAATTAAATTATATTTGTTATAAACTGATAAAATTTGTGAAATATTAATTATAAAATTTTATTTTATTTGTGTTGATCAGTGTTGAAAATGGTGCATACGTAAAAGTTATTTACATGTATCGATATACAATATCGATGATTCAGTGTACATTTGAATTTGATTTAAACGTAAATTATACGATCTAGTTTGAAGTGGAATGAAAGCCCATAAGTGCCTATGGTTTGGCCAGCAAAAGCTTAAGGGGAGGAGGGATTTTGTAACAACCCTGGTTTGGAGATTACCTGTATATATTAAATTATAACGGAAGTTATAATTTAATATTGTAAATTAAAATATAATTGGAAATTTTAAATTGTTTATTTGGAATAAACAATGAATTTTGTAAATAAAATGAGAAAAATAAAGTTTGGAACTTTATTTTGTTTATTTGGGAATAAATATGGGATTAAATATTGATTGGATAAGTATTTGGTTTAAATAAATTGAAATATTGGGTATTTATTAGTTGGAGCTAATAAATTAATTAGGTGATGTATTTCAATGTTAAATTGTTGAAATAAATCTAAAGTAATGGAAATAAAGTTTTAAAAACTTTATTTTGAGAATTTGGAGTGAAAATAATCAATTTGTAATTTTATTTGGGTAAATGCAATAATAGTGGAAATTAATGTCAATATTAACCATTTATTGATTGTAAAAAAAAGGGGGGAAATGAAGTAAATTTGTTTTCATAAATATGAAAATGTGAAAAATTGTTTAAAATAATATTTTGATGTTTAAAAAAGTTACAATGGTTTATTGTAATTTATTTGACAAGGAAACAATTTTTGAATAAGTTGTTGTCGTAAGAATAGTGTTTTTGTGATAAAATAATGTAAATTGTGTGATATTGTAAAAAATAAAGTTTTATTCTTAAAAATGACTTTTTATTGATTAATAAATTTTATCTTGTTAAAATAACAATTTTATTCGCAAAAAAATAGATGTATACATTTTATTTGGCCTTAAAATGAAGAAAAGTGTGTATATGTTGATTATATAGATTGGATTTGTGCATAACTCAATTTTCTCTAAGTACTATAAGGTTTGGGATTTATGGGTTTGGTATTTGGGTCCATCTAATACTTTTGGATACTTCTGGTGAGAAAGGAACTAGCAATACGTTAGTTTTCTCATCTTTCTTCTCAAATACAATATACAGTAAGTGACAATAAGAAAAGCAATGGCTGCTTCTACTAAAAATCAATTTCCACTCCAATTTGCTGCAAATTAAAGAAGAAATCCACCTAAATAAGATTATACAAGGTAATCTATATCCAATACCAAAAGTTTTCATCAAAAATCCTTGAATAAAGATATGAATTGTTTGTAATTTTCTTATGTTTGTTCTGCATGTCTGTTTTCAAGCTTCTACAGGTTATTAGAACTCTATTTCTCCTCAAAAGCTTGCTGCTTGATATCAAAACCTTTGCTAAAACATCAGGTGAGTAAAAACTCACATTTTTTAACTGGAAAATGCGGCCTATAAAGAAATCGCTCTGTAAAAGTTTACTG
Organism: Allium fistulosum; assembly: GCA_030737815.1. Classification (NCBI taxonomy): domain Eukaryota; kingdom Viridiplantae; phylum Streptophyta; class Magnoliopsida; order Asparagales; family Amaryllidaceae; genus Allium; species Allium fistulosum. The sequence goes on along the minus strand of CM060904.1, from coordinate 76,691,097 downwards.
TATACGTTCATCTTGTTGTCTGTTGTTCTATTGAATTCCTTGTTTCTGGTTGCCACTTTGGCTGGCCATAAATCTTTGATTTTTAGTTGAATTGCTGCCGGATCTTTTCCGGATTGTAGTTTAGTTGTCAAACTCAATGCATGTCAATTTTCTTTGCAAAACTTGATCGTTTGGTACACCAATTTGCTGTTCAAAGTTCAATACGAAGCAGAAAACACACAGGGAAAAAATTCCGTAGACTGGGTCGACTCAGCAGTCTCCATGTAACGACTCATAAAATTTTATTAGTTTAAATAATATATTTAACTGAGTATTTGTGAAATTTTAAATATTTGAATTTGGAAATAAAAATTTAATATTTGGAATACGTCTACTTAAACATAGCAAATGGTAAATTTTCATCGGATAACATGGAAGTTTATTTTCTTGTGTAATTTTATTTAAATTTAAATCAGTTAATATTTGATGATAATAAAATGTTTTCCAAACCTGAATATTTTTATATAATAAATTTGTAAATCATCTTCTGAGTGAGGTGTCATATTTCATTTCGTTAAATTTTGACTGATATTGCTCCGTTTATCTTATTTCTGGCAGATTAGCAGCATTGTCGGTACCGATTATCGATTTTGATAGGATGATCGTACCACTGATATTTGTATACCATTTTGATCGTCTCATCGTGCTGATCTCTGCGGTATATTCAATTGTGTGTTTTGAAGTCTGGTACACAGCGGAATCCGTGAAAACGATTCCGTATCGGTACCACTTTTGATGTCCATTCAAATTTCAAATGGCTGAAATAAACGGCCATTGACATTTATTATCAGCTGTTACTATTCCATCATTTCAATGCATTGATGGTTCGCTGCTTTCATTTCCATCAGTTTGGAAATATATGATTTTTATATTCGTTATACGTTACATTCATTTATTTTCAACGGTTCTTTGCCTTCTTTTCTTTTTTTCCTTACCTGCTCCTATATGTTTTTGCATGGCCTCATTCTTTTCATTTCTATCTCCCCACTTTTTCCTTTCTTCCATTCTTTCCTTTTTTTTCCAAACTGCTCCCTCCCTTCCTCTTCCACCTCAACCCACACAATCACTGCCTCCAACCCAATAGCCGATCACCACCCCTTACATCTCCTCCCCAGCAGCCCACCATCTCAATGCAAATCCGACCTCCACCAAGTCAATGTAATCACCATCACCTCCTGCTGGCCAACCCATCACCGAGCCTAAGCTCCATAATCATGCCGCCGAACAACCCAAATCGCCACCCACCTTCCCATGCACGCAATCCCCTCCCACTCACCCTTGGCCGCATCTTCCCACCACCTCAACAGCAACCGAGTTCGGCCTCCACTGCCTCATCTTCGCCAGAAACACAACCATGGCCGAAGCCATACCTCCCGTGTCCGCCTGCATGCTCATATACAATGGTATATATATATATTGTACGTATATATTAATATACAATTTTTGTTATATATATAAAGTTATTTGTTACTGTGTATGTATATATGTATATATATATAGTCTTCGGCTATTGAAGTTTATATATTTTATAAAGTATATAATGTTATAAAGTTTTAAAGCAATAGAGTTCATACAGTTTATAAATGGTATGTTTATATATGGTATTATAGTATATCTGCATATATGAGTTATATATTAGTATACATGTTATTATAACCTATATGTTTTATGTTATATATATATAAGTTGTATATTCTATATAGTTTGTATGCCCATATGAATATGTTTAAAAATTACTACAGTTATCAAATTTTGTCTACCATTAGTTGTGTGTATATATATATGCGTAGTAAATCGTTGTTTACAGTGTTATAGTATTAGAGTTTATATATATATGGGTAAATATATATATATATATATATATATATATATATATATATGTTTAAAAGTATATTTCGTGTGTGTTATCAGTCAAATATAAGGATATATATTTATATATAATAAGATATGCTATTATATGTTAGGGGTATGATATATATACATATATACAATGTAAATGTTGTACATGTTTTGTATATATGAAAAGTTTATGTAGGTATATATTATAAAGGAAGTTTTGTTCTTTTGGTTTGTTTTATAAAAAATATATTTTTCTAGAACTTTATATATTTTACAGTTGGTATGTATTGATATGTTCGTAAAATATATATATTAGTATACATATAATATAATAGTTTAAGTGTTGTTCAGGTAGCATGCATATCTATTTTATTGTATATATATCTAATATATTAGAGTTCTATATACGAGAAACCTGCATATATATATATATATCTATTATTTGGGTCTGCATATTTTAGTTCATCTGTCATAGTATGGTTATATACCAGTTTATATATATATTGAATCTACTGTTTTGATGAGTATAAGTTTATACCAGTTTTATATGTTATATACATTACTTGAATATATATGGGTTGTAACCTTTTAATATCGACTTGATAGGTGCTTTGTTTGATTTCTAATAAAACCAAACGTATGTATATATGAGTTATGAAGTTACAGTATATATATACATATATAAATTTTATTAGTTCTTATTTTGTTTACAGTATATAGATTTAAGTATATCCATGTTAGTTATAAATATTTATACAGATAGTATGTATATTAGTTTATATGCATTTGCCTGTATGTTAGTGATATATATATTGTTGATTTCAAAGTATATATATAAGTATTTATTTCAAACTTTATTTTGGATATATGTTGATCTTTATATATGTGTGGAATGGTAAATGTGAGTTTTAATTATTTATGTATTAAGTATTGTTTGAAAATATAAGATATTTTTGACTTTAAGTTATATGGGCATTAACTTGAATATTGACTTTAAAATATAAGTATTTATTTAATATAAAATGTGTTTGAACTTAGAATATGATTTATATACGTAAATAGTTATATATAGTTATATATATACCTTTTATCTTCATCAATTCTGTTTTGATTCGATTTCGTCAATTCCAAGCTATCAGCTCTGTTCGTCGAATTCGTGCCAATCTAGCTTTGCTTTGGGATTCATGCTTGGATTCGTATCTCGTTTCGATTGTAGAAAACTCTCTAGCCTCTAAAGGTGAGCAATCACTCACGATTAACGTTCTTATATCTATTAAATTTGATTTCAATTGAAACGACAATTGAAATATGCTACTAAATTGAACTGTTAATTTTTAATTGCTATATATGATATGTTGTTATCTGAAATTGTTCACCTGTGGGATATGACACCATATCCTATTGTTTATATTTTATCTAAATTGTTATTGTTGATATATGCATGTTGTTGATATGTTATATGTAACGACCCGCCTTTTTGGACAGTTTAAATCGACAAATCAGACACACATGCCGATTCTAAACCAATCAAAAGGGCGGATGGTTATTGGGGTTTAATAAGAAAAGAAAAGAAAGAATAGAAACAGACACAGAATCTCGCAGCGGAAGGAACAAGATATAATAATAAAATAACAGTTCATGAAGCTGTTAAATAAATAAATTTGATTATTATTATACATCATAAATCAGAGTTACATACATATCAGAGATAATACAATAATGCAGCGGAAAAATAATATGGTAGTAGAATACAAATGATGTAATACCAAACTCCGTCTTCGTCCTCCAAAATAGATCTTCAACCTTATCTGAAATGCTCAGGCTGACCCGAGCGTAATGAAAAGACAAAACACTCGAGTCAGGACTAAAATATCTCATGTAAGTCAAATCGAATAAGAAAATATGAGTGTGACGGCGTCAGAGATGTTTACGGGGTTTGACATCTCCTATCCAGTGTCAACGTGAGTGCAATAACTTAAGAGATGTTACGGGATTTTCCATCTCTCAAGGATCCGTTAAACTATCTACTATGTAGTACAATACGCTATTATAATATGTCTACATTAAAGTAAAAGTATTAAAATAGCGTTAAGCCATGGCCCATTCCACCCTTAACACAGTTTATATTCCCAAGAGCATATACAAGACCGTAGTTTCCCCAAAACCGGAAGTCACCAGAGGGCAATCCATATACTCAAGGTACAAACCAAAACGTAGTGGTCGCGAATAGGATAATCAGTATGACAAGGTACATGAGGCGATACCAACTAGGATACTAGTAGTTGCCTGATCCGGACTGATGTTGGGCATAGCAGCTACTACCCCAACACCGCGAAACAACACTCCCAAATCGTGGGGTGCACCCAAATCGAATCACAAAAGTAATAGACATGGTATCGAAGGAGTGTGTCCGCTAGAGATGGCGATCCTCAATGGCCCGGCGCGGCTCCTGTTTTAGTCATGTCAGGGGTCATCCAAAATCGTTCTCTTTCTTCAAATCAACACGTTCACCAAAACCATCCACTTCGTTCTGGATCAACACTCCACGAATATAGTTATTAAAGTGGTTTTCGGTATCGACAGAGAGTATGTCCATATCCGATCCCGGTCTCTTTAATAACTACGTTATATTTTTTACACCGGTTGGATCTTTTACATTTCAAATCGATTCATAATTGATATCAAAATATCATATTCGCTTCAAAATCAAATCCATTTCAAAATCATCATATCTACTCAAAGTATACAATTTCATTTCAAAAATCATTTTCGCCTCAATATCTCATTTCGATTTCAAAATCATTTTTCGCCTCAATATCTCATTTCGATTTCAAAATCATTTTCGAATTTCAATTTAGGTCGCAACTTCATTTAACCCAATTCGTATTTAAGTTCAAGATTTAAATATAAACATTTCACTTTAAATAAATCCATTTCCAAAATCGTATCACTTTCCAAAGTTATACCGCTTTCGAAATCATAAGTCTTTTAAAATCAAAACACTTTGGAAATCGAAACACTTTATATAAAATATAGCTTCCTCAAATTTCACAAATCGATTCACATAAACTCGAATTTCAAAATTAAAATTTAATCAGATTTCAAATCATCAATTTCAACTCGATTCAGCTTCTCAATAAACCATTTCAAATTATCAATTTCAAATACATATTTGAACCATAAAATAAACAATTTCACTTCCGATATATTTCGAAACTTTAAATACTTCACATTTCAAAATAGTTCATATATTTATATAAGAATATAAGATTCGCTTTAAAACCATTTCGTATTCAACTTAGAATATACTTCAAATTAAACATCCGTATTAAGTAGTTTACTTAATTTCTGGAACAATTCCAATTCAATAAACTTAGATTAATATTCGGATTTCAAGAATTCATTTAATTATCATATTCCAAATCAATTTCAGTTCAAATCCGATTCAAATCAATTTTATCTTCAAACTTAATTCAATAGTTTCAATTTAGTCCAATTCACAAATTTCTTTGAATTTCAATTAAATTCCAAATTATTAAATCTCAATTTCAAATTAATTTTCAATTCCAAACTCAAACTTGAAATATCATTTCATATAAATTTTCTTAGAAATATTCAGAGTTCGATTAAAAGTCCAATCTTTTACAACAAATCAACTTTCGAAAATTTACGCCGTATTTCGATTTTTTCTTAAAATCTAAACTTCGAATAATTAAACAATTTCATTTACCAAGTTTAAATTCCAACATTTCGAGCTTCAATTCAAAATAATTCAATTTCCATAAATTGGATTTTTATTCTTAAAATCAATTCATTTAAATAATTTCAAAACAACTTTTTTAAAATCATTTAATTTAACCAACCCAGTGTCCGTATATAATTTTCTAACCTACGGCCAAGTGATTATTTATTTCGATTAAATGTCAGGGATGAATATATATTACTTAAACCAAATCACAGTGTCATATGTATGTATAACAGGGTATATATAAGCAAATAAACATCCAAACATTTAAATATCAACCAATAGCATCCATCGAAATAAATCATCCAATAGACAATACAATTCACGGCAATTTCATAGTTATCAATGTCAGGTAATTTAATCGCAATTCAATTTTAATTTCAATTTGACTGTCAATTTAATTTTCAACGGTGAATTCAAATGACAATCTATATGACAATTAAATTTTTATCAAACAACGACAAATAAAATTCATATCACTTCATAATATCAAATTTAACTAACAAAAATTATTTTAGTCAATTGTGAGCGTATAAACACTCACCTTGATTTTTACGATTTTAAATCAAATCGAACGACGTTCGATTTAACTCAAAATTTTCTCTAGCTCCAAATGATTCCAATCCAGCTGCATAGCGTAGTGCTAGTCCATACGATTCCAATGTATCTTGTTTCGTGCAAAACGGACCTCGTATGAAAAAGTTATGATTTTTCAAAGTTTGTATGAATTTAAATATACAATTTCAGCTTTATTTTTATTTTTCTAACCCTAGATCAGAACACGGCCGTTCATTTCTGCATCTTCGGATCTGGGCCGTCCCCTTCATCTTCCTCTTCAACGTGATAAACACGTACAACACAAACCCATAGCCGCCTTTACTCCATGAATTTTCACGACCAAACCGAGCAACTTGAAGACGATCAGGTTACACCACTTCGAAGCCACCGCCTTACTCCACCTTCACCTGGAATAGCTTGAAGCTCGGCCTCCTCCTCTGCCTCGAATTGCGTGAAAAACGCAGTCCCTTCATGCTCGATTTCCCGTTGACTCGAAGCTCCGTTTTCGATCATCTCCGTATGGATTTGAAGCTCTCGTCGTGCTCTACAACTTTCGTGTTGGAAGTTTTCTCTAATTATCGACGGATTTTGAGTAATTGAGGGGAGAAGATTCGTGCATTTCTGGCCATTGAAGTATAAGTGGCGGCTGGCTTGAAACCCTAGCCTTTGTTTGCAAATTGTGAAATGGAGGGCCTTTTATAGAAAATTGCAAAACACTATTCACCCAAAATTTTCCGAACTCCAAACGAAGCGTGCCGGCTGGCGTTTCTAAGGTTTACCCCACGTTCCGAACACAAAGGAACAGGTTTCGGAAGCTAATTCGATCGTATGCGTGAGTTATGGCAATAAACGATCGATTTAAAATTAAATCGGTTAATCAAATTTCTGCGCATTTGGGCTCGCCCCGGACAAACGGTAAATCCGATTGACACAAAATTTGAAACCTTACAATAATATGACATTACGGATCCAATGAAACTAGTTTCGTCGAAATCCGAGACTTTTTGAAAAATGACTATTTTCACTCGCCGAATTAATATTAAAACAATTCGATGCGTTTCGAGCTGCCACGGTCAAACGATAACTCCGATTGCTACAATAATTGAAATCCGACAATAACAAACTATTACGGATCCAATGGAACAGGTTTCGTTCAATTCTGAGACTGTTCGAAAAATGTCTATTTTTCAGTCAAAAATTAAATATTAAAATATTCAATTTTCACAAATTAACTTTAAATTCAATTTTAAAAGTTCTATAACATTACTATACTCCAATATGATAAGATAAAATTTTACAAATCATTTTCAATCATATTCAACTCGATTTTCAATTATTTATGAAATTTAACTTATTAAATTATTGATTTAATTGTTTAATTAAATCCAATATTCGAAAAATAAATTATTCGACTGTTTAATTTCAATATAAAATTACCAATTTTAAATTATTAACTTTTTAAATCAAATTTCAATTGTTCACAAATCCCATTTTTAATTTCACAGTAATTAACAATCTTTTACAATTTAGTTTTCCGTTATAAATCCAATATAAAAGATTATATTAGATTCAGCGTTCAATTATATTATAATTCAAATTCAAGTTATTTAATTCCAAATGAATTCTTTTGTTTCGATTTACACTTTCATTATTGAATCAACTATTTACTTATACATTATTATCAATAGTTTATAATTCATTTACTTTCATTTTCTTCAACTATCATCTTATTTAAATTCACAGTAATATTAAATTACATTCATTTACGTTGATTTCCATATTATAACTTCAATATTAAATCTACCATTTTATTTATTTCATTGTTTACAATCAAATTCAATTCAATTTAATTACTTGTTACATTCAAATTTAAATCCTTACTTTCGTTCAATTACAAGTTAACATCCGTATTTAATTTACAAATAAGTTATTTCAGAATTCAGTTTTGTATTTTAACTTGTAATTTACATTTAACAACACAAAATTTATTTCCTTCGGATTTTTATCCAAAATTTTCTTTTTAATTCGTATTTTTAAAGTGTTAAAAATACGGGTCGTTACATTATATTTATTATCATAACTGTTATCACTCTACAAGTTCCCTGTTAGTATAGAACTCCCTATGGGTTGAAATGATACATACCCGAACGATTTTGTAGAATAGGGGAAAATCGTTATTGGTTGAAATGATAAACCCAAGCGATTTTCATTGAATTGAATTTGGGATTGCGGGTTGAAAAGATATATACCCGTATATTTTAAATTGCGGATTGAAATGATAAATATCCGTATCACTTGACCATAGGATAGAAAATTATATACAGGCACCGTTGGTCTATATATATATATTTCCAAGGTTTTGAAAAGAAATATATGTGGTTTTAATAAATATTGATTTTAAGATATTATAATTGTGAAATTTGAGGAAACTATTTTTAATTTATATAAAGTATTTTAATATATAATAATATTTTACTTTATGAATATATTTCATTTAAACTATTTTAATATAAAACTATTTTAATATACTAATTATTTTAATATAAACTATTTTTAATTTATAACTATTTTATTTTATAAACTATTTTATTATATAAACTATTTTATTTTATAATCTATTTTATTACATACATTATTTCCTATATCTAAACTGTTGAGTGGAAAGTGTTATAATTTCCAAAGTGTTATGGTTTCTAAAGTGCTATGATTTCAAAAGTGTTATGATTCGAAATGGTTATAATTTTTGAAAGTGTTACGATTCTGGAAATGAATATTATTTAAAGTGAATAATGATATCGAATTTGATATGGTTTTGAAATGAATATGTTATTTTGAAATGACCATGGTGTTATAATAACATTTGGTTGTTAAAGAGACCAGGATCAGATATTGTCATACTCTCTGCCAATACCGAAAACCACTTTAACAACTGTGTACGTGGTGGAGATTCCAGAAATGAAGTAGGATGGTTTGGTGACGATTCTATATGGTATGACGTGACCCTGACTCCCGTGAGTCAGCTTAGATGTGACTAAACTCAGGAGCTACGCCGGGCTAAGTGAGGTCATTCCTCCTATCGGGCACATTTCTTCGATACTATATTCTGATTTTTGATATGGGAGTGTGTCCGAGGTGGGCGGTAGTAGCTGCTATGCATTACCACCAGTCCGGATCTGCAAACGGTATATCTACCCTGGCATCTCCTCGTGTGCCGTGTTCACATGCCCAAGAGCGCCTACTACGAGTTTGTTTTGTACTGTACCTATGTGATGTCCTCTGGGTAAACCTCCAGTTTACAGAGGAGCGTACGGCATTGTATAGACTATGAGAATATATAAAATGTGTTAAGGGGGATATGGGTAACGCCTTAATGCTATTTTGATACTTTTACTTTACTGTAGACATATTATAGCGTATATTACTACATAGCAGATAGTTCCACGGATCCTTAGAGGATGGAAATCCCAAACATCCTTTAAGTTACTTGTATTTCAGTTGATATTTCACTTGAGTTGGATTTATTGATATAAGAATGTTAATCCTGACTCGAGTGTTTTGTGTTTTGCTTTACGCTCGGGTCAGACTGAGTGTCACAGCATTAGAGACTCACCTTTGGAGTTGGAGCTTCACTTGGAGATCCATCTATATCTATTCAGCTTCCAGTTATCCAGTTGTTGGTTCAGACTTGTCATCAATTCGTATTCGAGACATCATTGTAATTGAGATATTCTATTGTATTTTATTTCAACTCTGTTATTTATCAATTCCGATGCTTACTGTTGTAATACTCTGTGTCTGTGATTCTATGATTAATTTATTTACTGTATATGCTGAGTTTTTCCAAATATAAATTAACAATCTGATATTTTGAGCAATTCAAGTATGAAAAGTGCGAATGCGAATGGCTGAAAATACCTGTGACGCCCCACCTCTATACCCACGCTAACCAAGAACACTACGATGTAGTGCTGTCAATTAGCGCGGAGAATAAGGCTGTGGAGGAGCGACCATCCATGTAACTTCTTTGTGCGAGCATCGATACGTCAGATAGAATAGAATGCATATCTTTTAAGGAGGAAATCCGACATACCGATACAAACACAAAGCTATCACACGGTGGCTATATATAATCTTCGGAAACAAACATAGAAATAATCATAACGACAATCAGTCACAGACATCCATATCACAAAGGCGGAAGAAGATATGAATAAATATATATAACACATAAAAGTGTACATCAGAGTAGTGGTCAGAAAGATCCACGATAATACAAAAGAATAGCATCACGTGCTATACAAAAGAATAAGTACACAACATAGAGTCTATATCTCAAAGGTGTACATCCAAAAACTACTAATCTAAGTAGTTAGCCAAAAGTCAGAGTAATCCGGAAGAGAAGTCAAGCAGAAGCACCTGTAACATCTCGGTCTGACCCGAGTATTATTTATAAGAAAATAATAAACGGATCAGTCTAACTATAAATATCAGATGACATGATATAGGATAAGGGGTATGGCATAAACATATAATAACCATGATGGCATACTACTATAAGTATGTAAATGATAATCAACAAGGGATTAATCAATGTCACAAGAATCTTCTCAAAGATCCAAACACATAAAAAGGTAATGACACACGAATTCACCAATACACAAAAACCTGATATCATATCAGTGAAAATCACAAAAGTTGGTGAAGCACTAAATCCAGAAATCAACACACGAAATCCAGAACAAATCCCAGAAATCAACACACGAAATTCAGAAATCACTAAAAGGGGGAAGTCCGACACACGGACGAGAAGTTATCTCATGGAAGCTATCCATTTAAATTTTCCGAACACACGGATGGCCCGAAGGCAAGTCCGACACACGGACGAAGAGACATCGCACATTGCTAGTCTAAACCATAAAATGATCATCATCGATCATAAAGAAGTGTCAATCACACTAAGCTAGTAAATATATGAGTTTAGCTTCATGTCCCATAACCACTTGCTTAACTTAAATATTTACGAACAAACTGTAGATCTTCACTAGGAAATTGTCACAAAAGGGTTCAATCGAACAAGTCCAAGAGCTAACCGACGAAGTGAACGCAAGCGTTTCATACCACTCGTTTTACTAAGTCGTTTAAGTCGATTTCTCATTCGAGTGAAGTAAAGGCTTGTATATACTAGTAGATTGAAAATCGGTTTGAGAAAACGAACTTTTGATATTTAAAATAGTGTTGAAATCGCTTTGATGAAAGAGTGTTGATATTTACTATTAGTATTGAAACCTTCATATATCTTTAAAGTGACAAGTCATAAAACGATTGTAGAACAAATCAATTCACGTTCGAAGACGTGAGTAAAGTCCAAAGAAGTCAATCCCAAAACCATCAAAGTAGAAATTCTGATAAATGTTTTTCAGAAGAGATTGCCTACGTAGAGTAAAACAGGCCAAACGACCAAGTACTAACTCGCGAACGACTTACGACTTAAGGGATAAGGTCATACGACCTAAGTGGAGACTGCCACGCGACTTAGCAGAAGAACAGATCGAACGACCTAGGGGAAAAACAGGCCAAACGACCAAGTACTAACTCGCGAACGACTTACGACTTAAGGGATAAGGTCATACGACCTAAGTGGAGACTGCCACGCGACTTAGCAGAAGAACAGATCGAACGACCTAGGGGAAAAACAGGCCAAACGACCAAGTACTAACTCGCGAACGACTTACGACTTAAGGGAGGCTGCGACTCACGACTTAAGGGAGGCAGGCGACTTACGACTTGAGCCTTGAACGACTTAACGACCTAAGCCTTGAACGACTTAACGACTTAAGCTCAAATACGAGCTACGAGCTAAAGTTGGAACGACCTAGTGAAGTTAGGTCGAGGACGACCTACGACTTAAGGCCAGGGCGAGCGAGCTAACTGCAAAACGACCTACGACTTAAGGCCTTTAACTCCTGAACGACTTATACCTTTAGCTCCTGAACGACTTATGCCTTTAGCTCCTGAACGACTTAACATTTTTCCTGGAGATTATAGGTCGGCAACGACCTACGACTTAAGGGCGAATACGACCTACGACTTAAGGACGCGCGACCTAACTCCGAACGAGCTAAAAATGGCCAGAACGACTTATGCTCCTTGTGGCTTTTCGACACGAACGACCTACGACTTAGGCTTATCTCGCGAACGACCTAGCGAAGGCAGAAACGACCTAAGTGCAGTTTTTCACCAAAAACACTAGAATTTTGGGTTTTTCATCAATCCAATCCAAACCAAATGCAAATGCTGATGCTAAAATGATAGGGAACCATTCCCAACAGTCCAAGATAGATATAGGCAAGATGTGAGATCAAAAATCTCACCTTTTCCACGAAATTGATGAAGATGAAGATTGAAAGCAAGGGGAAGCAATCCAAAGCTTGAATCCACAATCTTCTACTTGAATTTGATGTTGAATCTCGGATTTGCAATAGAATTTGAGTTGGGAGTTTTAATTTCTCTTTCCCTCCACCATTTTTGAAGAAGCTTGAAGTATTTGATGAAGTGATGAAGAGAAGAGGGGGTTGGGCTGAGTTAAGAAGGTGCAGTCCAAACCAAAGTCTCAAGCGGGAAAAGTGACGAAAATTTCACTATCTCCAAACATATCGAAGTTTACACTCAAAAAGATCGCAAACGTCATTTTGAACTCAATGGGGGTGGTCTCGAGTCCTAATTTGACCGTATGCAAAAAGTAGCTTTTCGGACTAACATCCGACTAACGATAAAATATTTAAATATAAAATCGATATATATGCGGGTTGTTACAATACCAGGTCGTTACACTCCAGGTCTACTTGGAGGTCGACCTGGTGGTCGACCTGGCCACTGGCCTGGGTCGACCCCTGTTGGCCCAGGTACATGAGTGTTAGGCCTTTTGGTACGAGCCCTTTTTGCCTTATATGCTTATCTTATTCTATGTTTTCATGGCTCATTTCTAATGCAAATTTTGAGATGATTTTATGATGACTATAGGCTATGATATCCATCAATGGATTAGCCGAGATTTGGAGGAATTTAGAATTTAAATTTTGAAAATTTAAATTCGATTTAAAATTGAATATCGATTGGGTGTATTTTCAACCTTTTTCTCGATTTTCAAGCACTATTTATTTCAAATAAATTTGAAAAATTTCTAGATAACTTGGCTTTTGAAATCATTATTATAAAATATTTTCAAATTATCTTTAAATTATTTTAAAGTATATTAAATATATTATTTTCTACAATAAGGAGAAATTTCACTAAATTTCTTTCAAATTGGTTTCAGAAAATTATTTTAAAATCTCGTTGAAAATTATTTTATAAATAATATACTTTATTTTTATACTTTTTGGACATATGAGAAAGAGAATTAAATGATTTAGTAAAACACATGGTATGGGACACGTGAGTTTACTTTATTGGTTAATTCGGGACATGTACGATCGAAACTATTTGGGGTTTTTAATTTCTGAGTTATTTAGCCATTTATGGCGAGTTTTTGAGATTATAATTCCTATCTTTAGGAATTATCTAGAAATGCCAATATTTGGAGGGTTGTGGTTCGAGATCTCCTATTCTAGGAGTTATGATCTATGAGAACCCGATATAGTGTTTTACTTGCCGATGAGATGAGGCGAGTCTGAGTTTTTCGAGTTTCGAGATTTTATGATGATTTCTGTTTTCTAATGTGGCGTTAACTAACGGTTAGTAAACCGTTAAGTGCGAACGTGTGGTATGGGATGGACATTAACACTTTTCGAGTTCCTATCTGGGAGTTTGTGACACATTCTAGGATTGCCAGTATTATAGACTTTCGGGTCATCTGGGATTACGACTTCGGTCGTCAAGGATTTACGACTTCGGTCGTTTGGGACTTATAACTTCGGTTGTCTGGGATTTACGACTTCGGCCGTCTGGGAGAGGTACCTAAAATATATATAGTACTGGTGGGATGACACGTGCAGCATCGCTTTTGCATGCAAATGGGATTTGGCCAATCCGGGGAATTTTTATGAATTTTGATTTCGATTTCACCAATTTGGAATGATGAATTTACTTATAGCCTTGAGTTAGAGAAAGTCTTATATATATGTTGTTTTATGGTGATTTCGATATTGCGATTATGAACTCTTATTGAGTTTCATGATTTTTGATTTGGAGATTTTGATGATTTCACTTATGGCTTATATGTTGCTTATGTTCACTTACATTGTATAGCCCTTGAATTTGAAACATCTATGCCATGTTAAACCTTATCATGTGATTAACTTTGAGCCTTTATGGAATACCTATTCTTAGTTGTATAAAAAGACTTTCTTATACCATTCCTTTATCTTTAAAGGAATGTTTCCCTTGTGCAGATGTATTCCTTTATCTTTTGCTAAATCAAGTTCTAGTTAGCCCGACCCGTGTATTTATTACTCGGGTCAGACCGAGTTGCGGTTAGCTTTTGGACCTATGCTAGCTTTACCTTTTGGGCTTCTTCATCGTCTTTGGTTATGGCATAGTTTTTGTGTAGTAGTCTTTTGTTGGGAACCTTATGATGTATCTATTCTTTTATGGGGAGGTATGTATTTATTGTGGTTGAATACCAACTATGGCATGTTGTATTACATTTGATGTATGTGTATGTGTATATTATCTGTGTTGTTGTTCTATGACTTGAGATTGTTATTATATTTTGTTTTTGAATTGATCCTGTAGCCATCATAGTAGTGTATTAGATAGGAATTAAGTATGTCGAACTCTTAAGATAAAATGAAAAAAAAACGAATACCAAATCGACATACTTAGCTCTTATCTAATGCAAGACTATGATGGTCGCCCTTAACCAGCTTTATTCTCCGCATTAGCAGACATAATTACCTAGTAATTCTCTTTGTTATTGTAGGTCTCGGTGTGGGACGTCATAGATTTATGTTAATATTTTTGAGTTTGAATTAGTCGAGAAAAAATGTTGATCTAGATCCATATTTTTCTCTCTCCTTTTCTCTTATTTAAACCAATTGCCCCTAACTTTTTACACTTTACTTTTGCCCTCTCCTCTCCCCGTAGCTCTGGTCGAAAACACCATCACCTCACTCTTCTATTATTTTCAAACTTAAACACAAATTTAAATCAAATAGAAGAAAGGTGCGTAGATCTCTCTAAGTAGTAGCGCTTTTTAGAAGTGATCAGATTCAATCCTAGGAGTTTAATTGATTCAGCATTCGAGGTGTCATTACTAGGCTATAGTAGAGGTAATACTATAGTACAAATTTGTTTATATATATGTTGTGCATTTATTATATTATTATATTTGGTTAGATTAGCTTTATCATGAACCATTATATGTGTATGTTGTAAATCTACAGTGTGCGTGTATTGTTATTATAAATAAAAAATATGTTATATATATGTGTTTGCATTCATCCTAACTTAATAACAAAATCGATATAATAATAAATTTAAAAGTATTTTAAATAAAAAATTGGATTTTTAAATGATATAGATATACAAAGAATACTTGTAAATTATCTTGTTAAATTTTAAACATATCATTACTTCAACTTTTTTTTACGTATATATTTATATTTAATAAATTCAAAATATGTGTGTGTGTCTATATATATTTGTTTATAATATAATATATTTAATTTAATTTTAATAATATGTATATGTATGTATGTATATGTATAATTTAATATATACATATTTTCAAACATTGCAAAATAGTTTATTACAAATAAAACATTAATTTTCTATGCGGATTTTTAATTTTTTTTAAATAAGAAAAAGAAATCCGAGCAGATTTACTAATATTTTTTAAAAATATTCAGTTTGTTAAAATTGAATAAGGGAAAAATTATTTATATATATATATATACACATATATTAATATAAGTCACACATATATGCATCTAATAGCTAAATGTATTAACTATTCAATAAAATTTAATAGCGGATGTGTGTTATAAGTGCAAAAATATTGGTGGTCAAAATACCTTTATTTCAACCAACTTGCTTGTAATATCTGATGCAAATCGATAGTAAAATTCCATTGACTAGTGGTCGGGAATGGGTTGATGGTGGAGGTCACAAACCGATGGTTAGATTCCATTGATAGATGGTCATAAAAGGATGTTATCTAGGGTATTTTCGGATTTTCACACGGTGGAACTCACATTGATTGAATTTTCATTATTAATTGTAGATACACACACATATATAGGTATATATATATGTGTATGTGTGTGTATATATACATATATGTATATATACATACTCATATACATACGCACACACACTTATGTATATATATGCTTAAGTACGCAACGTCATTTTATATTGGAAATATTATTTTAAAGTATTCATTGAATAAATATATAAATTTATGTTTATATCTCAGAAAAAAAATTGTACATATTTTTTTAATAAAATATAATTTATTAGCAAGATTTAAATTTTGAAATTTAATTTTATACAATATTTTCATATTCATATCTAAATTTTACATTTTGAAATTTAAATAGTTTTATATTTATAAACATTATTTTAGGTATATATGTAGGTACGTATATATAAGATTGCTTCTTCATTATTATATATACTAGTGTGAACCCGTGCTACGCACACGGGTATTAGTTATATGCATGTTATAATAAAATTGTCATACAAAAATATCCACACATGTAGTCATTTTTAGGAGTAATTTAAATATATGACATCGTAAAAACAAAGTATCATGAAATCGTCTATAAATTAATCTCACAATTTTACCATCATAATGTGGTGCTAAAATATTGATTTAATTGACCAAATCATGGAGGAAAAAGAATTCGTAAACAATGGTTTCTTTAACTTTTTGCATATTCAAACTGGTTGGATGAAAGAAAAAATTTACATTGTATTGTGGATATACTGTAGTAAAACTAATAAAACTAACCTAAAACATATGACCAACACAAAAATCATGAAATAAAAATTCATTCCCACATAATTAACAGCGTTGTATGGTTCATTTCAAAATGCAGAGTCGAAAGTAATAATGTCATCACATAAAAATGCCTCCTAGTGGATTCATAGTTTTGGTCCTTGTGCACTGAATAATTGGTGGGCTGAGCGGAGCAAGAAAGCTGACATTTAAAGAACACAATCAGTTGAAAATAAGCTAATATTTAACTCACAAATTATGTCAAGCTTTATATTATGCCATGAACCTTACTGGGACTAGAAGAGAGGTGTGGAACCAAACCATGAATATGTACGATAGATGATAACACAACATGAGTTTGTTTAAGAATATTTTCGCAAACAATTTGTTCTGTCTCAACATCATTAGCTACTCTACCATCCACATTGACACCGCTTTTCAAATATCTGATTAGCAACATGATAAATATTAGACACATGGTAAATAACCAAAATCAAATAGTTGCTGAGTGCTAGAACCATAACTTATAGCTAAACATCAAAATTTGAGCCTATGGTAAAAATATATAATTATCAATATTACTACGCCTTCTTATAACCTATAATATCACCTTAAGCTATTGGAATCGTTATCAACTGCCTAGTTGAATAATTTCTTTGTATTATAGAAGGAAATAAAAATCAAATAGAACGAAAAAAACCCCACAATTCAAGGACATGCAGAGATATGTAATAATATGGATAGCTTTCTTGTTCGAAAAAAAATCCCATGAACCAATACGGCTATCCACATTGTATTATTTTTGAGATGATTTCGGATCCCACATGTCAGATTCTCAATTCATAAAAACATTGTTTCATAAACTTGCCCTCTTTCACCATCATATACACACACACACACACACCCCTCCAGAGTTATGGTCTTTCCTGTCAGTGACTTCACAAAGATCTGCATACCTCCTCTCAGTCTCAAAAGCAGGTGGAGGGTTGATTCTTTCTGGATATTATAATTCGCCAGTGTTCTCCCATCTTCATGTTGTTTGCCCGCAAATATAAGGCGCTGCTGGTCAGGTGGGATTCCCTCCTTGTCTTGTATCTTGGCTTTTACATTGTCTATTGTATCCGAGCTCTCAACCTCAAGGGTGATGGTCTTTCCTGTCAGTGTCCCGACGACTGCATCTGCTTCGTATCATCAAGAACAATGACAACAATGTTAGAAACCATCTAGCGACTTACTGTCTTAACCAAAGCTACGTACGTTTTAAACCGATCTTGAAGATTCACACATGGATACATGCACATAATATGGTATGAATAACTGAAAAAGAAATCTTATGTGATGTCCATCGTATATTGGAACCTCTTGTACATTTTCCCACAAACGAAACATACAAACCATCAAGTTCGTTAGTTAATTATGGAAAAATGGAAAAGGTATAACTAAAAAAAAGATAGTGAAATAAAATATTCTGAGAACGTATATGTTTGCCTCAAGCAAAAAGGAAGAAAAAACCTGAACCTTTATTCATAAATTTCATATCGAATGTTTGTCATGACTCCAAAGTACATGAAGTTTATGTCAAGCAACCAATATTGACATTTAGCCACCAAAATGATCGAGGCAACTCAAACAAAGGTGCCTTTTTAACTAAATAGAAGAAAACTCAAACCATAACCGCATGGCAGAAATTGATCAAAAAATTAGCTCTTTGGAAAAGTTCATTTTTTTAGTTCACGTGGATTAAATTAAAACTAAGCATGTCAACATCAGCAGTTGCATCTGAAGAAAAAACCAAGAAAGCTACAGAAAGGAGTGTCTCCTACATACCAATACATACATCCAACACTCAAAAGTTGTGGTTTTAAATAGTTTACACATGTAAATTCAAATAAGCATGATCATCAATGCTAATGCAAGACATAACTTTGTTTAATATGATGATAATTAGACCAATTTTTCAATTAGAATAACATTTAGTTTGATAACTGTATGCGGCAAATAAAATTTGAAGTGTTGCAGTAGGCTCGAACTATGCATTTTGTACACTCTGGAAGTTCAAAGATATTGTAGGAGCGAACTAAGGGTTAGAAAGAAGCTTACATGGGCTGTTATATTCCTAGTGTTTGTGGGTTACTGATCTTTGTTTTATTTCAGGATGGGTTTGATAGAGGAGTGAGTATGATCTACTGTAATGTCGCACGGACTGTAAATATAGAAATTTACATCATATTTATGAAACATGAAAAAAAACACAAACAAAACTTATAATATACTTCACAAGAACAAACTGACAATGCAAACAACATTTAATTTTGATTTTAATGATCTATATTATTCAAGTTCACTGTTAACTGTATGAACAATCAAAGGCATCATTTCAAGTTAATTACTGATTTTATGAACCAACATTTACTAATTTGAAATTGATAAACACAAAATAATTAGTTCCTAAGCTCAAATTATTATTTCCCACCAATTTGTATGTATAACTTCGCGCTCTATTACAACTTATTGAATCCATTTCGCATAAAAGAGGATAGATTATGGTGCAAAAGTGAATGCAAGTTTAATAACAATATAGGATTAAATGAGTTCACGTTAAGTTATTACTATTGGCATGTGAATAAATAATAGTATCACATATAATTACAGTAAAAGTTGTTGGTAAGAAACCAAAATAAATTGGTTTTTGAAATAATATTTTTCTCTTAATGCCATATAAGCAGTGATTGTAACGTCTTGGATTTTCGCGTTTGAAAATCGACATCCATATTTTACATCGTACTCGAATGCCGTAGATTCGACCGTTCAAATCCGAGTCGCCGGAGCTTATAACACCATTAAGTATAACAACACAGCGGAATAAATGAATAATACATTGATATACAGCTTTGATACAATATCTGATACAACAGAATGCTAAAAAGAATATCAATATACATCAGAGATGATACAACAAATAGCAGCGGAAAGAAAAGATAACATCAGCAATGGATAGAATATCTCCAATAGAATGCTCCAATCCATAGCTAGCGAAAAGCAAGGTCAGTCGTCCAAGGACTGACTAGCTCCAGATAATCTACTCAACCTGAATATCTGAGAAACCCAACTCTAGACTGCCCGTGTGGAAAATAGTGGGCACCCAGAGTTTAGGAAGGGAACAATAAACTCCGGGTCAGTCATGGGACTGGTGTGAGCAACAAAAGCAGTTTATCTTTAAGCAAACACAAAAGGCTGTTTAACATTGAAATCCGCAATGCTTTTCGAAAATGAAACTACCATAAGGCCTCCCGCCACACACACAATGCAATCGCAGAATCAGAGGAGATTTCTCCTTATGATAGTCAAACATGCTTACTACGCAAAATCATTGGATTATTATTACTAGTGCATAGTGCAGAAAACATTTCGAAAGTATAATATCAATCTTAGCCAGCATAGACATTTCGAACTATGCCTACTATAGCTACCATCCAAACAGTGGGGCGCCACCATAAGTGAATGATAGGTTCTACAACTAAAACCGTACAAGTCACGTATTGTTTCTTTGGATTTCCAACAAATGGTCAGGCCAAGAAACTTCCTATGCCATGAAGGAACGCCTCTGGAATGACGTCCCGAGAACCTAACCGGATCTCTGCCAACACAAGGCCGGGTTACCTCTGCAAAAATAGGTAACTACTGACACGCGTATGCCATCCCCCGATCGTAACCGATCTTCCCGAGGATCCTCGATTTCCAACAACCACATAATAAGCAGTATCAACATAGGTTAAGTATCTAGGCTCCATACCATGATACCACCTCTATCCAGAAGGAATGACATACACTAAGGGGCGCTACTCCCTAGAACCTTGCTGCATCCTTCCTATTTTGACCATTTCCGGGGTGTGAGGCTCGACGAAGTCTCGTCCACAAAGCTACGCTTTCTACAAAGCCATGCTTCGGGTCAAACAAATGATCAAAGTAATGATCACAAAGATATAAGATCAAACGAATGATCATATCACAAATGATCAAACAATGATCATTTTACAGCAACACTCAGCATGTCACATTACCAAATTGGGAATATATCGCTGATAAATTTCAACTACATAGCTCGTACGTCTCAGAGAAGGGTGTTAAGCTAAGAGAATAAATTCTCCGCCACCAACAAAAAAGAATTTGAAAGAAATCGGCTTTATATCTCAAAGTGTAATGTCAGACATGTATCCATACAAGTCTGTTCCGGGTTCGAACAGAACCGAAGGCACTTCTCACGAAGCCCTTGCAAATTCGGATAATTTCCAATCACGTCCGGACTTCCCGTCACTAAGGATGATAAAACCTCTATATCGGGGATCAGCCGATGCAGAGTAACTCGATGGTAATCCTTCCGTTTTCAAAAATATCCGGTCTTCAACACCGGTCATCAAATGCCATCCATAACGACGTATCACATATTCGGAATGGGTTATACGACCCAAAGGTCCTTTCCCGGCTAACCCGAATATTGAGCGCAATTTAAAATCATATGGATATGGGATTTCAATTAAGTCACAACTTATTAATTCAACTTCTTTTTTCAAATGGTTTAACAAATTACCATTTTCAAATCTTTAGACAAAAAGATTCATTTTAAACAACCTCCAATGGTTTAAACAATTTCCACATTTAAATCTTTTAAATAAAAGATTCATTCACAGATTTTCTAAATCAATTTCCATTTCAGTTTAACTCGTTAAATCTTTAAATCAAAGATTTAACTTATAGCTTTCAAAACAATTCCATTTCAAATGGTTTAAACAAATCATCATTCTAAATCTGTTAAAATAAACCGATTTAATTCATAGCTTTCCAAAAAGAATTCATTTATAACTTGGAAAAACCATTTTTCAATTCGTACTTGAAATTCCTTTAAATTGGAATTTCATTTCTTATATATGTGAAAGCTTTTATCATTTGAAAACAAACAGTTTTCATTTCGGAAAATCTGATTCATTTATACGAGTTGGAATCCTTGGGTTAAATTCAAATTCCCAAAATTTTACTTTTAAATGGTTTAGATTCATACAAACACATTTATATCATCTTTAATCCCTAGTTTCAAATCATAGGATTCAATTTCAAACTTGAATTCAAATTTAAATCAAATTATTTAAATTTTCAAAACTCGATTAAGTTGTTCAAAATAACTTTTATCTTTGAAATTCTATTTCAAAAGCTTTTCATATAAAACCCCAAATTTCTAATTTCAAAATCAATTGAAATTAAAATTTCAATCTCAAAAAACATCAAATTTAAATTATCTGTGACTTAACCGATTTCCACGTGAAATCCATATTTGTGTGTGTAAAAGTGTAGTCCAGGGGTTTCACACAATAGTGCAACACAATGAATCATCACATATCAGAATACAGAAATATAATTGATAAGCGATATAACTATAACGCTCATCGTACAGATCATAGATATATATATCATAGATAAGTAAATTACAGATCACAACATAAATCAGGATGTATCACAAAGCATCGTATATCAGGGATATCAAACAATTCAATCATTCAGTCAAATCCAACATTCACTGGTAAATTTTATTAATTAACTGATTAAATTTTATCCGATGTATCAATTATTAACCCGGGTTAATTATCATAAGTGAATTACAATTTATTTGAAATAATTTCCCTTTCATCATTTATTAGTTAACTTTTACTTATTAACTAATCAATCTAAATTAATGAATCAATTAACTTTTAATTATTGAATTAATCTCAATTAATTGCCATTATTAATTAATCCTTTGATTTATTAACAAATAATTAACTCAAATTTTAAATTATCATTTAATTAATTACATTCCGTAATTATTTACTCATTACTTCTCTAAGTAATTTTTATTTTCCAAATCGTCAAGTGATTATTAATTTAAACCTTAGTTAATACTTTTAAACTTATAATTATAAATTATCAATACAAATTATCAATTATCAACTTTAATTACTTTAATGGTTAATGAATTTAAGGCTTTAATCTTTATTACTTAAAGAAAAACTCACTTCCCATTATTGATTAAATTTTCAT
The DNA here is from genome assembly GCA_030737815.1 of Allium fistulosum. Classification (NCBI taxonomy): domain Eukaryota; kingdom Viridiplantae; phylum Streptophyta; class Magnoliopsida; order Asparagales; family Amaryllidaceae; genus Allium; species Allium fistulosum. The sequence continues at coordinate 76,667,905 of CM060904.1, read as the reverse complement.
TTTTAATGTGTTTGAAACATCTATTTCACCCTTCCTTAAAACTTCCATTTTAAATTTCAAGTTTTAAAACGAATACCAGTTAAATTTTAAATCAATTTATAAACTAACTTAAAAAAAAAACTTAAGTTACAAATTAAAAGCAAATCTTAGTTATGGAAAGAGTTTAAATCAAATTCCCTAAATTTTCAAAATATTTATTTATTTAAAGTATTTAAATCTTTAAACTTATTCCATTTCAAAAACTGGAACTTAAACACTTAAATTTAGACTCAGTTTTTAACATTGGTTTCAACTTTAAAACTTAACAAATTAAAAACTGTTAAGACTGGGCACTGTTAAAACTTGAAACAAATGACCCGAGCCCTTCCCAGATTTTACTTCGAGTTACCCCGAGAAAATCATGAGCCTGATTCGAGAAAAACATATATCAACCCGTGCTCTTCCCTTCCAAACCCAGAGCAAAGAAACCAGACCCAAAACTAATCGTGCTCGTGCTCGTGCACGTGCACAGCGGCGATGAACTTCGCCGATCATCTCCGATGATCTTCCTGAACCACCCATCGCCCAAACATCCCTACTCGAGCAACCACCCACCATCATCGATTCGAAATCGAAATTCGAACGTACGAGCCAACCTGGAACCAATAACCCAACCTCAAACCAAAACATGTCATCACCGATTGCTCCACGCTCCGACCACCAGCGGCTACCCAACTCCGGCCGTGAACTCGTCTACCTCCCCTGTATCCAACCCCAGAAGCTCGAAACACTCGATCCATCCTTGGTTTCGAACGAGACGAAACATCACAGCACTCAAAAACTAGGTCACCATATTTTAAACGCTTCTCGCCGCCACCACGTTGACCTGCCGACCAGTCCACTATTTTTCCCAAGTTCCCCCATCGCTCCTCTACCTCCCGACCAAACCACGGCGTCTTCGGTCAACTACAATGACCACGGCAACCCAATATGTTCAAAACAGTGAAGTAAAAACTGCTCTTCACTCCCTTGCTTAAAAATTCTAAATCTTGCTCTAAAAATCATGGTTTAGTATGTATTTTTACTTGATACATCTGGATTCTTAAAACAAGAAGTTCGATTTTTAAACTTATTGAAGTTAAGCTTTGTTCTTTGGTTTCCAGGGACACATACCTGTTAGTTTAACTTATATAAATTTTTAATATTTAGATTTCAACTAAACAATCAGTTTTTGTTTACATCTTAAGTTCTAACAAAGGTTAGATCATGAAATGGAGATTTGTTTCTATCTACTTCAAAGCAACAGGTAACAGAGTGTAAATAAACGAACATGCCCAGACTTGCACAATCATACACATACAAGAATATGTATCATCTCAGAGAAAAAAAACATGCTTTATCTAAACTTAGGTTATGTTTTAAAATATATGTTAGTCATAATTTTTTTTTACATGCATCAAGGGATAAATTCAGGTTAAATGTGTTTTACTCTCCTGGCCAAGGTTTGAACTTCAACAGAACAATCATATGTATGTATATACATACATCCAGTCATGCAAACAAATCAGCAGTAAACCATTTTCACAACATCATCAGACAATCATCAATTTATAGATCTAAGGTTCTAATTTAAAGGGTTGCTCACCTTAAAAAGAAAGAACAGAGGACTCAAGCCTGGAAGATTGAATTTGAAACCCTGGAATTCGAAACTGACTTGAATTTGAGGTGCTTCAGATTTGCATATTTGCCCAGATTTGATTTGGTGGTATTGTTGTTTGATGTTTTTAAATTTGGAGTATTGTTTAAATTTGAAATATTCTTTCTTTCAGTTTTCTCTTAGCTTTGAAGATGAACGAGCTAGAATGAAGAAGTTGATGGATATAAAAAGGAATGAAGATTATAGGAGATAAAATTTTATTTGTTTGTACACATTGATCAGTGATATCTTCCTTGCTTGCTGGATGATATGTACCATTTTGGGGCTGCATTAATTTGCCATGTACAAATACATATCTTTGCATTTATTAGCTTTGTACCATGTATATTCCTCCCATACTTCAGCTGTACAAGCTTAACTTGATTTCGGCTGAAAGATAATTGTGTAGTGTACTAAAGATGATGGCATTAAATTAACGTGTACAACTTACCTTCATTTCGGCTGTAGATCACTTGCTTATTATAATGTTGTTTTAGTTGTTATCAAACTTAACTTGTATATTTAGTTCTTCCTATACAAGCTTGCTTTTACTTTATCTCATTACTTTAAACTAAAATTAAACTCCTATTTTAATATGTTGTTGGAATTCGTCTAATTGTGCTTACTTTGTAATAAGTAAATTTCTATTTTTTTTATAACTCAAATCATTACTAACCCATTTCCTTACAATTTAAATCCAAATTAAAAACAAATTCGTATATATTATTTATAATTTCAAATTTACTTTAAGATTTTATTTCAAATCCAATATATACATATTTTTACAATATTTAAATTTTTACGATTTATACAGAATTTATTCAAATTCGAGGAAACTCTCTTCCATTTATATTTAATTATACAAATTTTTATTCAAAAATTTATTTAATTATCAATTTAAATTAAATTAAAATCTAGGGTCGTTACAGTGATAAACTGAAAATTCACAGTAGTGAAATAGGTAACAAAAACAATTTTGGTGTTAATTAGAAATCAAGAGACGAAAAAAATCAATAAACATGAATTAGGAAAGACAAATTATATATGTGTATTTGGGTGTGGATTATGGTGTAAGGTATGTTATGTAAATAGATATAATATTCTTCACTCATGTATAATACATACACATAGTAAAAATTAAGCAACTATATATTAATAGGTAGGAAGAATCAAACTGCATATGTAACGACCCAGAATTTTGAACGAATTAAATTGAAAATATTTAATTAATTTTAAATATTTGAACGATGATTTAATTTGAATCCTGAATATAACTTGGAATTTGGAGATTAAACTTTAAAATTTAATCTAGTGAATGCGGAATAAAAATTTGTATCTTCGATTTTAAGCCGAAGAAAAATATTTCGAAAGCTTTTAAAATTCGTATTGATAACACTGAAGATAATAGAAGCTTCAGAATTGAAGTTTACAGTAATTTGTTCAGTTTAGAAAATTATATCGTTCAGCCGATATTTAAAAATAGCTATCCGAGGCGCAGTCTCGGAATTCGACGAAACCAGTTCCATTGGGTCCGGAATATTGTATTATTGTCGGATTTCAAATTTTGTAGCATTCGGGGTTATTATGTGACCATACGATAGTTAAACGCGTTAAAATAAAATGAAATTCAAATTAAAATTAAAATTTATATTGATCACATCACACGTTTCTTCCCTTGTTTCAGCCGAGCATCACGGGAAGAAATCGTGATAACCATGCTCCTCCAATTTTTAAATATACCTCTCGCTCTCTCCAGTTTCCAAATCTCGTTCGAAATCAAAACAACCGAGCCTCTCAGTTAAAATAAAATCAAACAATGGCCAATACTCTTATTTATAAAAATAAAAAGGGAACCCAAATCGATATTCAATCGAATTCAATTCAAATCCAACAAGCCTTCCTCCTTCCTTCTTTAGTTCTGTGCAAAGCTACAAATCTAGGGCGATTCGAATCAGAGGGGTGGCTCGCGTGAGTCGCCGCCACTGGAGGCCGCAGTTTCGCGAACATCTGGGTTTCGCCGTCGAGCTTGGGTGTAGGAGTTCGAGTGGGTGAAGAGGAGGAGAGAGTCATGTTCGTCGTCACGCGTGGGGATGGGTGAAGCTGACGAATCGAGGTGTGGATTCAGGAGGGATGCTCGACATCGATTGTTGAACGAGCTCGAAGGGAACTCTGGCAATGGGTGGCATTCGAAGTCATGGCGTGGAGCGCGGGCTGAAGACGAGCTCGAAGTCGTAGTCGCGGCGCGCGCGTAGAGGATCTCGCGAAGCAGGCGGCGGTGCCATGGGGGAGTCGAGGTGATTCTGGTAATTATTTTTGCTTGGGATTATTTTAACTAAACCTAATTTTAGTCAATGCCTCTAAATTACATTAGTTAATGATAGGTAATTTAAATTTTTATCTAATCAAGAAGGATGAAGTTACTGTTCTTTTTACAAATATATTTATATATAGCTAGGGCGAAAAGTTTTTACAGTAAAATAAATCACTAATTTTATGTTTATTGGGAGAAAGAAAACAATTTTAAAAATCTGTATAAATTATTTCATATAGATAAGAATTTGAAGGTAAAGGGAATTTAGTTTAAAACCAAATGATAGTATAAATTAAATTATAGGCTAATTTAATTTATTGAATAAAAGATTATTGTATGTTATCTCAGATATTAATAAACTGTATAAATATTTATACAAGGTTTAAAACTATGAAGAAAACAAACTGGAATGGAAAATGGATTGCAAATAAAAGGTGAGATTTTCTCACTTGAAGGAAATTTGAATTTACAGTTATTATTGATTGATGATTGTTATTGGATGTGCTATTAGATATAATAGGATATATCTATATATATAGCAATATATACATATTGGCATATGTATATATTGGATTGATTGATTTCCCGTCTCGTATAGCGGATGAGACCCTATTGCGCCGTTAGTAAGCGGATTTTTATAAAACCCATATACCGCGATAATTCCGTACTGGAGCGGAATTGGTATTGTGCTAACATCTTTGGATGCAGGAAAACAGGTTGGAGGGATCCAACTGGACCCCTCACATTGATTGAATTTATTTATACTGTGATATGAATCTGTGAATGATTATATTGATGTTATTAATCATATTGATATCTGGAAATTGTTTGAAGCTAAAATTTAGCTGAATGGATGTTTGATATCATTGGATTTCAAAAATAAATGAAATTGGATTTTTGAAATCAAAATAGAAATTTTTAAGTAAATAAATTTTTAGAAATTGAATAAATTCGAAGAAAAGAATTTAAAAGTATAAAAGCTGATTTTTATAATCTTATTGAATAAATTCCAGAATAAAGTGAAAATGCTAAATAAATGGATTTCATAAAACAGTGATTATAAATTGAAGAATTTAATTTAAATTTGGATTTTTAAAAAGATTGAAAGAGATAAAGAAATTTATTTTCTTTAAAAGGAATTTATTTAAAAAGAAATAAGTAGGAAGTCCAATTTGAAATTTAATTGCAAATTGAAACGAATTTGGAAAAAAAATGAAATTTATAGATGTATAAATTGTGAAGTTAAAAAGAATGAAATTTATAGATGTATAAATCGTGAAGTTAAAATGAATGAAACTGTCGAATAGGAGATTTATAAGAAATTAACTTATAAATTGGATTTTTGCCTTTAAAGGGAATATTGATCGAATTTGTTAATAAAAGAGATTTATTAAATCAAAGTTGTTATGAATTATGAAGATGAATTTATAAACGTTGTTTTATGAATTCGAAAATAAATCAAATTTGATAAATTGAATATAGAAGGTTATTAAGGGAATTTTATCCACGATTTTGGATAGTGGATAAATTCTTGAAATAAATGTGTAGAAGAGATTGAAATTTAGTTATTGAAATATATTCACGATTTTGGACAGTGAATATATTATTGGAAAAAAAATAGTTATGTTTGGGAAAGCGATATTATAAATGAAGTTAATTGTTTTAAAAGATGTTTTAAAACGTGTGAACTATCGAAATCATAGATTTCAACATTCATTGTTGAAATAGACGTTTTCGAGAAATAAGGAAATGATGGACTATAACACTGTTGTTATAGTAAATGATTTTCAAAAGAAAATGTTTTATGTAGTATTGGGATTTACATATCTATCTTAATTTCGAATCCCTATACTAGTGATTTTTGAGTCGTCGTAACGATGTTTTACGTAACATTCGTTTTGACTCAAATAGATGTTAAAATTTATGATTTCCTTAAAGAATGAATTTATACTTAAAATTTGATTTAAGTATATCTAATATTTTCAAATGTTGAAAATAAATGATTTGTGAAATACTTATTTTTAAATAAGTATGGAAATGCTTTTCCAATATGAAATGAACTGTTTTGAGATTTTATCTTCAAAGATAAAATGAAATGTGAATATTTGAAATTTGTTTTCAAATGGTTAAAGTGTGGAAATTTTATATCTAGTAAAAGATATTTTTGAAGAATAAATAATTTGGAAAATTATTTGGAATCTGATGATGTCGCGCATCTTTATTGATAGTTAAATAACCGACTATCAATAATTACCTTTAGATAGGTATTTGTTGTGAATTGGATGAATTTGAATGCCACACTTATTTTTGAATAAGCGCTCACTATTCGGGTTAGCCGGGAAAGGACCATGGGGTCGTATAACCCATTCCGAATATGTGATACGTCGTTATGAATTGCATTTGAAGACCGGTGTTGAAGACCGGATATTTTTGAAAACGGAAGGATTACCGTCGAGTTACTCTACATCGGCTGATCTTCGGTTTAGAGGTTTTATCACCCTTAGTGACGGGAAGTCCAGACGTGATTAGAAATTTATCCGGATGTGCAAGGGCTTCGTGAGAAGTGCCTTCGGTTCTGTTCGATCCTGGAACAGACTTGTATGGATTGTGTGTCTGACGTTACAATTTGAGATATAAAGCTGATTTCTTTCAAATACATTTCTGTTGGTGGCGGAGAATTTATTCTCTTAGCTTAACACCCTTCTCTGAGACGTACGAGCTCAGAGGTTATGTAGTTGAAATTCATCAGCGATATATCCCAATTTGGTAACGTGGCATACTAAGTGTTGCCGTGAAATGATCAGTGTTTGATCATTTGCGATATGATCATTTGTTTGATCTTATATCTTTGTGATCATAGGTTGATCATTTTGTTTGACCCGAAGCAGGGCTTTGTAGAAAGCGTAGCTTTGTGGACGAGACTTCGTCGAGCCTCACACCCCGGAAATGGTCGAAACAGGAAGGATGCGGCAAGGTTCTAGGGAGTAGCGCCCCTTAGTGTATGTCATTCCTTCTGGATAGAGGTGGTATCATGGTATGGAGCCCAGATACTTAACCTATGTGGTTGCTGCAAATTTATTTCTTTGTGGTTGTTGGAAATCGGGGATCCTCGGGAAGATCGGTTACGATCGAGGGATGACATACGCGTGTCAGTAGTTACCTATTTTTGCAGAGGTAACCCGGCCTTGTGTTGGCAGAGATCCGGTTAGGTTCTCGGGTCGTCTATTCCAGGGACGTACCCATCGTGGAAAAGGAAGTTCCTTAGCCTGACCATTTGTTGGAAATCCAAAGAAACAATACGACACTTGTACGGTATTAGTTGTAGAACCTTCCATTCACTTATGGTGGTCACCACTGTTTGGATGGTAGCTATAGTAGGCATAGTTCGGAATGTCTATGCTGGATAAGATTAATATTATACTTTCGAAATGATTTCTACACTATGCACTAATAATAATATCAAAAAGAATTTGATTTTTGCGTAGTAAGCATCTTTGACTATCATAAGAAGAAATCTCCTCCAATTCTGCGTTTGCATTGTGTGTGTGGTGGGAGGTCTTATGGTAGTTTCATTTTCCGAAAGCATTGCGAAATTTACTTTAAATCTTCCTGTTGTTTATTTTAAAGAATAACTGTTTTACGATCTCACACCAGTCACCATGACTGACTCGGAGTTTATTGTTTCCCTTCTAAACTCTGGGTGCCCACAAATTTCCACACGGGCAGCCTAGAGTTATGTTATCAGGATATTCTGGAGCTTTGGAGATAAGCTGGAGGACGAGACGTAGTATTTGTATCTGATAGTATTTATTCCGCTGTGTATTCTGTATGAGGACAAGTTATATAACTGTCCATTGTTGTATATTGACTCTGATGATTGATGTATGTATAAAATGATATAGTTCTTTGTTTTAAAGATTATTCATTTATCTATTATATATTGTTCCGCTGCGATGTGTAAGATTCTGATATTGTTTTTCTGTTCTGTTGTTCTTCTCTCTTCTCTCTTTCTTCTCTTTTCTTCTTCTTCTACCTTTTTCTTCTTCCTAAAACCATAACTTTTCGGGTTTCCGGCATTCGATGGCTCGGTAGTCGATAAAGTGAGTATCGATGTCGAATTTTCGAAAGTCGAAAATTTCGGGATGTTACAAAGTGGTATCAGAGCATATGGTTATGCGACAACCCTGCTCTGTTGGGTGTTACTCATTAGAGATAGAGTCAGTAGTACTCTAGAATGAGTTGAGTGTAATAATAGATACGAGTGCGTATTTGTTAGTGAATATAAAAATGTTTTATATTGTGTTTGCTTATCCGTTGAGATGTTTGTGAATTTTGGTCGGTAAGTGGGACGCCATATTATCGATAGGGATTTCTAAACATTTAAACGAGGCAAGACGACACAGTATTGTTTTAAAATAGGGTGAATGAAATAATTTTGCCCAAAACTATTTTTGTATAAAAAAGAAATGTTTTTCTACGAAGTACTATAGTATATGGTTGCATGGTTGTTAGAAGTGATAATATTAATCTATTATCATTGAAATTAAATGAGAGATTGGAATTATAACTCCAAAGTTAAGAAATAAATTCACATACAAATGAAATTTGAGAATATAAATTGTTAATGTGATTTGTAATTTGAAACGGAATTCCAGAGAAGTTTTTGGAAATGTTTGAAAAGAATTTGAAAATTTTGGAGATTTGGAAGTTTAAATTTTTTTGATTTGAAAATGAATTTCAAAGGTTTTGAAAAGTATTTTGGAGAAATGAAAGCTCTAAACTCTTTTCGGTCGCTGGAAAATAACTTCGGTGATGACCGCGGCATCGTTGGTGTTCATTTTCGGGTTTCCAAAAGAGGAATTGCTGCCAAATTGTTTTAAAAGGAAGTTGTTTGAAAAATTTGGGTTTTGTTTTTGAAATTCAAAGGATAATTTGAATTGTTTTCAAAATGGCTTTGAAAAGGTTGAAAAGACTCTGGAATTGAGTATTGAATTATGAAGATAAAATTTCAAATGAATAAATAAATTTGCAATAGCAAATGCAAGAAAATGAAATTTAATGTAAAAATTCATTTTGAATTTGTAAGTAAGACTGAATTGAATTTAGATTTATGGAAAACAAAGTGAATTATTAAACTAAAAATTAGTAAGTAAAGCTTAAAGAATGAAGTTAAATGAATGTAAATACAAGCGAATCAATTTAATGAAAGTGAAATTAAATGTTGAAACTCATTTCGAATTTGCAAGCAAATGAATTGAATTGAATAATTGTAAATGAAAGATAGTTGATAAAAATTCAATATTCAGGATAGAAGGTGAATTGAATTCAAATGAAATTTGAAATGTAAAATTGAATGAAAATAGATGTGTAACTTCAATACTGAAGTAAAAATGTATAAGCAGTTTATATTGGAAAATTTTGCAATAGAATTTGCAAAATGGTTTGAATGGATAACTAGATATTATGGCTAGTAGGATATATAGGTGTAAATGAATTGGGATTTTGATTTCAAAGATAAAGTGAATTGCTCGAAAAGGGTAAGTATTTGAATTTCGATATGAGATTTGCTGATTTCTTCTCTAGCCGCTTGGCTTTTTCTTTTTCTTTTTGAAATCTGAGAGTCCGTAGGGACGTTTTGTAGTCGTACCGTATTAGCCGCGCAAAGGAGACGCTGGCGAAATTTTTTGAAAATCTCGAGTGTTAGAAAATTTTTGAGAAAAATTGGAAGTTTAAATTTGAATTTAAACTTAAAATTGAATTGTTAAGAAAACAATGTTGTTTGAACTTATAATTTAAGTTGGAAAGTTAGTTGAAATTCATAACGAATCTTTAGTAGAAAGATTTGTTTTGAAAATTTGATAAAACTATTTGGATGTTGAAAAATAGTAGACGAGTTAAGGACCATTTTTTCTAACTTGTAATTTCGAGGACGAAATTCTTTTAAGGAGGGAAGTTTGTAACGACCCAGAATTTTGAACGAATTAAATTGAAAATATTTAATTAATTTTAAATATTTGAACGATGATTTAATTTGAATCCCGAATATAACTTGGAATTTGGAGATTAAACTTTAAAATTTAATCTAGTGAATGCGGAATAAAAATTTGTATCTTCGATTTTAAGCCGAAGAAAAATATTTCGAAAGCTTTTAAAATTCGTATTGATAACACTGAAGATAATAGAAGCTTCAGAATTGAAGTTTACAGTTATTTGTTCAGTTTAGAAAATTATATCGTTCAACCAATATTTAAAAATAGCTGTCCGAGGCGCAGTCTCGGAATTCGACGAAACCAGTTCCATTGGGTCCGGAATATTGTATTATTGTCGGATTTCAAATTTCGTAGCATTTGGGGTTGTTATGTGACCATACGATAGTTAAACGCGTTAAAATAAAATGAAATTCAAATTAAAATTAAAATTTATATTCATCACATCACACGTTTCTTCCCTTGTTTCAACCGAGCATCACGGGAAGAAATCGTGATAACCATGCTCCTCCAATTTTTAAATATACCTCTCGCTCTCTCCAGTTTCCAAATCTCATTCGAAATCAAAACAACCGAGCCTCTCAGTTAAAAGAAAATCAAACAATGGCCGATACTCTTATTTATAAAAATAAAAAGGGAACCCAAATCGATATTCAATCGAATTCAATTCAAATCCAACAAGCCTTCCTCCTTCCTTCTTTAGTTCTGTGCAAAGCTACAAATCTAGGGCGATTCGAATCAGAGGGGTGGCTCGCGTGAGTCGTCGCCACTGGAGGCCGCAGTTTCGCGAACATCTGGGTTTCGCCGTCGAGCTTGGGTGTAGGAGTTCGAGTGGGTGAAGAGGAGGAGAGAGTCGTGTTCGTCGTCACGCGTGGGGATGGATGAAGCTCACGAATCGAGGTGTGGATTCAGGAGGGATGCTCGACATCGATTGTTGAACGAGCTCGAAGGGAACTCTGGCAATGGGTGGCGTTCGAAGACATGGCGTGGAGCGCGGGCTGAAGACGAGCTCGAAGTCGTAGTCGAGGCGCGCGCGTGGAGGATCTCGCGAAGCAGGCGGCGGTGCCGTGGGGGAGTCGAGGTGATTCTGGTAATTATTTTTGCTTGGGATTATTTTAACTAAACCTAATTTTAGTCAATGCCTCTAAATTACATTAGTTAATGATAGGTAATTTAAATTTTTATCTAATCAAGAAGGATGAAGTTACTGTTCTTTTTACAAATATATTTATATATAGCTAGGGCGAAAAGTTTTTACAGTAAAATAAATCACTAATTTTATGTTTACTGGGAGAAAGAAAACAATTTTAAAAATCTATATAAATTATTTCATATAGATAAGAATTTGAAGATAAAGGGAATTTAGTTTAAAACCAAATGATAGTATAAATTAAATTATAGGCTAATTTAATTTATTGAATAAAAGATTATTGTATGTTATCTCAGATATTAATAAATTGTATAAATATTTATACAAGGTTTAAAACTATGAAGAAAACAAACTGGAATGGAAAATGGATTGCAAATAAAAGGTGAGATTTTCTCACTCGAAGGAAATTTGAATTTACAGTTATTATTGATTGATGATTGTTATTGGATGTGCTATTAGATATAATAGGATATATCTATATATATAGCAATATATACATATTGGCATATGTATATATTGGATTGATTGATTTCCCGCCTCGTATAGCGGATGAGACCCTATTGCGTCGTTAGTAAGCGGATTTTTATAAAACCCATATACCGCGATAATTCCGTACTGGAGCGGAATTGGTATTGTGCTAACATCTTTGGATGCAGGGAAACAGGTTGGAGGGATCCAACTGGACCCCTCACATTGATTGAATTTATTTATACTGTGATATGAATCTGTGAATGATTATATTGATGTTATTAATCATATTGATATCTGGAAATTGTTTGAAGCTAAAATTTAGCTGAATGGATGTTTGATATCATTGGATTTCAAAAATAAATGAAATTGGATTTTTGAAATCAAAATAGAAATTTTTAAGTAAATAAATTTTTTGAAATTGAATAAATTCGAAGAAAAGAATTTAAAAGTATAAAAGCTGATTTTTATAATCTTATTGAATAAATTCCAGAATAAAGTGAAAATGCTAAATAAATGGATTTCATAAAACAGTGATTATAAATTGAAGAATTTAATTTAAATTTGGATTTTTAAAAAAATTGAAAGAGATAAAGAAATTTATTTTCTTTAAAAGGAATTTATTTAAAAAGAAATAAGTGGGAAGTCCAATTTGAAATTTAATTGCAAATTGAAACGAATTTGGAAAAAAAATGAAATTTATAGATGTATAAATTGTGAAGTTAAAAAGAATGAAATTTATAGATGTATAAATCGTGAAGTTAAAATGAATGAAACTGTCGAATAGGAGATTTATAAGAAATTAACTTATAAATTGGATTTTTGCCTTTAAAGGGAATATTGATCGAATTTGTTAATAAAAGAGATTTATTAAATCAAAGTTGTTATGAATTATGAAGATGAATTTATAAACGTTGTTTTATGAATTCGAAAATAAATCAAATTTGATAAATTGTATAAAGAAGGTTATTAAGGGAATTTTATCCACGATTTTGGATAGTGGATAAATTCTTGAAATAAATGTGTAGAAGAGATTGAAATTTAGTTATTGAAATATATTCACGATTTTGGACAGTGAATATATTATTGGAAAAAAAATAGTTATGTTTGGGAAAGCGATATTATAAATGAAGTTAATTGTTTTAAAAGATGTTTTAAAACGTGTGAACTATCGAAATCATAGATTTCAACATTCATTGTTGAAATAGACGTTTTCGAGAAATAAGGAAATGATGGACTATAACACTGTTGTTATAGTAAATGATTTTCAAAAGAAAATGTTTTATGTAGTATTGGGATTTACATATCTATCTTAATTTCGAATCCCTATACTAGTGATTTTTGAGTCGTCGTAACGATGTTTTATGTAACATTCGTTTTGACTCAAATAGATGTTAAAATTTATGATTTCCTTAAAGAATGAATTTATACTTAAAATTTGATTTAAGTATATCGAATATTTTCAAATGTTGAAAATAAATGATTTGTGAAATACTTATTTTTAAATAAGTATGGAAATGCTTTTCCAATATGAAATGAACTGTTTTGAGATTTTATCTTCAAAGATAAAATGAAATGTGAATATTTGAAATTTGTTTTCAAATGGTTAAAGTGTGGAAATTTTATATCTAGTAAAAGATATTTTTGAAGAATAAATAATTTGGAAAATTATTTGGAATCTGATGATGTCGCGCATCTTTATTGATAGTTAAATAACCGACTATCAATAATTACCTTTAGATAGGTATTTGTTGTGAATTGGATGAATTTGAATGCCACACTTATTTTTGAATAAGCGCTCACTATTCGGGTTAGCCGGGAAAGGACCATGGGGTCGTATAACCCATTCCGAATATGTGATACGTCGTTATGAATTGCATTTGAAGACCGGTGTTGAAGACCGGATATTTTTGAAAACGGAAGGATTACCGTCGAGTTACTCTACATCGGCTGATCTCCGGTTTAGAGGTTTTATCACCCTTAGTGACGGGAAGTCCGGACGTGATTAGAAATTTATCCGGATGTGTAAGGGCTTCGTGAGAAGTGCCTTCGGTTCTGTTCGATCCCGGAACAGACTTGTATGGATTGTGTGTCTGACGTTACAATTTGAGATATAAAGCTGATTTCTTTCAAATACATTTCTGTTGGTGGCGGAGAATTTATTCTCTTAGCTTAACACCCTTCTCTGAGACGTACGAGCTCAGAGGTTATGTAGTTGAAATTCATCAGCGATATATCCCAATTTGGTAACGTGGCATACTAAGTGTTGCCGTGAAATGATCAGTGTTTGATCATTTGCGATATGATCATTTGTTTGATCTTATATCTTTGTGATCATAGGTTGATCATTTTGTTTGACCCGAAGCAGGGCTTTGTAGAAAGCGTAGCTTTGTGGACGAGACTTCGTCGAGCCTCACACCCCGGAAATGGTCGAAACAGGAAGGATGCGGCAAGGTTCTAGGGAGTAGCGCCCCTTAGTGTATGTCATTCCTTCTGGATAGAGGTGGTATCATGGTATGGAGCCCAGATACTTAACCTATGTGGTTGCTGCAAATTTATTTCTTTGTGGTTGTTGGAAATCGGGGATCCTCGGGAAGATCGGTTACGATCGAGGGATGACATACGCGTGTCAGTAGTTACCTATTTTTGCAGAGGTAACCCGGCCTTGTGTTGGCAGAGATCCGGTTAGGTTCTCGGGTCGTCTATTCCAGGGACGTACCCATCGTGGAAAAGGAAGTTCCTTAGCCTGACCATTTGTTGGAAATCCAAAGAAACAATACGACACTTGTACGGTATTAGTTGTAGAACCTGCCATTCACTTATGGTGGTCACCACTGTTTGGATGGTAGCTATAGTAGGCATAGTTCGGAATGTCTATGCTGGCTAAGATTAATATTATACTTTCGAAATGATTTCTACACTATGCACTAATAATAATATCAAAAAGAATTTGATTTTTGCGTAGTAAGCATCTTTGACTATCATAAGAAGAAATCTCCTCCAATTCTGCGTTTGCATTGTGTGTGTGGTGGGAGGTCTTATGGTAGTTTCATTTTCCGAAAGCATTGCGAAATTTACTTTAAATCTTCCTGTTGTTTATTTTAAAGAATAACTGTTTTACGATCTCACACCAGTCACCATGACTGAATCGGAGTTTATTGTTTCCCTTCTAAACTCTGGGTGCCCACAAATTTCCACACGGGCAGCCTAGAGTTATGTTATCAGGATATTCTGGAGCTTTGGAGATAAGCTGGAGGACGAGACGTAGTATTTGTATCTGATAGTATTTATTCCGCTGTGTATTCTGTATGAGGACAAGTTATATAACTGTCCATTGTTGTATATTGACTCTGATGATTGATGTATGTATAAAATGATATAGTTCTTTGTTTTAAAGATTATTCATTTATCTATTATATATTGTTCCGCTGCGATGTGTAAGATTCTGATATTGTTTTTCTGTTCTGTTGTTCTTCTCTCTTCTCTCTTTCTTCTCTTTTCTTCTTCTTCTTCTACCTTTTTCTTCTTCCTAAAACCATAACTTTTTGGGTTTCCGGCATTCGATGGCTCGGCAGTCGATAAAGTGAGTATCGATGTCGAATTTTCGAAAGTCGAAAATTTCGGGATGTTACAGCATACCTTGTTGCTTCACTGACCATATCCTTAAGCATTCCTTTTAATTCGCCATTGTTAGGCACCTAAAATCTATGAAGGAACATAGATATAAAACAAATTTAGAATTAAGCACCTTCACCGTATAGAAAATAACTATAAAATCGCTTACCAAATTAAATAGATAAGGAGCGCATGTCCACAAAAAAGGAATATAGCACCGGTGCATATAAAATCCTTTGTATTCTTATATTGAATGAGTGAAAAAAATCTTGAAAGGAAATAAAGGAGAAAATTTGAAATGGAGAAAGAAAAGAGAAATTGACTGAAATTGAGTCATATATAAATTTGTTGTAAAGACCAATTGATTGGAAATGGTCCAAAATATAATCTAACTAATCATGTTAGTATTGCATAATAGCTACACATATACTTAGAAATTATAACTCTAAATTTTATTTCTCATGAATATAACAATCAAAATCTTTCTAATATGTACAAACCTCAAATATAATCTACTTTTGAGTTAGATTCTAGGGATTCCTGAGATGAACAACTTCTAATTTTTTGTGCATGAAAATTGCACAATAAGGCATAATTTTCATTTATGAAGTCATTAAATCAATTTAACCAAACTACAAAACTAAAATGCAGTTGCATCCAAAAAAATTCATTGCTCCTGCAAATCAATTTCAAATAATACACCATACAGTGGAGTTTTAGATGAAATGCATTTAGATAATTTTCAATTACATTATATTAATATATTTTATTAGGTTAGCAATAGTTATTAATGAATGTAAGGAAGCTACCTATTTGTACTTATAGTTTCATTTTTGCAGTAATTTGGTTCTGTTTCAGATAGTTTCTAAAACAAATTGCATAAGTTCATTTTTAAGGTAACTTGTATAAGACATCAAGTTTTAGTGCTTTATATATAATTCAACTCATCTGACTAATGTCGATTCATTACTAATTTGACTGATGTCCTAAATAGTTTGCAAAAGTTTTTATTGTGCAAAATCAAAGCACTTTATAAGTTATTTTAAACTTGAAATAAAAACCAACCTTCCTGATATGATTGCAACCGTATACACATTCATTGCAGATGAAGCATCTGATGCCTCTGACCAATTAATTTCTGCCTAACCTTTCTTCAATTTATCATACATTAGACACAATGTGTAACGACCCCGAAATTTAAATTTATTTAAATTAATAATTAAATGGATTTTTGAATTAAATTGGGTAATTAAATAAATTTTTGATGAAAATTTGTAAATTTAATTAGAATATTGGAGCGAGTTTCCCCGACTTAAATATGAGTGAATTTGAAAATAATAAATATATAGATGTATATTTTGACTTGAGTTTAAAGTGTAAATAAATGATGATGATAATATTAAGTTAAAATAGAAGTAAATGTTTGAAATAGAATAAATTAGAAATTCAATTATATTGTAAAGTAATAAAATAACAAATACAAGTAAATATAAATACGAAGCAAAAATATAAACATCTTTCATTCGAATATAATATGTAAAACAACATTTAAAATAGAAACTTATTTACATTAACAAGTAAAAGAAACAAACAAAATACATACAAAACATAACAATAACAAAGCAAATAAATTCACTTATGTAAAGCAAGACACCTCTAACATACCAAAAATGATCTTATCAGCCGAAGTCAAAAAAATGATGCAAGTAAACAAAAATAAAAGATAAAGTACAAAGCATATCAAAGTAAAGTTGTACAAGCCCATAACTGAATCACTTCAGCCATACCTCTAAAGCAACCTTTAGCCGTGCCTATATGGTATAAACAAAAGAAAATACACCCTGTACAACATCAATTAATGCAAGCCCAAGTTTATCAGCCTGTACAAACACCCTTCTCTCCACATATACACATCTATATTGTTCCAGTTCGTTCAAGAAAACAAAATGTAGCAAGCAAAGGAAAATATTTATATCCCTGTCTTCTTTCTTTTCCTATATATCTTCATATCTGTTCGAGCTGAGCAAATACAAGTAAACTTCTTTTTAAAACTAAGACAAAACTTCATTTAAACATCATCAAGCAAACCACTGAGAATCAAAGAAGAGTGTTAGCCTGTATATTTCAAGCCTGTTGCTAAATGAAGGAGCCTCTGTTCATTTTAAAAACCTGTGAGCAAACTCTTAAAACCCCTTTTTACTTTGGTTTGCATGTGATCAGTATTGAATGCTTGTTTGTTGAAATGTGTTTGCATGTCTAAAAAAATGTAGAAATTTTGTGTATGCATGTCTGGATACAAGTATACATATTCATATATATAAGACTCTGTTGTTTTAACAGGCTCCAGATTTTCTTTAGAAATCTTTATCTCCCCATACAAATAAGTTCAGGCTACGATTTATGAATAAAATCTGTTCATGACAATGTTATACAAATTCTAAAAATAGTTTTCAAGAAGTTTAAGCATATACCGTATGAAAAACTTAATTTTTATAGAGCAAACTACAAATTTTTGATAATTTCGAATGACACGAAATATCGATTCGATTATGCACCCTGAATCCTTACATAAAAATGGAATTTTAAAGCTACATATGGAAATTTTTCATTTCATGGGTCGAGTGCAGTTTTGGGATGAACTGGAAATGAGTTTCAATGGAATTCAGGCGGCCGGAGGTGTTATGGGGGACGGGCTCTTGCATGGAGGTAGAAGCATGATCATGGTTTCAGGGAAAATTATGGGGAAGAGAATTTAAGCATTGTGGTAATGGTGATTTAGGATTGAAATTTATAACCCTAGTTTTAGGTGTGATGGGTGTTTCGATTCGTGCATCGCCTTCAGGCGACCGAGTTCGCCGTGGGTTAGGGGAATGGTGGAGGAGACGTCGACGAAGCTGTGGACGGAGTTTCACGTGTTCAGGTGGCCAAGGTTGGGTGAACGTCGCGGTGACAGGTTTCGAAGGGGTGGATGTGTTTCGTTCCAGTTTTTGAATCGAGTTGCTCGATTTTGACTCGTTAACGATTTTGGAGTTCTGGGTGTTTGCTTGACATGGGATGGTCGGCGGCGACATGCGGGAGGTCTCGGGGGTGATCAGATCGCTGGCGAGCAACGGTGCACGTGCACGCGTGAAGTTGCGTGCACACTTGTTGTCTGGGTTCAAAGGTTTGGGTTGTGAAGAAGATGAAGTCTGGGTTGGAGCAGAAAATGGTACGCGAGTTTTCTCGAAGTCGATCTCGGGGAATATGTTGGTTTACTCTAAGTAAAACGCGAGTAGCTCGGGGTTTAGCAGGGTTGTCTCGAGTATTCATTTGAGTGAATTTGAGTTGGGCTCGAAGAAATTTTGGTCTGGGCTCGAGAAGTATGTGGACAGGTTTAAACCAAACCTGTTCCTGCTTTGGGAAATTTTAAATTTTAAATTTAAAATAAAGTAAGATTTAATCTGGGTTTTAAATCAAAGTTCAAGTCTAAACTCCAGTTCAGTTTGAAACTAAAGTTAAGGATAAATAAAGTTTTAGAAATTTAAACTTGTCTATGTAACTTTAAAGTATTTAAAGGATTAAAAGAAATTGAATTTTAAATGGAAGTTGAAATTGTGAAGGAAGGATTAATTTATAATTAAAAGTAAATTAATTATGTAATTAACTTAAGAATGATTTATTTTATCTATAAATTAATAAATTAAGTTGATTAGAAATAATTAACGATGATTTAAACCTAAGGAAATTTCTTAAGAAAGTAATTAAAGAAGTGTTATTAGTTGAATTGTTAATTAACTAGAAATCCATTAAGTAATCAAATTTATGTGATAAATTTTGATAATTAATTAGATTAATTAATTTAGATAATTAATCGTAAATTGTTAATTACTTAATAAAAATAATTAAGGAGAATTAATTAAATGATAGTTAATCAATTTATTTATTTGAGGCTAATTTATTTATTATTAAAGATTAATTAATTTAAATAAAATTGAAATTGGTTAATGTTAATTAACAGTATTGGTGACTAATCTGATCAGATAAATAAATTTGACCTTACTTATGAATGTTTGAATTCTATTGAATGATTGAATTGTTTGATATCCCTGATATATGATGCTTTGTGTTATATCCTAATTTATGTTGTGATCTGTAATTTCTTTATCTGTGATATTTATACATCTGTGATCTGTATGTGAAAGATAAGCGTTATAGTTTATATCGCTTATCAACTATATTTCTGTATTTTGATCTGTGATGATTGATGTTGCACTATTGTGTGTAAAACCCCTGGACTACACCATACACACACAAATATGGATTTCACGTGGAAATCGGTTAAGTCACAGATAATTTAAATTTGATGTTTTTGAAATGGAAATTTTAATTTCAATTGATTTTGAAATTAGAAATTTGAGTTTAATGTGAAAAACTTTTGAAATGGAATCTCAAAGATAAAAGTTATTTTGGATAACTTAATAAAGTTTTGAAATTTAAATAATTTGATTTAAATTTGAATTCAAATTTGAAATTGAATCCTATGATTTGAAACTAGGGATAAAAGATGATATAAATGTGTTTGTATGAATTTAACCATTTTAAATGTATAAGCTGGGAATTTGAATTTAAACAAAGGATTTCCACTCGTATGGATGAATCAGATTTTCTGAAAACGAAAACTATTTGTTTTCAAATAATTAAAGCTTTCATATAAGAAGTGAATTTCAAATTTGTGTTGAAAGGCTTCAAATTTAAAATGAAATTGAAATGTTTTGAAAGGCTATGAATGAATTCTTTTTGAAAGTTATGAATTGAATCTGTGTATTTTTAACAGATTTAAAATGATGATTTATTTAAACCATTCGAAATGAAATTGTTTTGAAAGCTATAAGTTGAATCTTGTTTTAAAGATTAACGAGTTAATCCAATTAAAACGGAAATTGTTTAGAAATCTGTGAATGGATTTTGTGAAACTAGGTGAACTTTGTGAAATAAATCTTTTTGTTTAAAAGATTTGGAATGGTAATTTGTTAAACCATTTGAAGAAAGAAGTTGAATTATTAAGTTGTGACTTAATTGAAATCCCAATATCCATATGATTTCTAATAATTGCGCTCATTATTCGGGTTAGCCGGGAAAAGACATTTGTGTCATATAACCCATTCCGAATAATGATACGTTGTATGTGGATCGCATTTGAAGACCGGTGTTGAAGACCGGATATTTACGAAAACGAAAGGACAACTCGTCGAATGTCTCTGCACCGACTGGTCCCCGGTATAGAGATTTTATCACCCTTTGTGATGGGAAGTCCGAACGGGATTGTGAATACCCGGAATTGCAAGGGCTTCGTAAGAAGTGCCTTCGGTTCTGTTCGAACCCGGAACAGGCTTGTATGGTTACATGTCTGACATTACACTTTGAGATATAAAGCCGATTTCTTTCAAATACATTTCTGTTGGTGGCGGAGAATTTATTCTCTTAGCTTAACACCCTTCTCTGAGACGTACGAGCTCAGAGGTTATGTAGTTGAAATTTATCAGCGATATATCCCAATTTGGTAATGTGGCATGCTGAGTGTTGCTGTGTGATGATCTGTGTTTGATCATTTGCGATATGATCATTTATTTGATTTTATATCTTTGTGATCATAGGTTGATCATTTGTTTGACCCGAAGCATGGCTTTGTGTACAAAGCGTAGCTTTGTGGACGAGACTTCGTCGGACCTCACACCTCGAAAATGGTCAAAATAGGAAAGATGCAGCAAGGTTCTAGGGAGTAGCGCCCCTTAGTGTATGTCATTTCTTTCTGGATAGAGGTGGTATCATGGTATGGAGCCCAGATACTTAACCTATGTGGTTGCTGCATTATTATTATGATTATGTAGTTTGTTGCGAATCGAGGATCCTCGGGAAGATCGGTTACGATCGGGGGATGGCATACGCGTGTCAGTAGTTACCTATTTTTGCAGAGGTAACCCGGCCTTGTGTTGGCAGAGATCAGGTTAGGTTCTCGGGACGTCATTCCAGAGGCGTTTCCATGTGGCAATGGGAAGTTCCTTGGCCTGACCATTTGTTGGAAATCCAAACTCCAATACGAGACTTGTACGGTTTTAGTTGTAGAACCTGCCATCTACTTATGGTGGCGCCCCACTGTTTGGATGGTAGCTATAGTAGGCATACGATACTGGTCGTATGTTGGCTAAGATTAATATTATACTTTCGAAATTATTTCTACACTATGCACTAATAATAATATCAAAATGATTTGATTTTGCGTAGTAAGCATCTTTGACTATCATAAGAAGAAATCTCCTCCAATTCTGCGTTTGCATTGTGTGTGTGGTGGGAGGTCTTATGGTAGTTTCATTTTCTAAAAGCATTGCGAATTGACTTTAAAATTCTTTGCTGTTTGTTTTAAAGATAAACTGTTTTGTTGCTCACACCAGTCCCATGACTGATCCGGAGTTTATTGTTTCTTTCCTAAACTCTGGATGCTCAAAATTTTTCTACACGAGCAGTCTAGAGTTGGGTTTTTCAGATATTCAGATTTAGTAGATTTTCTAGAGCTAGTTCAGTCTTTGGATAGGACTGCACTTGCTTATCTTTGTGCCTCGTTATTGGGAGTTCGAGCTATTTCTGGATTGATGCTTTGGAGATGGAGATTATCCGCTGCTGGTGTTATCGTTTTCTTTTCCGCTGCTATTTGTTGTATCATATCTCTGATGTATATAGATATTCATTGTATCATCATTGTATCTGGATATTGTATCAGATGTTGTATATCTATATTCTTTTACTTTTATTCCGCTGTGTTATTTACTTAATTGTTGTTATAAGCTCCGGAGAACCAGATTTGGCATTTGAATCTATGGCATTTTGAGTACAAGTGGAGTACGGGTGCCGATTTTCGAAGGCCAACTTTTGGGTCTTTACACAATGAGCAAATACATTATTCATATCCTTATACCATTTAAAAAACACAATCAATGAACAAAAGTTTAATCATCCACTTAATCTAAAAATAAAACTTGACCCAATAAAATATTTTTACTGAATGATGTATATTGTAGACAGTGTAATGGATAAAATACATGGTTTCTTCTAAACAAAATCGATTGACACTACCTTTCATAAAAATCAAGTATGTTCTGATTAGCTGACTGATGAGATAATGTTCTAGTACATAACCAAAAACCTTTGAATTCAAATTAAATTCAACGAGTGAAGTAAAGCTGGGATTCGCTTGATGATTAAGTTGGAAGAACTCAAAAATTTATTAACTTGGAGGAATTAACTTGAAAATACTGGGAAAGAGAATATAGTTTAGCATCATTGAAGTTTGCATGAGTTTAGAACATATTTGATGTGATTGGTGCTTTGCTACCCGCAAATTAGAAATTTTTTTATGCGTTTCCTTTTTGCGTAGATTGACAATCATGTTGAGAACATAGAATGAAACTGAGATGTAATATCGTGGCACTGAAATATAACACACTAACTCTTAAGGTCTATTTCTGTTTAGCCATAGCTCATAATTGAAGGAGAATGTGTTATAAATTTCTTAAAAGAGAGTTATTCTCTTAACAAGGAAAATAAATGATTTATTTCACATGTAATCTTCTTTTTAAGCCTTTATAATTCTTTGGTAATAAAAGAAAAATTATATATCTATATCTGTATATTATGAATACTAACTTCTTTTTAGTTGAATTGAATGATATTTGCTTTATTTGTGATATACACTTGACCACATATGTGTAATGTATGAATATACATTCTTCTTATATTATTTTAAAATAAGTTGATGAGTGCATAGGTAACTTATTTGCAAGTTAAAATTGCATATGCACTGTCTTATTTGACGGCTGGGTCTGATTTTTATTTTCATAGATATAAATTCCCAATTTTCCAATTCAAAATCGTTAAAAACATTTTATTTCCATGTTTGGGTTTTACAGTAAAACTCAAAAGATATTTTTGTACTTTATTATCAATTTATGCACAAACTGTTAGGAATGATATCGAAATTTTTTTCCTGAATGTAACGAAATAATACCTTAATTTTTTACCCAAGTTTCCTTTTTCTCATTAGTGTAAGCAAAGTGAATTATAATATATCATAAATTTGAACATGTTATATAATGAATTTAGATTGAACTGAAATTTATATGAATTTTTGTGCACATTAGATAAATTGCAAAATTTAATGTTAAAGAACACATCACATAAATTTAGTTTAGAAATTAGTTTGAATCCTGCAAATTTTTTAAATTTTAAATTCTAAATAGACCAACGCATTAGCAAGTTTGAATTTTGATTTTGAAATTTGAAATGAAGCCAAATTTTGAAAACCTTCATTTTCATATCTAATCCAGCGATGGCTGTAGTCAAGTTTTACCAATGTATGAGGTCAACAAATCCGTATGGAAAAATACCATAACATGTTCATTTTACATCATGTAAAATAAGTATTATATATTTTTTCATGACATTAGCGGACTAATGTACTAATCAAAATGCACAACACTAATTTTTTATTTATTTAAAGTATTTAAACAATGTATCTGTCATTTGTAGTAGATGCAACACCAGTAATGTGTAAGATCTATTTTTTCGTCTAACCATTTATGTCATTGCTAACCAGTAAAACTAAATAGACGGTCTCATTGCAAAAAAATTACAAATCAAGGATGTAAAGCATTGATAAAAGTGCCAACTTTCATACATGATATAAAATCTAAACTAAAACAGTAAATCGTAATAATTAAAAAATTATCCTTCATAAATAACTTTTATAAATAAAATATCTTCACTTTATACACATAATTAAATCTGATAAATTGCAAATTGTTTGTTAAAGGACATATTACTTAAATTTCATTTGGGAAAAGTTTGAAATTGTATAGATTTTATAACTTTGAAAATTTAAACATAACATAGTAGCAAAATTGAAATTGATTCTGATTTTTGAAACAAAGCGAAACTTCTAAAACCTTCATCTTCAAATTTACGCTGGCGGGGCCGACATATAAATGATTGAATGTATTTGAAAATTTAAAACCTCATTAAGATAACCTTACATATTGTGTAAATTTGAAACTCATTTCTTTTGCGCATAAGAAATTTATATGCTTTTTGCCCTATAAGTACCAGGTCAAGAAGAAACCTTTTGTTAGATATGTATGTTTTTTTAATGAAATTATGGATTTCGTTTAATTCATAAATGCAAGGAAATAGAAAGAAGATGATCCAAATTATACTGGAAAAGAATGACAATGCTAAATCTATTAAATCCTGATTCTTTAATAAGAGACCTTGGTAATAACAAATTTATAAACTTGCTAGTCTATCCTTTTCTTATTTGTTATAAAAAGGAAAGAATTCTCATAAAACTCAAGTCCTATCCTTCATTACTCTATTAACATATTAATAATCTCTTAATTGCTACATTTTAAATTCAAAATGTATGAAGGTATTATAGAGTCATCATTGTAGACTTGCATGGATATTCAACAATGGAAAAGGCGATGATGTGATTTTTAGTTTGTAGGTATTATTTATTTGATTGCGTACAGACTATACACCGATGTATGCTTCAAATGTGGATGTCTTATACAACCAAGTGCAACGCAAAAGTCTATTATGGTTTCGTCAACAACCAAAAGCATTATGTACGCTTAGATTTCTCCATGGTTTAAGGATATATAACAACTGAATAATTATGTACTGCAAGATACACTTATTTTTTCTCTTCGTCGCTTCATTTTTTAAAAATTATTTTAGTCATGATTGTTTATTTAAACTAATTTTTATTTAGGTAGCACTTGTAAGGTCTGGCTAATATATATTTTTGTCTGTAAGAAAATAATTTCATATGGACATCAGTGTTTCTAAACAATAAAAAAGGTATATGTAGCCTCTTATACAATGTTGATGTACGGCTCAGCTAGCAATGCTAATACTGTACCGAGCCATCATTTTTATGCAATAACAGTTCATTTGTTTAAGCTAATGAAATGTATTTTTTCAATTGAACCATAACTTTAAGTACACAAATATGACTGGGGCTTAAAGATTGTTAAATCCAATATTTTTTAGAGCCCTGATGAGAAGAAATTTGATGACAAAAAATTAATAAGTTATAATAAATAGAGTTGGAAAAACTAAATAACTATATATCAAGATAGGAAATATTTTTGCAAACTCATCTACATACCGGAGATGTCATCCTTCAATCTTTCAGTAGCCCTTTGTTTTGACATAATTCTTGAAAGGAAACTGTTGGATTGTAAAAGTTTGCATGGTGATATGTGGTTGTAGGTAGGACTCTAAAAAAGTAGTTTGTGTTGGCCACAACTACGCACATGAATGTGGATTGGTGAAGATCAGAAACAGTGGATGATTATCTAATAGTAAAAAAAAGCAGTATAGTAGTGAGCAAAGTCAAATATTGATTGAGATTAAATATTTAAGTAAACGTTGGATAGCAAACGCTTGAGTAAGGATAAAAATAAATGTAACCATGCACAGTTTAATTGAGATTTCATACCTTTTTCTCCTATTACATAGGAACCATTACCTTGCTAAACTTCTCTTGTCATAATAAATTTGAATTTCTCTCAACTGTACATATTTACAATAATAAATGTTGGTTGTTCCACTTAACTTATTCCAAATAACAAAACAATTAAGCCAATATTGCAAAACACAAACAATTATCAAACCAGCACAAAAATAATACTGTGAGCAATAACAGGAGCAGAATTATAAAATAAATTATTCGCTGGTCAGTTACACATATTTGACAATTCTGTGAAATTTAAAGCATATTTCATATATAGTTTTATCTCACATAAAATTCAATAACATATAAAAACACATATTGCATTTGAAACATGGAACTGAATGGAGTTTGATTATTATTTTCAGATTTTCTTGATGAGTATAATAAACACTAGCAAAATTAGGCATCGAGCATAGTTTTTGTTTAGTTGCTAACAAAACATACTCAACGTGAAATAAAAACAAAAGTATTGACATGCCTAGCAATACACATATGTAGAAAATGGTTAAATGACCGACTGTTTTAATTACAAATAAAACTAACATGTTGCAAAATACAACAGTTTATATAATAGCTTTGATTTATATAAAAATCAGTAGCATCAGGCACATCTAGTAGAAAAAAATGATAATATGTTTATAACGGAACGCTAGAATCAAAATATTGATGCCTAGCTTATCTTTTCAATAGTATAAGTAAGAAATTTTTTTCCCTGAATCACCAAAAATGTTGGAATGTTACCAAACAGCAACCACATAACAAAAAATAAAATAAAAAGCGAAATTGATACCATTAACTGCACACAAAATTACTTAGGTGTGGCACATGGGACCGCTTGATGGTAACGCTCACGAAAGCGACTTCAGAGCAGATGTTGGTATCAAAAAAAAATAGGGTTTTATAGATTTGGGGAAAACAAAAGGTTTGAAAGGTTCAACAACATGGTCAAATCTTGGTTTTTATGGTTCAGCCAGCGATTCATGGATTGGGAGCGTGAACTCTACTCTGTGCCGTCGTAGTCCACGACCTGCAGTTATTCACGATGGGAACATGATCGAGTCTAGTTCTCCAACCTATGGTTTTAGGTCAGAGGAAAAATGATTTAAGTCATTGTTAGTTGGAAAGGAAGAGAGAATGGTAATGGAAGGAGCAGATAATGTGTACGTGAAAGTGGAGGATAACGAATGAAGCGGAGAGATGGTATAGAAATAAATAAAAACCGCGACGTTTGATTACACAAATTATGCAGGGTCATTCAATGCTGTTGAAATGAAATTCAGTAATAATATAATAGTATAAATTTATTTATTTAGTCAAATTAAATATAATCATATCATATTAATAATATTAGACATCATTTATGTATATGGAGGAGCTAATATGTCTGTCGCGCTGTAAATCTCAACACACAGATATTGGCATGTTAACCATGCACATTATATATGTTACACGTGAACGTACACGTACATGTGTATGAGACACGTATACACTCTATATTATATATAATATCAAATAAAATCCTTTTATCAAGAAATAAAATAAAATAATGATTTTATTTAAAATTAATTTAGATGGGATCTAAATCAGTTTAGACTTAACAGGCCCAATAAGATTCAAAATGGTAAAAAATTTAAAATTTACTGTTTATCCTACTACATCTTGGCACAAAACCAATAATGATATTAGAGTCAAATAGCATATGTGTTCAAAACTAGCCTTATGGCCAACTAATCAGGCTTACGCATTTAGTAGGACGTCTAGAGAAGTAGCGTCTAGGCTGGGCTTGGATAATTAAGTACCTTGCCTTACTAGGCTACCGGCCTAGCCCGAAAGGTAAAGTGAGCCTAATGGTTATCCATAATAGAAACAACACAATTTTAACTTGGGCCTTAGGCTAATTTTCAAAATCTATTTTGAAATTAAAATAACATTTTAAATTTAAAAGTTAAATTGAAAATAATAAAAATACTATAAATGTTATACTATGATTTATAAATTTATTTTGAAAATTTATAAATTTATTTTGAAAAATTATAAATTTATTTTGAAAATTAATTAATCATTAATTAGATTAATAAATTAATTTAATAGTTAATTAATTGAATTATACGACATATATATAATGATATATGTTACATTATCTTGAATTGTTTAAGGCAATGTTAGTATACATCAAATTTCAAAATTAAAATAATTAATTAAAATTGTTTAATTAAATTTTAATTAGTAAATAATATAATATGTATATATACAGATATATGTGTGTAACTATAAATGTTATAGTACACATATTCAATATAAAATGTTTAATTCAATCATATATAATTAATTAAAATGTTAATTAAATAAATAAGATTTAATTAATAATATTAATATAAGATTATACATAAGACTATTATATAAGTTAATTAAATTATAAAAGTTATATAATTATTAAAATTATATAATATGAATGTATAATAAAAGGTGGAACAATAAGAAACCCTAATTAGATTTAAGGAATAAATACTTACGTATAGTACTTATACCGTGATTTCTGATGTGTCTTACACTCACTACAACAAAACATATAATTTGATTCGTTTGTTACCCCCTATTTCTTCGGTTCAACAACCGAAGCAAATAAAGACGAAGCAAAATGCCAAAATTTGTTGCTTCAGTTGTTGAACTAAAGCAATAGGGTTCATTTGCTTTGGTTCTTTAAACAACTATAGTAATTAATTAAGGCTTTTGCTTCAGTCGTTTGATGACAATCAAAGCAAATGATCCTCTTTTGTTTCAGTTCTTACATGGAAACTGAAGCAAATGTACATTCATCATCAAATACTCATTTTCAATTTGCTTCAGTTGTCACATGACAACCGAAGCAAAAGAAGATCAATAGCTTCGGTTGTCACATGACAACCGAAGCAAAAGTCGGCTGAAGCAAAAGAAATTTTTTAATTGTAGAACAAATTCAGCTCACATACTAATGCACAAACTCAGCTCACAGATCAATGTCGAACCACATATACATCAAACCAGTAACGCTAATAAAGAAAAACCTAACAAATTAAAATTAGATAATTCAGCTCACAAATTCAACATATAGATTAATTGAGTTAGGCTATACATCAAATCAACATACACATGAAACCGGTGTTTCAAATATGAAAGAGATCATCTGCTCTACTGTTTCAGAAAAAGAATAAAACTACTACATGTAAAACAACATGAAATTTTATAAAATCGTGCATTAGGGGCTTTGAACTCATATATAAGCAACCTAGGTTGAAAGACAAGCTCATAGAAAGTTATATATTTTGCTGCACTTTACAACATACAGAGAATTGCAGAACCTAGCTTCCTGTACCATCTACAGATAAAACTAAAAAATAAATTTACACCCTGATAAAATTAGAAAACAAATTCGTTCAAAGTTTTTAGTTAACATGTCATCATCCATTATATGTCTCCAAATTTCAGTGCTCCTAGTACTTTTAATAGGTATCAAAATCTTTGACTTATGTTGCATTTGTTATTTTTATAAGACTTATGCTACCTATAGACTCCAAGACAGATTACTTTTACATACATCAATATAGTTCTTTTACTAAATATTTGAGGCATAATGCATCATTATAGTGTCCCACATGGAAAAGCCACTGCCTGTTTCAGACCTACCTCCTACCCATGCTCACTGAAACCACCACCACATACTCCTCCAACACCACCAAGTCCCTCTCCAACTCCACCACCAAGACCACCAATGCCACCAAAACTAACATTTCTCTTTTTTCTTTGTAAACTTATATGACCAAGCTTCCTTGGTTTGTGTAACTATACACAGACCACAATGGAGATATGTTTACCTTTAAAAGGTGCATATATGGATAGGGCTCAAATTTGAAAACACATGTTCAACTTTTTGTTGACCATTCGAAAACATAATTAACTATTGTATACCACTGATAAGAGTTGCTATTGATGGTGAGAAGAGATGAAAAATAAATTGTTGATAATGCTCTTAGCATATGAAAAAAGAATATTAAAACTATAACCCTTGATCAACCCATTAAACTTATATTTATATGTCATTTCCTCTGAAATGGTATTAATTTGTTTCATACCTTGTTTCGTGGCATTCTAATATAGTAGTACCTAGTAGCATTCTACTTGGTGGTTTAACTTAAATCTAAATCCGCACTTTTGCACATCTTTATCGGTTATTAAAATACAACGTATATGGTAGAAAGTTATTAAAAGAAAACAAGGAGACATGTAAATTATATCCCAAAAATATGTTAATTTTTATATCAAAGAAAACCATTGAAAAATAATAATAATTTTCTAATGATATTTTATATTAGTTCGAAACAAAACATGAAACACATGTAAATATCAAGTATTAGCAATAGTGATAGACCGACATGGCTCGTGAGTCATAGATAATATATAAAACATGTTAACATTGGCATGCCTCTTGTGGCATTCTTGACAACACAGTTGCTAAATTTTCACCAACTCAATTGGTTAATTTTCTAATATATATCTTAAATAACAACAATAATGTGGACCCCTTTAATTACTTACACAATACAGTCTCGAGTTCAAGTGACCGTAGAACTAGGTGACCGTTGTAAGACAATCCCTTCTTAACAAATGATAGGCAGTCTAAACCAATGAGGCATATCGAGTAAGAAAAAAGAATCACAAGTTGAATTTATCACCTAAACAAATGATAAAATATTCACCATACAGTTCTCAATATTAACCTTACAGTAATCATTATTCATTTTTGGCCCCGGGCGACTAGTTGAAAGATCTATGCTATGTATCAATATTCACCTTACAGTTCAACTCCATACTCAATTTGATTTCTTCTCTAACTTACCGTTGATAAATATCATCAAATTTCATAAGTCTACTGGTCAAAAAAATAGTATGGTTAAGGCTTACCATGGCACGATGTCAGCTGCGATGGCGAAGGTGAGACCTTTGCGATGAGGGGAAGAGAGAGGCAGAAAGGCTCAATGAAGTTGTGTGGTGCGGTGAAATAAATCGAGATTTCCTTCTTTTGAGGAAATAGGGTAAGTGGGAAAATGCAGTATTGGGTGAAATGTGGTGGAAAAAACAATAAGTGTCAAATGCTATGGTCCTTAAAAGACCAGAAGTAAATGACCTTATTAACTTTGTCCCCAAAGGAAATAGAAGCAAATAACCCTATTTTTGTAACACTCCTAATTTTTAATAATATCATTCAGAAGATTTAATTAGATAAATTAAATAGAATAATGTAAATCCTAAGTGATAAAGGGATTGAGAATTGAATAAATATTATGTGGCCGTGCATAATAAATTATTTAAATGGGTTTAAGAGTGGGTTAGGAGCTAATTAATCTACATAAGGGTATATTTGAAATTTGCCACCAATAACCCTTACCCTTATATATTTTCGGTCCTATTACTTCCCATTCATGTCATTTTTGAAAACGCAAACCAAAAGTTTAAGGTGGGCCGGCCATTAAGAGAAAAGAAATTCAATTAGAGCTAGAGATTCAAGCTTAAGGGAAATCAATCTCAATCCAATCTCCTTATCTAAATCAAGGTGAATAATAATTCCATCTCTATTTTTGTTTTGAATCGTATGGTTTTGGATTTAAGGGTAAATTCATTTTTATGGTGAATTGGATGATGATATGCTAGAATATTGAATTATTTAATTTAAACATGATTGTTTAAATGGATTTATACATGGTTTTAGGTAAACCGATTTATATTAATGTTTAAATGCCATGGGAAAATTTTATATGATGTAAAACATGATTTTGTAGTTGGGCTTTAGTTTTGATAATTTTCCAAGCTATGAAAAAATTATTATGAATTTTCAAAGGAAAATATGATTATTTGGGTTTATAAATTTATTTTGGAAAATATATTAAGAATTTGGGTCTGGAATTTTGATATGTTAGATAACATGATTAAAGTGAATTTCTAGAATTTTTGGGGATTTTTCCAAAGTCATTTGCTATGCAAATTAAATTATTATTGAAGAGGGACTTCTTTGCAAAACTGTTTTGCTTAATGGAAGGGTTATTTGACTAACTTAACCATAGTTTAGATCTGAAATTAGTGACAGTTATCTTAGTAAATAATTTGAAAAGTTAAAGACAACCAATTTGGCATCGACACGTGTTAGGTTAGTTAGAAAAAGATTTGCTTTAAGTAGTATTAAACCAGGTTTACTCAGAAAAGTTGATTCCACCTTCTTTGGAAGTACCTTTTGATATAGAGCTTTCGCCTTCAACACAGTCGAAACCTACTAAGCCAAACCCAATATATAAGGAATCAAAAAGATGGTACGCAGTGGATTGAAAAGAGGCAAAAGGTTAGGTGTCGAAAGTAATGCTTTCGATGGAGTTGATACCTTGGTTTTGTTAAAAAAAGGGAAGCGCCTGCCTTTGTTTTGTTTAAGCCTTCGAAGGAGTCGAAGCATATGGTTTCGAAAGAGGTTTTAAAAAGGTTTCGAAAGGGTTTTCATTAACATAAGTTTGCTTTCGAATGAGTTCCTTTACTTATGAAAGAATGCTTTTGAAAGAAAGGGTTCAGACCCAGTCGAAACCCTACTTCTGTTCTTTAGCCTTTCGATGGTGTTGAAGTCATCAATGCTTTCGAAAGGTAGTGTTTGTTTATAAATATGTTTTAGGTCTCTTCCTAAATGCTTTTGAATGGGTCCAAGGGTTTCGAAGGGAATGGCTTCGAAAGGGGTTTCGACGCTATCCATTAATGTTTGTTTAAATGGTTTAAAAACTTCGAAAGAGATGGTGCGGACGCCATCATGTTTTCCCCAATATTTTTATATAAAGGATGGTTTCGAAAGAGATACTTTCGCCTACCCAAATAATATTTTAATTATAAACCCAATGGTTTTGAAAGGGGGACTTTCAATGATTTCGGAAGGGTTACTTCCAATGGTTTCGAAAGGGGTACTTTCAATTGGTTTCAAAGTTATGCTTCTAAAGTTAAATGTTAATACTTTAATTCAATTGAAAGGTTTGGAAAGGAAGGTTTTAAAGTATTAGAAAGGCGGGTGCCTAATGGTTCGAAGATGAATTTTAATGCTTTCGAAGGAGGTTATCCTATGAAGTTAAAAGTAAGATTTCAAAAGGTTTTATAACCCAAGCTCATTTTTAAAGGAAAAAC
This sequence comes from Allium fistulosum, assembly GCA_030737815.1. Taxonomy (NCBI): domain Eukaryota; kingdom Viridiplantae; phylum Streptophyta; class Magnoliopsida; order Asparagales; family Amaryllidaceae; genus Allium; species Allium fistulosum. Next base: position 76,634,971 of record CM060904.1, on the reverse strand, counting down.
CCATGGCTAAATTAAAGGAGTTTTTGAAATGGTTTGAGAAGAAGCTTTCCTTGATAAAATAATAGGTTAAAGGGATTAACCATGTTTTATATTAAACCCACAGAAATGGTATTGCTATTTTGTTATGTTTGCTTCCTTAAATATAAATATATTCACATTATAATGGACTCATAACTGTGCTTTGGGGATAATAGGGTAGAAGAACCAGCTAGGTTAACCTAGTAGTGAATATAAATTAATTAAACTCTTGGATGAGTAGAATTACAACCAGGAGGTCAGGAAGACCAGAATATAGGATGCTAAAATATAAAAAAAGATATTGGCTGGGGCCAATAGATTCTCAGTAAGCCCATGAAACTATGCATAGGAAAAGATATAGGCAAGGGCCAATAGGTTCATAGTTAGCCCATGCAAACTATGAATAAAAGAAGATGTCAGAAAGACAGGTTCATAGTAAGCCTATGAAAACTATGATTTGATACTGGCAAGGGCCAGTAGGTTTGTAGTTAGCCTATGAAAACTATATATGGATTAAGATATTGACAAATGTCAATAGGTTCCTAGTCATCTCATGAAAACTAGGGTAAAGAGAGAGGATATTGGAATCACCAATAGGTTCCTAGTCAACCCATGAAAACAAGGTTAAGAGTAAATATATTGGAGTTACCAATAGGTTTATAGTGATCCCATGAAAACTATGTAATTGGACAGGGAGTCCTCAAATGTTTTTACCGGTTATTAGCTAGCCCATTAAAACTAATAGGTTAATACTTAACCTAGAAACTATATTTGGGATAGTTAGTCAAAATGAATGAGGATGGGAAATCCAGATTTGATTCAATCATTTTGCATATCATCATATTATTTAATATTGCTTTGAATTGTTTTAACCATTGTGGATGCAGGAGCACAGTATATGGTTTTATAAAGGTTTTAAGATACTAGTGAAAGGAAAACCTGTTTTGCTAAGCGGTGTGGTCTCACTGGATATCTAAATGATTTGAGATGGTAGATTATTATTCATACCAAGCTTTATGTCTAACTCAAAGTTTATGTTTTCCCCTTAAACTCTCGGGTACTCAATTGATTTTGAGTAGTTTGAGAGTTGAGGTATTCATGTACCTCTTTAGACGAATAAGCTTCTGGAGACGTGTTGGAGGCATGATAGTTATCTAGAGTTCTCTTTTATTTTGATTTTGTTGTGTTTTTTGTACTGGCAAAGTTGTTATATTGCCTGTATATACTCTGATCATCCAAGGGGGGCATCTTCATATGTTGCTCTTGGCGTATGTTGTAATAAATATATTTTCTCTTAACGTGGTTAACGATTGTGGGATTATGTAATGAATTGGAAATGTTTTGAAATGGAATGTGAGCTTGTTTGATATTTTTTTCTTTCATATTCATGTGTTTCTATGTATCAATGAATCTAACACCGCCGTATGTGGTCGTCGAAGATTAATAACTATGGATGACTGCAACATCCGTAGCCTTTAGTTTTGAGCATCCAAGTAGGGAGATGTTACAAGTTAGTATCAGAGTATAGGTTTATGAAACTTTAAAAGAAAGTGAAACCTAAAAGATTTTCAAACATAATCTAATGAATTTGAAAATATGATCGAGGTTTGGGTTAACATTATAGTAATGTACTTGTATTTGATATATATATATATATACATATATAAGTACGTGTTCCCTTCTCTCTTAAACCGTTCTTATGTATCTTACTAAAGCTCATATGCAGATTTACGAGAAAGAGAACATGGAAGCAGGAAACGGAAGAGGAAATCTAGGTGGAGGAAGCACCACAACGAACGGAAATGCTTGGCCTAATACCAGGAGGAACCAAGGTCGACAGGCTAATGCTAACCCAAATGTTGAAGCCAATGTAAGCGCTGGAAATCTGCCAGTAGATGCGGGGATGGTGTATCAGTTCCAATCTTTTGCAAGCTAGAGTAGCTGGTAATGTTTGAGGAGCTAATCCTATAGTTCTAGTAAGGAATAACTATGCTAAGTTGAGTAGAGACTACTCCAGTCTGGGTAGAAAGTCGTTTGTTGGAACGGAGGATGTCGTTGAAGTTGGAAATTGACTATTGCACTGTGAAAGGATCTATACTAATCCAGGATTGGATGATGGACAAAAGAGTAGGCTGGCCTCTAGGCAGTTGCAAGGGGCAGCGCTTCACTGGTGGAATAGTGTACCTGCGGAGTTTCGGAGGAAGAGCTGACATGGGCTGATTTCAGAATGAGGTTTGAGCAAAAGTTTTTGTCTGGGGTGGCTAAGCCGGCGTTGATGAGGAAGTTCATGGACTTAGTTCAAGGAGAGATGTCAGTAATCGAGTACGTTGCTAAATTTGATAAGCTATCTCGTTATAAATATGCTACGGTTGACACTGACGTCAGAAGGAATGAGAGGTTCTTTCGAGGATTAAGACCTGAGCTTGCTAGAATGACCATGACCCATATTCGAGAACCTTGTAATGTGGTGGTGGAGATGGCCATTTGCCATGATGAGGTGCTTGCAGTTTCTGCCAGAGAGAAACTAGTAGAATCCCAGGGTCCTCAGGGAAAGAAGAGGAAATTCTTTAAGAGGAAGAGAGCCCAAAAAGGGGATGCTGCCAAGAAGGCAAAGGCAGATTTGGTGTGCTACAAGTGTGATAAGAAGGGTTATTATGCAAATGAGTGTCGGTCAGGAAAGGGAAGGTTGGCTGCAGATAAAAAGAATGTGAAGTGCTTCAACTATGATCAATTTGCGCATTATAAGAACCAGTGTCCAGAGCCAGTTAGGGTGGACAAGGGGAACGTTATTGTTGTTGGATCATCAGCTAAGCCTATTGTAGCTGATAAAGGAAAGACTGTGATGGAAGGTACATTTTTGATTCAAAGTATACCAGTTAGGATATTATTTGATACTGGTGCATCACATTCATTTATATCAAAGTATTTGGTTGATAGGTTATGTATAGAACCCATATACCTTGTTACTTCCTTAAGGGTTGCAAATCCAACAAAAGGGTATGCAACTCTGGGGATAAGATGTGACCAGTTAGAACTTGACATGTTAGGTCATATGTTTGCATGTAGTCTGTATGTTATCGATTTCATAGATTTTTGAATTACTTTGGATATGGATTGGTTGAGAAGGTATGATGCCAAGATATTTTGCCAGGATGGGGAGATATCTTTGAGACACCTTAATAGTCATAACCGAATTATATCTCAGTGGAGAACTTTGACTGGAGTAGTTGTGCTTTGTTAAGTGCAATGGAAGTGGGAGAAGATCTAAGTCAGGTTCGAATAGCAAGAGAGTTTGCAGATGTGTTTGAGCCAGTCACAGGACTACCACCGAAACGAGCTGTTGAGTTTCGAATAGATCTTGTGCCATGAGCCGAACCTGTGAATAGACCACCTAGCAGAATGACACAGACTGAGATGAAGGAATTTAAGGTGCAGCTAGTGGATATAGAAGGAAGGAATTTTATTAGACCAAGCAGTTCGCCTTGGGGAGCGGCCGCGGTATTAGTGAAGAAACCAGATAGGTCGTTGAGGATGTGTATCGACTATCATAAGATGAATGAAAGGACAATCAAGAATAAGTACCCTTTTCCGAAAATTGATGATCTGTTTGATTAGTTGAGTGGAGCCAGAGTGTTTTCCCAGTTGGATTTGGCGACAGGATTTTGTCAGTTAAGCGTGGCAGAGGACAGTATACCTTTGATAGCATTTCAGACTAGGTATGGTTCGTATGAGTGGTTAGTTATGCCATTCGGGTTGACAAATGTACCTGCCTTCTTTGTGGATTTGATGAACCGAGTCTTCCAAGAGTATTTGGACAAATTCGTGTTGTTATTTATAGATGACATTTTAGTATACTCTAAGGATGAAAGAGAACATGAAGGTCATTTTAGAGTTGTGCTTGAGACGCTAAGGCAGAATTAGCTAAAGGCGAAGTTTTCCAAGTGTCATTTTTGGAAGAAAGAGGTTAAGTTTCTTGGTCACGTGGTTTCAAAGAAAGGATTGTCAGTCGATCCAGATAAAATCGAAGCTGTTAACAATTGGAAGAGACCAGAGACAGTGATCGAGATCAAAAGTTTTCTTGGACTTACTGGCTACCATCGGAGATTCATCAAGGATTACTCGCGGATAGCAGCGCCTTTGACTAAGCTTACCAGGAAGGAGGTGAAGTTTGTTTTGTCCAACAAATGTGAGGAAGCAGTCCTTAAGTTAAAGCATTTCTTGACCAACGCACTAGTGCTAGTAGTTACAGATGGAAACCAAGGGTTGGTAGTATGCACTGATGCATGTGGAACAAGATTGGGAGCTGTGTTGATGCAGAAGGGTAAAGTGATTACCTACGCTTCACGACAGCTTAGACCGCATGAAGTGAGATATCCTACTTATGATTTGGAGTTGGCTGCGGTGATTTTTTCCTTGAAGATTTGGAGGCCTTGTCTCTTTTGGGAGAAATTTAAGTTGTATACCGATCATAAGTCTTTAAGATACTTATTCTCTCAGAAAGAGTTGAATATGAGACATCAGAGGTGGTTAGAGTTTTTGGCTGCTTATGATTTTGGTATAGAGTGTACACCAGGAAAAGGTAATAAAATGGTGGATACTCTTAGCATAAGACATCGGAATGTGGTGTTGGCTATGTGGGCATAATGGAAGGATCTAGAAGCATTGCCTGTTGTGGTGTGTAGTTAAGATCGACTGCTAGTTCTAGTCAAAGTACTACCATATTGTCCTATTTAGAAGTTCGACCAGTGTTGATCAAAAGAATCGCTTCTAACAGAAAGAGGATCCATTATTAGCCGAGAAGATCAGAAGGCTTGAAGGTGGAACTAAGATCGATGATTTAAAATTTTTTTGTCTTGACCAGAGAGGATAGTTGAGAAAGAAGGGGCGATTATGTGTTCTAATGTTGAGAACTTGAGGAAAGAAGTTCTTACAGAATGTCATCGATCCAAGTTTACGATTCATCCCGGAGGAACCAAATATGTATCAGGATATGAAAAGGAGCTTCTATTGGGAAGGCGTGAAGAGGGATGTTGGCTTGTGGGTTAGCCAGTGTGTAAAGTGTCAGCAATTGAAGGCCGAACATCAAAAGCCGAGTGGGTTACTTCAGCCTTTAGAGATTCCAGTTTGAAAATGGGATTCGATATCCATAAATTTTATAGATGGGTTGCCAAGGTCAAGTAGTGGAAATGAGAGTATATGGCTTATTGTGGACAGGTTGACCAATAGTGCCCATTTCATTCTAGTAAAGTCAACTAGGACGACACCTGTTTTGGCGAAGTTGTTCATGAAGACCGTAGTTAGGCTTCATGGAGTTCCTAGTAGCATAGTCAGCGACAAACATGCTTTATTTACTAGTGAATTCGGGAAGAGTCTACATGAGGTGTTAGGCACTAAGCTCAAGATTAGTACTGCATATCACCTTCAAACGGATGGGCAAACAAAGAGAGTCAATAAGATACTCGAGGATTCGTTGAGAGCTTGTGTGTTGGATTTTGGTGGATCTTGGGAGGATCACCTACATTTGATTGAGTTTTCCTATAATAACAGTTATCATACTAGTATAGGAGTGGCACCTTTCGAGGCTTTGTATGGTAGGGCATGCAAATCACCAGTATGTTGGTTGGAGACTGGAGATAGATTGGTCTTAGGTCCATATTTGGTTAGGGAGGTGACAGAGAAGATTGAGTTGATCCGAGAAAGGATAAAGGAAGCTCAATCCAGATAGAAGAGTTATGCAGATAAGAGACATAAAAGACCTAGAGTTCTCAATTGGAGACAGAGTTTTTATTAAGGTATCACCGTTGAAGGGTGTGGTAAGTTTGAGAAGTCAGGGAAGTTGGCACCAAGATATGTTGGTCCATTCCAGATTATAGAAAGGATTGGAAAGCTCGCGTACAGAGTAGAGTTGCCGAGCAGTATGGCAGGTGTCCATAATGTATTTCATGCGTCTCATCTTTGCAAGTATGTCCATGATCCAAAGGCCACTATACCTCCGACAGGGTTGGAAGATCTTGTGGTAAAGCCTAATTTGACTTTTGTTAGACAACCAGTTCGGATTGTAGCAAGAGATGACAAAAGATTAAGGAACAAGACAGTCAAGTTGGTGAAAGTTCAGTGGAGCGACAATGAGAAGGACTGTACTTGGGAGACAGAGGATAGAATTCTAGATACTTATCCTGATCTGCTTTGAGGGTATGTATATATTAGATTTATATAGATAATTCCTAGTTAGGTAGACTAATATGGTTGTTAGGAGTCGTTACAGATGATTGGTATGTTTAGTATTTAGTCCTTACTGAATTTCAAGGACGAAATTTTTTTAGGAGGGGAGCCTATAACACCCCTCATTTTTGATAACATTATTCGGGAGATTTATTTAGATAAATTAAATATAATGTAAATGCTAAGTGATAAAGGGATTGAGAATTGAATAAATATTATGTGGTCATGCATAATAAATTAATTAAATGGATTTAAGAGTGGGTTATAAGCTATTTAATCAACATAAGGGTATATTAGGAATTTGCCACACATAACCCTTAACCTTATATATTTTCATTCCTACCATTTTACTTCCCATTCATGTCATTTTTAAAACGCAAACCAAAAGTTTAAGAAGGGTCGACCATTAAGAGAAAAGGAATTCAATTAAAGCTAGTGATTCAAGCTTACGGGAAATCAATCTCAATCCAATCTCCTTATCTAAATCAAGGTGAATAATAATTCCATCTCTATTTTTGTTTTGAATCATACGATTTCGGATTTAAGGGTAAATTCGTTTTTATGTTGAATTGGATGATGATATGCTAGAATATTGAATTACTTATTTTAAACAAGGTTGTTTAAATGGATTTATACACGGTTTTAGGGTAAAACCAATTTATATTAATGTTTAAATGCCATGGGAAAATTTTATTTGATGTAAAACATGACTTTGGTGTTGGGTTTTAATTTTCATAATTTTCCATGCTACGGAAAGGTTGTTATGAATTTTCAAAGAAAAATATGATTATTTGGGTTTATAAATTTATTTTGGAAAATATATTAAGAATTTGAGTTTGGAATTTTGATATGTTTGATAACATGATTAAAGTGAATTTATGGAATATTTGGGGATTTTTCCAAAGTGATTTGCTATGCAAATTAAATTATTTTAGAAGACGGACTTCTTTGCAAAACTGTTTTTCTTAATGGAAGGGCTTATTTGACTAACTTAACCATGGTTTAGATATGAAATTAGCGGCAGTTATCTTAGTAAAGAAATTGAAAAGTTAAAGACAACCAATCTGGTGTTGACACATGGCAGGTCAGTTTGAAAAAGATTTTCTTTAAGTATTATTAAAGTAGGTTTACTCAGAAAATTTGGTTCCGCCTTCTTTGGAAGTACCTTTTGACACGGAGCTTTTGCCTTCAACCCAGTCGAAACCTACTAAGATGAAATCAATATATAAGGTATCACAAAGTTGGTACGCAGTGGATTGGAAAGAGGCGAAAGGTTAGGTGTCGAAAGCAATGCTTTCGAAGGAGTCGATACCATGGTTTTGTTTTGAAAAGAGAAGTGCCTGCCTTTGTTTTTTTAAGCCTTCGAAGGGGTCGAAGCATATGGTTTCGAAAGAGGTTTTAAAAAGGTTTTGAAGGGGTTGTCATTAACATAAGTTTGCTTTCGAATGAGTTCCTTTACTTATTAAAGAATGCTTTTGAAAGAAGGGGTTCCGACCTAGTCGGAACCCTGCTGCCGTTCTTTAGCCTTTTGATGGTGTTGAAGTCATCAACACTTTCAAACGGTAGTGTTAGTTTTTAAGATGTTTTAAGTCTCTTCCTAATTGCTTTCGAAAGGGTCCAAGAATTTTGAAGGGAATGGCTTCGAAAGGGGTTTCAACACTGTCCTTTGATGTTTGTTTAAATGGTTTAAAGCTTTCGAAAGATATGGTGCCGATGCCATCATGTTTTCCCCAATATTTTTATATAAAGGATGGTTTCGAAAGAGATGTTTTCGCCTATATTCACGTTGACCCAAATAATATTTTAAGTAAAAACCAAATGGTTTCGAAAGGGGAACTTTCAATGATTTCGGAAGGGTTACTTCCAATGGTTTCGAAAGGGGTACTTTCAATTGGTTTCGAAGTTATGCTTCTAAAGTTAAATGTTAATACTTTAATTCAATCGAAAGGTTTCGTAAGGAAGGTTTTTAAAAAGGCCTGAGCCTAATGGTTTGAAGATGAATTTTAATGCTTTCAAAGGAAGTCATCCTATGAAGTCGAAAGCAAGGTTTCGTAGGTTTCAAAAGGTTTTATAATCCAAACTCATTTTTAAAGGAAAAACCCATGGCTAAATTAAAGTAGTTTTTGAAATTGTTTAAGAAGAAGCTTTCCTTGGTAAAATAATAGGTTAAAGGGATTAACCATGTTTTATATTAAACCTACAGAAGTTGTATTGCTATTTTATTATATTTCCTTCTTCAAATATAAATATATTCACATTATAATGGACCCATAACTGCACTTTAGGGATAAAACGGTAGAAGAACCAGCTAGGTTAACTAAATAGTGAATATAAATTGATTGAACTCCTGAATGAGTAGAATTGCAACCAGGAGGTCAGGAAGACCCGAATATAGGATGCTAAAATATAAAAGGAAGATATTGGCAGGGGCCAATAGGTTCTCAGTAAGTCCATGAAAACAGTGCATAGGAAAAGATATTGGCAGAGGCCAATAGGTTCATAGTTAGCCCATGAAAACAATGTATAAAGGAAGATGTCAGAAAGATAGGTTCATGGTAAGCCCATGAAAACTATGATTTGATACTTCCAGGGGCTAGTAGGTTTATCTAGATTAAGATATTGACAAATGTCAATAGGTTCCTAGTTATCCCATGAAAACTAAGGTAAAGAGGGAGGATATTGGAGTCACCAATAGGTTCCTAGTCAAACCATGAAAACTAGGTTAAGAGTAAAGATTTTGCAGTTATTGATAGGTTTATAGTGATCCAATGAAAACTATGTAATTGGACAAGGAGTCCTCAAATGTTTTACCGGTTATTAGCCGGCTCATGAAAACTAATATGTTAATACTAAATCTAGAAACAATATTTGTGATAGTTAGTCAAAACGAATGGGGATGGGTAATCCAGAATCGATTCATTTGTTTTGCATATCATCATATTATTTAATATTGCTTTGAATTGTTTTAACCATTGTGGATGCAGGAGAACGATATATGGTTTTATAAAGGTTGTAAGATACCATTGAGAGGAAAACCCGTTCCGCTAAGCGGTGTGGTCTCACTAGATATCTAAATGATTTGAGATGGTAGATTATTATTCATAGCAGGCTTTATGTCCGACTCAAAGTTTATGTTTTCCCCTTAAACTCTTGGGTACTCAATTGATTTTGAGTAGTTTGAGAGTTGGCGTTTTTAGGTACCTCTTTAGGCGAATAAGCTTTCGGAGACATGCTAGAGGCATAATAGCTATCTAGAGTTCTCTTTTATTTTGATTCCGCTATATTGTTTGTCATGGCAAAGTTGTTGTATTGCCTATATATATACTCTGATCGTCCAAGAGGGCGTCTTCATACATTGCTCTTGGCGTATGCTGTAATAAATATATTTTCTCCGAACGTGGTTAACGATTGTGGGATTATGTAATGAATTGGAAATGTTTTGAAATGGAATGTGAGCTTGTTTGATATTTTTAATTTTTTTTTCATATTTATGTGTTTCTGTGTATCAATGAATCTAACACCACAGTAATTGGTCGTCAAAGATTAATAACTATGGATGACTGCAGCATCTGTAGCCGTTAGTTTTGGGCCTCCAAGTACTAGGATGTTACAATTTTCTTCTATGCATTTGCTTCGGTTATCTACAACAACCTATGGAAATTACATTTTTGTCTTTTCTATTACTTTGCATGTACCAATTTCATCGGTTTTTAGTGGGACCAAAGCAAATGAAACTGTTTGCTTCGGTTGTTAACACAACCGAAGCAAATGAGACAAGGAAATATGCATATTATGTACTAGTGACTTGAATAATGAGCGTATTTCATAAGAAATACACTATTTTATAAGTCGATATCATTAAATATATTAAAGATTATGAATCTTTAATATAATAAGTTGCCGTGTACCATTTATATAAACTTGAATACTCTTTGGTTGTGGAGAAAAATCAATCTAAAGATGTTATGTGTAGTATTATTAATATATAGAACATATGAGGTAAGATAACTCTATGTATTTGTTGAGAAAATTGAAGGTACATACATTATTCTTAGGCCATCACGAAATGGTAGGTACAAGCGAATAATCTCTTTTGATTTTTTAAGCAAACTCATGGTCGAAATGCAATTCGAACAAAGATCATGGGTTAGGAGTTGTATATGGTACAACCGATAAAGTGTTATTTGTAGTTCTATGATTTATTGAGCAAACTCAAGGTCAGAATCCAAGATAAAAAAATTCTAACACCCATTAGTGAAGTCGAATGACTTCTATGTTTCATCTTAGGGTGTTGAGAAACATAAAAGACTGGTAGGAGCTTATTACTAAAATGAAATGCAATGTTTAACCTTACTAGTATTCTAAGAACATCTACTATGAATAATTTCGTAATCTATTAAGTTAAAATTTGTAGAAAATGTTTACACCTGAGTTATTTTTTTAAAATGACAAACTCACTAGACCTAAATACATAGAATAGTTAAGGCCAATAAAGATAGCACTAACATATGAACATCTATGGTCGTCAATAACTAAACCTCCAAGGGAAAACCAAATGATAATGTGGACCCGAATTACACATAGCCTATAAAAAAGGGTCGTAGACCTTGAGATTGCCCAATTTTAAATATTATCTATGTTAGACAAACTGTTGTAGAGACAACATGAAAACTTGAATGTCCATCAACTTTTCCATAGCCTCAAAGCTTTGTTTAGGGAAAAGTCTCATTTTATAAGGTAGGAACTAATTAAGAAACATTTCAATACAAAGATGAAAAGGGCATGAAAGTGGATGATTACATTCTTATGATAAAAGGCTATATTGATAGACTTTCTCGGTTGGATATAACAATAGTCAACGAATTGCAAGTGGATCCAATCCTAGGGTTTCTTACTCCTCGGTTTGAGTAGTTCATATTAAATTATAATATGAACCAATTGAACGTAAGCCTCGTGGATCTCCTTAACATATTGAGGTCGGCTGAGTCTTCGCCTAAGGATCAGGGCTTGGTACTCGCGTTTAATGGGAACAAATCTTTGAAATGTTCGAAGCCGAAAAGGGCTATTAAGAAGAATAAGAAACTGCTCCATCTGACAAGGGTGAATGTCATCGCTGTTATAAAAAGGGTCACTAGAAACGGAACTGTCCAAAGTACTTAAAGATTATCAAAGAGAAGAAGTAGAATAATTCTGCTGCTCCTACAAGTATATTTACGATTCCAAATTATTTTGCAATCAGTAAATTATCTTGTGTTTTAGATATTGGATCTAGAATTCACATCTGCAATTCGTTATAGGGACTTAGGAACATGCATCATCTGGAAATGAGGGAGATGAGGCTTCAAGTTTTTGATGGACCTTAGTAGGTGCAATGGCAGTTGGATTTTTCTTTTAAGTTTTTCTAAACGGATTAGTATGGATATTAAGTAATTGCTATTATGCAAAAGGCTTTATATGTGATATTATTTCTATGCTTAGATTATCTTAGACTGGTTATATATTCATTATGCTAATAATGTTATGAATATTATGTTATATGGTAATAAACTCTACGATGGTATTTTAGATAATGGCATTTAAGTGATTAATACTAATTATGTATGTGTTATGAATAGTTCTTCTAATATTGACATAAACAATAACCATGTTTGGCATTATTGGTGTAACACTCCTAATTTTTTATAACATTATTCAGGAGATTTAATTAGATTAATTAAATAGAATAATGTAAATAATTGGAGTGATAAGGGGATTGAGATTTGAAAATAAATTAAGGGTCGTTCTTAATTATTTAAATGGACTTAACAATGGCTTATATGTTAATTAACCAAAACAAGGGTATAATTGGAAATAGTCGCACCATTATATATTCATTGCTTTACCATCCATTCACGTTCATTTTCTCATTTCACAAAAACGTAAACAAAGGAAAGAATAGCTGGCCATCATTAGGAGAAAAAAGGAGAAAAATCAATTTAAAGCTAAGGATTCAAGCTAGGGTAAATTAATCTCAATCAAATCTCAAGTTCCTTATCCTAATCAAGGTGCATAATAATCAAAACCATCTCTATTTTTGTTTTTATGATCATTTGATTTTCGGGTTTAAGACTAAATCCATTATGATGATTTTTTATGATATGCTTGGATTTTATGATGTGATATATTCAAACAAGTTTGTTTGAAATTAGTTCATACACGGTTTTAAGGGTAAAATTATTTAAATTTAATTTAGAATGCTATGAGGAATTTATATGTTATGTAAAACATTATTTTGGAGTTGGGTTTTAATTTTTATAATTTCCTAAGTAATGGAGAATTTATTATGAATTTTCAAAGGAAAATATGGTTAATTGGATTTAGAAATTTATTTCGGAAATTATATTGAGAATTTGGGTCTAAAATTTAGATATGTTAGGTAACATATTAAAAGTGAATTTCCATGATTTTTGAGGATTTTTCCTAAGTTGTTTACTATGAGAATTAAATTATTTTGAAAGGAGGACTTAAATGATTTAATTGTTTTACTTAATGGAAGGGCTTATTTGTTAAATTAATCTTGGTTTAGATCTGAAATTATGCGGCAGTTTTATTTGGAAAATAATTTGAAAAGTTTATGGCAACCAATTAAATCTTTAAAAGTAGGCAAGTTAGTTATAAAGTTATTGCTTTTATTGGCATTAATCAGTTTTTACCCAGAAAAGTGGGTTCCGTCTCTTTTAGAAGCACCTTTCGACTCATAACTTCCGCCTTCAATCAAGTTGAAACCTACCAGGTCAAAACCCACAAAGCCGAAACCAATACACAAGGTATCAACATTGGTATGTAGTGGATTGGAGAAAGGCGGAAGGCATGGCGTCGAGACCTAGCTTCCGATGGGAACGAAACCTTTGTTTTGTTTTCTAAAGAAATGCGCTTGCTTGTTTTAATAAATGCTTTCGAAGGTGTCGAAATATACACTTTCGAAGGGGTCTTTTGAATAGCTTTTGAAAGGGGGGTTGCCGCCTTATTGTTTAAAGTATGCTTTCGAACGAGTTACTTAGTTTCCATACTAATGATTTAAAAAGGGGTAGTTTCAACCTAGCCGAAATCCTTGTGCCGACCTTATGCCTTTCGAAGCAATTGAAGATATCAATGCTTTCAAAAGGTAGCCTTTGTTTTGTAAAAACGAGCAACTTCCTAAAGCTTTCGAAAGGGGTTGATGGTTTCGAAGGTAATGGCTTCGAAAGGGGTTTCAAAGCTTAGCTTCATATGTTTTACTTATATGGTTTAAGCTTTCGAAAGGATGGTTCTGATGCCATCAAGTTTTTCCCCAAACACTTTTATATGATAAACAATGGTTTTGAAAGGGATAGTTTCGTATATGTTCACTTTGACCCAAAAGATATTATATAAACCCAATGGTTTCGAAAGGGGTACTTTCATATGGTTTCAAAGCTATGCTTTTATAATTAAATGGTTTCACTTTATTACATTCGAAAGTTTTCGAAAGAAAGGTTTTAAACTGTTTCGAAAGGCAGGTGCCTAGAGTTTTGAAAAGAAGATTTTAATGCTTTCGAAAGGAAGTTTTCCAATGGTTTCGAAAGTAATGATTAAAGGTTTCGAAAGCCTTAGTTTTCAATAAAATTAACCCAATCTCATTTTAAAGAAAAACCATGGCATAATAAAAGATTTTTGAGATGATTTTAAGTATGGAGTTTTTGAAGAAGTTTTCCTTGATTAATAGGTTAAAGGGATTAACCAAGTTTTATATAAAATAATTTCAAGGATATTAAACCACAGGTGTTGGTATTATTATGTTATTATGTTTACTTCTTCATATATGTATATGTGAGAAATGCGGATTAAGGATCTTAAGGCTAGAATTAACACTAGAGGGGGGTGAATAGTGTTTTAAGAAATCTGTTAATCTTTTTGAGTTTATCTTAATTTGTTAACAATGTATGCACTAATCAGACACAGATATGAACACAATCAAACACAGATGCAAATAGAAAGTAAAAGCAGTAAAGGAAAGAACACACCGGATTTTATACTGGTTCGGAGTTACCCTACATCCAGTCCCGCACAACTAAGTACGGATTTCCTTTCAAACTTCAATTCAACAATTACAGCCCTCGGTTTCAAGGCTACGAGGTACACCCTCCAGAATAACAATCCTCTGGGTAGAGATACTTGATTTCCGGGGTAACAAGTTCACCCAATTGATTTCCAAGGCTACAATCATGCCTTTTCTCGCTCAATTGATTTCCAGGGCTACAATCACATCTTTTCTCGCTCGATCGATTACAAAAAGCCTATAACTCAGATTAGAACTTAGATCTTGTAGAGAAAGTGATGGAGAATCACACTAGAAGTAATCGAGTATGATTCGATGTTGATTTCGGCAGAGTAATGGTATGATTTTGTATTAAGAAATGTGGAAGAAGAAGAGGAGTGAAAACCAAAAAAAGTGATTAAAAATTCGTTGAAACTGACCCCTATTTATAGAAAAACAACATCCATGTCCATTCATGAAGAGTTATGGCGAATATAAACTTCTTTTGAAATTTGAATTTTTGAAGCCAACTGACACTATGTCGACATGGGTTACATGGGCATGTCGACATCCCAAAGGGATTTTTGGTGTTTTGATTTTCTTTGAAAATAACCTCTATCTTATATTAAAATTATTTTAAACATTATAATATACTTAACTATAGTTAAAATACATAAGTAAATATAAAGAACAATATATACATATTATTTAACTATAATTTAAATCAAAGTATAAATACTTTAAAAGTTAAATATATTATTTGAAAAGATAGTTTAAATTCAGGAGTAATTTTGAGTTTGAAATTAAAGATGTTTTTGAGGCTAAAATTATTTAAAATCAGGACAAAGAGTTTTGAATCTTTAAAAAAGAAAGTTTTGAAATCATTTTGAAAACAAGATAATTTTGTAAAATCATTTGAATTAAAATTAGTGGATACAAAACAATGTCCCACTAGATTTTCGTAGGTTCCATCCTACTTAGGGTTCCATCCCTTTAACGGGCTCGAAGTGGATTCCATTCCACGAATAAATTGGATATTAAGATGTCAGTGCTTTTCTACGAGTTTTAACAAATATTGCTAATAAAACAAACTTAACCTTGAACTCTTGATAATCTTGATACTCATGAGTCTTCTATCTCTATATCTTGAATCTCTATATTGTACAGTCTTCATTCTTGATACCTGCATGGTTAGATCCTGCATATACATATATATCTAAACTTGTAATGTTAGTATTTATATTTTATAATCTATTCTAAGGTTGTTGTCATCAAAACCAACTCCTTAGGGACTAACAATCTCCCCCTTTTTGATGATGACAACCTTTGTTTATAAAATATTCCTTCTTTCCTAATAACTCCCCCTAAAACTAACAACACCCTCTTAATCTATGCCTAACTACCCTATTTTATATTTCTCCCCCTTTGTCATCAACAAAAACTTACTCCCCCTTATTCTTGGACTTCAATACCTGCATTGATAAACTATACAACGGAATATATAATATATAGATTAAGAAATAATGATACTTATGAGCATAATAACTTAATTAAAGACTATATTCATTTCAGTGTATATATATATGTTTTACACACCAAACATCAAATAAGATCAATCCACACAAAGTATCAAATCAAACCAAATCAAACAAATTAATTCAAACAAATCAAACAAAGAAAGAAAGAAAATTAAACGTTTCGAGGGACATCTACCCATCCATCTTCTCCAAATATAGGGTCTGCTTTAATTGCATCCCAATTCTCATTATCATTAGTGAGATAGACAGGAGGATGTACTTCATTATCATCCTTATGTATAGAGGAGGTCATTCATCGTATTGCATCGAAATGCCTTTCTTGCTCCTTGATCATCTGCATTTGACTTAAATCTAAGTGACGCTGGTTTCGTAGAATAAAAGAGAGAAGATTCTTGAATGAATTGAGTGTTTCGTCAAGATTTTCAGATAGATTGTGAATAGGATTGGCCATAATTGAATTAGAGAAAGAAACGAAGGATAAGATAATGAGAAATAAATTTCAGTGAAGATTTCTGGAAGAAAAAGGTATATATAGGTGTAGAAATTCGTTTGAAATGAATAGACATTTGGTAGTTATTCATATTTCAAATTCAAAATCAATAGTCACTTCTGACCAGTACATGTCGACATGGTCAAGGGAGGTATGTCGACATACTATAGTGAATTTTGATGATAATTTTATTTTGTGAATAATGATGTATATATATTTCTATAATATACTAACATTTATTCAAGATATAAAATAAGCTAGATGACAGGAAGGAAATTCAATTTCATTGCATAATAGGATAATACAATGATTAAACATATAGAACTACACCAACATTCGAAAGAAAAACAAACTAAGACAACTACAATAAGATACTAAAAGATAAAACTAGTTAGAAGATGAAGATGATGAAGATAGTCCAAGTTTCTTGCTGACTTTTGAAAAGAACTTGTTCATCTTCGAAGAAATGTTATCCAACTTCTTACTAACGGATCGTTTCAAAATCCGTTGATTCTCCACAATTATCTTTTGGTTTTTGAGAAGGGTTTTGTTGGAAGGATTGGATGGATATTCAATACTTTCTAGAGATGTTTCACCTTCTTCTTCTTCTTCTATTTCCATTTCATCTCTTTCTTCTTCTTCTTCCTCTTCCATTTCCTCATGAGCCAAATGCTCTTCCTTTTCAGTAAGGGTTTCATAAGGTTGAAAAACATATGGGATTTTCATGAGAGAAATATTTGAGATATTAAAAACTTTCCTTGAAATAAATTCTTCTCCTTTGAAATTTACTCCAAAATAGTTGAAAATTCGAGTAAGGTAAATTCCATGATATAAAGTGTTTTCTCCCATTTCAAAATTTTTAGGACGAAGTTCATCCAAAATAACTTGCGCCCAATTGATATCATAATTTCCGAAAATAGCGAAAAGTGCTTTGCACACTTTTGAAGTAGGATTGTTAAAATTTCTCGATCTTGGGGTCAAAGTATGTTGTAAAAGAAGATTGATAATTCTTGCTTTAGGACGAAAGTTTCGATTCTTAAATTCAAAGTTTTCATCTCCTTCAAAAATATGATGAAATGTCTCACATTCATGTTCATCGATTTGAAAACTAGAAAGATCCATTCCCGTGCTTTTGCAATTGAGAATGGTACCCAAAAGGTCACAATTCAAAACAATTTGAGTGCCTTTGACATTACTCCATATTTCATTCTCATTTCCAATATAAAAACCACGGTTTAAATTAGCATAGAAGATTTTGACAAGATTAGGATAGCAAACAAAATCATTTTGAGATGAGTCAATAAGACTTAAAACACCATTGTTTGCAAAAAGAGAATCAATTTCATAAGAAGAAATTTTTTGGAAAATAGCAAATTTTCCGGGATGGACTTTGGCATAATTAGCATAATTGATGTATGCTTTAATTGCCTCTAGATCATTGAGTAATTGCTCTTTGATTTTTCTGTAGATTCTCATGGTTAAGGGGTTGCTTGAAGAAGCCATTAGAGTAGAGAGTAGAGAGCTTAAAGATATGAAGAGAGAGTTTGAATTTGAAAATGAAAGTGAAAAGATATGATAAAAGATAGTGACTAAATAGACTTTCAAAGGACATATTCTCTGGTCAAAAGGTATCTTTTCAGAGAAATAAATGAAGTGAAAAGGTGGAGGGAAATTCAAACATTTGAATTCAAAATTTGAAATTCAAATTCAGGTAGGCATGTCGACATCATGGAAGGGGCCATGTCGACATGTGGCTTTGAATTTTCATGACATGATTTTTCCTAAGTTATCTAATATACATATATATATAAATATTACTGTTAATGTCTATATTTCTGAAATATTATAATATATTTCAGAATGTGTTAAAAATAATAAAAATAATAATAAAATAATAAAATAATAGTAAAAAATAGAAAATAGATTTTAAAATTCAAACAACATATCAATTCAAAATCAATCAATCAATTAATTCAAAAACAACCAATCAATCAATCAATTCACGCATGTAATTTCAGCCAATGTATTGTAAACGTGTACCTTTTTCAGAGTCTGTGTCTTTGGTATCGACTACGAGAATTGCTGTGAAGCATAGATTTGAATTATCTTTCTTCTGTTCATCGTCGCTGGAGGATGAGTCAGAGTCATCTAGAGTAGCAGTGAATGCACGTTTCCGTTTCTTTGCTGGTTCATTGTTCATAGGAGGATTCTACCAATCTGGATACGGACAGTTTCTTTTGATATGACCTGGTTCGTCACAATTGAAGCATTTGATAAAGTTTGGTACTGTAGTCTGATTACCGGAATTCTTAAAATTGTTTCTCTTGAGATTATTCATCTTTCTGTATTTCAGAAATATCCGAAAATTCCTGGTCATAAATGCTATCTCTTCATCATTATCACTGTTTGAATCTGATCCATCGTTTAATGCATTGAATGCCATTGATTTCTTTTCATATGATTTGCTTTCTCTTCTCCCGATCATTTGAACTTCAAACGACATTAGATTTCCAATCAATTCTTCTATCTTTAAAGTACTGATGTCATTTGCCTCTTCAATTGCAAGTGTCTTTTGATCCCATTCTGAAGTGAGAGAATTCAAAAAATTTCTGACTTGATCTTCTTTCGAAAATTCCTTTCCCAAAGATATTAAAGAATGCACAATATCTTGAAATCGACTATACATATCTGAAATAGACTCATTAGTATTCATTTTAAATAACTGAAACTGATTTGTGAGCATGGAAATTTTGGTCTATTTAACTTTGCTTGTTCCTTCGTGAGTTACTTGCAAAGTTTTCCAAATTTCATATGCTGACTTACAAACTGACACTCTATTAAATTCATTTCTTTCAAGTGAACAAAACAGATTATTCATTGCTTTAGAATTATTTTGTGTAACAGTCTTTTGCCCAGTGGTCCACTGTGCAAAATTAGTTGTGGGTTCAGAATATTCAGTTTATGTGATATTCCATGTTTCTAATCCTACAGATTGTAAATATATTTTCATCCTACATACCTAATATGCATAGTTACTGCCATTAAAAAGTGGTGGTCTGGCAGTAGACAGACCTTCTACAAATGAACTAGTGTTGGTGGAAATAGCAGTACTAGCGTTAGTAGCCATTTTAAAACTTTTCAAAATTCAGATTATGAAACTTTTGAAAACAAAGCTCTGATACCAAATGTGAGAAATGCGGATTAAGGATCTTAAAGCTAGAATTAACACTAGAGGGGGGTGAATAGTGTTTTAAGAAATCTGTTAATCTTTTTGAGTTTATCTTAATTTGTTAACAATGTATGCACTAATCAGACACAGATATGAACACAGAATCAAACACAGATGCAAATATAAAGTAAAAGCAGTAAAGGAAAGAACACACCGGATTTTATACTGGTTCGGAGTTACCCTACATCCAGTCTCGCACAACTAAGTACGGATTTCCTTTCAAACTTCAATTCAACAATTACAACCCTCGATTTCAAGACTATGAGGTACACCCTCCAGAATAACAATCCTCTGGGTAGAGATACTTGATTTCCGGGGCAACAAGTTCACCCAATTGATTTCCAAGGCTACAATCACACCTTTTCTCGCTCAATTGATTTACAAGGCTACAATCACACCTTTTCTTGCTCGATTGATTACAAAAAGTCTATAACTCAGATTAGCACTTGGATCTTGTAGAGAAAGTGATGGAGAATCACACTAGAAGTAATCGAGTATGATTCGATGTTGATTTCGGCAGAGTAATGGTATGATTTTGTATTAAGAAATGTGGAAGAAGAAGAGGAGTGAAAACCAGAAAAAAGTGATTAAAAATTCGTTGAAACTGACCCCTATTTATAGAAAAACAACAGCCATGTCCATTCATGAAGAGTTATGGCGAATAGACACTTCTTTTGAAATTTGAATTTTTGAAGCCAACTGACACTATGTCGACATGGGGTACATGGGCATGTCGACATCCCAAAGGGATTTTTGGTGTTTTGATTTTCTTTGAAAATAACCTCTATCTTATATTAAAATTATTTTAAACTTTATAATATACTTAACTATATTTAAAATACGTAAGTAAATATAAAGAACAATATATACATAATATTTAACTATAATTTAAATCAAAGTATAAATACTTTAAAAGTTAAATATATTATTTGAAAAGATAGTTTAAAATCAGGAGTAATTTTGACTTTGAAATTAAAGATGTTTTTGAGGCTAAAATTATTTAAAATCAGGACAGAGAGTTTTGAATCTTTAAAAAAGAAAGTTTTGAAATCATTTTGAAAACAAGATAATTTTGTAAAATCATTTGAATTAAAATTTGTGGATACAAAACAATGTCCTACTAGATTTTCGTAGGTTCCATCCTACTTAGGGTTCCATTCCTTTAACGGGCTCGAAGTGGATTCCATTCCACGAATAAATTGGATATTAAGATGTTAGTGCTTTTCTACGAGTTTTAACAAATATTCCTAATAAAACAAACTTAACCTTGAACTCTTGAACTCTTGATAATCTTGATACTTATGAGTCTTCTATCTCTATATCGTGAATCTCTATACTGTACAGTCTTCATTCTTGATACATGCATGGTTAGATCCTGCATATACATATATATCTAAACTTATAGTGTTAGTATTTATATTTTATAATCTATTCTAAGGTTGTTGTCATCAAAACCAACTCCTCGGGGACTAACAGTATATTCACATTGTAATGAACCCGTAACTGTATTTTAGGGCAAAGAGGCAGAATAACGAGCTAGGTTAACCCAATAGTGAATATACATTGAATTAATTGCTAAATGAATAGAATTGCATTCAGGAGGTCGGACAGACCAGAATGTAGGATTCTTAAATATTAAAGTTGTCAGATAGACAGGCTCATAGTAAAACCATAAAAACTATGCTTAGGAAAAGTTATTGGAAGGGGCCAATAGGTTCATAGTAAACCCATGAAAACTATGATTAGATTGAGTTATTGGCAGAGGCCAATAAGTTTGTAGTGAACCCATGAAAAATATATCTAGATTAAGTTATTGCCAGATGCCAATATGTTCCTAGTCCACACAAGAAAACTAGGATAAAATGGAAGTTACCGGGGATACCAATAGGTTCAGGGAGAACCCATGAAACAATGAAGTTATTAGCAGGGGCCAATAGGTTCTTAGTGATCCCATGAAAACTATAAAACTGGACAGGGAGTCCATAAGTGTTAAACAGGTTAATAGTCAACCCATGAAAACTATTAGGTTAATAGTAACCCTATAAACTATAACTGAGATAGATAGTAAAAAATGAATGAGGATGGGAAATCCAAAAATTGATTACTTGATTGCATATCATCATATTATTTTATATTTCTATGTTTTAACCATTGTGGATGCAGGAGCACAGTATATAGTTTTATAAAGTTTGAGGATACTAGTGAAGGAAAAACCTGTTCCGCTAAGCGGCGTGATCTCACTAGATATCTAAATGGTTTGAGATGGTAGATTATTATTCATACTAGGCTTTATGTCTGACTCGAAGTTTATGTTTTCCCCTTAAACTCTCGGGTGCTCAATTGATTTTGAGTAGTTTGAGAGTTGAGGTTTTCAAGTACCTCTTTAGACGAATAAGCTTCCGGAGACATGCAAGAGGCATGATAGCTAATTAGAGTTCTTTTCTATTTTGATTTCACTATGTATTATTGTAAAGGCAAAGTTGTTTGATTGCCTAGTTATATACTCCGATCATCTAAGGGGGCATCTTCATATGTCGCTCTTGGTGTATGTTGTAATAATTATATTTTCTCTGAACGTGGCTCTCGTATTAGGATTATGTAATGAATTTGAAATTGCTTTGAAATGGAATGAGAAAGTTGTTTGTTGATTTTAAAATTTTCCATATCCATGTGTTTCTATTATATCAATGTATCTAATATTACCTTATTTGGTCATCGAGGATTAATAACTATGGATGATTGCAGCATCCATGGACGTTAGCTTTGGGCCTCCAAGTGGGGATGTTACAATAGGCTACGTCATATAAGTGAGAAACTACTGCATAAATTGAAATCGAGGGTTTCCTACTGTCATTGATTATGAATTATTTAACATGTAGGAGCCGTATCTAAAGGGAAAAAGGGCCTGACACCCCTTTAGTGGGAGAAATGAAGGAGTTAATGAAATCTTTTGCCTTCTACATAGTGATGTATGTGCCAAAATGCCTACAGTTGCCAAGGATAATTCTTCTTACTTTGTAACCTTTACGGACAATTTCTCAAGACTAGGATATGTGGACCTTATAAAGAACAAATCCGATGTTTGTGAGAAATTTATTGAATATAAAAATGAGGACAAAAATAAGACGAACCAAAAGTTTAAAATACTTCGATCCGATCGAGGAGGCGAGTATGTTGAACAAGAGCTCCAACAGTACTTAAAAGATAATAGGATTTTCTCTTAGGTTTCTCCACCATATGCTCTGCAATACAATGGTGTTTCAGAATGAAGGAATCGAACGCTATTAGATATGGTTCATTCCATGATGAGTAAAGTTGAGTTACTTCAGTCCTTTTGGGGATATGAATCGAAACTGCAGACTCATATATTGAATTTGATTCCCACTAAATCTATTCCTAAGACACTATATGCAATGTGGTGTAGGAAGAAACCCCAACTCAAATATTTGAAGGTGTGGGGCTGTCTAGTCTATGTTAAGAACGTTGATCCCAATAAACTCTGGGCAAGATCGGCATCGTGTAAATTTATAAGATATCCCAAGAACTCAATAGGATATATTTTCTATAATGCCGAGGAACAAAAGGTTATTGTTTCTTGACAAGTTGTCTTGCTAGAAAAGGAATTTTAGTCAAAATAAATTAAAAGTGAGGTTGTAGACTTGGATGAGATATAAGAAATTAACATAGGGGTCGGACTAGTAGGATTACTAAATTCATCCATTTATGATTACACGCAACTTATTGGAAATCCTAATTGGGAATCTTGTCCTCCAGAGAGATATTAAGGTTTGCTTGTGGATAGAGAAAATGGGGCTGCATCTTAGATGATGACACTCCTCTATCATTCCACCAAGCACTATGGAGTAAAGACTCTACACTTTGGCTTGGAGTTATGAAATTTGAAATGGATTCCATGTATGAAAACAAAGTATGGACTTTAGCTAACATAACCAACAGAATAAAACCCATCGACTGTAAATGAATTTTTAAGTAAAAGCTAAATGCAAATGGAAAAGTGGTGACTTACAAAGCAAGGCTAGTTACAAAAGGATTTTGTCAAATTCAAGTTGTTGATTATGACGAAACATTTTCACCTGTAGCAATACCTTTGTCCATTTGGATAATGCTAGCTATTACCGCATTCTATAACAACAAAATATGGAAAATGGATGTAAAGATGGCATTTCTAAATGGTGATTTAGAAGAGACCGTCTATATGCCACGGCGTGAGGGTTTCGAGGTTAGTAGGAGTAAGGGCAAGGCTTGCAAGTTGTTAAAGTCCATTTATGGATTTATACAAGCTTCTAAGAATTGGATAAGTGTTTTGATATAGTAATCGAACAGTTCGGTTACTATCAAAATGCGGAGGAAGCATGCTTATACAGAAAGGAACAAGGAAGTGCTATCACGTTCTTAGTTATATATGTCGATGATTTGTTGTTCATTGGCAATGACATTTCGTTAAAGCAATCAGTGGAAGATTGGTTTTCCAAGAATTTCTTCATGAAAGATTTAGGAGAAGCAACCTATATACTAGGTATAAAGATCTATGAAGATAGATCACATTGTCCCACTCCAAGTATATAGATATCATACTGAAAAGATTCACTATGAAGAATTCCAAGCATTGAAACCTACCGATGCAATATTGAATCATCCTTTCTAAGAAGGACGCTTCTCAAACTGATAAGGAGAAAGAGCCTATGAAGAGGATGTCGTACGCTTTGGCAATCGATTCCATAATGTATATTATGATAGATGCTAGACCGGATATGGCATACCACTAGGATGCTTAAGCTGAGACCAGTCGAATCCTAGAGAAAAGCATTGGACCACTGTAAAATGTATACTAAAGTATTGAAGAAATACTAGTGACTTATTCCTAATATATGGGAATTGAGACGTCCTTACGAAGAGGTATACTGACGCTAGCTTTCTGAGTGATATCGATGATGGTAAGTTAGTGTTAGGTTATGTCTTTACTATAAATGGTGTAGCAATCAGTAGAAAATGTTCCAAACAGGAAACGATAGATGATTCCATAATGGTAGCCAAGTACATCGCCCTTAATGAAGTACCTAAGGAGCGGTTTGGATGCGTAAGTTTTTAAGTAAACTGGAGTGATTTTTGATAGGGAGAATCCAAACACATTGTTTTGTGACAACAATGTAGTGATGCAAATTGCAAAATAGCCTAAAGAACACATGAAATCGTGACACATTCTTCGAAAGTTCTACCTAATTACAGAATTCGTTGAGAAGAAAGAGGTCATGATACAAAGGACAACATAATAGATTAATTGACAAAGGGACCAGCATAATCAGTTCTCATCAAGCTGATCGAAGGTATGAGATCAAGATTCCATAATTAGTCAAAAGTGCAAGTGGGAGATTGATAGAGTTAAGGGTATGCCCTGGGAGAAATTCTATAATTTATTGTAACTCCATAATAAAATCTCGTTCGAAATAAAAGGTGTTTTTTTCTATTATATACTTGTTATAATGTGTTATATTAATTAATTATTTAATTTAAGTATACTTAACAGAAAATCCATAAATGGTATATTTTGTGATAGTAATTACAATGTGTTGTATTCATGAGCATTTATCACAACATAATAAACATATCATTTATTGAGACTGAATATCAATACATCGGTTGAGACTAGAGTATGCAACGCTCTCCAAATGTTGGGTAGTGTATTACTCATGGTTGTTGATGGCATCAAGTGGTTACGTATTGATAGTTATTGGATATCTATGGAATGACCTACTCAATGGTTTTCTATTGGTTAATAAAATTAAGGTCAAAAAAAATATCTATATGACAATATTACACAGTCTCTCGACTTGAGAATACTGTTGAACTTCAATGTGGAAACACTACAAGAAAAGTAACTTTTGATGGCAAAACAGAACATCGTTTTAACAAAACTAGCCGTCGTTCGTTAGTTTATAGAAGGGAAAATAGTGAAAACGCTGTTTCAATGTCGAAGCTGTGAATATTTAGTTCCTTCCCGCTTCCTCTATAAAAAAATTAGGGGGAAAATTTGTTTCCTCCCGCCGTTTTTGTAAACACTTCTCAAAAAGAAATTGTTCGCTCCTTCTGATTTAAACGAAACACTAGAGGAAAAAGATTGTTCCCCTCCACTCTTGTCAAATCTTATCGAACTTCTTTATCATTCCATTCCCAGTTAAAACTAAAATAAAATAAAATCCTATTGCCTTATCATTGATCAATCTTCTACTTTCGTGAATTTTGATTACCCCGCTCTACTTCCCTCAGGTAATGAATCTCCTTAACTATTTCGATTTCATTTCATTTCTTCCTTTGGCTGATTTTGTTTTGGATCGGTTCATTTTTTCTGACTAGGAATTGATTTCAAAATCGATTTGGATTTGAAATCGATTTCAATTTGGATTTCGAAATAGATTTTGATTTCGTTTTCTGTTCAGATTTTAGGTTTTTCAAAAACTGACAGTATACTTCGTCTCCATGCGGATAAATGAGGGAATTATTTTTCCAAATACCGCCTCCTTTAACTAACAGCAATTGAAAATGGCGAATATAAAGAGGACAAGATTGAATGTGAGATTCTTCGGAAGTGATTAAATTACTTGAATGTTCAAATTGATCACATTCATTGAATATATGAATTTACATGTATGGAGTCTGGAATAATGTTTATGGCTTTGATATGATTTGCATTAGAAAATAAGCAATGGTGATATTGCTAGTTGATGTGCAATATCTACTGATACTATTATACTATATTTTTTTAATGTTAATTACAAGCCTTTATTTGTCTTCTCAGTTTACCCTTTCGTTCTAATCGGTCAAAAATGACAAATATTATTCTGCTTACACACAGTTATATAATAATGCTTGTTACCTTTACTCAGGCCCGGGCAATACTAGAATGGCATAAAGTATCACGATTTTGTGGACATTCTGGATTTTCGACAACTTCAATTGATGCAGGGAGGCAAAAACAATGCACAGATGAATCATGTAAGAGAAGAGTTTATCCTCGAGTTGATCTTGTATGTTGCACATGATGAACTACTTAAATAACTTTAATGCATTTCCTGAATTATTACTGATATTTCTTGTTCAATAGGTTGTCATGTTAGTTATAGATAAAGAAAATGACTGCTGTCTTTTGAGTCACCAATCAAAATTTGTACCTCGCATGTGGAGTTGTTCTGCTGGTTTCATAGAGGTCAAAATTCCTATACCATATTTAGTCCGGTTCATTTCTCACAAGCAAGATAAAATATAAATCAGAAATTGTTTATAGATCTTCTATTTTTACATTGCATTCTATTTCTGCATTGCATTAACCTTGACATACCATGGAGAAAAAAGCCACAATGTTCAATTTCTATAGGACTCGATTTCATTTTAGGTTAATTTTCAAAAAAAATTGTACTTTTTGTCTACTTATAAAATTGTTTGCAAGAATAGGCTTATTTTTGTCACACCCCCAACGCTATAGTGGGGAATATCATTAGAAAAAAATCAGTTTGCAAGTATAGGCTTATTTTTGTCAGACTCACATCAGCAATGTAGTAGTGGCAATCTCATTAGAAAAAAAATCATCTTAAGGTCACAATTGTGAATTACACCCACATTTTTTTGCATTGGAGCAATTTCCAATAGCGCCCACAGAGAACCATATTTGCGCAACCAACAGTTGCACTAATTTTACAAAATATGGATGCAACTCACAATTGCGCCTATATGCTGATTTAAAAAATAAAATGCTACATTAGCACTAACATTATCTTACCAACACAATTCTGAGGATTACCTATAAATATCAGCTTTTGGTGAATCTCACTACAAGAAAAACTAGTTCTAATGGCATAAACGAACAGCGGTTTAGAGGCTGTTGCTGTCATTGATTAACTTTGGATAAGAATAACGTACAAATGACAATATGTGTTTAACTCCATTTCAATGAAATTTAACAAGGCCGTTCTTTCCCTCTTTTATTTTTCGTTCTGTAAATGTTGTCTCCACTTTTCCCACTAAAAAGCAAACACCAAACCCTATTTTCCCTCAAATCCCAAAAATTCCAAAATCATGTCTTCTAGAATCGAAGAGAGAGAAGGAGATTGCGAAGGTCAGGGAGCCTAAGCCTAAGAAACAAAATGTCCAAATTCAAATCCTAATCGCCGCTACCATAAGAGAGTGCATCGTCGCTTCTCGCACTGCCACAAAATCCTAATCGTCGTTACGTGAAAAGCCATAGTCTCCACCACTATAAAATGGCGTGTAATTGGCTCCAATCTTCGAAAGCAGACTGAAGTTTCAATCGTTAGATTGTTTATGTCATTGATTCCAAGTGGTAAGTCTTCTAACAACTTAGATTTGAAAAGTTAAATTTGGGAAAACTTCAAATTCGAAGAATAGTTTGCATAGTCAAGTGGTATGTTTATATAATTTAGGAAATTTCTGGGAAATTTTAATTTTTTTTAACATGATACATAAGAAGGCATTGCTTGCATCACTCTAGTTTCTGTATGATTAATATGTTATCTCCATATA
Organism: Allium fistulosum; assembly: GCA_030737815.1. NCBI lineage: Eukaryota > Viridiplantae > Streptophyta > Magnoliopsida > Asparagales > Amaryllidaceae > Allium > Allium fistulosum. The sequence continues at coordinate 76,606,886 of CM060904.1, read as the reverse complement.
CATGTTTCAGTATAACCTATACATGTTTCAGTCAAGTACTCAAGAGGGTAAATGCTTCTTATTCTAGCAACCAACACTTACTACCTCTACTTTCTAGATTAATTTAAGAAAAAGCAATATTCAAGTTATCATACAATTTAGAGTATTTTGTTTGAACTACATGAATCTGTCACAAAATAGAATATTATTTTTCTTTGGACGTAAAATGTACTAAAAATCTCTCGAATAAAACTAGAATTTGGAGATGTTTATAGGTACTTGTTCCTTTATTTTCCTTTGCATGGTTTTAAATTTGTTATAGGGATATTTTGCTTAACCGACACCATCTAAAGACAATTTACTTTATAGGCAATAACATCAATTTTTTGTTTGTTTAAATGACACGAAAAATATAAAATAAAACCCACTTCTTCTTTTCTATCAATCTATCTCTCTTTTCTACGAAGTTGTCTATGTGAAAAAGATTTTGGCAGTGGACTTAATTCAGTGAAAAAAACATCATTCAAGCATGAAATATAGCTAGTAGTCGTTGGAATTAAATTCAAATCTAAATTTTTCCTTAGTACAAATTTTCATTTTTTCATGTTTATATCAAAAGAATGCTACACTCATACTCTATCATAAAATGTGAATACTTAAATAAAAATATTTACTAGCGAGTCACACTCTTTTCAGCAAGCGAAAAGAGTGTACCGTCTCAAAAAGGTATGAGACTGCTGGCACTTTAGAAAGAGACTGGATATGGTGGTTTGGTCCATGTGAAGAGCTTTTAGTTGTAGGGTAGGTAATATTATTTAAGGACAAGAAGAATCAAAGGTGTAATAAAATTCTACTAAATTGATGAAAGTTGGTGTTATTTTTTTATTAGTTTAGAATATGGAATGGGATATCATTAGATGGAGATACACCACGAATTTGGTAGTAAACTCTGTGGTCACATTATGACCAACCAGGTGGTAGCTAAGTTGTCTTTTTATATTTGCGTATTACACTCAATGTAGAAAACTTGACTCTGGAAACCAAAGCTTGATTTTGTTTCTTATCTTGTTTTCACGAAGGACAAAATATGCGGTCGCAATAAATTATATGTTTATTTTTTGCATAAGCTGGACTGATAATATTTGATGATATGTTTGGATTCCAAGGTAGATTTAAAATCATCGAGAATGGAATTTCAACCATTTCTCTGATCGTCCTTAAATGTGATTTTTTCTGGGTAGTGAACTTTTTGTACTTTGGTTGTAACATTCCCCCTTCTGACCGTCTCCAGTCGGTAATTAAACCAACTCGAAACGTTCAAAAAGACGAATTGTTATTTAGTTTATAAGGTTTAAACAGAATCAGCCACAGAAACACAGAATAGTAACAATGAATTTAAAACAAATGAATCTTTATTTCATTACTATAAATCTTTTTATATACATCAGAGTTTATACAATTTTAATACTGATACAGCGGAATATCTTAAAATACAATTTTCTTCTGAAACTAAAAATGGTTCTTTACTCTCTCTCTCTAACTTCGCTGCTCGAAAATCTTCAAGCTGTAAAAATACTCGGTCTGACCCGAGTATTATATTCAAAAGAAAATAATACACAGGTCAGTCTAATTCAAACCAGTTTATTAGTGCATAGAGGCAATAATAATTTAAATAGACGACAGTCACAATAATTCTCGTCTATCCGAACCTTTTAACAAAGAAATCGGATAACGAAAATATATAACACTAAACAGTGTTAAACAATAAATCAGCAGATTTAAGACATCAACAGAGATAAACAGTGTTATTGGCTGCCGTACACGCACGCGTGTACGGCCTCGCCAGTACAGCATACAAGATCAATGCATCACGACGCAAAGAAATGTCAATTCAAAAACTGTCGAGTTTGGGTGGCTGCAGTGCACGCTAACGTGCACCGCCTCGCCACCACCGAATATAAGGTCAGCACATAGAAACAAGGGTAGGACTGCACAAGAAAGAAGACAGTGGCAACAGTTCAGAGGACAGTGAACTAAAGTAAAGACCACAAACTAATATCAAAGGCAAAGCAATGCCCAATGTAGACTTCAAGTCAAGTGCACAACATATCATATGCAGCTCAATGCACAAAGACTTGTTAACATACCTTACATACTTGAGGACCAGAGCAACTTAAATGAGCAAGTGCGGGAGAGAATAGCATCGATACATAAAAGACTGCAGACCATCAAGTGAGACCAGAAAAGGCATCTAGCAGATGAAGACAAGACTAAAGTGCGGTGTGACTCCATTATACAAAAGGAACTAGACTTCAAGTCTGACGTGAACCAAGTGCAACTGAATGGAATGGGATGCAACAATGCAACAGCAACAGGGAAGATGATTCAAGTACAACAACTTCAGAGACTAGAGCACAAGAGACACAAGTGCAGCAGTTTAGAGTGAAGCTACAGGTCATCAGACTGCTACAACAACAAAAAATTCAAATTCTCGAGTGAACACATGAACAAGATGATGACTGTACAACCTCAAATGCTCGAAGTTACAATGTCAACAAGGTACACAGGGAAGTCAAGTGTGAAACTGCAATAACAATATCTAAAATGCAATGACTACAGAAATGACACACATCAAGTTAAACATCAGTGTACTTGAAGCATCAGATCAGTCTACAGGTCAAGGATAAGCTAATCAGCATGAAAACAATGAATGTTACTGGACAGAAGACCACAAGAATGCTCAAGTTCATCTGCAATGGATCGACTAAGTGCAACAAATAAAATGTACTGTTTTTTTTTCAAAATCATGCTTGCAGTTTTCAAATAAAATCATATGGTGAGCTCGCCCAAGATAAAAGTACATGACCAAGTCAATCATTTCCAGAGAAAATAAAATGCAATTCAAACATACATATATACACATCAATTAATGTATATACATACGTGACTGCATACATATCCACGAAGACTAAAATGCAACTGGGTGCAAACAGCCTCCAAAACATGAATGTACGAATTGTAAACTAATATAATACTGCAACTGGACAGCACTGCATCAATGTACACAAGTGAGGATTTGAAGAACAACAACTACAACTAACTCATGCTTAACTAATCAGTGTGAACAAAACAAAACTGCAAAGAAGATCCATACCCAACATAAATTAACTACATGATGCACAATTATGTAGTGACAACATTAGTGAACACTTGCAGTTTCAATGCCGCAATGAACAAGTGCAGACATGAATATTAATGCATGAACAAGTGTACAACATGCAACTGCTACAAATACACAGAGGCAACATCACATAAACATACTACAACATGAATACAAGTGCAAAAAGAAGACAGTGACACCCCAGAATCAAAGTAAACAAATGGTGGCAACTGTAGATCAGACTTGGTGCCATCAAGTGATACAATGCATATACCACTAGACTCGACAATGTCCACAAATGAGACTCACTGACCATATGCAAACTCAAAATGGAAGTGAGACACCAAACCACAAACCAGCAACAAAATGACCAAACTTTGCATTTAAATTCAAGAATATATGCATACACACATCATATGTATATATGCACATACATAGTCTTGAAAAAAAACAGGTCACAGTGAGAACCAAACTACAGAAATGCGATCAACCCCGAAATAAACAAGTTCAAAGTCACAGTGAAATCGATACCGAAGCAAAGTCGAAGGGCCAAGTCGAACAACCCAAAAATCATCAACATCAACAATTCGAATGGCCGAGATAAAGAAATCATCGACACCCAAAACAAATCGAATGACCAGAATAAAGATTTGTCAACTTCAAATAATCCAAACATCTCAAATATATACGAACAAAAAAACCTAGGGGTTCAAACCCAAATCTCGAAGTGAAGGCATGAATTAGATGTGAGGGCTACTCACCTTTGTTCGACGAGGTCGCGAGCGAAGGACGAGAGTCGAAGCCGGCGCCTTTGATTTCTACCCAAGCCCTAGTTTGAGAAGAGGAAAATCGAGAAGACGTACGAGTTTGAAGACGAATGAACACGAGGACGAGCGAACGAGATGGAGCCGAAGCCCTAGTCTTTGGATCGGAGGAAGAACGAACGAAAACCCCAATTTTTTCTGAAGCCCTAAATTCGCCAGTCGCCATTATTTTTTTTTTCTTTCGATTGTTTTTGTGAACGAATGAGGGAGAGAGGGGGAAAGTCGTGGGTTTTGACAGAGGTAAGGGGGAGAAGGTGGTTTTGCAGAAGAGAACATGGTATAGGTATGGGCTGGTATTGGTTTTTTTCTTTTATCTATATTTTGTTTTTATTATTTTTATTTTGTCTTGTTTAATTTTGTTGTTAAAATCTAAACTATGTGTATATATTCATTTCGTACAAATAAAAATTTAAACAAAAGAATTTCAATCGATTTATAATTTCCAATTCAAATTTAACAACCAATTTATATCACTAATTTACGAAAATTTTATTGTTATAAAATCCCAACAATAACATCAATTTAGCTGCAAACACAAATCGTTTATTGATGATTAAAATTTGGGCATAATCCCGGTTGTTACAGAAATTCAAATTGAATTCGATTTAATTTTCTATGCGTTTATACGTCGGATGTTCACAAAACAATTCTGATAAATACGAAATTTGAAATCCGGTAATAATTTAATATTACGGACCCAATGGAACTGGTTTCGTCAAATTCCGAGACTGTGCCTCAGAAGGTTATTTTTAAATTCAATTCAAACGATACAATTTCACAACTGAACAAATCGCTTTCAAATTCAATTCTGAAGCTTCTATTATCTTCAGTATTATCAATATGAATTTTCTAAGCCTTTAAATTATTTTTAACCGGCTTAAAATTGAAGATTCAAATTTTATTCAACTTCAATAGATTAAATTCAAAAATTTAATCGCCAATTCATTCTGATAATTTGAAATTCAAGTCAAATCATCGTTCAAATATTTAAAATTAATTAAATATTTTCAATTCAAATTGTTCAAAATTCAGGGTCGTTACAAACTCCCCTCCTTAAAAACTTTTCGTCCACGAAAAGGAAAGGTTGTTAAAATTTCATTAATATTTATACTCTACTAAATTCTTTCAAGCTCGATACTTATTTAAAAATAAATAAATATAGAGTTTATTCCATTTGTTTAATCTCACTAGTTTTGTTTATCTTCTCTTTTGTTCATTGATTTTCTAAAATCAAAACCCAAAAGTCTTCTACCAAATTTCTTGATTTATAAACTCAGATTTTAAACTTAAAATTCTGTCATGTTAGAGATTTATATAATATATCTCTTCCAAAGCTGTGGACTTTCAAAACATTACAAAGATCCTCTTCCTTAGTTCATTAGGTAGGAATTTTGAAATTTTAATTTCAAACTATTGATTCGATATTTAAAGTTTGAAAATACTTGCTAACTCGAAATTTAACAAGTCCATCTTCGTTCTCACAGACATTAGGCATACGCTGGCCAGGCGCAGGTCTAAAAATCTCCAAGTACTAAACATACTTGCTTCAATTCCCAGTGAAAATACTTTTAAAAATTCTTTTAAAAAAATGGATATGGAAAGCACGTTCCCCCATGGATTACAGTTCCACCCGGCGGTTACGCTACTATCCCAGTAGAGTCGCTTGTGGCTGTAGATTTCTCATCTCTTAAATTTCGCCATGGTTGTCGCCATAGATTGCAGTACACACGGCGGTTACGCTACTATCCCAGTAGAATCGCTCGTGTCTGTAGGCATCACGCCCCTCAAATTTCGCCTGGCATTAGATTGCAGTTTACTCGGCGGTTACGCCACTATCCCAGTGGAATCGCTTGTAACTGTGGGCATCTCGCCCCTCAAATTACGCTAATCATCAATCAAATCTAATCTCATCGCGATGAACTATCGCGAAGGATTTCCGATTCAAATAGTCACTCTGACTAAAATTCTACGTAGCTACGAATTTCAAATGGACACTCATCGGGAGTTCCAATACCTTCTCCAATAATAAATGGAAGGTACTTTTCCACATCCTCAGTTTAGAAAACATAATATCATATATGTAGTACTTTCATTTCCCTTTTCGTACATATAACATCTATGTAAACATACATAAGATTTCCATAACAATGTCTTTCTAAACTAACGGTTTCAAATTTACCGCATTCATATATATAAGTTCTAAAAACTTACATATTCCATATTCATAACAAAATAGAGGATTTCAAAATTTCCCTCTAAGTCGATTTGGAAATTTAAGGTTATCTCAAACCTAATTCATATTCACAATTCCAATCTATTATCGACTTTCACATTCGATTTGGATTTCACGCTTACATCGTCAATTCTCAACACAGAATTGATGTCTATCGATATATAACCTCTGAGCTCGTACGTCTCAGAGAAGGGTGTTAAGCTAAGAGAATAAATTCTCCGCCACCAACATATATATATTTAATAGAGATCAATTGCTATGTCATCAATTCACAATGTTAGACATACAATCCAAATCATCATCTGAAATTCAAAGCTCAACTTATATTGTCTTTGATGTCGAAGTTAAACTCAATTTTAACTTAACGATTCAATCTTTTTGAAAAATTTCAAATTGAACAAATTGTTCAAATTCTCATTTAACTTTTCAACTTCGACTTCAAAAATGAATTTCAAATCATTTATTCCTTACGGAATATATTCACAACATTTCATTTCATATTGGAAAAACATTTCCATACTTATTTAAAAATAAGTAATTCACAAATCCATTTATTTTCAACATTTGAAAATATTCGATATACTTAAATCAAAATTAAGTATATATTTCATCTTTAAGGAAATCATTCTCTTTCACATATTCATTTGAGTTAAAACGAATGTTACGTAAAACATCGTTACGACAACTCAAAATCACTAGTATAGGAATTCGAAATTTAGATAGATGTATAAATCCCAATACTATACAAAACATTTCCTTTCGGAAATCATTTACTATAACAACAGTGTTATAGTCCACCATTTCCTTTTATTCGGAAACGTCTATTTCAACAATGAATGTTGAAATCTATGTTTTCAATATTCAATGCCTTTTGAAAACATCTTTTTAAAACAATTAACTTCGTTTTAAAAATATCACTTTCCCAAAAACATGTCCATTTTATTCAATAATATATCCACTGTCCAAAATCGTGAATATACTTCATTTAACAAACTATACAGAATTTTACTTATCAAAATAAGTCAGTTTCGGATTCATAAACAATGTTTATAAATTCTATTCCTATTCATAAAGACTTCAATTTATAAAAATTGCTTTATTAACCCATTCCTTTATAACTCAATTTTATATCAGAATTTTAATTTACAAGTAAATTACTTATAAATTCTTTTATTTCGCAACTCCGATTCATTTTATAACTTCACATTATAAAACTTTTAATTCTGAAACTTTTTTTTTTCATCCACTTATGAAATCCATTAAATATTTCACTTTTAACACTTATCCAATTCCAATATTTTATCAACACTTTCAAATCTTCAATATAGCCCGTTTATAATAATTCAAAATTCCATTTTAAACTATTATATAAATTTATCAGTTTTCCATTTCCAAGATAATCAACTAGTTCTTTAGTAAATCATTCATCGAATTGATTTTCAATTAAATCACATTTGATTCATTCACATTGGATTTTACTAACATTCATTCATATCCAATTAGTTCACATTCACTAATTCATATTCAAGTTAGTTTGCTTCAATTCAAATCAAATTTGGTTCTATTTAGATTTACTTATCTTTCACTTTGAATTCAATTTACATAGCTTTCAATTTCATTAACACTTAATGAATTTCTATACAATCAACTAGCAAAACCAAATTTATTTACTTTGCTTACATTCAATTTGGTTTAACACACTTAATTTCAATTGGTTTATATTCTAATTCAGATTGAATTCTTATACTCACCATATTCACAAATTCACTTTTACAATTAAAGTTGAATTTCCTTTTTTATAACTCAATTTCATATTCATTACATCACTTTATCCATTCATTTTTATATCAAATTAAATTTGATTCACTATTACTTAAGCCATGTTTCATTTATCTTCACTTGCATTTATTTTCACCATAAAACTTAAGTTCGCCTCAAATTTATTTGAAATTCTATTTTATTTAACTTTACTAAAGTCAAATTCATATCACTATCCAAAATTCAGATTTTGTTTTACTTAACAAAACTGTTCAAACATTTAACAACTGGTTTACTTAAACTTTCTCATTTTATAAGTTAAACAACTTATTAATTTAAACTTCCCAATTCATATGATATAATCACTTATCTTTTAAGTTTAACTTTTCATCTCAATAATTTATCAAATCAAATTCATTTTATTTAACTTTCTTTAGTTAAATTTCAAATCCATATATTTATTAATACTAATTCAATTCAATTTAACTTTTCTTAAGTTAAAAATCTTTATTTTCAAAACAATTTTATACTTCTTTGGATTTGAAAAACGTTCTCCTTTCAAAGTGTTTCTAGTAACTATTCATATTAAACATCATAAACTAAGCTTTGTGTAAACCAAAGCTCTGATACCACCTTGTAACATTCCCCCTTCTGACCGTCTCCAGTCGGTAATTAAACCAACTCGAAACGTTCAAAAAGACGAATTGTTATTTAGTTTATAAGGTTTAAACAGAATCAGCCACAGAAACACAGAATAGTAACAATGAATTTAAAACAAATGAATCTTTATTTCATTACTATAAATCTTTTTATATACATCAGAGTTTATACAATTTTAATACTGATACAGCGGAATATCTTAAAATACAATTTTCTTCTGAAACTAAAAATGGTTCTTTACTCTCTCTCTAACTTCGCTGCTCGAAAATCTTCAAGCTGTAAAAATACTCGGTCTGACCCGAGTATTATATTCAAAAGAAAATAATACACAGGTCAGTCTAATTCAAACCAGTTTATTAGTGCATAGAGGCAATAATAATTTAAATAGACGACAGTCACAATAATTCTCGTCTATCCGAACCTTTTAACAAAGAAATTGGATAACGAAAATATATAACACTAAACAGTGTTAAACAATAAATCAGCAGATTTAAGACATCAACGAGATAAACAGTGTTATTGGCTGCCGTACACGCACGCGTGTACGGCCTCGCCAGTACAGCATACAAGATCAATGCATCACGACGCAAAGAAATGTCAATTCAAAAACTGTCGAGTTTGGGTGGCTGCAGTGCATGCTAACGTGCACCGCCTCGCCACCACCGAATATAAGGTCAGCACATAGAAACAAGGGTAGGACTGCACCAAGAAAGAAGACAGTGGCAACAGTTCAGAGGACAGTGAACTAAAGTAAAGACCACAAACTAATATCAAAGGCAAAGCAATGCCCAATGTAGACTTCAAGTCAAGTGCACAACATATCATGTGCAGCTCAATGCACAAAGACTTGTTAACATACCTTACATACTTGAGGACCAGAGCAACTTAAATGAGCAAGTGCGGGAGAGAATAGCATCGATACATAAAAGACTGCAGACCATCAAGTGAGACCAGAAAAGGCATCTAGCAGATGAAGACAAGACTAAAGTGCGGTGTGACTCCATTATACAAAAGGAACTAGACTTCAAGTCTGACGTGAACCAAGTGCAACTGAATGGAATGGGATGCAACAATGCAACAGCAACAGGGAAGATGATTCAAGTACAACAACTTCAGAGACTAGAGCACAAGAGACACAAGTGCAGCAGTTTAGAGTGAAGCTACAGGTCATCAGACTGCTACAACAACAAAAAATTCAAATTCTCGAGTGAACACATGAACAAGATGATGACTGTACAACCTCAAATGCTCGAAGTTACAATGTCAACAAGGTACACAGGGAAGTCAAGTGTGAAACTGCAATAACAATATCTAAAATGCAATGACTATAGAAATGACACACATCAAGTTAAACATCAGTGTACTTGAAGCATCAGATCAGTCTACAGGTCAAGGATAAGCTAATCAGCATGAAAACAATGAATGTTACTGGACAGAAGACCACAAGAATGCTCAAGTTTATCTGCAATGGATCGACTAAGTGCAACAAATAAAATGTACTGTTTTTTTTTCAAAATCATGCTTGCAGTTTTCAAATAAAATCATATGGTGAGCTCGCCCAAGATAAAAGTACATGACCAAGTCAATCATTTCCAGAGAAAATAAAATGCAATTCAAACATACATATATACACATCAATTAATGTATATACATACGTGACTGCATACATATCCGCGAAGACTAAAATGCAACTAGGTGCAAACAGCCTCCAAAACATGAATGTACGAATTGTAAACTAATATAATACTGCAACTGGACAGCACTGCATCAATGTACACAAGTGAGGATTTGAAGAACAACAACTACAACTAACTCATGCTTAACTAATCAGTGTGAACAAAACAAAACTGCAGAGAAGATCCATACCCAACATAAATTAACTACATGATGCACAATTATGTAGTGACAACATTAGTGAACACTTGCAGTTTCAATGCCGCAATGAACAAGTGCAGACATGAATATTAATGCATGAACAAGTGTACAACATGCAACTGCTACAAATACACAGAGGCAACATCACATAAACATACTACAACATGAATACAAGTGCAGAAAGAAGACAGTGACACCCCAGAATCAAAGTAAACAAATGGTGGCAACTGTAGATCAGACTTGGTGCCATCAAGTGATACAATGCATATACCACTAGACTCGACAATGTCCACAAATGAGACTCACTGACCATATGCAAACTCAAAATGGAAGTGAGACACCAAACCACAAACCAGCAACAAAATGACCAAACTTTGCATTTAAATTCAAGAATATATGCATACACACATCATATGTATATATGCACATACATAGTCTTGAAAAAAAATAGGTCACAGTGAGAACCAAACTACAGAAATGCGATCAACCCCGAAATAAACAAGTTCAAAGTCACAGTGAAATCGATACCGAAGCAAAGTCGAAGGGCCAAGTCGAACAACCCAAAAATCATCAACATCAACAATTCGAATGGCCGAGATAAAGAAATCATCGACACCCAAAACAAATCGAATGACCAGAATAAAGATTTGTCAACTTCAAATAATCCAAACATCTCAAATATATACGAACAAAAAAACCTAGGGGTTCAAACCCAAATCTCGAAGTGAAGGCATGAATTAGATGTGAGGGCTACTCACCTTTGTTCGACGAGGTCGCGAGCGAAGGACGAGAGTCGAAGCCGGCGCCTTTGATTTCTACCCAAGCCCTAGTTTGAGAAGAGGAAAATCGAGAAGACGTACGAGTTTGAAGACGAATGAACACGAGGACGAGCGAACGAGATGGAGCCGAAGCCCTAGTCTTTGGATCGGAGGAAGAACGAACGAAAACCCCAATTTTTTCTGAAGCCCTAAATTCGCCAGTCGCCATTTTTTTTTCTTTCGATTGTTTTTGTGAACGAATGAGGGAGAGAGGGGGAAAGTCGTGGGTTTTGACAGAGGTAAGGGGGGAGAACGTGGTTTTGCAGAAGAGAACATGGTATAGGTATGGGCTGGTATTGGTTTTTTTCTTTTATCTATATTTTGTTTTTATTATTTTTATTTTGTCTTGTTTAATTTTGTTGTTAAAATCTAAACTATGTGTATATATTCATTTCGTACAAATAAAAATTTAAACAAAAGAATTTCAATCGATTTACAATTTCCAATTCAAATTTAACAACCAATTTATATCACTAATTTACGAAAATTTTATTGTTATAAAATCCCAACAATAACATCAATTTAGCTGCCAACACAAATCGTTTATTGATGATTAAAATTTGGGCATAATCCCGGTTGTTACAGAAATTCAAATTGAATTCGATTTAATTTTCTATGCGTTTATACGTCGGATGTTCACAAAACAATTCTGATAAATACGAAATTTGAAATCCGGTAATAATTTAATATTACGGACCCAATGGAACTGGTTTCGTCAAATTCCGAGACTGTGCCTCGGAAGGTTATTTTTAAATTCAATTCAAACGATACAATTTCACAACTGAACAAATCGCTTTCAAATTCAATTCTGAAGCTTCTATTATCTTCAGTATTATCAATATGAATTTTCTAAGCCTTTAAATTATTTTTAACCGGCTTAAAATTGAAGATTCAAATTTTATTCAACTTCAATATATTAAATTCAAAAATTTAATCGCCAATTCATTCTGATAATTTGAAATTCAAGTCAAATCATCGTTCAAATATTTAAAATTAATTAAATATTTTCAATTCAAATTGTTCAAAATTCAGGGTCGTTACATTGGTTATCACAACTTAAAATTCACATGTGGATGTTTGGCAGTGGCATGTTTTTAGTTTGACAAATCAATTTGTTGTTCATGTTCCAAGCATTTTGCCTATAATCATTTTGATGCTAATACGTGATAAGCAATATACGTGAAAAGTTTAAATTATATGATGAGGTTTGTGAATGACAAGGGAATATGTTCGATTATTGTTTTCCATTTGTAGAAATTTATGTTAATATTTGTTATTTGTAGGTAATTGTTCTACAATTAATGAAGGCTGGTTTTTCCTCTGGATGTTCCCTTGTTGTAGAGAAAGAAGCTAATCTTCCCAATAGCTCAAAACATTCTCATTTCTCATCCATTATATAAGAGGCACATATGTTTTGCATGCTTTTCTGATTTATATCTTTTATTTAGAATGGTATGAAGCTGAGTTGGTTGTCTACATTCTTTTCTTCTTAGTTAAATATAAATTATGTTTTCCTTACTATTAGCGTTCCCACAAGAAAATTGGGTAGAAATTAGGAAGGGACTAAGAACATGAGATCATCTATTGATGCTCCAGTTGACTGTATAGGATGCAAAAGGGTAGGCTAAAGTAAATCAAGTCGCACGGTTTTATTCTTAAAGCACAAACAAATGCATTTGTCTTATTTTCAACTAAATACAAACATAGTATAATTGTTATCTGTTTGTGATCCATCATGATTATTGTAGCACATCAAGTAATAACCATATCTGAGCCCTAAGTTAAATTTTAACCACTTATTTTTCCAGGAGAGAAGATTTGTGGTTCTAGTGTCTACGCCATTGTTGAGCTAAACAAAGGATGTAGGTACACATGGCATGCTTTCTATTGTACTATTTAATTGCATTTCATGAGCCCCTTAAAATGAACAATGAAACTCCCTAGTGTTCCAACATTGAAGTGATGAACAATTGGTGGCTTCTCTTTTTTAGTAGGAACTATTTGTAAAATCTGAAATCCAAACATAACGAACTATGTTAGTTATGACACAGTCCAGACATTATCTAACTTTTGGGATGAGTTATGATATTGAAATTCATTGAGCCTCACTGCCTTGTATCCAACATCAATTCTTAATACAGTTAATATGAAGAGTAGTGGAACAAATTATATCATGAGTATTATACCATCCTCAGTCTCAAAAGCACTTGATAGTGGAAACAGCATCACAATAGCGAGGCATATAACTCTGTTCTTGCATGTGGCCATATCAAATTCAGTGACAGTTAGAGTCAACATGTGTACCTTGCATTCAGTTTTCAACCACAACTGTCAATGTGTCTATGACATAAATGCAACAATTAAACCACTTTAAACATGTTACCGAAAGTTCAGATCTCTTGCTATATAGCCGAGATATGACTAAAGCATTTTTTTTAACGTACTTTGCAAGTAGGTTACCTTGATGACTTTAATATTAGCACAATCAGAGCGTAAGAATCATATCTACTATAAACAAATAGGAGACTTTGAGCAGCGCAATTTGATTTTTCTAATGTCAATAGATATATCGACACGCCATACCAAACAAATTGATTTGTCACACTTTATGGCATATCCGTGGACAACTTATAGATTATGCACCAATTAATTATTTTGGAATATATTAATTTTCACTCAAGTTCTTTTCCAATAGGAAAAAAAATCAGTATCATTGCTACCAATTCTTTACTCGTATTCAAAATAAATTATGCACTTACATCCCCAGCTATGTATGCCCTTGGTTCCTTCTCTACGAATATAAAAACTTTTTCATACATCCGTAGAAGTCATGTCCATTGTTTTTCAGGAATTTAGCTCTGAAAAATCTACCACGGGTTTGTGCTTTACATCTATTTGTATATTTGAGTGGTTTTTCTTTCTCTATTTCATTTTTGAACATTGATTTATTGAAGCTAATGAGATTTGATGCAGACCCTTCATGTAAACAATCTAGAGACTTACCATTGTCCCTATATAGACATCCTTGTATATTTGAGTAATTAGATTAATACCAATCTACCACGGGTTCTAGCTTGATTTTACTCCAAGTAAATTACCGAGTTTGTTTATTATTTTTTACTTTACTTCACTTGTAAATGCTACTTGATTTTATGGCATGTTGGATACTTTGTATTAGTCAATCACCTAATGAAATAGTGTGATGAATATTTAGTGTTTGCATTATGAATCCGATTTAACTTTGTGTACACTTTTTTGATGAATTGATTCTCAAGCATTACTTTAGCTTTATAGGTAGATAGATGACTGTGATGCAAAAAAGGTTGCAACGAGTTATGGATCGAAGGTATTTTTGCTGCTAGAACTACTTTTTGGTTTTACCGTATGCACTACTTGCTTTTGTTTTGCTATTTCTACTTGTTCTATATTTTGTTTATGAACTATTGATGACGAACTATTTATGTTTGGTGTAAGAATATTGTGTATTTTGATTATGAAATTTCATATGTTGGTTATCAAATATGTGTTAAAAATGTGGTATTGATACAATATGTTGATTTTGAAATGTGGTATTTATATAATATGCTAATTTTGAAATGTGGTATATATACACATTGTGGCGGATGTTTACTGAAATGGAATTAAAAAATTCCATAGCATTTTTAAAACGCTGTTAAAACATTCCACAGCGTTTTTAAAAGCCGTTGAAAGTTTTAACAGCGTTTTAAAAATGCCGTTAAATTGTATCTAAAAACATAAAGCACGATTTATTGTAATAAGGAAACGCTGTAAATAAATATCACAACATTGAAAAAATGCTATAAAATCTTATCTTAGCACGAAACAAATGTTAAGAAAGATCTCTAACTGCACCCAACCAAACGCTATTAAATGAATTCATGACACCAAGGAAACGTTGTTAAAAAGGACATTTAACAGCGTTTATTTCTTGTCATTGTATATCTCTGACATATAACTGCATGTCGATATACAACGTATGTAAAAACGTTGTTAATAGCTTTTATAGCGTTTTTAAAACGCTGTTAAAGGTCATGTTTGTTGTAGTGAAACTCCACTTTGATTATAGTTAAATCATGGCACGACGTCCATCAAATGACTATAGTTCGTTCGAGTTGAAGAATTGGAAGTGTAACACTATTTAATAGAGAATTCGACTCCTCGGTTTTATAAGGTTAGTATCACGGTCAACTGAAGTCAACTCAAATCCAAAGTCTCTCATCAGAGCGGTTCGATTAATAATAATTATTACTGAATCAAGGACTTTGTGTTTGGACTATACAGGTTGAATGTCGATGATACTGGAATTTTGACCACTACCAAATTCCATAAGTCCTACTGTAGTATAGTTTTAACGAAGATAATTGGTGTCAAATAATTGTCACTATCGGGGACCACTTAAATAAATAAAATTTGATTTATCGAAACTGTGTAACAGATAAATTTGGCCAAACTGTCATACTACTTGCTAAAGTGACATGTGAACGTTGGTATTCCAATTGGTCGATATTAATCGCTGATTGGATTTACAGCTAAGAGTCACACAACTGCAATGTTGAACACTCCGACTACCACGTAATTTAATCAAATTATAATTTTTATAAATTAGTTAAATTAATAAATATTTGTGAAATATTAATTATAAAATTATATTTGATCGGTATTGAAAATAGTGCGTATATAAAAGTTATATACACACCTATCGACATACGATATCGGTGTACATTTGAGTTTGATTGAAATGTAAATTATCCGATCTGGTTTGAAGTGGAATGGAAGCACATAAGGGCCCATGGTTTGGCTAGCCAAAGCTGAAGGGCAGGATGGGTTTATGTTAATATTTTTGGGTTTAAATTGGTAGAGAAAAGGGCGAAAATATATCCATATTTTCCACTCTCCTTTCTCTCTTATTTAAACCTATTACCCTCACCTTTTACACTTTACACTCCCTCGTATCTCCTTACCTCTGGCCGAAAATACTATTTTCTCCCTCCTCCATTATTTCCAAACTTAAATCCAAATTTGAATCAAATAGATGAAAGTTGCGTAGATTCCTATGACTAGTAGCACTTTTTGGAACAGATTGGATTCAATCCTAAGAGTTTAATTGTTTCGGCATTCGAGGTGTCATTACCAGGCTATAATAGAGGTAATACTTTACTACATTATAATTTATATATATGTTTGTCATTCATTATATTATTATATCTGGTTAGATTAGCTTTATGTCATAAATCCTTATATGTGTATGCTTTCAATCTATATATATATATATATTAAATAAAAAGTATTATATATATATATTCACTTATGGCCTAACTTAATAAAAGAATGTGAATTAAAAATAAATTTTAATAGTGTTTAAATAAAAAATTAAACTTTTAAATGACATAAATATACATAAAATACTTACCAATTATCATATTAAATTATAAACATGTTATTACTTTAGAAATTAAAAAAACTCACACATACATACATTCACATATATATATATATATATTTATATTTAATAAATTTGAAATGTTTGTGTGTATATTTTTTTATAATATAACATATTAAATTTTATTTTAATAATTTATAAATACATATATGTATAATTTAATATATATATACATATTTTTAAACATTGGAAAATATTTTATTACAAATAAAAATAGAATTTCTTTTTGTATGGATTTTTAATGTTAAAAAAAGGCAAAAAAATCGTAAGGATGTATTAATCTAAAAAAATTGAATTTGTCAAATTCGTAAAAGGTCAGAATAATATATATATATATATATATATACGCGCTTAATTTTGCAACACCATTTTATATTATAATACTATTTTAAAGTATTAATTTAATTATAAATATATATATTTACGTTTATATATATTAAAAAAATTACATATATATTTTTTAATACAGGAAATTATTGTCAAGGACAAAATTTCTCAGCATTTTAGCCTCAAGGACAGACCTCCAGTATTTTAGCCTGAAAGACAACTTTCTTTAGGTATAAGTTTATAGTTATTGATAGTAGT
The DNA here is from genome assembly GCA_030737815.1 of Allium fistulosum. Taxonomy (NCBI): domain Eukaryota; kingdom Viridiplantae; phylum Streptophyta; class Magnoliopsida; order Asparagales; family Amaryllidaceae; genus Allium; species Allium fistulosum. The sequence goes on along the minus strand of CM060904.1, from coordinate 76,589,533 downwards.
TTTTAGGTATCGGTTTGTAGTTATCGGTAGCAGTTTTTAGGTATAAGTTTTTAGTTCGGTAGTAGTTTTGGAAGAATGTTTGTCCTTATGAATAATTTAGGAAGAATGTTCGTCCTTATGAATAAATTTTAGGAGAATGTTTGTCCTTGTGGTTAAAATATTGAGGTTGTGTCCTTAAGGCTAAAAATATACAAATTTTTGTCCTTTAAATTAATTCCCCTTTTTTAATATTATATAATTTATTACTAGTTTTAAATTTTGAATTTAAAATTTAAAAGAAATTTTTAGTCCTAGGTCTAATTTTAAAATTTGAAATATGAAATTTAAATTTGAATACTAAATTGTTTTATATTTATATATGTTATTTTAGGTATACATATGTGTATATATATATATAATTACTTCTTCATTATTTTTCAATAAGGCTAGCTGTAACGACCCAGTTTTTTCAGTCATCTGAATTTAGAATATCTAATTTTTAAATATTGAAAAGTTAACTTTATAAGTTGAATAATTTATATTTCAAATATAATGATTTATTTGATAATTAAATTGTTTAATTTAATATTTGAAATTGTGGAAATAATTGAATGTTGAATTTAATATAAGTGAAAAATGATTTATAAAGTTGATTTAAATGCTATTTGAATTAGAATGGAGTTAGTAAACTTTTAAATTGGATTTAAAAGTGAATAAATGGAAATTGGAAATTTAATATTTTAATTAACATGTAAAAATAGACATTTTTGACACTATCTCGGATTTCGACGAAACTAATTTCACTGGATCCATAATAGTGATTTATTATAGGATTCCAAATTTCGTAGCAATTGGACTTACGGTTTGGTCGTGCGAATTAAAAAAGCATAGAAATTTATTAAGTAAAATTTAATTAAATAATTTGATTCGTTAACCTATCTTCCAAATACGATGGAATTGGCTCCCGATATATATTCCATTGTGTTTGGAATAGGGGTAAAACATTATAAACGCCAAGCGGCATGCTTTGTTTGGAGTTCGAAAATATTTCGCACGAATAGTGTTTTAAACGTTGCCTATATAAGGACCTTCGTTCCCAAACCCTAGAGCAATTAGGTCACAGCCGCCACTAATGGATTCAATGGACAAAAATCTCTGACCTTTCCTCATCAATAACTCACAATCCAGCCACAATCAAGGAAAACGTTCAACTGCAATATTTTCGAGCTTGTCGAGCTCTTCACATCCATGGCTATGATCACCTAATTCCCGACGATCGAGGTGCAGCAGACCCGCATTGGTCGCACATTCATGCATGAAATACGAGGGGACGAAGGCAATTGGGGGGTCGCCGTGGGTGCTAGAGTGGAGCGGGGTTCAGGCGAGTCGACAGGTTGCTTCGGTGATGCTTCGGTCATCCATGGTGACGTGCGACAGTGTGAAAGGTAGAGGGAGGATGGGTTCGTTCGCGTTATAGAGGAAGAAGGTTTAAGCGGGATTAAGGGCGAGATTAATTTAGTTTAATTAGGGTGATTAATTTATTGATTAACTGTTTAATTAATTTAATTATCTCGATGTTAATAAATTCGTAATTCATTCGTACGAGGTCCGTTTCGCACGAAATGAATTGTGTTGGATTCGTATTGATGAGCACGTCATTTTAGAGCTAGTTTGGATGGATTTGGAGCTCGTAGGATTTTTGGGAAAAATTAAACGCTCGTTTAATTTTAATCGAAATAAAACGCTGCAACGACTATTGGAACCAAAGTGAGTAAAACTCACTCTTTCTGACACGCTTATACTTTTTATATAAGTGAGAATATTTTTATTATGCTGTTTTGATGACTGTAGGATGTTATATATACATATATACATACATACATACATATATATATATATATATTGGATGTTTGGATGTTATGCTATAGTAGTTGGATATATTCCTACCGATTGGAGCAGATGAGACCCTATACGTTCCCGTGTATGAGAGGATGACCCTTTGTACGCGCGTCTGCCTCGAAGCAAACATTGTACATATTTTCTCATATGTATATTTGTTGCAGGTGACAGGTTGGAGGGATCCAACAGGATTCCTCACTATAGTTGATGTTTATTTACACATATTGTTATATATGTTGTATCATGTGATATTTGTTGTAATGGATGCCATGATTGCTATTATTGATGTGAATCCCCTTATTTAGTACTTTTGTAGCATTGGGCCATATTTTTGGAATTTAAAATATAGAAATAATTATTTTGACTTTAAAAAAGGATTTCAAAGTTATTTTGAAAATATGTACGTTTTAAGTATTTTTGAATGATTAAAGAAATGGATTTATTTTAAAAAAAAGTATAATTTTTATGTTATAAAAATTATGTATTTGTGAAATTTACTTAAATATAATTTTTGACAAATGAAGTTAACTATTTTGTAAAATAAGTTAAATTGAGAATTTTGAACTTATTATAAATGGTTTATATATAAGATTTATAAAATTTATATTTTATAAATAAAAGTGATGGGATTATAAACAAGTTTTATAAGTGTTAAAAGTAAGGAAGTTATAAAAGGAATGTTATTAATAAAGAGATTAAATGAAATAAATTTTATAAACGGTGTTTTATAAATATTAGAAATGGAATTGTAATCAAATTTGTATATGGATTTGTAATTAAAATTTAGAAATGAATTTATAATGGACTTTATAAATGATGAGATTACAAAAGAATGAATTTGTAAACAAAGAGATTTATAAATAAATAAACTTATAATGAGATTTTGACATATAAATGAGATAAACGGGAAATTGGTTAATAATGGAATTTTATAAATGGAAGTTTTTATAAAATAGAAATGTGAATTATAAACACTGTTTTATAAATGTGAAATCGATTTAATTTGATAAACTAAATATGGATTTTTATAGAAGGAAATATATTCATGTTTTTAAAGAGAATAATTCTTTAAATGAATGTTTTGGAAAGTGATATTATAAAATGGAGTTTAAATGGTTTGAAAATAAAATAAATTGTGAATTCACTTATTATTAAAATAAGTATATGGAAATGTTTTCCAAATATTGAAATAGTGAAATGGTTTTGGAATTATATCTTTTTAAACATAAATTGAAGTAAATGATTTGGAAAAGCGATTTAATTAATGAAAGATTAATAAATCAGGCCTAGTGACTGTTTAAGTGCTAAATTATATTTTTGGCCATTTTAGTTTCTCAACTTGATGTAGAAACTAATTAGTCGTACACTTAGTACGTAACTGACTGTGTAGGCTTCATTATCATTTGTGTTAAGAATGTTGATTCGTGTAGTGTGGAGTGATTACTCCTATCTACCGAGCTTCCTTCTTGGCCTAAGGATAGCAAGTTGAAAGTTGGAGACGTGATAACTCTATGAGACTTGGTTTCTGGTTGAGGTTGAGAAACGCTTGTACGTTGTTGGTGCGAAGAGACCGAGATCAGATTTATCTGAAAACCACTTCGGACCAACATATCTACGACGATTGTGCAGGTTGGTCGATGATATTGATATTTAGGATTTTCATAATGAAGGACTGCTTGTTGATCATTTGGGGTTAAAATCCCAATATACATACAGTAGCAGTAGTCTCTTCATTATGAAATATCCATTGTAAGGGTTGTCGCTACTAATCATATCGGATGTGGTAGGAGAGTACCTTCGGTTTGTCCTATTCCTGGACAGCTTGTATGGATGAGTGTTTGACATTGCATTTCTAAGATTTCATACATTGGTTTTTACAAACGTACATCATGTGGTGGCGGAGAAAGCAACTTCTTTTAGCTTAACACTCTCCTTGAGACATATGAGCTCAAGGGTTGTATTTTGTAGAAGGCAATTAGTAGTCAACGGGAATGGCAATGTGGCATTCAAAGATGATGATGTGATATGTGATATGTGAAAGGTAATCGATACCTCTTTTGGCCTCACTCCCTGGAAATTGACTGAAACGGGGATAGAAGTAGCAAGGCTAAAATGGGTCACTCCCATTAGGAGATGTCATCACTCTTCTAGATATAACTTTACATGTTATGACGTCGTGCATCTGATTATTGTTGATGTATGCTTGTGGCCACTGATTATAGATCGGTAACGACCGAACTGATGACATATTCGGTACTATCACGAGGGTTAGGCCAGTCTTGTGTTGGTTTAGGCGCCCAGTATCTGTACCATAGGTACATCCCTCTAGAGGTGTACCAAGTTTCGGAAAGATAGTCCCTTCACCTAGTCATTTATATGGAAGCCAAAATCAAATACGTGCCTGCCATTTTGTTTTGTAGAGCCTAATATTGCTGGAATTTAATAATGGTAACAATTTCCGCTATGTTGATTATTATTTCTATAATAGACACTATTATAATGTAACATGATTTGATATAAAAAGGTTTTGGTTATCGTAAGGGAAAAACTCGTCTGTGTTAATGTATGGATGTGGTCTTACGAGATACCTTTTGTTTTGATAAAGGAAAAGTTTTAATAACTTTATAAATTCAGTGGAGGTGTGTTTTTCTCACGCTGGTTTACCAGACTGATTTGGGCGTTCTTCCCTTTCAATGCTCGTGTCAGATCGAGTATATTTACAGGTTTAGATTTGGTGCTTTTGGAGCTTCAGTAGGCTAGCTGGAGATCTTCATGTCATATACACATATCTGTTTATTTTTCACTGCATTGCATTGTTATTGTTGCAAATTATCAACATTTGTGAGGAAAGGTTATTATAACTTCCCAAGCTGATGATTACTTATTGTGTACTCTGATATTGATTTATGTATATTACAGTTTCTCTTTGTAAAGATTATTGATTTATATTATATGTTATTCCGCTGTGATGTGAGATTCTGTATTGTTTTGGTTCCGCTTCACTCTCTTCTCTTCTTCTTTCTTCTCTCTTTCTTCTCTCTTTCTTCTCACCCTCTCTTTTCTTTCTTACGATCATCTTCAATTATGTTCGCTTCGGGTCGACAGCCTTGGTTTGTTGTCGATTCAAAGGGTACGGATTTGCGGATCGTCACACTAGCCGGCTTTATAGTGGGCCGTCCACTTCTATAATTGAAATTTAAACAAGTGTTCGGCACATGCACAAGAATAACTATAGAACAATTAAGCATAGGAGTTTGGAATAAAGACGAAAACTACTAAAACCTAGACAAAAATACACTAGTTCCCCTCCAAAGAAGTGGATCCATTATCATCATCCGAAGAATCAAGCCCACTAACATGAAAATACCCTGAGAATGAAGCTGCTAAGGAAGGAACATAATCGAAAGAATCACAAGAAAATATATTTCTTATACCAAGAGACATCCGCCAAAAGAGTCATATTCCTGTCGCCAAGTTCACCAAGAACATATAGTGACAGGTCATTGTTCATTGCATGATAATATAAACGTCTTATGTCTCTATCATTACCTACATACTTATAAAAAGTATCATACTTCGAATCTATCTCATTTCTGAATTTTCATGAACCCAAGCCTACTCGTTCGAACTCTTAAAAAGGGCATCTGAGGAAAGAGCCATATTTAGAACCATCGAAGTATTATCATCTAAATTACGTACTGGGGAGGCAACAATCTCAAAAGGGGAAATAACAATAGCAGTGCCTGAAGATGGGATTACACCATTAGCTAGCACTTCATGAATGGGAGAAGCACACCTAGTTTGAACTAACTTTCAGATAGGGGGTTAAGGAAAAGGTGCCTTAACAATAATAGGAAGAGGGGCTACATGCATAGGAGAAGAAATAAGAGGATCACCATGCCTAAAAAATTCCTTAGTTGTCCAAAAGATTCGTAGGTCATGCATATATCTGGTATACATCTGTAATGAACATCCATAACTGTAATGTGCCCTTTAGTAAATTGAACTCTAACCTTGGTTGGCAATGGCTAATCCGGAGTAATTTCAATCAACGCTTTAGCGTAAACGAGCCATTTCCTTATGACAGTATTAGCATCAAAATATTTCAATTTGCTAATAAGGCTAGCTAACCAATCCAATCGAATCATAGGTTGCAATATAGACAAGATATGGGAGAAATGAGCCCAAATTTGAATAGATAAGACCTGCTCCCTTGCACTGTCAACAGTTGAACTCCACGTAGTAGTAATAAAAGGCTTACCCTCAATGAAGGATGGTACCGCTTCAAGAACACAAAATCTTTTTTCAAGCTTAGAGAACATGAAATGTAACATAGAATTATCAAAATTCACTTGAAGTCCACCCTTGAGCCTCCAAACATTCCGACAATGATCCCTAACAACATAATACGAAGGGTTGGAATCAAGGAAGAAACCAACCAAGTAGTCAGGCCAAAATTCTACCCCCGCTTAAATAACCTCAGTTGTTGGCACCATCGCACCATTTATTTCCATGGTATCAAAAGAACGGGGTTCATACACACCTGCATTTCTTGGCAAAGAAAAGAATTAAGAGGACCACTTGATTTCCTTAGCAAGTGGAGCAGAAATAGGTTCATTACTTAGACCATTCACGTTCGGGTTTGAATTAACTTTAGCAGGAGCCTGGGAATGAATACATAGAGGAGAGGATGAATGGGGCATTACATCAATGCTTAAAGGAGAAAGGGGATAATCACAGTGTTTTAGAACATCAAGACTTAACGGGGGAGAAGCATGAGATAAAGGAATGACAAAGGCACTCACATAAGCACTTGGAGTGCACTGTAAATCAGGAGGCACAACAACCAATTCTATAGAAGAATCTCTTGCAACTCCTACATATTCATATACACCACTAACACGAAAGTCTTCTCTGAATTGCCATTACCTAGAACAGATAACCCAAGCATAGGGCAAAGTAAAAGGTAGAGCCAATGTTTGGCACACCAAAAAGTGCACAATAGCGGTTTGAGAAGTTGCAAGATCAAAAATTAGATCGTTGAAAGGGTTCGACGTGGAGTTGGAGAAACGATGAAAGGACCGCTCACCAAATTCGGAGCTGACTCTGAAGCTACAATAACCAGGCTGGAGATGAGATAGAAGGTGGGAAGTCAACCTTGGTAGATATGGAAAATTGGAGAACCCGAACTTTGATAGGTTGAACTAAAGTCAGAAGCATTATAAGCAGCGTCGGACCTGGTCAACGATGAAGGCACCTTTTGTGTAAAAATGGACGATGTTGATTTATTTATCTTAGTGCATGGCATGAAGAGAATGGGGAGAAGAATGGGGAGATGGACAGGAAGAAAATGGGCTAGAGCACAACTACCATTAATTAACCTTTTTGAAGTTTTCATTCTTCTTCATCATCATTATTATTATATATATAACCAAATATAAATATAATTTTCATATCACATAAATAATATATATATATATATATATATATATATATTAGACATCATATATGTATAAGGACGAGCTGATATGTCCATTGTGGTGTAAATCCCAACACTTAGATACAAGCATGTTAAACCATGCACACTGTATATATTGCACATGCATGCGCACGTACATGTGTATGAGATACACATGTACACACTATATATTATATATATAATGTCAAATAAAACCCTTTTATCAACAAATAAAATAATGATTTTATTTAAAATAAATTTAGATTAGATCTAAATCAATTTAGTCTTCATAGTTCCAATAAGATCAAAAATGGTAAAATAAATCGAAATTCACCCATTTAGCTTGTTACATGCTGGCCCAAATCCAACAATTCGTGCATTAAGCGAGTATCGATCTAAATTTAGATCACTAAATTGTAGCAAAGGGTATTCTCCAAAATTTACGAAATACTTAAGAATTATTTATGGAAAAAATAAACTTCTTATGAAGGAGTATTTAAACTTGAACTTAATAAGTGATATAGAGCATAGTATGTCAATCCTAAATTCATGTTCAATCTTAGTTAAGAAGATTTAAGTTGGAATTGTTCCAAACAAAAGGTTGTGGCCGATTCAACCAAAAAGGCTAGGTGCATCACCTTAAATTACGCCGCAACGAAAGTTATGTGTATATATAATGAAATGCACAAATTTATAACTGAGCTAGGAGTGATTCCAAATGTTGAGAATCTTATGACCTTGTTCTATGAAAACAATGTCACGATATTGATCGTGAATGAACCTACGGCTCACAAGTAGTCACGGCTCATACTCCGTAATGTTCCATATGGTATAGCCAATTTATTAGCGGTGGAGGGATGTTGATTAACATATTAGATAATTTAAAAAATATAGCATATCTGTTCACTAAGGAACTAACTCGATTACTTTTGAAGAAAAACCTAGAGGATTAAGGTTATGATTTCATAATTGACCCCAAGGGTAAGTGGAGACTAGGAGAGTTAGGGGCATGCCCTTGGGGAAATTATGTAATTTTTACATATATCTAACTCTATAACCATACTTGTTCGTAATAAAAGTATTTGATTTCTATTATATACTTTGTTATATTGTGATATAATTAACAAGTAATTAACTTAAAGTCTATTAATTAAAAAATCCTTAAGTAATATGTCATGTGATAATTGTTACAAAGATCTGTAATCATGAGAATGTTATCAGAGTATAGAATAACATATTATTTTAAATATTCCTGGTCACAATGTTTCGAGAAAGGATATCGATACATCCATTGTGATAGAGTACGTAATGATCACCAAATGTTGGTCAGTGTATTACTCATGGTTGTTGAGGGCACCAAGGGACTACATGCGCATAGTTATTGGATAACAATGGAATGACTCATCTGAGAGTTTCCTACTGGTTAACAACTATGTCAAACAGGAAATCTCGGGTGAAGATGTTACATAGTTCTCTCGACTTGAGAATAATGTTGAACTTCAATATAGACATCCCATTTTGATTATAGTTAAATCATGGCGTAGCGATCGTCATTCAACTATAATTAAATCATTGAAAATGAAACACTGTTCAGTAGAATGAGGTTAGTATCATGGTCAAATGTAGTCAACTCAAAGTCAAAATCTCTAGCAGGTGTAGTAAAATTAATAATAAATGTTATTATTGAACCAAGGACTTTGTTTATGGACTAAGCAAGTTAAATGTGGATGATATTGAAATTTTTACCAAAACCAAATTCTATATCCTAAAGTGATATAGTGTTGACGAAGAGAATTGGTGTAAATAATAGTTGTTAAAGGGCACCACATAATTTACAAAATTGGAATTTACCAATGAGATATATAAGTGATGAATTCTGTCAAACTATCATACCACTACTAAGGTGATGTGTTAATGTTAGTATTTGAATTGTTTAAATATTAATCGCTGATCGAGTTCATACCCGTGAGTCACATACCCAATTTATCTTGTCTTTAATACACCACCCAATTTAATTGGTTAGTAATAGTTATGAATTAATTAAATAAATCAAAATTTATGATATATTAATTTTTTTTGTAATTATTGTATGGAGTATATCTACTAAATAAGATAGTCTCTAGAAATGTTTTGGATGCTACTAGTAACTAATTGGGTGCATATATAAAAGTTATATATGTGCTTATTGATATATGATATCGGTGTACATTTAAAATTTGAATTAAATAGAATTAGTTACCAATAGGATAGAGTATTTAATTGGTCCATTATGAGACCAATATTGGCTGGCCAAAGAAGAGGTAAAAATGGGAGAGCGATGTGGATCTAATTTGAATTAGTAGGAGATATTTGTGGAAGACTTGATCTTCAAATTCCTTAATAAATGCAAGGCCAAATCTCATTATTTTGGATGATGCTTTTTCCAACCCTCTTTGCCTCTTTCTTCCTTGTCATGGTCGAACATATCTTCTCCCCAAATCAAAAATGGTTGACCCCATATAGAGTAAATACAAGGAACTACAATTATATTTAGTGGTGATGCATTGATTGCTAGCAATAGTAGTTCAAATCTAGGATATCAAGGGGACTGATATATTAAAGCGTGAGTCTAAAACAACATCCTCTTTAGGTAAATTATGTATTCACAATATATGTTATATATTAAAATTTATAACGATTTTATATATGTGTTAATGTCTCCCCTTAATAATAAATGGAGTCCTCTCTAAATTTCCGTCTGAATCCTCCTTCATTTTCTCATGATTCTCATCTAAAATCTTCGTTATCATCTGAAATATCTAATCTCTCGTGCAATAATCCTATTCCCTATACTTATGCTCAAGCCGTGAAGAATCAATTCACACCTCGAACTCAAGAATTGAATCGTAAATTCAAATCGAAATGGATAGATTCCATGAAAGGCAAGAATTATTGTTTCTGATGTGGGGATCTCAATCACTTTGCAAACAAGTGTCGTGACCCAATCAGATGTTTCGACTGTGGTTCTTTTGGGCATAAGAGAATGGTCTGTGTGAAAAAATTGGATTTTGATAATAACTCGAATTCGATTACCGATTCTAACACGAATTCGATTAACCATGGATTTCAATTCGCTTTGAAGTTCTTGTTGCTGAAAGGAGTTTTGCTTGATAATCATTGGTATAAGAAAGATACAGGTATCAAGTACCTTGAGGAGTTATTGTTTCATTTTAACATTATCACTGAGCCAAATATAGGTAAAGGATACACGGAAAAGTTTGGTGATCCAGAAGAATATTTTGGCAAGTCAGAAACTGGTGAAGTCAAAGATCAGATTGTATTCAACAAACCAAACTTTTGAGAACAGGGTTACTCCTCACCAAAATTGGTTAATCATGGTTTTCAATTTGCATTGAAATATTTGATGTTGAGGGGAATATTGATTGGTCATCTCTGGTATATGAAAGAAGTAGGTCTCAGCTACCTTGATGAACTGTTCTACCAATTTGAAATCATAAATGAGCCTAACATCGGCAAAGGATATAATGAAAAAGAATTCGTTGGAATATTTGAAGACTGGAACAATAAGTCAGATCCTTCGGAGGCTGTAATAGTAAGTTCAAACAACCCTATCTATTTTGCTATTAAAGATGATCATCTGGGATTTGATCTCATTCTTTTGGATCCTGATGTTGCATTATGCAATGAGCCATGTTGCCTAATATCTTTATTGAATGAATGTGAAAATATTGAAGAACAGAGTCATGACTTTATTTCTTATCATAGAAAATGTTGTAAATCCAATAATCGTGTGAAGGATAATTTTGAGATTATTACTTTCAACAAGTTCGGCTGTCTAACTTCGAGTTCAGATTCTGATTTTATTGTAGATAGTATAGATGGTGATGGTGAACTGATGGTTATTTCTGAGCAAATAATTCCAGAGCAATTGAATATCATGAGTAATTGTGTAATATTAGCTGATAGAAGAGACTCATTTGGTAGCAAGTATTCGAGTGTGGAGAGGATGGATTGGTCTGTCGATTTAGAAGTTGTGAATTTTGAATTTTTGGAGCAGGATAAAATGGTGATAGGCAGCAACAGTTCTGGTAATGAATTGTCTTTTGGCATACAATGTTTTGTTGCAAATTCGAATTTTGATAAGACTAAATGTTTTGATAAAGTGATAAATTCATTAAATTCTTGTGTTATACAATCTTCAATGGTGGTGAAAAATTCAGAGAATTTCCAGGAGGATATTTTATCTTTTAGTTCTTCAGATTTGGCATACTTGAGTGAATCAAAATTTTATTCAGTTTTTGCTTTGGTTGAAGATAATCCACTGGAAGGGTTTATTGAACCTGTATAAGATGAAGTCTTGATTGTGAATGATGTTTGTATTCATTTTGAAAAGTTGCTGGAGATTAGGGATGAAAAGTGTTTATATTCAAAAAGAGTTTCAACTGATAGGCACATATGTACAGAGGACGTACATGCCAATCATACTACACTTAAGGATGTCAATGTTGAAGATAAGCAGCGAATTCACTCGTTACATTTGATTGAGAAGTTAGATGGTGATAGAGAGATAGGCACCACTCCAGTTTCTTGTATACTTGCATCAAAGAAATCCAATTCAAATTAGTTGGCTTTGGGCAGTTTATCAGAAAGGTCAGCTCATGTGGATCTAGATTTGGCATCAGGCGATAGTGTTTTCTCTTTGAGTTCTTCGTCGAAGAAAGTAAGATGTAAGAAATCTGTAGCTGCTAGTGGTTCCGTTCACCGAAGTGTCAGGATTCGTAACTGTCAGTCACAGTCTATGGGTGAGGTTCCTGGTTCGAGTGCCATGAATGGCACTACAAATCCAGACTCAGGTATGAGTTCTTTTTTGGGTAGTACATACTCTACATATGCTTTAGGCAGTCTTTCATCTGCTGAGTTTAGTCAGTTAGCTTATGTTACATCTTTTATTTTTTCTGATGCTGAGATAGATAGGGAGTATATTAGATGTAAGGAATTAGAGAGGGCTAGTACAGTTAGTTTATGAGGATCATTAGTTGGAACATTAGGGGTTTAAATGATTTGAATAAATGCGATAAAGTTAGAACGTTCTTTAAAGATTATTCTATTGACATTGCTTTACTTCAGGAAACTAAATTTTGCTGCCCTGATGTTAGGTTTTTTAGAAGATTAGGCGGATATCATTTTAGAAAATGGGTTTTTTTACCTTCTATGGGTACTTCAGGGGGATTAATGATAGGGTGGCGAGATAATCATTTTAAATTACTTCAATGTATTGTTAAACAGCATTCTCTTCATGTTATTCTTATGAATCTTTTTGATAACTCTTTTTTAACTATTTCTAATGTTTATGGACCTAATTCTAAATTTAATCAGAGAATTTTATGGAATGAATGCCTAGATTTTAGATCCTTTGCCCTGTGTTCTTGGATTTTAGGGGGTGACTTTAATGTTACGCGTTTCATTGGTGAGCGATATCCTAGGGAAGGGGATTACTCTGCAATGGAGGAGTTCGATCAATTTATTATTAATTCTAATTTGATTGAAATTCCCCTTTCTAATAGAGAGTTTACTTGGAATAATGCTAGAGAGTCTCCATCCATGGCTCTTCTCGATAGATTTTTTGTTAGTGATGAAATCGAAGACAAATTCCCAATCTGTAGAGTCACTGGTTTACCTTATACATACTCCGATCATTGTCCAATTATACTTACCTGTGAATACCATAGAGTTATTATTAACAATTTTAAATTCGAAAAGATGTGGCTTTTGGAATCTAACTTTGTGAATCTAGTTAAAGGTAAATGGGTTTCTTTGAGTTTTCATAATACCAGAAATAAGGAAAATTCCGCAAAAGCTTTTGTTTCTAAACTTAGCGAGCTTAGGATTTTTCTTAAAAATTGGAACAAAAATGTTTTTGGTAATATAAAAATTAAAAAAGATAATATTCTTAATGAAATGCTTAAAATTAATAAGATAGAAGAATCTAGATCTCTAAATATAGGTGAACGCAATGTTCTTGCTAATTTAAAAGATGAATTAAATTCTATTTTAGAAAAGGAGGAGGTTATGTGGAAACAACGATCCAGAATTCAATGGATCAACGATGGTGATAATAATACCAAATTTTTCCATAATATAGCTAATGGTAGAAAATGTAGTAATACAATTAACTCTATATTTGTTAATAATATAGAGTTAGTTGATCAAAGAGATCTTAACAAGGCTTTTACAGACTATTATAAGGATATTTTTGGTTCTAAAATCAAACATAGAATCAATGTTAGATGAATAGATCTGTATCCATCTGATTCTATTATTGATTTATCAGAGTTAGATAATCCTTTTACTGAAGAAGAAATTAGAAAAGCAATTAATGACATGCCAAATGATAAATCCCCGGGACCTGACGGGTTTCCTATTTTATTTTATAATTCTTTTTGGGATGTTATAAATTTTGATTAGTTAATATGTTTAATGATTTTTTACAATGGTAATTTGCAATTAGGGAGATTTAACTTTGCAAATGTTACTTTGTTACACAAAAAAGTAGAAGCTAAAAACTTAAAAGATTTTAGACCTATTTCTTTGATTAACTGTTCAGTTAAAATCATTTCTAAAGTTCTAGCTAATATGCTTAGTAAAAGAATGATTGAATTAATCGATTGTTCACAAACGGCTTTTATTAAAGAAAGAAATATCACCGATGGAGTGGCAGTTGTTCAAGAATATATTAATTACTGTTGTAAGAATAACATAACTTGTGCGATTTTAAAACTTGATTTTGCTAAAGCTTTTGATTCAATAGATTGGGATTTTCTTGTAGATATTTTTCATGCTAGAGGTTTTAGTCATAGATGGATCTATTGGATTTTGACTTTGCTTAGAACTGGAAACTCTAGTATTGTGGTTAACGGTGTATTAGGTAATAGAATTCAATCTAAGAGAGGTTTAAGGCAAGGGGATCCCTTATAGCCTTTATTATTTAACTTAGCTGCTGATATTTTTGCTAAAATTATTAAAAGAACCGTGGATAATGGATCTCTTGGACGTGTAGGCAATGATATTTCACGTAATGGTTTATCGGTTCTTCAATTTGCTGATGATACCTTACTTTTTTCTTCCCATCTTCCTAGACACATAATTACCCTTAAGTTTATCCTTTACAGTTTTGAACTTTTATCTGGTTTAAGAATAAATTTTGACAAAAGTTCCGTGTTAGTTTTAAATGATTTTGATAAAGTTGAAAACTTAGTTGCTAATACTCTTAATTGCAAAACTATGAACTTTCCTTTTGACTACCTCGGTTTTGTGATTAGACCCACCAAACTCAAACATGACGACTGGATTATTATCATTGATAAATTTTAAAATAAGATTTCTAACTGGAATGGGAGATTTCTATCTAGAGCAGGTAGACTAGTTTTAATTAATTCGGTTTTATCAGCTCTTCCGATTTATTGGATGTCCTTGCATTTGTTCCCGGATTGGGTTATTGATAAAATTGATGAGATTAGAAGAGATTTCTTATGGAGTGGAGAAAATTCTAATAATAATATTAAATGTCTTGTAAATTGGGAAACTGTCTGTAAGGCCAAAAAGGAAGGTGGATTAGGTGTTATTAATTTGCGTAATATGAATTTGTCTCTATTAGGTAAATGGCTTTGGAAGTTTAAAGATTTAAATGATAACGCTATTTGGAAAGAGATCATTTCTAAATATTACTATAATGGAAATAGCAATTTACATCAAATTGCTTCTCCAGTCACTCAAAATATATCTAACTTTTGGAAAAACATTTTAAAATGTAATGAGATTTTTAATTTAGGAATAAATACTATTATTCACTCTGGTAATCGTACTTCGTTTTGGCATGACCGTTGGATTTCGATCTTGCCTCTTAAGATAGATTTAAGGATCTGTATGAAATTTGTAACTTTAAGTATGTTTTAATCAATGAAGTTTATTCTCCTGAAAATGATCCTCCTTGGAATTTCAGTTTTAACAGAATTTTAGTTGATTCAACTTTTAGACAACTTTCTTTACTTTATGCCAGATTAAATCTTTATAATATTGATAATGATAATGATTTTATTAGTTGGGAATGGGATAAAAGTAAGAAATATACTTCTAATTCTTTCTACAGATTCATTTATTTTTCGGATACAATAAATAACTCATTTAATTATATGTGGAAATCCAATGCTCCTCCCAAATCCAAAATTCACATGTGGTTAATTCTTCATGGAAAACTTAATACTATCGAATTTTTAAAGAGAAAAAATATTCAAAATGATAATAAATGTTATTTTTGTAATCTGTATCTTGAGGACATTAATCATATATACTATAATTGTATGGATTCTAATTACATTCTAATTAATACTCTTAATATTTTTAACTTTAATATAACAACTAAAATTTCAGATTGTGAATTTTACTGGAATAATTTTAGATTCAAGTTCAAAAAGAATATTAGATTTTTACTAGACACTTTATTCATTATTATTAGTTGGTTTATTTGGTTTGAAAGAAATCAAAGAATTTTCAATAATAATAATTGTCATTTAAACAAATTGATTTTTACAATTTCTTCATTTTGTTTTAATTGGATCTCTAACCCCAAATATAATTTAGCTAAAAATATCCTTTTCAAAAGGTATCTTAACAAGGTTAATCATAATATTACTTTTGTTAAACACAACACTAATTTTTTTAACATTAATAATAGTACTATTAATATTTTCTCTAATTTAGATGATGCCTTCACTTCTAATCATAACTTACTTATGATTAAAGGTTCATAAGATTGATCTGTTTCAATATTTGTACCAATCTCTGTTTGGTACTGGCTTTTAGGTATTTTATTTACACTGTTATTGTCCAGTTAGTCTTATTTAGTTTTTTATTTCCTTCCTTATTAATACATATATATATATATGTATATTTATTATATAAATATACATATATATATATATGTATGTATTTATCAGGTTCACTTTGCAGGTTTTCATATCTTCAGATTGCTAGACATTAGATGGTAGAGAGGTCACTAGAGCAGAGAGGGTACCCTTTCTCTTGTTCAGAGGCTTCAGAGCGGTTTCTCTTTTCAGCAGATCCACTTCAGAGCAGATGCTTATTCACCTCTCCTAATTCAGTTGGTTGGAGCTTCCTCATTAGTCTGGGACGTCATCCAGTAGTTTTTGTTTTTCCACTAGTTTTTTAGGTACTTCTAACACCTTAATATCGGGCGGTGGCCATGCCGAAGCTCGATATCGGGGTGTGATGGGTGGTGGCCTTGCCGGAACTCATCTTAGGAGTACCTGAGTTTTAATATATATATGTTTTTGGTTTTTGTTACCTGCCAGGCATGTTGGCAGCACTTTATATTCATGATATATATATATATATATATATATATATATATATTCGCATGTGTGCTCTCCTCTATTCGAAGAGGA
Organism: Allium fistulosum; assembly: GCA_030737815.1. NCBI lineage: Eukaryota > Viridiplantae > Streptophyta > Magnoliopsida > Asparagales > Amaryllidaceae > Allium > Allium fistulosum. Next base: position 76,572,736 of record CM060904.1, on the reverse strand, counting down.
TCACACATTTTTTTTCAAAAAAAAAGTTAGTAATCAAATATGTATGTAACTATCGTAATTAGGTTATATATGTACTTTAATATATACTATAATTTTCTAAGAATTATAAATAATTTTAATAAATGTTAATTGATTATTTAGTAATTTTAAAACCTAAAATTCATTTAAATCGTATTTAAAAAACATGTAAACATTCTAAACTATTTTAAAATAAATTTTGGCTTATTAAATTAATTAAAAAAATTCTAGTCGAAATTTAATATAATTATATTATAGATATATATTAGTTATTAATTAATACAGTGTGTATCTTTAATGTTATAACACATGCACGTGCTTATTAACTTTACAATTTAATTTTTTTCTTAGTGGCCTAATAATATTTTACACACACACACATGCATATATATATATATTTGTAATATTTATTTTATATTATATATATATATTGTTTATATATAATAAAATAGTGTTATATATTTTAAATGAATAATTAAAATCATAAATAAATTAAATAAATTTATTCTCAAATGTAATAATTAATTTTATATAAATAAAAATAAGTTTAGTTTAATATATTTTAACTGATATTTTTAAGATCTAGCTTTGAATTTTAAACTTTTTTACTAAGTCCTAATTAGATATTTTAAATACAAATTTTGAATTTAAAATTCATTAAATTAGTCAAAATTAGATTAGATATTTTATATTTTATATATATAAATATTCTTGAAATTTATATTTATATATTTTATAAATATATTAAACAATGTTTTGTGATAATTAAAACATATATAAATGGCTAATATGTCTACTACTAATAATGACAATTCGATGAACTAGGATCAACCGTGTTTTTTGAAATCCCCAAATTACCCTTCACACGTCATCCCCTTTACCATCCGCTTGCTAGCCCACGAAAACAATGTCAGCCTCATTTCCTAATCCTCCACTACTACAACTACATCAGTCGATTGTCCACTAACTGAAATCAATTCTACACCGACGGCGATTTTTACGTCTTCTCAAACGAACCACATCCATTACAATTTGTAACTGATTAATTAATTATATTGTTGTGTTATTATTATATGCTTCTGTTGCCATCGGATGATTAGCAATGCAACGTAATTATGTTTCTATGAATTGGTATGGGTTTCTAAACCACCCGCTTCTCCATTTTCCAGTTTTCCAACAGATAGTCTTCTCTTCTTAAAATTTGCACGTGCGATAATAACCTATCTTTACCGAAATAGCAGTTGGAATGAAATTTTAGGTACTATACTATACACAGGTTTGTTTTAACGCTGGACCAAAAATCGGGTGATCAAAATTTATAACACAGGTGGATTGCTGAGTCAACGCATTGCTTTATCTCAATTTTGGATGTTGCACATAATCTACAATATCGAATAGCACATATCTCTACTATTAATAAAGAGAATTCAATAGATAGAATTTCCACGGTGTTCTTTTGAAATTCCAAAAATAACCTCTTCTATCAACGGAATCTCATTATCGGTGAACTTTCTCTACCACCATCCTCTTCACGACCACCCATCAACGGATTTCACAATCAATTTGCAACCAACACCACCAACAACTATTTGAAATAAAAGCGTTGTGACCATCAAAGATTTTGCACTTATATCACATATCCATCCATTAATTTTTTTAAATAAAAACCAAATATCTTTAGCTATTTGATGCACGTATCATGCAATTTATACTAGTTTACATAGTGGATACAAATCCAATTATCTACTTATGCAAACATTAACCTTGTATACCTTGTTGTGTTGCACATTACACTTCCACACAAGAGTATATATTGATATACTCAAAACATATAAATGTTAAATTAATTAACATATATTGATTAATTAAATTAAGATAATTAAATAAAATATGATTTTATTTAAAGGGGGAATTAGTTTAAAGGACAAAAATTTGTATTTTTTAGCCTCAAGGATACAACCTTCGTATTTTAGCCACAAAGACAAACATTCTCCCAAAATTAGTCATAAGGATAAACCACCATAATTACCAACCACCGCTCCTCGCACCACCACCTACCGCCATCACCTGCACCACCAGCCTCGCTGCCGCTCCCAACACTACCACAATCGCCAAAATCTAAAATTTTAGTAGCAGGTTCGACACTGCTACTATGTAGTATAAATTTCCTTTTATTAAATAAAATGACACTAGGCCATATCATTAATGTCATTATAAGTTAAAATATACATATACTTTTACTTTTCCAATTTAAATTTACTCCTTCATAATTACCATCAATACATATCCTACTATACATGAAGAAAAGGTGCATCATTATTATTTTTTAAATAGAAAACTGATACTACACATCATCATTTATATCTACCATCATAAAACTGCTACTATGAAATATGTATAAAACTGCTACTATCAAATGTATATCTATTATCAAAAAAATACTACTACCAAATGTGTATAAAACTGCAACTATCAAATGTGTGTAAAACTGCTACTATCAAAATGTGTATAAAACTGCTACTATCAAAATGTGTATAAAACTGCTACTATCAAAATGTGTATAAAACTGCTATTATCAAAATGTGCATACAGTATCATTTACTACTACTATCAAAAAACATAAAATGTGTATAAAGCTACTACTATAATTCATAAATACTATTAAATGTGTATAAACTGCTACTATATTCTTAAATACTATTATATGTTTATAATCTACTACTACAATTCAAAAAGAAATTAAAATTCATAAACGGCTACAACAAAACATAATAAATGCACACTCCATCTATAAAGTGGTACATTCGTTCAAAAACTACTACTAAAATTCATAAACTGCTACTATAATTCATAAATACTATTAAATGTGTATAAAATGCTACTACAATTCAAAAAAAAAACTATAATTTAAAACTGCTACTACAAGCATAATAAGTATTAAAAAATAAATTAAAATGATGCTACAATTGTAATTTTTATTACAAGTAAAATATAACAAACAACATTGAACAAAATTGATACTATATAGTATTATTTTATTCTTATTTAATTCAATTAAAAATATTATTACAACTCGTAAAATGCTACTAAAAAATAGCATTGTAGTCTAAGATTACAGACTCCACCAATAAAATTATATTACAAATCATAAAAATGCTATTGCAAATCAAAAAATGTTAAATACTTCAAAACAACTACCACAGTTCACAAAATCGATACAAAATAGTAGCACTGACCTTCTCACTGAATTTTTGTCCTTATACTATATTATATTGAAAAGTTTGTCGTCCTAACTAAAAATTGACAGTGTGTCCTCGAAGCGAAAAAATTAATGAATTTTGTCCTTTATACTATTTTCCTATTATTTAAGCATACTAGATTGGATGTAGTACAACCATTAGACTTCGTATGCCCACAAAGATCCAATTAGGGTTTTTTTAAAAGTCACCCAATTTACCTGCTGCAAACCGGTCAAGTTCCTCTAGCATTCCCACATAACACATCTCAATAGCGATTCCTTTACCAACACTACGCCACCCACTACGAACTCACCATGCATGCCTATTTTATGCGGTTTCCATTCCTTTAAGTATCACTTTAATTTTCATTAAGGAATCTCTAATCATATGTTGTCCAAGTATAACTTTAATTTACATAGACTTCACTCTTAACATTTCTCCATCATCAAATACCTTGCATCATATTCTACCACATGCTTCTACATCCTTGGCCAATATAAAACCCTTATCTTATCTCGGTACATTTTATCACTATTTGGATTAATAGTCATCCTAGAATGATGCAATTCACTAGGCATCTCGTCCATCATATTACTAAACATTGGCATAGATATCCTTCCATCCAGCCTCGGCCACCCTTCGCGATCGATGGAATAGCACTCCAAAAGAGTATAATTACTTATCTTTCTCTAACTGCTGAAAATACTAACAGATTCTACATCCTTTGATATACCCCACTAACCTTCTTCTTTAAGTCTGTAAGCACGACAACATGATAACAAATGGTGTCTCCCCTTTAAGTGAACTAACATTTAGAATTCTTAGGTGAACTCAATATTCCATCACCGTTTAATCTATAAACATCACAAATAGACGATGCCAAAATTTCGGCGAATACAATATTACTTCAACTAAGCAACTCAATAAAACTAAACGTAACTAACAAAAAACATAACGTCATAACTAAAATAAATAAAATCTAAGGTGTAACTTTATACTACCCTAAAGTTCAACCTAATAATTACTATAACAAACTCATATACCAAGTTATGCATTTTTCACTTATTTTTCACATGCGTTGGGTACTGAAAATAAGTTAGGCCTAAAAGTCACTATTACGGGAAATTGACTTAATAAAATAGTTCTTTCAATCCAAATGATGACTGAAAAGAACCGATCTCACCTCTTCATCAATTTTCTTCCAAATCACAAAATCTCACCTTCCTTAAAATTCACTTCGTACCTTAATATGTGCAAGTCAAGATATTTTCTTCATGTCTTGAAGTCATACAAACCTAGATACTTCAAACTATAGTATTAACTTCACAGACTTGTGATATCAAGTGAAATAATTTTCGGCTAGAGTCCCTTTATGTACAATGCCATACACTTTACATATAATTGCTTGATGGTATCTTCTTTAGCATAGTGCCCTCATTGACTCACTTCCAAAGTATAACAAATGATGCAACCCAATATCGAATAGTGCATCACCTACTAACTTAAAAATATAAAGCTTGGTCACCAAATAGCATAACCACCATAAACTCCAAGAACTTCATATAGGAACATCGAAGGATGGATTGATGTCCTAACATAATGAACATGACGTTAAGAACTTTCACATTCAACTACTCATACGTGGTATTAAGGTCATACCATAATGTACACGACCAAATGCTAAACCATGACCCAAATTGAAGCGGTTTTCCATATTTGGGTACTCTGTACATAATCATAACTCTAAGGAAATACAGTCAAGTATAGAATAGCACAACAAAAGCCTAAGAGCATCTATTATGGAATAGCAACAAATACGTTGTTGTTCCATAAACCAAAAGTAACAATACGCCATACCACTAACTGATGTGTATATATAACATCACTCTCCAAGTATAGTTGTCCTCCATCATCAACTGTATAATGCAACAATATTCTATTATTCAATCTTTTATCTAAATTTCGTACTCAACAGCGCTCTCATGCTTCATAATGTCTTATGTGAGCATATTTCAGCCCTTAACATTAACATATTGCCATCTAAATTAACTTCTCTTATCTATGGCTATACGACAATATATTTTGGCGTACTCTTGCCTTACTCTAAAATTTAATAACCGTTAGCCAAATCCCATCACTCAAATCATCTTGCACCATATTTAGGTAAAATGACACAAGGGTGTCTAATCTTTACTATTACGAAAAGAAAATTATATTTGTTATTTCACTCTTCCAACTTGAATATCGATTGAAAAAGGTCACCAAATCTCTATGCAAATTTTTCCTTCATCCCAAATCTTCCCATTCTTTACAAATCCATGATGTTCAATACTAGCAAGTCCTTAGGACATTGGCATATTCTAGCTAGTTCATTATAAGCAATTCAAACATTATAGGATATGTATTTCTTTTCTAACTCCAATCCAAAATTTTGAGTTTAACTAGAAATTGAATTTTTCGTTTTAGTTTTAAATCAAAAACCATTGATTTCTAACTTCATTTTTCTAGAAAACTAGAAAGTTTCCAAATCTATAAAGTTCTCTGCTAATTTTAGTAAACTTCTAAAAAAATACGATTTTTTTTCAAATTAAATTCTTTAAATTATATTTAAATAAATTTAAAAAATAGTTTTACCATGGATATTTCATGTTAAATCATTTCATAGAAAATTATAATCCCAAATTTATTGCAGTTTTTCAAGCTACTGTCTTTTCAATAATTATTAAAAATATCTTTTCTTAAAAATAATTAAATTTTAAAACTCGGTTCTTTTTAGCATCACCAATTCAATATTAACTGCTCAAAGTATAATTTGATTTGAAATAACTTCGGTTATTTTGTGAAATACTCATAATTCATTTTTACAATATTATTTCACATAATTTATAACCATTTTATTTATAATTAGCCAATTTCCCACACCATTAAACAATAAATCATGTATATACATAAAATATATCTTTAAAATTTGGTTTTAGCTACTAACTATTTCGTATCAAATCTGGTAATAATGTCCAAAATTTCAATTCAATTATTAATGCATATTTTCTAAATTTTATACCACAAACCTCTCGGTTTCCATTCACAAATACAATATACATATTAAAATAAAGAAATTCCATGGTTTTAAAATATTTAAAAAAAATTAAATTCTATCCAAAATCGTTTAGTTTAACTTAGAAAAGTAGACATGTAAAACATATTTTTTAAATTTTAATCTTATAAATAAGAAATTTTCACATAATTATAAAGAAAATGTAAAAAAAATGCATGCGTGACCAAAATTTATAAAATAAAAGACATTTAAAAGTATGCATTTTACTTACTTTTTAATTCATATTTCAAAAGTTTCTCTATTAGAAACAAAGTACACATCAAAATGTAAGTGCTACAATGCAACGAACCGGATTTTCGACCTAAATAATCGACACTAATATGTCCACTATATTACAAACCGAACATTCAAGTGCCAGAAATACTGATCTGTTAGGGTGAAAGAAGAAGGTAGAAGATAGAGAAAACTAAAATATGTAACGACCCAGAATTTTCGATCCTGAAAATCCCAGATAGTTAGAAAAAGAAGAAAGAGATAGAAGAAGAAGAAACAGAAACGCAGCACTGATTCTCACAAATCGCAGCGGATCAAAATATAATATCAAATAATAACAGTTTACAAAAGGATACTGTATCAGTTGATTACATTTTTATACACCAGAGTTACACACATACTCAAACACTGGACCTATACAAATCAACATGTCTCAGATAAACAGAAATATATCACAGCGGAAACACTCCATATGTTCCTGCCATCCAGCTCGCCTCCTGAGCTCTAGAACGTCCTTACCTGAAAATCTGTAATACTCGGTCTGACTCGAGAATTACAACAAAGTAACACCCGAGTCAGGCTGGAAACTAGCGTGAGTAAACTCATCTAACATGAAATACCAAGCTATAACACATGTGAACACCAGGGTAGCTCGTACCTTTACGAGTTCTTATAGTCAAACATTTATCACACAACAGATTCAGGATAAATGTCCATGATACTCAATTCATTCCATTCCAGCCTGTTTAATTTTATATATCCAACTATAAAAACTTAGATTACTAATCGAAGTGGTTTCGGATATCGCTGATATCCGATCCCTGTCTCTTCTAATTCAATACCATCTTTTTAAGCCAAAATGTTTTAAAGTTAAAACAGTTCAATTCTATTATCTATATACACACAGATAGATAATTCACAATATCACAGATAGATAATCTACATTATCATCACAATTCAACCAAAGCATTCATATCACACAGCATCAATTATCTCATATCTGAGATCTCAAACCATTCAAGGCAATCAATATCATCCATCCATACATAAGCAAAGATTAATCACTATCTATAATTAATTTAAAATGAATTAAATTAATTACCTCATCTCTAATTAATTTAAAATAAATTAAATTAATTACGTCATTCTATAAATCCTGCTTACTTAACCATTATTAATTACAAATCAATTAATTAATCACCATCTAATTATCCATTTAAATTAATCGACCTTGATTAATTATCCTTTAATTACATTTAAGTAATTAATATTTAATTAATTTCACAAATTAATTATCCTTAACCAAAAACAATAATTAACCTTAATTAGTTCATTAATTAACTATAATTAATTACATTAATCCTTAATTAATTACAATTAATTAATCACTTATCATTGATTAATTATCCTTAATTAATCATCTCTTAATTACATCATTAATTATATTAATGATCCCTAATTACTTTTTAATTATAATTACCCTATTTAAATTAATTACATTAAGCAATTAATCTTTAATTAAACCACATTTATTAATCACTCTTGATTAAATCACATTCAGTAATTAACTATTCTTAATTACTTCCTAATTAATTATCTTTAATTAATCCCTTGATTTATTACACAAAGTAATTTAAATCCAAAATTACTTTCAATCTTCAATTAATTACATCCTGTAATTACCATTACTAATTACTTCACTAAGAAATTACACTTCATTAATTTTATTAAGTAATTATACTTATCACATTTACTTTCAAATTTCATTTTAAATTTAAGACTTAAAATGAATACAAATTTAACTTTAACAAAGTTTAAAAACAATTTAAAAATCCTTTTAAATCACATGTTAAAGACACACTTAATTTATAAAAGAAATTTACAAGATTTTTAAAACCAAATTCAATTTAAATTCAAATCACTATTAAAATATACTTTAACATTTTAAAGTTGTTTAAACATTTTAAATTTGATAAAACTTTATTTTATTTCAACTAGAATACAAATTTAGATTTGAATCTATACTTAGAACTGATTTAAAACTAGTTTAAATCTTGCTTTCCATTTTAAAATTTTAAACTGACAGGTTTCTAAAACCTGTAACTAAACAATGACCCGAGCCAGACCTCAATTGCTTCGAGCCAAACTCCTCAAGTCTTTGAGTAATTCACACAAACTACTCGAGAAAACTTCGAGTACCTCCTTCCCTTCAACCCAGACTCATCAGATACAACAAATGCACCGTGCATATGCACGGTGGCTTCGACCACCTCTGGTTATCACCACAACCTTCAGCAAGATGGCGATCATCCCCAGATCAAACTACGACCATCAGAACTTTACCATCAACTCGAAATCAAAATCGAGCAGACAAACTCAAAACTGAAACAACACTCAAAACCTGGAATCACCTCGACCTCGTCTCTCCGACCACTAGAGTGACAGCAATTCCGATCACACATTCGCCAACCACCATGCTTCCATTTCCCAAAGGCCGATGACACTCGATCCACCAGAGCCATTGTCCCGATCAAAACTGTACAACCTATCCAAACTTGGTTTACAGACTTAATGTGATCGCCGCCGCCGCCACGATCATTTGCACACCCATCCAATATTTTTCCTTGATTCTCCGATCACACTTCTACCTCCAGAAAGAATCTCGACACCCCAGATCAACTAGATCGCCAGGAACTACTCAAATTCCATTTTCTGGTCAACCCAAAATTACAAACTCAAAACCCAACTAAATGCTTTGATTCTTCTTTTTAAAATCAAGTTTTTGATTAAGTAATTAGTTTTTAAGCCTGAATCAATGAATTACAATGTTTGAATTTAGACTCATTTTAAATTTTCTCTATTGTTCTTGATTTCCAGAGTCAATACAAAATTATTTTAACTTGAATAAATTTTTAAACTTTACTTTATCATATAACAAACAAATTTCATTCAAATCCTAAGTCTTAACAGCAACCAGATCAAGAGAAAACGAATTTTGATCAAAACTTGAGTTTGAACTGGAAACAGATAGTGTCTCAGGTGAAACAGACATGCAAACTCATACATTCATATATATAAACAGCAATGTACTTATCAATACATATACAATCATACTTATTCCATAGATAATCAAGCAACCAAGTTTATATACTTAAAATTTTAAAATGTGATGTTACTTACAGGCATTTCAAAAATAAACAGAGCAAACCAGGTTGGAATACTCACGGTTTTTAAAGATGAAAGAAGAACTGTTGCACTGCTTCTTGTTTAACTCTTTGATCTCGCTTCAAAACTTTGATCTTCCTGGTAATTTAAATGCTAATACTTAAATCCCTTTTCTTTCTTTTTTTTATGGCAGCTTGCAAGCATTCTTATTTCTTGTTTTAGTTTTGTACTTTTGTTTTGTCTATTTTCTGAAATAAGAAGGTTGATAGGCTCGGCCATATATATATATATAATGGAAATGAAGTGTGTACAGTAAGCCAACATATGTACAGGCTACTCACACTATTTATCTACTTTTTTTCCTTTAAAATTTGTTTTGAACAATAGTTTGACCATACTTTGCTTTTGACATTGATTTGATTATTGTAAAAGAGGATTTGATGTTTTTATGGGCTGATGGAATATGCATTAAATGTATGTTCCCTTGTATGCTTACATACATACTTATATCTTTATGTATATACATGCTACATACATATGCTTACATATACTTCTTTGCTTTATTTGCCTCATATACATATAAATATATTCATACCCTTTACCATGGTTATGTTTTACTTCAAGTTTTCATACAATATATAATCACTTATATTCTTTTATTCTTATTTCTTAATCATATATTTTTATTTTTATTTATCTTTGAGATATTTATTTTGAATTCCCAAATCATAGTTTCCTTCAAAATCTATATATGTATATATAAATAAATAGCAAATAACTATATTATTTGATTTTAAAATGATAAGTTTGTAATTTAATTAATTAGATTAGAAAATCAATAAAATAATAGTGCCACAATCCCGGGTCGTCACATTCCTCCCCCCTTTAAAACTTTTCATCCTCGAAAATGAACGAAGCGAGAATTATTAAAATGCTTAAAATCAGATAAATTTTCTTTTAATCATTTTTAAAACACTTTTTAATATCTATATAATATTACTAAAATAGTTTTTATAAAAATACTTTTATAACTCGATGTTTCAACAAGTCCATCATTGTTCTCATAGAAATTCGGTCATACGTTGATCAGGCATAGGACTGAAAATCTATAAGTACTTAGCAGACCCATTTCAACATTTAGTGAAAATACTTGAAAAATAATTTTATTGAAAATATCGAAAACATTTTTGAAAATAGAGGAAATATCTTTGGTGAGAATGCTTTGGAAATCATCACCCCCATCTATGGTCGCAGTTAACCCGATGGTTACGTTGCCATCCCGGCAAAATACACAGAATCTCACAATGCATCGAATAATATATAATACAAACATGATATTTACAGAAAGGAAACATCGTTATTCATACATACAACATCAGAGTGCATTAGACTTATCCTAAATTTTTGGATAGTTATAGAAACATGCCCTCACATTGACAAACATACAGACTCTATAATACAGCGGAAGTAAAAATACATGAATACATCTTGCCCTTCTAGCTCCTCTCCAGCTTCAAAGTATCTAGCCAAACCTGGGAAAAACATGCTCGGTCTGACCCGAGCATTACAAGGAAGAATGTTCGGGTCAGTCTGGTAAGCCATCGTGAGTAAAACTTGATAACAAGTAACAACCAAACTGATTTCTACATTCGAAAACTTTTCAAACAGAGGGTATCTCGTAATACCACACCGCACATAAAAACGGATCGGTTTTTAACATACGATATCCAAAACATTTTACATAAAAATCTAGTGATATCATCGTAGTGTCTAGGTTTAAAGTAAATAGATAAAATAGCTGAAATGCTTGCATCTCACATTCCAACATACTAGGCTCCACAATCGAAAACGTAAGGCACGTATTAGAGATAGGATTCCAACTAATGACTGGGCTACTAGGGTACCGCCTGCCATAGTACACCTCTAGAAAAATGTACCGAGGTCATGCTTAACGACCCCTGCCAACACAGGACCGGCCTACCCCTTGCTGGATAGTACCAAATATATCACACCCCGATTGGTTTGCAACCTTTAATCGAGAGCTCCCATGTAAACGAATTCATTTATGGTTGTGTATATATCTAGAAGGGGATGATATACCTTAATGGGTGCAACCCACATAGCCCTGCTGCATATCCCCTGTTTTAGTCATTCCCAGTTGATGAGGCTATGTTTTACCTTTCTGAATAGCAATCTATATTGGAATCCTAACACTGCCCTCCAAGTGTCAATGCAATGCCAGCATTCATCCATACAAGTTCGTTCTGGGTCCGAATGAAACCGAAGGCACTAAATCTACTACATCCATTTTTGAATCACCCTCGGGATTAGTAGCAGTAGCCCTTGCAATTTAAAGAGCACCGTCTTAAATCATCATCAAGATGTCTTCCACTCGAACATACATGTTGTTCAAAGTGGTTTTCGGATATATAAATACATTCCTGATCTCTCCATACCAACAACCAATAATTTTCGGTTGACTCATTCCCGGTTCTTTTGGAAGTAAGTATTCGAGTCCTTGTCGAAAACTCGAATTTTACATTCATACTACCTAAGTCAAATTAGGCCAAATTTGATAGTCGGTTATTTAACTATCAAATAACAACAACAAAATCTAGAGATTTAATTACCTGAAGCAATCACTAAGCCTAAAAAATTTTCATTTATAAATCTCCTTTCCCAAACATTTACAAACATTCATATACTTATCTCCTTTACTAAGTATATTCACAAAACATTTATAAGACTTTCCATTTCCAAATCTCTTAAATGGATTTAACCACATTATTTAAACTGGAGAAAAGGATAACTCTAAGCACTAATCCTTCGGTGTTAAGTGTGTAACGGATGTTCCGTATCACCATTTTTTTAAAAGGTCAACCTCGAGAAACCCAAACCTCGAATTCCTGTTGTTATAATCTTCAGTAAATCCTTTTACAAATTAACCTTACCCATGAAATCCTTTTTCTTTAACCCAAACCTGTTTACAAAACATTTATCAACCTCCATACTCATTTGTGAGACTCTTTATAAATATTCAAACTCGGTTACATAAACTTCTTTATAGACCTTCAAACCTTCTATAAAACTTCCCTTTATAGACATCCAAACCCTTTTATAATTTTGTTTTATTAACATTCAAAACTATTTCTAAAACTCCTTTTATGAATAACCCAACATTATTCATAAACTTCTTTATAAATTATTCAAAAAAATTGCCAAATCATTCTTTAAATATCTTGTCCAGAATAGAATAACCTCGAAGACCATTTAAAAAAATGAAATATTAACTTTCCAAAGCAAAACGGAGGCTTAATGAATACAATGGATCATTAAATTTAGGTTTACTTATCCAAGTTATACAATGGATATTGCCTAATATCGGATATGTAAGGGATTCACACATAACATACAATCAATCATAGGTAGATGTCCAAGTTACAAATATAGATACATCCATTATCGGTGAAAATGTATATATAGAAGTATATTCTATATGCTTAAGTTACCATGACCCGCTCCGCTTATTGAAATTAAATTCCTTGTGTTTATCACGTTACCGATATTCAACATTTTTGCTAAACACAAGCCAATTTACTTCCTATAAAATGTGTTAACGTTTTATAATCACTACTTTTATTCATTTGAATGGTTCGAAATAGCTGGTTGTTATAGTTGGTATCAGAGCCAGGTTTAGGAAAAACATAACATATGGAGTGAGAACTCATTAGAGATAGGGTAGTGATACCCTAGAATGAGTAGAATCAATTATAGAATCATCTTCGTTCGAGCTTGAATTCTTCACCCTGGATTAGGATTTCTTTTGAATTTTGAAACTTTCCCTTGTTCTGAAATCCATTCTTGTCTTTTCTGATTCGTGTTCTTCTTGATACTGGAGCATCCCATAGCTTCAACCTCAATTGGCAACATCATCCTTGTGTGTGACTAATCTCATCGGCGGACCCGCCAACCTTTGTATGATTCGTAAAGGGGTGAAACTCCTTTACAACAAGCGTCGATTCACTAGAGATTCCTATGTCCTCGGTTTTGATGCTGTTATTTCTTACAAATCCTGAATCGTTTCTCTTATTGATGACTTGGGTAATTCTCTTTGTGATCGAATGTAAATTGCCTCAGGATTATGCAGGCAGTTCTATCTATTCGCTTGATTCTCAGCCTTGTGACTTGACTCCACCCTGTTGTCCAACTATTTTCGGATGTCTTTGGTGAAGTCATTTCTCTCCCTTCAAAGCGGGAAATTGAATACCGCATCGATCTTATTCTTGGAGCTTGACCTATAGTCCTTCCTCCCGGATGAATGGTTCTATGAATGGTTAGTCATGCCCTTTGAATTAACCAACGTTCCTGCCTTCTTTCGATCTCGTGAATTGCGTTTTCCGCGATGTTCTCAATCAGTTTGTCCTTGTTTTCATTGATGATATTCTAATTTTTCTAAGTATCGGTTGACCTAGTTAAGGTCACCGCGATTAGTATAGGTCTATCCATCTTTCCTTGTTTGTAACTTAATTATCGTATCTCCTTTCGAGCTTATCATCTTAGTTGGTATTCTCTTTGATTAAGTTCCTCTAAATTCGAATCTCTATTCTTGATTTAGAATTCATCTTTGAATCATCTTGTGAGGGAGTGTATTTTTAATTAATATAAAAGTTCTTTATATTGTGTTGTTTGAGTTATTAAGTTTGAATTTTGGGTTTCGATCGATTCGTCTGGCTAACGCTATCGACAGGAATTCAAAAACACTTGAACAGAGCAAAATGACACAATATTATTTTCAAAATTTGGTAAATGAAATAATTTTATGTATGATTATATTTTATATATATGAAAGTATAATTTTCTAAAATTAGATAGTTAAATGAATTGGTTGTTAGAAATGATAGTACTAGATTATCATTTACTGTTTTGTCAACACTCCTAAACCATTAACTTTTGTTGTATGGATAAGGAGATGAAATTTTATAAACATGATTTAGAAATCTAATTTGCAAATGAAATGAATTTAAATTAAGGACTTAAGAATTAAATTTCTGGTGCTTTACAAAATTTTGTTTTCAAAAGTTTTGACATTATATTATTTGAAAGTATTCTCGAATGGAAATTGTTTCCAAAAAATTTAAAAGAAGTAAGTCAGTCCTCTCCTCTTATGTCGCTGGAAAATAATTTCGATGATGACTGTAGCATCGTCGACATTCATTTTCGAGTCTCAAAGTGGCGAGACCACTTAGTTGCTTTGCTACATTTTTGTTTTGAAAAGTAGACTTGATTTGAATTTCTTGAGTATAATTTGATGTATAAAATATATATGTATATATTTATTTCAAAATGGTTTGAAGTGAAACAGAAAATTTAACTCTTAAGTTTTATTTTAAGCGATGGTTTTCAATTATTGAAATGAAGAAAAATAATAATAATAATTGGAGTGTCTAAATGAGAAATGAAATTAAAACAACTTGAAACAGTTGAACTAAGATAAAATTTATTTGTATAATACTCAATTGCATTCTAAAACATATATAACTTAGCTGAAATATTCAAAAAGTTAAATGTTAATGGGAATATGTAATTTAAAGTTATACAAGAGAAAACTTAAGTAATAAAATGTTCAAACTAAATTTTTCTTAATTGAAATGTTGTAAATAAAAGGTAAATTTGTATGGTGTTCAATTACACTCAGAAACATTAATAAACTTACCTGGAAAAAGTTTGAACGTTAATGTGAACATGTAATTGAATAATATACAATATAAATGTAAGTAATAAGATGTCCAAAAATGAAATCTTGTTAAGGGGATTATAAATAAAAATTGAGTGGTTATAATAAATGTTTATACACTTAATATATGTTGCAAGATATGTTAAGTGAAATAAACTGAATAATAAAAAGAGAATGCTATTTAAGAATAAAATAAATGAAATTTATATAGTTTTGAATTAATTAACTATGTATTTCAAATCTATCTTTCCTCTCTATTGCTTTTATTCTTCTATCTCATTCCTTTTCGGGGATGAAAAGTTTTGAATGGGGGAGAGTGTAACGATCCGGAAATTTTAACCGTTTTAAATAACATAATTAACTAAATTTTTCTTGAAATTAAATAATGAAATTTTAGAAATGAAAATTTGATATTTGGTATGCGTCTATTAAAGCATGGCAAGTGGCAGATTTTCATTTGATAATATGAAAATTTGTTTGGTTATGAAATTTCAAATTTAAAATGTAAAATCACTTAAAATTGATGGTAATAAAATATCTTTGAAATCTATATATTTTTATATAAGTAAAATGTTTAATATTTTTAGAGTTTGACGTCGTATTTCGGTTCACCAAATTTGGACTGCTCTAGCCCCATTTTTCTTATTTCAGCGGTTTAGCAGCATTTTGGCAAATATCGACTTTTGATAGGATGATCGTATCTCTAATATCTATGTACCATTCTGTTCTTTTCGTCGTGCTGATCTCTATAGTATATTCATTTATGTGTTTTGGTGCCCGGTACACGGTGAAATCCGCGAAATAGTTAGCCGTATCGGTACCCATTTTGAGTCTCTAGAGTGTTGTGTGACCATTTATTTATCCACCGGTTGAAAAACCAATGGCCACTAGCTGTTAATATTTTCAGAAACCCAACCTTTGACTTTCCCTATTCCCTATATACAATATATTGCTGGTTGAATTCATTCACGTCCTTTTATTACCATTTCTCTTCCCTTTTTTCTCTTTGGTTCTGTGCCTAGTTGCTTCCGAGAATAGTATAATATAAATTATATATATAATTATATATTTTACTGAAGCTTATTTATATTGGGAAGTTGTTATTCTTTCCTTTTCTTTTCTGTTCTATCTTTTGAAAAGAAAAATATAATAATAAGCTTTTATATATATGTTGAGATCTGTGAAGTGAGAAGCCACCATCATCTCCGATGAATAACATCCACCTCACCTGCTTCTCCATAGCCCCATGCGACCCAAAACTACACTTCATCGGCCTCATCTCCACCGCCTGAACCACCACCGAGCAGCCCATAGCAACCCCGGCTTCCCACTGCATGCCGCCACCTTCCACCCTATCTCCGGCGCCGAACTCACCAACAACCGCCTCTCTCTCCTTCAGTAAACCAATTATTATGGGCC
Source organism: Allium fistulosum (assembly GCA_030737815.1). NCBI lineage: Eukaryota > Viridiplantae > Streptophyta > Magnoliopsida > Asparagales > Amaryllidaceae > Allium > Allium fistulosum. The sequence continues at coordinate 76,555,833 of CM060904.1, read as the reverse complement.
CATCGCCTGACCTGAAGCCGAGCTACTGCTCCAGCAAACCCATTGACCTAACTGCTATTCCCACTAACACTCGCTTACCACCATCACCCCGCGCTGCAGCCTCCTAGCTCCAACTATGCATCAAGAACAACCACCGTTAGCTTAAGCACAGCCTCAGCTTCGCCTCAGTCTGCCTATCTCCATCTGACACCCGAGACTCCATCATCTACCGACCAGTCACACGTCGCCCTCCACCCCGGTTATGGCTGCCTCAGTCAAGCACCCCACCAATAGCCGCAAACCATTTCCACACCCCTTGTCACCGCATCTCCCCTCCAAAGCCACGTCCAAACCTTGCTTCACCATTTTCCTACAACCCGAGCTCCCATGGCAGCTGCCTCCAACACACAGCAGCCCATTTCCGAACCCACTTCCCTGCCTTGTCAACCACAACTCCATGCAACCTAGCACTCTACTTTTCCTGACCGCACCTAGCCTCTTTGCTCCTCTTTTATAAATTTATATATTATATATATTGTTTTCCATTGCAATCCTCTCCTCTATAAAAAGAAAAATATTTATTTTTGAATATTGTTTTAAAATATATATATATTGGTTTTATTTGATGTGTTGTAAGAAAAAATATTGATTTTGAAATATTATATATAAAGATTTTATTTTGATATGTGTTTTAAATTAAATATTGATCTTAAAAATATATATACACAAATATTTTATTTCGATATGTGTTTTAAATTGAATATTGATTTTAAAATATATTATATAAAGGTTTATTTTAAATATGTGAGTAAATTATAGATTTTTAAAAAATTTATATAGTTTATTTTCATCGAATTATCGAATTCAAGTCAGTTGCTTTGCTTGTTTTCATTGTTGTCCGGAGATTTTTTCCACAACTCTAGCTTGTCCGTGCTTAACCGCATCCAATTGCTTTCATTCTCGGTTCTCTAGCCTCGAAAGGTGAGCAATCACTCACGATTAACATTCTTAAATTTAGTAAATTTATCTCATATCAAATGACAATTGAAATATGTTGTTAGATTTGAATTGTTAGTTATTTAATTGTTGAATATGATATGTTATCATTTAAAATTGTTAACCTATGTTAATTGACATATAACACCATGACCTGTTGAATATATATTTTATTTAAATGGTTAATTATGATTATATTTGCTATTGATATGCTATGTTATTTTATATTATTATTTTATTGTTCTCACTCTGCAAGTTCCCTGATAGTTAGGAATTCCCTATGGGTTGAAATGATACATACTCGAACGATATTATAGATTAGGGAAAATCGTTATGGGTTGAAATGACAAACCCAAGCGATTTTATTGATTTTGAATTTTGGGATTACGGGTTGAAATGATATATAACCGTAAATTTAAATTATTGCGGATTGAAATGATAAATATCTGTATCATTTGATCTTTGGATAGAAAATTATATACGGACACCGTTGGTCTATTTTTGAAAAATGATTTCCAAAGTTTTGAAAGTAAATGTGTGGGTTATAATAAATATTGATTTTTAAATATAATACAAAGATTTTTTTTTAATATATGTGTAAAATTTAGATTTTTAAATTAAAGTTTGGAAATTTTAAATTTATAAGTTGAGTTTTGAAAAAATATAAAATTTTAGATTTTGCTTATAATTTTATTATTTTTTAATATATATATATAAAATAAGATTTTATATAATATATTTAGTAAAATAAGATTTAATTTAATAATAATTAATATAATAAAATATAATAAGAATTTAATTTAAAAATTATATATAATATGTTTTAAATATTTATTTACAATTTATACTAAGAATTGTATTTAAATAAAAATTTGATTTGAAACTTATTAATTTTGAGATTTTAAAGATATGATATATAACTTGATAACTGGGTTTTGATTAAATGTGATTAAATCAATATTTTCAAATTTAAATAAAATTGAAATTGAATATTTAATATTGTTTTAGTTGTGAAATTTGAGATCTTATTTAAATGTTATTAAAATTGGTTAAGTGAATATTTTCAAATTTAAATAAAATTAAAGTTGAATTTTGAAATATAAATGAAGTTACCAAATTGAGTTATTGTAAATTGTTTGAATATTTAAAACCTTGAAAAGTATGGAATTGGAAGTGGTTTTAAATTGTAGTTCAAACTTGGATTTGAAATCGTTATAAATTAAAAATGGTTTTAATGAGAATTTGAATTGAACCTTTAACTCTTTAATTGAAATTGTGAAAGTGAGATTGATTTAAATTAAATTTTGGGAACTAAAGTAAATCTGAAATGATTGTGAAATTGGAAGAAACAATTCTAATTTGAAACTATTTTCATATAAACTATTTTAAATTTATAAACTATTTTTAATATATAAACTATTTTAATTTATAACCTATTTTTAAATATGAACTATTTTTAATATATAACTACTTTCAATATTAAAATTGTTTAAGTTGGAACCGTTGTGATTTAGATTTAATGGATTTAAATGTGAAAACTTTGATGTGATAGTTTGACTATTTTATGGTTATGATTTTTGGAAGTGAATATGATTTCGAAAGTGATATGATTTTGAAATGAATATGATATTTTAATATGAGCTATGAACAGTTTACTATGGTGTGAAATAAGCATTTGGTTGCTAAAGATGTCGGGATCAAATATTGTCATACTCTATGCCAATACCGAAAACCACTTTAACAACTATGTACATGGTGGAGAATCCAGAATGAAGTAGGATGGTTTGGCGACGTCTATACGAGGTATGAACGTAGCCCTGACTCTCGCAAGTCAGCATGATGTGACTAAATCAGGAGCCACGCCGAGCCAAGTGAGGTCGCACCCTCGATCGAGCATGCTTCTTCGATACCATTCTATTACTTTTGATTTGATTGGGCGCACCTTTGATTATGGGAGTGTGTAACAACCCGCATATTTATCGATTTTATATTTAAATATTTTATTGTTAGTCGGATGTTAGACCGAAAAGCTACTTTTTGCATACGGTCAAATTAGGACTCGAGACCACCCCCATTGAGTTCAAAATTACATTTGCGATCTTTTTGAGTGTAAACTTCGATATGTTTGGAGATAGTGAAATTTTCGTCACTTTTTGTGTTGAGCTTTTGGTTTGGGCTGCACCTCTTCTACCTCAGCCCAACCCCTTCCTTCTCTTCATCACTTCATCAACTTTGAAGCTTTAGCAACAATGGTGGAGGGAGTAGGAAATTAAAATTCCAAGCTCAAATTCTTTAGCAAATTCAACATCTAACTCCAAATTCAAAGTGAAGACATTGATTCAAGCTTGTGGTTGATCTTTGCTTTGCCCCCGAGCTTCATCTTCATCAAATTCCGTGAAAAGGTGAGATTTTTGATCTCACATCTTGCCTATATCTATCTTGGACTGTTGGGAATGATCCCCTATTGTATTTGCATCAACACTTGCATTTGGTTTGGATTGGATTGGCGAAAAACTTCAATTTTCAGCGTTTTGGTGATTTTTCTGGCCTTAAGTCGTTCTGGCCTTCGCTGTGTCGTCCACGAGTTAAGCCTAAGTCGTGAGTCGTTCACGAGTTAAGGGCTTAAGTCGCGCGCGTGCATTTCTGTTCGCCTGGCCTGAGTCGTTCGCGAGTTAACTCCTTGAGTCGTTCGCGAGTTAACTCCTTGAGTCGTTCACAAGTTAAAGGCCTGAGTCGTTCTCGAGTTAAAATGTTAAGTCGTTCTGGGTGTTCTGCCTTCGCTAGGTCGTTCGCGAGTTAAGTGATAAGTCGTAGCTCGTATTTGAGCTTAAGTCGTAGTTCGTATGGCTCTTAAGTCCTAGGTCGTTGGCTTTTAAACCGTTAAGTCGTATGACCTTAAGTCGTAGGTCGTTCGTGTTGAAAAGCCACACGGAGCATAAGTCGTTCCAGGCGTTAAGTCGTTCTGGGTGTGCTAAGTCGTTCACGAGTTAAAGGCTGAGTCGTTCGCGAGTTACTGGCTTGAGTCGTTCAGGAGCTAAAGGCATAAGTCGTTCAGGAGCTAATGGCATAAGTCGTTCAGGAGTTAAAGGCCTTAAGTCGTAGGTCGTTTTGCAGTTAGCTCGCTCGCCCTGGCTTAAGTCGTTAAGTCGTTAAAGGCTTAAGTCGTTAAGTCGTTCAAGACTTAGGTCGTATGACCTTATCCCTTAAGTCGTAAGTCGCTTGCCTCCCTTAAGTCCTAGGTCGTATGACTCTTAAGTCCTAGGTCGTTGGCTTTAAATCGTTAAGTCGTAGGTCGCTGCTTCTCTTAAGTCGCTCGGCCATGCCAACTCCGCTAGCTCGCAACTGTTAGGTCGTATGACCTTAAGTCGTAGGTCGTCTCAGACCTAACATTCTTGCTGCTTCTCTTAAGTCGCTCGGCCATGCCAACTCCGCTAGCTCGCAACTGTTAGGTCGTATGACCTTAAGTCGTAGGTCGTCTCAGACCTAACATTCCCGCTGCTTCTCTTAGGTCGCTTGACCCTAAGTCGTAGGTCGCTTGACTTTGTTAAGTCATAGGTCGCCACCGACCTTACCCTTAGGTCGAATGACCTGTTATCTGCTAGGTCGTGTGGCATTCCTCCCTTAAGTCGTAAGTCGTTCGCGAGTTAGTACTTGGTCGTTTGACCTGTTCTTCTGCTAGGTCGCGTGGCATTCTTCCCTTAGGTCGTTTGGCTTCTCGAGACCGCTTGCCTTCACTAAGTCGTACCGTGACGGGGCGCTGCCCCGCACCCCGCCGTGGGCGCTGCCCCCTGGACCCCCGCGACCTGACCGGGCAGGTCGAACCCCGAATTACTCTGCGTAGGCAATATTATCTGACAAAGCATTTATCAGAATTTCTACTTTGATGGTTTTGGGATTGACTTCTTTGGACTTTACTCACGTCTTCGAACTTGAATTGATTTGTTCTACAATCGTTTTATGACTTGTCACTTTAAAGATATATGAAGGTTTCAATACTAATAGTAAATATCAAAACTCTTTCATCAAAGCGATTTCAACACTATTTTAAATATCAAAAGTTCGTTTTCTCAAACCGATTTTTAATCTACTTGCATATACAAGCCTTTACTTCACTCGAATGAGAAATCGACTTAAACGACTTAGTAAAACGAGTGGTATGAAACGCTTGCGTTCACTTCGTCGGTTAGCTCTTGGACTTGTTCGATTGAACCCTTTTCGTGACAATTTCCTAGTGAAGATTTACAGCTTGTTCGTAAATATTTAAGTTAAGCAAGTGGTTATGGGACATGAAGCTAAACTCATATATTTACTAGCTTGGTGTGATTGACACTTCTCAATGATCATGATGATCATTTTATGATTTAGACTAGCAATTGTGCGATGTCTCTTTGTCCATATGAAGGACTGTACTTCATTTTATTGAGCTTCGTCTCATTTCTTTGTGGGCTGGCAACCCAAGTACTTTTAATGTGTTTCGATTCATCTGATGTACCGTTTGTACTACATCGATGTCTTTGTCTTTCTGATTCATTGGACGTACCGTTTGCACTGCGTCAATGTTTGATTCATCTGATGTACCGTTTGTACTACATCGATGTCTTGGCTTTCTGATTCATTGGACGTACCGTTTGCACTACGTCAATGTTCTGAATTGTATTGTCTTTCTGATTCATTGGACGTACCGTTTGCACTGCGTCATTGTTCACTTCATTGGACGTACCGTTTGCACTGCGTCAATGTTCGATTCATCTGATGTACCGTTTGTACTACATCGATGTCTCTGTCTTTCCGATTCATTGGACGTACCGTTTGCACTGCGTCAATGTTTGATTCATCTGATGTACCGTTTGTACTACATCGATGTCTTGGCTTTCTGGTTCATTGGACGTACCGTTTGCACTGCGTCAATGTACCGGCATTCATGCTCCTGTTTGGGATTGGCCATCCTTTTCTTGTGATTTCTGGATTTCTAATTATTGATTTCTGGAAATTTATGTTTCACCAGCTTTTACCATTGACATTGATGAGTATGTCATTTTATTGTGGCTTGGTGAATTAAATTAAGAATATGACATTCTTTTCTCTGTTTTGAGATTATTGAGATATTGTATGACTTTTGTGGGATTTCTAATGTATACTTTTCATAGTATGACACCTTTTTGTTATCATACGTTCTATTATCATATCTCATATTCTATCTCATTTTATCTGATAATTATAGCTAGACTGATCCGTTTATTATTTTCTTCTTAAATAATACTCGGGTCAGACTGAGTTTTTACAGGTGCTTCATCATGACTTCTTATCTGGAGCCATCTTCTGACTTTTGGCTAACTACTCTAGTTTAGTAGGTTTTTGTTGTATGAATTTGTGATGAGACTCCTTGATGTATACGTATTCTATTGTCTTGCACTTGTATCTATTCTTTTGTGTTATTGTGGATCTTATTTGACCACTACTCTGATTTACACTTTTAGGTGTAATATTCATATCTTATTCCGCCTTTGTGATATGAATTGTCTGTGACTGATTTGTGTTATGTTTATTTCTATATTTGTTTCCGAAGATTATATATCGCCACTGTGTGATAGCTTTGTGTTTGTATCGGTATGTTGGATTTTTATATTCTATCTGACATATCGGTGCTCGCGCAAAGAAGTTACATGGATGGTCGCTCCTCAACAGCCTTATTCTCCGTGCTAATTGACAGCACTACATCGTAGTGTTCTTGGTTAGCGTGGGTATAGAGGTGGGGCGTTACAGAGTGTGTCCCGAGGTGGGCGGTAGTAGCTGCTATACATTACCACCAATTCGGATTTGCAAAATGGTAGTATTCTACCCTGGGCATTTCCTCGCGTGCCTTATCGCATGCCTTATCGCGTCCACTACGAGTTTGGTTTGTACCGTAACTATGGAGTGCCCTCTGATAGCCCTATTGTTTACGGAGGAATTACAGTACTGTATAGACTACGGGTATATATAAAAACGTGTTAAGGGAGATATGGGTAATGCCTTAACGCTATTTTGATAGTTTACTTTACTATAAACATTATCTATGTAGCGTATTGTACTATGTATGTAGATAGTTTAACGGATCCTTAAAGGATGGAAATCCCAAGCATCCTTTAAGTTATTTGCATTTCACTTGGATATTTCACTTGAGTTGATTTACTGCCATAAGAATGTTAATCCTGGCTCGAGTGTTTAGTGTTTTGCTTTATGCTTGAGTCAGACTGAGTGTCACGGCATTTGAGACTCACCTTTGGAGCCTGGAGCTTTGCTTGAAGATCTGCCTTTTCTATTCAACTTTCAGTTATTCCAGTTATTTCCAGTTATTTATGTTCAGACATGTCAGTTGCTTTTGTATTAGTGACTCCTATGTACTTGAGATATTCTGTTGTATTTTTTCTTTTAAACTCTGTTATTCTATAATAGCTTCATGAACTACTATTTATCTATTCCACTGCCTATTATTATATTACACTGTGTCTGTGATTCTGTGATTGATTACTTACTGTATATGCTAAGTTTTGCCAAATATAAATTAACAATATGTTGTTTTTAGCAATTAAAGTCTGGCATGAATGGATGATTCTCGATTTGAATGGTTCGAAATAGCTGGTCGTTACGGTTGGTATCAGAGCCAGGTTTAGGCAAAACTTAGCATATGGAATGAGAACTCATTAGAGATAGGGTAGTGATACCCTAGAATGAGTAGAATCAATTATAGAATCATCTTCATTTGAGCTTGAAATTCTTCGTCCTGGATAAGGATTTCTTTTCAATTTTGAAACTTTCCCTTATTCTGAAATCCATTCTTGTCTGTTTCGGTTTGTGCTCTTCTTGATACTGGAGCATCCTATAACTTCAACCTCAATTGGCAACGTCATCCTTGTGTGTGACTAATCTCATCGGCGGATCCGCTAACCTTTGCATGATTCATAAAGGGGGTGAAACTCCTTTACAACAAGCGTCGATTCACTGGAGATTCCTATATCCTCGGTTTTGATGTTGTTATTTCTTGCAAAGCCTCAATTGTTTCTCTTATCGACGATTTAGGTAATTCTCTTTTGATCGAATGTAAATTGCCTCAGGATTATGCAGGCAGTTCTATCTATTCGCTTGATTTTCAGCCTTATGAACTTGACTCCACCCTGTTGTCCAACTATTTCTAGATGTCTTTGGTATGCGTCTATTGAAGAATAGCAAGTGGCAGATTTTCATTTGGAAATATGAAAAAAAATTGGTTGTGAAATTTTAAATTTCAAATTTTAAATCACTTAAAATTGATGGTAATAAAATATCTTTGAAATCCAAATATTTTTATATAAGTAAAATGTTTAATATTTGCTGAGTGAAACGTCGAATTTCGTTTCGCCACATTTGGACTGCTCTAGCCTCGTTTATCTTATTTTGGCAGTTTAGCAGCATTTTGGCAGCGAATATCGACTTTTGATAGGATGGTCATATCTCTAATATTTGTGTACCATTCTATTCGTCTCGTCATGTTGATCTCCATAGTATGTTCATTTGCGTGTTTCGATGTTCAGTACACGGCGAAATCCGCGAAACTGTTAGCCGTATCAGTACCCATTTTGCGTCTCTAGAGTGTTGTGCGGCCATTTATTTGTCCACCAGTTGAAAAACCAATGGCCACTAGCTGTTAATATTATCAAAAACTCAACCTTTGACTTTCCTTATTTCCTATATACAATATATTGCTGGTTGAATTCATTCACATCCTTTTATTTCCATTTCTCTTTAGTTCCGTGCCTTGTTTCTTTCGAGAATATTATAATATAAAGTTTATATATAATTATTTATTTTACTGAATCTTGTTTATATGGTGAAGCTGATATTTTTTCTTTTTCTTTTCTGTTCTATCTTTTGAAAAGAAAATTATAAAAATAAGCTTTTACATATATGTTGAGATTTGTGAAGTGAGAAGCCACCATCATCTCCAATGAATAACATCCCCCTCACCCGCTTCTCCATAGGCCCACACGACCCAAAACTCTACTTCACCAGCCTCATCTCCGCCGCTTGAACCACCACTGTGACGACCACCCATAACCCCTGCACTGAACCTAGAGAAAGTGCGCTGTAAAGAGTGCCAGGCAGCCATGGACGATTGTCAAGGTAAATTAAAACAACAGAATCTATCGTATTACTCACAGCGCATGGACAAAATACAATAGAACATACATATAGTGAAGCTTCACAGATTAGAATCTCATCAATAAAACTTCATAATAGTTGAATACAACATCTGAATAGTCAATACAACAAGCCTCACTAAATACCACTCGGAGAAAATACAAACAGCGGAACACCCAGTACATATAATAAGAAGATAATATGCAACCCTCCAGCTCGTCTTCGATATCAACACCGTGGAAAGCAAGAACAGCACCTGTCACCTGCTACCTAGTCTGCCCGTCCCAAAATGGACGAACAGCCCAAGGCAATAAGAGTTCAAAACATAAAGCCTTGAGTTAGACAACAGTCTTAGTGAGCAGTAAATTAACTAACAACATACCAAAAGAGCATAAAGGAAAAGGAATAGGAATACAACCCTCCCACTCCACCTCTTTCTACAGTGATAGCCCCCAGACACACACTAAGTAGAAGCAAACATAGCAACGCATACAATTTAAAGTAAAGCAATTATCACTCGAGTCAAGGGCGATGTTTTCCAAGTACAAACCCCCAAGGCCTAAACCAAGATCAGATAAGCACCCAGAAAATACCGCTCTTGAGACCGAATGACGATACAACCAGACATCCATGACTCTGGCTATCACTGTTATCATTGCCTTGATATCATCGTTAATTGAATGACCGGCTCATTCTTTCATCCGTCCGTCAAGGGCTAATGGAAACCCCGGTTCTAGACATAACTCTGCACGTCATCGTGACCCGTGCCTAGGACTATCGAATCTGCCCAGAGTACTTGACTATCAATCATTAGCCTTCAGGGACTATCGAATCTGCCCAACGTACTCTTGCTTTGAGCATGCTAGAACCTTCAACAACGATGAGATCTCAGCCTTCTAGTCATCCTCCTCGACGACTATTTCCATACTAGCTCAAGCGCCTCTCGAGCAAACCATTATCCTCTAACTCGAACAACATCACCGAGTTAACAACATGCTTGGAATGATCCCGTCTGGATTAGACCAAGACTATCTCATCTCATGCTTCGCCTCATCATCATCATAGCAAAGCTTCATCTCAACATCATCATCATCAAATCTATGCATAAGAGCTTTATCATCCGCTACATATGCCACGAGCAGCTTTCTCGATTCAAGAGCCTTTCTCTTAGCTTTTGAATCATCTTCGGTCTAAATCAAATCATCAATCATCTAATTCATAGCAACCAATCAAAACAAACATTAATCCAAGTAAACAAGCATTCAAATATGAGCTAAATGGACAATTATAACAATAATGGCAATTTCGTAATTAAAGAGTCAAAAGTCTAACAAGCATGAAATCATTAGCAATGTCTCTATAATCTTGATGAATGAACTTGCATAGGCTATCATGTAGTAAAATGGTTATCAAATCATCATAAACAATGGATCTATACTTAGGTTTACAAAAATGCATGGAAATCACTACTTTACACCAAAATCAAGCCAACAATCCGATATACTCCTTTGGATCCGTGTGAGAGATAATCACCACTCACCAAATCACCTAAACAACCCAAAATCAACACGCTTCAGATCTGGACAGCGAAGGATCTAGCTTGATCTATCACCAATCCGCTTCAAACGATGAAATCTCTCTTCGAAGGATGAAGATCTTCAATCCAAGCTCTTCAATCTTCGATTTGATCTTCGATATGGATGGAAGGAATCACTAGATTAAAGTGGAGAAAAGAAGTGAAGAAGTGTAGAAGTCGAGCTCTCAAAATGGCAGCACTTCGTCGCTTCGAAATCCGGATCCCAAAAATGAAGAAATGGACGAGTATTTATAGCTGAAATCCTCTCTTAAGTCGTCACTCGGAATTAAGTCGTCTGCCTTCATAAGTCGTCCACGACATACGACTTATAAAATCCTACAACTTAACGTACCCAGCGACCTACGACCTAATGCGCGCGACCTACGACCTAACACTTAGCAGATCAGTGCCTTCATACGACTTAACAGCTTCTCCGACCTAAAACCCACACATCCTACGACTTACTATTTAACTTATATGCGCGACTTAACACATGCCAACCTAACTCCTAGATCGCTCACGACTCAGCGACCTAACTCCTTAACCCTTCACGTGACCTAAAACAATGCGCATTCGCGACCTAACATCACTAACTCGCTAATTACTGGTTCTTACGACCTAACTCTTAGGTCGTCTACGACCTAACCACGCTAACTCCTATAGGTCGCTACTCACCAGTTCCTTAGGTCGGTCGAATACTTAGGTCGGTCGAATACTTAGGTCGGTCACTCGACCTAACCTATCCCACAACCTAGGCTTAACACACTATTCCCTTAACTCGGCCACGACTCAACTGAGTTACGACTTAACTGCTAGACTTAGGTCTCTCACATCCTAACTCCAACACTCTTTAAGTCGGTCAGTTCCTTAGATCATCTATCTCTTAGGTCGTACACTTCCTAAGTCGGTCACTCGACCTAAGCCACCCCATACGACCTAACTTCCCAACGACTTATTCCAATGCCTAGGTCGCTCCAAACCTTCCTATGACCTAAGACGTAGACTCTAGACGACTTATCAACAATGTGACCAAACATCATTTGTTTAACGATGTTTCGATCCGTAAAAATACGGGTCGTTACATTCTCTCCCCCTTAGGAATTTCGCCCCCGAAATTCCAAACAAACAGAGCAATCAAAGACTATTCTGCATGCCTACCATCCATAGCAATCAACAAACCATGCATCCAATTCTAGCTTAGCATGCAGAATTCTAAGACTTAGAACAAGTTACAATGTCGTTAGATGACACGACACCTTAGGGCCATACCTTGAAGAGTTCAGGATGAGCTGCCTTCATCCTCTCTTCCACCTCCCACGTACAGTCGTTATCATCATCACTCCATTGTATCTTGAGCAACTTAACTATCTTCCTCCTAAGCTGTTTCGTGTCGGTTTCCACTACACGAAGCGGCTTACGAGGTCTCTTATCGACTGGATCAACTTCGAAATCTTCACAGCTATCAGCAAAAACCACTGTATTCGAGTCGTGCACATACTTCCGTAGATATGATACATGAAAAACATTGTGCACACTCGACATCTTCTCTGGTAACTCCAATCTATAGGCGAGCTTTCCAATTCGCTCGATGATCGGGAATGGTCCAACAAATCTCGGAGTCAATTTTCCTTTCTTCCCGTATCGAATAACATTCTTCAGTGGAGAAATCTTCACAAAAACCATATCTCCAACGTCTAATTCCAAATCTTTACGACGCTTATCGGCATAACTCTTCTGTCGATCTTGGGCTGCCTTCATCCATTGCAGAATGATCTCTATGCAATCCGAAGTCTGTCGAATCATCTCTGGCCCAAGTATCAACTTTTCTCCGGTCTCTAACCAACATGTCGGAGAGTTACACGGTCTTCCATACAATGCCTCATACGGTGTCATACCAATGCTTGACTGGTAACTGTTATTGTATGCAAATTCCACCAAATGAAGGTGATCTTCCCATGATCCTCCGAAATCCAAAACACAAGCTCTAAGGAGATCTTCCAAAACTCGGTTGACTCTCTCGGTCTGACCATCTGTTTGAGGGTGATAAGCTGTACTCAAACACAACTCGGTCCCCAAAACTTCCTGGAAGCTCTTCCAAAATCCACTAATGAACAATGGATCTCGATCGCTCACTATACTCTTCGGAATACCATGGAATCGAACAATCCACTTAACATACAACTCTGCCAACTTTGATGCAGTCCTAGTCGATCGAACAGGAATGAATCTTGCACTCTTAGTCAAACGATCTACAACGACCCAAATCCCCTCATTTCCCGTTCTTGTTCTAGGTAGTCCATCAATAAAATCCATCGATACTTGCTCCCACTTCCATGTAGGAACTTCTAATGGTTGAAGCAATCCACTTGGCTTCTTCTGTTCGGCTTTTACCAACTGGCAGTTCATACACTTGGAAATAAAATTTCCAACATCCTTCTTCATACCTTCCCAGTAGTAGGTTCTCTTCATATCCCGATACATCTTATTTCCACCTGGATGAATTGTCAGCTTCGAGTGATGACTTTCCTTTAGAACTTCACTCCTCAATTCATCTATATCGGGAACAACTAGTCGTCCTTGCTTCCGAAGCCAACCCTCTCGATCGACCTCGAATCCTTTATCCTTTTCTGGATCCAATCCAGATTCCAAATCACGGATAATCTTGACAAGCTTATCATCTCGCTTTTGACTCTCGCCGATTCTTTCCACAAGAGTCGGTCTTATTGATAAGTTTGCCAACATCTCAGGTTCCAATTCACATCTGGGCCTGAAGTCAAATCCAGCTAAATACTCGAGATTCTTCCATTCTGAAAACATGGCTCCCAATCCTGCATGTCTTCGACTTAACGCATCTGCCACTGCGTTACCTTTTCCCGGAGTATAAGCTATACCAAAATCATATGATGCTAAAAACTCTAGCCAACGTTGCTGCCGAAGATTCAAATCCTTTTGGGAGAAAAGATACTTCAACGACTTATGATCCGTAAACAACTCGAATCGAACTCCCAATAAATAATGTCTCCACATCTTCAGAGCAAATACAATCGCCGCTAACTCCAAATCATGAGTCGGGTAATTCCTTTCATGCGGCTTCAGTTGTCGACTTGCATATGCAACAACTTTATCCTTCTGCATCAGCACTGCTCCAAGTCCAGTACCACATGCGTCGGTGTAAACCACCATCTCATCATTCCCACTAGGAATAGTTAAAACAGGAGCACTCGTCAATCTTTCTTTCAGGATTCTGAAAGCTTGCTCACACTTATCTTCCCACTTGAACACTTGGTTCTTCTTCGTCAATCCTGTTAACGGTGCAGCCACCTTGGAGAAGTCTTTGATAAACCGTCGATAATATCCTGCTAATCCAAGAAAACTTCTTACATCAGATGCATTCTTAGGTCTAACCCAATCCTGGATTGCTGCCACCTTAGCGGGATCAACCGCTATTCCATTTCCAGAAATAACATGGCCTAAGAACCTCACTTCACTCTTCCAGAAGTGACACTTCGAAAACTTAGCCTTCAACTGATGTTTCCGCAAGATTTCCAAAACAATACGCAAGTGCGTCTTGTGCTCTTCTTCAGTTCTGGAATAAATCAGAATATCATCCACGAACACTAGCACAAACTTACTCAAATGATCTCTGAACACTCTATTCATAAGATCCACAAAATATGCTAGCGCGTTAGTCAATCCAAACGGCATTACCAGCCTCTCAAAGAAACCGGATGGTGTCCTAAAAGCAGTCTTCGGCACACTATCCTTAGCCACTCTCAACTGGTGAAATCCCGTTGCCAAATCCATCTGAGAAAACACCTTAGCTTCGTGAAGCTGATTAAACAAGTCATCTATTCTCGGCAATGGATACTTGTTCTTCTTAGTCACTTTATTCAGCTCACGATAATCCACACACAACCTCAACGATCCATCTGCTTTGGTTACAAACACAACTGGTGCACCCCATTCGGACACACTACGCCGAATGAATCCTTTCTGCAAAAGATCATCAACCTGCACCCTCAACTCTTGCTGTTCCCTAGGCGCCATCCGCCTAAGAGGCATCACAACAGGTCTGGCTCCTTCAACTAGATCTATACGAAACTAGATCTCTCTATGCGGCGGTAACCCTTTGACCTCGTCAAAGACATCCTCAAATCCATTAGCGATCGGCACAGATGATAGTCCATCCCGTGGAACAACCAGCGAATACATGAAGCTCATGAAGACGCCTTCTTCATGCTTACATCGTATCACAATCTTTCGCCCCTCCACATTCTCGACTGTCACTTCCAACCTTTCACAATCAACCTTTGCCGCATACTTCCTAAGCCAGTCCATACCCAAAATAATTCCGAACCCCGCAAAGTTCAGAACAAAACAATCACAAACAAAAGAGCAATCATGACTCGATACAATCAGACCACGGCAAAGCATACACAAACAAGACGAACCCCCAACTGGATTAGTCACAACCAATGGCCTATCAACAATATTCGGTTCTAAACCCAACCGGCCTACAAGTTCACTACAAACAAACGAATGCGACGCCCCAGTATCAAACAGAACTCTAACTGGAACACCACATAGGAAAAGAGTACCTTGAACCACCACACTCTTCCCTTTCTCTTCAGAGGTAGGAGCTTTCGAAGACGACGGAACAGCCCCCAAAGCATAAGCTTGCACAATCTGTTTGTCCTTCCTCGGTTTTGGACAATTCTTCCTGATATGCCCCGGCTTGTCACAGTTGTGACACTTCATCGGTACCTTCGGATTCTTACAATCCTTCGAGAAATGGCCCTTCTGCTGACAATTGTAGCAAGTCACTTCGCCCTTCGGCTTCTTCTGTCCATCCTTACCCTTCTGCTGCTGCTGCTTCCTCTTCTTGTTTCCACTCTGCTGTGGTTTAGACTCTCCCCTGGTCACAGCAACAACAGATCCTTCCTTAGGAAACAGACTCTCATGCCTGAGAGCTTTCTCCACAAGCTTCTCAAATGAATCGTCCAAATGATCCACCAATTGTCTCCTAAGATAACTGTCCAAGCCTGTCACGAACTTCTCATTCTTTTGATAAGCAGATTCAATATACGACCGGGCATACTTGGACAAAGCTTCAAACTCAGAAACATACTCAAGAACTGGTCTTCCTCCCTGCTTGAGCTCCACGAACTTCTTGAACAGAACAGACTTCTGAGCTGTAGAAATGAACTTAGCTTCAAATCTGACTTAGAATTGCTCCCAAGTAATCTCTTCCTCTGGAGTATTGATGGTAATAGAGTTCCACCAATCAGAAGCTCTCCCTTGAAGCTGTATTGATGCCAACTTCCTCTTAGTTGCATCCTCAATTCCCAAATCACCAAAGATCCTTCTACAAGCATCTATCCACCTCTGAACTTCAATGGTTGATTCTGTTCCCAAGAAAACCTTTCCTCCAAGAGCAGTATAGTCCTTACACAGCTTAGCAAAATCCACCGGTCTTGGAGTTTGAACTTGAAATCCAACATCCACCGATGGCCCCGGAGCTGGCATCCTTCTCATGATCGAAGTCATCATAGCTTCGAACATAGCAGCATAATCAGCAGCCCCTTCAGTAGCACGGCCTTCCCTAGCAGCTGGAGTTCCCTCTTCGACTCATTCTCAATATCTATAAAAAGGAATGATCAGAACATCTAGAGAAACAACTGCGTAAAGGACTCAAACTCTACTAAGCTACTATATATTATATAGTAATCATCCATCAAAATACAATTACGTCTCTCATACGTAGTTACGTCAGCGAGCGTTGGGTAAAATCGATTAACCAAAGCTCTGATACCAAATGTGACGACCACCCATAACCCCTGCACTGAACCTCGAGAAAGTGCGCTGTAAAGAGTGCCAGGCAGCCATGGACGATTGTCAGGGTAAATTAAAACAACAGAATCTATCGTATTACTCACAGCGCATGGACAAAATACAATAGAACATACATATAGTGAAGCTTCACAGATTAGAATCTCATCAATAAAACTTCATAATAGTTGAATACAACATCTGAATAGTCAATACAACAAGCCTCACTACATAACACTCAGAGAAAATACAAACAGCGGAACACCCAGTACATATAATAAGAAGATAATATGCAACCCTCCAGCTCGTCTTCGATATCAACACCGTGGAAAGCAAGAACAGCACCTGTCACCTGCTACCTAGTCTGCCCATCCCAAAATGGACGAACAACCCAAGGCAATAAGAGTTCAAAACATAAAGCCTTGAGTCAGACAACAGTCTTAGTGAGCAGTAAATTAACTAACAACATACCAAAAGAGCATAAAGGAAAAGGAATAGGAATACAACCCTCCCACTCCACCTCTTTCTACAGTGATAGCCCCCAGACACACACTAAGTAGAAGCAAACATAGCAACGCATAAAATTTAAAGTAAAGCAATTATCACTCGAGTCAAGGGCGATGTTTTCCAAGTACAAAGCCCCAAGGCCTAAACCAAGATCAGATAAGCACCCAGAAAATACCGCTCTTGAGACCGAATGACGATACAACCAAACATCCATGACTCTGGCTATCACTGTTATCATTGCCTTGATATCATCGTTAATTGAATGACCGGCTCATTCTTTCATCCGCCCGTCAAGGGCTAATGGAAACCCTGGTTCTAGACATAACTCCGCACGTCATCGTGACCCGTGCCTAGGACTATCGAATCTGCCCAGAGTACTTGACTATCAATCATTAGCCTTCAGGGACTATCGAATCTGCCCAACGTACTCTTGCTTTGAGCATGCTAGAACCTTCAACAACGATGAGATCTCAGCCTTCTAGTCATCCTCCTCGACGACTATTTCCATACTAGCTCAAGCGCCTCTCGAGCAAACCATTATCCTCTAACTCGAACAACATCACCGAGTTAACAACATGCTTGGAATGATCCCGTCTGGATTAGACCAAGACTATCTCATCTCATGCTTCGCCTCATCATCATCATCATAGCAAAGCTTCATCTCAACATCATCATCATCAAATCTATGCATAAGAGCTTTATCATCCGCTACATATGCCACGAGCAGCTTTCTCGATTCAAGAGCCTTTCTCTTAGCTTTTGAATCATCTTCGGTCTAAATCAAATCATCAATCATCTAATTCATAGCAACCAATCAAAACAAACATTAATCCAAGTAAACAAGCATTCAAATATGAGCTAAATGGACAATTATAACAATAATGGCAATTTCGTAATTAAAGAGTCAAAAGTCTAACAAGCATGAAATCATTAGCAATGTCTCTATAATCTTGATGAATGAACTTGCATAGGCTATCATGTAGTAAAATGGTTATCAAATCATCATAAACAATGGATCTATACTTAGGTTTACAAAAATGCATGGAAATCACTACTTTACACCAAAATCAAGCCAACAATCCGATATACTCCTTTGGATCCGTGTGAGAGATAATCACCACTCACCAAATCACCTAAACAACCCAAAATCAACACGCTTCAGATCTGGATAGCGAAGGATCTAGCTTGATCTATCACCAATCCGCTTCAAACGATGAAATCTCTCTTCGAAGGATGAAGATCTTCAATCCAAGCTCTTCAATCTTCGATTTGATCTTCGATATGGATGGAAGGAATCACTAGATTAAAGTGGAGAAAAGAAGTGAAGAAGTGTAGAAGTCGAGCTCTCAAAATGGCAGCACTTCGTCGCTTCGAAATCCGGATCCCAAAAATGAAGAAATGGACGAGTATTTATAGCTGAAATCCTCTCTTAAGTCGTCACTCGGAATTAAGTCGTCTGCCTTCATAAGTCGTCCACGACTTACGACTTATAAAATCCTACAACTTAACGTACCCAGCGACCTACGACCTAATGCGCGCGACTTACGACCTAACACTTAGCAGATCAGTGCCTTCATACGACTTAACAGCTTCTCCGACCTAAAACCCACACATCCCACGACTTACTATTTAACTTATATGCGCGACTTAACACATGCCGACCTAACTCCTAGATCGCTCACGACTCAGCGACCTAACTCCTTAACCCTTCACGCGACCTAAAACAATGCGCATTCGCGACCTAACATCACTAACTCGCTAATTACTGGTTCTTACGACCTAACTCTTAGGTCGTCTACGACCTAACCACGCTAACTCCTATAGGTCGCTACTCACCAGTTCCTTAGGTCGGTCGAATACTTAGGTCGGTCGAATACTTAGGTCGGTCACTCGACCTAACCTATCCCACAACCTAGGCTTAACACACTATTCCCTTAACTCGGCCACGACTCAACTGAGTTACGACTTAACTGCTAGACTTAGGTCGCTCACATCCTAACTCCAACACTCCTTAAGTCGGTCAGTTCCTTAGATCATCTATCTCTTAGGTCGTACACTTCCTAAGTCGATCACTCGACCTAAGCCACCCCATACGACCTAACTTCCCAACGACTTATTCCAATGCCTAGGTCACTCTAAACCTTCCTATGACCTAAGACGTAGACTCTAGACGACTTATCAACAATGTGACCAAACATCATTTGTTTAACGATGTTTCGATCCGTAAAAATACGGGTCGTTACAACCACCAAGCAGCCCATAGCAACCCCGGCCTTCCTACTGCCCGCCTCCACATTCCACCCTATCTCCAGCCCCGAACTCACAAACAATAGCCTCTCTTTCTCCCCTTCAGCAAACCCATTATCGTGTGCCCATCGCCTGACCTGAAGCGAAGCTGCTGCTCCAGCAAAAACATCGACCTAACTATTGTTGTAATGACCCAGAATTTCAGTCATTTGAACTTAGGATATTTAATTGATTTTAAATATTCAATAGTAAATTTTATAAGCAGAATAACTTATATTTCGAATATAGTGATTTAATTGGATAATTAAATTGTTAATTTAATATTTGAAATTGTGTAAATAATTGGAATTTGGATTTAATGCGAATAAAAATGATTTATAAAGTTGAATTAAATTCTATTTGATTTAGAACGGTGTTATAGAACTTTTAAAATTGAATTAAAAGTTAAATTGTAGAAATTGAATATTTTAATATTTAATTGACGAGTGAAAATAACAATTTTTTAAACTGTCTCGGATTTTGATGAAACTAGTTTCATTGGATCCGTAATGTTATATTATTGTAGGATTTCAAATTTCGTGTCAATCGGATTTACGGTTTGTCCAGGGGAAGCTAAAACGCGTAGAAATCTGTTTAAGTGAATTTTAAATTTAAATAGTCGATTTGAAAACCTACCTTCCAAATACGATAGAATTGGCTCTCGTTATATATTTCATTATGTTTGGAATAAGGGTAAAACATTATAAATGCTAGGCGGCATGCCTCGTTTCAAGTTCGGAAAAGTTTCGGATGAATAGCGTCGTCAAATTTTCTATAAAAGGACGTTGTTTTTTCTATTTTGCAAAAACCCTAGCCTATCTAGGTCACAGCCACCACTAAACATTTCGATGGTCGAAATTATTCAATTCTTCTCTCCTCAATATCTCTTAATCCATCAATCTATACGAAAATGTTTCAACTAAGAAATTGTAGAGGGTCGTCGAGATTGGATTTCAAGCTACGGATCGACGGCGATTTGCATTTGAATGTCGTTCATTCAAACACAATTTTCGAGGGGAGAATGACACCGAGTTCGACAGGCCTGTGACCGATGGGGTGTCTCGCGAAGTTCTTCGTGGTGGCAGGCCTGATCGTCATCACGATCGAAGAAAATGGCTCGATAATTGATCAAAGAGGCGGTGGCATGGGTTGTTTCACGCGTTCGATACCTGATGGAGAATGAAAGGCTCAACTGGCCACGATTTGATCAAAAAAATGAACGGCCTTGGTTGAAGTTAGGTTTAAAATAAATAAAAATAGTAAATTAATTTATATATAATTCGTATAAACTTTGTAATGCTATAACTTGTTCATACGAGGTTCATTTTTGACGAAACGAATTGCGTTGGGTCCTTATTGACGAGCACTACATTTTAGAGCTGGTTTGGAGTTGATTGGAGCCAGTGTAAATTTTGGGTAAAATTAAACGCTCGTTTAATTTTATTCGGAATAAAACACTGCAACTGCTATTGGAAGCAATGTGAGTACAACTCATTCTTTCCGACTCACTGATATTTTTATATAAGTGAGAATAAATTTATTTTATGATGATTGATGATTGTTTGGATGATATATGATATATACTGATTGGTATTTGGATATATATTCCTGCCTATTGGAGCAGATGAGACCCTATACGTTCCAGTGTATGGGCGGATGACCCTTTGTACGCCCGTCTGCCTCGAAGCGAACATTGTACATATATTTCTAATATGTATATTTGTTGCAGGTGACAGGTTAGAGGTATCCAACTGGATTCCTCACAGGTATTGATTTATTTATAGATATTGTGATATATGCTGTTATCATATGATATATGATGTTTTGGATGTTGTGATTGATGTATTTAGTGTTGTTGCAGCATTGGCCCTATTTTGGTAATTTTAAAATGGTAAAGTGATGATTTCGAATTTAAAAGGATTTTCAAGTGATTTTGAAAATAGATGTTTTATTGAATTTTTGAATGGTTAGGAAATGAATTTATTTGGAATAAATAAATGTTATAATTTTTATGTTATAAAAATTATGATTTTTGTGAAATATTATTGAAATGTGATTTTTGAAATATAAAGTTGATTACTTTGTAAATAGTTTAAATTGGGATTTTTGAAATGATTACAAACGGTTATATATAAATATAAGATTTATTAAATTGATATTTTATAAATCAAAATGATGGGATTATAAAGGAGTTTTATAAGTGTTAGAAAAGGAGTTATAAATGGATTTTATAAGTAAATAAGATTTGTGAATTTGTGAATTTATAAACTGAATGGATTTGGTAAAATAAATGATTTATAAGTAAATAACTTATAAATTGGATTTTTGGCATGTAAACGAGTTTTAAATGGAATTGATTTATAAAGGGATTTTATTATGGATGTAGAAATGTGAATTTATAAACATCGTTTTATAAATCTAAAATCAATTGAATTTGATAAGTTAAATATAGAAGTTTATTAAAGGTATTATATCCACGATTTTGGACAGTGGATAATCCTTTAATTAAAAGCATAGAAATAATGAATTTGGATTAAAGGAGTTATATTCGCGATTTTGGACAGTGAATTATCCTTTAAATTAAATGTTGAAATAATATTAAATTTGGTAAACAAAGTATATTCACGATTTTGGACAGTGAATAATATTTTAAATTAAATAAATGTTTTGGGAAGTGATATTTTAAATGAAGATAAATGATTTAAAGATGTTTTAAAATGTGATAAGTATTGAAACCATAGATTTTAACATTCAATGTTGAAATAGACATTTTCGAGAAGTAAGGAAATGATGGACTATAACACTGTTGTTATAGTAAATGGTTTTCGAAAGGAAATGTTTTGTATAGTATTTGGGATTTATATATCTATCTTATTTTCGAATCCTTATACTAATGGTTTTGGGTTGTCATAACGATGTTTTATACAACAATCGTTTTGACCCAAATAAATGTGTTTAAAGAGAATGTTTTCCTTAAAGAATAAAAATATATACTTAATCGTGATTTAAGTATATGTAACATTTTCTAAGTCTTGAAAATAAATTGATTTGTGAATTACTTATTATTAAATAAGTATATGGAAATGTTTTCCAATATTGAAATGGTTTTGAGATTATATCTTTTTAAAGATAAATTGAAGTGAATATTTGGCAAATGATTGAATTAAAAAAAGATTAATTTAAAAGGGCCTAGTGATTGTATATGGTGCTAAATATTTGTTTGTTTGCTTTGATAGTTAAATAACCGACTATCAAATCTGGCCATTTTAGTTCCTCGACTTGATGTGGGAACTATTTAGTCGTACACTTAGTATGTAGCCTTCTGTGTAGGCTTGATTATTGTTTGTGTTGAGGATGTTGATTCGTATAGTGCGGAGTATTACATCAATCTATCGAGCTTCCTTCTTGGACCGAAGGATAGCAAGTTGAAAGTTGGAGACGTGATAAGTCTATAAGACTTAGTTTCTATGTGAGGTTGAGAAATGCTTTTGCGTTGTTGGTGCGAAGAGATCGGGATCAGATTTATCTGAAAACCACTTCGGACCAACGTATATGCGATGATTGTGCAGGTTGCTTGTGATGATATTGATATTCAGAATTTTCATAGTGGGGGACTGCTTGTTAATCGTTTGGGGTTAAAATCCCAATATACAGCCAGTAGCAGTGGTCTCTTCATTATGAAATATCCAATGCAAGGACTATTCGCTACTAATCCTAGGGATTTCCCGACAGGATGTGGTAGGAAAGTACCTTCGGTTTGTCCTGTTCCTGGATAACTTGTATAGATGTTTGTCTCACATTGCATTTCTAAGATTACGTACATTGGTTTTTACAAACGTACATTAGTGGTGGCGGAGAAGGCAACTTCTCTTAGCTTAACACTCTCCTTGAGACGTATGAGCTTAAGGGTTGTATTTTTGTGGAAGGCAATTAGTAGTCAACGGAAATGGCCATGTGGCGTTCAAAGTGATGTGATATGTGATTTGTGAAAGGTAATCGTTACCTCAGGCCTCATCAACCAGAAATGACAAAAACAAGGTTAGATGCGGCAAGGCTAAGTGGGCGCTCCCAAGTAGTATATGATCATCCTCTTCTAGATATATCTTTACATGCTATGACGTCGTGTATCTGATTATTGTGGTTTGTATGCTAGAGGGCCCTCGTTAAAGGTCGGTAACAACCGGAGAATGACATATTCGGTACCATCTAGTTATAGAGGTGGGCCGGTCTTGTGTTGGTAGAGGGCAGATGTTTTGTGCCTCGGGACATCCATCTAGAGGTGTACCCATCAGAAGGTAGTCCCTTCACCTGGTCATTTGTATGAAAATCCAAACTCCACTACGTACCTGCCATTTTGATTGTATTACCCATTTTGGGCTATATGCTGGAATTTAATCAATGTAACAATTTCGGCTATGATTAATATTATTTGTGCAGTGGACACTATTATAATATAACATGATTTGATATGAGATGTTTTAATTATCGTAGGGTAAAAACATGTCCGTGTTTATGTGTGGGCGTGTCTTACGAGATACTTTTGTTTTGAAAGGAAAAGCTTGGTAATTTAATAAATTCAGTCGAGTGTGTTTCTCACGCTGGTTTACCAGACTGATCCGGACGTTCTTCCCTTTCAATGCTCGGGTCAGACTGAGTATATTTACAGGTTTAGATTTGGTGCTTTTGGAGCTTCAGCAGGAGAGCTGGAGATCTTCATTTTCGTAATACACGCATCTGTTTTGCTTATCCACTGCATTGTTGCTTAGTTGTTTACATTGTCAACATTTGTGAGGACAGGTTATTATAACTGTCCAGGCTGATGATTTGTGATTGATTGTTGAACTCTGATTGATGTATGTATATACAGTTTCTGTTTTGTAAAGATCATTGATATGATATTATATGTTTTCTGCTGCGATGTGAGATTCTGTATTGTTCTGTTTGGTTCTCTCTTCTCTCTTCCTTCTCTTCTCTTCTTCTCCCTTCTTTTCTTTCTCTTGAATTTCCGTCGGTATGTGCTAATTGGGTCGGACATGTGTGGATTATTGTCGATTCAAGGGTACGGATTTGCGGGTCATCACAACCGTTCCCCCTAACACTCGCTTACCACTATCTCCCTGCGCTGCAGCCTCCCAGCTCCAACCATGCATCGAGAACAACCACCGTTAACCTAAGCACAGCCTCTGGTTTGCCTCGGCCCGCCTATCTCCTCCTGACACCCGAACCTCCACCATCTACCGGCCAGTCACAAGTCGCCCTCCGCCCTGGTTGTGGCCATCTTAGCAAGCACCCTACCAATAACCGCAAACCATTTCCAAACCCCCTATCACCGCATTTCCCCTCCAAAGCCACGTCCAAACCTTGCTCCACCATTTTTCTCTAACCCGAGCACCCATGGCAGCTGCCTCCAACACACAACAGCCCATTTCCGAACTCGCTTCCTTGCATTGTCACCCACAACTCCATGCGACCCAGCACTCTACTTTTCTTGACCGCACCTAGCCTCCTTGCTCCTCTTTTCTAAATTAATATGTTATACATATTGTTTTCCATTGCAATCCTTTCGTCTATAAAAAAAGATATTGATTTTTGAATATTGTAATATATATATATATATAAATTGGTTTTATTAGATGTGTTTTAAGAAGAAAAAAATTTTGATTTTGAAATATTATATATCAAGATTTTATTTTGATATGTTTTTTAATTAAATATTAATTTTAAAACATATATATATACATATATATAAAGACTTTATTTTGATATGTGTTTTAAATTATATATTGATTTATATATATATAATGGTTTTATTTCGATATGTGTTTTAAATTGAATATTGATTTTAAAATATATTGTATAAAGGTTTATTTTAAATATGTGATTAAATTTTAGATTTCTAAAAAATCTATATAGTTTGTTTTCATCGAATTATCGAATTAGTTGCTTTGCTTGTTTCCGTTGCTGTCTGGAGATTTTTTTCGCAAGTCTAGCTTGTCTGTGCTTATCCGCATCCAATTGCTTTTATTCTCGATTCTCTAGCCTCGAAAGGTGAGCGATCACTCACGATGAACATTCTTATATTTAGTAAATTTATCTCACATGAAATGACGATTGAAATATGTTGTTAGATTTGGATGGTTAGTTATTTAATTGTTGAATATGATGTTATCATTTAAAATTGTTAACCTATGTTAATTGACATATGACACCCTGACCTGTTGAATATATATTTTATTTAAATGGTTAACTATGATCATATTTGCTATTGATATGCTATGTCATTTTATATTATTATTTTATTATTCTCACTCTATAGATAGTTAGGAATTCCCTATGGGTTGAAATGATACATACCCAAATGATATTATAGATTAGGGAAAATCGTTATGGGTTGAAATGATAAACCCAAGCGACTTTATTGATTTTGAATTTTGGGATTGCGGGTTGAAATGATATATATCCATAAATTTAAATTATTACATATTGAAATGATAAATATCCATATCACTTTACCATAGGATAGAAAAATATATGGACACCGTCCGTCTATTTTTGAAAAATGATTTCCAAAGTTCTGAAAGGAAATGTGTAGGTTTTAATAACATTGATTTTTAAATATAATATAAAGATTTTTATTTTAATATATGTGTAAAATTTAGATTTTTAAATTATTTGTTTTGAAATTTTAAATTTATAGGTTGAGTTTTGAAAAAAAAGCTATAAAGTTTTAGATTTTACTTATAATTTTATTATTTTTGAATATATATAAAATAAGATTTTATATAATAAATTAAGTAAAATAAAATTTAATTTAGTAATAATTAATATAATAAGAATTTAATTTAACTAATAAATATGCATATATATATATATATGTGTTTTAAATATTTATTTACAATTTACACTAATATTTTAAAATAGATTTTGTAAAAACTTAAGTTAATAAAATTGGAAAGGTAAGTTAAAGTGGACTTGAAATTTTATTTGTCTAAGAATTGTATTCAAAGAAAAATTTGATTTGAAATTTATTAATTTTGAGATTTTAAAGATATGATTTTATAACTTGATAACTAGGTTTTGATTAAATATGATTAAATGAATATTTTCATATTTAAATAAAATTGAATATTTAATATTGATTTAATTTTGGTATTTGAGATTTTATTTAAATGTTAATAAAAATGATTAAGTGAATATTTTCAAATTTAAATAAACGTAAAATTGAATTTTGAAATATAAATGAAGTTATCAAATTGAGTTATTGTAAATTGTTTGAATATTTAAAACCTTGAAACCTATGGAATTCGAAGTGGTTTTAAATTGTATTTCAAACTTGGATTTGAAATCGATATGAATTAAAAATGGTTTTAATGAGAATTTGCATTGAACCTTTAACCCTTTAATTGAAATTGTGGAACTGAGATTGATTTAAATTGAATTTTGGGAACTAAAGTAAATTTGAATTGATTGTGAAATTGGAAGAAACAATTCTAATTTGAATCTATTTTTATATAAACTATTTTTAATATATAAACTATTTTAATATATAAACTATTTTAATTTATAACCTATTTTTAAATATGAACTATTTTTAAAATATAACTACTTTCAATATTAAAATTGTTTAAGTTGGAACTGTTGTGATTTAGATTTAATTGATTTAAATGCGAATACTTAGATATTATGGTTTAACTATTTTGTGGTTATTATTTTGGAAGTGAATATGATTTCGAAAGTGATATGATTTTGAAATGAATTTGATATTTTAATATGAGGTATGAACTGTTTACCACGATATGAAATAAGCGTTTGGTTGTTAAAGAGGTCGGGATCGAATATTTTCATATTCTCTACCAATACTGAAAACCACTTTAACAATTGTGTACGTTGTGGAGAATCCAGAATGAAGTAGGATGGTTTGGCGATGTCTATATGAGGTATGAACGCAGCCCTGACTCCCGCGAGTGTGCTTAATGTGACTAAAACAGGAGCCACGCCGGGCCAAGTGAGGTCGCACCCTCGATCAAGCATGCTTCTTTGATACCATTCTATTACTTTGTGATTTTATTGGGTGCACCTTTGATTGTGGAAGTGTGTCTCGAGGTGGACGGTAGTAGCTGCTATGCATTACCACCAGTCCGGATCCGCAAAACGGTAGTATCCTACCTTGGGCATTGCCTCGCATTCCTTGTCATATGCCTTATCGCACCCACTACGAGTTTGGTTTGTACCGTACCTATGGAGTGCCCTCTGATGGCCCTCCTGTGTACGGAGGAATTATGGGACTATATAGACTATGGGAATATATAAAAATGTGCTAAGGGGGATATGGGTAACGCCTTAACGCTATTTTAATAGTTTACTTTACTATAGAAATTATCTATGTAGCATATTATAGTATGTATGTAGATAGTTAACGGATCCTTAAAGGATGGAAATCCCAAACATCCTTTAAGTTATTTGCATTTCACTTGGATATTTCACTTGAGTTGATTTACTTGCATAAGATGTTAATCCTGACTCAAGTGTTTTATGTTTTGCTTTATGTTCGGGTCAGACCGAGTGTCACAGCATTTGAGACTCACCTTTGGAGTTTGAGCTTTGCTTGAAGATCTGGTTTTTCTATTCAGCTTTCAGTTATTCCAGTTATTTATGTTCAGACTTGTCAGTTTCTTTTGTATTAGTGACTCCTATGTACTTGAGATATTCTGTTGTATTTTGTTTTAAACTCTGACGTTCTATAGTAGCTTCATGAACTACTATTTATCTATTCCGCTGCTTATTGTTACATTACTCTGTGTTTGTGATTCTATGATTGATTAATTACTGTATATGCTAATTTTTGCCAAATATAAATTAACAATATGTTGTTTTGGGCAATTAAAGTCTGACATGAGTGGATGATTGTCGATTTGAATGGTTTGAAATAGCTGGTCGTTACATAATGTATCTTAGTTAAGGTTTAAATAATTCATCATAGTTAAACCCTAATTAATTAAATAATCACTTAACTAAATAATAATTAATCAACTAATTAACTTAATTAAATTATAATTAACCATTTAATTACTTTTTAATGTCATAAATCACTAATTAAAAACTTTATTAATCACTAATTAATCACTAACCTTCCTTAAGTGTTACTAAAACCTTAATCATTTACCTAATTAGTATTAAGTACTAATTACTTTTAAACTAATTTATTAAATAAATAAATTATTAAATTATCTAAACTTAGCTCTTTTTATGTTACTAATCAATTTTGGAAAACTTTTGTAAAACATTCCAAAAGAAAACATTTTAAAACAAAAATTAACAATTTTGTCGAACTGCATCCATAACGACTATCGTTATGCATGCAGTTCGCTTAAACTTACTTTAAGTGAAATACTTTGTTTATTCCTTGCTATATAAAGTTTGGAAACATAATTTTGAAATTTTTTGAAACTTAAAAACAAAAAAGACTTAGAAACCATTTTCAAAATTTAAAACTAGAAAACTTCGTTTTGATTCCAAATCGGATCTTATGTCCATCGCAACATACAAAGGTGTAAACTTTGTAATTCTTACACAACTATAACGACCTAGAATTTTGGATATTTGAAATTAGAATATTTAATTGATTTTAAATATTCAGGTGTTGATTTTTAACTTGAATTTCAAATATCACTATTTATAGGATAATTAAATTATTGAATTAAACAATTGGAAATTGGGTAAAATATTGAAACTGGAGTTTTAAGCTGGATAAAAATAATTTGAAGGCTTGTAAAATTTATATTGATAATAATGAAGATAATAAAAGTTTTAAAATTGAATTTGGAAGTGATTTGTTTAGTTTTAAAAATATATCGTTTAAATTGATATTTAAAAAGAACCTTCCGAGACACCGTCTCGAAAATTGATGAAACTAGTTCCATTAGATCCATAATAGTGTATTATTATCGGATTTCAAATTTCGTAGTGTTTGGAGTTGTCGTGTGATCGTACGGGATATAAACGCGCTGAAATTTATATCGAAAATTCAATATAATATTGGGTCCAAAACGCTATCTTCTCCATACAATCGAACTAGGACTCGAAACCTTTTCCATTATGTTCGGAATAGGGGTATAACATTATAAACGCCTAGCGGCATGCCTCGATAGGAGATCGAGATTTTGAGTTGCGTTTTCGAGACAATTTAAAATTTAAATATATATATATATATATAATTATTGACTGGTCAAAAATAAAATTCCATTCACATCAGATTACTTTATGTCTTTCTCAGCCACCTAGGATTTGACCTTAACCCATTCTAACACACTTTCCAAAAACATTTCAAATATAAATATATGTGCCTGCAAGGTAAAGGATCGGCCTCCTCACTTCTTTTTCTTCCCTGTTGCTGAATGTAGACCATGGCCGAACAGTTGAAAAAAAATGAAAACAAGAAAAAATTGTCAGACCCTTCTCGTTCGAACGACTTCCTCTTCCCCTCCTTTCAGATTTATTCACGAATCAAAAAAAAATATCATTGCCTCTTTCAAATCGAAACGCGCTTCTCTACATCATTTCTAAGCGTACTCGAGCAAGTCCAGCTCTCTCTCCCCTACACAATTCAAAAATCGAAAGCCTAAAAAAAAGTATAATAATGGCGCTATTAAAATTGCGTCCTCTCCTCCCTTATAAGTTCTAAACGAATGAAGTAAGACATAATCGCGCCTCTCATTCCCTCCTGCTATTTGATTCTCATCAGCAATTCAAAGGAAAAAAGGGGAAAGCCATCTCGATCGAGGAAGGCAGCAATGAGGTGTATCGCGAGTTCGATTTCGCGTGAGAGCGAGTAAAGAGGAAGTGGTATTATCGGAGACGAGCATGAGGCCAGCGATGCTAGGGTTAAGATTTGCTCGATTGGCCAAGGGAGGGAAGGGAGACAAGGCGATGGCTCGCTTGGAGGGTTCTACGTTCGAATCAAAATCGAAGCCGAGTTCGACATTGCATGGCCGAGGTCAAAGAAGGCGACGTGAGGGGATTTGCTTTAATGGAACTCAAGTTAGGGTAGGTAGTCGCGATGTTTGAAGTGGCGAATGGGCCGCGATGGCGACTCGAGGGGGTAGCTGCGTGCGTGGGGTTTAGGGTTCGGCTTGGGTGGTGGCAGTAAGGTATTTTTATTTTATTTTATTTTAGTAAATTATATATATCTTTACAGATTTGAGAAAAACAGAAAATATATAGATAAGATTTTGAGTTACAGAAAGATACAAAACAATTCTGTTTTAATTTAATGCATATACACAAATTAGAAAAGGATATAAAAATATATACAAATATTTTAGCTTACTGTTTAATTTTAAAAATGTACAATGTTAATTAGGATATATATACACACTGTTATAAAATTTATAATTTGGTCAGAAGAAAAGAAAATGTAAACTAGGTTAGTTTAATTATCATTTAAAAATTAGTTAAGTAAATTTATTAAATAGTAATTGATTGTTCGATTATTTAAAATGTTAATAAATTGTATAATGTTCATACAAGGTCAACTACCATGAAACCAAGTCAAGATTGAAGTGGATTGCAAAACAAAAATCAAAGGGGAGTTAATCTCACTCAAATTGGATTTCCGGTTAATTTAAATAGTTAAAATTTAAATCATTAGATGATTGACTGAAATTGATAATTTATTATCAGTCTGGATGTGATATTATATATAGTAGTATATATATATTAGAGTCATCGATATTCCCGCATTATATAGCGGATGAGACCCTATGTGCCCCGCATAATAGCGGATGACCTTATATACCGCGATATCCCCCTCAAAGTGGGATTAGTATTTTTATATTGTGCTAACATCTGTGGATGTAGGAAAACAGGTTGGAGGGATCCAACTGGATTCCTCAAAAATATTGAAATTTATTTTCATAGTCTGTGATATGATTTATTGATTATCTGTGATAGATTATATTGGAAATATTTTATGCTATGGGTTTTGCTGAATATATTTTGGGTATTTGAGGATATAAAAATATAAAGATTTGATTTTTAAAGGAAAATAAAAGAGAAAATTTTAAGTAAAATAATTACAGTAATTTGGATAAATTAACGGAATGGATTTGGAAAAGGATAAAAAGTTTGATTTTAGATCCTATTAAATAAATTCAGAGCATGTGGAAAAATAAAGATTCTAAATAAATGGAAATAAAAGGGTGTGTGGACTTAAGCGATATTGCTAAGATAAAAGGATTTATTTTTAAATTCAAGATTTAAAATGGGTTGAATAGAGTAGGGAGAATTTTGAAAATGAGTATGAATTGGTATTTCAGTTTTAAATAAGGTTTTAAATCATAATAAAGGAGTGAATATGGAATTAATGGATTTTGGATTAAAATTGGGTAAATCAAAATAAATTTTAAAATGGAATTAATTCAGAGAATCGATTGGGAAATCGATTAAGTGTTTTGAAAACCGTGATTTAAAGGAAAATGAGGGTATGGGAATTATAAACTGGGTTTATAAATAAAGTGAAATATTTATCAGTGGATAAATTTGAAAGTATAAATTCACGGTGGGAATTTACATGAAGATGAAAATTTGTTTTAAAAATAAATAGTGGTTTTATTTTTAAAGGTGTGGAAAAGAAAATTTATGGGCTTGGGACGTAAATTAAATTGGAATAGATCGATGAGGATTTATAAATGATGAGACGGGTTATATTGGAATGGGAAGTGTATTTTCCTGAAAAGCCAAGTGTATTTTCAAAGAAAGATTTCTAAGTATAAATTAAAAGTTTTAAAGTGTTTTAAAAGAATGTTTTCAGGAAATTATTATTTAATTGTTTTAAAATATTAAAAGTAAATATTTATTAAGTGTATTATAGTAGTTAATTGTTTTAAAGATTTAAAGTGGTATTATGATTAAAGGAAAATTATTAAATATTTATATTTTATAAACTAGCTTTATTTTAAAAATAGTTTTGGCTTAAGTTTTACTTGGTAAATTAGTATAGAGTTGCATAACTATCATTATTGAATAAAGTGATTTAAATAGCTTTATTTTAAATTTTTTAAGTGTATATTTTTGGTAAAGTGATTTAATTTATTTAAAATCCAAATTTAATGAGACTTGGTGTCTTTCAGGGGAAATAAAATAAATTGTTTGAATGATTGTTTAATTTGATAGTTAAATAACCGACGATCAATATTGACTAATGCATTGATCGTTCCGAAGATACTGGGATCGGGTTTAATTATCCGAAAACCACTTCGATCCGGTTTGAACGTAGCGAATGAATACCATGAATACGATGAAGACGGTGATTCGGTTTGTCCAGACCCAGGGCAACTTGTATGGATGAATGCTTTCAGACCATCGTCATTGGAGGACGGTGAGCATTCGAAGTAAATGAGTTCATTTATAAGTTAATGTTTAGTCTCAAGCCTCATCAACCGGGAATGGCTAAAACAAGGGAGGTGCAGCAAGGCTAAGTGGGTAGCACCCAATTAGGGTAAGGTCATCCCTGTCTAGAGTCCCTTTTGATCTCGACTTTGTGGGCGGTTGCTGATCCCAACCACGGGGTGATCTTATTCGGACTATCCAGTAAGGGGTAGCTCCAGTCTTGTGTTGCAGAGGATCGGGAGTGGTCCTCGATACGCTGATCTAGGCCAGGTACTGTGACGGGCGGTACCCCAGTAGCCCTGCCATTGTATGGAATCCAATCTCCAATAAGCGCCCGTACGGTTTTGATTGTGCCCAACTATGCTGAAACGTGAGATGCAAGCATTTCAGCTAGATTCTATTTTACTTTCTATAGGCACTACTATAATATTAGATGTGATAAAAATATTTTGGTTATCGTAAGGTAAAAATCCGACATGTTTATTTGTGGCGTGGTATTACGAGATACCTATGATTTCAATGGATTTTGAAAACTTTAATAATTCAATCGAGTGTGTTTTCTCACGTTGGTTTTCCAGACTGACTGGGGTGTTATTTTATTATAATGCTCGGGTCAGACCGAGTATTACAGATACAGGATAGGATGTTGTGGAGCACAGGAGACGAGTTGGATGATGAGGCGTATTTCCATAGATTTGTATATTCTGCTGTGTAAGAACAAGTTACTAGACTGTCCAGATTTGATGTGATGATTGTGTACTCTGATGATTGTAAGTATTAAAATAGTTACAGATTCTTTTGTATAAAATCTTTTGTTATATATTATATCTTGTTCCACTGCGATTGTGAGATTCTGATGTTGTTTCCTACTTTCTTCTTCTACCTCCTTCTTCTTTAACCCTAATGGTTTGTATTTCCGACCACTTTGAGTTGAACTGATGGAGAATATTGTCGACTCAAAGGGGTATGGATTTGCGGGCTGTTACACTTGGTATCAGAGCTGAAGGTTAAGCGAGAACCTTGGCTCTGGTGGGGATTACTCATTAGAGATGGGGTCAGTAGTGCCCTAGAATGAGTTTGAGTGTATGAATAGATATGAGTGCGTATTTGTTAGTGAATATAAAATTGTTTTATATTGTGTTGATTGGTTTGTCGAGTGGCTTATGGATTCTGGTTACAAGTAATTAACTTATTGATAGGGGTCTCTAAACACTTGAATAGAACAATTCGACATAGTGTTTCTTTTAAACAGGGTAAAAGAAATAATTTTGCCTAAATTATTTTTATATATGAAAGAAATAATTTTCAGAAATTATTATTAGTAGATATGGTTGCTTGGTTGTTAGAGAATGATAATACTAAATTATTATCATTGTAGGGTAGAAAATTGAATAAGGAATTGAAATTATAACCAAAGTTAAGGAAATAAATTCATATAACAAAATGAAATTTGTAAATGTGAATTATAATGTGATTTATAATTGAAAAGGGATAAAATTCCAAAGTAATATTTGAATATAGATTGAAAGGATTTGAAATTCGAAAATTTGGAAAATTTAATTTTCTTTGAGTTTGAAAATGATTTTCAAAGGCTTTGGAGGAATAATAGTGATATTATTCAGAAATATTTTTAAATGGGATATGAAATCTGGTGAGATTTGGAATTAAAAATATTTGAAAATTGTTTTTGAAGAGATAAAAGCACTAAACTCTTTTCGGTCGCTGGAAAATAATTTCGGTGATAACTACAGCATCATCGATATTCATTTTCGAGTTTCCAAGGAAGGAATTGCTACCTGAATATTTTGAATTGGGTTTGTTTGCAAAATTGGGTTGGTTTTGAAATGCAAAGGAATAATCTAACTTTGGGTGTATATGGCTTCAAAAATGATTTTTAATGTTTAAGTAATTGTTTAAAAAAAAACTCTCGAGAGTTATTAAAAACGTTTATGGAATATAAATAAGTTTGATAACTTATAAAATTTGAAATTTGTTAGAATAAAATTTCAACTTGAAAAGAGTTAAGTAAAGGTAAGTGTGAAAACGAAATGATTTAGAAGGTAAGCCAATTAAATGAAGTAAATTAAAGGGATTAGTGAATGAAATGCAAATAAGTTGGAAAACTTATATAAGTTAAAAATTTGAATTAAATTGAAGCGTAACTGAATCAAATTAAATAAAAGTGAATTTGAAAAAAAAGTCTAAGTAGACTAGTCTAAATGAAATGGCCATTGAAATAAAATTTATTAAGTTGAAATAAATGTGTGAATGAACAAGCTAATTTAAATTTGTAAGTAAATAGAACTGGAATTAAAATTAAATATTGGAATCACTTTAAATTGTGTTAAGTAAAGTGGAATTGAAAAAAAAAATAGTTTGAGTTGGACTAAAATAACAAAGTTCTGGGAATTAAAATTTATTGGAAATTTGAAATAAATTAGTAAATGGGACTAACTTAAAATAATGATATGGGTCAGATATGAATAGAGGATAGTTGATAGAATTCAATATTTAAAAGTGGAAGGTAAATTGAATTCAAATGAAATTGAAATTTAAAATTTGAAAAAAAAGATATAAAACCAAAATGATAAAGAGGAAATCAATATAAGGAGTGTATAAAATATTTGTATTGAACTTAAGAAGTGGATGGTAAAATTCTTAAGTAAAATTGGTATGGGAGGAATATACTAAGTTAATACTTGAATGAAGATCAAGTAAAATTGTGTAAGGGATAATGGTGGATATGTGACGACCCGACTTCCTATGCCCAGAAAGTCGCATCATTATGAAGAAAGAAAGGGATAGAAAAGAGAAAGAAGAGAAGAAAGAAAGAAACAACAACAACGATCTCACAGCGGAATGAATAAATTATATTAATAACATAAACTATTACATAGTATACAACAATTATCAGAGTTACACAGATACACATCACATACTAGACAGTTATAAACATCTGTCTAGTTATTACAACTCAATACAATACACACACTATCATAGAGATTAACACAGCGGAATACTATATCTACGAACGCCGAAGCCTCCTGCTCCATTGCTCCTCCAGAATATTCGTCAAAGCTAAACCTGAATCCCTTGGCTACTCAAATTCCAACCATTGGTAGTCGTGTTTCACACACTACTACCCTATCTACCTTTATATCCTATATTGGAAAACTTGAACAGGTAATCCAACAAATAGGTAGAAATATATATATATATATATTTAAAATGATACTTTTTATATAGAAATTATTTCTGGGTAAAATTATTTCATTTACCTCTTTAAAACAATATTGTGTCCGTTGGCCTGGTTCAAGTGTTTAGAGATCCCTATCAATAACGTTAGCTACTCGTATTGACCAGAATCCATATACCACTCAACCGATCAATTAACACAATATAAAACCATTTTATATAACTAACAAATACGCACTCTCGAATATATACACTCAGACTCAAACAGGTTGTTACAGATCCTATCTCTAATGAACAATCCTTCCGAACCTAGGTATTCACTCAACCTAGTGTTCTGATATTCACTTAACCAATAGCTTAGGTATTCGCTCAACCTATGCTCTGATACCAAATGTGAATTCATGAAAACAATTATTTATAACAACTTATACTTTGATAAATTTTAATGTATCATATATTTATATGCTTGAGTATTTTATTTTATCTTTACAAATATTTTTAACATTAGTTTTGATAATTATCATATTGAATTTTAATACATAACTTCAAATCACAATATATATACATATATATTATAATTTGAAAACATATCCTTTATTAAATTAAAGACTCCCTATTTATAATATATATACCAATATATATATACATTATAAATAGAAAACATTTATATAAGTTTTGAAAGATAAATCTTACCAATTTTAAATTGTTAGAAAAGATATTAATAAATATTGCCAATTAAATATTATTAACCTTTAAAATGAATAAACTTGTCAATTTACAAAAGAAAATCAACAAATCAATTTAATTATTTATAAAGATTATTAAATTGATATTGCCAAAATTCCGGGATATCACAGGATAAGTGGATGAAAATCAAAATAAATGTGAATAAAAGAAAATCGATATAGCTAATAATCAATTGAGATGAATATGTAGGATGTACGTATATTATTTTATTCGCATAACGATTTGATCCAGATTCGAGCACAGCATTTCGAGATAGTTATATCGATCCGAGTTGGGATTTTTTCACTGCATTTTCAATGGTGAACCCTGGATATGGATTTTTGATTGATTCTGGAAATTCTCTATCATAGTGTATGGCTATGCAAGGAGAATGACGGTTTTTGATCAAGAAACCAAATCTGAGTCCGCACTAGGAAGTTGGGTGAACGATACTAGTTCGGAAGTGAAATTGTGTGATCAAGTAAGAGATGGGATTTGGTATTGTGTACGGATGATATATGTACATCATACATGCTTGAATGAAATAGATATTGAAATTTTGTAAAAGAAGTGAATAAAATGATTTTGAATTCTGCGATTGGATATTATTGCTAAGTAGGATACAGGTATTTAAAAGCAAAAGAAAATTGATGTTTTTTTTATTTCAGAAGACAAATTTGAATTGCCCGACAAAAAGGTATGTATTTAAATTGTTATATGAAATTTGGTGGTTTTCTGATCTAGCCACTGGGCTTTTGTTTTCTTTTGAAATTTGGGGCCTGTAGAGGCATTTGGTAGTTGTTCCGATCCAGCCGTGCAAAGGAGACGCTGGCGAAATTTTTCAAAAATTTAAGGAGTTAGAAATATTTTGATAATTTAAAATTTGGTTTTAAAATTATAATTGGAATGGTTGAGTAAATAATATTCTATGGAACCTATGGATGAGTTTGGAAAGTTAGTAAGAGTGATAATGTGGTTTCAATAAAAATTGTTTTGGGAAGTTGTTAAAACTGTTTGGTTTTTGTGACGACCCGGATTTTTAGCGTATGTTAATTGAGTAATTGACTGGATTAAATTATTGGAATATTGATTTTTTTATGTCGAATGAATAAATTTCTGATAATTTAAAATATTGATGAATTGATTCAAAACTATAATAAATATTGAATTACGAAATCCTTGGGATATGATGGATCTTATGGAAGGCAAAATAAAATAAATTCATAGGAACTCCACCTTATAAATTAAGATAAAATATCCTTAAATAAATATATAAATATAGACAGACTTTAAGATAATTAAAAATATAAAGTATGTAAGTAGTATATTTATGCCATAAGAATTATGTGTATAGGAAGTAGGTATAAATGTAAATATATATACATATATGGTGGCAAGTACATGCAAATAGATGGGTATACAAATAAATGTAAACATAGGTGTATATATAACTTTATATAAGTAAGAATGTAAATAGTATATATATGATGGAAGATATATATAGTGAATATACATGAGGCATATACGTATTTATACAATGAAAGAAAGGGCAAGTATATACATAAGGACATGGATACATACATATATTTTAATTCATATGAATGTATATGTAGACAAAAAGGGGGGACATAGCAATTAATGCAAGCACACAAAAAACAATTAATCAAAATCATACTAGGTCATAGAAAATTGCTGACCAAAGAAAAAAAAATAAAAAAATGAGTTGGTGTACACAGGAAGCTACAGCCCATTCCCTCTATAAAAATATTTGTGCTTTGCTTTATACTTCTTCATTCTAACTGGATTCGAGAACAAGCTAAGTTAAACAAAAGAGAAAAAAAGAACAAACCTGAAAAGAGAACAAAGTCAAGTAAAGATCAGAGACCAGTTTTTCAAGTTTCAAATCTGAGCAAGGCTATAAATTCGAAGCAATTAAATAAGCAAAATCTGATTCAACTCATAAACATCAAGTAT
This sequence comes from Allium fistulosum, assembly GCA_030737815.1. NCBI lineage: Eukaryota > Viridiplantae > Streptophyta > Magnoliopsida > Asparagales > Amaryllidaceae > Allium > Allium fistulosum. The sequence continues at coordinate 76,517,222 of CM060904.1, read as the reverse complement.
TAGATTCAAATTCAACATCAAGTATCAGGCCAAAGATTCAAGCTTTAGTTCAAATAACAGTTCAGATCAAAGCAAGGAAACTTCATGGCTTTCTCTGTTAACATTTCCAAGCGAGTAAACAAAGCAATAACTCTGTTTAAAATTTTGATGCATGCAGTAAACTTGAATTTTATTAGTGAAAATGGTTTGCAAGGTCGATTAAATAGTTATATATATATATATGGATATATTTGTGTGCATGTCAGTGTTTCAGTGTTTTGCTCTGTTCTTCAATTACTGGGTGCAAATATAATTCAAAAAAAAATCAACTGATCTTTCTCTGATTCGTTATATGTTATGATGTTTAAACAAAAATTGTTAGAAACAACAAGATTTAAATTTTAAAAATATTTTAAGTAAGAATTGAAGACAATTTTAACCAGGATATACACATTACAGTAAAAACTTGAATATACCAAAATTCCAACTTGAATAATTTGTGGATTCGTGTTTATAATCTGATTTATGTTCGCAAACTATGATTTTTAGAGAAAGTATCATGATTTTTAGTATTGTAATTCGAGATGAAATGTATGTTGAATGGAATTTGGGATTCGAGCGATTTCTGGCGATCGGTGTAGTTTTGGGAGTCAGGATCACTTCTGGAGGTGGCGGAAAGTTGGTCGAGCTTGGCAAAAATGGTCGGAGAAATTCTCTAATGTCGTGGCGGAGTAGGATCGTCGAAGTAGGGTTTTGTCTCAAGTTTTGGTCGAGTTAAGGAATTGAACCATTGCGGTGTCGATGTGGGATCAGACGTGTTCGGTCGTGGAGGATAAGGCAGAGGATGGTTAGACGAAGCCTAGGCCTTGGTGGCGTGGATGATGGTGGTGGATGTGGTCATCGGCAAGGAGAGTTTGTCGATGAAGTTGGATCCCAGATTGAAGCTGATGGTTCATTTTTGATTGCGGGTAAGTTTTGGAAATCTGGGTGGTCGAATAGAAAGTAGGGGTCGTGGACGACTTGCCAGTGATGGCGGCAGTGGTCGGAGGCCGGTCAGGCAGCTGTACACGTGTACGCGTTTCAGCTCGTCTATGTTGCGTCTCTGTGTTTCGTTTGCTTCGGGATAGATGGTGATGTACTCGAGATTGATCTCGAGTTTGATCGGGTAATGTTTGGGATTGTTGGCTCGGGAAGAAATCAGGGTTAGCACGGGTAAATTATAGTTTGGGCTCGGGCCTATAACTTGTATTTTTGCTTTGTTGACAAATTAAGCAAGTTTAAAAAAAATTATCAAGAGGAATAAATTTTAAATTTTTTTAAAATTGTTGTTTAAAAGTAAATTCTATAGAAGGTTAATTCCTATATGGGTTGAAGGGTGATTTAAATGATGTTATTAAATAAAGTATAAATTATTAAGGATGGTGAATTGATTAATGTAATCAGTTAAGGGGATAATTAATGAATTTAAATTATTATGGTAATTAGTTAATTAGTTTGTGTAACCAATTTAAAGGATTGATTTATCAATGTGATTATTTATTAAGTTATTAATTAAAAAGATGATTAATTAAAGATTAATCACTTAATGTAATTAATTAATGATAATTATTTTAGTTAAAGGATAATTGCTAAATGTCATTAATTAAGAAGGTTAATTATTGAGTAATTACTAATTGTGATTCATTTAATGATAATTACTCAATGGAAGTAATTGAGGAATGATTAATTTGTGTAATCAATTAAAGTATGGATTAATTAAGGAAATTAATTAAAGAGTTAGTTAACTAATAAATGTGATTAATTAAAGGATAATTAATCAATGTAATTGATTATTAATTAGAGTAATTGATTAAAGATCAATGTAATAAATTATTATTAAGTACTTTATGAGAGTAATTAAAGGATTAATTAATGTGAATGGTTGAGGTTAATTAATTTGTGTAATTAATTAAAGGCTAGTTACTTTATGATAATTAAAGGATGATTAATTAATTTATTTGTAATTAATTAATGTTAAGTAAGCAGGATTAAGGTAATCCAAGTGATTAAAGTTGGTAATTAATTTAATTAGAGATTAATTAAATTAATTAGGAATTGTATATCTTATAAATCTTGCTTATGGATAGTTGAATGATATTGAATGTCTTGATTGGTTGATATCTCTGATATGATATGTTTTGTGATATGATGTGTTTGGATAGACTATGATAATATGGTTACCTATCGATGATGAATTGCTATGTAAAAGTGACATCTTGTCTTTAAGGTTGAATTATATTTCACTTGAATAACTAGGATTAAGAGGGTATTGAATTCGAAGAGACCGGAGTCGGGTATTAGGAAATACCCGAAACCACTTCGGTTCTTTATAGATTGATTTGTGAAATCAATTGACTGGAATGGAATGATTTAAGTGAATTTGACCATTTAATCTAAGTTTTGGTACTTAGAAATTGATGTGTGAAATAAGTGTTGTCTTTAACAAATTGTGAATTTGTAAATTGATTCGAGTTACCCCGGGTTTTAAGAAGATTTATGCATTAGTATTTCCTATTTAGATGGGTTTACTCACGCTGGTTTCCAGCCTGACCCGGGTGTTACTTGATGTAATGCTCGGGTTAGACCGAGTATTACAGATTTTCAGGTAAGGACGTTCTGGAGCTCAGGAGACGAGCTGGATGGCAGGAACGTATGTAGTGTTTTCGTTGTGATATTTTTTCTTTTTATCTGAGACATGCGATTTGTATACGTCCAGTGTTTGTGTATGAGTGTAACTCTGATGTACAAATATAATTGACAGATACAGGTATTCTTTTGTAAACTGTTATTATTTGATATTATATTTTAATCCGCTGCGATTTGTGAGAATCAGTGCTGTGTTTCTGTTTCTTCTTCTTCTATCTCTTTCTTCTTTTCCTAACTATTTGGGATTTTCGCGATCGAAAATTTCGGGTCGTTACATTTGGTATCAAAGCCAGGTTAAGCGAGAACCTTGGCTCTGGTGGGTTTACTCATCAAGGATAGGGTTAGTATTACCCTAGGATGAGTTGAGTGTGTGTGTGTGTATGTATATATATATATATATATGAGAGCGTACTTGTTATTTTCTTATATAAAGATTTTAAATGATTTTATATAAGAATATATTTTGATATATATAAAGCAATATTCCTTAACCAATAAATGTTAAGGTAATTGGTTGTTAAATTATTGGAATTAAATTAAGAGGTAATAGAAATACAACCAAATTGAAATTAAATAAAAGGTAAGTTTAAAATGGATTCAAACTGAAATTAAATCTTGAATTTGGGGAAAAGTTTCAGAATAAGATAATAATGAATTGGTTTCCAGATATGATAATTTTGGTTATTATTATAAATGATTGTTGTGTTTAATAATAAGATGTGTATTAATGAGTAAGCAAATTGAAATGTTTTAGATAAGTATGACTTATAAATTGGAACTGAAGATGATCTAGATTGTAAAGTTTTAAATCTAAGCCAGAAAATTTGGAATTTGTTTCAAATGTTAATAGAAATAATAAAGAGTATTATTCAGAATATCTTGAATGTGATCTTATTTTAAAATAAGAGTTGATTGAAAGTATTAAAGGAAACTGTTTGAACTAAAACCAAAAGTGGTTTAAAATTTAAGGATAACTTAGCGTGTAAAGGAAATAATATGTATATATGAGGGATATACATAATATCAAAAATGGGTTGAAATAAACTCTAAATGTTGAGTTTTAAATTTGGAATGAGATGTGAAACCCAAGGTGATAAGTTTTGAACTTATAAGATTATTAATGTGAAGTTTAAATTTTGAAGTGGGAATTCAAATTTGAGTAGGGTTGACTGAAGGAATGAATTGAATTTAACTTAGGGAAAGTTAAATAAGTTAACAAGCAACCTGAATTGGAAATTTCAAGATGAACTTGGGATTTAACTTGGGAAGTTAAATGGTTAATTTGAATTGGGAGATTGTGTGATCTCAAATGGGTTTGAGATCTGGAAATTTAAAATGGATGGATGTTTTAGAATAAATTGGATGATGTCATCCTATTGTTGTTAATAATCTTTAAATTGTGAATTGGATTTGTTTAAATGAATGAGAAATGAAGTGTGGTAATATATCCATTATTGTGATAAAAGGGAAATTAAACTTTAATTTGAAATTAAGGATATGGAATTACTTTGAACAGAAAATTTGAATAATTGAAATTGTAAATTAAAATTGTTTTGAACTCTTATTTGAACTTTGAAATAAGTTAAGTAAAGTTTATTTAAAATGAAATTTTGAGAATTGGACTAAAAATTAAATTGTTTAAAGATTTGGATTATTGATTTAAAAATAAAGGTTAATTTGATTTAAGTGGTTAAATCAACATTTGAAAATTTAACTCGAATTTATATAATTCGAGATGGGTTAAAGTTGAGATTCAGATTTCATTAGTTCAAATTGAATTTAGTTTGAATTAACTATAATTGAAGATGGATAAGTATAAAATTCAAATGGAATTGGGATTAATTCATATAGAAATTGAAATGATTTGAAATTGAAGTGGATTCAATTTGAAATTAGTCTAAACTAATTTGAATAATTTGGAATTGCAATTAAAGCGAATATGTTTAAAATCAAATGGAATTTGATTTGAATTTGGAAAGAAACTGATGTTAATTCAACTTGAATTGGGAATAAATCAAGTGCAGGGGAAATTAAAGTTACTCAAATTAAAATTGGGTCAATTTAAATGGAAGTGGAAATTTAAATTGAATTGATGGGGAATTGAACAGTTTGGCTCTGGACTATTTTTAAATAAATCATTTTGATATAAACTGTTTTAAATCTATTTTCCTAACTATTTACTATACAGCTTTTCTTTTAAAATTCCAAAACTATCTTATATTTATTTAAGAACTACTTTTGGAACTATTTAACTATTTTACAACTGTTTTATAAACTAATGACTATTTTTCTACTACTTTATAACTAATTACTGTTTTACGACTATTTTGCAATTATTTAAAATTTCTATAACTATTTGACTATTTTCCAACTATTTTACAATTACTTAACTGTTTTACAGCTATTTTACAAACTAATAATTATTTTCAACTACTTATCTATTTTTAAAATTTTCAAGCTATTTTCTAAATATAAACTGGTCGGAGTTCAAACTGTTATTGATTAAATACCCAACTGAGATAAGTATTAAAGTGATAATCCAAATGGGGATCTAGGCAAATGTGGATAAGTGAATAAAACTAAAGTGAGATGAATAGAAAGGAAATTGATTTAACTGATAATCAATGAAGATAAATACGTAAGATGTACGTATATTATTCTATTCGCATAGTGATTTGATCCAGATTCGAGCACAGAATTTCGAGATAGTATAATCGATCCGAGTTGGGATTTTTCACTCGATTTTCAATGACGAACCTGGATATGGATTTTTGGTTGATTCTGGATATTCTCTATCATAGTTGTGACTATGCAAGGAGAATAACGGTTTTTGATCAAGGAACCAAATCTGAGTCTGCACTAGGAAGTCGGGTGGACAATACTAGTTCGGAAGTGAAATTGTGTGATCGAGTGAGCGATCAGATTGATATAGCGTACAGATGATATGTGTACATCGTACGGGATTTGAATGAAATTGATATTGAAAATTTATGGATAAGAATTGTAAAATGGTTTTTGAAATGAAAAGTATATTTTGTGGAATATATGCTGAGGTAAAATGGAAATTGGAAATTTCTATGATTAAAGATTCACTTTATGAAGAAAAGTAATATGGTTAATAACTTTATAAAAGAGTAATCAAATTGAATATTTGATTTGGAATAAACAAAGTTATATATCTTTGTTATATATGGTAAACTTCCCTTGTTGAATCTATTGCCAGAAGAAAAGGGTTTTGGAAGTATTTGAAGTATAAAAGTGAATTTATAGAAGTATGAAGTGATTCAAAGATTTCCCAAGGTTATTATATATATATATATATATATATATATATATATATATGTGTATATATAAAGGATTTTGTGAAAATGATTTTGGAAAAAAAAGTTTTGGGAACCTATGGATTTCTAAAAAAGGCTTTTGATTTTTTAAGGAAAATCAAATTTGGAACTTGGAAAGCCTAGTTTGTGAATTATCGATTTTGGGATAATCGATTTTGAGAAAGGAGATTTATATGAGATTCATACTTGGTGTATAATTTGGAAATACTATATATATATATAGTATAAAGTGTTTTGAAGTGGCTCTGGGGAAAAAGGCGCTCCCTAGAATGAACTTCTCAGGAGTGCCACAGGGTGGTACTGCCTTGAGCCCTAGGGGGGTTCTAAAGTTGATCCTGTGAGGAGTCCGGACAAACTAGTTCCTGAGGATTATTGGGTAGCGAAAGTCGAGGGCGTTGATGCCTACAGGGGCATTTGGGTTATGCTGTGACGATAGTGTAACTCGATGTCGCTGCGATCTACTGTGTGGACCATAGCGAAAATCGTGTGGAGGATGAGTGCCAACAGTCTACACTTGATTTTGCCGGGACGGCAACGTAACATTGGTAAGCTGCGACCTATGGTCGAGTGGAGGAGTTTCATTCTTTTGGCAGCGAAATTCGAGGGCGCCGATGCCTACGGTTATATGGGTTTTTGCTGTGATAGAAACGAAAAGCCCGGGTATGACTGCGATCTGTAGCGCGTTCCATGGTGTAATCGAGGGGCGCGGAGGCCTACAGTTATCTATGGATTTTGCCGAGATGGCAATGTAACCATCGGGTTAACTGCGACCATGGATGGGGGTGATGATTTCCAGAGCATTCTCACCATGGGGGTGATTCGAGCATGGAATTTCGAGATAGTATAATCGATCCGAGTTGGGATTTTTCACTCGATTTTCGATGACGAACCTGGATATGGATTTTTGGTTGATTCTGGATATTCTCTATCATAGTTGTGACTATGCAAGGAGAATAACGGTTTCTGATCAATGAACCAAATCTGAGTCCGCACTAAGAAGTCGGGTGGACAATACTAGTTCAGAAGTGAAATTGTGTGATCGAGTGAGCGATCAGATTGATATAGCGTACAGATGATATGTGTACATCGTACGGGATTTGAATGAAATTGATATTGAAAATTTATGGATAAGAATTGTAAAATGGTTTTTGAAATGAAAAGTATATTTTGTGGAATATATGTTGAGGTAAAATGGAAATTGGAAATTTCTATGATTAAAGATTCACTTTATGAAGAAAAGTAATGTGGTTAATAACTTTATAAAAGAGTAATCAAATTTGAATATTTGATTTGGAATAAACAAAGTTATATATCTTTGTTATATATGGTAAACTTCCCTTGTTGAATCTATTGCCAGAAGAAAAGGGTTTTGGAAGTATTTGAAGTATAAAAGTGAATTTATACAAGTATGAAGTGATTCAAAGATTTCCCAAGGTTATTATATATATATATATATATATATATATATGTATAAAGGATTTTGTGAAAATGATTTTGGAAAAAAGTTTTGGGGACCTATGGATTTCTAAAAAAGGCTTTTGATTTTTTGAGGAAAATCAAATTTGGAACTTGGAAAGCCTAGTTTGTGAATTATCGATTTTGGGATAATCGATTTTGAGAAAGGAGATTTATATGAGATTCATACTTGGTGTATGATTTGGAAATACTATATATATATAGTATAAAATGTTTTGAAGTGGCTCTAGGGAAAAAGGCGCTCCCTTGAATGAACTTCTTAGGAGTGCCACAGGGTGGTACTGCCTTGAGCCCTAAGGGGGGGTTCTAAAGTTGATCCTGTGAGGAGTCCGGACAAACTAGTTCCTGAGGATTATTGGGTAGCGAAAGTCGAGGGCGCTGATGCCTATAGGGGCATTTGGGTTATGCTGTGACGACAGTGTAACTCGATGTCGCTGCGATCTACTGTGTGGACCATAGCGAAAATCGTGTGGAGGATGAGTGCCAACAGTCTACACTTGATTTTGTCGGGACGGCAACGTAACATCGGTAGACCCCGATCTATGGTCGAGTGGAGGAGTTCCATTCTTTTCGCAGCGAAATTCGAGGGCGCCGATGCCTACGGTTATATGGGTTTTTGCTGTGATAGCAATGAAAAGCCCGGGTATAACTGCGATCTGTAGCGGGTTCCATGGTGTAATCGAGGGGCGCGGAGGCCTACAGTTATCTATGGATTTTGCCGGGATGGCAACGTAACCATCGGGTTAACTGCGACCATGGATGGGGGTGATGATTTCCAAAGCATTCTCACCAAGACATTTCCTCTATTTTCAAAAATGTTTTCGATATTTTCAATAAAATTATTTTTCAAGTATTTTCACTAAATGTTGAAATTGGTCTGCTAAGTACTTATAGATTTTCAGTCCTACGCCTGATCAACGTATGACCGAATTTCTATGAGAACAAGGATGGACTTATCGAAACATCGAGTTATAAAAGTATTTTTATAAAAACTATTTTAGTAATATTATATAGATATTAAAAAGTGTTTTAAAAATGATTAAAAAAAGAGGAAAAAAAATTTATCTGATTTTAAGCATTTTCATAAATTCTGCTTTCGTTCCTTTTTGAGGACGAACAGATTCAAAGGGGGAAGGAATGTGACGACCCGGATTTTTAGCGTATGTTAATTGGGTAATTGACTGGATTAAATTATTGGAATATTGATTTTTTTTATGTCGAATGAATAAATTTCTGATAATTTAAAATATTGATGAATTGATTCAAAACTATAATAAATATTGAATTACGAAATCCTTGGGATATGATGGATCTTATGGAAGGAAAAATAAAATAAATTCATAGGAACTCCACGTTATAAATTAAGATAAAATATCCTTAAATAAATATATAAATATAGACAGACTTTAAGATAATTAAAAATATAAAGTATGTAAGTAGTATATTTATGCCATAAGAATTATGTGTATAGAAAGTATGTATAAATGTAAATATATATACATATATGGTGGCAAGTACATGCAAATAGATGGGTATACAAATAAATGTAAACATAGGTGTATATATAACTTTATATAAGTAAGAATGTAAATAGTATATATATGATGGAAGATATATATAGTGAATATACATGAGGCATATACGTATTTATACAATGAAAAAAAGGGCAAGTATATACATAAGGACATGTATACATACATATATTTCAATTCATATGAATGTATATGTAGACAAAAAGGGGGGACATAGCAATTAATGCAAGCACACAAAAAAACAAGTTATCAAAATCATATCAGGTCATAGAAAATTGCTGACCAAAGAAAAAAAATAAAAAATGAGTTGGTGTACATAGGAAGCTACAGCCCATTCCCTCTATAAAAATATATGTGCTTTGCTTTATACTTCTTCATTCTGCCTGGATTCGAAACAAGCTAAGTTAAACAAAAGAGAAAAAAAGAACAAACCTGAAAAGAGAACAAAGTCAAGTAAAGATCAGAGACCGTTTTTCAAGTTTCAAATCTGAGCAAGGCTATAAATTCGAAGCAATTAAATAAGCAAGATCTGATTCAACTCATAAACATCAAGTATTAGATTCAAATTCAACATCAAGTATCAGGCCAAAGATTCAAGCTTCAATTCAAATAACATTTCAGATCAAAGCAAAGAAACTTCCTGGCTTTCTCTGTTAACATTTCCAAGTGAGTAAACAAAGCAATAACTCTGTTTAAAATCTTGATGCATGCAGTAAACTTGAAATTAAATTAGTGAAAATGGTTTGCAAGGTAGATTAAATAGTTATATCTATATATATATATATATATATGGATATATTTGTGTGCATGTCAGTGTTTCAGTGTTTTGCTCTGTTCTTCAATTACTGGGGGCAAATATAATTTAAAAAAAATCAACTGATCTTTCTCTGATTCGTTATATGTTATGATGTTTAAACAAAAATTGTTAGAAACAACAAGATTTAAATTTTAAAAATATTTTAAGTAAGAATTGAAGACAGTTTTAACTAGGATATACACATTACAGTAAAAACTTGAATATACCAAAATTCCAACTTGAATAATTTGTGGATTCATGTTTATAATCAGATTTATCTTCGCAAACTATGATTTTTAGAGAAAGTATCATGATTTTTAGTATTGTAATTCGAGAGGAAATGTATGTTGAACGGAATTTGGGATTCGAGTGATTTTTGGTGATCGGTGTAGTTTTGGGAGTCGGGGTCACTTCTAGAGGTGGCGGGAAGTTGGTCGAGCTTGGCAAAAATGGTCGGAGAAATTCTCGAATGTCGTGGCGGAGTAGGATTGTCGGAGTAGGGTTTTGTCTCAAGTTTTGGTCGAGTTAAGGAATTGAACTGTTGCGATGTCGTTGTGGGATCAGACGTGTTCGGTCGTGGAGGATAAGGTAGAGGATGGTTAGACGAAGCCTAGGCCTTGGTGGCGTGGATGATTGTGGTCGGTGTGGTCGTCGGCAAGGAGAGTTTGTCGATGAAGTTGGATCCCAGATTGAAGCTGATGGTTCATTTTTGATTGCGGGTAAGTTTTGGAAATTTGGGTGGTCGAATAGAAAGTAGGGGTCATGAACGACTTGCCATTGATGGCGGTAGTGGTCGGAGGCCGGTCAGGTAGTTGTACACGTGTACGCGTTTCAGCTCGTCTATGTTGCGTCTCTGTGTTTCATTTGCTTCGGGGTAGATGGTGATGTACTCGAGATTGATCTCGAGTTTGATCGGGTAATGTTTGGGATTGTTGGCTCGGGAAGAAATCAAGGTTAGCTCGGGTAAATTATAGTTTGGGCTCGGGCCTGTAACTTGTATTTTTGCTTTGTTGACAAATTAAGCAAGTTAAAAAAAATTATCAAGAGGAATAAATTTTAAAATATTTTAAAATTGTTGTTTAAAAGTAAATTCTATAGAAGGTTAATTCCTATATGGGTTAAAGGGTGATTTAAATGATGTTATTAAATAAAGTATAAATTATTAAGGATGGTTAATTGATTAATGTAATCAGTTAAGGGGATAATTAATGAATTTAAATTATTATGGTAATTTGTTAATTAGTTTGCGTAACTAATTTAAAGGATTGATTTATCAACGTGATTAATTATTAAGTTATTAATTAAAAAGATGATTAATTAAAGATTAATCACTTAATGTAATTAGTTAATGATAATTATTTTAGTTAAAGGATAATTGCTAAATGTCATTAATTAAGAAGGGTAATTATTGAGTAATTACTAATTGTGATTCATTTAATGATAATTACTTAATGGAAGTAATTGAGGAATGATTAATTTGTGTAATCAATTAAAGTATGGATTAATTAAGGAAATTAATTAAAGAGTTAGTTAACTAATAAATGTGATTAATTAACGGATAATTGATCAATGTAAGTGATTATTAATTAGAGTAATTGATTAAAGATCAATGTAATAAATTATTATTAACTATATTATGACAGTAATTAAAGGATTAATTAATGTGAATGGTTGAAGTTAATTAATTTGTGTAATTAATTAAAGGCTAGTTACTTTATGATAATTAAAGGATGATTAATTAATTTATTTGTAATTAATTAATGTTAAGTAAGCAGGATTAAGGTAATCCAAGTGATTAAAGTTGGTAATTAATTTAATTAGAGATTAATTAAATTAATTAGGAATTGTATATCTTATAAATCTTGCTTATGGATAGTTGAATGATATTGAATGTCTTGATTGGTTGATATCTCTGATATGATATGTTTTGTGATATGATGTGTTTGGATAGACTATGATAATATGGTTACCTATCGATGATGAATTGCTATGTAAAAGTGACATCTTGTCTTTAAGGTTGAATTATATTTCACTTGAATAACTAGGATTAAGAGGGTATTGAATTCGAAGAGACCGGAGTCGGGTATTTGGAAATACCCGAAACCACTTCGATTCTTTATAGATTGATTTGTGAAATCAATTGACTGGAATGGAATGATTTAAGTGAATTTGACCATTTAATCTAAGTTTTGGTACTTAGAAATTGATGTGTGAAATAAGTGTTGTCTTTAACAAATTGTGAATTTGTAAATTGATTCGAGTTACCCCAGGTTTTAAGAAGATTTTTGCATTAGTATTTCCTATTTAGATGGGTTTACTCACGCTGGTTTCCAACCTGACCCGGGTGTTACTTGATGTAATGCTCGGGTCAGACCGAGTATTACAGATTTTCAGGTAAGGACATTCTGGAGCTCAGGAGACGAGCTGGATGGCAGGAACGTATGGAGTGTTTCCGCTGTGATATTATTTCTGTTTATCTGAGACATGCGATTTGTATATGTCCAGTGTTTGTGTATGAGTGTAACTCTGATGTAAAAATATAATTGACAGATACAGGTATTCTTTTGTAAACTGTTATTATTTGATATTATATTTTGATCCGCTACGATTTGTGAGAATCAGTGCTGTGTTTCTGTTTCTTCTTCTTCTATCTCTTTCTTCTTTTTCTAACTATCTGGGATTTTCACGATCAAAAATTTCGGGTCGTTACAATTTTGGGAAATTAGTTAACGGGTTATGGATCATTCTTCTTAACTAGCAATTTCGGAGACGAAATTCTTATAAGGGGGGAGGAATGTAATGACCCAGAATTTTGGATATTTGAAATTGGAATATTTAATTGATTTTAAATATTCAGGTGTTAATTTTTAACTTGAATTTCAAATATCACTGTTTATAGGATAATTAAATTATTGAATTAAACAATTGGAAATTGGGTAAAATATTGAAACTGGAGTTTTAAGCTGGATAAAAATAATTTGAAGGCTTGTAAAATTTATATTGGTAGTAATGAAAATAATAAAAGTTTTAAAATTGAATTTGGAAGTGATTTGTTTAGTTTTGAAAATATATCGTTTAAATTGATATTTAAAAAGAACCTTCCGAGGCACAGTCTCGAAATTCGACGAAACCAGTTCCATTAGATCCATAATAGTGTATTATTATCGGATTTCAAATTTCGTATTGTTTGGAGTTGTCGTGTGATCGTACGGGATATAAACGCGCTGAAATTTATATCGAAAATTCAATATAATACTGGGTCTAAAAAGCTATCTTCTCCATACAATCGAACTAGGACTCGAAACCTTTTCCATTGTGTTCGGAATAGGGGTATAACATTATAAACGCCTAGCGGCACGCCTCGATAGGAGATCGAGATTTTGAGTTGCGTTTTCGAGACAATTTAAAATTTATATATATATATATATATATAATTATTGACTGGTCAAAAATAAAATTCCATTCACATCAGATTGCTTTATGTCTTTCTCAGCCACCTAGGATCTGACCTTAACCCATTCTAACACACTTTCCCAAACATTTCAAATATAAATATATGTGCCTGCAAGGTAAAGGATCAGCCTCCTCACTTCTTTTTCTTCCCTGTTGCTGAATGTAAATCATGGCCGAACTGTTGAAAAAAAAACGAAAACAAGAAAAAATTGTCAGGCCCTTCTCGTTCGAACGACTTCCTCTTCCCCTCCTTTCAGATTTATTCACGAATCGAAAAAAAAATATCATTGCCTCTTTCAAATCGAAACGTGCTCCTCTACATCATTTCTGAGTGTACTCAAGCAAGTCCAGCTCTCTCTCCCCTACACAATTCAAAAATCGAAAGCCTAAAAAAAGTATAATAATGGCACTGTTAAAGGTGTGGAAAAGAAAATTTACGGGTTTGGGACGTAAATTAAACTGGAATAAATCGAGGAGGATTTATAAATGATGAGACGGGTTATATTGGAATGGGAAGTGTATTTTCCTGAAAAGCCAAGTGTATTTTCAAAGAAATATTTCTAAGTATAAATTAAAAGTTTTAAAGTTTTTTTAAAAGAATGTTTTCAGGAAATTATTATTTAATTGTTTTAAAATATTAAAAGTAAATATTTATTAAGTTAATTATAGTAGTTAATTGTTTTAAAGATTTAAAGTGGTATTATGATTAAAGGAAAATTATTAAATATTTATATTTTATAAAATAGCTTTATTTTAAAAATAGTTTTGGCTTAAGTTTTACTTGGAAAATTAGTATAGAGTTGCATAACTATCATTTATTGAATTTTTGAATAAATATGGATAAAATTAATTATAAATGGATTAATTAATTGCGAGTTTCCCCGATATCCAAATATATTTTGAATAATCATTTAAATTTAATAAATATTGTATATATGTGGATATATATGTATTTGGGCATATACGAGTGAATTTGAAAATAATAAATATATAGGTATATATATTTGACTTGAATTTATATTGTAAATAAATCGTTTAATAATAAATGATAATAATAAATATTAGAATGGATGGTTAATAATAATTTGAATTTATAAATTAAATATAAGACAATAAATATTAAAGTAAATTTAAGAATTGAGTTATAAATGGAAATAAATGTTTAAGTTAAATTAGAATTTAATATATATGTAAACTGAACTACAAACGAAGTATATTTATAAAATATAAATCTATGTATATAGAATGAAGACAAGCATCTAGGCACAAACATAAGATATGTACACAAGCACTAAAAGAAGAAATAAACAAATGTAAATGTACACTTGCGAAATGAAGAAGCATGATACAGCCGAAATGAAAATAAAAATAAGCAAAGTTGTACAAGTAAAAGATGCAGCCACCAAACCATATCATGTCAGCCAAAACAAGGAAGTACATAAGCATGGGCTGTAAACAAAGAAAGGGGAAGTAAGGCAAACTAATTAATGCAAGCCTCAACGTATCATATCAGCCTTCAAAACAGAGGCTAAAGTCTCTGCCTAGTATTGTACAAACAATACTTTATCACCCTAAACAAATAAACATCACCCTGTCACCTTCTTTTCTTTTATATACATCCACAAACCTCACTTTCGTTCGTTCAAGAGCAAACCAGAGAAAAAGCAAAGTAAACATCATCACTACAAATTTAAATATCATTCCAGTTTCATTCTTCAAAACTGAGAAAAACAAAAGCAAGTGTCACTTAAAAACTCAAACAAAATTCTTTAATCTAAACAACAATATATCAAGGCAAAACCAGAGATAAAAGTTAGGAGTATTGCTTGAAAATTTCAACTCTGTTTCTTTTCTCTGGAAACTAAGGTGAGTAAAACATCTAAACTTATGTTACTGGTTATTAAATAAAACTGTGATTTGGAATAAATCTGGGTCCTATGTTAATATATAAGTATATGATATGTGAAGTAGGGTATGAGGTTTGGTAATTAGTTTATAAACTTTGGTTTTGCTGTATGATGTAAAAGTATGTTTTTGAGATGTTCTCTGGAAATTTAATATGTGATGATTTTCAGTATTCATAAAGCTATGAGCAAAGAAGTGAAAGAATACCAATATTCCTCATTTACACCAATTTAATCTTAGGAATTGAAGCTAATTATGTTGTTTATCTTAAATCAAAGGGTCTGTGAACTTGTTTGAAGTTTAACAGTATGATATATATACTGTTTATTCAAATTACAGATAAAAAAAAGAAAGTAAAAGCTAAAATTCGAATGTCTTAATTTGTGAATTTGATCACATATCTTGATTACATACACAAAGTTAAGATTTTTAACATCAAAATTATGATTTTTAAGAAAAGATAATAAGTGCAGTTTTAAAAAGGAACTGAAATTGATTTTTGTCAATATCTGTTGATTCGATAAATTTCAATTGTTAAGATTTCTTATGAAGCAAGCTTGAAGATAAATTAACATAGGAAAAATGCCAAATAATTTTTCGAATGCAAGGATTTTGAGTTCGAGACAAATGTAGGGTTTAAGCTTCAAGTTTGGTCGACAGTATGGTTTGAACTCGTTCGTCGTTTACGCTGGATCGAGTGTGACTGGACTTGGTGGGGATGAACTAGAGACGTAGACGGAGACGTGGACGGAGTTGGGGCAGCTCCGGTGGGCTGAGCAGCGGTGGCGAGATGGTTTTCGATGAGCCATGTTGTTCCAGGTGAAGTTCGATTTGCTCGTTTTTGTTTCTCTGGCGAATTCGTGATGATGGATGCTCGAGTTGATAGGGGGGGTAGTAGGCGACTGAAGGATGGTCGCAGAGATGATCGTATTCGGTCGGAGTAGGCGTACACGTGCACGTGCACGTTGGTGTCAGGCGGTGTTTGAGACAATGGGGAAGAAGCAGTCTTGCCTGGGGACGAATTCGAGTCGTACCCGAGGAAATTCGCGAGGGAACTCGAAGACGAGTGTGTCGAGAGAAAACTCGAAGCAAGGATCGGGGAGATTGATGTTTGGCTCGGGTACGAGTTGTTGCCCAGGTTTTAAAAACAGAACCTGTTATGTTGTTCCTGAAAAATTTAGAATTGAATTTAAATTTCAAAGCAAGTTTAAACTGAGTTGATGAATCAGAGTTAATGATGAATCCAGATTTAGTTGAAGCCTAGTTTCGGGATAAAGTTTTAAATTTAAACTGTTTTAATACTTAGAAAGGTTGAAGTATGGAAAAGAAATTTTGAATTTAAAATGAAATTTAAAATGGTTAAGTTAAATAAAATGGATAATCTATTTATTAAATTAATTTATGATTTGAATTAATTAAATTATTAAAGGCTTAAATAAATAAATTAAGGTTAAATTAATTTGATAATTTTAAGCTATTAATTTACGATTAGGAATTTATTTATTTAGTAATTAAAGATTAATCAAGTTAATATGGTGAATTTTAATTAATTAATTAAGCTCAATTAATTAAAAATAATTACTTGATATTAAGTTGAGTATAATTACTTAATGAAATTAATGAAGTAAAATTACTTAGAGAAGAAAAAAATAGATAATTACTGAATGTAATCAATTAAATGATGATTTGAAATTTGAGTAAATTTTTTTGTAAATAATTAAAGGTTTAATTGATTCATTTACTTAAAATTGATTAGTTAATAAAGATTAACAAATGAATTCGAAAGGGAATTTATTTCAAATAATTTGAAATTAAATTATGATAATTAACTCGGATTAATAATTGAAACATCTGATTTAAATTTATTAGTTGGTTAATAAATTCACTTGTGAATGTTTAGGTCCTATTGAATGATTGAATTACTTGATATCCCTGATATTTGATGCTTTGTGATATACCCTGATTTGTGTTTTAATCTGTGATGTATTTTATCACCTGTGATATTTATATATCTGTGATCTATGCCTAAACGATAAGCGATATAGTTTATATCAATTATCAACTATATTTCTGTATTCTGATCTGTGATGATTCATCGTGTTGCACTATTGTGTTAAACCCCTGGACCACACTTATTACACACACAAAATATGGATTTCACATGGAAATCGGTTAAGTCACAGATAATTTAAATTTGATGTTTTTGAAATTGAAATTTTAATTTCAATTGATTTTGAAATTAGAAATTTGGGTTTAAATGTGAAAAGCTTTTGAAATAGAATTTCAAAGATAAAAGTTATTTTGAATAACTTAAATCGAGTTTTGAAAATTTAAATAATTTGATTTAAATTAGAATTCAAGTCTGAAATTTAATCCTATGATTTGAAACTAGGGATTTAAGATGATATAAGGGTGTTTATATGAAGTTAAACCACCTAAAAGTAATTTTGAGAATTTGGATTTAACCCAAGGATTTCAACTCGTATGAATGAATCAGATTTTCTGAAATGAAACTGTTTGTTTTCAATAGAATAAAAGCTTTCAGATAAGGAGAGAAATTCCAATTTAAGAAAAGGAATTTCAAGTTTGAATTGAAAATGGTTTTTCCAGTTATAAATGAATTCTGTTTTTAAAAGCTAGGAATTAA
This sequence comes from Allium fistulosum, assembly GCA_030737815.1. Taxonomy (NCBI): domain Eukaryota; kingdom Viridiplantae; phylum Streptophyta; class Magnoliopsida; order Asparagales; family Amaryllidaceae; genus Allium; species Allium fistulosum. The sequence continues at coordinate 76,499,408 of CM060904.1, read as the reverse complement.
ATCTGTCTAGTTTAACAGATTTAAAATGATGTTTTGTTTAAACCATTCGAAATGAAATTGTTTTGAAAGCTATAAGTTAGATCTTTGATTTAAAGATTTAACGAGTTAATCAAATTAAAATGGAAATTGTTTTGGAAAATCTGTGAATGAATCTGTGGAATTAAGTGAACTTTGTGAATTGAATCTTTTTATTTAAAAAAGATTAAAATGGTAATTTGTTAAACCATTTGAAAAGAAAGTTTGGGTTTAAATTGTGACTTAATTGAAATCCCAACATCCATATATTTTTGAATATTGCGCTCACTATTCGGGTTAGCCGGGAAAGGACCTTTGGGTCGTATAACTCATTCCGAATAGTGATACGTCGTATATGGATAGCATTTGAAGATCGGTGTTGAAGACCGGATATTTTCGAAAATGAAAGGACAACCTGTCGAATGTCTCTGCACTGAGTAGCTCCCGGTATAGAGATTTATATCACTCTTTTTGTGATGGGAAGTCTGGACGTGATTTGAAAATTATCCGGATTCGCAAGGGCTTCGTGAGAAGTGCCTTCGGTTCTGTTCGAACCCGGAACAGACTTATATGGATACATGTCTGACATTACACTTTGAGATATAAAGCCGATTTCTTTCAAATACATTTCTGTTTGGTGGCGGAGAATTTATTCTCTTAGCTTAACACCCTTCTCTGAGACGTACGAGCTCAGAGGTTATGTAGTTGAAATTTATCAGCGATATATCCCAATTTGGTAATGTGGCATGCTGAGTGTTGCTGTGTGATGATCAGTGTTTGATCATTTGTGATATGATCATTTGTTTGATCATTTATCTTTGTGATCATAGGTTGATCATCTGTTGACCCAAAGCGTGGCTTTTTGAAAAAGCGTAGCTTTGTGGACGAGACTTCGTCGAGCCTCACAACCCGGTAATGGTCGAAACAGGAATTGTGCGACAAGGTTTTCAGGGGTAGCTCCCCTAGGGTATGACCATTCCTTCTGGAAAAGGGTAGTATCATGGTATGGAGCCCAGATACTTACTCATGTGGACACACTTTATTTATGACGTGTGATGTTGGATTAGAGGTACCTCGGTTAAAGGTCCCAAAGGACCGGGGGTGGCATATCTGAGGTTTCTTTTATCCCTTGGGAAAAGGGGTTGCCGGCCTTGTTTGGCAGAGAACAGTTGGTTCTCGGAACGTCCCGCCAGAGGCGTTTCTTTCGTGGAATAGGAAGTTCCTTAGCCTGACCATTTGTTGGAAATCCAAACAAAACAATACGAGCCCTGTACGGTTTTAGTTGTATTACCTGCTATGGAATGTGGCGGTAACCTGCTATTGAACATGGTAGCTATAGTAGGCATACGATACTGGTCGTATGTTGGCTAAGATTAATATTATATTTTCGAAATTGTTTTCTACACTATGCACTAGTAATAATATCAAATGATTTGATTTTGCGTAGTAAGCATCTTTGACTATCATAAGAAGAAATCTCCTCCAATTCTGCGTTTGTATTGTGTGTGTGGTGGGAGGTCTTATGGTAGTTTCATTTTCCAAAAGCATTGCGAATTGACTTTAAAATTCTCTGCTATTTGTTTTTAAAGATAAACTGTTTTGTTGCTCACACCAGTCCCATGACTGATCTGGAGTTTATTGTTTCTTTCCTAAACTCTGGATGCTCAAAATTTTCCTACACGAGCAGTCTAGAGTTTGGTTTTTCAGATATTCAGATTTAGTAGATTATCTGGAGCTAGTTCAGTCTTTGGATCGAACTGCACTTGCTTATCTTTGTGCCTCGTTATTGGGAGTTCGAGCTATTTATGGATTGGCACTTTGAAGATGGAGATTATCCGCTGCTGATGTTATCGTTTTCTTTTCCGCTGCAATTTATTGTATCATATCTCTGATGTATATTGATATTCATTGTATCATCATTGTATCTGGATATTGTATCAGATGTTGTATATTTATATTCTTTTTATTCCGCTGTGATATTTACTTAACTGTGTTATAAGCTCCGGCGACTCGGATTTGAACGCTCGAATCTACGACATTCGAGTACGATGTAAAGTATGGATGTCGATTTTCGAACGCGAAAATCTTTGGACCTTTACATTTGGTATCAGAGCTAAGGTTGAACTTTAGCTCAGGAGTATAACACGTTAGGTAGCTCATTAGAGATAGAGTGAAGTAAACTCTAGAATGAGTAATCTCTCAGATATCTGTCTGAATGTCTCAGTAAATTCTCTTACTATCCACTGATAGTGAGTATGAGTGCAAGAAGAAGACGAGATAGGGGACAGGGAAATACGACTATAAATGGTCAATACCCTGCAACAGTGGAAACAATCTTTCTCTATCAATTTTCTTTGATTCGTTTCCAAATTCTTTTGATTTCTTGTATCAGCTACAAGAAGTAGTTTCGATATGAGGATGGCTCTACGAATCGTTGTAGGAGATTCTTGCCTCGTATCTTCATCGGTTTCTTATCAGCTTTTTGATTTGAGTCTTATTGAAGTTGAATTGGAAATTTTAAATCGAATTAAATCGATTAATAGAATATGAGGATAAAATTGAATTAAATAAATTAAAACGATATGGTTTGAAACCAAATTTTGAAATTCTATTGAAATTTCTTTTGAAAACCAAAGTCCGAAGAGGGACAATTGGTATGTATTCTGAGATATTCCGACTTGAGTTTGGAAACCGTATCTTATGTTTGAGGAGTTATAGGAGATCGAATCTATCTATCTCTGTTTATTTTTCGTGCCTGCGAATTTCGAGGACGAAATTCTTTTAAGGGGGGAAATTTGTAACGATCTCGAAATTTAATTTAATTTAAATTAATAATTTATTGAATTTTTGAATAAATATGGATAAAATTAATTATAAATGGATTAATTAATTGCGAGTTTCCCCGATATCCAAATATATTTTGTATAAATCATTTAAATTTAATAAATATTGTATATATGTGGATATATATGTATTTGGGCATATACGAGTGAATTTGAAAATAATAAATATATAGGTATATATATTTGACTTGAATTTATATTGTAAATAAATCGTTTAATAATAAATGATAATAATAAATATTAGAATGGATGGTTAATAATAATTTGAATTTATAAATTAAATATAAGACAATAAATATTAAAGTAAATTTAAGAATTGAGTTATAAATGGAAATAAATGTTTAAGTTAAATTAGAATTTAATATATATGTAAACTGAACTACAAACGAAGTATATTTATAAAATATAAATCTATGTATATAGAATGAAGACAAGCATCTAGGCACAAACATAAGATATGTACACAAGCACTAAAAGAAGAAATAAACAAATGTAAATGTACACTTGCGAAATGAAGAAGCATGATACAGCCGAAATGAAAATAAAAATAAGCAAAGTTGTACAAGTAAAAGATGCAGCCACCAAACCATATCATGTCAGCCAAAACAAGGAAGTACATAAGCATGGGCTGTAAACAAAGAAAGGGGAAGTAAGGCAAACTAATTAATGCAAGCCTCAACGTATCATATCAGCCTTCAAAACAGAGGCTAAAGTCTCTGCCTAGTATTGTACAAACAATACTTTATCACCCTAAACAAATAAACATCACCCTGTCACCTTCTTTTCTTTTATATACATCCACAAACCTCACTTTCGTTCGTTCAAGAGCAAACCAGAGAAAAAGCAAAGTAAACATCATCACTACAAATTTAAATATCATTCCAGTTTCATTCTTCAAAACTGAGAAAAACAAAAGCAAGTGTCACTTATAAACTCAAACAAAATTCTTCAATCTAAACAACAATATATCAAGGCAAAACCAGAGATAAAAGTTAGGAGTATTGCTTGAAAATTTCAACTCTGTTTCTTTTCTCTGGAAACTAAGGTGAGTAAAACATCTAAACTTATGTTACTGGTTATTAAATAAAACTGTGATTTGGAATAAATCTGGGTCCTATGTTAATATATAAGTATATGATATGTGAAGTAGGGTATGAGGTTTGGTAATTAGTTTATAAACTTTGGTTTTGCTGTATGATGTAAAAGTATGTTTTTGAGATGTTCTCTGGAAATTTAATATGTGATGATTTTCAGTATTCATAAAGCTATGAGCAAAGAAGTGAAAGAATACCAATATTCCTCATTTACACCAATTTAATCTTAGGAATTGAAGCTAATTATGTTGTTTATCTTAAATCAAAGGGTCTGTGAACTTGTTTGAAGTTTAACAGTATGATATATATACTGTTTATTCAAATTACAGATAAAAAAAAGAAAGTAAAAGCTAAAATTCGAATGTCTTAATTTGTGAATTTGATCACATATCTTGATTACATACACAAAGTTAAGATTTTTAACATCAAAATTATGATTTTTAAGAAAAGATAATAGGTGCAGTTTTAAAAAGGAACTGAAATTGATTTTTGTCAATATCTGTTGATTCGATAAATTTCAATTGTTAAGATTTCTTATGAAGCAAGCTTGAAGATAAATTAACATAGGAAAAATGCCAAATAATTTTTCGAATGCAAGGATTTTGAGTTCGAGACAAATGTAGGGTTTAAGCTTCAAGTTTGGTCGACAGTATGGTTTGAACTCGTTCGTCGTTTACGCTGGATCGAGTGTGACTGGACTTGGTGGGGGTGAACTAGAGACGTAGACGGAGACGTGGACGGAGTTGGGGCAGCTCCGGTGGGCTGAGCAGCGGTGGCGAGATGGTTTTCGATGAGCCATGTTGTTCCAGGTGAAGTTCGATTTGCTCGTTTTTGTTTCTCTGGCGAATTCGTGATGATGGATGCTCGAGTTGATAGGGGGGGTAGTAGGCGACTGAAGGATGGTCGCAGAGATGATCGTAGTCGGTCGGAGTAGGCGTACATGTGCACGTGCACGTTGGTGTCAGGCGGTGTTTGAGACAATGGGGAAGAAGCAGTCTTGCCTGGGGACGAATTCAAGTCGTACTCGAGGAAATTCGCGAGGGAACTCGAAGACAAGTGTGTCGAGCGAAAACTCGGAACAAGGATCGGGGAGATTGATGTTTGGCTCGGGTACGAGTTGTTGCCCAGGTTTTAAAAACAGAACCTGTTATGTTGTTCCTGAAAAATTTAGAATTGAATTTAAATTTCAAAGCAAGTTTAAACTGAGTTGATGAATCAGAGTTAATGATGAATCCAGATTTAGTTGAAGCCTAGTTTCGGGATAAAGTTTTAAATTTAAACTGTTTTAATACTTAGAAAGGTTGAAGTATGGAAAAGAAATTTTGAATTTAAAATGAAATTTAAAATGGTTAAGTTAAATAAAATGGATAATCTATTTATTTAATTAATTTATGATTTGAATTAATTAAATTATTAAAAGCTTAAATAAATAAATTAAGGTTAAATTAATTTGATAATTTTAAGCTATTAATTTACGATTAGGAATTTATTTATTTAGTAATTAAAGATTAATCAAGTTAATATGGTGAATTTTAATCAATTAATTAAGCTCAATTAATTAAAAATAATTACTTGATATTAAGTTGAGTATAATTACTTAATGAAATTAATGAAGTAAAATTACTTAGAGAAGAAAAAAATAGATAATTACTGAATGTAATCAATTAAATGATGATTTGAAATTTGAGTAAATTTTTTTGTAAATAATTAAAGGTTTAATTGATTCATTTACTTAAAATTGATTAGTTAATAAAGATTAACAAATGAATTCGAAAGGGAATTTATTTCAAATAATTTGAAATTAAATTATGATAATTAACTTGGATTAATAATTGAAACATCTGATTTAAATTTATTAGTTGGTTAATAAATTCACTTGTGAATGTTTAGGTCCTATTGAATGATTGAATTACTTGATATCCCTGATATTTGATGCTTTGTGATATACCCTGATTTGTGTTTTAATCTGTGATGTATTTTATCACCTGTGATATTTATATATCTGTGATCTATGCCTAAACGATAAGCGATATAGTTTATATCAATTATCAACTATATTTCTGTATTCTGATCTGTGATGATTCATCGTGTTGCACTATTGTGTTAAACCCCTGGACCACACTTATTACACACACAAAATATGGATTTCACGTGGAAATCGGTTAAGTCACAGATAATTTAAATTTGATGTTTTTGAAATTGAAATTTTAATTTCAATTGATTTTGAAATTAGAAATTTGGGTTTAAATGTGAAAAGCTTTTGAAATAGAATTTCAAAGATAAAAGTTATTTTGAATAACTTAAATCGAGTTTTGAAAATTTAAATAATTTGATTTAAATTAGAATTCAAGTCTGAAATTTAATCCTATGATTTGAAACTAGGGATTTAAGATGATATAAGGGTGTTTATATGAAGTTAAACCACCTAAAAGTAATTTTGAGAATTTGGATTTAACCCAAGGATTTCAACTCGTATGAATGAATCAGATTTTCTGAAATGAAACTGTTTGTTTTCAATAGAATAAAAGCTTTCAGATAAGGAGAGAAATTCCAATTTAAGAAAAGGAATTTCAAGTTTGAATTGAAAATGGTTTTTCCAGTTATAAATGAATTCTGTTTTTAAAAGCTAGGAATTAAATCTGTCTAGTTTAACAGATTTAAAATGATGTTTTGTTTAAACCATTCGAAATGAAATTGTTTTGAAAGCTATAAGTTAGATCTTTGATTTAAAGATTTAACGAGTTAATCAAATTAAAATGGAAATTGTTTTGGAAAATCTGTGAATGAATCTGTGGAATTAAGTGAACTTTGTGAATTGAATCTTTTTATTTAAAAAAGATTAAAATGGTAATTTGTTAAACCATTTGAAAAGAAAGTTTGGGTTTAAATTGTGACTTAATTGAAATCCCAACATCCATATATTTTTGAATATTGCGCTCACTATTCGGGTTAGCCGGGAAAGGACCTTTGGGTCGTATAACTCATTCCGAATAGTGATACGTCGTATATGGATAGCATTTGAAGATCGGTGTTGAAGACCGGATATTTTCGAAAATGAAAGGACAACCTGTCGAATGTCTCTGCACTGGGTAGCTCCCGGTATAGAGATTTATATCACTCTTTTTGTGATGGGAAGTCTGGACGTGATTTGAAAATTATCCGGATTTGCAAGGGCTTCGTGAGAAGTGCCTTCGGTTCTGTTCGAACCCGTAACAGACTTATATGGATACATGTCTGACATTACACTTTGAGATATAAAGCCGATTTCTTTCAAATACATTTCTGTTTGGTGGCGGAGAATTTATTCTCTTAGCTTAACACCCTTCTCTGAGACGTACGAGCTCAGAGGTTATGTAGTTGAAATTTATCAGCGATATATCCCAATTTGGTAATGTGGCATGCTGAGTGTTGTTGTGTGATGATCAGTGTTTGATCATTTGTGATATGATCATTTGTTTGATCATTTATCTTTGTGATCATAGGTTGATCATCTGTTGACCCAAAGCGTGGCTTTTTGAAAAAGCGTAGCTTTGTGGACGAGACTTCGTCGAGCCTCACAACCCGGTAATGGTCGAAACAGGAATTGTGCGACAAGGTTTTCAGGGGTAGCTCCCCTAGGGTATGACCATTCCTTCTGGAAAAGGGTAGTATCATGGTATGGAGCCCAGATACTTACTCATGTGGACACACTTTATTTATGACGTGTGATGTTGGATTAGAGGTACCTCGGTTAAAGGTCCCAAAGGACCGGGGGTGGCATATCTGAGGTTTCTTTTATCCCTTGGGAAAAGGGGTTGCCGGCCTTGTTTGGCAGAGAACAGTTGGTTCTCGGAACGTCCCGCCAGAGGCGTTTCTTTCGTGGAATAGGAAGTTCCTTAGCCTGACCATTTGTTGGAAATCCAAACAAAACAATACGAGCCCTGTACGGTTTTAGTTGTATTACCTGCTATGGAATGTGGCGGTAACCTGCTATTGAACATGGTAGCTATAGTAGGCATACGATACTGGTCGTATGTTGGCTAAGATTAATATTATATTTTCAAAACTGTTTTCTACACTATGCACTAGTAATAATATCAAATGATTTGATTTTGCATAGTAAGCATCTTTGACTATCATAAGAAGAAATCTCCTCCAATTCTGCGTTTGCATTGTGTGTGTGGTGGGAGGTCTTATGGTAGTTTCATTTTCCAAAAGCATTGCGAATTGACTTTAAAATTCTCTGCTATTTGTTTTTAAAGATAAACTGTTTTGTTGCTCACACCAGTCCCATGACTGATCCGGAGTTTATTGTTTCTTTCCTAAACTCTGGATGCTCAAAATTTTCCTACACGAGCAGTCTAGAGTTTGGTTTTTCAGATATTCAGATTTAGTAGATTATCTGGAGCTAGTTCAGTCTTTGGATCGGACTGCACTTGCTTATCTTTGTGCCTCGTTATTGGGAGTTCGAGCTATTTATGGATTGGCACTTTGAAGATGGAGATTATCCGCTGCTGATGTTATCGTTTTCTTTTCCGCTGCAATTTATTGTATCATATCTCTGATGTATATTGATATTCATTGTATCATCATTGTATCTGGATATTGTATCAGATGTTGTATATCTATATTCTTTTTATTCCGCTGTGATATTTACTTAACTGTGTTATAAGCTCCGGCGACTCGGATTTGAACGCTCGAATCTACGACATTCGATTACGATGTAAAGTATGGATGTCGATTTTCGAACGCGAAAATCTGGGACGTTACACCTGTCTAGAGTCCCTTTTGATCTCGGCTTTGTTAGTGGTTGTTGATCCCAACCACGGGATGATCTTATTCGGACTATCCAGTAAGGGGTAGCTCCGATCTTGTGTTGCAGGGGATCGAGAGTGGTCCTCGGTACCTTGATCTAGGTCAGGTATTGTGACGGGCGGTACACCAGTAGCCCTGCCATTGTATGGAATCCAATCTCCAATAAGCGCCCGTATGGTTTTGATTGTGCCCAACTATGCTGAAACGTGAGATGCAAGTATTTCAGCTAGATTCTATTTTACTTTATATAGACACTACTATAATATCATATGGATTTGATAAAAATGTTTTGGTTATCATAAGGTAAAAACCCGACATGTTTATTTGTGGCATGGTCTTACGAGATACCTTTGATTTCAATGGATTTTGAAAACTTTAATAATTCAATTGAGTGTGTTTTCTCATGCTAGTTTTCCAGACTGACTCAGGTGTTATTTTATTATAATGCTCGGGTCAGACCGAGTATGTGACGCCCCACCTCTATACCCACGCTAGTCAAGGACACTACAGGGTAATGCCGTCAACTAGCACGGAGAATAAGGCTGTTGAGGAGCGACCATCTGTGTAATTGCTTTGTGCGAGCACCGATATGTCAGAAAATATATCTTACATCTCATCTTAAAAAGAAATCCGACATACCGATACAAACTCAAAGCTACCACACAGTGGCTATATATATCTTCGGAAACAAATATAGAAATAAACATAACACAAATCAGTCACAGACAATTCATATCACAAAGGCGGAAATAGATATGTATATAACACATGAAAGTGTACATCAGAGTAGTGGTCAAATAAGATCCACTATATCACAAAAGAATAGATACAGGTGCTACACAAAAGAATATATACATTAAGGAGTCTCTATCTCTAATGTATAACAACAAAACTACAAATCTAATGTAGTTAGCCAAAAGTCAGATCATACTCCCAGATGAGAGGTCAAGCTGAAGCACCTGTAGCATCTCGGTCTGATCTGAGTATTATTTAATAAGAAAATAATAAACGGATCAGTCTAACTATAAATATCAGGCTAAAATGAGATAGAACATGAGATATGACAAAAGACATATGATAACATTAATGCCCTACTATAACTAGTATGCATGTAAAAACCAAAATCATACAATACCTCAATAATCTCAAACACAGAAAAGAACGTCATATTCTTTAGTTTATTCACCAAACATATAAATATTGACTATAATATCAATGCCAATCACAAAAGTTAACGACACACAAATTCACCAATACACAAATATTGATAGAGCTTATCAATGTAAATCACGAAAATTGGTGAAGCACAAGTTCTAGAAATCATCAACAAGAAATCCAGAAATCACAATAAAAAGAGGGGGGAGGCTTATCACAAAATGAGAGCATGAAAACTCTCAACACGTGTATCACAAAACGGAACGCTATTCCATGGTTGCTAACCATTAATTTTGAGCCGAGGCTCCACAAAACGGCCCGAAGACCATGGGTCGCTACCCCACCAATTTGAACCGAAGTTCCACAGAAACGGGGTTTAGTCTCCCTTGAAGACAAATAGACATCACACATCGCTAGTCTAAATCACAAAATGATCGCCATCGATCAATAAAAAGTGCGAATTACACTAAGCCAGTAAATATAAGAGTTTAGCTTCATGTCCCATAACCACTAGCTTAACTTAAATATTTACGAACAAATTGTAGATTTCCACTCGAAAATTGTCACAAGAGTTTCAATCGAACAAGTCCAAGGATTAACCGACGAAGTAAACACAAGCGTTTCATACCACTTGTTTTGCTAAGCCGTTTAATTATATTTTTCTCATACGAATGAGGTAAAGGTTTGTATATACTAATAGATTAGAAAATGGTTTTATAAACAAGCTTTGTATTTAAAAGTAGCGTTGAAAACGTCTTGATGAAAGAGTTTGAGTATTTACTACTAGTATAGAAAACCTTTATATTTTTAAAGTGACAAATCAAAAAAAAAGATTGTAGAAACAATCAATGATAAAAATTCACATACGAAGACGTGAATCAAATCCAAAGAAATCGATACCAAATCCATCAAAATAGATATTCTCAAAAATCCCGAAAAAGAAGTCATCAACGTCAATAATAGATGATAACAACAAATGGGAATCAACATGAATCGATAAAATTTGGATATCAAGCAAAATAGGCAAAATAGGAGCAGGTCGGTCGACTGACTCACTGAGTTCGATCGACCGAACACAGACGTGGAAAAATCAGAGAGATGCTGGTCAGTCGACCGGACTCAGTATGCCAGTCGATTGGACCAGAGCCAGAGAAGTGTTCCGGTAGCAGGTCGGTCGGCTAGACCAGAGTTCCGGTTGACCGGAACCTGTTTCCAGCACTTCCAAGCCTATCTAAATGAAGACCAAACTCTTCCAAATTGCAACCGGACGAGCAATGGCGCTAAGGGTTTATGTCAATCGGCAACCCAGCCCTATAGGCTCTTCGATACGCCACCAAAAACATGTTCACGAATCAAAACAAGGATTTTCAAAGTTTTGACTTCAAAACACCAAAAATTGAAATGTTCACCAAATCAATTCAAACCAAAAGCAATTGAACATGAATATGTGTTAGGAATTCATACCTAACATTAATGATAGAAATAGACATAGACGTGAGATAAAAATCTCACCTTTTACACAAAAACAAGGAAGAAGAAGCTTGAAAACAAGGGAGAATCAACCTCTCTTCAATCTCAACTCTAGGAGCTTGAATCTAAGCTCAAAAGAAGAACATTTCCAAAGTTAGGTTTAGGAAATTTCTGAATTTAAAGAGAGATTGAGTTGGAGAAGAAGATGGAGATACTTACCAAAGCTTCTCTTTGAATTTGGAGCTAAACTTGGATTTGCAAATGAAAACTAGGGCTTTGAGTTTTAATTTCCCATTCCTCTCCCCATTTTCAGTTTTTGCTTGAGTTTAAAGAAATGAAATAAAGTGAAGAGGAGAGGGGAGGGCTGAACTAGGTCATAGAGATAGTTGGGGTGAAACCCAAACCCAAAGCCCAATAGAAAATAGCAAAATTCAACTTACTCCAAATATATTGATGTTTATACTTAAAAAAGTTGCAAACGCCATTTTGGACTCAATGGAATTGGTCCCAAGTCCCAATTCGAGTGTTTGCAAAAAGTAGCTTTTCGAACCTTAATCCGATAAACGATTCTATATTTAAATAAAATATTTAAATAGATAATTGTAAAATATGCGGGGTATTACAGACTCCCCTCCTTAAAGAAATTGCGTCCACACAATCTTTAAGAAATAAATAAGAAGTAACAACAACAAAAGCATATCAACACAAAAAGAAGAAATTTGAAATAAAAAGTTCACCTCAAAGAGCTCAAGTGAGTAAGTCCGGATGTGTTCGCTCAATGAATTCTCTAGATTCCCAAGAGCAATCCTTAGGATTTGAGGACCATAGAACTTTCACAAGAGGAACGTCTTTATTTCAAAGGCGTTTAACCTCCGAAGAAATGATTCGGATAGGATGTTGCTCATAAGTCAAATTAGGCGAAACTTCAATCTCTTCAATAACACCGGGCTCAAGAATAGTAGTGGAATCTCGAAGGCATTTCCGAAGGTGAGAAACGTGAAACACGTCATGAATAGCAGAAAACTGAGCCGGTAATAAAAGGCGATAAGCCACGGAACCAATGCGTTCGGTGATGGAAATGGGCCAATATATCGAGGTGCTAATTTTCCCGATCGACTGAAACACATAACACCCTTCATAGGTGAAATACGGATAAACACAAAATCTCCCATAGAAAATTCTAATTTCCTTCTTCGATTATCGGCATAGGATTTTTGTCTACTTTGAGCTTCTTTCATCCTATGACGAATAAGATCAATCTTTTCTGTGGCATCACGAATAAAATCTGGACCTAAAACCAGTTTCTCACCGGCTTTAAGCCAACACGAAGGAGATTGGCATGGCCTTCCGTAAAGTGCCTCGAAAGGTGCCATACCAATACTAGATTGGAAGATATTGTTATAGGAAAATTCAACAAGAGAAATACGATCTTCCCAACTTCCACCAAAGTCAAGAACACAAGCACGAAGAAGATCTTCAAGAGTTTGATTCACACGGTCGGTTTGTCCATCGGACTGCGGATGATAAGCGGTGCTAAAATTAAGCTTCGTTCCCAAAGTTTTTTGAACACTCTTCCAAAATCCACTAGTAAACAATGGATCATGATCACTAACAATAGAAGTAGTAACTCCATGCAATTTAAAATTTTCTTTAATAAAGAGTTTGGCCAAAAGAGGAACGGTCCGGTTAGACCGAACGAGAATAAAATGGGCGGATTTAGTAAGTCTATCAACTATCACCCATAAGCTATCATGACCCGAACGAGAACTGGGAAGGCTGTCAATAAAATCCATGGAAATATGATCCCACTTCCACATTGGGATGTCTAAAGGTTGCAATAACCCACCGGGCCTTTGATGCTCGGCCTTAATGAGTTGGCAAGTCATGCAACGCTTAACGAAGTTAGCGATATCAAATTTCATTCCCTCCTAATAATAAAGTCGCTTCATATCCGCGTACATTTTACTACTACCGGGATGAATGGTAAATTTAGAACGATGGGAATCTTCTAATATGTCTTTGCGAATATCACCAATATTTGGCACGACAAGTCTACCCAATTTTCGAATACCGCCACGAGAATCAATACCAAAGTCTTTCATACCCTCAATATCAATTTTATCCCTAAAATTTTGGCCAAGAAGAGCCAATTCGGGATCTAGCTTTTGAACTTCAAGAATGCGGTCCAAAAGAGATGGATGAGCCTCAAGGCTACATAAAACAAGAGATGAACATAAATCGGATACACGATCTCGAATCTCACAAGTAGACAAAGTCTCGAGATCGTTCCATTCGGATATCATCATAGAAACAACCGCTTGTTGCTTTCGGCTAAGGGCGTTGGCAACACGATTTCCCTTCCTGGGAGTATAAAGAATATCAAGATCATATGATGCAAGGAACTCGAGCCAACGTTGTTGATGCAAATTAAGTTCCCTTTGAGAAAATAAATACTTTAAAGATTTGTGATCGGTGTAGAGAACAAATTTCTCTCCCAAAAGATAATGACGCCAAATTCGGAGAGCAAAAACAATAGCCGCGAGCTCGAAATCATGAGTGGCATATCTACTCTCGGCTGGCTTCAATTGCCTAGAAGCGTAAGCAATAACACGTTCTCTTTGCATAAGAATGGCACCCAAACTAACGCGACTAGCATCGGTATACACAACAAAATCTTGGTTTCCTTCGGGAATCACAAGAATAGGAGCATCGGAAAGGAGTTCCTTTAATTTCTGAAAAGAAGCTTCACATTTGTCGGACCATATGTATTTAACTCCTTTCTTTTTCAAACTAGTAAGAGGCACAGAAATTTTAGAAAAGTCTTTTATGAAACGACGGTAATAGCCCGCCAATCCGAGAAAGCTACGGATTTCCGTCACACTCTCCGGTCTCTTCCAATTTTGAATCGCTTCAATCTTTGAAGGATCCATGGAAATTCCGGATTCGGAAATGATGTGACCAAGAAACTCCACACGAGATTGCCAAAAGTGGCATTTAGAAAATTTTGCTTTTAATTGATTACTCCTAAGAGTTTCCAACACAATCCGAAGATGCTCTTCATGTTCTTCCTCGGTTTTTGAATACACAAGAATATCATCAATAAAGATGAGAACAAATCGATCGAGGAAGTCTTTAAAAACTCGATTCATGAGGTCAACAAAATAAGCTGGAGCATTCGTCAAACCAAATGGCATAACAAGCCATTCATACGATCCATAACGAGTACGGAATGATGTCAAAGGAATACTATCCTCTGCAATGCGAAGCTGATGAAAACCGGTTGCTAAGTCTAACTGTGAAAAGACTTTAGCACCACTGAGCTGATCGAATAAATCATCAATCCAAGGCAAGGGATATTTATTCTTGATGGTGAGATTGTTAAGCTTGCGGTAGTCGACTCAAAGCCTAAGTGTACCATCAGATTTCTTCACAAAAATAGCCGAAGCTCCCCGTGGAGAGGAACTAGATTGAATAAATTGCTTCGTCTCCAATTCGGATAATTGTTCGCGCATCTCCTCATTTTCCTTATTGAACATGCGGTAAGGAGGACGAGTGATAGGTTGAGCTCCAGGGATAAGATTAATTCTGAACTCAATTGCTCGCTTAGGTGGTAATCCTAGAACGGGCTCGAATATGTCGGAAAATTCACAAACAACGTGAATAAGAGAAATGACATCTTCCTCATCATCATTATCGTCATCACGAGGGTTTAGAGAATATAAGGATGCTGCCAAAGTAGAATCCGAATCTTTAAGAACAATAGAAACCTGCTTAACAGATTGAGGACGTCGAAGATAAATAGTCCGCTTAGGACATAGGATATGAGCTTCATAATGGTTAAGCCAATCCATTCCCAAAATCATCCCAAAGCCTAAGTAACGCATGACATGCAAATCGGCTAGGAAAGAAAAATCACATAAAACAATCTCGACATCTTTACAAAGTAGATTGAGTGTTGCGGATCCACCAACCGGATTCGCAATTCTCAAAGAAGTCATCAAACACATAACATCCAAAGAAAAAGTATCAACAAGTTCCTTTGAAATAAAAGAATGGGACGCACCCGTATCAAAAAGAACTCGAATAGGATGATCACGAAACACAATAATACCATCAAGGATAGAATGAGAAATACCTTGACCACGAGAAGTGTTGCAAGGAGCTTTCGCCACATTAAGCTTTCCCTCCTTCTTGTCTTGAAGTTTGGAACACACAGATATATAATGGTCCGGGCTTTTGCAATAGCGACAAGCACGGGGCTTTGAACACTTATTCGCATAATGGTCCTTAGAACCACAGTTGTAGCATTGCCCATCACTAGAGGTAGAAGTCTTAGTTGTCGGAGATGCTTGTTTCCCTTTCTTATTGTTGGGATAAGGACTTTTGAACTTATTAGGCCTTTTCTTGTTGGTGAAGTTCGGTTTAGCACTCCCAACCTCAACATCACTTACTTTATCTGCCTCTTCAAGTCGAAGAGCGATGTCAATGAGTTGATCAAAAGAGACTTCTAATTTTAGAAGTAATGGCTTCTTGAGATTTTTGTTCAAACCATAGACAAACCTTTGGTTCTTCTACAATGGGGTGTTTATGTATTCGACCCCGTATTTAGAAAGTGACTCGAAGGATGCGACATAATCTGCCACGGAGGATTCACCTTGAACAAGGTCTATGAAACGACGGGCCAAAGTCACCTTCTCAGCTTCTGGCACAAACTTTAATTCGAATCGTTCCTGGAATTGCTCCCAAGTAAGATCCGTTTCATTAATTTCACAAATCAGAAGCTCGTACCAGTCTAATGCTCTTTCTTGGAGCATACTAGAGGCCACTTGGACTCAGTGAAGATCAATAAGATTCATGCGAGAGAAGATGCGGTCGCTTGTTCGAAGCCAAGCCTGGACTTCTATAACGCTCTTGGAACCTTTGAATGGCTTTCCACCCAAGTTGGTGTAATCACTGCACAGGCGTGCAAACCCAGAATTAGGGTGAGTGGGCTCAGGAATAGGTCCGACAGCTTGAGCATTTCTCACCAGATCAAGAAGCTGCTGGGCAGACATAAAAACTCCATCCTGGGGAGTAGCACTAGATTGATCGGCGCTGGGGCGGCCAGGTCTAACCATTTCCCTTCTTTAAGAAAGAAAGAAAGAAAAAGAAAAGGTTATTCTCAAAACAAATATCAAGCAAACTTGATTGATAAAACAAGGAATCATAAAAGAAAATAGGATAAAACGGGTCCAATTGACTCAAATAAAATCCTAAGGCACGACTCCTAAGAAGGACTCAGGACAATGATTGTTTGTACCAAAAATGGGCACAACACTCTTCGGAAGTCTTTGAAGAGATAAACGTGTAGAATGAAAATTAAAACTGTGGATTATCTAACAAAAACTCCAAATAACAGAAAGTAAATTGCAAAGACAAGCGATTTAGAGTGGTTCGGCGTTTTGCCTACGTCCACTATGAAGTTTGATGATTTTATTGCTCGATTACTTGAAGATTACAGTAGTTTATAAGGTAATACAACTGAATTTAAATGCTAAGTGTCAATCTGAAGCAGCGACGGTGTTCTGGAGTAGATCTGGCAGAATCTGGGCGCTCTTCAGTACTTAGAATTATCCGACCCCTTTTCTGAATGACCGGGGGCTCTATTTATAGGTGTAGGAGGCTGATATTTCGCCTAAAATTCAGGGAGACCGCTTCTGGCACGTGAGGGGGCCCACATGGCCGAAATCTGGAGATCCGGGCCCACTTTGGGATCGATTCGACCCTTGGTTCGAATCGATCAAGAAATCATCCAATCGAGCTAAAATTTGGTGTGAACATTCTTCATCATGTGCTTAAGCTTCTGTGAAAATTTCATGGCATTTGGACTTGTAGAACTCGAGTTATGATCGATTCAAGTTGGTCCATATCGATTCGAACTCAACTTCGAATCGATCAAGATTTGCTCCGATTGAGCTGAAATTTGGCGTGGACATTCCTTAGGTTTCCAGTAAGCTACTGTCCAAATTTGGTGGCATTTGGACTTGTAGATCTCGAGATATGATCGATGCAAGTTGGTCCATATCGATTCGACCCTTGGTTCGAATCGATCAAGAATTGCTCCGATTGAGCTGAAATTTGGCATGGACATTCCTTAGGTTGCCAGTAAGATACTGTCCAAATTTGGTGGCATTTGGACTTGTAGATCTTGAGATATGATCGATGCAAGTTGGTCCATATCGATTCGACCCTTGGTTCGAATCGATCAAGAATTGCTCTGATCGAGCTGAAATTTGGCATGGACATTCCTTAGGTTGCCAGTAAGCTACTGTCCAAATTTGGTGGCATTTGGACTTGTAGATCTCGAGATATGATCGATGCAAGTTGGTCCATATCGATTCGACCCTTGGTTCGAATCGATCAAGAATTGCTCCGATCGAGCTGAAATTTGGCATGGACATTCCTTAGGTTGCCAGTAAGCTACTGTCCAAATTTGGTGGCATTTGGACTTGTAGATCTCGAGATATGATCGATGCAAGTTTGGATTTCTCAGCCGTGATCCATCAATATCTGGAGCATATGAACTCCGATTGACTTGAAATTCCGAATGTTGGCTCTCATAGCTTTGCTTGTCATGTCATATCAATTGTAGCCCGATCCGGACTCGGAAAAAATTCGTCGATATCCATAGTGAGCCTGCGTATAACCGATCTCCAAGACGAACTGTCATTGGTTTCTAGTCAAGTTCTTGGTGTCACGGCCTTGTCAAAAGGCGGGATAACATTTGCCCCCCAAAGTATGTCTTGTGTGAACATGACGTGCTTTGAAATGTTGCATCCTTCATTCTGAAAAAGTTCTATCTGATTCGTTGAGTAGTTGCTATCTTTTCGCCAAAAGATGTAACTTTCAATTAATTTCCAATAATATAAATGTTTATTGAACCACTGTCAGTGATTATGTAGTGCAATGTTGTAACTGAGTGTCGAGTGCTAGCGATTTGTTATTCGCTGTTGTAATTGTCATCAGGTGAGCATTCAATTCCTGTAAATTTTGAAAATTGAATGTTAGTCTGTCATAAATGTACGTATGTTAACCTGGCTCCTGTTAACGTTTACACGTTCACGAGTCATTGTCAAGTTCTTTAGTTTTTGTTTGGATTGAGTTTCGTATCGATCCTCTCCTGGATCGAAGTGAAATTCAAGTTGTAACAACGTTCGATGGTTGTTTTGAGTCCTTCCTTTGTATCGATCCTCTCCTGGATCGATCTGAGATGTTGGAATATATGCTTCGTATCGACGGATACGTCATAATGGGTCTCGGATTGGCGGATACAGGAGTAATGCTTTGTGTCGACGGAGTAGAACGATCTAGACGTAATTATGCAGTGAGGCTTCACAGAGGATATGCCATTTCTTATTCCTTTATTCAATAAGAATCCCCAATCGTGGATAATCTTTGATAGGAGTCATCCATGACTCTTTTTCTAGATCCGTCTCCAAGATCTAGTTGATCTTCATATGTCAATGCCTAGAATAATAAGTATTTCAACTGGGACAAAGTCTTTTTGCTGTGCATCCCCAGAACTGGCTAGCTTGGCCAGTGACTTAGCTTTTTCATCTTGTTCTCCGAGGATGCGTGTAATGGTGTAATAGTCGAAGTCGACTAGTAGCTTTTGGACCCGGTTGAGATAAGGAGCAAGACGTTGCCCCCTAGTCGGATAATCTTCCTTGACTTGGCATACTACTAACCGGTAATCACATAAGACATGTAAAGTTTCCATTCGTAGTTTTCTTACAAGTTTGAGCGCTAAGGTTTCATACTTGGCTTCGTTATTTGTTGCAGGTAAGTTGAGTTTCAGGGCGTAGTAGATCGTTCGTTCCTCAGGAATCACTAACGCAACTTCGATGTTAGAAAGCCGATTATTGGAAGTTCCATCGGTGTACGTTCTCCATCGGTTGGGCGGTTCTCCACAGTTCTTATGATAGTCATCTGATGTGGCAGATTCAGATATGAAGTATGCTAATGTTTGACCATGGAGAGCTCTCCGAGGGAGATAAATATACATCTAAGGTTTCTATTGGACCTATCTTAACGGTTGGTTGATATGGATGTTAATGGGGTGAGCTTGCTAGTAGCCAGCCTTCATCATATATGGGTCTTTGGATTCGTTTCTTTTCACATAGCATTGCGATGCTTATGGCGTGTGTTGACATGGCCCAATTGATGTATAAATCTCCGCGATCCAAAAGCTTAGGTAAAATGGGAGGTCTCTTTAAGCGATCTATTAGAGCTGCATGGTTGTCCTCGGTACATGGGTGTCTCTAATTGTCGGAATTTTTTAGAAATTAGTCTTGATTCCATAAGAATTGATGATGAAAACAAAGAATCTTTCTAATGTAATGATGAAAGAGCATTTCAAAGGGTTGAGTTTGATCCTGCATTTTCTGGAGAGCACTAAATATCTCTGCCAAGTCATCGATGTGGTTGTTTGATAGTCATGATCTCACGAGCATATTAACCACATCTACCTTTATCGATCGGTCGATCTAATTTTTGAATGATCTGTTAATCGTCCTTTTGTAAGTAGCACAAGTGTCCTTAAGTTTGAATCTATAGATTGCAGCATAGCACTATAGGCCCAGGTTAGTAGCAAAACAGTTGTATTCCTGGTTTTGGGACATGCTTCATTATCTGATTGTATCCGGAGTTTGCATCCATGGATGTGAGTAATTCATGTCTGATGGTCGGGTCCATCAGTTGGTTGATCATTGGAAGTGGAAAGTTGTGCTTTGTCATACCCCATGCAAATCTGAGTAGTTGACGTATGTCCTCCACTCCCTGTTTGTTTTTCTTATAAGTAAAGGATTGGATACTCGTTTTGGTTGGAGGGCATCATGGATAAACCCACTGGTTTTGAGCAGATCGTTTCTTCTTTAAGTGCAACAGATCTCTCCGGATCCATGTCGCATCATTTTTGTTCACTGAGACATGCCTCGGGTCGACATTTAATGCAGGGTTCTTCATGGCTAGCGAGAGTCCATATATATATATATATATATGAGGTCGAATCCAAGCGAACACATCAAGATTCACTTGTAGTAAAACAATTGACTCTTTCTTCATAATTGCGTAGAGTTGTGATCTGATCTACAATACTCGTGATGGGTTGTAGGTGCCTCATGTGTTTATTTGCAATGGTAAATGATCAGGCTTACAAGGACGTTGAATCAAAGGATTAGTAGAACTTAGCCTTGTATTGCACGCTGCTACATAGCTGGCTCCAGCTTTGAGATTGAATTGACTTATGTTTCTGAATGATGCGCTTTTCATTCAATGTAGCTGCGATCCATTGCTCATTGGAAAGGTCAGAATGATGATCAGTTGCCCATAAGTCCTGGTATTGATCCGATGATTTATCTCTAGGCATCCTTTCGGTCGCAACCTAAAGTTGTTATGAATATCAGGCATGGGTCATAGGTTCAAATTGTCATAGTCAACTCTCGGATAATTACTCTTTTGCCCCCAGCCTCGGGTTGGCGGATGCATTACGGGGACGATCTAGTCTTGTCCTAGCTGTGTCTATACTGTAGTTCAAGCTTTAAGAACCGGAGTTGACTGATGAATGGTTGAGTCATATTACCTTATCTTCTTGTTCGTGCCCCTAAGTCTGGGGAGTATCTCGATAAGTGGCAAGGTAGACAATGTCCACTTCAATTTTGTATTATATTCCATTGAACCATAGGATCAAATTAACGGACGGAGGGCAGAGTCGTGCCTATCATGCATTATGTTCTAGTTCTTTCCTCTAGGCGGAATACATTGTTACTTTGCCGACATTCGGACATAAGCTAGATTCTGGACGGTCAATGACATTCGCTCTGCTGCTTATGTCGCCATACTTTGGGCGAAAAACTGAAGAGTGAATCATCTAGTCAGATCCAATGCAGGATTGGTGCTTACCTTGTCGAATCCAGGGTAAGAATCAGTGTGCAGATGTTTAGGTTGCACTTGTTTCGAATTGTTCTTTGAGTCGGATCATGGTAAGAGTCAATGAATGAATGGTCGCGTTGCATTCATTTGGAGTTGGCTGATCAACCATGTCCATTTCGATTTACGTTCTCCCGTTAGATCTAGGGTAAGTCAGCTCAAATGCAGTCATGTCATGCTCATCTGGTTTCATGTTCTTCCTAATGGATTTTAGGAAGGCGATGGAGGACAAATGGTAAAGTCACACTCATTTGTGATTTACACTTCTATTCATGCTATGCTGGTCGAAGATATTTGATGCATGCTCGGGTCACATTGATTTGTAGTTGAAGAAGATTGATATTGACCGTCGATTCGATGGCATGATGCAGAATGCTCGGACCTTATTTCCTGTCAATCCGATGGTATGATATGAAAGGCGCAGATCGACATTGCCCGTCGATCCGGTGGTATGATATGATCGGTTGCTTGTAACTTTGGGCGTCATTATGTTTGGTTGGCATCAAGGCCTCCATGCAGTCGTTGCCTTAAGTTTTAATGGACGCTAAGCCGGAGAGGCAGCGAGTCACCTTTCTCTTCTTTCAGTAATTTGTACTTCTGCCCCCAGTCTTGGGCAAAAGTCGAAGTATGGCCGATCAAATTACAACTTTAGTTTGATGCTTCTCCCACTAAACTGTAGGAAGGAATTGATTGGCGGATGGTTAGGTCACATCCGTCCATGCTGCATGCACAACCCATCGGATCACATGCGAGAGTTAGCATATGAACGGTCATGCCACGTTCATTTGTGGTTGGATGGTAGTAATATCAATTCAGAATAGGACATCTAGCTAGGTCCGTTTTTCGAATCTATGCCTCCCTGTCGAATCAAGGAAGGAATTTTGTCTCGTAGGGTTGGAGTGCATCCCTATAAATTTATGTTATGGGTCCCGTGCCGGGGACAAGAGATGATGCATGGACGTTTGTGTCACGCCCGCTTAGTGCTGGATGGTCGGATCACATCCAATTTTGTGTATTAAGTGTGCCCCCATGTCAGGGGAAGATTGGGAAGCAGACGGTCGTACCACATCCGCTTTTTGTACTATGGAACTTGATGAAGAACCATAGCCGATAGATGGACAGTCGAATCACATCCCTTTTGGTATTCATACTCCAAACCATGTTTTGAGGACTGGAGTTGGTTAATGGGTGGTCATTCGCATCCAGTTGGTGTTTATACTCCGATCTGCGCTCTCGGGACCAGAGTTAGTTGATGTTTATACTCCAGTTCGCACTTTGGGAGTCTGGAGTTCGTTGACCAGACGGTCTGTCACGTCTATTATGAGTTTCCTTTTTTGTGTTCGCACTCCGGGAACAAGTGATGTATCTTGGCTGAGATATGGTCGAAGTCGTTAGGCGGACGGATCCACCCTCCTCGAAGCTGCATTTGTTTGATGCTTATACTCCGGCTCGCGCTCTGGGAGTTTGGAGTTAGTTGTTGTTTATGCTCCGGTTCACACTCTGGGATTTCGGAGTTAGTTAATATTTATACTCCAGCTCGCGCTCTCGGTGTCTGGAGTTTGTTGATGTTTATACTCCGGTTCACAATCTGGGACCTCGGAGTTGGATGTTTGTACTCCGCTTCGCACTCTGGGAATACGGAGTTGATGTTTATACTCCGGTTCGCGCTCTGGGAACTCGGAGTTGAATGTTTATACTCCGCTTTGCACTTTGGGAATACGGAGTTGATGAATGTTTATACTCCGCCTCGCACTCTGGGAGTACGGAGTTGGTTAATGTTTATACTCCAGCTCACGCTCTCGGAGTCTGGAGTTTGAATGTTTATACTCCACTTCGCACTCTGGGAATACGGAGTTGATGAATGTTTATACTCCGCCTCGCACTCTGGGAGTACGGAGTTGGTTAATGTTTATACTCCAGCTCGCGCTCTCGGAGTCTGGAGTTTGAATGTTTATACTCCGCTTCGCACTCTGGGAATACGGAGTTGATGAATGTTTATACTCCGCCTCGCACTCTGGGAGTACGGAGTTGGTTAATGTTTATACTCCAGCTCGCGCTCTCGGAGTCTGGAGTTTGAATGTTTATACTCCGCTTCGCACTCTGGGAATACGGAGTTGATGAATGTTTATACTCCACTTCACACTCTGGGAGTACGGAGTTAAGGAATGTTTATACTCCACCTCGCACTCTGGGAGTATGGAGTTAAGTAAAAGTTTGTACCCAGCTCGCGCTCTCGGAGTACTCTGGGATTTTAGGAAAATGTTTATACTCCGCCTCGCACTCTGGAGTACGGAGTTAAGTAAAAAGTTTGTACCCAGCTCGCGCTCTCGGAGTACTCTGGGGTTTTAGGAAAATGTTTATACTCCGCCTCGCACTCTGGGAGTACGGAGTTAAGTAAAAAGTTTGTACCCAGCTCGCGCTCTCGGAGTACTCTGGGGTTTTAGGAAAATGTTTATACTCCGCCTCACACTCTGGGAGTATGGAGTTAAGTAAAAAGTTTGTACCCAGCTCGCGCTCTCGGAGTACTCTGGGGTTTTAGGAAAATGTTTATACTCCGCCTCGCACTCTGGGAGTACGGAGTTAAGTAAAAAGTTGTCGTGTATCAGCCCGTTTTTGGCCTGATGTGAGGGCTTGTCCCTGAGCTAGGTGTTTCGCTTAGCGAGTGATCGGTGGGATCCCGATTAACTTCCACTTATAGGCCCCTCAACAAAGGATGAGGTTTAGAGTATGGATGGTTAGATCGCGTCCATGTTCATTTGGATTCCGCTTTTGCCAGGCCTAAGGAGTAAGATTAGTGTTCTGGCAAGCTTTGTGCTCGAGCATAGGAAAGGATGGTCGAACTACATCCACTTTGAGTTGTATATTTTCCCTTAAATCGGGTGCAAGTAATGGAGAGCAGATTTATACTTTGCGTTCTTTCGATCGAGCTAAGGAAGAGAGTTGAAATAACAGCTCATGTTGATTAGTGAGTAGATAGTAAGTCGTTGATGACTTTGAATTAAGGGTTGGACCCTGATGAAGTCGGTTTAAGGCATGATTGTTTTGCCTAATCACAGATGCAAATTGGGGAGTGAACGGCCAAATCATATCCACTTTAAACATGTGTTCTCAAATAACCCCAAGTGTCTAATGTAGGATTGGATGCATGGATGGTGACGTTGTGTCCACCCTTTGTGTGATTTTGATTTTATCGGACATCAGAAGAAGCATAAGTATTTTGGCACAAGTACGAGATGGAGAGTGCTTTGTTGGGACATATAACTCCAAGTTTTTCTTACATCTCTTAATTAAATTGCGTAGGCAGATGAGTGGATGGTCGGTTGCATCCACTTTGTACTAAAGTCCTGACCTTGTCGGTCTCTTCCGCTTTGATGCCTTGCCCCCAGTCAGGGGCATATAGTAGCCGATGAGTGGTCGAATCATGCTCATCACGATGATACCTCAATGATTTGATCATGGTCCGCGGAGGTTGTTTTGCACCCAATCTTAAGTACTTGGTTACCTGCATCATTTGCAAGTAGTTTAATTCAAGTAGGTCATATTTCGCAACGTAAATGAAATTGAATTAGAAATAATTCAATAGAGATCAGATCAAATCTCATTGATAAGTGAGGCAGCGTCGTATGCTCGCTATTGCACATCATTCCATCCCTTCTCAGTTGGAAGTCTAACGCAAATGGTTCAATTTGATCAAAGTCCTTGATCGATAGGGGTCGGATGTTCCCGATCCTTCGTTTTATGGGGCTTGCATATATGGTCGGAGCTATCCTTCCCGGAGAAGCCTTATGGCGTTGGCGTTCACGGTAGCCATTTAGAGAAGAGGAGTTTTCCGATCTAGAGTATGGAGCAGGTCCCCTCCTTATCTTGCTATGTTGATCCTTCATCTGATTCATCAACTCAAAATTTGCCTAGACATGTTGGTGCAGTTGTCGGTGGCGGTCTACCAGTTCTCTTGTCGAAGTCTGGAAATAAGAGCCGGTGATGAATTCATTTATGGGTATTGGCAGCAACTGGCTGCGGGCTTTGGATAAATTCGTTGGCTGCCAGCTTCTTCATTCACTTCAACAATATAAGAAGTAGATCTGGTATGTCTAACCACGATTGACAATGTTCTTTGAGGAATGGGGGAAGACGGCTACATTTGATGGCAGTCATCACTCTTGGTGTAAGCCATGCGCAATTCTCACTTCATGAGGTAGTGCCGGGGGTTGTATTTCCATAACACACCGACATAGTTAACATGTTGAATTTTCACTGGAAGTTCTGCATGTAGGATGGTTTCAACGAATAGGTCTTGACTAGGAAAGATTCCCCAATCGGCATTATGATCAGGCTCATTTTATTGCCCAGCGGTCTTGTAACACTGGTCAATGACGTATGCACGATTGCCCAGCGTTCGAGTGGTTTGCAATGCCGATAGGACGGTGAGTTGGTAGAGTAGACAGTGTAGGGGAGTCATCATATTAGCCGTCGTACCATAGTTGTCAATTCAGGAGTTTAAAAGTTGGTCAATTGGAGGAAGTTGCATTCCACCTTAAAAGCATGATATATTAATCAACCCCAGTTCTTGGCATACTAACTAGGTTCTCCAGCCTCTGGGAGTACGGTTGAGTAGTATTTATTTACCCATTCCTTGATTGCAACTCAACATTTGTTGTTGTGATCTCCTATGTCTTGTTCTGTCATGGAACAATCAGAAGCATGGATGGAATGTTCCTTCATTAAATTGGTGATTGAATCGACAATGCGGGTGCCTTGCGCTGCGGCTAGGGTTCGGGGGGTTTTTAGGCTCTTTTTATTTAGGCTCTTTTTAGGAAATCTGGGTCGTACCCGAATTTTTTTTTTTTTTTTTTTTTTTTTTTTTTGAAATTTCGTATCGATACGAATTGGACATAATTGGATCGATTCGAATTGCAGTTGAGTATCGATACGAATTGGGTGTGAATGGATGGATACGAAGTAGCGCACCCTGGTGGATACGAAGAAGCGCATCGTGATGGATACGAAGGAGCGCGCCCTGATGGATTCGAAGTAGAGCACCCTGATGGATACGAAGAAGCGCATCGTGATGGATACGAAGAAGCGCGCCCTGATGGATTCGAAGTAGATGGATGCGAGGGCCTTGTGTCTCTGATCGATACGAAGACAATGGATTCGAAGACATCGATACGAAAATCATCATACTTTCATGGATACGAAAAATTGCACTTTTTCTGGACTCGAAAATATGGGTATGGAATTCATGATGAATGCAGTTCCTCTTAGATCTGGAGCAATCTGAATAGAATAGAAGAAACCACTGAATGGCAGATTTGGATCTCCTCCTTAGATTTTTGCAATCCAACGACGGTAGTAGATCCAACGAGCAGGAGAAAAAACTTGGTTTTTTCTCAGTGAAAGCACCAAAGTGTTTGTACCAAAAATGGGCACAACACTCTTCGGAAGTCTTTGAAGAGATAAACGTGTAGAATGAAAATTAAAACTGTGGATTATCTAACAAAAACTCCAAATAACAGAAAGTAAATTGCAAAGACAAGCGATTTAGAGTGGTTCGGCGTTTTGCCTACGTCCACTATGAAGTTTGATGATTTTATTGCTCGATTACTTGAAGATTACAGTAGTTTATAAGGTAATACAACTGAATTTAAATGCTAAGTGTCAATCTGAAGCAGCGACGGTGTTCTGGAGTAGATCTGGCAGAATCTGGGCGCTCTTCAGTACTTAGAATTATCCGACCCCTTTTCTGAATGACCGGGGGCTCTATTTATAGGTGTAGGAGGCTGATATTTCGCCTAAAATTCAGGGAGACCGCTTCTGGCACGTGAGGGGGCCCACATGGCCGAAATCTGGAGATCCGGGCCCACTTTGGGATCGATTCGACCCTTGGTTCGAATCGATCAAGAAATCATCCAATCGAGCTAAAATTTGGTGTGAACATTCTTCATCATGTGCTTAAGCTTCTGTGAAAATTTCATGGCATTTGGACTTGTAGAACTCGAGTTATGATCGATTCAAGTTGGTCCATATCGATTCGAACTCAACTTCGAATCGATCAAGATTTGCTCCGATTGAGCTGAAATTTGGCGTGGACATTCCTTAGGTTTCCAGTAAGCTACTGTCCAAATTTGGTGGCATTTGGACTTGTAGATCTCGAGATATGATCGATGCAAGTTGGTCCATATCGATTCGACCCTTGGTTCGAATCGATCAAGAATTGCTCCGATTGAGCTGAAATTTGGCATGGACATTCCTTAGGTTGCCAGTAAGATACTGTCCAAATTTGGTGGCATTTGGACTTGTAGATCTTGAGATATGATCGATGCAAGTTGGTCCATATCGATTCGACCCTTGGTTCGAATCGATCAAGAATTGCTCTGATCGAGCTGAAATTTGGCATGGACATTCCTTAGGTTGCCAGTAAGCTACTGTCCAAATTTGGTGGCATTTGGACTTGTAGATCTCGAGATATGATCGATGCAAGTTGGTCCATATCGATTCGACCCTTGGTTCGAATCGATCAAGAATTGCTCCGATCGAGCTGAAATTTGGCATGGACATTCCTTAGGTTGCCAGTAAGCTACTGTCCAAATTTGGTGGCATTTGGACTTGTAGATCTCGAGATATGATCGATGCAAGTTTGGATTTCTCAGCCGTGATCCATCAATATCTGGAGCATATGAACTCCGATTGACTTGAAATTCCGAATGTTGGCTCTCATAGCTTTGCTTGTCATGTCATATCAATTGTAGCCCGATCCGGACTCGGAAAAAATTCGTCGATATCCATAGTGAGCCTGCGTATAACCGATCTCCAAGACGAACTGTCATTGGTTTCTAGTCAAGTTCTTGGTGTCACGGCCTTGTCAAAAGGCGGGATAACAATGATCCTTGTTAGATTATTCTACATTGTTCCAAAGTTTGGCTCTGATACCAAGCTGTGACGCCCCACCTCTATACCCACGCTAGCCAAGGACACTACGGGGTAATACCGTCAACTAGCACGGAGAATAAGGCTGTTAAGGAGCGACCATCTGTGTAATTGCTTTGTGCGAGCACCGATATGTCAGAAAATATATCTTACATCTCATCTTAAAAGGAAATCCGACATACCGATACAAACTCAAAGCTACCACACAGTGGCTATATATATCTTCGGAAACAAATATAGAAATAAACATAACACAAATCAGTCATAGACAATTCATATCACAAAGGCGGAAATAGATATGAATATAACACATGAAAGTGTACATCAGAGTAGTGGTCAAATAAGATCCACAATATCACAAAAGAATAGATACAGGTGCTACACAAAAGAATATATACATTAAGGAGTCTCTATCTCTAATATATAACAACAAAACTACAAATCTAATGTAGTTAGCCAAAAGTCAGATCATACTCCCAGATGAGAGGTCAAGCTGAAGCACCTGTAGCATCTCGGTCTGACCCGGGTATTATTTAATAAGAAAATAATAAACGGATCAGTCTAACTATAAATATCAGGTTAAAATAAGATAGAACATGAGATATGACAAAAGACGTATGATAACATTAATGCCCTACTATAACTAGTATGCATGTAAAACACCAAAATCATACAATACCTCAATAATCTCAAACACAGAAAAGAACGTCATATTCTTTAGTTTATTCACCAAACACATAAATATTGACTATAATATCAATGCCAATCACAAAAGTTAACGACACACAAATTCACCAATACACAATATTGATAGAGCTTATCAATGTAAATCACGAAAATTGGTGAAGCACAAGTTCTAGAAATCATCAACAAGAAATCCAGAAATCACAATAAAAGGAGGGGGGAGGCCTATCACAAAACGAGAGCATGAAAACTCTCAACACGTGTATCATAAAATGGAACGCTATTCCATGGTTGCTAACCATTAATTTTGAGCTGAGGCTCCACAAAACGGCCCGAAGACCATGGGTCGCTACCCCACCAATTTGAACCGAAGTTCCACAGAAACGGGGTTTAGTCTCCCTCGCAGACAAACAGACATCGCACATCGCTAGTCTAAATCACAAAATGATTGCCATCGATCAATAGAAAGTGCGAATTACACTAAGCCAGTAAATATAAGAGTTTAGCTTCATGTCCCATAACCACTAGCTTAACTTAAATATTTACGAACAAATTGTAGATTTCCACTCGAAAATTGTCACAAGAGTTTCAATCGAACAAGTCCAAGGATTAACCGACGAAGTAAACGCAAGCGTTTCATACCACTTGTTTTGCTAAGCCGTTTAATTATATTTTTCTCATACGAATGAGGTAAAGGTTTGTATATACTAATAGATTAGAAAACGGTTTTATAAACAAGCTTTGTATTTAAAAGTAGCGTTGAAAACGCCTTGATGAAAGAGTTTGAGTATTTACTACAAGTATAGAAAACCTTTATATTTTTAAAGTGACAAATCACAAAAATGATTGTAGAAACAATCAATGATAAAAATTCACATACGAAGACGTGAATCAAATCCAAAGAAATCGATACCAAATCCATAAAAATATATATTCTCAAAAATCCCAAAAAAGAAGTCATCAACGTCAATAATAGATGATAACAACAAATGGAAATCAACATGAATCGATAAGATTTGGATATCAAGCAAAATAAGAAAAATAGGAGCAGGTCGGTCGACTGACTCACTGAGTTCGGTCGACCGAACACAGACCTGGAAAAATCCGTGGGATGCTGGTCAGCCGACCAGACTCAGTGTTCCAGTCGACTGGACCAGAGCCAGAGAAGTGTTCCGGTAGCAGGTCGGTCGGCTGGACCAGAGTTCCGGTCGACCGGAACCTGTTTCCAGCACTTCCAAGCCTATCTAAGTGAAGAGCAAACTCTTCCAAATTGCAACCGGACAAGCAATGGCGCTAAGGGTTTAAGCCAATCGGCAACCCAGCCCTATAGGCTCTTCGATACGCCACCAAAAACATGTTCATGAATCAAAACAAGGATTTTCAAAGTTTTGACTTCAAAACACCAAAAATTGAAATGTTCACCAAATCAATTCAAACCAAAAGCAATTGAACATGAATATGTGTTAGGAATTCATACCTAACATTAATGATAGAAATAGACAAAGATGTGAGATAAAAATCTCACCTTTTACACAAAAACAAGGAAGAAGAAGCTTGAAAACAAGGGAGAATCAACCTCTCTTCAATCTCAACTCTAGGAGCTTGAATCTAAGCTCAAAAGAAGAACATTTCCAAAGTTAGGTTTAGGAAATTTCTGAATTTAAAGAGAGATTGAGTTGGAGAAGAAGATGGAGATACTTACCAAAGCTTCTCTTTGAATTTGGAGCTAAACTTGGATTTGCAAATGAAAACTAGGGCTTGGAGTTTTAATTTCCCATTCCTCTCCCCATTTTCAGTTTTTGCTTGAGTTTAAAGAAATGAAATAAAGTGAAGAGGAGAGGGGAGGGCTGAACTAGGTCATAGAGATAGTTGGGGTGAAACCCAAACCCAAAGCCCAATAGAAAATAGCAAAATTCAACTTACTCCAAATATATCGATGTTTATACTTAAAAAAGTTGCAAACACCATTTTGGACTCAATGGAATTGGTCTCAAGTCCCAATTTGAGTGTTTGCAAAAAGTAGCTTTTCGGACCTTAATCCGATTAACGATTCTATATTTAAATAAAATATTTAAATAGATAATTGTAAAATATGCGGGTTGTTACAGAGTATTACAAATACAGGATAGGATGCTGTGGAGCTCTGGAGACAAGCTGGATGACGAGGTGTATTTCCATAGATTTGCATATTCCGCTGTGTAAGGACAAGTTACTAGACTGTCCGGATTTAATGTGATGATTGTGTACTCTGATGATTGTAAGTATTAAAACAGTTACAGATTCTTTTGTATAAAAATCTTTTATATATTATATCTTGTCCGCTGCGATTGTGAGATTCTGATGTTGTTTTCTACTTTCTTCTTCTACCTCCTTCTTCTTTAACCCTAATGGTTTGTATTTCCGACCACTTTGAGTTGAACTGATGGAGAATATTGTCGACTCAAAGGGGTACGGATTTGCGGGCTGTTACAACAACATTCAACTAGTTTTGATAACAACCATACCATCAACATACCATACACCAACATCACATTTTTATAGCCAAACATACCAATTTAAACATCCAAACATGATGCTTACCGTCCAAACATGATGCTTAACATCAAAACGCGCCATTTAACATCCAAACTATGCTAACCACAAATCGCAAACGTATATCATTATCATAGTATGATATTTTAACAACATGAACTATGGATATCCACAACATATAATCTATGGAAACAAAGTTAGTTCTTTTTAAAAATGAGATAGTTTTACTCACCAAAAATCTTTGAAACCTGAAATGCCTTAGATGCACAAAAATCATCCCAAAATTATGTCATCTTTCACGTGATTTTTGGACATATTACTCTCGGATTTTGACATAATGATAAAAAAAGTATTATAAAATTTATTTTTCTACAAATTTAAAAAAATAATCGCTCAAATCAGATTACGTTTGAGGTAGATATGGTCAAAAGAAGGAGAGCTATTTTTGGACTAGGATTCCTGAATTTAAAGGTACACTGCAAAGAAATGAGATTTTGATATACCTAAGCATGAAATTAGAATAACTGTTAAAAAAGAAAGTTGTAGTTAATGAAATTTTATACGAGTTGAAAAAAGAAAATCTTGATTTGGTGTACAAGAAGTTATGGCCGAATATAGTGGAGGAAAAATGGAGAAAAAGGGTTTTAAATCAAGTACGCATCTTTAAAATAATTTAGATCTTTTGATTTAAAAAAAATTAAAACTAACATATGAAGCCATGAAATTATGAAGAAAGCTTTAGGGAAATGGAAATGGAGAAGTAAATGAAAATATGGTGAAGGGGATGTGTATTGATAGACAAAAGAAAGTAAGGAAATTACTAAACTATCATTTGAATTAATTAACATAACATGTCATCATTTTGTAAAGTCACATCACCACCTACTCCCCCTCTCTAGTCACATCCCCTAGGCTCATGCTTGGATGATGATGATGGTACCAAAGAAATGACAAGAGATAAGTATGTATTATATATATATATTATATATAAGTGTACATCTGTACTATTATATTACGCCTGAGTTCCATTTCAAGAGCACAGAAGTTCCCACATAAATTGTTAAATCAAACGTCGCATCCTATCTTCTAATACCCTCGCAGATTCCCTTAAAGCAATAACCCTAATTTCATTTAGGCTTACATCATTCAGATTATTTTTCGAAAAGCTACAACTAATCGAACTCTCCTTAAACCAAGAACCCTAATTTCATTTATATTACATCATTCAGATTCGTTTTCGGAGAACCACGGGTAATGGTTGCCATCCCGATTGCTGCTGCTCGCATCTCCCTCAAACTACGGTATCGCCTCTTTTCCCACCGTTGTTTCTGATGGTTGTACTTCCTACCTCCAGCTGCATCTGTGCAGCGACCTGGTTTTTATCTTGGTCGATTGTATTGCACTCTACCGTTGACGCAATCATCCAAAAATTCAAAACTGTTCTCCGGATAAACTGCAGATGCAACAATTTGGAAGGCCCCGGTTGATCTAGATTCTTGGCCATGGCACTGAAGAAAGGGATCTGGAATAATGGTGATAAGTTTGGGAAGAAGAAAATATTATTAGTTGTGTGCACGTGCACAGATTTGTTCTTGTACACAATATTGCTCAAAAAGAGAAGAACAGAGGTTGGCAATAATCAAGAAATTCAAGAAACAGGAAAAATTCATTGTTACTCGAAGGAAGTGTGGAGAAAATAGGGGTTTTGCTCGAAGGAAAATGAGAAGTTTTAGTGGAGAATATCAAGAATGGAACAACAGTTTTCAAGAACCCAATAAGTTTGCAACGCAAGAATTTAATTGTTGAACAGAGATACAAATTACAGGTTGCTAAAAATAAAATCAATAGGAAAGAATCATCAACTAAAATAAGGAAACTATAAGATCAAACCAATCAATAAACAAGAACTGGAATATGTATGGATACAAAAAATTTAACAAACAGGGAATTGAAATGGCAAGAAGAACAAAATGAATTGCAACTGCAATGAACAAGAAGAAAGACTCGGAACAAATTAAAACTGTAACTAACAACTAATAGTACCAAGCAGTAAGATTAACAGAAACAATACTCAGCATTAAAAGTACAAATATAAATGAAAATGAAGAAGTAATTTTATTCAGATTTTTTCCACACACAATTACAAAACACACATCAGTATTTATAGACCAGTGCAACACATTTTCCACTTGGCCCAACCTCGACCCAATTACTGACACAACAAACATGCACACTAATACACATACACTGATACTCATACACAGCCTTCTCCTCTGCCCAGATTAATCATGCTTCCATTTCCCGATACAAGTCTACTACTTCCTGATGATCTTCAGATACTTCCGGTGGACAGTACTCAGTCGAAACAACTTCTTCTCCTTCAATTCTCTCACAACATCTTTTGTGCTCATTAATCATGGCTAACAAACTATGGTTGTTACATCTCCCCTATGCTTTAAAAACAGACCTTGTCTCAAGGTCTACTATAGGAAATTTCTTGATTATTGGCCAGTAATCCTCCCACGTAGCCTCTTCTTCGGGTTTGTCTTTCCACTTAATTAGAATCTGTACCACTGCATCATTATTTCGAGGAACCATCCTTCGATCAAGTATTCTTTCTGGCTGTTCAACCAACTCTTCTGTGAAACTGGGAATGCTATCTTGGACCACCACAGTATCTCCTACTTTCTTTTTCAATTGAGAAACATGAAACACATTATGAATTTGAGTGTTTTCAGGAAACTGAAGCCTATAAGCCACAAAACCTATCTTCTCTATGATCTTGTAAGGACCATAAAATTTGGGTGAAAGTTTATGGGTCTTATAATTTCTGGCCGTAATTTGTTTGTAAGGTTGCAACTTAAGATATACCCAGTCTCCAACTTCAAACTGTCGATCAGTTCTTCTCATATCTGCATATTTTTTCATTCTGTCTTGAGCCACCTTCAGACTATCTTTGAGGAACTGTATTATAATATCTCGAGTAAACAACTCTTCTTTTACCTGTTCAACCTTGGCAGTATTGGGCACATAAGAAAGCAAGGTAGGGGGATCAATGCCATACACAATCTTATAAGGAGTAGTTTTTGTAGGAGTCTTCCAAGTAGTGTTATACCAATATTCAGCTAAGGGCAGCCATCTAAACCATTCATTTGGCTTATGACACACATAACACCTTAGATAACCTTCTAAAATTTTATTTACTACCTCAGTCTGACCATCACTTTGGGGATGATAGGCCGAACTGAGTTTAAGTGAGCTACCCTGAAGTTTAAAAAGCTCTTGCCAAAAAAGACTTGTGAAAATAGTATCCCTGTCACTCACAATAGTTTTAGGTAGACCATGCAATTTAAAGACCCCTTGGAAAAAACCAAAGCTACATCTTTTGCTGTATATGGATGTTGAAGTGGAAAGAAATGAGCATATTTACTGAGTCTATCAACTACTACAAATATGACAGTATACTTGTGGCTTTTAGGTAAACAGGTAATGAAATCCATGGAAATATCAGACCAGATCTTGTCAGGTATGGAAAGAGGCTGTAGTAAACCCAGCACCAATATATTCTCATGTATATTTCTTTGACATTCCTCACAAGACTTGATAACTTCTTTAACACTGGACTTTAACTTTTTCCAATAAAAAACCTACCTTAACCTATGCAGAGTTGCTTTGACCCCTGAATGACCTCCTAAGGGAGAGGAGTGGTATTCCTTAACAAGAAATTGTGTCAATTGGTTTAAGTGATGATCAACAAAAAAATTTCCCTTTCTGAATATCAAGCCTTCAACAGCCTTATATTTACCTTCTGATAGATCCTGTGCTAGCACTCTTGCTAATAGTTGCTGGTACCATGAAGAATTATGCAGAGCTTCCTTGAGTTTCTGTAGCCAAGGAGTCTGTACCATGGATTTGGCTTGGACCAGTATTTCATTTGTTCAATTTCACCTCTCCTTGACAAGGCATCAGCTACCTTATTTTCTTCTCCACTTTTATACTCCACCTTATAATCGAATGCATGGAGTTTAGCCAACCATTTCCCCTGCACACCCGTATGTATCTACCGTGTTAGCAAGTATTTCAAACTCTGTTGATCAGTTTTTATTACAAATTGTCTACCCATCAAGTATTGTGACCATTTTCTCGTGGCAATGATGATAGCAAGGAGTTCTTTCTCATAAGTAGAAAGTGCTAGATTTCTTCCATGAAGAGCTTTACTCAAGTAGGCTATAGGTTTTTGTTTTGAAGGAGAACTGCTCCTACCCCCGGC
The DNA here is from genome assembly GCA_030737815.1 of Allium fistulosum. Taxonomy (NCBI): domain Eukaryota; kingdom Viridiplantae; phylum Streptophyta; class Magnoliopsida; order Asparagales; family Amaryllidaceae; genus Allium; species Allium fistulosum. The sequence continues at coordinate 76,463,658 of CM060904.1, read as the reverse complement.
CACTAGCATCACATTCCAAAATGAAAGGCTGGGTGAAATCTGGCATGGCTAATATTGGTGGTGAAATCAAACATTGTTTTAACTGCTCAAAAGCTTCCCTTGCTTCCTCACTCCATTTGAAAGCAACCTTTTTCAACATTGAGGTTAAAGGCTTAGCAATTATACCATAGCCTTTTATAAATTTGCGGTAGTACCCTGTAAGACCTAAGAAACCTCGTAAAGCCTTCAAGCTTTGTGGAAGTGGCTAGCTAAGGATAGCCTGCACCTTGCTAGGATCAACTGAAAGACCTTCGATATAAATGACATGACCGAGATAATCAATAGACTGCTTGGCAAACCTGCATTTGGAAAGCTTGATCACCAAAGCATTTTTCTGCACAAGTTGAAAAGTTATTTCAAGATGTTTAATATGATTAGTCCAGGTTCGACTATACACCAGTATGTCATCAAAGAACACTTGTGACGACTCGGGTTTTGCCCGCTCGAAAATCAACATCCGTACTTCACATTGTACTAGAATGCCGCAGATTCGACCGTTCAAATCCAATTCGCCGGAGCTATAACACAATTAAGTAAATAACACAGTAGAAGAAAAGAATAATACATTGATATACAATATCTGATACAACAGAGTGATACAATGAATATCAATATACATCAGAGATATGATACAAGAAATAGCAGCGGAAAAGAAAAGATAACATCAGCAGCGGAACAATATCAATAGAAGTGATAACTCCAAAATGATCTTCAGACAAGAATGAATCCACAACTCCAAGATAAGCAACTCCGATGAATGAACTAGCTCCAGATTATCTACCAAACCTGGATATCTGAGAAAACCCAAATCTAGACTGCTCGTGTGGAAAATTATGAGCACCCAGAGTTTAGGAAAGGAACAATAAACTCCGGATCAGTCATGGGACTGGTGTGAGCAACAAAAACAGTTTATCTTTAAACAATCAACAAAAGAATTTAAAACATTGAAATCCGCAATGCTTTTTGGAAAATGAAACTACCATAAGACCTCCCACCACACACACAATGCAAACGCAGAATTGGAGGAGATTTCTTCTTATGATAGTCAAAGATGCTTACTACGCCAAATCATCTTGATATTATTATTAGTGCATAGTGCAGAAAAACATTTCGAAAGTATAATATTAATCTTAGCCAACATACGACCAGTATCGTATGCCTACTATAGCTACTATGTTCAATAGCAGGTTACCGCCACATTCCATAGCAGGTAATACAACTAAAACCGTACAAGTTCCGTATTGTTTCTTTGGATTTTCCAACAAATGGTCAGGCTAAGGAACTTCCTTCCGCCGCATGGGAACGCCTCTGGCGGGACGCCCCGAGAGACAAACTGCTCTCTGCCAAACAAGGCCGGGTTACCCCTGTAACAGGTAACTCACGAATATGCCATCACCCGGTCCTTTGGGACCTTTATCCGAGCTCGGTATCCAACATCACACATCATAAAGTGTATCCACATGAGTAAGTATCTGGGCTCCATACCATGATACCACCCCTTTCCAGAAGGAAATGACATACCCTAAAGGGCGCGACCCTCATAACCTTGCCGCAACGATCCTGTTTCGACCATTTCCGGGTTGTGAGGTCCTGACGAAGTCTCGTCCACAAAGCTACGCTTTGTCACAAAGCCATGCTTTGGGTCAACAGATGATCAACCTATGATCACAAAGATAAATGATCAAATAAATGATCATATCACAAATGATCAAACACTGATCATCACACAGCAACACTCAGCATGCCACATTACCAAATTGGGATATATCGCTGATAAATTTCAACTACATAACCTCTGAGCTCGTACGTCTCAGAGAAGGGTGTTAAGCTAAGAGAATAAATTCTCCGCCACCAACAGAAATGTATTTGAAAGAAATCAGCTTTATATCTCAAAGTGTAATGTCAGACATACAATCCATACAAGTCTGTTCCGGGATCGAACAGAACCGAAGGCACTTCTCACGAAGCCCTTGCAAATCCGGATAATTTCCAATCACGTCCGGACTTCCCGTCACTAAGGATGATAAAACCTCTATATCGGGGATCAGCCGATGCAGAGTAACTCGACGGTAATCCTTCCGTTTTCAAAAATATCCGGTCTTCAACACCGGTCTTCAAATGCTATCCATATACGACGTATCACATATTCGGAATGGGTTATACGACACAAAGGTCCTCTCCCGGCTAAACCGAATAGTGAGCGAAATATTTAAAAACATATGGATATGGGATTTCAATTAAGTCACAACTTATTACCCAAAATCTTCTTTTCAAATGGTTTAACAAATTACCATTTTAAATCCTTAAACAAAAAGATTCAACCTTTACGGTTTAAACAGTTTCCACACTTTAATCCTTTAAACAAAAGATTCATTCATAGATTTTCCAAATTAATTTCCATTTCAATTTAACTCGTTAAATCTTTAAATCAAGATTTAACTTATAGCTTTCAAAACAATTCCATTTCAAATGATTTAAACAAAACATCATTTTAAATCTGTTAAAAATAACAGATTTAATTCATAGCTTTTCAAAACAATTCATTCATAACTTGGAAAACCATTTTCAATTCAATATTGAAATTCCTTTAACTAAATTGGAATTTCATTGCTTATTTGAAAGCTTTTGTCTTTTGAAAACAAACAGTTTCATTTCAGAAAATCTGATTCATTCATACGAGTTAAAGTCTTTGGGTTAAATCCAAATTCTCAAAATTATACTTTTAAATGGTTTAACTTTATATAAACACATTTATAACATTTTTAATCCCTAGTTTCAAATCATAGGATTTAATTTCAACTTGAATTCAAATTTAAATCAAATTATTTAAATTTTCAAAACTCGATTAAGTTATTCAAAATAACTTTTATCTTTGAAATTCCATTTCAAATGCTTTTCACTTTAAACTCAAATTTCCAATTTCAAAATCAATTGAAATTAAAATTTCAATTTCAAAAACATTAAATTTACATCATCTGTGACTTAACCGATTTCCACGTGAAATCCATATTTGTGTGTGTAAATGTGTAGTCCAGGGGTTTTACACAGTAGTGCAACATCAATCATCACAGATATATCGATAAGCAGTATAATCGATAACGCTTATCTTCATTCACAGATTCATAGATAAAATAAATTTATCGGTCACAAAGATTCACAACTATAATTCGATGTGGGTTTCGGATAACCAACTGGAATCCGACTCCCTGTCGCATCGAAATTCAAGTGTCATTTACGGGTCAAGGGTTTCATATTCACATAGTAATATATTCATCATAGTTATCACAGTTCATCATAAAGCAATTCATAGCATCATAATCACATAACAGAGATATAAATCTGATATGCAGCATTCAATGAAATCCAAACCTCATAGGTAAGGTCAATTAATTATCTGACTAACTTAAATCAGATTAATTACTAATCCTGGTTAATTAATTTCAAACCCTTACTATTCATTATTCTTTAACCATCAATTAATCAACCTTTAATCATGAATTAATTAACTTGTAATAATGAATTAATTAACATTAATCACTTTCATTAATTAATTAATAATCCTTTAATTATTTAAGGTTTCATCAACTAAAAGATAAACCATTTAACTTTAATTTTTTTCTCCCTTTAGATCTTGTTTAAAACTTGTCTTAAATAACTTTTACTTTAAAACTAAATACGATTTTTAAAACTTAGTTAACTCTGATTTACGAAAACTGATAAATTTCCATTTGGCTTTGAACTTGTTTAACATTTTTATTATGCTATTTAAACTTGATTTAAAAAAATTTCCAAGCTTCATACAAAAATCTGGAAAACAAATTGTCACTGCACAAATAGGAAACTCGAGCGACTATAGGATCAAACCCGAGTTTCTCCCGAGCAAACACCACTATTTCACGAGCATGACTTCGAACCAGCTCCATCTTCTTCCTCGAGCACACTGACATAACAACGCACATGCCATGGTGATACGTGCACGTGTACAAATGCTTGCTGCTCCTCCGACCATCGCCGCCGTCGCACTCAGGTCATCGATGACCTGCCCCATCCTTCTGACCACCCAGGTCCCCAAATTTCACCGTCGCTCGAAATTTAGCACTTCGACTCACACTGTAACAAAACCCATCACCTGTAAACGCCTCGTCCTCCGCGCTCCGACCACCGGAAGGACTGCAACTCCGGCCTCGACTTCGACTTCGACTAAGCTACCATTCCCCAAAAACTTAAAGCACTCGATCAATCACCCAAACCATGGTGATCGATACATAAAGCACAGCAAAAACTAGGGTTTAAAACATAAATTATCCACCATCATCATCACAGTGATCTGAACACCAAACTAAAAATTTTCCCCCACTCACTGATCATTCATCTACCTCCAGAATGATTGTCGACTTCCCAAATTTCAAAGATCATCAGAAGTCTCAAAAATTTTGATTTCTGGTTAAACCAGAAATACACACAAAACCCTTTACTAAAAACCTCCGATTTAGTTTTAAAAATCAAATTTTTGTATGAGAATTCAATTGATATACCTGACACTAAGACTAATAACATTTGAATTCCTACAGAGTTTGCATTGTGACTGCATTTTTAAATTTTCTTCCAGAAACTTTAGTTTATTATGCTTAAGTTCATTTTTAAAATTCAAGGCATGTCAAAACAAACTTTTGTTTGAAATTTGAGGTTAAACCAAAAATCAGAGGTAGGAGAGTTAGATTTTATACAAAATTTTATATTCTATAACCTGGAAATAAGATGATTCAGGCTTGAATTAACAGGCCTAGGCATGTGTACATACTCATGGATTCTATGCATTCAACAAAGTTTCAACTTTTTAAATTTTACATTCAAACAGCACATCAACAACAGAGCTTAAGAAAGTTCACTCACAAACAACCATACAGATTCAAAGTAGAAAGTTTGCTCACCAGAGATTGAAGCAGAGAAGAACAGACACAGTGCTTTTACTCTGAAACAGACTTGCATTTTCAAGCTGAAGCTTTTAATTTGATCCTCTGGTTTGAAGTAGATTATTTAAATTGAAGTTTTGTTTTAATTTGAGTTTTGTTTACTTCAGTTTTTCTTGGCTTTCAAGGAACGAAAATGAAATAGTGAGGATGATATATAAAAGAGAAGAAGTGTATAGGCATTAAAATTTGTACAGGTGATAATATTATTTTGTACACTTAAAGCAGAGATTTTTCTTCCCTCTTGTACATTGGCTGATATATTGTTTTGGGGCTAAAGATTTCTTGCATTAATTAACATGTACTTATACTTATACATTGTTTCCCTTTGCAAGCTAACTTATCTTTTTTTTTTCTTTTTGATCTGGCCAGGGATTTTCGTATGGAGGCTGGTATCTTGCTTTGGTGGCTGCATTAATTCACATTGTACAACTATATATATTTATTTGGTTCCTTCATGTATCATACTTGTCCTATTTTATAAAGATATTTTGTTTACTTCAGCCTACCTACTACTATACTCGGCTGATATAAAAAAAAGAGTCTACCTATACTTCAATTTGTTTTTAGGTCTACAGATTTATTTGTTTGTTATACTTATATGCTTTGTACTTATATTTTTCATTTGTTTGCCTAGTCTGTTTTCACTTTGTGGTGGCTGATATTTTGGTCTTCTTTTACTTGCCTTAATGATGTTGTACAGATTTACATATAATACTAGTGTCTTCTTTAGCTTTGTATTTTGTTTTGCTTCTTCGCATTACTTAACTATGTATAGATGTTTGTTATAATTTAATTTATATGTTTATTTCTATTTTACAAATATATATAATTTATCTTACTTTAATTATTATTATTAAACCATTTTTTTTTAAGATTATATTTCAAATCCAATATATACACTTATATGCAATATTTTTAATTTAAGTGATTGATACAGAATATAATTGAATCCGGGGAAACTCGCAATCTATTTACCGTTTTATTTCACTATTTTAATTCAAAAATTCATTTAATTATTAATTTAAATCTATATAAAATCCGGGGTCGTTACAGACTTCCCCCCTTAAAAGAATTTCGTCCTCGAAATTACCAAGGAAGACACAAAGATAGATGGAGAATATTTCACCAACTCAAATTGAACATCTATTCTGCATTCGGCTTACCAAATCAGAATATCAATAATAGATACAAGAACGAATCTGTCTTAACACTTCACAAGATACTCGGGTTATCCAGGTCTACGAAATATGCAGGGGCATCGGTCAGTCCGAAATGATAACTAACCATTCGTAGAACATATCGGGACCCAAAGAATAGACAGATATATGGATACAATTTCAAAATTTTCTTTTAGTTTAGAACTAAGGTATACCTATCAACCATAACAAACAAAGCAACCAATTCATCCAAATAAACAAGTCTGGCCTATCTGGAGTTTATGTCCCATATTTATATATCGAATCTTCTTTCTGGATCTACCAGAAACTATCGAAGAATTGAGAAAAGATGTTGAACAAAAGAGATTGATAGAGAAAAGATTGTTTCCTTGTTGTTACAGAGTATCGACCATTTATAGTCGTATTCCCCTGTCCCCTATCTCATCCTCTTCTTGCACTCATACTTACTATCAGTGGATAACAAGAGAATTTACTGAGGCGTACGGACGGATATCTGAGAATTACTCATTCTAGAGTTTACTTCACCCTATCTCTAATGAGCTACTTAACGTGTTATACTCCTGAGCTAAAGTTCAACCTTAGCTCTGATACCACATGTGACGACTCGGGTTTTGCCCGCTCGAAAATCAACATCCGTACTTCACATTGTACTAGAATGCCGCAGATTCGACCGTTCAAATCCAATTCGCCGGAGCTATAACACAATTAAGTAAATAACACAGCAGAAGAAAAGAATAATACATTGATATACAATATCTGATACAACAGAGTGATACAATGAATATCAATATACATCAGAGATATGATACAAGAAATAGCAGCGGAAAAGAAAAGATAACATCAGCAGCGGAACAATATCAATAGAAGTGATAACTCCAAAATGATCTTCAGACAAGAATGAATCCACAACTCCAAGATAAGCAACTCCGATGAATGAACTAGCTCCAGATTATCTACCAAACCTGGATATCTGAGAAAACCCAAATCTAGACTGCTCGTGTGGAAAATTATGAGCACCCAGAGTTTAGGAAAGGAACAATAAACTCCGGATCAGTCATGGGACTGGTGTGAGCAACAAAAACAGTTTATCTTTAAACAATCAACAAAAGAATTTAAAACATTGAAATCCGCAATGCTTTTTGGAAAATGAAACTACCATAAGACCTCCCACCACACACACAATGCAAACGCAGAATTGGAGGAGATTTCTTCTTATGATAGTCAAAGATGCTTACTACGCCAAATCATCTTGATATTATTATTAGTGCATAGTGCAGAAAAACATTTCGAAAGTATAATATTAATCTTAGCCAACATACGACCAGTATCGTATGCCTACTATAGCTACTATGTTCAATAGCAGGTTACCGCCACATTCCATAGCAGGTAATACAACTAAAACCGTACAAGTTCCGTATTGTTTCTTTGGATTTTCCAACAAATGGTCAGGCTAAGGAACTTCCTTCCGCCGCATGGGAACGCCTCTGGCGGGACGCCCCGAGAGACAAACTGCTCTCTGCCAAACAAGGCCGGGTTACCCCTGTAACAGGTAACTCACGAATATGCCATCACCCGGTCCTTTGGGACCTTTATCCGAGCTCGGTATCCAACATCACACATCATAAAGTGTATCCACATGAGTAAGTATCTGGGCTCCATACCATGATACCACCCCTTTCCAGAAGGAAATGACATACCCTAAAGGGCGCGACCCTCATAACCTTGCCGCAACGATCCTGTTTCGACCATTTCCGGGTTGTGAGGTCCTGACGAAGTCTCGTCCACAAAGCTACGCTTTGTCACAAAGCCATGCTTTGGGTCAACAGATGATCAACCTATGATCACAAAGATAAATGATCAAATAAATGATCATATCACAAATGATCAAACACTGATCATCACACAGCAACACTCAGCATGCCACATTACCAAATTGGGATATATCGCTGATAAATTTCAACTACATAACCTCTGAGCTCGTACGTCTCAGAGAAGGGTGTTAAGCTAAGAGAATAAATTCTCCGCCACCAACAGAAATGTATTTGAAAGAAATCAGCTTTATATCTCAAAGTGTAATGTCAGACATACAATCCATACAAGTCTGTTCCGGGATCGAACAGAACCGAAGGCACTTCTCACGAAGCCCTTGCAAATCCGGATAATTTCCAATCACGTCCGGACTTCCCGTCACTAAGGATGATAAAACCTCTATATCGGGGATCAGCCGATGCAGAGTAACTCGACGGTAATCCTTCCGTTTTCAAAAATATCCGGTCTTCAACACCGGTCTTCAAATGCTATCCATATACGACGTATCACATATTCGGAATGGGTTATACGACACAAAGGTCCTCTCCCGGCTAAACCGAATAGTGAGCGAAATATTTAAAAACATATGGATATGGGATTTCAATTAAGTCACAACTTATTACCCAAAATCTTCTTTTCAAATGGTTTAACAAATTACCATTTTAAATCCTTAAACAAAAAGATTCAACCTTTACGGTTTAAACAGTTTCCACACTTTAATCCTTTAAACAAAAGATTCATTCATAGATTTTCCAAATTAATTTCCATTTCAATTTAACTCGTTAAATCTTTAAATCAAGATTTAACTTATAGCTTTCAAAACAATTCCATTTCAAATGATTTAAACAAAACATCATTTTAAATCTGTTAAAAATAACAGATTTAATTCATAGCTTTTCAAAACAATTCATTCATAACTTGGAAAACCATTTTCAATTCAATATTGAAATTCCTTTAACTAAATTGGAATTTCATTGCTTATTTGAAAGCTTTTGTCTTTTGAAAACAAACAGTTTCATTTCAGAAAATCTGATTCATTCATACGAGTTAAAGTCTTTGGGTTAAATCCAAATTCTCAAAATTATACTTTTAAATGGTTTAACTTTATATAAACACATTTATAACATTTTTAATCCCTAGTTTCAAATCATAGGATTTAATTTCAACTTGAATTCAAATTTAAATCAAATTATTTAAATTTTCAAAACTCGATTAAGTTATTCAAAATAACTTTTATCTTTGAAATTCCATTTCAAATGCTTTTCACTTTAAACTCAAATTTCCAATTTCAAAATCAATTGAAATTAAAATTTCAATTTCAAAAACATTAAATTTACATCATCTGTGACTTAACCGATTTCCACGTGAAATCCATATTTGTGTGTGTAAATGTGTAGTCCAGGGGTTTTACACAGTAGTGCAACATCAATTATCACAGATATATCGATAAGCAGTATAATCGATAACGCTTATCTTCATTCACAGATTCATAGATAAAATAAATTTATCGGTCACAAAGATTCACAACTATAATTCGATGTGGGTTTCGGATAACCAACTGGAATCCGACTCCCTGTCGCATCGAAATTCAAGTGTCATTTACGGGTCAAGGGTTTCATATTCACATAGTAATATATTCATCATAGTTATCACAGTTCAGCATAAAGCAATTCATAGCATCATAATCACATAACAGAGATATAAATCTGATATGCAGCATTCAATGAAATCCAAACCTCATAGGTAAGGTCAATTAATTATCTGACTAACTTAAATCAGATTAATTACTAATCCTGGTTAATTAATTTCAAACCCTTACTATTCATTATTCTTTAACCATCAATTAATCAACCTTTAATCATGAATTAATTAACTTGTAATAATGAATTAATTAACATTAATCACTTTCATTAATTAATTAATAATCCTTTAATTATTTAAGGTTTCATCAACTAAAAGATAAACCATTTAACTTTAATTTTTTTCTCCCTTTAGATCTTGTTTAAAACTTGTCTTAAATAACTTTTACTTTAAAACTAAATACGATTTTTAAAACTTAGTTAACTCTGATTTACGAAAACTGATAAATTTCCATTTGGCTTTGAACTTGTTTAACATTTTTATTATGCTATTTAAACTTGATTTAAAAAAATTTCCAAGCTTCATACAAAAATCTGGAAAACAAATTGTCACTGCACAAATAGGAAACTCGAGCGACTATAGGATCAAACCCGAGTTTCTCCCGAGCAAACACCACTATTTCACGAGCATGACTTCGAACCAGCTCCATCTTCTTCCTCGAGCACACTGACATAACAACGCACATGCCATGGTGATACGTGCACGTGTACAAATGCTTGCTGCTCCTCCGACCATCGCCGCCGTCGCACTCAGGTCATCGATGACCTGCCCCATCCTTCTGACCACCCAGGTCCCCAAATTTCACCGTCGCTCGAAATTTAGCACTTCGACTCACACTGTAACAAAACCCATCACCTGCAAACGCCTCGTCCTCCGCGCTCCGACCACCGGAAGGACTGCAACTCCGGCCTCGACTTCGACTTCGACTAAGCTACCATTCCCCAAAAACTTAAAGCACTCGATCAATCACCCAAACCATGGTGATCGATACATAAAGCACAGCAAAAACTAGGGTTTAAAACATAAATTATCCACCATCATCATCACAGTGATCTGAACACCAAACTAAAAATTTTCCCCCACTCACTGATCATTCATCTACCTCCAGAATGATTGTCGACTTCCCAAATTTCAAAGATCATCAGAAGTCTCAAAAATTTTGATTTCTGGTTAAACCAGAAATACACACAAAACCCTTTACTAAAAACCTCCGATTTAGTTTTAAAAATCAAATTTTTGTATGAGAATTCAATTGATATACCTGACACTAAGACTAATAACATTTGAATTCCTACAGAGTTTGCATTGTGACTGCATTTTTAAATTTTCTTCCAGAAACTTTAGTTTATTATGCTTAAGTTCATTTTTAAAATTCAAGGCATGTCAAAACAAACTTTTGTTTGAAATTTGAGGTTAAACCAAAAATCAGAGGTAGGAGAGTTAGATTTTATACAAAATTTTATATTCTATAACCTGGAAATAAGATGATTCAGGCTTGAATTAACAGGCCTAGGCATGTGTACATACTCATGGATTCTATGCATTCAACAAAGTTTCAACTTTTTAAATTTTACATTCAAATAGCACATCAACAACAGAGCTTAAGAAAGTTCACTCACAAACAACCATACAGATTCAAAGTAGAAAGTTTGCTCACCAGAGATTGAAGCAGAGAAGAACAGACACAGTGCTTTTACTCTGAAACAGACTTGCATTTTCAAGCTGAAGCTTTTAATTTGATCCTCTGGTTTGAAGTAGATTATTTAAATTGAAGTTTTGTTTTAATTTGAGTTTTGTTTACTTCAGTTTTTCTTGGCTTTCAAGGAACGAAAATGAAATAGTGAGGATGATATATAAAAGAGAAGAAGTGTATAGGCATTAAAATTTGTACAGGTGATAATATTATTTTGTACACTTAAAGCAGAGATTTTTCTTCCCTCTTGTACATTGGCTGATATATTGTTTTGGGGCTAAAGATTTCTTGCATTAATTAACATGTACTTATACTTATACATTGTTTCCCTTTGCAAGCTAACTTATCTTTTTTTTTTCTTTTTGATCTGGCCAGGGATTTTCGTATGGAGGCTGGTATCTTGCTTTGGTGGCTGCATTAATTCACATTGTACAACTATATATATTTATTTGGTTCCTTCATGTATCATACTTGTCCTATTTTATAAAGATATTTTGTTTACTTCAGCCTACCTACTACTATACTCGGCTGATATAAAAAAAAAGAGTCTACCTATACTTCAATTTGTTTTTAGGTCTACAGATTTATTTGTTTGTTATACTTATATGCTTTGTACTTATATTTTTCATTTGTTTGCCTAGTCTGTTTTCACTTTGTGGTGGCTGATATTTTGGTCTTCTTTTACTTGCCTTAATGATGTTGTACAGATTTACATATAATACTAGTGTCTTCTTTAGCTTTGTATTTTGTTTTGCTTCTTCGCATTACTTAACTATGTATAGATGTTTGTTATAATTTAATTTATATGTTTATTTCTATTTTACAAATATATATAATTTATCTTACTTTAATTATTATTATTAAACCATTTTTTTTTTTAAGATTATATTTCAAATCCAATATATACACTTATATGCAATATTTTTAATTTAAGTGATTGATACAGAATATAATTGAATCCGGGGAAACTCGCAATCTATTTACCGTTTTATTTCACTATTTTAATTCAAAAATTCATTTAATTATTAATTTAAATCTATATAAAATCCGGGGTCGTTACAACACTAAAATAAACTTTCTCAAATAGGCTCTGAATATATCGTTAATGAGGGACTGGAAGGTAGAAGGAGCATTTGCTAATCCAAAGGGCATCACCACAAATTCATAGTGGCCATCATGGGTTCTAAAGGCAGTTTTATGGATATCTTCTTCAAGCATTCTAATTTGATGGTAACCAGATCTAAGATCCAACTTCGAATAATACTGAGAACCATGTAACTCATCAAAAAGCTCTTCAATTAGTGGAATAGGAAACTTGTCCTTAATGGTCTGTGCATTCAACCTCCTATAATCAATACATAGTCTCCATGTTCCATCCTTCTTCCTTACCATAACAACAGGGGATGAGTAAGAACTATGGCTAGGCCTAATAATGCCAGAGTCTAACATGTCTTGAATTATTTTTTCCAATTCATTTTTGACGTGATACGAGTGCCTGTAAGGTTTTAGACAAATAGGTTTAGAATTTGGCAATAGGGGTATTCGGTGGTCATGGGGTCTGGGTGGTGGTAAATTTGGTGAAGAATTTGTGATCAGAGGGTAATGCTTGAGTATGGCATCAATCTCTGGTGGAATAGGAACTACATCTTGTTCTAACTGTATAGATTGACAACATATCATCATAGCTACCTGGCCATGCACACACTCCTTATTTAGCTTTTTCTTATCAATGAATTTCAACTCATCCCGCTTCAAACCCTGCCAAACATAAGGCTTATCATTGTAAACGAATTTAACTTGCAGTTGATCCAAGTTAAGTGTTATTTCACCCAAGCTTTTCATCCACTGAGCCCCAAGCACCACTTGACAGCCATCTAGTGGAAACAAGAGCAGGTCCACTGCCATGGTACAACCTTGGCATTTGAGCACAACATCATTAAAAACCCCTGAACCAGTTAGTTTTTCTCCATTGGCCACCATTACTTCAAATAGTTTGGTCTTATCAACTTTTAACTTCAGTTTTCTAGCAAGCTTATCATTGATAAAGCTATGGGTAGATCCATAATCAATTAGAATTTGAACTGATTTGCCTTGAATACTTCCTTCTACCTTGATGGTGGATAAAGCAGGAATGCCACATAAAGCTTGCAAAGTTATGGCTAAAGTTTCTTCAACTTGTATGTCAGATTCTGTCAGGGTTACTTCACTATCGTTGGAACCTTCCCAGTTATGTAATGGCATCATGCCTTCCAGTACATAAACTTGGGGATTTTTACATTTGTGATCTCTTGACCATTTTTCTTTACAACCGTAACACAAATTCTGCCTCCTCATTTCAATGATCTGGTTAGGAGTGAGCCCTCTACTTTTAGCCAATGATTCAAGTTGAGTATCTTTGGAGCTATTAGCATGGTTATATTGGGAATAAGAAGTTGATTCTAGGGATGACCTTGATAACGGCAGCTGATTGATTTTGGATTTAGTAGTTGAAGTGCTAGTTGATGGATACTTGATTTTTTCGGTCTGAAGACATTTGCTTTTAAACATTTTTGCTAATGCCACTGCCTCCATAAAATCCACTGGTCTTGAAGTGAGGACATCATACTGAAATGACCCTCCTATTTCTACTCTAATTCCATAAGGATTTTTTTTTTAGGTAAAGAGGATATATATATATATAGATAGATATATCATCCATTACAATAATAATTCTCAGGGTCAATATCTTTTTCCAATAAACCAAATATATCCAGGATCATAATAATCAACCAATATAAATATATTAGTACATTCACAAAGATAAGCACATACATGTGAGGATGCATATGCCTCTCTTGTTTGAATCAGAGTTCTGGAAAAACAAGAGGATATTGGATTGCTGATTTTTTTTTTTGACCAAACAATCCACTGGAAACATAGACTTTAGTCTGTTTATCCTAACTAAGAAGTGATCAAGTAATAATCAGTAGTAAACAAGCTTTTAATATAGATGATCATGTTAAAGTCTTGATAGTATCAAATTCAGTATAAAAGAAAGTGGATCCTAAGTGAACACAAGCAACATCTAGGCGTAATGGAAACGCGCCTAACTTATACACAAGAGATCACGAGTTCGAGTACTAAGCTGGTTGGTTCAAACACAATTTTTGTTTTTTTTTCTTTTTCATCTTTCTCCTGTACAGTTTGGAACCTGTTATCTACCTACATCTGCACACATATACTTTATTTTTTTGCCTATATTCTATCATACCAAAACAATAATTCTTGCTTAATTATTTTGAAACTCATTTCTACAACCTGGAAGACTTCATGATTGATGTAAATTAAGGGCCTGTTGCTTGGGTTTTATAAATGATAAGAGTGTATATCATTATCCAGGTTTGAAGTTCCTTCTCACAAAATCTGTCTGGAATTAAGAATGCATTTGGTTAGAATCTGAGTGAAATTCAGATTCTTATCACAAATACAAAGGAAAAGGTGTGGTAATATTTGCACTAAACATGTTTATATGCATATATATCTGCAATAAAACCAATTAATTTCCTGAGAATCAACTATCCAGATTTTCCAAAACTTAAATTCTTTCCAAAGCCTCAAGATTGACTAATACATTTATAAAATGTAATCATTCAATTTTAACAAGGTGTTCTTGCTAAATTCACTTACAAAATTTGATTAAAATTCTTTTTAAGCATAACAGATATTTAACTTGGTTCATAGATTCCAGATACAAGTCAATCTCTTAATAAAATACCTAACAAAATATACATCCAATATTCAATACTTAATACAAGTAGCAATTTAAATTATCAGTACATGCAGATTTCAACATTTAGGCTCTTATCTAACTAAGTTTAGCATGCTATATCTTCTTCTCAATGCCTTGCTCCTACTCCTACTTAGTTGCTGCAATCCCTGAAAAAGCATTTGAAACTGCCTCATTTTAAATGAGACACCCCAGATGCCATTAGCACACTAGGGTCAGACACATGTCTGGTATGAGAAAGCTCACAAAAATAATTAGTTAATTAGGTTAAAGTCAAGTTAAATACATATACAGATAGTTCAGCCCTTTGGAATCAGGCAAATACTTGTGTGCATGCTCTGTGTCATTGTGCATGTGCACACTTTAATTTTCTTTCCAGAGACTACATATATAAACATAGCACATACATTCAAGCATACAATTCAATCATAGTCAACCAATCATTCATACCAAACAGGAAAATAACCAATATGAGTTAAATCGTTTATTCAATTCTCATATTTCAAATCTGGGAAAAACTCTAGTTTCCTCATCATCACAAGTATTATTCCCTGGGTATATTTATCTATCCTTGGTCTCACCTGCAATATTTATGAATCAATGGACACACTGTAATGAACTAATTCACTCCATTACACAAAGATCTCAGGACTTAAACAAGCCATGTGTCAACTTGTGTTACTCAAGCACACAAGTCATTCCTGCAGTGTTCTTGACCCCAATTTTCTAATCAGGTTTAAGTTAATACTAACTCTTTTGATTTTTCATGACAAAACCATTCAGTGATTCATTTCATTAGCTAAAAACATCCATAACATGGCATCTCATATTATTCATAACCATACAGAGGCAAACAAGGTTCTGTATATACATATATCTATCCTGGTATTTAAAAGGAGTTTAGGCAACTAGCATTGGCTTATGGTTTCTGAGAGAGTTTTTTTTTTCTTTTGCAACATTTGTGCTTGAGTTAAACTCAGGATGACCTGGTTTCACTGAATCACAAAATTTTGTTTGCTATGCATTTTATTGAATCAGGAGCATCAGCACATAGGCAACCCTATTGCACCCCTAATTCCTTTCTATTTCAAGCCTCAGCACTTATACATGAGTATATTGCAGCTCATCATTATTTACATCTTTCTGGGTTGAGCCAAAACCAATACTACTTGCCTATTCTCAACATTTTATTTTCTGGGTATTTGTTTATATCCCTAAACATTAACATATCAGAGATCTGAGTGTATAAAACAGATATGTATACTAACAACGCATAAAACTTTGTTATAATAAAACAAGCAATCAACCAAAGAGAATCAAAACATTTTCAGATTTTAAATCCACAGATAAGCATTCATATATGAAAATACTCTTTTAAGAAAAATACTTATAACTGGCTGCCTACATTAGGACTTATTGCCTTAGGTTTTTGAGTGAGTTTTCTCACCTAGCTCTCTTCTTTGTTTCCTTAATTAATTGATGAGCTTCAGCCCTCTGCCTCAAGCTCTCTTCCTTCCCTTGTCTTATGATTTCTGTGGTGCTGTTTTTCTTTTTTTTTTTTCAAAATTCTTTTCTGAGGAGGAGAGGAGGCTGCTGCATATACATGTATATATATACAGGGTCTCTCTCTTAGGGTTTTGGGTATTGGCTAAGTCCATTTTTGCCCACCAGAAAAAATCATGTTATCTGCATTTTTTAAACCCAAAGTTTTACCCTTCCCGGCTTAATTTGGGTGAAGAGAAAAGTGGTTACACATTTTTTTTCAGAAATTTGCTTTTCAGAAAATACTTTTCCCCTTGTCTACAATCATGCTAAAAATGTGACTTGATTTTGTTATTTATTAAATACTCTTTTCTAATTCTGCCTATACCAAGCACTTCCCTGTTTTATCTTATTTTTTTCTATTTTTAGTTTTCATGCAAATGGTATGTACTTCCTTCATTTATTTATAAGAGGATTATTCCTTTTTATATCTTCATTCTTTTTATTTCTGCTTATATTAAAATAGGTCTGCATATTTTATTTCACTAGTTTAAACTCTAGTATTTTATTAACACATATATATATTTATAAGTCTTACTGAAATAATTAGTACACCCTCCTATATATTCATACATCATTCTATACTGACACACACATGCACATGTACACTCAAAAATATTCAGTAACATTCATATATACATTTACTCATGTATACTACTTTTAAGAATTTAATCTACATATATATATATATATATATATTTCCATACACATCAATATGTATGTATTCTTGGAGTTCAGGGTTTTAGCTTATATTCATGTGCATTTCCTGTGCACACATGTACACACACTGATACACTATCAAGCTATATCAATTCCTCCTTCAAAATTTATTTAAAAATTATTTTAAATTTATTTATATTTTCCAGAATAAATTCCTAAAATCTTGGGTCATTACATACACCCCTCCTTTTAGAAATTGTGTCCCACAATTTTCCTAAGCTTAAAATAAATTTTAAACTTAATTCAGAGAACAAGTATATTCTCTACCAAACAGATTCTTAGTTCTATACTAACTAAAATATATTCATCCAAAATAAAGAAAACAATCAAAAATCAGAATTACCTTAATCTGAAAATAGCTTAGGATAATTCATCCTAACTTTGTCTTCTAATTCCCATGTGCAATCACTAGGATCTAGACTCCACTGTACCTTCACAAGTTTCAGAGATTTATTCCTCAACTTCTTCACATCTTTTGCTAAAATTCCCACTGGATCCTTTTCATAAATCAAATTAGGATTTATCTGTACTTGGGTTGGGGTTTCAAGAATTTCTGCCTTGTCATGGACCCATCTTCTCAATTGTGATACATGAAAAACATCATGTATACCTTGCATGTTTTCTGGTAATTCCAACTTATATGCCAAGGGACCAATTTTCTCCAGAATTTTGTATGGTCCAATATATCTTGGGGTTAATTTACCTTGTTTTCCAAACCTCAGCACATTTTTCATGGGTGAGATTTTGATGAAAACAAAATTTCCCACCTCATATTCTACCTGCCTCCTTCTCATGTCTGCAAATTTCTTTTGCCTATCTTGAGCTGCTGTCATTCTTCTTCTTACCAACTCAATTTTCTCCTTGGTTTCTTGTATGTACTCAGGTCCTAAAATAGACCTTTCTCCTGCTTCTACCCAGCAAACAGGTGACAAACAGGGTTTACCATATAAGGCTTCAAATGGAGCCATTCCTATGGTGCTTTGGTAGCTGTTGTTGTATGTAAATTCAACTAGATGAAGATAATCTTCCCAGTTGCCCCCAAAATCTAGTATACATGCCCTCAACATGTCCTCCAAAACTTTGTTTACCACCTCAGTCTGCCCATCTGATTGAGGATGGTAGGCAGTACTTAAACATAGTTCACTTCCCATTGCTTCTTGAAAGCTTCTCCAGAATTTTGAAGTGAAGATGGTATCCCTATCACTCACAATGGTTTTGGGAATGCCATGTAACTTTACCACTTCTTTTATAAAAATTTGAGCTAGTTTTGGTGCTGTTCTTTCTGACTTGACTGGGATGAAGTGTGCTACCTTGGTTAGCCTATCAACTATCACCCATATACTTGTATTGCCTCTCTTAGATCTAGGCAGTCCATCTATGAAGTCCATAGATATGTCTTCCCACTTCCACTGTGGTACACTAAGAGGTTGCATCAACCCTGATGGTCTTTGAGTTTCAGCCTTGACTTGTTGGCAAGTCATACATTTGGCAATGTACTTAGCTATATCAGATTTCATCCCCTTCCACCAGAAGTCTCTTTTCAAATTTTGATACATTTTTGTGTTACCTGGGTGAATGGAGTATTTACTTCTGTGATATTCATTCAATATCTCCTTCTTCAATTCTATGTCCTCTGGTACACACATCCTATCCTGGTATCTCACATAACCATCTTTATCAATGTGGTGATTCATTACTTCCTCCCCTCTTGAGAGGAGCATTCTCTTCTCTAATAAGTGAGCATCTTGTTCTTGCATTTTTCCTACCTTCAGAATTAAATCTGGTTGAAGTGTCATTAAGCTTAACTTCCCTTTATCTTCTTGTGCACCATGCATCTGCTCATTAATGTGCACACAACTATTCTCCCCAATCTCTAACTCAGTTAGCAAAAATAAGTTTTTGAATTCTTCTATCATCATCAAGGCCAATTTAGCATGCTGTCTACTTAGAGCATCTGCAACTTTGTTTGCTTTACCTGGTGTATAAAGTATGTCAAAGTCATAGGCAGCTAAGAACTCCACCCATCTATGTTGCCTCATGTTCAAATCTTTTTGTGAAAACAAATATTTTAGAGACTTGTGGTCAGTGTAAAGTTCAAACTTAGTGCCTAACAAATAATGTCTCCAAAGTTTTAAAGCATATATCACAGCTGCTAATTCGAGATCATGTGTGGCATACCTTACTTCATGGGGTTTAACTTGTCTGGATGCATATGCAATGACTTGGCCTTGTTGCATCAATACTGCACCCAAGCCAAATCCACTAGCATCAGTGTATACCACTAATTCTTCATTTCCATGTGGTACCTTTAGAATTGGAGCATTCACCAATGCCTCCTTCAACTGTTCAAAAGACTTTTCACATTTTTCTGACCAAACAAAAGCTTGGTTCTTCCTGGTTAGGTTAGTGAGTGGTGTAGAAATTTTTGAAAAATCTTTTATAAACCTCCTATAATACCCTGCCATTCCCATAAATGACCTCACTTCACTCACAGTGCTTGGCCTCTTCCATGCTTGAATAGCCACTACTTTGTTGGGGTTCACAGAAATTCCTTTGGCAGATATAACATGGCCAAGAAAATGTACTTCCTCCTTCCAAAACACACATTTTGAAAACTTTGCCTTTAAATCTTTTTCCCTTAATCTAGACAAAACCAGGTGCAAATGATGCTTATGTTCTTCCACTGTCTTGGAATAAATCAAAATGTCATCTATAAAAATGAGCACAAACTTGTCTAAACAATCTCTAAAGGTTCTGTTCATTAAATCTACAAAGTAAGATGGTGCATTGGTCAAGCCAAATGGCATAACCAAAAATTCATACAACCCATACCTAGTGTTAAAGGCAGTGTACTTGATGCTTGATTCTTCCACCTTCATTTGATGAAAACCAGATGCTAAGTCTAGTCTAGAAAATACTTTTGCTCCTGCTAATTGATCAAAAAGATCATCTATTCTTGGCAATGGGTATTTATTTTTAATAGTTACTTTGTTTAATTCTCTATAATCTATGCAGAGTCTTAAGGAGCCATCTTGCTTCTTAACAAATACCACTGGTGCTCCCCAGCAAGAATTACTTGGTCTTATAAAACCCTTTTCTTCCAATTCTTCTAACTGTTTCTTTAATTCTTTTAGTTCATTTGGCCCCATTCTAGTTGGCTTTTTAATCACTGGGCTTGCTCCTGGAACTAGATTGATCTGGAATTCTACTGGTCTATGGTGTGGAATACCCTTGACCTCACCAAACACATCCAAATATTCATTGACTATGGGAATTTCTTCAATGGTTAATTCACTGAAATCTTTTTCTGAGTCAATTAAATGATATAGTTTTCCTTCCTTAGCTACCTCACATAAAACTATGATTCTCTGGCCTCTAGAATTTTGCAATGATATGGTGGATGAGTCTAAATTAATTATGGCTTTAAATTGCCTTAACCAGTCTACCCCCAATATAACACCTATATTTGGGTAATTCAAAACATATAAATTGGAAATAAAAATATTTCCTCCTATGTTTAACTCCACATCCACACAAATCATATTTAAAACACTAGAACTCCCCAATGGACTGTGTATATGCAATGGGGTTTCAACCAATATGCAATTCAGTTTTAGCATTTTAACCAATTCATAAGATATTAAAGAGTGAGTTGCCCCAGTATCATATACTACTGTTATGGGTATGGTACAAATAAGTAATGTACCTTCCACTTGGCTATGGTTTACAGTGTTACTCTCCACTGTGGCTTTGCCTTTTCCTTCCAAATTTGCCAATTTGCCTTGCTGTTTATACTCAGGACAATTCCTCTTCATATGCCCCTCTTTCCCACATAGATAGCATTTGAAAGCTCCTCCTTTCAATTCTGGACATCTTGGTTTGATATGCCCTTCCTTTCCACACTGATGGCACACAATTTTCTTCTTGTTTTCCTTAGCTTTGACATCTTCAGTGCTTTTGTTACTAGCCTCTTCTTTCTTCTTATCATAAGGGTGATACCTCCCCTTACCTTTCTTGCTATTATTGCTCTTAAAATTTCTGAACTTCTCCCTTTCCTTATCATGCTGCTCCAACTTCAAAGCTAAGTCTATCACATGGTCAAAAGTCTTGTCTGCATAGGGTAACATGGCTCTGCTAAGTCCTGGGTTCAGACCTTTTATGTACCTATCATTTTTAGATGCCTCATCTGCCACAAGCATTGCTCCATATGTGGAAAGCCCCTCAAACTTTTGAGTGTATTCTGTGACAGTCATGGTTCCTTGTCTAAGTCTAATGAATTCTTCTAGCAAGGTAGTCTTTGCTGATGCTGGTACAAACCTTGCTTCCAACATCTCTTTGAATTGATTCCAAGTGATTTCATTCTCATTCCTTCCTGCAATGATTACTTCCCACCAGCCTAAAGCTACTCCTTTTAGCTGTCTTGAAGCCACTTGCCTCTTTCTTTGATCATCAAGTTGCATGTCATTGAAAATTCTTTCCAATGTTCTCAACCATGTTTGAATTTCCATGATACTCTCTGTCCCTTCAAAGCTTTTGCCTCCTAAATGAGTATATGTCTTAAGTAATTTTGAGAGTTCTTCATAGGGATTTTCTTGCCTTTGTCCTGCCCCATCCCTAAATGCTCTCACCAAGTCTTGCAGATTGACCATCGGTGGTGCATGGGAAGATCCTGCTCCCTGATTTGGTGGTCTCCCTACCATAGTTTGCTAATAATAATTTACATAGCTGGTTAGTTTGATTGGTAATTTGGTTATTTCAGTGGGTTTTTTTTTTCACTGAACACATTGTTATATATATATGTTTAGTTCCTTTAAATTTTATTTCTATCTAAGAACTTGATCCTTACTTCCACTATGTTAAATAACATAGCTCTGATACCAACTGAAATGACCCTCCTATTTCTACTCTAATTCCATAAGGATTTTTTTTTTTTAGGTAAAGAGGATATATATATATATAGATAGATATATCATCCATTACAATAATAATTCTCAGGGTCAATATCTTTTTCCAATAAACCAAATATATCCAGGATCATAATAATCAACCAATATAAATATATTAGTACATTCACAAAGATAAGCACATACATGTGAGGATGCATATGCCTCTCTTGTTTGAATCAGAGTTCTGGAAAAACAAGAGGATATTGGATTGCTGATTTTTTTTTGACCAAACAATCCACTAGAAACATAGACTTTAGTCTGTTTATCCTAACTAAGAAGTGATCAAGTAATAATCAGTAGTAAACAAGCTTTTAATATAGATGATCATGTTAAAGTCTTGATAGTATCAAATTCAGTATAAAAGAAAGTGGATCCTAAGTGAACACAAGCAACATCTAGGCGTAATGGAAACGCGCCTAACTTATACACAAGAGATCACGAGTTCGAGTACTAAGCTGGTTGGTTCAAACACAATTTTTGTTTTTTTTTTCTTTTTCATCTTTCTCCTGTACAGTTTGGAACCTGTTATCTACCTACATCTGCACACATATACTTTATTTTTTTGCCTATATTCTATCATACCAAAACAATAATTCTTGCTTAATTATTTTGAAACTCATTTCTACAACCTGGAAGACTTCATGATTGATGTAAATTAAGGGCCTGTTGCTTGGGTTTTATAAATGATAAGAGTGTATATCATTATCCAGGTTTGAAGTTCCTTCTCACAAAATCTGTCTGGAATTAAGAATGCATTTGGTTAGAATCTGAGTGAAATTCAGATTCTTATCACAAATACAAAGGAAAAGGTGTGGTAATATTTGCACTAAACATGTTTATATGCATATATATCTGCAATAAAACCAATTAATTTCCTGAGAATCAACTATCCAGATTTTCCAAAACTTAAATTCTTTCCAAAGCCTCAAGATTGACTAATACATTTATAAAATGTAATCATTCAATTTTAACAAGGTGTTCTTGCTAAATTCACTTACAAAATTTGATTAAAATTCTTTTTAAGCATAACAGATATTTAACTTGGTTCATAGATTCCAGATACAAGTCAATCTCTTAATAAAATACCTAACAAAATATCCATCCAATATTCAATACTTAATACAAGTAGCAATTTAAATTATCAGTACATGCAGATTTCAACATTTAGGCTCTTATCTAACTAAGTTTAGCATGCTATATCTTCTTCTCAATGCCTTGCTCCTACTCCTACTTAGTTGCTACAATCCCTGAAAAAGCATT
The DNA here is from genome assembly GCA_030737815.1 of Allium fistulosum. Classification (NCBI taxonomy): domain Eukaryota; kingdom Viridiplantae; phylum Streptophyta; class Magnoliopsida; order Asparagales; family Amaryllidaceae; genus Allium; species Allium fistulosum. The sequence goes on along the minus strand of CM060904.1, from coordinate 76,440,091 downwards.
TGAAACTGCCTCATTTTAAATGAGACACCCCAGATGCCATTAGCACACTAGGGTCAGACACATGTCTGGTATGAGAAAGCTCACAAAAATAATTAGTTAATTAGGTTAAAGTCAAGTTAAATACATATACAGATAGTTCAGCCCTTTGGAATCAGGCAAATACTTGTGTGCATGCTCTGTGTCATTGTGCATGTGCACACTTTAATTTTCTTTCCAGAGACTACATATATAAACATAGCACATACATTCAAGCATACAATTCAATCATAGTCAACCAATCATTCATACCAAACAGGAAAATAACCAATATGAGTTAAATCGTTTATTCAATTCTCATATTTCAAATCTGGGAAAAACTCTAGTTTCCTCATCATCACAAGTATTATTCCCTGGGTATATTTATCTATCCTTGGTCTCACCTGCAATATTTATGAATCAATGGACACACTGTAATGAACTAATTCACTCCATTACACAAAGATCTCAGGACTTAAACAAGCCATGTGTCAACTTATGTTACTCAAGCACACAAGTCATTCCTGCAGTGTTCTTGACCCCAATTTCCTAATCAGGTTTAAGTTAATACTAACTCTTTTGATTTTTCATGACAAAACCATTCAGTGATTCATTTCATTAGCTAAAAACATCCATAACATGGCATCTCATATTATTCATAACCATACAGAGGCAAACAAGGTTCTGTATATACATATATCTATCCTGGTATTTAAAAGGAGTTTAGGCAACTAGCATTGGCTTATGGTTTCTGAGAGAGTTTTTTTTTTCTTTTGCAACATTTGTGCTTGAGTTAAACTCAGGATGACCTGGTTTCACTGAATCACAAAATTTTGTTTGCTATGCATTTTATTGAATCAGGAGCATCAGCACATAGGCAACCCTATTGCACCCCTAATTCCTTTCTATTTCAAGCCTCAGCACTTATACATGAGTATATTGCAGCTCATCATTATTTACATCTTTCTGGGTTGAGCCAAAACCAATACTACTTGCCTATTCTCAACATTTTATTTTCTGGGTATTTGTTTATATCCCTAAACATTAACATATCAGAGATCTGAGTGTATAAAACAGATATGTATACTAACAACGCATAAAACTTTGTTATAATAAAACAAGCAATCAACCAAAGAGAATCAAAACATTTTCAGATTTTAAATCCACAGATAAGCATTCATATATGAAAATACTCTTTTAAGAAAAATACTTATAACTGGCTGCCTACATTAGGACTTATTGCCTTAGGTTTTTGAGTGAGTTTTCTCACCTAGCTCTCTTCTTTGTTTCCTTAATTAATTGATGAGCTTCAGCCCTCTGCCTCAAGCTCTCTTCCTTCCCTTGTCTTATGATTTCTGTGGTGCTGTTTTTCTTTTTTTTTTTCAAAATTCTTTTCTGAGGAGGAGAGGAGGCTGCTGCATATACATGTATATATATACAGGGTCTCTCTCTTAGGGTTTTGGGTATTGGCTAAGTCCATTTTTGCCCACCAGAAAAAATCATGTTATCTGCATTTTTTAAACCCAAAGTTTTACCCTTCCCGGCTTAATTTGGGTGAAGAGAAAAGTGGTTACACATTTTTTTTTCAGAAATTTGCTTTTCAGAAAATACTTTTCCCCTTGTCTACAATCATGCTAAAAATGTGACTTGATTTTGTTATTTATTAAATACTCTTTTCTAATTCTGCCTATACCAAGCACTTCCCTGTTTTATCTTATTTTTTTCTATTTTTAGTTTTCATGCAAATGGTATGTACTTCCTTCATTTATTTATAAGAGGATTATTCCTTTTTATATCTTCATTCTTTTTATTTCTGCTTATATTAAAATAGGTCTGCATATTTTATTTCACTAGTTTAAACTCTAGTATTTTATTAACACATATATATATTTATAAGTCTTACTGAAATAATTAGTACACCCTCCTATATATTCATACATCATTCTATACTGACACACACATGCACATGTACACTCAAAAATATTCAGTAACATTCATATATACATTTACTCATGTATACTACTTTTAAGAATTTAATCTACATATATATATATATATATATATATATATTTCCATACACATCAATATGTATGTATTCTTGGAGTTCAGGGTTTTAGCTTATATTCATGTGCATTTCCTGTGCACACATGTACACACACTGATACACTATCAAGCTATATCAATTCCTCCTTCAAAATTTATTTAAAAATTATTTTAAATTTATTTATATTTTCCAGAATAAATTCCTAAAATCTTGGGTCATTACACATACCTAATTTCCTTTTTTAATCCCCCAATAAACCTATCAAGTAAGTACCTTGGTGGAAGAGTTTCTACTACAGCCTGTAGTTGTTCAAACTTACTCAAATAAGCTCTAACTGTTGTATGTTGCTTGAGCTTGGATAATGTTTCATATGGTCTTTCTATCTCTTCTGAGTTAAATCTAACCAGTATTTCCTCCTTAAAAACTGACCAAGATTCATTATTGTTCACAGTGTTCACATACCAATGATACCACTGTAAGGCTTCCTTTTTCAAAGCAAAAGAACAAATCTCTACCCATTGATATTCTTCAGTGCGATGAAACTTAAAGTACTGCTCCACTTGTCGCAACCAATCTGCCACTCCTTCCTCCCCAGAATATGTAGGGAAATCTAGTTTGATGATAGGATATTGTAGATGATTATGAAGTAGAGGATAATCAGGTAATGGATTTCTGGGTTTATGAGGAAGTAATGGTTCTTGGGGATATCTAGGAGGAGTATTAAAGAAGGGAACATTCCTGGGTGGTACCATAGGTGTTCGGTGAGGTTGCGTGTAAGTTCTAGGCGGTGGGGGAGGAGGAGGATAAGGCTGAAAAGTTGTCGGAGGTGGTTGAAAAGGATTCCTGTGATTGCGATATTCAGTAACAAAAGTGGTCAACATGTTATGTACCCCTTCGAATTTAGTGTGAAAATCTTTGGTGGATTGATCGAACTTCTTATCCAAGTTCTGAACAGTAAACTCCAAGTTTTTGGCAGTGATTTCTAAATTTCTTAAGGCATACGTAGTACGATTGTTAATTTCTTCTTGTCGCAGCCATGGGTCATCTGGATTTGAAATTAGGGTTGGATCTGAATTTTGGGCATGTTCCAGATCGATTGTGGGGTTGATGTTAAACTTCGTCGCCTGCTCTGATACCAAATTGGAAGGCCCTGGTTGATCTGGATTCTTGGCCATGGCACTGAAGAAAAGGATCTGAAATAATGGTGATAAGTTTGGGAAGAAGAAGATATTATTAGTTGTGTGCACGTGCACAGATCTGTTCTTGTACACAAGATTGCTCAAAAAGAGAAGAACAGAGGTTGGCAATTACCAAGAAATTCAAGAAACAGGAAAAATTCATGGTGACTCGAAGGAAGTGTGGGGAAAATAGGGGTTTTGCTCAAAGGAAAATGAGAAGTTTTAGTGGAGAATATCAAGAATGGAACAACAGTTTTCAAGAACCCAATAAGTTTGCAACGCAAGAATTTAATTGTTGAACAGAGATACAAATTACAGGTTGCTAAAAATAAAATCAATAGGCAAGAATCATCAACTAAAATAAGGAAACTATAAGATCAAACCAATCAAGAAACAAGAACTGGAATATGTATGGATACAAAAAATTTAACAAATAGGGAATTGAAATGGCAAGAAGAACAAAATGAATTGCAACTGCAATGAACAAGAAGAAAGACTCAGATCAAATTAAAACTGTAACTAACAACTAATAGTACCAAGCAGTAAGATTGACAGAAACAATACTCAGCATTAAAAGTACAAATAGAAATGAAAATGAAGAAGTAATTTTATTCAGATTTTTTCCACACACAATTACAAAACACACATCAGTATTTATAGACCAGTGCAACACATTTTCCACTCAGCCCAATCTCGACCTAATTACTGACACAACAAACATGCACACTGATACACATACAATGATACTCATACACAGCCTTCTCCTCTGCCCAGATTACTCATGCTTCCATTTCCCGATACAAGTCTACTACTTCCTGATGATCTTCAGATACTTCCGATGGACAGTACTCAGTCGAAACAACTTCTTCTCCTTCAATTCTCTCACAGTAGCTTTTGTGCGCATTAATCATGGCTAGCAAACTATGGTTGTTACACAATTCTTCATTTCATTATTTCAATTGTGCTCTAATTCATCAGTTGGTAATTCAAGTATCTTATGCTATTTACTTCTTGATAGATATATCAATTGCAATAACTGATTTGAAATTTTTTGTTTTGATTGGACAGAATCAGAGTACCCCATTTTGAAATCGAGGGTTTTCCATACTGCTGCAACTGCAAGTTGGCTAAACTTTTGTTTGGAATAAAATAGAGTAAGTTCAATTTTGGCCATTTTCATTAATTAATTCCTCATATGTAACCTAGAATTTTGGAATATTTCATTACTCTTATTGTCATTTGGGGACTGCTGTTATCATTAAAAGTATAATAGCTGAAATCTATTATACAACATAGAAGGGATTGTTAATTTGTGTGTGTTTATGGTTTTCTAATTGCAAATTAACTGAAAATAGACATACAAACCTCCTATTTATCCCTTTAAAATCCACTTTTGTTTTTTCATGTAAAACAATTTCAAATAGAAATGATCTTTCTCTGATATGTTATGTTTGTTGAAAAAACCATCCTTAAGAAATTTGGATTTGTTTCAAAAAATTTCAAAATTGTAAATCAATATGGAATGTCAAAATTCTTTATTTTCAGGGTCGGGTTGAAATATTAATTTGAAGGGAGAGAGCGCACGATAGAATCAATAGCTTCTGATTTAGGTCTTCAGTTTATCCCCTTAATTTCCATTACTATTTATATTCAATTAATAGCGTGATATGTTAAAAAATAGAAAAAATGACTCTATTTTACCTAAAATTTCGATCGGCGATTTACTATCGACTACTCCATACAACATTCTGTGGTACAATGCTGATTGAGATATGAATTACCTTTTTTTAACCCAAATTTCAGTCCATTATGTACTGGCCATCAAAATGGGTAAAACGAAGTCCATATCGCGGTCATATTTTATATGGACCGCCAATCGAAGGGTTTGTTAATGAAATTAATTAGATTGATTTCAGTTTTAGTCATTTTCATGAAGAACTTTTGTTTGGCACTACTATATATATAAGATTAGAAATCAAAATAAGTTTTTACTAAAAAATAAAAGTTCCTAGCCTTGCCTGTTACAATTAGGAGCTACCTTCCTATGCTAGGTGTTTCCTGCAATCTAAATATATTAGGTGGAATAGAAAATGGTGTTCTTTAAAATTTATCTATCACCTTCCAATTTTGTTAACATGGATCTTCATTTACTAGCTCATGTACTTTGATATATGATTTAGGGCACAAACATATTTTTGGATATGCAGGCCAAACTCATAAGAAGAAAGTAAAAGGTGAGCCAATATTTATGTCCAAGTGAGGGTAAAATATATGTTATGCCAAATTAATTTATCATTCTCAACTTTTACATTTGCAGTAGTTTAATTATAAAAAATCAAATAAAGTGAGAAAGTTATTATACAATAGAGTAAATAAGATTTTGACTTGGTTTGTCCATTGATTCTTAAAATGAATAAGAAAAGATTTTTTTTATCGATAACATGATTGATACTTTATTCAAGCAGAGCATTCTTTTTAACATCTCGAGGGCTCGAACCTATGATCTTTAGGACATCTTCCTAAAGCGCCACACCCGTAATCACTTAGCTAGAGGTCTTTGACAATGAATAAGAGAAGATTATTCCATGATGAACATGTTTTCCGAGTATTAATTGTTCTTAGCATTTCCCAATCATTATTTTTATGATGTTATAATTATTGCCATATTTATATTATATTAGTTGAAATGTCAAGCCTGTTTATAAATCTGTTGCAACTTTCTCTGTGATTTTCTGCCCTGGTTTTTGTTACAGCTACAAAACTATATTTTTATGTTAGTAACATTTTTTTTCATGTTTTGTTATAGTTTTCCCCTTCTTTTAACCATTTTTTAATTATCATTGTTTTGTTGATGTACATGAGTACATAAATATGTTTATCATTCTTTGTCTCCGTATGCGTATATGTATATATACATATATACATGGATATATTATATGTGTGTGTGCGTGTTATATTGGTGTAATATTCAACGTTTATGTGTGTACATGCTCATACACAGATCTTGGATATTGTTTGTTAGGTAAAACTAACAATGATATGCTAACTTGATCTCTTTCAAATTTTTTGTGGGATATTATCATCAATATAACATGCATGAATCAATAATATAATTTGTGATGTACTTAAAACATGATTTACATAGCCTCGGCTTATCTACAAACACATATGATTTTGCAACAATTAGTAACCTAAGTGATGTCCCAGTGGTTTAACACCCCATCAATTTTTACTTAAAGAGGTGCAATGTTTCGTTCTTTACATTTTCCCATATTTGGATTGTTTCGGTAACTTGCTTGATTCCTTTGTTTGAAACATAGCTGTGTACATTACAAATTGCTTTTAAATATCTAGACCACTACGAATAGTTAGAGAAACTGAATTTATAATAAAATTTAATCTTTATCCTTTGAAAATTGTTTAGTAGTGAAAATGCTTCAATGTTGTTATTTTCAAAGAAGAGAAAGTTGTTTTTTCTTATGTTTTAGACAAAATTTTACCATTTGGAGGACCGTACCTTTTACAAAGTAAGAACAATAATAGATAATAGCCGAATTAGACTTGCATCAAGACATAATGCTCATAAACTCTGTCAAATTATTTAGCATAAAGGACTACTATAATTGGTATAAGAGACATTGTACTATAATTTGGTTTTGGTAATAAAGTTATTAGTATCAGGTATCGATTAATAAATATATTGAAATCTGGTGTACTAGATTTTAATAGAAATTAATATTCACAAACACTGTGGATTTTAGTTTACTACAAGATTCTACTTATTTTTTAACACTAAGCATTTTAAACTAAATAAAATACATCAAACTTATGAATTAGTCTATATTAGAAATCAAATCCCTCATATATTTTTTGATCGCTCGGTTAGTATATGGTTTAATACTGGGGCCTATGCCTCCTTAATAGGCTTGAGTAGTTTAATTCTAGCATTCTTTAAGTAATTGATTCCTCTACAATTGGTGCTACTTAAGCATTTTGAAATTACATAAAAATAATTACTATATATTCTAGATTTGTTAAGGAATGGTATTGTTATTGACATCCGAAATTTGGATATGAGGGAATTTCGGTGGGCTGCCAAAATTAGGGTTGAAATTTGTTGGGGGTATGCCAAATTTAAGTTTGAAATTTGATGAGGGTGCACTGTGCATTGTGTAAAAAATTATGTTCGGCGGTGGTATACCAAACTTAAAGTTTTGGATTATCCCCCTTCATATCCACTTTTGGAGTGGCAATAACGAATAAGTTTTCATGTTATCACTCAGAGATTGCTTATAGAAAATAAACAATTTAAGATTCACATATCAAACTAGCATGAAAAATGACGTCAATAATTGAATTATGAACCCTACTATTGATTTTGCATCAATTTTGATTCACACGCACGCACGTCTAATATGTTTTCAATTATTCATGTTATGGCACCAACAATTAGGAGTTTTTTTCTTTTTCTAAGAAGATAATTAAAGTGTATGTGTAAGCCATGACTTAACCCAATTCGGTGAATGTATTTCAACTTTTAAACCAAAGTATTAAAAGGCTGCAGGAGTTGAACGTCTCTTCTGTGAAATGTTATGGAAAAAGAGGGATGTCTATCAGTATCCAATTGGTTATGCAATTTCTATACAAAATAAAGTTGGAAACATTGACTCTTTAGATGCATGCATTTAATGAATATTCTTTACTAGAATACAAATTCTTTCAAGACAACTATATTAAAGACACAAATTGAGAGGTATATGTCAATTTATTACATGATTCAATTGTATTGGTAAAGAAGTATAATTACATAGTTTTGGAAGCATAAATTGTTTTTCTTTTTGAAAACTATCAAAACTATATACTATGCAATTTCAAAAAATATCCTACATAAATGCGAGGACGAAATATGTGAACTACTGTTAACCGTTAAATACGATTTTCAACCTTTTAATATCATTATTTTGTGTTGAATTACTGAAGCATTGATATATTTATAGTATGTCTAAAATTTCATAGGACCATGCTTTAGAAATGTTTATTATTGAGCATACAAAGATATTATTGAAACGTTCATACACCACGATGTTGAAGTAATTATTTTTTGATGGAGAGCTTAAATTGAAAGATTATACTCAAGTGATAAAAGAAAATATGCAATCCATCAACAATGGCCTTTTCGTTTGCAAGTTTCTCTTTCAAACAGAAAAAAATTCAATATAAGATATAGTTGTTGGTTTTGTACTTCTATTTAGTTATAGTTTATTTATGTCTGTTATAAACTAAGCCTTTAATAATCAAGGGTGGTGTAAGTACACCGCATTTAACGCTCTATTTTACCTTGGGATTTGATAATTAGTTTATTGTCGACTATCCTGTAAGTTCGATCGACTGCAATATAATTTATTTTTATCCAAAAAACAATGAACTTTATTTTGACTATAAAAAGGTTGTTTTATAATATTTTTTATAATACTAATTTTAGTATGAGCAACTACAATTCTAATATCTATTAGGACTTATCTTCTTTGTCCCGAGCATAGTTTATAAACTCTCGCAATATCAATCGGCAGTGTATCACTGATCGTAATTGTGTAAAATGGGGTCCATAACATTGTGCATTTAGCCGCACTCAAGTATTGTAACAACCCACATATTTATCGATTTTATATTTAAATATTTTATTTAAATATTTCATCGTTAGTCGGATTTTGGTCCAAAAAGCTACTTTTTGCAAACAGTCGAATTGGGACTCGAGACCACTTCCATTGAGTCCAAAATGCCGTTTGCGACCTTTTTGAGTATAAACTTTGATATGTTTGGAGCTAGTAAAAAATTTGACCATTTGCACTTTGGGTTTGGTTTTGGGTTCAGCCCCCTTTGCCAACTTAACCCCCAAATCTGAACCACTCCTCCCCATTCTCCCTCACTTCCTCCTCATTTCAGTTCTTGAGCAACAATGGTGAGTGGAATGGGAAATTAGAATTCCCAAGCCCTAGTTCCTCTTTCAATCTCAAATTCTTGCTCCAAATCCAAAGAGAAGCTAAGGTATGCATCTCCTTCTTCTTCTCCAACTCATTCTCCTTTCGATTTCAGAAATTCCTAAACCTAACTTTAGGAAATAATTCTCTTTTAAGCTTAGATTCAAGCTTGTTGAGTTGGAATTGAAGAGTGGTTGTCCTTGCCTTGCTCTATAGCTTCCTCGTCATTTGTTTTGTGTAAAAGGTGAGATTTTTATCTCACATCTTAGCCTATAATTATCTTTGATTGTTAGGTATGAATTCCTAACACTATTTCATGTTCAATTGCTTTTGGTTTGAATTGCTTTGGCGAACCTTTCAATTTTTGATGTTTTGAAGTCAAAACTTTGCATCTCCTTGCTTTGAATTATGAACATGTTTTTGGTTGTGAATCGGAGTGCCTATAGGGCCGTATTACCGATTGACAAAAACCCGAACTCCATTGCTCGACCGGGTGCAAGTGTGGAAGAGAGTTTGCTCTCCCACTAGGCTGAAAAACGATTTCAGCACGTCACCAGACGTCTGCAGGTAGGCTCAGACGTCTGGAGACTGTTTCAGGCAGTTCCTGAAACTTGGTGCAGACGTCTGAGCATATACCCCAGACGTCTGGAGCCTGTGACCTGCTCTATTTCGCATGCTTTTGCCTATTTAGCTCGGGATTTCAATTTTTATCGGATCAAGGTTATCCGATTCGTCGTTATCATTTATTTTCTTCATTGATGACTTCTTCTCGGGATTTTTGAGAATGTCGCTCGCCTCTCTTGTCTTCACTAAGTCGTACCGTTTTGGATGGGGCGCTGCCCCGCACCCCGCCGTGGGCGCTGCCCCCTGGACCATCGCGACCTGACCGGGCAGGTCGAACACCGTAAGCAGGGGCATTGCCCCCGCACCCCTACCTAGGGGGTTACCACCCCCCTGGACCCCCCTCCGTAGGCGATCTATCTATAAAACATTCAACAGAACTTCCTACTTTGATGGTTTTGGGAATTGATTTCTTTGGATTTTTCTCACGTCTTCGAATGTGAATTTATGTGATTCGATTTGTTTCAACAATCGTTTTGTGACTTGTCACTCTAAAGATATGAAGGTTTTAATACTAGTAGTAAATATCAAAACCCTTTCATCAAAATGTTTTCAACTTTATTTTTAATACCAAACTCGTTTATCAAACCGTTTTCTAATCTACTAGTATATACAAGCCTTTACTTCACTCGGATGAGAAATCGACTTAAACGACTTAGTAAAACGAGTGGTATGAAACGCTTGCGTTCACTTCGTCGGTTAGCTCTTGGACTTGTTCGATTGAACCCTTTTGTGACAATTTCCTAGTGAAGACCTACAACTTGTTTGTAAATATTTAAGTTAAGCAAGTGGTTATGTGACATGAAGCTAAACTCATATATTTACTAGCTTGGTGTGATTGACACTTCTTGATGATCGATGATGATCATTTTATGGTTTAGACTAGCAATGTGCGATGTCTCTTTGTCCACATAGAGGACTGTTCCTCGTTTTATTGAGCTTCGGCTCAAAGTCTGCAATGGGGGACTATACCCAGTCAGGAGGAGCTTTGGCTCATCAGGAGGAGCTTCGGCTCAAAGTCCGCAATGGGGGACTATACCCAGTCAGGAGGAGCTTCGGCTCAAAGTCCGCAATGGGGGACTATACCCAGTCAGGAGGAGCTTCGGCTCAAAGTCCGCAATGGGGGACTATACCCAGTCAGGAGGAGCTTCGACTCAAAGTCCGCAATGGGGGACTATACCCAGTCAGGAGGAGCTTCGGGTCAAAGTCCGCAATGGGGGACTATACCCAGTCAGGAGGAGCTTTGGCTCAAAGTCCGCAATGGGGGACTATACCCAGTCAGGAGGAGCTCCGGCTCATTTTTATGGGATTGGCCATCCTCTTTCTTGTGTTTTCTGGATTTCTTGTTGATGATTTCTAGAATTTGTGTGTCATTGACTTGTTATGAATACAAGTTTAGGGTATGATACCCTATTTTAATCTTTGAGAAGATTCTTGTGATATTGATTAATCTCTTGTTGATTTTCAATTACGTACTTATCACAGTATGACTTTATGGTTATCATACGTTTTGTTCATATCTCTTATTCTATATCATTTTATTTGATAATTATAGCTAGACTGATCCGTTTATTATTTTCTTCTTAAATAATACTCGGGTCAGACTGAGATTTTACAGGTGCTTCCTCATGACTTCTTATCTGGAGCCATCTTCTGACTTTTGGCTAACTACTCTAGTTTAGTAGTTTTTGTTGTATACATTTGAGATTAGACTCCTTGATGTATACATATTCTTTTGGCTATCACTTGTATCTATTCTTTTGTGTTATTGTGGATCTTATTTGACCACTACTCTGATGTACACTTTCATGTGTTATATTCATATCTATTTCCGCCTTTGTGATATGAATTGTCTATGACTGATTTGTGTTATGTTTATTTCTATATTTGTTTCCGAAGTCCATATAGCCACTGTGTAGTAGCTTTGAGTTTTTATCGGTATGTCGGATTTCCTCTTGAGATGAAAAGTTATATTTTTATTTGGCATATCGGTACTCGCACAAAGAAATTATACAGATGGTCGCTCCTCAACAGCCTTATTCTCCGCGCTAGTTGACGGCATTACCTCGTAGTGTCCTTGGCTAGCGTGGGTATAGAGGTGGGGCGTCACAAGTATGATGGAAACTTCGAATGTTCAGTGGATTAGTGTAAACATACCAAATATAGGTTCATTCAAATTTATGTATTTGCATACTAGATCTCAACTTATGGCTTTTGCCTTAGATTACATAATTTAGGTAGCATAGATTAATTAAGGCATTTGTTCTCTTTCCCAACAAGCTATTCTCTAACCTTGCATCTACATGCTATTCTCTGACTAATTTTACTTGCCCCATGCATTTCACCTTTACTCAAATCCGCTTATGATTTTGGTTTATTTACACTATCATCTTCTTATTTTTAAAATGAGGTCTAAAATATTTTCTATGCCAAAGTGATAATGTTAATATGAAAGAAGAATGCATGATGAAATGTTTCTTTGCTTGGGCCGCGATGATGCATCTCACAATTTGGTTTTGGTCTACCATCTTCAAAAAAAATTGTTTGATGGTATGCTTATTTAAATTGTTTGAATCTTTATTTATTTGATCATGTTTTGTATGAACTTTTGATATGTTGAGAGTATTTAGTTTATAGTATTGAGGAACCAAAAAAAAAAAAAAAAAATAGTATTGAGGAACCATAACATATGAAGAGTTCGCTAAGCTAAACTAAACATAAGTGAGAAATAACATTTATTATTTAACCAAAGATTGCTTCAAAACTGTCTGCTAAAAAATAGTTTGCGCACAGTTTTTGGCATAGGGGTTTTGGATCAAAGGTCCCTATTTTCAAAGCTAATGCACAAAAAGTCCCTTCTCATAAACACATGTAAATTAGGTCTCTATTTTGTTATTTTTTACCAAACTGTCCTCTTTTAGAAAATCGACTTAGCATTCTTTTCAGGGACAAAAACAATATAAATTAGCCAAAATCTAAAAATAGGGACCTAATTTTCATAACTTATTCGGGAGGGACTTTTCTTACATCATCTTTCAATTACAGGGACTTGACAGCGATTCCTTGTTTGGCATATTTTAATAGAGGGAGTGCAGTTGGGCATGATTGACCCTAATAAGAAATAACATATCTAATCATATTTGATTAAAATCAACAAACCTCCTGCTAATAGATTAAAAGTAAACCATTATGTGTCATGAAACTTTTTCGTACGACTTTATGATTGACCAACTACATCCTTTTTAACACTAAAGTTTTTAGGCAATTGACTTAAATTTTATGCCATATGATCTGTGTTGGTTATTTATATGGAGGTCTAAATACTGTATTATTATGATATTAATGTGAATAAACAATTAGAAAATGCGTAAACCAAACTTGCATAAGAAAATGAGTAAATAAATTTTATTATACTTTCCATATTAGTGGAACTAAACATGCCAGAAGCATAAGTTTAATACTTCGTTTAACATATTTAGGTATAAAATTCAGAATAAAAATATTCTCATTTTTTTATTTACTGGCTGTGCATTTGTATCATTGTTTTTTCACCCATAGTTAATAATAGTACCAATCATTGCAAAATCAACTTTGCAACCACTAATATCTGTTAGCGACAATATTAATTTAACCATCAAGGCCAGAATTAATTCAAGATAATAATTTTTTGCTCTACATGTTTAAGTGACATTCTGTATAATAAAGGAATTCTTGCATGAGATCATCAATCAGGTCTAAAATATTATATATCATAGCAACCATACGGTGAACACTAAATATAAATCAGGATTGTTCTTTTGGTGTCAGTAACTAATTAGATATAAACTATATTGTATATTGTTTAGTATTATAGTGTGAAATACGTCAAAATAAATGCAGCAAATAGTTTCTTCTTGCAGGCTAAGATGGAGACATGGGTCACAACAGATGCCATAGGATTCTCACTTGGGGTAACGGTGATCCATCTGTTTCTAAATTACTAGCATTTTGAAAATGTATTCAAATAACTAATGGTTATGGAAGAAACATGGCTACCATAATCATAAAACACAATGGAGTAGTTTTATAAACTCAACCGTCTCCCTTTTTTTAATTCTTTCCATACGCATTCTAACATTTTTCTTCGTTGAGAATAGCACCTCCTCTCAACATTTCACCGTCAATCGAAGGAAAATCACGAATCATCCGAGTTCCCACTCTCACGATTGAAATCCAGTTGCGATTCACAAGAAAGCCCTTAATGCCACCGCCAAAAGGTCATCAATGCTTTTGGAGGCTGAGATGGAAACCCTAACAAAAGGTACTTCTTTATTTACTGTTAAACCAGTTCATATAATCTTATTATTTGCATTTATTTTACGGTTTTGAATTATTTTATAAGCTTCAATTTGTTGTCAACCTTTCTAGGATGTTGCTGTGATTTTTTTAGATTATTAATCAAGACCTTAATGTTTATTCCCATGAAATCCACTTTCAACACTCTGATATGATTTGGTGCAACGTTTAGCACATCATTATATTTTTAGTCTGTTTTGCAATATTTTTGATCTTTTAATGTGGTGTAAGAAACAAGTATTATGTGTCAAAAATCTGTATATGTTTAACATAGAATTGTAATCACATGGACTTTCAAGCCATTTGAATTTATTAGTTACTGCCATGTAAATGTTTACTCTGGTTCTACTTAGAATAATGATTTCCTAGATGGGACCTGATTTAAGTTTCCAAATATACTGAAAACATTATTACCATGCTTGATTGTGAGTCACAATTATATTTGACTTATGTATACGCAAGGCTAATTACATATATGCAAGGCTAATTACATATTTCTGAATTGTTGCATTCCATATTTTTTTATTTGTTGTTTGGATTGACAACCTCAGTAATACACAGTAAGTTGCTTCAACCATTTATCGAAATTTCAAAGTTTTTTAGATATTAATATTGGTTTAATTTCCATAACTCATTCTTCAAGACATTCTTGAACATTATTAAAGTTTTTCAGCTATGCGCATATTTGTATTAAGCATCCATGAAGAAAAAGTTTAGCAATGTAACTATGCTTAAAGTGCATATGCTCAGTGGTTTTGACACAGTGCTGACCATTCAAACGATCCTACATTCACTACCTATGGCAATGTTTGGAGCTGTTATTGATTTTATAACTAATCAATGCTAGGTATATGCTATTAAGTTTTTTAGTTAGATTTGTCAAGAGAGAAAAGGGGAGTATAATTTTAGAGGAGAGACAAATGAATAACTTTCTCTACTTTTAATTCAACTTTTGTTTCTTCATTACAATCTTAACAACAACACAATAAAATGACCACTATTTATAGTGGAACACACACTCTTACAAATAGACACAACTTTTTAGATAGATACCTTTTCGTTTCAACGAACACGACCCTTCATTAAATAGACACGACTTTTCATTAAACAGACACGACTCTTCACTTCAACAGACATGACTCTTCACCCTAATAGACATGACTTTTCATTGTTTTTATTTCCCACTAATATAGCATTTAATGTTTATTCAACAAAACTCCCCTGTAAACTTAAATGCTTCTTCCATCCGTCATGCCAATCATTTTCTTGCATCTGTTGAGAAGTACTTTCGGCAGTGGTTTTGTAAAGATATCCGCAGCTTGATCCGGACTAGTCACATGCACCAATTTCACACTTCCTTCCTTCACATGATCTCGGATAAAGTGAAAACGAGCATCAATGTGTTTGCTTCTTTCATGGTTTACAGGATTCTTTGCTAACTCAATTGCTGATTTGTTGTCAATATGAATCACGGTTGCACCAAGTTGCTTTAGCTCCATCTTGCTCAACAAATTTCTAAGCCATATCGCATGACATACACACCAAGATGCTGCCACATATTCAGCTTCACACGTCGAGAGCGTTACGATCGGCTGCTTCTTTGAAAGCCAAGTAAATGCAGTACCTCCCATAAAGAACACATATCCCGAAGTACTTTACCGATCGTCTATGTCTCCGCACCAATCACTATCGGAATAGCCAACCAACTTGTAATCTTCTGCTTTTGAGTAGAACAGCCCCAGTGACAACGTTCCTTGGATATACTGTCACTACTAGAAAACACTGCAGTTTCCTACACAAAATTTCCGACGTCTTCCCTACGCCAAAAGGCGGGGCGTAGGGTAGGCGTAGGAAACTGGTAGAAAGAGGTAAAGGCGTAGGGAAAACGTAAGGAAATTTCCTACGCTTCTCCTACGCCAAATTCAACACGTAGAAAAAAAATCGAGGCGTAAGTAAGGTGTAGGAAATCGTCTACACTAAAATGATACTGTAGAAAAGGCGTAGATAATTTCCTACGCCATTTCCACGCCTTTGTTAATTTTATACAATTCCACATTGGCGTAGGAAAGACGTAGGAAATTTCCTACGCCGTCCCTACACATTCAATTTTTTTTTTCGTTAATCACCTTTACTTCCTTCTCCTACCCTCAGTTTTTCACGAATAAAAAAAAACCCAAAAAAACTAGGTTTCAAAAATCAACGCCTTCTAAATAATCGTCGCTGCATACTCGGCTATTCCATCAGCCATCGTCGCTTCATCCTTGCCTCCTATGCGATATTTTCTACTGTTGGTTTGAAGTCCTGCTACAGTCTCTTTATCTGCCACTGCTAATTAGGTATGCGAATTTCTTGTTCTGAGTTGTCTAATTTTCTAAAATTGAGTCGCCCTTTTACTGCTTTAGATTTCATTAACATTGAAAACGCCTGAAGCTAATAACTTATTAGTATTTAGTTATAAACAAGTAGATTTCTGTAAATAATCGTTTAGGAATTGAAATTGTTTGATTTGATTTTGGTTTGCTCGCGGGTGGTCGTGGATTGACGCGGTTAGTGATTGTGGTGGTTTGGATTATCGATTATGGTGGGGGTTGAGTTGCGGTGAAAGAGGAAGGCGTTGAAGGAGCAGTTGTGTTTGGTTGCTGTTATTGCGGGGATGGTGATTTGCATGTAATTGGATTTGGGATTGTGGTGATAGGGATATGGTGGCAGTGATGTATGGAGGAAGAAATGGAGTTCGCGGTTGTAGTTTCAGGTGGTGCTGGTTGTTTGGGTGATGGTGATGTTGTTATTTGATTGTTGATTTTAATTTGAAGTTTGGTTGAGTATTTGGTGGTTGCTGTATAGTTGTGAATTGAGGAAGTTGGCGAGGAGGTGTAAAGGAGATGGTTGAAGATGGTTGTTGGTCGATGGAGTTTAACATCAAAATCCATCACACTTTTACATCAAAATCCAATTCAATACTATTGAATATATAGGCATACTGATGCCTCGAAAAACAGAAAACCAACTCTTCTGCATATACATGCAGCTAAGAAAATAGCACCCGACTCGACAACTGAACCACCTCACCTTTTTCATTAACCAAACATGGACTGGTTTAAAACTGTAGGGCCATGCCCAAGAAATTCACACAAATACAAGACCCAAAAAAAGGAAGGGAACAGAAAAGGAGCAATTGCTGGCTAATTAAGCCTTGTCTTCTTTAGTGCTGGGTTCAGGCTTGGGCTTTTCCTCTTCTGCATCAGCAGTTGTAACAGCAGGGGCCACATCGCTTTTAGTTTCGGAGACAGTTAACTTGTCAAGCAGTTCAGATGCAGAAGCTGCTTCTTTGCTATCTTTCTCCTCAACTTTCCCAATGGATTCCGCATCGCTTTTAGTTGAATGCCACTTTGACGTCCGAGGCATCCAAACATGAACATCAGCGTATGATGTCGTCCTAAGGTTAAATAAGACTACAAACGAGTCCTTATATTAAATTTGACATGTTGTAGCATATCCTCTATAGGCACTGGGTTTCATTTTTTGTAAAATAAGCTTATTTACAGGTTTAGCAACAAGAGCTTGATACAGTTTTTTAAACCCAAAAGTAATGTTTTTTTCTCCATGATAATTCATTTATACAATTATACTGTGACATTCCTTATTGGTTGAGCTAATGTGTTCAAAAAATTATTGGTGTTGTACTGAGCTTTCAAGGTCCAATACATTTTTAGAAACAATGGTTTCATATATCTTTTAAACCAAATATTGTAATCTTTGGAGTGCAGAACTAAGCCCGTCACTATGAGACTATCACATTACTAGCAGGAGAAAAATTACCTTTAATATTACCGGATCAATTTGATAATCAAATAGGTTTTGATATTGTAATGTTCCTTTATTAGTGATCTATTTCCAAATCTGCAGGCTGGAAACTCTTATATTGAAAGCCATAGCTTGCATGAAGGACAGTACAGGATCAAGCATAACCAATACTTCATCGTACATTGAGGTGAGAACTATTTCTTCAACCGTCTCATTTTTAATACTTGTTTAAATGGACATTTAGTTTTCATGTTGTTTGGGATAGAGCAAAATGAATAATATCAATATATCCCAACTAGAGCTCAAGAAATCCTAAATGAAGCTTCATAATCTGGGACTACGTATTTAATATCCTAACTGTTCAAGCCTATGCAATTAACATTGGATAATAATTGCTTTATACCGTTGACTTGTCTCATGTCGGCTTTCAAGTGATAATTTTTCAAGTGAAAATTTTGTATACATCTTTCTTTTCAAAAACTACTATTTATAAAGATCCTCCCATATTTTTAAATTTATTTTCAAGGTCCCTATAATTAACATTGTCAATGATACTTTGGTCATCCTTTAACCATCAATTTTTTTACCTCCGCAACCATCTACAACTGCTTTGACTATCACTAGTCAGTTCATCGTCAAAGTTTGCATTGGAAGACAACTAAGGATGAGCAAATGGCTAGTCCGGTTTAAAATATAAAAAATAATATTAAAACCAAATTAGCCGTTCAAGAAACAAAAACCAAACCTATATTTTCCAAACCAAAACCAACGTAACCAAACATAATTGATTTGTTTTTCCTAGCTATCATTTTGGAATGGAAATTTTTTATAAGTCGATCTACTTGGGTTAGCCAATTTTTTTTTTTTACTTTTGGTGAATCTCCATAGCTTCTACATTCAGCATAGATTGTAGAATTTGTAAATTTGACTTATACGCCTAAATCAGGTCTTCATTATGGTGATTTTCTATCATCTGAAGGTAAATAGAGTTATTCAGCTCTTTGATATCGTCACATTGTTTTTTTATACCCTACCTGCTACTATTCCAGCCTTTTAAACAGCTTTTAATTTGTTTGAGCTTTTGAACAAAACTATAAACCGGACTTCCTTATATACTAGCAGTGAAACATCTTCCAATGTTGTGCTGATACCACTTTGATATGGCCATGCATTACTATATTTGAAGGGTTATTCGTGCCCTTTTCTGAGAGATTAGTAAAACTGATGTGTAACAAGGAATGGTTAGTAGAAGAGTGGTTTAACACTGAAACATTTAGCATAAGTACTTATGTAAATAGTTCAAGATTTCTCGATACTCTATCTATTTTACATATAGTGAAAAATTAATGCGTCCTCTCCAGGTAAAGAAACTGCTAGTAGATTTCACCTCCTTTAAGCCTGAAATGTGAACAAAGGCTTGAAAATCATTGTATGCACTTAATGTATTATTTGTTGTCACTCTCTCACTATTATTATTAAGTGTGCAGTTGAAATCTCCGGTATAGCATCAATATGGGAGAAATATGGGAGAAATTGATGCAATATTTGATAAAATGCAGAAATACAAAGACGCCACTTATAGCATCAATATGGGAGAAGCACATACTAGAGCCAAACTAGAGGAAAAGGTAGAACGTCAAGAAGGGGAGATTCAAATGCTGAAGATGTAGTATGAACAACTCACCGAGATGCTTCGACAGCGATTTGAGGAAGAGCCGAATGATCGTCGTAAGGGATGAGGGTATTGAAAACTTTTTAATGGTATTTGTATGATGTCATGTATCATGAACATATTATCATATTATTTTAACATGTAGGAACTTGATTAATATTGTTTGACTTTGTAATATGAATGAGATATTTGTTTTTTGAATTAAAGATGAATGGTTTGACGTTAATCTTTTTGTTGGAATGTGTATATATATAAAATAAGTTGATTTTAGTTTCTATTTAATGTGGTGAAATGAAATAGAAGAGTAATATATCAAAATTGCTTCAGAAAAGACGTAGGGAAGGTGTAGAGAAGGCGTAGGTAAATGAAATATTAATGTAGCAAAAAGTCGTGTGTATGGCGTAGGGAAAGCGTAGGAAAACTGGGCGTAGGGAAGACGTAGGTAAACAAATGACGTAGGAAAGGCGTAAGCACTTAAAAAAGTAAAAATGTCGTAACAAAACCGTAGGTACAACATGACGTGGGGAAGGCGTAAGAAAATTATGGCGTAGGAAAGGCGTAGGAAACAACCCAACGGATGGCGTAGGTAAAGCGTAGGTATTTTATTAGCTACGTAAGTTTTACCCACGCCAAAATTGGCGTAGGTGTTACGTAGTTAATGCATTTACCTACGCCCCGCCTACGCCAATTTGGCGTAGGTAAACCGCAGTTTTCTTGTAGTGTGTAGGATTCGCTTTAGCGCTTTCCAATGCGAATGAGTCGGCTCCTTCATGAACCGACTTACAATGCAGACACTAAATGAAAGATCCGGCCTTATGCATGTGAGATAGCGAAGGCTTCCTATCAAACTCCGGTATCTATTCGCATCGACACGTTCTCCTCCACCGAACTTTGAAAGTTTTGCACCTGGTTCCATTGGTGTTGATACAAGGGTGCAATTTGCCATATTGAACTTCTTCAATATCTCTTTTGCATATGCCTCCTGTGATATAAAAATTCCCGTCTCTACTTGTCTAATCTCCAAACCCAGGAAAAACTTCATCAAGCCCAAATCTGTCATCTCGAATTCCCGTGTCATTGTGCCCTTAAACTCTTCTATCATCTCATTATTGTTACCCATAAAGATGAGATCATCGACATAAAAAGAAACAAATAATATGTTACCTCATGCTCATAAGGACATTGCTTGAACCCGTTCTCCTTGAAATATGAATCGATGCGTGTATTCCAAGCCCGCGGTGCTTGCTTCAACCCATAAAGCGCCTTCTTCAATTTTAGCACCTTCTTCTCTTCTCCGACTTTTATGTATCCGGGTGGTTGTTCGATGTAGACATCTTCTTCGAGCACTCCATTCAAGAATGCCGACTTGACATCCATTTGAAATATCGGCCATTTGAATTGAGCAGCTTGTGTAATGAGTAATCGGATTGTCTCCATTCTTGCAACAGGAGCAAATATCTCGTCATAGTCGATTTCTTCCTTTTGCTTGTATCCCTTCGCAACAAGTCGTGCCTTGTACCGTTCTATCTCGCATTGAGCATTCATCTTTTTCTTGAACATCCATTTCACACCAATGGGCTAACTTCCTTTCGGCAATTCTGCTAGCTCCCATGTATTGTTGCGGTCAATTGCCTTAATCTCCTCGTTCATGGCAGTTTGCCACTTCTTGTCTTGAACCGCCTCTTCAAAACTGATATTTTCAGCATCTGACAGAAGACATACAAGGTGTACCTCATTTGTCGAATCATACAAATCTTGCAAACTTCGTATTTTGGGTTGTAGTGGTTCATCTTCATTATCAGCAATTTGAGGGTCTGTTGATATACTTGCTGGTGCAATGGCTGATGATTCTCCAACTTCTATGATAGCCTCTGTCGAATTATTCCAGTCCCACTCGCTTGCTTCGTTTACTCGCACATCAGGACTCACCATCACCTTCTTGCTTATCGGGTCGAGTAGCTTGTACCCTTTTGTCTTTTTATCATACCCAATAAAAATATACTTTTTGCTTTTGTCTTCAAGCTTCGTTTCCAAATTTTAAAACGTCCGTAACTTCTCCATACTAACTCCGATTTCAAAGTGTTATATATGAAAATTGTCCAGAAAATTTCTACGAACCCAACGGTGCAAGTTTCGTAGCCAAATTTAGAAGTTTGTAAAATTTTGTTTTAGTCATTGTTTTATTTAATTTAATTCTTTTTATAAAAAAATTTGCTTAAATTTCTGGGGTGTTACACGTTGCTATTGGAACGAAACTCCAAGTCGTGTGCCATCGTACACCACATTATTAGGATAAAGCCCCAACTCGTGTGTTAAAACATATGCACACTTTAAAGACCAACCCGCATGGTGAACCATGTGCGGAACTATTGGTATAAAGACCAACTTGCATGTCGAATCATGTGCAAAACTATTGGTACAAAGACCAAATCGCAATTGCCAAATCATAAGCTACACTATTAAGGTCAAATCCAAGCTAGTCATTGCCTAACAGTCTGCGATACTATTAGCAACAAACCCAAACTCATCGTTGCCAAACCAGTTACGACGCTGTTTGATCAACCGCTAACTCATTGTCGCCAAACGCCATTGACAAACAAGGACCAATTTCTACATACGTGTATGGAAACGCCCTAGTAAAAACTCCTATATAATAAACCTTTCCAAACTAAGACATTTTTTGAATTATACCAAAACGTAGCAAACAACATACCAAAACATTCCTCGTCTCGCCACGATCACGATGCCGTGAACCTCACGTGAAACAGAGATCATATGTGAAAGATATAAGTGTTTAAAAATAATGCATATCATAGTTCTTTAATTTATAATTTAATTATTAATATATTTATTTTTATTTGTGCATCTACGGTGTTCTTCTCTGCTCGATTCCTGTGCCTGAACCCAACGTCAACCACCTTTCTCCTCCTATCACCGCCAGTAGGCCTCAAGAAGTCAATCAAATACCACGACTGAGTTCGCCATCGCAGCACCAACCAATTACCAGACTCTGGTCGCTTCTGCCTCGCCCAATCAGGCCATTGTCGCGGTATCTTTGAGCTCGATTTCTGTCGAACTCCCTTCACCTGGGGTCGATTAGATCGTAGCATGGCGCTCGTCTTGACCCCTTCTTGACATCCATTCCCTTTGATCATCCTATCATCATCGTTGAACTCAAACGGACAGTCCACCTTTGCCGAATTTCCAATGTATTTTTGGTCAATCTATTAACCCAAACGACGAACGAACATCTATCGTCGAATTCTATAATTTTAATATATAATATGAATTTGGAGCACTATTACGTTTTTACTTTTAATTAAGGAGAGAATAGACAATTGTCTAATTATAATTAAAAAATCATTTTTTAATTAATTAGCCATGACATATTACATCCTAATCATGAACTAATACTATTTAATATAATTACTATCCGATTTCATCATTTTATAATCCGATTTAAGACCACAAGAGTGAATTAGTACGTCTTAGCAATATATACTCAAATATGATGAGTCCCACTCGCCGATTAACTGCGTATTCTCTCAGATCTTATTTGAATCATTGTTCTTCTTCGCTGGTCTAATGTTTCCTTCTCGATTCGCATCACTCATGGGACTCGTACCTCTCTTATCCACAAACCACCCTTCACCTTTTACCCAGTAATCAACTTATCACAACTAGTGTAAATGCAGGCACCTGTGTTCGTCCAATAAATAAAGTACTTTTTATTTAAGAATTATTTAATGTGAAAAAATAATTTTACTGCAACAATGTTGCTTTTATTGTGTGTTACAAGTGAAAACTTTTGGTGGTAAGAGACGTCTTTATTACAAGTAGTCTTGTTGGTGATGAATGTTACAAATCGATAGTAAGATTCGTTTGATAGATGGTCACGATGAGGATATGGTGGTGCATGCTACAAATCGATAGTTATGTTTCGTTGATGAACGATCAAAAATTGAATGCTATCTAGGGTATTTTTAAAATTTAAAAACGACGCGGTAGAAATTTTGTTGATTGAAGTTTTATTAGTAATCGTAGAGATAGGTCCAAATGTGTGTTAGGCCCAAAAGGAGATGTAGTAATTAGTAGCCATTACCTACCTCACTATCATAGATCCTCGGTTTCACTGGATATTGTCGTCGTTTAATCTGCAACTATACTCCACTAGAAGGCCGAAGAAGCTTTCATTTCCCTCAAACAAGCAATTACTAGAGCTGATTTATCACAGTTCTATTTTTCATCTTAATTTCTCTTCCTTGCCTTTCTTTCTTTTTCTTCTTTCTCACTAATATAACACCATGTATTAAGCTCTATCATTTGACTCTCTCCTCTCATTCCGATTCATGGCTATATCAAATGCAGGTATAATTTATTATTTTGTTTGGTGCTGAAAACTTTTTGTGTTTTACAAATAATATTATACTAACATTCACCCCTTACAGGGAAGCTTTTCAAAATAGGATTTTTTATACGGGAATACACATAACATTTCATTAATATACCCTTACAGAAATAGATTAATCTACTCATTTATTTCCCTCGATTTCATTAATACCATAAAAAATGGAGCTCGTTGTTTCATGACGTCTGAAAAAAAATTCATCAATAACCACATGTGATTCTTTACTTATTCATGGTTTAGTTTCATTATCTGTAAATGGTTGTCATGATTTTGATCATCAGTTTTGATTTGTTCGCTAAGGCATCATTCTCTTCTTGTTTCATTTCATCTTATATTGTGCACCAAACATAAAGAAAGGAGCACAGACCAAGACTACTTTGACAATTATTGTCATCACAAAAATTCATTAAAGTATACATGAAAGAAGTGAACATGTAAACAAAACCAGTAAAAATAAATAAAAACTTTGCTATTTCATTAATTGAATATATGTCATCTCATAGATAGATGATCAACAAGAATACAAGGAAGAAACTTGTTGGTAATGAAAACGTACATTGAATATAGTTTCTAGCATAATACTTTAGGACTAACAGACACTTTCTTAACAATCTTAGCATCTCTGCAAAATGATTCAGATTTTTGTCCATTATTACTCAAAATGTTTATATCTTGCATTTCGATGCCTGTGCAAGGTGTTGTTGCACTGCAGTTGAAATTTATTCCATAACGACTTCTCGTTGATCCTGATAACCCTCTATATTTCACATCTTGAATTTTAACTGCTCCCTGCTAGTTACAAAATAATAATAGATGAGATTACTATTGATGAAGAAGTCAAAAAATATGAGGTTTTTACAATATTTTATTCATTAATGCGTACACTATCTTAGAACACAGCATTTTTAGTTACTAATGACATGCATAGATGACACATAAAAAGTCATATGGCAAGCTCAAGAAATATTTCATACATACATAGAAGGTCAAAAACTTACTCCGTTTGCTTGTGAATATTCATCGAGAAGGAGTGCATGGTAGTACTGATCCAAAATTATTGCATTTTGAACAAAGGTGAAAGTAATGTTTTCGAAAGTTATGTTATTTACAAGACCACTGCCACCCTGAAACATGAAATAAGAAGTGATTAAAAAAATATTAAAAAATAGAAAACATAAGACTATATACTCCTTGATAAATACTACTAGCAGTGACATACTAATGTAAGAATAAAAGAGTAATTACCACCCATGTCTTAATTCTCACGCCATTTTGTGTGTTAAGGATCTTGCAATTCGATACATGAACTTGACTTACTCTTGCATTTTCACCATTACGACCCAGGCTTCCAATACTGCACAAATCACGCATTACCCTTTTCAAATTAGTGCTGTATATATAATTTTATCTTTTTTTCTGCTATGCGAATTACTAAATGGTTCAAATTTTCAAATATGAATAAGTGGATTGGTTATTATAAGCTAATTAACCTTATTCCATGTCTAGGTCCACAGTTTATATTTGAAATAGCAAGATCGGTCACCCCGGTTCCAACAGAAATACAATCATCCCCTATATATAAGAGAAAAAGAAAACAAAAGAGAATTGCAACTTGTAAGTATTTTTGATTGAATAATGAAACATGAAAGTTGTAGATGTAATTTGATTTGCAGTTAAAATTAGTTAGTTTTGCGCCTGATTGAATACAATGACTAATAAGTAATGAATTACGATTGATACTATAAACAGTGGCATTTTCACTTTACATTATTTGGAATACGATGGATATCAATAGTCATTTACTTTTTTATCATATGTCATAAAAGAGAAATAGTTGATTCCCCAAATTTAACTTCTAAGCTACTTATGCTAAGGAGTTCCCAAATAAGCTACCTATAAGTAATTTTGACCACTTACATGGAGTTGTTATCTGTTACATTGAGTATAAACCTGTTTGTATACACAACAATATTTACCTGTTCCAATGTTACAATCGACAATGCGAATACGTTGAGAGTTTTGAACATGAATACCATCTGTGTTCGGGCTGAGTTCAGGAGCTTTGATATTCAACTTACTTATAGTTACACCCACACATCCATGGACACCAATATGCATTTGAGGACTATTTTCAAATCTCAAGTTATTCATTTCAAGACCACGGACATCGTAGATGTTTAGAGACTGTAATAGAAATATCATAGTTATTATATTAGTAGTAAAACAGTTGTATATAGTATATACACTTCAATAAGAGTGACCGTACTTACATTAGGGGACACACTGCATCCCTGCAACCAACAAAGAGATTGAAATATGATCAGATATGATAAACTATGGCAAAGGTTCAATGCATTTTAGCTAGTTTAAAATTTTCGACACGGTAAAATGCATTGATTATCTTGTTAATTGATGAAATTACTTATTTCGGTTGTCGATTAAAATAAATAATAATAAATAATAAAAAACCTTACTCTGTTCTTTCTGCAATTCCACCATACTTGGCCATTACCGTTGAACTTACCGCCTCCATCAATTATTAATCCTTGTGGTAAGTTTTGAATATCGATCCAGTGCATTTTGCTTGAGTGATCCCACATTCTTTCAAGTGCTATAAGCGATCCTCTAACCTGCAAAAGTAATTGTATTATCTTGCTTTTACATGTTTTTGCATGATTTCAAAATGCATTTTAGATTTACTATAATAGATCCACTAACCTACAAAATCAACTGAAGCGTCTTGCTTTTTTACGCTTTTGCATGATATTATAGTTGCATTTATCAGAGATAAATTCAGACGTGTTTTCTTGGAAAATTAATGAAATAAATATCGTCCTTAATTATACAGTTTGAAGAAACAAATACAAAATTTAAGGTAAATTTAGTGTTTTGTAAAAGGCAAAGATAAATAATCTTTTGAGACAACTTTCCATGAATAAAAATTCTATTTTCACTTAACCAACATAAAATTATCAGATTATCAAATAATATTCACTGGAAGGGATATCGTACTCGATTAATCAACAAAAGAAAACTAATCTTATATTATTCTGATATGAAAAAAATAAAAATAAAAATCACATGATTATACCTCAAAATGCATTTTTGACTTGCAAGGTCCTAGAAATTTTACTGGTGACATTACAAAATCCCGACCTTGTGGTATAAGAATTGTGCTAGATCCACCTTGTTTGCATCCTTTGTTCCAAGCATCTATAAATGCCTGGTAAAATATACATTATTCATTTAAAAGCTTTACAAAAATAAAAATCAATATATGCATGCATGTTCCACTTAAATTTTTCTATCATGCATGCCCACACGTAGGAAAAAAGGGAATTTCTTTTGACAACACTGCAAATGAGTTTTAACATTAAGTTTTATTCCCTTTTAATTATATAAGAGACTAATCCGTATTTTGGTAAATCAAGTGTAATAGGCATACATTTGTATCATCTAAAATTCCATCTCCGACAGCTCCATGATCGAGAACATTGATATAAGTAACCGGGATGCTTCGAACAATGGTGCAAAATAAGAATGATAATGTTATTACTCTTGTTAACTCCTGAAAAATGAAAAGAAAGATTAAGTTAGAATCAGTGTCAAAAAAATTTAGTGAAGAGGAAGAAGTAACAACAGACCATATCTTTGTAATTAAGCAAAAAAAAGGGAATATGTGTATGCTGCAAATATAAGAATCTAGTGCTGCTTTTATACATGTAGAAACTCATATGATGATAATTTATATACGAGATTCAGTTCATGTAATTGATTCTCATTTAAACCATAACGATCTTAAAAGATTAAAATATATCTTATTATATTTAGTTAGATTAGTAAAGATGAATGTTCATAATGTATTGACTGTAACAAATTAAAGTTACAATATTTTTCCAGATAATTTGGACAACATAATAATGGAATAGATCTCAAATGAGCATTATCATATCTAATGTCATGAAAATTTAACTAATTAAGGAAATGAAATTAGCAAATAATTGCAAACCAATAGTGAAAAACACAAGTGATATATATCATGAACTAAACATAATATACAGGGGATTTGAGGCTTACCGCCTCTTCTTTAAGTTCATTTAAGAAAAACCATGTTTATCTACATTACCCCTACTTTCATAATCCACGCTTAATGAATCATAATGTACCAATCCACATTTTTATTTATTAAAGTAATAATTCTGAACAAAATTTACCATTAGTTAAAAGTACTCAAGGTGAATCCTATTTTAAATTCATATTTTTTTAAGAAAAAATATATTCAAAAATCAAATTTCCTTCCGAATACATTTTTTTTATTATGTAAATAATATTCTTAAAATTAGTTGTTGCGTCAAAAAAGACCAAAGACCTCAACTAGGGACCACATAGAGCATAGACCTGTAATGTGATCCCACTGCTAGTTTTAAAGACGGATTGGATCTCTAGTTGGCAGAAAAGTGTGTTCTAGTGCTTTCATACTATCCAGACAATATGTGAGAAATACCGGATTCTACTCTAACTTGGATCATAAATCCCAAACAATTTATACCAGAAAGAAAAAATAGATTAAAGGAAGCAATAATGATGCAGAAAAGTAAACGACACATAACATACTATGGTGGTTCGATAATCTCTAGTCTATATCCATTTGATTTATCGATTGCTATTGTTTCTTTTAGTTGGTTATGAGGCTTTCTGATGCAGCGCATACCTCAATTCGCCTCCACCCTAGATCGCTCCTCCTAGTTCGCAATGGCGAAGTCGAAACCCTAGGTCGCGGTCGCGAGCTCCTCCTCCTCTTTGAGTCACCTCCAACAAGTCGCGATCGCGAACGAGGTTTGAATCGCGAAAGACCTAAGTCACCTCCAGTAAATCGCGAACGAGGTTTGAATCGCGAACGACCTAAGTCACCTCCAGTAAGTCGCGAACGAGGTTTCAATCGCGAACGACCTAATCCTCAAGACGTGTTTCTGCCTTAGGTCGCTCCAGCATTATGAAGATCACTAGGTCGCGAACGATTCCTTAGATCGCAGAATTTTTAGGTTGCCAACTTTGTTAAGTCGTCGATTTCTTATGTCGTATGCTTCCTTAAGTCGCGAGAATTACTTATGTCGCTGCCGAGCCATCTTAAGTCGCTGAAGTTCATAAGTCGCTCCTGGATGCTTGGATGCCGCATTTCTTAAGTCGTTTATTTTGTTAAGTCGTGTACTGTGGTAACTCGAGTGATGATGTAGATCGTATGTCGTAAGTCGACTAATGTATGTCGCATTGTGTTTTTAAGTCGTATGTCGTTAAGCCGTTGGTTTTGTAAGTCGTTTGTATTTTCTTTTGTTATGTCGTGTAATTGTTAAGTCGTGTGTGTTGTAAAATCCTATAAATAGCGGGTGAGTTGTATCATTTTAGGTTGTTGAATTTTAAATAAAATTTGGTCTGTGCTTCTTGCCTCCATTAAAATTGGTAGTTGAGTGTTATCTCCTATCTCCACCTTCGGCATTCGAGTGCGCTCAAATCAACGATTGTTGAAGCCAATTCACGGAATCAAGTGCGCTTGATCAACGTTCGAAGAATTGTAGATCTTCTCTCACGACATCGTGCGCGATCAACGTGTCGAAGATTGCTAGAATCCGGTATCTTCGTGATCAACGGATTTAGGCATTTGAGTATTCTTAAATTCACCGATTTATCATCGATTCACCGAATATTTCCGCTAATCGTGTGAGATCACTAGTACAAAACAGATCAGTTGCTTCGCCTCATTTGTGTCGGTTGTCCATAAAACCGACACAAATAGTGTAATTTGTGTCGGTTGTTTATTAACAACCGAAACTATTGACTTATGGGGTAAAAAGAAAATGTTAAAAATGTAATTTGCATTTGTTGTTCTTAAGAAACCGACACAATTGAAGGGAAGCAATAGATTTACTCGTGTCGGTTGTTTGAACAACCGACACAATTAAATACAATAGCATCGGTTGTCCAAAAACCGACACCATAGGCACACAACTTTTCCCCCCAAATCTATTTCAGCCGCCCCATCTTTTCCCGCGAACCCCAATAATTCCTGACTAATTCGTAAATCATGTCCGAAATCCTAATTCTCATTCTTCTCCTCTTCCAAACCCTAAATCTAATCTCCGCCTCGCCACCTCCAGGCCTGGACACCTTCCTCTCCTCCCTCCCCCTCTCCGATCCCCTCATCGGCAACAACTCCTTCCTCACTCTCCCCTCCTCCCTCAAAAAGTCCCTCTCCCGAACACTAGACCCAGCTTTCAAGCTCCACGTCTCCGTCCCAGTTTACGTCAAGCTCGCCGGCTCCTTCTCCGCCGCCGCCCTAGACACCCTCACCTCGTTCATCTCCGCCGCGATCTCGGACAAATTCTTCCCCGTCCTCGGTGGACATCCCGACCACCGCCTCTCCATCTCTCACTCCCTCCACCTCGATTCTTCGCTCTCCCATCTCTTGTTGTGACTGAAATGGTTTCAGCTAATGGTGGTTCTAAAGCTCTAGGAGATATGTAAGGAGATTGCAATGCTGAAACAAAAGCAGAAGATGGTGGTGAAGGAGAGTTGAGATTTGGAGAAATCGATAAAGATGGAGATATTAGGTAAGTTATTCCACCATTTTCACATGAGTTTGCTCCAATTTTTATGGTCAAGTGATTTGTATTCTCTCCCATTGTCAAATTGCTATCTTGAGAACAAACTTGGGAAAATAATTTATGAAAGATGGAACAAATAAAAAAGGTAAATGAAGACTCACTCAGTAAAGTTGAAATGGATCCAGAAGCAAAATGAGATTGTTTTGTGTCTGCCCATGTCTTCTTTTGTTCTCAAACACATGGGAAGATCTAAGTTTTGCGTTTGCAGTTAACAAGACTACTGTTTTCAAACTTCTTGTTATTATTAGATAGAATAGAAAGAGGAAAGGTAACATCAGAAAGATATAAACATGAGAAGAGAAATGACATGAAAAGAAGCAAACTCATGGCTCAAAATGTACACACATTTTCCAAAAGAAAAGAAGCTACAGAATAGGAGAAGCCATTTAGAGCAAAATATAACCAACTTGTTTTTGCAGCAAAATCAAAACTTTTCAACATAGGGAGAAGAGAGAAGCAGAGAGGGAATCTAGTGATGCATGGGCTTGATCTGTAAACATGAATTGGAGATGATTAGATGCTAGGTTTGTATTGATGTTTGGTTGTTTGTAGCTGTGGTAGAAATGATGAAGTTGTGGGAGATGTTGCAGTGATTTAGGCAGTGGTTGAGGGGATCTATTGTTGGTTGTGGATTTCAGAGAGGTGATGGTGAGGGTTTGCGTGATGTCAGTGATGTGTAGTTATGGATGGTCAGTGTGCAAAGTTGGTCGTGTTTAGTTAGTATGGAGAAGTCAAGGGTGGCAGATTTGATTAGAAGCATGACAGTGTGGTAGGTTTTTCAGAGGAGTGCATTGAAAAGATATGGAGGATGGTATATGAGATAGGTGAATGTCAATGAAAGAGTGTTATGTGCACCAAAGTTTGTAGAGTAGTGAAGTTTGAATGTTTGTGGCTACGAATGACAGTGATTGATGTTGCTGTAGTATGTAGTGGAAGGGGAATGTGAAGTAGTCTGTGAATGTTGTATGGTTTATGGAGTTTGGGCAGAGGGGAACTGCACAGTGGTTTAGGGAAGCATAAGTTACTGATGGTCAAACTATGACGGAGCAGCAGTTGGTTCTTTGAGTGTATGAAGTGAAGTGCTGGCGTAGTGGTCTGGTTGTTTAAATGGTGAGAAGTAGTTGCTACCAGTGGTGATAAGGCATGGATGTGAACTAAGTTGAGGATGTATTGTGGTTTTGGACATGGTCAGAGGTGTTTGTAAATGGGGATGTTGTGGTTATGGAATTGGTTGCTGATGGTTTGTATGGAGTAATATGCAGTGGAAGTGGGGAATAGTGAGATGATAGGTGGTAGCAAGTGATCAGCAGTGAAGTTATATAGGTGGGTAGTTTGCTGATGGTTTGGATTGTTGTTGAAGCATAGTTTGGTTGGCAACAACTTTGTATGTACTGTGGTATGGTGAAGTATGGAAGAACAGGCTGGTTAGTTGGGGGGTCTGGTGTGTTATAAGGGTTGCAAGTGGATGGTGGAAAGAAGTGAATGTCTACAGCAAGTCTGAAAATAGGCATTATCTGCGTTCTTCATCTATATAACAAAGTACATCTCAATGCGTATGAAAATTTTATACTAATTAAAGAATAGAACATATAACCGCATTTGGTTGCACTAATTAGTACAAATTTATACTTGTGGTCCTTGCATGCTAAAATGTTGAATGAAAATTATTTTTTGTGCAGGATATTATTATAATAAAGCCTCCAAAGAAAAATCCATTGGCATCAAGAATGATTATTCTAGCTTTGGCAGAAATTAGCATACATTACATTGTTTCAATATCTTTAAAACAAGGAATCAGCAGCAATCTTGAGATACTACAAATAGAACAAGTAGAAAAACCATCCGTTCGGCCTAATTTTTTGCAGTCTGAAGTTACTTATGTTCACTACCTACTTCCTATGATCGGTAAATAAAGCCAAAACTTGACGCTTTTGAATAATCTATTCTTTTGTATACTTATTTTATCTAATTGGCAGAAATGAATGCAAATGCACACCTGTTAGATTCTTTGCAATTTTATCGATGCAAAGGTCTGGAAATGGCTGGTTTGAGACATTGTTGAATAGCCATAATAATGTTTGCTCATATGGTGAGATATTCTCAGTAAAAGAGGGGAGGAAAAACTTGACAACAATAACAAAAACATTGGACAAAGTTTATAACCTTGATTGGTTTAACAATGCTTCAAAAAATGAGTGCACAGCTGCAGTTGGCTTTAAATGGATGTTGAATCAGGTACTTCTATACTTTATATTTATTTATGCTTTCATAGAGAGCTTTTTGGCGTGGATTTTGTAACTTGATCTTTCTTCTGATATAACAATGCAAATGCAAATTTAAGGACCATACTGGTTGATGTTTGGATGATTTAACATAATTTAAACTCATATTCTATAGACATTCTAATATATGGATCGAAGCTAGTTTAGCAGATGATTTTATATGACTTTTATGCTTATTGACGGATGTTCATTTTTCTAACCTATGCTTTTGGTTGCCCAAGAGATGGACTGGCCTGTTTTTAGCTGATGCGTATCTTTTAGGCTTTGAGTGCTGCTAGTGCAAATATAAAATAACTCACAACAAAGTTGCATGCTTTACTTTCTTCTTTGCATGTGCATTAGCTTATTTGCACATTCTAATTCTAGAAAGTTTATGGCATTTAATTTTTGTTCTTGGTTGTGGAGAAAATGCTGGAATAGTGTTGTATTGTTTGGTTAGATTGTTCACTATAACAGCAGTAACCGGTCTTCATTCAACTGCCTGTATGCAATTCATAGGATGTTGATGTTTGATGCCTCTTAGTAAGTAGTATAATATTTTCCCTTTCCTCATTCGTCTTTGCTTAGTGCTGCCTCTTGTTCTCAGATTATATGTATACCATTAACCACACTCAGGAGTGCAGTGGAGTGAGGAGGTGAAGGCGAGTCTAGTGGTGTGCTTGAACTTGGCGGTGGGGGTTCAGAGCACGTGTGCATATGCCTCGGGTATAGCCAAGTAAAAGAAATCTCTACAGCCAGCAAATGCCTCTAACCAAGGGCAAAGCCTGGTTTTCCCCAAAAAGGCAGCAGTTGTTTGCCGAAAGACATTTCGAAGGCCCATACCACCTAGCATATCAGAGCTGCTGTGAAGGCGTAAAGGGCCATGAAGGCCGAGTTCACAGCCCACTTCTTTTTTACTATATTATCGTAGAGGATTACTAGGCCCGGTACACTTTGAAGCTCAACTAGTGATGCTGCGGTTAGCTGACATGCGTTGTTGCCTTTGTTGAGCCAGTCTGGTGTTGCGTCTGATGTTGCTAGATTTGGAGGTATTGTTGTTACATTTATCATTTTTCTTCTTCTTCCTTCTGTATTGGTTTAATTTTTATAAGTTGATATGCTAATATGAGGTTGGCTGGGTTTATATATGTGATGTGAGTAGAGTTGCATTGTGTTTTAACTGGTTGTTTGTATTTGTTTTGTGTGCTTAGGTTAGGTTTGATTCTTGTATATACCTTGAATAATTGAATAATTGGTCCTAATGTTTGAACTGGCGCTTCCTCTGACTGATGCTAGCCTAGAGGTCAACCCAGTAAGCCTAGTTGATTATTGAGATGATGAAGACGATCTCTTAGATGATGATACTCCTAACTTTGGAATTTCAATTTGCAGCCCAGAATCCAATCCATTTGAAATGGTCTTAGGCAGTTAAGATCTTGCAAGGAGCTTAAGGTGGCTATTGTTGCTTCTGAATGTCTGGTTGTACATGTTTCGGACAGTGATCAATGCACAAGTAAGTGTCATGTACCTATCTCCTCTTTTGCAGTTCAAAACTTGCAATTGCACAATAATATGAACAATTCACACAACGTGTACGGTTCCTCTTTTGCAGTCCCACTGACTTATCGGGTCACTCTCTCCTGTCGGATAATGCTAGTCAATCAGCTTCCCCATTGAACACTTCGGTTGGACCTAAAGTCAAATGCAAGAAACCTATAGTTATTACATCATCTTATGAATTTAGAACTTTTTCAGCAAGTGCAAAACCATCAAAAGAAAATAATAATAAAACCATATATGTGTGTGTACAAACTACAAAAACAATGATTTAAATGGAAATGAAGTGTTTGGCTTAGGGATGTTGTATATAGTAAGTATGTTATCAATTTTCAAATATGACATATGAGTAATGCATTGCAGGTGTACCACCGTAGATAGATATGTGCTTTCAACATCAATTTTTGTCTACCTCTACATATATCTTTAATATATTATAGCTACATTATGTGATAAATAGCATTGCTTGTACTATATTTCTTCCATCTCTATTTCATTTCTTTCACATTTTAGCCACAAAATACAGTAATAAAAGAAGCAAGAATTAAATGATTAAACTAATTATGATCTTGAGCTTGGTTTAAAACTTGGTGCAAACATAAATTCTATCATATCAAGCAGGTGTGTGTATAATCAGAATGTATATGTTAGAAATGCAACAAACAAATCTATGAGCAAGAAGATTCAAGTATAAGGGTATATGGTTAGTGCTCATGACTTCAATAAAATGATATTTTGTTACCTCAATTGTTGTCGGATTCATTATTTCGATAAGTATAATCATTACAACAAATAAATATCCTACTGCATTTACGAGTAGCTTAGAAGTCCAAGATCTTGTTCGTTCACTGAATCCATTGCTTGCGCTTACAATCATCATCAATAATGTACAACCTGTGCTTTCAGGTATATTTTTCTTTGTTAACTTGGTAATAAACTATGTAATCAATTTTATGCACTAGTACGTTCCACTTATTATTGACATTGTAATAATTTTATAATCTACCTGAAGCATTTACGTGTAATGTCTGTAAGTGTTAACTGTTACCATATTATTCCTATATTTTGATATGCAACAAAGGTTCTAAGCGAGATATATAACAATTTACTGTTTTTTTATTCTGAAAACATAAGGTCATAATTTATTTCTTAAACTTGT
Organism: Allium fistulosum; assembly: GCA_030737815.1. NCBI lineage: Eukaryota > Viridiplantae > Streptophyta > Magnoliopsida > Asparagales > Amaryllidaceae > Allium > Allium fistulosum. The sequence continues at coordinate 76,404,400 of CM060904.1, read as the reverse complement.
ATTGTAGAAAATTCATGGACAAAAAACTTTAGGTTTCTTGGGCTCGTATACCCATATTCCAAATTTCCAACACAAGATATCCAGACTGTCACTTCCTGATTATTTAAAAAAAATGTGCATACTCGCATTAAAATGACTATCGTGGTAGAGTTTCATTCTTTAGATTTAAGTAACTAGTCTTTGGATGTTACAGTGCTCTCTTAAATACTCTCTGATGGCAGACATGATAAGAATGCAAATATTATTATTTTTAATCTATTTGTGTTGACATGCATCCTAATTTTTAACTTTAATATAGAGAGCGTTTTATTATGATTCTCATTAGGAGTGGTAGTTGGAGCAGGATGGCAAACAGTGGTTGCCTATGTGAATATTGGTTGCTACTACATATTTGGAGTACCCTTGGGCATTATTTTGGGATTTAAACTTCATTTGGGAGTAAAGGTTATATATTCACTACTTTTTTTTTACCTCTCTTTTTCTTCATATGAAAAGTTTCCAAGGCCTTTTTGCTGTTTACATCAAACTTCTCTCTTATACATCTCAGTTCATTTTTAAGGTTATTAACACTGCCCCTTTCTTTAGGTTGAAGGGTATAAAATAATGTACTTTAGTCTACATTACTTAAGAAGTTCTGGGAAAATTTTGACCTACATCATTTAGAAGAAATCAAGTGGCATAAAACAAGAAGTAGCAAATTTTCCTTTTCCTTTTTCGCACTTTATTTTCATCAAGTTTTAAAAGGATGCAAACTTGTTCATAAGCAAATGCAGGGAATTTGGTATGGGATGCTATCAGGGACTGTGGTGCAGACGTTCATTCTAATATGTATGATATACAGAACAAATTGGAATAAAGAAGTAAGTTTGTTGGCTAGTTTTAATACTCCAAGGTTATAAATTCATGGACCATCCATAAATAAGCAGACTCTTGCTATTTTTCTTGCTTAAACAAAAACTTGCATGGACCTTCTAACTCTATATTGCAGGTAACAATTGCAATGGAAAGGGTCAAGCATTGGGGAGAACCAGAGACTGACTGTAATGAGGTGGAAAATCTTAAATAAAATATAAACATTGGTAGAACAACACCTTTTGAGAAAATTACTGTACTTTTGGAATAGAATTATGAGGCATATTTTATTCTTGGTAAATTGAAGCAAACTCGTCGATGATCCACAGTAGTGTAGTTGGAACTACTATGTAATAATGTCAGTCTTGTTCAAATTGAATAATTTTACCCTTGCTCTTCTTCTACTCTGTAAACCAAACTTCGACTTGTTTAGGAGTTGTTTAAAATATGTTGATAATTCTTTATTACCAAAAGTTTTTTTGATCAAAGCTTTGTTTAAGCAAATGAAGTAAGAAAGGAGCTTGAGAGAACTAATTTTTTTCTTTGAACAAGTGATTGGCTTTGCATGGCTTCTTTTGATGTTTTAGTTGTAAAATAGTCTGTTAATATTGAAACTTCATAAATACAAAGTTCTGTAAGTAACCATTACTCATGTTTCTAGTTGTCGAACAATTGAACACTCGTAACTTGTCCTTATGTTATTCTTTCGCGAGATGTAGAACTGGTAACCGTGTTGAAATTGACGAACCTAATTTTCATGTTGAAAAAGACAATGTATTATTAGGTCCATAGCTTTAAATTATTCTTACCACCAATTGGTTTAATGTGCATTCACCTATATGAACTATATCCGATTTAAAAAAAAATCAAATTTAGGTGACCATTGATGTTGCTAGTCCTCAAGCAGGTGTTATTGAAAAGGTTAGACACAATCTTATAATAATTTCATACATCTCTGTGAAGTGTTTTGACAAAATTTCATACATCTTTTTTAACCGACAAGGTATTTATGATTTTGTCTTCTACATGTTTGAAAAAATTTATATTGTGTCTCCTTTCCCAGCATTTGTATATTTTTATGATCATCAAATTTGACAGGCAATCATGTCATCACTTGCTAAGGCCGTGATTAGTTTTTCAGATCTGAGCTCGTCTCGAGTTATACGATGCACCTCAAGACCTAATTCTTGCAAGATAAGTTCTAACCCTTGTATATTTTCTGATTTGAAGTTTAATTGTTACATAAGATGTTTGCAATCCGCCAGAATGAGTTCCACTTGAACACTTAAGGGCGTTTCTATTGATATGAAAATCCTATAATTGCATTCTATCATATGTGCCAAACAAGAACCGTTAGAGCTATGTCTTTTAGTTTGTGATACGTTTTGTTCACTGTTTTTGAGTATAAAATCTCTATGAACACAGAATCAATGTCGTTATTATCTTTGAATAAGCATTTTCATAATATTTATAATATGTTGCAATAGAGAACTAGAGTATTGGAACTGGAAAAATAAGTGGCTTCTTGTCTCGGTTCCTTGATTGCACAGAATGCATGTCTTGTCAATAGCGTCATTCCACTTAGGGATGTTTTATCTAGCGTTTAACTCTTTAAATTTAGCTAATACAGTGCACACCGACATCTTGGGTGAACACGCATTGTTTCAAACATGTATTCACTACTCTAAGTTGCTATGCTTTTCCCTTACCCAAGTCCATGCTGATTTAAAGTAATTTTTCCATCAGGCTGTAGTTTCCAGGCCCAAAAGTCTTTGTTATGTTGCTTGTCTGTACATAGCTTTATAATAGCTTTATAAGAATTCTATATGATACATGTATTTACATATATTAATCGTATTATTGTATATCTAGATATCTATTCTATCAATTCAGTATACCCTTTGTGACTTAAGCTCCTCTTTAGTCACAAAAAGTCCATGAAAACCGTATGGGACTCGCCTCAGCAGCAGCACCCCCTTGCATTGTCATCCCATCCACTCGGTAGAATACCAGCCATTTATGCTTGCTGTCCTTCTCTGCTAGGGACATTATCAAATATGCGTATATGCTTTGCTGTCAAATTTGATGATCATGAGTTGATGCAATTGGGCTAAAACATGAATAGGTAGAACATGATTAAACTGAAGTATATACTGACATGTTGAAGTGTCTTGCTGGCCGGGACATGTGCGAACTAAAGTGAAGAATGCAGTGAAGTTGAAGCAAAGCTGAGTGAGTATCTAAACTAATTGCATGATGATAGATTATGTGCGAACTAAAGTGAAGAATGCAGTGAAGTTGAAGCAAAGCTGAGTGAGTATCTAAACTAATTGCAGTGAAGTTGAAGCAAAGCCGAGTGAGTATCTAAACTAGTTGGTATTTTGTTATGTACGTTATGTTTGTGTGATAGATTATATTCTATTTTGTTCTGTAAACAAGAATTATGTTGATGGATAATATAATTATATTTTTTGTTCAATCAGTTCATAGTAACGTTCGTTTATAAAAAATTAAAATTCAATATCATACTGTTTTTATAATCTTAAACGGTAATAATATTATTTTTTTGCTTCAGATATAACTTGTGTCGGTTGTTACTTCAAAGGGAACCGATACAACTGCATATCAATTGTGTCGGTTTTTCTTAAAGGACCGACACAATAAACGGCGGTTTGCTTCACTATACAAGCTGATTTGTGTCGGTCCTATTAGAAAGACCGACACAACTGTTCATAGTTTTGTGTCGGTTCTCTATTACCAACCGAAACAAATAATTGATATTTGTGTCGGTTGTACAACCGACACAACAGAAAAATGTCTTTTGTGTCGTCTTCATTTGAGTCGGTTGTAAAACCGACACAACAGGGGTTACACAACCGACACAAATGACCAGTTTTGTACTAGTGGATCCTGGACGGATTCGATTTACATCGTCGAATTCGCTTCCTAGGCTGCATCATTTGGTATCAGAGCTAGATCGCAAGCAGTTTGCATCATTTGGAGAATTGGGTTTCGAGAATTTAAAGTTTGGAGATCAGATTTGCATTATTGAGAAGTTTGGTGTTCATCGTGTTCATTGTGAAGTTGCAACAAGTTGGGAGTTTCGATCCATATCATTTTGGATCAAAGTTCGGAAAGAGTTTAAATTTTTGAAGATTTGTTTGAAGTTCAATCATGCCACCGAGACGAGCTCAACGTCATCGCAATGTTGATGCTTTGTATGGAAGAGAAGACGCTGAACAAATGGAGCAACGAATTAGTGATAAATTCAATGAGAAGTTTGATGAGGGAATTGGTCGATTAGAGAGAATGATGCTTGAAATGAATCAAAGTAGAAGAAGGGTGTCACCTGAATCGAGCCATGGGGGAAATAGAGTTTCACCACATTCAGATTGGGAGAGAAGAGAAGATCATGATCGTAGAAATGTTGACGATCGTGATAGGAATGTTGATGGTCGTGATCGAAGGAATGTAGATCAAAGGGATGTTGGTGGTAGAAATGGTGGTGGTAGAGATGTTGGTGGTCATGATCGACATCGATATGCATCAGATTTTGATGAAGAGTTTGATGGTGGTAGTGTTCATAGTCAAAATCGAAACCAAGGAAGAAATCATTCAGAGTATGATCACAAATGGGAGTCCGGAATGAAAATTGAAATTCCAGAGTTTAAGGGTGGTATGCAGGCTGAAGAATTTCTAGATTGGTTATCTAATGTTGAAGAGATCTTTGATTTCAAGGAGGTTCCGGAAGATCGTCGAGTGAAGTTGGTTGCTACTAGGTTGAGAGGAAGAGCTATGGCGTGGTGGCAGCAAACCAAACTTACACGAGAACGGATGGGGAAGTCGAAGATTGTTGCTTGGGAGAAAATGAAGAAGATGATGAAGGCTACATTCTTACCTTACAATTATCAATCACTTATGTATCAGAGGTTGCAGAATCTGAGGCAAGGGACGAAGACTGTTAATGATTATGATGATGAGTTTTATCAACTGATTGCTCGAAATGACATTATGGAGACGGAGGAACAATTGACTGCTAGGTTTGTTGGGGGGTTGAGGATCCAGATCTAGGATATGGTAAATATGTTTGACCCTAGATCTGTGGCTGAAGCGCACCAGAAGGCGTTGGCTTGGGAGAAGCAGGGAAGACGAGGAGGTGGTGTGTTTCCAAGTTCCAATACTCAAAGCAAGGGTGCTAGTGGGAGTTCCAATGTTTCTAAAGCTGTCAGTAAACCAGTTGTGAATGAAGTTGCGAAGGCGAAGGTCAACAACAGTTTCAAGTGTTATAATTGCCAGGAAGTGGGTCACAAGAGTAATGAATGCCCGAAACCGAAGATGCGAGCTATGATTGCTGAAGTGGAAGGTGAGGATGTTGATGAAGGGTATTCTAGTCCAGTTGAGGAGGATGAACAGGATATCGCGTCGGGAGATGAAGGATGTAATCTAATGTTGAAGAGATCATGTTTCACACCGAAGCAGGAAGAGGAGGCTAGTTGGTTGAGGAGTAATATCTTTCAGTCGACATGCACTATACTGGGAAGGTGTGTAAATTTGTGATTGACGCGGGAAGTTGTGACAATATCATTTCTACCGAAGCTGTGAGAAAATTGAAGTTGAAGACGGAGAAGCATCCAAATCCTTACAAGTTAGCGTGGTTAAGGAAAGGAGGAGAGGTGAAGGTGGACAGGCGAGTTCATGTTCCATTTTCTATTGGGGAGAAGTATAAAGATGAGATCTGGTGTGATGTGGTGGAGATGGATGTTTGTCACTTGCTTTTGGGAAGACCATGGCAGTATGACCGAGCAGTGCAGCATGATGGTCGAACCAATAGCTACAGCTTTATGTTTGAGGATACTAAGATCATTTTAGTTCCGAAGAAGAGACAACAAGGAGAGAGCAAGTCAGAAGAGATTGAGGAGCTGAAGACTTTGTTGACTTTGAAGGAGTTTGTTGAAGAAGTAGAGGAGAGTCCAGAGGTGTTCTTGTTGATTGGACATGAAGCTACTGAATCTGTTGAAGTTCCAGAGGAAGTAAAGCCAGTGTTGGAAGAATTCAGAGATGTGTTTCCTGAAGAGTTGCCAAAGGAGTTACCATCGTTGAGAGATATTCAGCATCAGATTGATCTTGTTCCAGGGGCGGCATTACCTCATAGGCCACATTACAGGATGAGTCCTAAGGAGCATGAGGAACTGAGAAGGCAGGTGGAGGAGTTGTTAGAACAAGGGCGTGTTCAGGAGAGCTTGAGTCCTTGTGCAGTGCCAGCCTTATTGGTACCGAAGAAGGATGGGACTTGGCGGATGTGTACGGACAGTCGGGCTCTAAACAAGATCACTGTGAGACACAGGTTTCCTATGCCGAGGTTCGATGATTTGATGGATCAGTTGAGTGGGGCTGTTGTGTTCTCAAAGATTGACTTGAAGAGTGGATACCATTAGATTCGTATTAGACAGGGTGATGAGTGGAAGACTGCTTTTAAAACTAGGGAAGGTCTATACGAATGGATGGTTATGCCGTTTGGCTTGTCAAATGCTCCTAGTACTTTTATGAGAGTGATGAACCAGATTTTCAGACCATTTATTGGGAAGTTCGTAGTAGTTTATTTTGATGATATTTTGATCTATAGTGGGAGTATGGAAGAGCATATCCAGCATTTGCGAGAAGTGCTGTTGATTCTACGACAGGAGCAATTCTATGCAGCAACGAAGAAGTGCGTGTTCATGACGCATAGCGTTTTGTTTCTAGGATATGTTCTGTCGAAGGAGGGTATTCAAGTGGATGAAAGCAAAGTGGAAGCTGTCAGGAGTTGGCCACAACCCAAGACAATTACTGAAGTGAGGAGTTTTCATGGGTTGGTATCTTTTTATCGAAGATTCATTCCACATTTTAGCAGTGTGATGGCACCTGTAATCGATTGCATGAAAGGAAAGAAGTTCGTGTGGACCGAGGAAGCAGAGTTAGCTTTTGAGAAGATCAAGACACTTTTAACGACAACACCCATTCTGGTACTGCCGGATTTTCAGATATTGTTCGAGTTACACACTGATGCTTCGAAAGTTGGGATTGGTGGAGTATTGAGTCAGAATGGAAGACCAATCGCTTATTTCAGTGAGAAGTTGTCTGGAGCCAAGTTGAGATATAGCACTTATGACGTGGAGTTTTACGCAATTGTTCAAGCTGTGAAGCACTGAAGGCGTTATCTGTTTCAGAAGGAGTTTGTTCTTTATACGGATCATAAAGCTTTGAAACATTTGCAAGGGCAGGACAAAATTTCAGCTAGACACGCTTCATGGGTCGCGTATCTGCAACAGTTTACTTTTGTTGTAAAGCACAAATCAGGGGTGACGAATCGTGTAGCTGATGCCTTGAGCAGGAGGAATCATTTGTTGACGACGATGAAGGTTGAAGTGACAGGATTTGAACTATTGCCAGAGTTGTTTGAGGAAGATCCTTACTTTGCGAAGATTGTTGAGAAAGTCAAGGATGGGAGTACTGATGAGTTTGTGTTGGTAGATGGATACCTATTCAAGGGGAATCGATTGTGCATACCAGATTGCAGCTTGAGAATGAAGATTATCAAAGAATTGCATGAGGAAGGACACGTGGGCCGTGATCGTACTTTACAATTGATTACCAAATCTTATTTTTGGCCATCAATGAGGAGGGAAGTTGAAAAGTTTGTTTGAAGATGTCATGTTTGTCAAGTTTCTAAAGGGACAGCTACAAATGCGGGTTTGTATATGCCTTTACATGTTCCTACAAAACCGTGGGTTAATGTAAGCATGAATTTTGTGTTGGGCTTGCCGAGGACTCAACGGGGAAATGACTCTATATATGTTGTGGTGGACCGTTTCTCGAAGATGGTACATTTTGTTGCTTGTAAGAAGACGGCAGATGCAGTCCATGTGGCACAGTTGTTCTTTAGAGAGATCTATCGCTTGCATGGTTTACTAGAATTTATAGTTTCGGACAGGGATACCAGATTTCTGAGTCATTTTTGGCTGAGTTTGTGGAAGATGGTGGGAACGAAGCTGAAATTCAGTAGTGCTTATCATCCACAAACAGATGGACAGACTGAAGTTGTGAACAGATCCCTGGGAAATTTGTTGCGGTGTCTTGTGAAGGATAATCTAAAGAGTTGGGATGTGAAGTTCAAGCGGAGTTTGCTGATAATCATGCTATCAACCGTAGTACGGGTTTCAGTCCATTTCAGATTGTATATTCAAGCTTACCAAAGGGGCCGTTGGATTTAACGATTGTGCCACAACCGAAGGGGACAATTAAACGGGCTGCTGATTTTGTTGATGGGTTGACAGAATGCCATAGAATCGTTCAGGAACGATTGGAAAAGACGAATGAGAAGTATAAACGATCTGCGGATCTGAAGCGAAGAAGTGCTAAATTTAATGAAGGAGATTTAGTATATGCTGTACTAACGAAGGATCGTTTTCCAGTGGGAGCATACAATAAACTTAAAGCTCGAAAGATTGGTCCTGTAAAGATTGTGAAACGGATCAATGAAAATGCTTATAGGTTGAAGCTGCCGGAGGATGTGTACACTTCTGACATGTTTAATATTAAACATCTTATACCTTATTATGGAGATGAACAACCCAATGGGGAAGAACTTTTAAATTCGATGACGAATTTTTCTCAACCAGGGGAGGATGATGCAGCGCATACCTCAATTTGCCTCCACCCTAGATCGCTCCTCCTAGTTCGCAATGGCGAAGTCGAAACCCTAGGTCGCGATCGCGAGCTCCTCCTCCTCTTTGAGTCACCTCCAGCAAGTCGCGATCGCGAACGAGGTTTGAATCGCGAACGACCTAAGTCACCTCCAGTAAATCGCGAACGAGGTTTGAATCGCAAACGACCTAAGTCACCTCCAGTAAGTCGCGAACGAGGTTTGAATCGCGAACGACCTAATCCTCAAGACGTGTTTCTTCCTTAGGTCGCTACAGCATTATGAAGATCACTAGGTCGCAAACGATTCCTTAGATCGCTGAATTTTTAGGTCGCGAACTTTGTTAAGTCGCTGATTTCTTATGTCGTATGCTTCCTTAAGTCGCGAGAATTGCTTATGTCGCTGCCGAGCCATCTTAAGTCGCTGAAGTTCATAAGTCTCTCCTGGATGCCTGGATGCCGCATTTCTTAAGTCGTTTATTTTGTTAATTCGTGTACTGTGGTAACTCGAGTGATGATGTAGATCGTATGTCGTAAGTCGACTAATGTATGTCGCATTGTGTTTTTAAGTCGTATATCGTTAAGCCGTTGGTTTTGTAAGTCGTTTGTATTTTCTTTTGTTATGTCGTGTAATTGTTAAGTCGCGTGTGTTGTAAAATCCTATAAATAGCGGGTGAGTTGTATCATTTTAGGTTGTTGAATTTTAAATAAAATTTGGTTTGTGCTTCTTGCCTCCATTAAAATTGGTAGTTGAGTGTTATCTCCTATCTCCACCTTCGGCATTCGAGTGCGCTCGAATCAACGATTGTTGAAGCCAATTCACGGAATCAAGTGCGCTTGATCAACGTTCGAAGAATTGTAGATCTTCTCTCACGGCATCGTGCACGATCAACGTGTCGAAGATTGCTAGAATCCGGTATCTTCGTGATCAACGGATTTGGGCATTTGGGTATTCTTAAATTCACCGATTTATCATCGATTCACCGATTATTTCCGCTATTCGTGTGAGATCCTGGACGGATTCGATTTACATCGTCGATTTCGCTTCCTAGGCTGCATCACTTTCAGACCAAAAATACAAAGAAACCGTTCAAATCGTAATTTAGTCATAATCTTAACGTATCATGACATCTTAACATCATAAAGAGGGGATTTGAGGATTACCCCCCTCTTCTTCAGGTTCATGTAAGAAAAACCATGCTTATCTACTTTTGATCTACTTTCATAATCCAGAATTAATGAATTATAAAGTATCAATCTCCATTTATTTTTTATAAAATACTAATTCTGAATAAAAATTTCCATTAAGCTGAATCCTAATTTGAATTCATATTATTTTCAAGAAACAATATATCAAAAAATCAATTTTCCTTCAGAAAACATTTTATTCATTTGTTTAGTTTGAAAATCATTTTCTTTAAAACATAGTGTTTGCGTCAAAAACAACCAAACATCTCGACTAGAGATCCAGTAAAGTGTAGAAACCCATAATGTGATTCTAGCGTTAGTTTTTATGATTAATTATATCTCTCATTAACAGAAAACTATTCTGATTATTTTATAATATCCGGACAATAGAAAATATGAGAAAAATATTAGGTTCTACACTAATTCAGACAAAAAATAACAACCAATTTATACTAGAAAGCTAGAATATAAAAAAAGAAATAACAATGTAGAAAAAGTAAAAGATGCATAATATACTATGGTGGTTCAATAATCTTGTAACGACCCAGAATTTTAGTCATTTGAATTTAGAATATTTAATTTATTTTACATATTGAAAAGTTATTTTTATAAGTTAAATAACTTGGATTTCAAATATAATGATTTATTAGATAATTTAATTGTTAAATTTAATATTTGAAATTACTTAAATAATTGAACCTTGAATTTATGTGAATGAAAACGATTTCTAAAGCTGATTTAAATTTTATTTAAATAAGAAGGAAGATAGTAAAATTTTAAATTTGATTTAAAAGTAATTTAATTGATTTAAAAAAAATTTCGTTTTAATTAACATGTAAAAATAGCCTTTTGAGGCATTATCTCGGATTTTGACAAAACCAATTTCATCGGATCCGTAATAGTAAATTATTATATGTCATCAAATTTCGTAACGATCGGACGTATTCTTTGGTCGTGCGAGTTCGAAACGCATAGAAATTAATTTAAGGAATTTATATAATAATTGGGTTTAAAAAGCTATCTTCTGCATATGATAGAATTAGGTCTCGAGACTAGTTCCATTATATTCGGAATAGGGGTATAACATATAGAACGCCAAGTAGCACGCTTCGTTTGGAGTTTGAAATTTTCATAGATGAATAGTGCCGCGAAATTTTCTATATAAGGACTTGAAAATTTTAGTTTTGCAATCCAAAACCCTAGTTTCTATCATTTCGTTCAGTCCCAGAACGAACTTGTATGGATGAATGCTGATAGTGCATTATTGCCTAGAGGGCAGTGGTAGCATTCCAAGTAAGAAGTGCTATATGACTGGTAAGAGCGTGGCCTCTTCGAGCCTTGCATTCAGGAAGTGAATAAAGCAGGGACATGCGGTAGGGCTATGTGCGTCACACCCTAGTAGGGTATGATCGTTCCAAAATCTAGAGCGATATTCATGTATGCTTGGGATCCCATTGTGTAGTTGTTGATAGCAATCGTGGGGTCATCATATTTAGTGCTACTCGAGAAGGGGGTAGTGCCGGTACTGAGTAGCAGAGGTGCAACATGTTGTAGCCTCCCATACATTTGATCTAGAGGTTTATGGATTTGGTGGGTAGACCCTTACCCTTTCATAGTTGGAATCCATTATCCAATACGAGCCTTCAGTTTTGGTTGTAGATCCTAGTATGCAGGAATTTAATTAATGTAACAATTTCAGTTTTGATTAATAAGTACTTGTATATTAGGCACTATTATAATATCAAAAGATTTCATACTAGATGTTTTGGTTATCGTAAGGTAAAAACCCATACGTAGGCGTGGTCTAATGAGACACTTTTGATTTTCGAAAGGTTTCTATAACTTCAAAAGTCCAATTGGGTGTGTTTTCTCATGCTGGTTTTCCAGTCTAACTCGGGTGTTATTTTATTATAATGCTCAAGTCAGACCGAGCATACTTACAGATTGCTTTGGATGCATTAGAGCTCAGGAGACGTGTTGGAGGTCTTCAAGTCGTATTCACATATATGCTTATTTTCCGCTACTTTGTTATTGAAATTATCAGCTATTGTGAGGAGAGGATGTTATAACTGTCTAGGTTGATGATTGTGATTGTGGTTATACTCTGATGGATGTATGTATATAACAGTTTATCTTTTGTAAATATCATTGTTATTATATTATATATTCTTCCGATGTGATTGTGAGATTTTGTGTTGTTTTAGTTTCTTTTTTCTTCTTCTTCTCTTCTTCTTCCTTCTTTCTTTCCCTTAACTATCCGTCTTTCCGTACAATTTGGATTGGACATGTGTGGTTTATTGTCGGCTTGAATTGTACGGAAAAGCGGATTGTTAGAATGTGGTATCAGAGCTTAGGTTGAGTGAACACCTAGGCTTTGGTGGGAATTTACGCATTTGAGATAGGGTAAGTGAGACCCTAGGATGAGTTAGAGTGTATATATATGAGCACGTATTTGTTAGTGAATATAAAAATGTTTATATTGTGTTGATTTATCTATTGAGTGGCTTATGAATTCTGGTCGACACGTGGGACGCCACGATATCGATAGGGGTTTCTAAACACTTAAACAAGGCAAACCGACACAGTATTTTTTTGAGAATTGGTAAATGAAATAATGTTAACTAAATTATATTTTATATATAAAGGAATAATTATTCAGAAATTACTATAGTTATATATGGAGTGTCTGGATGTTAATGAATGATAATATTTGATTATTATTATTCGTTGTTTGTTGTTCTAATAAAAGGTTTTAATTATTATAATCTAAACAAATATAAATATTTGTAAATTGAGTTATATATGAGAATAAATGTATAAGTATGAATTATAGAGAATTGAGTATGATTAAAATAATCAACATTTGTGAAATGATAGTACATAAGAAGTGGTGTTTTATAAAGGTGATTTATAAACGAAAAGTAAAAGGAATTGCCTAAGTATATTTTAATGTGAGTTGTAAATAAAAAGGGGTTTAAAATAAGAAGTTAGAGAATTTAAAAACCATTGATTTTGAAAATTGTTTTTCGAAAGGTTTGGAAAAATAATAATAGTATTATTTTGAAAATATTTTGAAAACGAAATTTAAAGGAAATAGAAAGCACTGAACTCACTTTAGTCATTGGAAAATAATTCTATGATGGCTGCAGCATCATTATTATTCATTTTCGAGTTTTTAAGCGAGGAATTACTACCATTGAAGTTGTTTTGATAAAACAAATTTGTTTTAGATTCCAGAGGGTAATTTGAGATATAAAGGAGTTATGTGTGTGTGTGTGTGTGTGTATATATGATATCAAAATGATTTGAAAATAGAACCAGGTGTTAAAAACCTGAAGTTGTATCTAAATGTTTTGAGAAAACCTAAGATAATAAGTTTTTGAACTTAAATTTGAAAATAGTATAGATAAGCAAAGAAATTTTGAATCGAGATATGAAATTAAAATTTAACTTCGGTTAAGTTTAATAAATTGAATAAAGGATTAAATGAAATTGAAATGGGATTTGAATTGAATTGGATAAAATGGTAAAATGAATATGCATTTAAATCGTAAAGTGATTATATAACCCTAAATTGTAAAATAGTATGAGAATAAACTTAAGTCAAATAAATTTCATGAAATTTTAAGTAAATAAGTTTGTATAACATATAGATTTGAAGAATATTAAGCTAAAACAAATTCTAAATTTGTTTTTGCTTAATATTGTATAACATATAGAATTGAGAATATTAAGCTAAAACAAATCCTAAATTTGTTGAATGTGAATATTAAGAAAAGAAAATCTGAATTTGAATTATAAAATAAAATCTAACTCAAAGTTTAGTAAAGTGGTATGAAGCAAAATTAATAAAATATGAACTTGAGTTGTAGAATAAAATACGACTTATGTTATGTAATGGATATGAACTTGAATTATAAATGAAATCCAACTTAAGTTGTAAAATGAATTGAATTTGTTTTGGAAAGTTGTTTGCTAGAAATAAATATGAACTAGAATTGTAAAGTGAAAATTAACATTAGAATGTGGTATTAAGAACATAAGTAAAATTTTGGTGGAATGGTACATAAATAATATTAGTATTGAAAAATATACTAAGTGATAATGAAATAGGATTTAACTTAGGAAAAGTTAAAATGAAATGATTTTATGAAAATGATCCATAAATAAATTAAGTATGGAATGAAATGTTGTTAAACATAATGTGGATAATTGGATGTGAATCAATGAATGTAAATGGATCGAGCGTAAATAAAGTGAATGTAAGTCAACTGAATGATAGTAAATTGAAATAAATATGTAAGTTGTACGTATATTATTTTATTTGCATAACTGTGTGATCCAGATTCGAATATACGATTTCGAGGTGATTTACACCGATCCGAGTTAGGATTTTTCACTCGACTATCGACGGCGAACCGTGGATATGGATTTTTGACTGATACTGATTTTCTCTATCATAGTATATGGATATGCAAGGAGAATGGCAGTTTCTAATCAAGGAACCAGATCTGAGTCTGCACTAGAGTGGTCGTGTGAACGATACTAGTTCGGAAGTGAATTTGTTTGATCGAGCGAGTGATCAGGTATGGTTTTGCATACGGATGGTATATGTACATTGTACGGGCTTTAATAAATAAAATGTTGATATTAGAAGATGCAAATTGATATGGTCATGAATTAATTGAATGAATATAACTTGTTCGACAATTTCTTTTGTTATCTTTGCTATATTTGCATATAGTTGTTGTATTAGTCTATGTTATATATTAATATTACTTTTCCATAAACTTGTTCTCATTGGTTGTTGAGTGTTTAGTGGGTGTGGATGGCGTATGCTTCGCAATTAGAGCTTGCTTTCACATTATATTGGTTGTATATGCATGCTAATACTAAAATAAGATACACATCTCGGATTACATATCGTATTTTTATATTTTTCCCCACGAAATGTCTCATCCTCAAAGATGAGATGTATATTTGTGATTATATATTCATTGTAAAAAATTTACAACAAAGGGGTGCTAGCGAAAATTTTCAAATATTTAAGGCGTTAGAAATTTTTTGAGAATTTTGGAAAAAAAATTGATAACTAAAATTTGGATTTTAGGTTTTATAACTTGAAACGATATTAGTTGATTTTTGGAATATTATTAGTTAATAACTATGAATGAATTGGAAGACTTATAAAAGTTTTTATAAGAAGTTTTAACTAATTAATTTCGAAAGTTAAAAGGTTTAAATGAATTTGGTAATTTATTTCAACTAGTTGTTTTTGAAAAGTTAATGGATTTGTGACATCTTTCTTACTTGGTAATTTCGGGGAGAGAATGCAACGACCCAGAATTTTAGTCATTTGAATTGAGAATATTTAATTTATTTTAAATATTGAAAAGTTATTTTTATAAGTTAAATAACTTGGATTTCAAATATAACAATAATTTATTTGATAATTTAATTGTTAAGTTTACTATTTGAAATTGCTTAAATAATTGAATCTTGAATTTTATGTAAATGAAAACGATTTCTAAAGTTAATTTAAATTCTATTTTAAATAAGAAGGAAGATAGTGAACTTTTAAATTTGATTTAAAAGTGATTTAATTGATTTTAGAAATTGTTCGTTTTAATTAACGTGTAAAAATAGCTTTTTGGGGCACTGTTTCAGATTTCGACGAAACTAGTTTCATTGGATCCATAATAGTGAATTATTATATACCGTCGAATTTCGTGACGATCGGACGTATCGTTTGGTCGTGCGAGTTCAAAACGCGTAGAAATTAATTTAAGAAATTTATATAATAATTGGGTTTAAAAAGCTATCTTCTGCATATGATAGAATTATGTCTCGAGACTAGTTCCATTGTGTTCGGAATAGGGGTATAACATGTAGAACGACATGCGACACGCTTCTTCTGGAGTTTGAAATTTTCACGAATGAATAGTGCCGTGAAATTTTATAAGGACTTGAAAATTTTAGTTTTGCAATCCAAAACCCTAGTTTCTATCGGCCGCCACTTTAAAATTTCAATGGTAGAAAATCGCTGGCCTTTTCCCTCAATTTCTCTCTATCCATGTGCTTTTAGGCTTCGACTTCAACTAGGAAGATGAAGAGCTCGACGGGCTTTACAAGATCAACGGTTGGATCGAGTTAATTGGCGATGAGGCAACGACCAAGCTCGTTCAAACGATCAGCAATCGGTGGGTTCGGCCTCGATTTCATGGTGTACATGCATGCTAGCATGGAGGAGGGTGGGGCGGCTGCAGGTGAGGGTGGCGCGGCAGCTCTGGTCAAGCGCGATTTGACCATGAGATAAAAAAAAGAAGTATACACGAGTGTGCCTGGAGGTGTGAACGGAGGAAGGAGATAAGGTTTAATAATTTTAAACTTGTTTAATTTAGTTAATTAATTTTAATTTTATCAAATGTAAATTAATCCATAACTTTCTCGTACGAGGTCCATTTCAAGCGCGACAAGTTGTGTTGCGTTCGTATCAGTGAGCACTATGCTATGGAGTTGGATTGGACGGATTCAGAGCTAGTTGGACTTTTGGGTTAAACTTGAATGTCTGTTCAATTTTAATTCAAAATGGAACGTTTGGCGACTATTGAAAATCGAGTTAATTCACCATTTTGGTCAACCAAAAATATATTTTTAGTTGATAAAATTATCTATTGGATGTTTGGATATGTTATTGTTGATAGTTATTGACTGCTTGGATAATTTACTATATTTATTAATTGGATTGGTTAAATTCCTGCCTATTGGAGTGGATGAGACCCTATTACGTTCTCGTGTAAGAGCGGATGACCTTTTGTATACGAATCTCGCCTCGAAGCGGTTGATTTATATTTTTATGATTATATAATGTATGTGATGCAGGGGGACATGTTGGAGGGATCCAACGGGATTCCTCGTACTGTTGATTTTATTTTCATATATATGATGATATATGATTTGTTGAATGCCATATTGATGACATGCATATGATTTTGCTTAATTAGTGATTTAGTAGCACCGGGCCTCATTTTTGGTATTTTAAAATACTATAAAACAGTGATTTGATTTAAAAGGGATTTCAAAGCGAGTTTGGAAATTATATATGTTTTAAATAATTAGTCTTGAATTATTTGAAGGAGTAATTTTTATTTAAAAATCAAAGTTATGATTTTTGGATATAATAAAGTGGTAGATTTATAAAATATTTTAAATAGAGATTTTCGAACTGTAAAATAAAGATTTTTGAAAACCTTAAAATAAGTCTGTCTTTTGTAATGAAGGGATATGGTTAAAAGGAAATTAAAACCATCTGTACATAAATATTTATTAACCATTTTAGATAAAGTAATATATATATATATATATATATCTGTGTGTGTGTGTACATATATGCAAGATTAATTACAAATATGGGATTTTGTAAATGTGATAATTTAAGTAATATTTTACAAATGAGTGAAGATTTGTAAAATCGTTTTTTGTTACTATAAGTATGAATTTATAAACGGGGTTTATGAATTAAAGGAAACTATTATGGTTTAATAAATTGGAGAATAAATCAAACGATGGATTTATTATAAGATTCGAAATGATATTATAGAAATAGTTGACTCTATTTTGGAAATTGAAGGCGATGATAAATTTGGAATGTTAAACGATATTTTTATAAATAGAAAGGAAATTATAAAAGGAATTTATCCATATGGAAGTAACGTTAAAATAGATGGTGATTGATGTTTTAAATAAGATTTATGAATAAGTGAGATTCATAAAGGAAATAATTTATAAATGGAATTCATAAATAAATGGGTTTTATGAAAGGAAGTTTTTATAAAATGGAAAGAGATTCTTAAATTTAGTTGTATAAATATGGAAATGAGTGGATTGAAGATTTAAGAATGGATATTTATCAAGGAAATATATTATGTTTTAAAGTTGGTTATTCATGTTAATATTGCTTAAAGTTGTTTATAAATATCTAAATAATTTTCAAAGTTAATTATTTAAATTATTAATATGGTTTGAAATTAATAATAATGATTATTAATAATATTTTGGTAACTTATCATTATTATTTGTATGGTAAAGATTAACGATTGTTTTATTCATAATATTTTGAAATATTAGTTCTTATTTTTAAGAGGTTAAAAGTTAGTAAGAATTATTTATTTATGATGGTTTCGAGATTCATAAATAGAGTTTTGCAAATGGACTTGGATTTTTATAAGAAGAGCTCATAAATTGGTTTTAAGATTTAAATGGAGATTATTTGCAAGATAAAGAGGTTTATAAATAGACGGATATTTATAACGAATTTTAGGAATGAGTTTACAGATTTATAAAAAGAATATATAAATAATTACATAGTTTTATAAGGGTTTAGAAATGACTTGAGGAATAATTTATAGATGGTCTATAAATGGTTTTAGAAATTTATAATGGAGTTTATAAATGATTTTAGAATTTGGTAAAGGAGAGATCTTCCTCAGTGTTTGGTAAATATACTTATACCGATGAGATAAGTATATGGATATTTTCTAAGTGTTGAAAATAGAAGGGTTTGTGAATATATCTTTGTAAAAGTATTTTGATACAAGCATTTACAAGATGATTTTAATTATTGAAAATATTAATTTAGGAGGCTTAGTGTTGCTTGGTGCTTAAGCAAATGTTGGTTTTTTCTATGGAATTAAATCCCTGATTGAATGTCTTTTATTCGATAGTTAAATAACCGACTATCGAATTTGGACCCAAATGTGACTTTGGAAATATCTAGGAGAGAGACGTGAGTTATGTGGCACAGTCATCTCCGATGATGCTGTAATGTGCGTGTAAATCTCGTTTCTTTCTCCTAGGACAATGATAAGAAAATCCGTCCACTAACGGTTAGGACGTGATCTCCGATCTGATCTTTGACTGTTTATTTCTTAAAGAACCGGGGTTGAGTTCACCGGAAACTGTCGAATGTTGTTTCGAAGAGATCGGGATCAGATTTGTTATCCAAAAACCATTTTGATCCAACTCAAGCGTTCGAAGTAAAGACATCTTAAAGATGATGGAATTGGAGACAGAGTTCTCAATCATTTCGTTCAGTCCCAGAACGAACTTGTATGGATGAATGCTGATATTGCATTGTTGCCTGAGGGCAGTATTAGCATTCCAAGTGGGAAGTGCTATATGAATGGTAAGAGCATGGCCTCTTCGAGCCTCATATTCGGGAAATGAATAATGCAAGGACATGTGGCAAGGCTAAGTGGGTCGCACTCAAGTAGGGTATGATCATCCCAAAATTTTGAGCGATATTCATATATGCTTCGGGATGCCATTGCGTGGTTGTTGATTGCAACCGTGGGGTGATCATATTCGATGCTGCTTGAGAAGGGGGTAGTGACGGTCCTGAGTAGCAGAGGTGAAACGTGTTGTAGGCTCCCATACACTTGATCTAGAGGTGCATGGATTCGGTGGGTAGACCCTTACCCTTTCATAGTTGGAATCCATTATCCAATACGAGCCTTTGACTGTGTTTCCAATATAAATTAAACAATTCTAGATCAAGTAAGGTATAATAAAATTGTTTGCATGTAAATCATCTTACTAATCATTAACCCACTCACCTTCAAAAAAAACTATCACCTTTGATTTGCATTGAATCATCCTTCCTTCTAGACGTTAATTCCTTCAATTCACTTGATTTATTCTTCAATTTGCTTAGGATATGGACGTACTGCTTCTAGTTAGTGAATTAGGGTTTAGGTTAGGGTTCTATTTATAGCACAACAAATAAACATCAACCGTTGATTAATTTTTAATTAAACACGGGTCGTTCGCCTACCCAAACCCTCGCCAAATACATATGATCAGCCGACCATTTAGATTGGAGCGATCGACCGCTAGGTGTCAACCAGTTCAATCTACGGTGTCGGTCGGTGGGTTTCCTTATATATAAATATTTTTTTCCTAATTTACTCATTTAATTATTTTCGATTCCGAATTTTAAAACGTTAATAACTTCTTCATATTAGCTCCGATTTCAAAACATTATATATGAAATTTGTCCAGAAAATCGCTACAAATGCAGTGGTGCAAGTTTCGTGGCCAGATTTGGTCGTTTGTAAAATTTCATTTTTACCCTTGTTTGATTTAAATTTAATTCTTTTATCTAAATTTCTGTTTAACTTTCAAGGTGTTACATACTTTAATTGATACACGTGGTTTTGGTTTTTAAATGTTTTAATAATTCCCAATTGGGTATTTTAAATACAAATTTTGAATTTAAAATTACCTGACTTAGTCAAAATTAGATTAGATATTTTGTATTTTGTTATATAAAAATAATTTCAAAATTTATATTTATATATTTACAAATATATTAAACATGTTTTAAGACAATTAGCACATATAAAGATGGCCTATATTTATATAGTGGATATAAATCCCAATATCCACTTATGCAAACATTAACCATGTACACCTTAGTGAGCTGCGCATTACACTTCTATATACACAAGAGTATATATTGATATGCTCAAAAAATATAAATGTTAAATTAATTAGCATATAATTAATTAATTAAATCGAGATAATTAAATAAAATATGATTTTATTTAAACTAACTAGATTGGATCTAGCATAATCATTAGACTTTATAGACCCACCAAGATCAAATTAGGGAATTTTTCAAAATTCACCCAATTTACCCACCGCATACCAGTCCAGTTCCTCCAGCATTCCCACATAACACATCTCAATAGCGAGTCCTTCACCAATACCATGCCACCCGCTATGAACTCTCAATGCATGCCTATTTTATGCGGTTTCCATTCCTTTGCTTACCACTTTAATTTTTTCTAAGGCGTCTCTAATAATATAATGTTCATGTATAACTTTAATTTAAATAGACTTCACTATTGGTATTTCTCCATCATCAAATACCTTGCAACATACTCAATCACTAGCTTCTACATCCTCGGCCAATAGATAACCCTCTAAATATCTCGGTACATTTTAACACCATTTGGATAAATAGTTATCCTAGAATGATGACATTCACTAGGTATCTCGTCCATCACATCACTAATATTTGCATACATAACCTTCCATCTAGCTTTGACCTCCCTTCGCGATCGATGGAATAAAACTCTAAAAGAGTATAATTACTTGTCTTTTTCTAACTGCTAAAAATACTAACCAATTTCAAGTTCCTGGACATACCCCCACTAAACTTCTTCTGTAAGTCCACAGGTATGGCAATATGATAATGGACAGTATCTTCCCTCTAAGTGGACCAATATCTAGGATTCTTAGGTGAACCTCATATTCCATCACCATTTAATTTACAGACAACACAAATGGATGATCTCTAAATTTCGATGAATAATACTAAAAAAACTCAATAAAACTAATAGTAACTAACAACAAACATAATAAGTCATAACTAAAATAAATAAAATCTAAGGTGTAACTTTATACTACCCTAAAGTTCAACCTGGTAATTACAATAACAAACTCCTATACTAAGCTATGCATTTTTTCACTAATTTTCCTTGTGCATCGGGTACAAAAGATAAGTTATGCATAAAAGTCACTATTATGGAAAACTGACTTGTTCTTTCAATCCAAATGATGACTGAAATGAACAGATCTTACCTCTTTGTCAATTTTCTTCTAAATCACTAAATCTCGCCTTCCTTAAAATTCACCTTCGTACCTTAGTAGTGCAATTCAAGGTATCATGTCTTAAAGTCATACAAAACTAGATACTTCAAACTATAGTATTAACTTCACATACTTGTGATATCAGGAGAAATAACATTCGACTAGAGTACCTTTATGTACAATGCCATACACTTTACATATAATTACTTGATGGTATCTTCTTTAGCACAGAGTCCGCATGGACTTACTTCAAAAGTACAATAGACGATGCAACCTAATATCGAATAGTGCATCGCCTACTAAATTAAAATAAAATGCTTTATGACCAAATAGAATAACTTGCATAAACTCCAGGAACATCAAATAGGAACATTGAATAATGAATCGATGTCCTAACTTAGTGAACATAATGTTGAGAATCTGTCACATTTAACCACTCATACGTGATATCAAGGTCACACTCTAATGGTACACACCCAAATGCTAAACCATAACTGGGACAAAAGCAATTTTCTGTCTTTGTGTAGTCAATACATAATCATAACTCAAGATAAATATACTCAAGTATGGCATAGCACAACAATAACCTAAAAGCATCTACTGTGAAATAATAACAAGTAAGTGGGTGTTCCATAAATCCAAACAAACACATGTATCGTAAAACTAACTGATGTGTTTATATAACATCACTTTCGAGGTATAATCGAGCTTTATCATCGACTATCTCATGCAACAATCTTTTATTGTTCAATCTTTAGGAAAATTTCATACTCAGCGCTCTCATGCTTCAAAACGTCTTGTGTGAGTGTATCTCAACCCTTAACATTAACATATTGTCATCTGATTTAACGTCTCTTCCTATGGCTATACAATAATATATTTTGGCTTACTCCTGTTTTACTTTAAAATTTAATAAGTTTTAACCAAATCCCATCATTCAAGTCACCTTGCACTAAGCTCTGATAACCTAAACCACATTTAAGTAAAATGACATAAGGGTGTTTACCCTTTACTACTACGCAAAAATAAATTGATTTGGTAATTTCCTTTCCAACTCGATCGGTGATTGAAAAAGGTTACCAAATCTCTGTGCTAATTTTTCCTTCATCCCAAATATTCCAACATTTCACAAATCCATGATGTTTAATACTAGCAAGCCCTTAGCACATTAGCATATTGACTATTCTAGTTAGTTCATCATAACCAATTCAAACTTGTGTAATTCTTTTATAACTCCAATCCAAAATTTTGAGTTCAACTAAAAATGATAATTTTTGTTTTAGTTTAAATCAAAAACCATTGAGTTATAACTTCATTTTTTTTTTCCAGAAAACTAGCAAGCTTCCAAATCTATAAAGTTCTCTACTAATTTTGATAAAAGTTTAACAAAACATGGTATTTTTAAAAATAAATTCTTTAAATTCTATTTAAATAAATTTTAAAAATAATTTTACTATGGATATTTCATGTTAAATCATTTCATAGGAGATTATAACCCCAAATTATTTCATTTTTCCAAGCTAATATCTTTTCAATAATTCCTACAAATATTTAACTTCCAAAACTCAGTTCTTTATAACTTAACCAATTCAAAATTAATTACTCAAAATAAAATTTATTTGAAATAACTTCAGTTTTTGTGAATTACCCATAGTTTATTTTTGCAACATTATTTCATATAATTTATAACCAACTTATCTTATATATATATATAGAATTTTATTTATGATTAGCCAACTTCCAATACCTTTAAACAATACATCACGTATATACATAAAAATATATTTTTTTGGGCTTTGGTTACTGACTATTTTCATATTAAATCTAGTAATAATTTACAAAATTTTAAATCACTTTTTAATACATATTTTCAAGAGTTTATATCACAAACCTTTCAATTCCAATTCGAAATACAATATTACACATTAAAAGAGAGAAATTCCAACATATAAAATTTTAAATTCTATTTTTTTAAATTAAAATTCTATCCAAAATCGTTTAGTCTAACTTAGAAAAGTAGACGTGTGAAATGTATCTTTTAAAAATTTAATTTTATAAATAAGAAATTTTCACAAAAGCGTAAAGAAAATGTACAAAAAATTATACATGATTGAAATTTATAAAATAAAAGACATTCAAAAAGATGCATTTTACTTACTTTTTAATTCATATTTCAAAACTTTCTTTATCAAAAGCAAAGTACACATCAAAATATAAGTGCAACAATGTGCCTTATACTAAGCTTTTTACAAAATAAAACCTTTAAAATAGTTATGGGAAATTACTTATTATTAAATTTCGCATGTTTGAAGCTTAAAATAAGGGGTTATTATTTTAACACATTAAACAAACTTCAACTTCTATATTTTTTTCAAAAATCTCAAACGCTAATTTATCAACTTTTTAGCAAAACATTTTGAATGATTAAAATATTTTAATTAGAGTAGATAAAACAACATAAATTACATAAGCCTAACTAGGTCATGCAATCTAACAATGTTTCAAGTACCTTCATTATGCCTTATCAACTTCACAGTTATTTTCCATGGACTCAAGGGTACTACTTTTCTTCTTATTCATTCTTCGTCCTACGGTTTAGTCTACTGATAGTTGGTATAGAGACCTGTTGAAATTTTCGACGCCCCCTCGCATCTTTCGCTATGCGCGCACTTCATTTAGTGTAGAAGAGGCAAGACCACTGAACGAAGCTTTTTTAATGCCAACGTCATGATTGGATATCCCTACATCTCCCTAGAGCACATATATTTTCATGGCAACATTTATTTGTAACAAAAAGAATCCCTTGTTGTTACATTCTACCAATCCCATATATATGCTGATCCCTTTTAGAATATCTTGCGATGTGGGACTAATCATAATCCAATCTATGCACCCACTCTAATATAATGCGAACCATACCTAACTGATCTCCACCTTGGCGAGCATTTTTTCTCAAATCAACTTGAAGTTATGCAGAGTCCTCAAACACTTGGATAAGGTCGCTAACACCTCCAACAGTTTAGATTAGGTCGCTACCACCTCCAACAGTTGGGCCAAGCTGTTTCACAAAGAGTTCTCTTTTCCACGGTTGGAGCAGACCGCGTTCTAACTTATAACTCCACCTTAATGAGAATCCCGAGCTCAAACCACATATTGGAGCATACTTAGGTCAACGCTGCATCATATTGGTCCCATTGAACCATCAGCTCTGATACCATGTTGAAATTTTCGGCACCCCCTCGCATCTTCCGTTTTGCGCGCACTTTATTTAGTGTAGAAGAGGCAAAACCACTGAACGAAGCTCTTTTAGTGCCAACGTCATGATTGGATATCCGTACATCCTCCTAGAGCATATATATTTTCATGGCAACATTTATTTGTAACAAAAGGAATCCCTTGTTGTTACATGCTACCAACCCCATATATATGCTGATCTCTTTTAGAATATCTTACGATGTGGGACTAATCATAATCCAATCTACGCACCTACTCTAATATACTGCGAGCCACACCTAACAGATTGTTGAATTTATGCAATTCAAATATTTTCCAAAGAAGACAAGAAAATAATTAACTGATTCATTCAATCAATTAGTTAGGCTATATATGGAAAGATAAAGAGGAAGAATATGTGTGATATCTTTTAGAGAAAGGAAACTAATTAATTGCTAATCAATTAATTAGACGGATCTGTTATATGAAGATAGACAAGTTTATACATGGAGATTGATTTAATCATTGGAAATTTATAGAAACATAGATTTTTTGTCATTTATGTGCCTTGGAATCAAATCAAGTAACTTGGAAAGTTAGTCACATAATCTGGAAATTAATTTTCTTCATCTCCAAGCATCCTGCATTCTCATGCCTATTTAAATGAAGGAAGTTCATCTTCATGTGAGTGTGTGAGAGAATCCACCATTATTCTTCTCTCTCTTTTGTACTCTTTTTTCTTCAGTGGAATGAAAGAAGTTGTTGGGTCTCCATGGACGTAGGATATTCATATCCAAACCATGTCAAATCTTCTATGTCTCTTATTTCTGCTATTGTGTCTGTGAGATTGCATAATTGACTTTTTAAGTTCCATTGATATCTAAATAGACAATACTAGATCCTGATCAAATAATTCGCTTCTGCTCAAATTAAAATAAATTTTACTACAGCTTAGTATCAGAGCTAGTGTTATTGTTCCTGTTTGGATATTAATGGCTACTTCTAGTAAGTCTGTTGGTAGATCTGGTGTCAATTATGGAGTAACAGGTTTTGACGGAAAGGGAGATTTTGTTGCTTGGAAGATGAAGATGGGGGCTGTATTAAAGAAGGAGAAGGCTTATAAGGTTGTTTCTGCGCTTGAGAAATTGAAAGATATTGATGCAGCTGATTTGGAAGAGATGGAAGATGAAGCTCTCATAACAATTCAGTTGAGTCTTTCAAATGAAGTTCTTAGAGAATTATCTCAGAAGAATGCATTATCGGATGCATATTAAGACAAGTCTCTCACTAATCGGATTATTCTTCAGCAACAACTCTACTCTTTCAAGATGAAGCCTGGAGCCCATCTCATGGAGCATGTAATGCTTTGACCACTTTGATTATGAACCTGAAGGCAGCGGAAGTTGATATTACTGATGAGGCTCAAGCTTTGATCCTCTTTTGGTCCTTGCCTAAGGAGTATACTGCTTTTGTTAATTCTATGATTTATGGCTGCAGTAAAATTAACCTGTTTGATGTAAAGGCTAGTCTTCATAATGAAGTATTAAGGGTAGATCGGCGAGCACTAGCTTGGATAGTGATACCGAAGGCTTATCTGTTCAGAGAGGTAGAGGGCAAAGCATGTCGAAGAAAGGTGGAGGACGGAATTCTTCACAGTCTCAGTCTAGGGGGCCTAAGAAGTTGACTTGTCACTATTGTAAGAAACTAGGGCACTTCATAGCACAATGTCCCAAGCTTGAAGGTAGAAGATAAGATCCAAAGCAAGCCTCAACTTATACAGTAGAGAAATCAGATACAGAGAGTGACACCGATGTATTTACAGCTTCTGGCTCTTCTGGGAAGAGCAACTTATGGTTGATTGATTCTGACGCATCTTATCATATGACACCTGATAGGAACGGCTTTTCCACTTATCGTGAAATTGATAGAGGAGAAGTTCTGATGGGTAATGATGCTTCTTTCCATATGGTTGGTATTGGTAGCGTGATGATTAGGATGTTTGACGGTGTTATTCGTACGATCACTGATGTTAGACATGTACCTGATTTGAGGAGGAGCTTGATTTCTATTGGGGGCATTGAGTAGACTTGACTTGAAGATTGTAGTGGAAGGAGAGAAAACGAAGATATCGAAGGGTTCCATGATTGTTATGAGAGGTGTGAGGGAAGGAAATCTTTATATATTAAAGGGCACTACTGTAGTTGGTGAATCAACTTCTGTTACATCTGTTGATTCAGATTCTTCCAGAATATGGCACTTACGGATGGGTCACATCGGTGAGCACAACATGGATGAGTTGAGAATACGAGGATTGATTGATGGATTTCATCATTCAAAACTTGGTTTTTGTGAAGAGTGTGTTCTTGGAAAGCGGACGAAGATTTCTTTTGGTATTAGAGAGCATAAAGCAAAAGCTGTCCTGGAGTATGTTCATACAGATGTCTGGGGTCCCTCCCCTTTTCAGTCTTTAGGTGGAGCCAGGTATTTCGTTTCATTTATAGATGATTTCTCTCGTAAAGTATGGGTATACTTTCTTTAGTCAAAGAGTGAAACCTTTGCCAGGTTTCGAAAGCGAAAATCTATGGTTGAGAAGCATTCGGGAAGAAATTGAAAGTCCTCCGTTCACATAATGGCGGTGAATTTGTATCACAGGAATTCGTCGATTATTGTGAGTCTGAAGGCATTACACTACACCAGGGGACCCCCAATCTAATGGAGTTGCAGAAAGGATGAATTGGACATTATTAGAGAGAACAAGATGCCTCAAACTAACTGCTAAATTGAAGAAAGGGTTTTGGGCTGAAGCTTTATCTATGGCAGCTTTCCTCATCAACCGCACACCTTATACTGCCATAGATATGAAGATCCCTGAAGAAGTATGGAAAGGAGAGCCTGTTAGCTATTCATTTCTCAGAGTATTTGGTTGCCAAGCTTATGTGCATGAGAGTAAAGGGAAGTTGGAACCTAGAGCTCGCAAGTGTATCTTTCTAGGTTATAGGAGAGGAGTGAAGGGATATAGACTGTGGTGTCCTATTAGCAAGAAGATCGTTATGAGCAGGCATGTGACTTTTGATGAGAAGGCTATATTGAAGGTGGAGTCTTCCTCATCGGATGACAATGAGAGGACATGGGAAGAATACCAAACACAAAGCAAGTCATCTATTGATTCTTTCCATAGATGTTCAGATGGTGTTTCCGATGATACCGTGGTTGACGAGGATAATACCGATGTTAGTATAGAGGATCAGACTCAAGGTGGAGCTCATTCAGAACCTAGGCCTGTCAGACAAAGAAAAAAGCCTAAGTGGCTTAATGAGTTTGTTGGATTAAGCATCGAAGACATTAACTTTGATGATATGGCAACATATGCTTTAAATGTTGTCCATGATGAGCCTTATGATTATAGAGAAGCTATCGCATCAGTTAACAGTTCCAGTTGGTTAGTTGCTATGGAGGAGGAGATTGAATCATTGCAGAGAAATCATACTTGGGATTTGGTGCCTCTTCCCATCGATAAGAGAGCTATTGGATGCAAGTGGATTTATAGAGTGAAAGACGGCGAAAATGGTTATCTCAGAAACAAGGCAAGATTAGTCGCAAAGGGGTATGTTCAGAAGAAGGGGGTAGAGTATCATGATATATTTGCTCCAGTGGTTAGGCATACTTCTATTCATATTCTCTTGGCATTAGTTTCTCATTATGATATGGAATTAGAGCAACTAGATGTCAAAACTACATTCTTGCATGGTGATCTAGATGAGGAGATTTATTTAAAGCAGTCAGAAGGGTCATTGATAGTAGCAGACCAGATCATGTTTACAAACTCAATAAATCTCTATATGGACTGAAGTAGTCTCCTAGACTATGGTATAAGAGGTTTGATAAGTTTATGCTTTCATAGGGACGCTCCAGAATTTTCAAAGACCAGTGTGTTTATTTCAGGAGATGTGATGGTGATATGATTTATGTGTTGTTATATGTTAATGATATGCTGATTGCATCTCGGGGTATGATCAGAATTAAGGAGTTGAAAGCGGAGCTCAGTAGAGAGTTTGACATGAAGGATTTGGGAAAGGCACAAAGAATATTGGGTATGGAGATAAGCGGGGATAGGAAGCGGAGAGAGTTAGGGCTCACTCAGGCACAATACATCGAGAAGGTCCTCGCTCGATTTGGAATGGAGAAAGCCAAACCGGTTGGCACTCAATTAGGCTCTCATTTTAAGTTTTCAAAAGACTTATCTCCTTCATTGGAAGAAGACAAAAGGTATATGGCTGATATACCTTATTCTAGTGCTATTGGTAGTCTTATGTATGCGATGGTGTGCACAAGACCAGATTTGGCCCATGCAGTGAGTGTTGTGAGCCGATATATGTCTAACCCAAGCAAAGAGCATTGTCAAGTAGTGAAGTGGATTCTTAGATATCTTCGAGGAAATTATTCGGTGGGCTTGTTATATGGTGGAGTGGATGGTGACATCTCTCTTAGAGGATACCGTGATTCTGATTATGTTGGGGATAGAGATGCTAGGAAGTCAATGTCGGGCTATGTTTTTACACTTGGCATAGGCTCGATTCCATGGAGATCAAAGCTGCAATCTATTATAGCTTTGGCGACTACCGAAGTAGAGTTGATATCGATTGTGGAAACAACAAAGGAAGGATTATACTTACTTTAGTTGTTGGATGATCTTTTAATGGTGCAGCGGACAGTAGAGCTATTTTCAGACAGTCAGAGTGTGATTCATCTTGTAGAGAATCAAGCTTATATTTCACGGACGAAGCACATTGATGTTAGAGGTTTCTTTCTTATGCTTGAGGAAGAACGAAGCAAGATCAAATTGTTGAAGGTGAGTACTTTGGATAATCCTTCAGATATGATGACAAAGTCACTTCCAAAGGACAAGTTTGAGCATTGCTCAAACTTGATCAGTTTGGTTCCTATAACTAGAGCGCCACGGGGCACTAGACCCAACAACTTCTATGTTGATTTTTTGATGATAAGACATGTATATTAAAACCAAGGTAGAGTGTCGAATTTATGTGATTCAAATATTTTCCAAAGAAGACAAGAAAATAATTAATTGATTCATTCAATCAATCAATTAAGCTATATATGGAATGATAAAGAGGAAGGATATGTGTGATATCTTTTAGAGAAAGGAAACTAATTCAATTAATTAGTCAGATCTGTTGTATGAAGATAGACAAGTTTATACATGGAGATTGATTTAAGCAATGGAAATTTATGGAAACATAGATTGTTTGTCATTTATGTGCATTGGAATCGAATTAAGTAACTTGGAAAGGTTGTCACATAATCTGGAAATTAATTTTCTTCACCTCCAAGCATCTTTCATTCTCATACCTATTTAAATGAAGGAAGTTCATCTTCATGTGAGTGTGTGAGAGAATCCACTATTATTCTTCTCTCTCTTTTGTACTCTTTATTCTTCAGTGGAATAAAAGATGTTGTTGGGTCTCCGTGGATGTAGGATATTAATATCTAAACCACGTTAAATCTTCCGTGTCTCTTATTTCTGCTATTGTGTCTGTGAGATTGCATAATTAATTTTTTAAGTTCCATTGATATCTAAATAGACAATACTAGATCCTTATCAAATAATTCGCTTCCGTTCAAACTAAAATAAATTTCACTACAGGACCCTCTATTAATAACTTTTTATGAAGCAAATTATAATAAATATCATGCATTTATTTTTCACCCAAAACTGTTTTTGATATTAACATTTATTTAACCCATAGTTGTTTACTTCTATAAGGGATAAGCCAACAACTACCTCTATGAGTTAAAATATATGAGTTCTAGCATGTATATACATATGTCATATAATATACATAATAGAAAATTACAAATGTGCTTTGTCATATGCCCTAATTTAGTCCGAATCCTCTAACACAAAGCTCCTATACCAAATGGAATAACCTACCATCTATGATGTCCTTATTCACACATAAATTGACATGGACATTGTTGACCTCGTAGACGGCGAAGCATTTTGTGGTAAAATATAAAAAGAGAAAATATAGCGATCTACAATATTTTACACTTTCTAAAACTCATAGCAAAAGGAACAAAATAAAAAAATTGATAAGACAATCCCAAGGATATAAAACGATTAGTACCGAATAAACCCCAACTACAACATCTCTCTATACTAGTAACAAAAACAGTCAAATATTTGGGAATAACTAAAATAAAATAATAGAGAGCAAGATAAATAAATATGCATGTCTCTATTGCACCATCACATCTCTGAAATCACCATTAGTCCCTTCTATCTAATTATCAGAGTAAAACAAAAAGGAGAAAGGGATGTAAGGGGGTTAGACATAAGTCTGCTGAGTGAAACGCATCGTATAAGTGTACAATACTAATAAGCTAGTAAGATAACAAACTTATGCTCGAAAATCATACATTACATGTGTCATCTATACCCAACAAGTCAGTTAAACATTGGTATAATACTATAGGAATAATGGTGACATCTTATACTAAGGTTTCAATAAAATACCAACCTATCTCAAATAGATTATCATGTATTCCCTATTGGGAATCACATCTCAACCCGAAACCCAAAACTATAGGCGTCACTATTGGAACGAAACTCCAAGTCGTGCACCACCATACACCAAAATATTGGGATAAAGCCCTAACTTATGTCCCAAAACATATGC
This sequence comes from Allium fistulosum, assembly GCA_030737815.1. Classification (NCBI taxonomy): domain Eukaryota; kingdom Viridiplantae; phylum Streptophyta; class Magnoliopsida; order Asparagales; family Amaryllidaceae; genus Allium; species Allium fistulosum. The sequence goes on along the minus strand of CM060904.1, from coordinate 76,373,114 downwards.
ACACTTTAAAGACCAACTCGCATATTGTAACGACCTGGTATTTTCAGCCATTCGTATCCATATGTGTCGGAAATTGAATTGCTCAAAATATCAATATTGTTAATTTAAATTTGGAAAAACTCAACATATACAGTAAATAAAATAATCACAGATCACAGAGTAATATAACAATAATGCGGCGGAAACAATAGAATAGTAGTTCATGAAACTACTATATATGTAGCAGAGTTAAATAAGATACAACAGAAGTCACGAATACATAGATGTCTCAATAAAATAGTCAAATACAAGATCGGAATACATCACTGGAATCAACTGAATAACTGAAAGCAGGATAGATAGCTGGATCTCCAAGCGAAGCTCCAACTCCAAAGGTGAGTCTCGAACACTGGTACACTCAGTTTGACCCGAGCGTAAAGCAAAACACAAAACACTCGAGTCAGGATTAACATTCTTATATCCATAAATCCAACTCAAGTGAAATATCAACTGAAATACAAGTAACTCAAAGGATGTTTGGGATAACCATCCTCTAAGGATCCGTTAAACTATCTAATATGTAGTAATATACGCTATTATAATAATGTCTAATATAAAATAAACATACTTTTTAATAGCGTCAAGGGGTTACCCATATAGCCCTTAACACGTAATAGTCCCAGTAGTCTATCCAGTATTAGCATACTCCCAAAATGGGGGCTACCCTCAATACTCCACGGGTTACGGGAGAAATACAAACTTGTAGCAAAGCTCGATATGGTAGGTGACATGACAAAATTAGGAAATGCCAGGGTAGATATACCAATTATGCATCCGGGCTGGTGGAAACGCATAGCAGCCACTACCGCCCACCTCGGAACACACTCCCAATCAAAATCAATAGGTGGCCACCAAATCAATCACAAAGTAATAGAATGGTATCGAAGAAATGCATCCGATCAGAGGTGCTACCACATTGGCCCGTCAATCGCTCCTGTTTTAGCCACCTTATGCCAACTCACGGGAGTTGGGTCCACGTATATACCTCAATAGGATCGTCGCCACCATCCTACTTCATTCTGGAATCTCCACCGCGTACACGGTTGTTAAAGTGGTTTTCGATATCGACAGAGAGTATGCACATATCTGATCCCGGTCTCTTTAACAACCAAACGTTATTATAACGCCGCGGTCATTTCAAAATAGTTTATACTTCAAAGCCAAAATATCATTTCCATTTCAAAAACCAAATCAATACGATATCATTTCCATTTCAAATATATATCCATTTCCAAAATCATATCACTTTCAAAGTTATAATACTTTCGAAACCAACAATTTGAAATAATAATACTTTGGAAATCATAATACTTTGAAATTCAAAACTTTGGAAATCATAACACTTTCCTTCAATCAGTTTAGATATTAATAATAGTATATAAAATAAAATAGTTTATAAAATAAAATAATTTATATAAAATAGTTATAAGTTAAAACAATTTATATTAAAATAATTTATATTGAAAATGATTTATATTAAAATAGTTTATATTAAAATAATTTATAAAGTAAAATATAAATAGTTTTAGATATAGTTTAAAATTACTTTATATAAAATAGCTTCCTCAATTTCACAAATCGATCCAAATCAACTCGAATTCCAAAAATCCAAATTTAATCAAATCTCAAATCATCAATTTCAATTCGCATTTCAATTAAACATTTCCAAGTCATATCGATTTCAAATACATATTTGAACCATAAGATAAGCCATTTCAATTTCAATATATTTCAAAACTTTAAGTATTCAACATTTCAAAACTAAATTGGATAATTTCATATATATATATCAAATTCATTTTACTATTATTTAGTTTTGCATTATTCACTAAATAAATTCAATATCATTTAAATAAAAGCCCAAATTTCAAATCTCTAAATATTTCCTTCAATTTATTTAACTTGAAATATTCAATTTAAATCATCTTAACCCAAAATCAAGTTATAAAATCATATCCTTTAAAAACCCCAAATGACATAAGTTCAGATAGATTTAATTAAATATAATTCTTAATTAAATACAATTTCAAATCAATTTCAAATCTATCTTTTCAACCTTAATTTATTTAATCATTTCGAACTCTATATTAAAATATAATTTAAATAAATACTTAAACATATATATATATATATATCAACTTTATTAAATCAACTTTAATAAATATTTAAAATCAATATTTATTAAAACCATAAATTTCTTTTCAAAACCATAGAAATCATTTTCAAAATATTTATATATAGACCAACGGTGTCTGTATAAAATTTTCTACCCTATGGTCAAGTGATACGGATATTTATCATTTCAATCCGCAATTTAAATATATATACGGGTATATATCATTTCAACCCGCAATCCCAAATTCAATTCAATGAAAATCGCTTGGGTTTATCATTTCAACCCATAACGATTTTTCTCCTATTCTACAGATCGTTCGGGTATGTATCATTTCAACCCATAGTGAATTCTTTACTAACAGGGAACTTGCAGAGTGATAACAGGTATGAAATAATAATATAACCGGCATATATCATTAATATAAATAACAGATAATGATGTCAGATGTCACAGGTGAACAGATACAGTCAATAGCATATATAACAATATAAATAACTAACAGTAGCATATTTCAATTGACGTTTCAATTGAAATCACATCCGTACTTCACATTGTACTAGAATGCCGCAGAATCGACCGTTCAAATCCGATTCGCCGGAGCTTATAACACCATTAAGTATAACAACACAGCGGAATAAAGAAAACAATGATATCATATACAACTCCAATGAATACAATATCCAGAATGATATATAACAATGATATCAATATGATACAACAATATCAGAGATAAATAATGATACAGCGGAAAATAGAAATGATAACTCCAAATGATCAGTCAGAGAGACTGACTCCAAAATGATCTTCAATGTCAAGCTCGAACCACAAAGAGAAGCAAGTGCGGTCCTGAACTCCAAATACTGAACTGACTCCAGATAATCTACTAAACCTGAATATCTGAGAAACCCAACTCTAGACTGCCCGTGTGGAAAATGGTGGGCACCCAGAGTTTAGGAAGGGAACAATAAACTCCGAGTCAGTCGTGGGACTGGTGTGAGCAACAAAAACAGTTTATCTTTAAACAACAACAAAAGATTTTAAACATTGAAATTCGCAATGCTTTTGGAAAATGAAACTACCATAAAGCCTCTCGCACACACACACAATGCAAACGCAGAATCGGAGGAGATTTCTCCTTATGATAGTCAAAGATGCTTACTACGCAAAATCATTGGATTATTATTACTAGTGCATAGTGAAGAAAACATTTTGAAAGTATAATATTAATCTTAGCTAGCATAGGCATTCCGAACTTATGCCTACTATAGCTACTATGTTCAATAGCAGGTTACCGCCACATTCCATAGCAGGTTATACAATTGCAACCGTAAAGGTTCGTATTGTTTCTTTGAATTTCCAACAAATGGTCAGGCTAAGGAACTTCCTTCCGCCGCATGGGATCTCCTCTGGCGGGACGTCCCGAGAGACAAACTGCTCTCTGCAAACACAAGGCCGGGTTACCCCTGTAACAGGTAACTCACGAATATGCCACCCCCCGGTCCTTTGGGACCTTTATCTGAGGCGCCTCGATCAAACACACAATCACAATAAATGAGATCGGAGTATCCACATAGGTTAAATACCAGGGCTCCATACCTGATACCACCTTTTTCCAGAAGGAAATGACATACCCTAAAGGGCACGACCCTCATAACCTTGCTGCATATTCCTGTTTCGACCATTTCCGGGTTGTGAGGTCCGACGAAGTCTCGTCCACAAAGCTACGCTTTGTTACAAAGCCATGCTTTGGGTCAACAGATGATCAACCTATGATCACAAAGATAAATGATCAAACAAATGATCATATCTTACATGATCAAACATTGATCATCACACAGCAACACTCAGCATGCCACATTACCAAATTGGGAGTATATCGCTGATAACCTTCAACTACATAACCTCTGAGCTCGTACGTCTCAGAGAAGGGTGTTAAGCTAAGAGAATAAATTCTTCGCCACCAACAGAAATGTATTTGAAAGAAATCGGCTTTATATCTCAAAGTGTAATGTCAGACATGTAACCATACAAGTCTGTTCCGGGTTCGAACAAAACCGAAGGCACTTCCAAAGAAGCCCTTGCAAATCCGGATAATTTTCTAATCACGTCCGGACTTCCCATCACAAAGGGTGCTAAAATCTCTATATCGGGGACCAGTCGATGCAGAGACATTCGACGAGTTGTCCTTTCGTTTTCAAAAATATCCGGTCTTCACCACCGATCTTCAAATGTGATCCATATACGGCGTATCATTATTCGGAACGGGTTATATGACACAAAGGTCCTCTCCCGGCTAAACCGAATAACGAGCGCAATCTTTTAAAAACATATGGATACTGGGATTTCAATTAAGTCACAACTTATTACCCAAAACTTTTCTTCAAATGGTTTAAACAAATTACCATTTTCAAATCTTTAAACAAAAAGATTCATTTTAACAACTTTCAATGGTTTAAAACAATTTCCACACTTTAATCTTTTAAACAAAAGTTCATTCACATATTTTCCAAATTAATTCCCATTTCAATTGGATTAACTCGTTAAATCTTTAAATCAAAGATTTAATTTATAGCTTTCAAAACAATTCCATTTCGAATGGATTAAACAAATCATCATTTTAAATCTGTTAAAAATAAACAGATTTAATTCATAGCTTTCAAAAAGAATTCATTCATAACTTGGAAAACCATTTTTTTTCAATTCAATCTTGAAATTCCTTAAATTAAACTGGAATTTCACTTCTTATCTGAAAACTTTTATTCTTTTGAAAACAAACAGTTTTCATTTTGGAAATCTGACTCATTTATACGAGTTAAGGTCTTTGGGTTAAATTCAAATTCTCAAATTTTTGCTTTTAAAATGGTTTAATTTCATATAAACACATTTATAACATCCTTAACCATAATTTCAAATCATAGATTCAATTTCAAACTTGAATTCAAATTTAAATCAAATTATTTAAATTTTCAAAACTCGATTAAGTTATTCAAAATAACTTTTATCTTTGAAACTCATTTACAAAAGCGTTAATATTTAACCCAGATCCATTTCCAAAATCAATTGAAATTAAAATTTCAATTTCAGAAATATTACATTTTAAATTATCTGTGACTTAACCGATTTCCACGTGAAATCCATATTTGTGTGTGTATGGTGTAGTCCAGGGGTTTTACACAGTAGTGCAACATCATCAATCATCACATGTTAAGATACAGAAATATAGTTGATAAGCGATATAAACTATAACGCTTATCTTTCATTCACAGATCACAGATATATGAATATCACAGATAATAAATTACATCACAAATAATTTATCACAGATAAGTAAATTACAGACCACAACATAAATCAGGGTATGTCACAAAGCATCGTACATCAGGGATATCAAACAATTCGACAATCAATAAAATCCAAACATTCATAAGTAAGGTCAAATTTATTATCTGATAATTTAAATCAGATAATTTCTTATGAATAAATTACTAATCCTGGTTAATAAATATCAATAATTTACAAATTATTTTGATTAATTATTCTTTAATCATTTATTAATTAACCATTAATAATAAATTAATTAACCTTTAATTATTATTTCATCAATTTTTAATTATTAAATAATTGCCTTGATTATTTAATTCATCATTTAATTTATTAACTTTAATTAATTAATTATTAATTAATAAACATCCTTTAATTTCTTTCATAAGTTAATTAACCTTTAATTAATTGTTCTTAATTTGATTATCTTAATTAATTAACCACATTAATTTATTATTCAATCATCCTAGTTAATAACCTTCATTAATTATTTACACTTCTTAAATTACCTTTCTAAAGTAATTAATTAAGATTTATTATTAACTACACTTAAATTTCATCTTTAATACTCATTAATTGATCCTCAGTTATTTAATTAACTAAGTATTCAATATAACTTAATTTATTCTTACTTACTTAATTAATAATCATAAATTAAAATTCAACTCTTATTTAATTAATGATTCTCAATCATCCATTTATTACCAATTCATTTTCTTAAACCTTAATTAACCAATTTAACCTTTAATTACTAAATTAATTAATCCGATCATTAATTAATCAAATTAGTTAATTATTCATTTACTTAATATTTTCAAATCCTTAAGTTTCATTTATTTAAGGATAAAATATTTCTTATAAACGATCAAGTTTTCATTTCACCTTATATTCAAGATAAATCCAAATTTACCTTAACAAAATTTAACACACTCTAAAATCTATTTTACACATTAAAAAGTTGTCAACACATTTAATTTTTATAAAGCTTATATTTATCTAAAACTATGGAGACAAAACTAATTTGAATCCATCTTTAAAATTTGGTTTTAAACTTGTTTTTACATCCCAGTTTTAAATTTTAAACTTTAAAAACTGCCAGGCTTTTAAAACTGGCATCACCATCATGACCCGAGGCTACCCAAACATGCTTCGAGTCGAACAAAGAAAACTTCGGGCCTCTTCTTCAATTACTCCAGAACTCGCGTGCCAATTCCCTGCCACAACCCAAATCCTCAGTGCTACACAAATGCACGGTACACGTGCACCGTGGCTCCAGCCACCTCCGGCCACCCACCAGCACGTCATCACTTCGTCCACCAACCTCACACATGACTACGATCGCCCAAAACCCTCACGACCCCTCGAAACGAAATCGAGTTCAAACTCAAACCTGGGATTCGAGACATCAACCCACCACAACCTGGAAACTCATCGTTCTCGACATCGAGATCATCGGAGTACTCGAAACTCCGATCACCACTTCGTCAATGCCTCCTCTACCACCCTCCAAAAACACGCAGCACTCGATCAATTTACGATGACGAACAAATCAAAATACTGAACCTCGTCAAAACTAGGTTTACGAACGAGAAACGCATGCCGCTGCCTCCACGATGAACGTGAGCACCTCCGATCATTTTTTCCATCATCGTCATAGGGCCCTCCACCTCCACACCAAGCCTCGATCACCATCCCCACTCCGACCAACCGCAATTGATCAAAACCCAATTTTCAGATAAATACGAACTCCTCTCAAATCCTCTATCGAAAAATTATAATTTTTGTTTTAAAAATCATGTTAAGGTATAAGGATTCAAATTATGTATTTAAATTTGTGAATTAAAATGTTTGAATTTAGACTTAACTTAAGTTTAGCTCAACTATTTTGGGTTTCCAGAGCCAAATAAACATCATTTTGACAAAAATACAAATTTAAAACTGATGCTCATAATTAAGCGAACAAGTTTCATTTTAAAACTTTAAATTTAAACAGAGATAAGATCACAAGATTTAAATTTTCTTTTATCAAAACTTGCATACTGGAAGGTGAAACAGAGAATGTTTTGATAAGAGCAACATACACACCATACATGCATATATTCACAGTAGATACCATAAGATACATTTTCAATTCAAATAAATTAGCATGTAACCAAAATCACTTACTTAAATTTCTTTAAAAGTAAAGTTACTCACTTTGATTTGCAGAAGAAAACAGAGCTGCTTTTCATTTGAAACAGGCTGGTGAAACTGCAAGCTTTCTCTTTAATCCTCTTTGATTGTATTATTGTTTAAACTGAATTTTGTTTAAGTTAAATGATTTGTTTACTTCAGACTTTCTAAGCTTCTGGTTAGCTATGTTTTTTTGAGGACGAACTGAAATGGAAATTGCTATGTAAGGAAGTAAGTATACAGGTGATGTTTTATTTTTTTGTACAAGGTGATGATATTGCCATGTACAATATCAGAGATTTTTTTCTTTAATTGTTAGCTGACATGATATTTTATGGTGGCTGCATTAATTGCTTTGTACAAATATATATTTATCTATACGCATATCTTCATTTGCAAGCCATTTCACTTATTTCATTCATTTACATATACTTGCTTACTTGTTCACATACTCTACTTTCTTCCTTCTTTTGTGGCTGAGCAGATGTTGTTGTGTACTAAGGGATATGGCATTTAATGCCTTGGTCCTTTTATGTTTACAAATATCATTTCTAGCTTTTTAAATCTATTTAGTACATCCTGCATATACACATGTTATGTTTCTTATACCTTGCTTCACGACAGGTACATATATGAGTTCCTAAAGACTATGTACTCTATACTTTTCTTAAGTTCATTTATGTATTTTGCTTTTACAAAAAGGTGCAGCCTGGCCTTTAAATTTGTGAGCACATATATATAGTTTGTCTTGTTTAAAAGCTTATTTATTTATTACTTATAAATGTGCATTAATATATCACTTGACTAAGATATGTATTTTACATTTTTTTTATTCTCAACATAACTACCAAATACTTAAGTTAATTATTGATAAGATATATTTTATTTTATATTTCACTTAACTATAATTTATCTTTAAACCATTTATTAAAATTTAATTCAAATTCAATATATATATATATATAAATTCAAATTCACTCATATATGCCCAAATACATATATATATTCATATACATACATACATATACAATATTTCAAACTTAAATGATTTATACAAAATTTATTTGGATTCGGGGAAACTCGCTTAAATTTATAATTAATTTCAAAATTTTTATTCAAAAATTCTTTAAATTATCAATTTAAATTTATAAAAATTCGGGGTCGTTACAGACTTCCCCCCTTAAAAGAATTTCGTCCTCGAAATTGCCAAGGAGACACAAAGATAGATGAAGAAGGTTTGATCAAATCAAACGAATATTTATTCTGCGTTTGGCTTACCAAATCAGAATATCAATAACAGATACAAGAACGAATCTGTTTGACACTCCACAAAATACTCGGGTTATTCAGATCTACGAAATATATAGTGGCATCGGTTAGTTCAAAAGGATAACTAACCATTCGTAGAATATATCCGGACCCAAAGAAATAGATAGATATGTGGATACAATTTCAAAATTTTCAATTTAAAAACTAAATTATACCTATCAATCATAACAAACAAAGCAACCAATTCATCCATACAAACAATTTTGGCTTATTCGGAGTTTATGTCCCATACTGATATCGAATCTCTTCCTGGATCTACCAGGAATTATCAAAGAATTGAGAAGAGATAACGAACCAAATAGATTGATAGAGAAAAGATTGCTTCCTTGTTGTTACAGGGTATTGACCATTGCAGTCGTATTCCCTTGTCCCCTATCTCATCCTCTTCTTACACTCATACTCACTATCAGTGGATAGCAAGAGAATTTACTGAGGCATACGGATGGATATCTGAGAATTACTCATTCTAGGGTATACTTCACCCTATCTCTAATGAGCTACTTAATGTGTTATACTCCTGAGCTAAAGTTCAACCTTAGCTCTGATACCACATGTAACGTATGGGATTTTTCGCGTTCGAAAATCGACATCCGTACTTCACATTGTACTAGAATGCCGCAGAATCGACCGTTCAAATCCGATTCGCCAAAGCTTATAACACCATTAAGTATAACAACACAACGGAATAAAGAAAACAATGATATCATATACAACTCCAATGAATACAATATCCAGAATGATATACAACAATGATATCAATATGATACAACAATATCAGAGATAAATAATGATACAGCGGAAAACAGAAATGATAACTCCAAATGATCAGTCAGAGAGACTGACTCCAAAATGATCTTCAATGTCAAGCTCGAACCACAAAGAGAAGCAAGTGCGGTCCTGAACTCCAAATACTGAACTGACTCCAGATAATCTACTAAACCTGAATATCTGAGAAACCCAACTCTAGACTGCCCGTGTGGAAAATGGTGGGCACCCAGAGTTTAGGAAGGGAACAATAAACTCCGAGTCAGTCGTGGGACTGGTGTGAGCAACAAAAACAGTTTATCTTTAAACAACAACAAAGGATTTTAAACATTGAAATCCACAATGCTTTTGGAAAATGAAACTACCATAAAGCCTCACGCACACACACACAATGCAAATGCAGAATCGGAGGAGATTTCTCCTTATGATAGTCAAAGATGCTTACTACGCAAAATCATTTGATTATTATTACTAGTGCATAGTGAAGAAAACATTTCGAAAGTATAATATTAATCTTAGCCAGCATAGGCATTTCGCACTTATGCCTACTATAGCTACTATGTTCAATATCAGGTTACCGCCACATTCCATAGCAGGTTATACAATTGCAATCGTAAAGGTTCGTATTGTTTCTTTGGATTTCCAACAAATGGTCAGGCTAAGGAACTTTCTTCCTCCGCATGGGATCGCCTCTGGCGGGACGTCCCGAGAGACAAACTGCTCTCTACAAACACAAGGCCGGGTTACCCCTGTAACAGGTAACTCACGAATATGCCACCCCCCGGTCCTTTGGGACCTTTATCCGAGGCGCCTCGATCAAACACAGAATCACAATAAATGATATCGGAGTATCCACATAGGTTAAATACCAGGGCTCCATACCTGATACCACCTTTTTCCAGAAGGAAATGACATACCTTAAAGGGCGCAACCCTCATAACCTTGCTGCATATTCCTGTTTTGACCATTTCCGGGTTGTGAGGTCCGACGAAGTCTCGTCCACAAAGCTACGCTTTGTTACAAAGCCATGCTTTGGGTCAACAGATGATCAACCTATGATCACAAAGATAAATGATCAAACAAATGATCATATCATAAATGATCAAACACTGATCATCACACAGCAACACTCAGCATGCCACATTACCAAATTGGGAGTATATCGCTGATAACCTTCAACTACATAACCTCTGAGCTCGTACGTCTCAGAGAAGGGTGTTAAGCTAAGAGAATAAATTCTCCGCCACCAACAGAAATGTATTTGAAAGAAATCGGCTTTATATCTCAAAGTGTAATGTCAGACATGTAACCATACAAGTCTGTTCCGGGTTCGAACAAAACCGAAGGCACTTCCAAAGAAGCCCTTGCAAATCCGGATAATTTTCTAATCACGTCCGGACTTCCCATCACAAAGGGTGCTAAAATCTCTATATAGGGGACTAGTCGATGCAGAGACATTCGACGAGTTGTCCTTTCGTTTTCAAAAATATCCGGTCTTCACCACCGGTCTTCAAATGCGATCCATATACGACGTATCATTATTCGGAACGGGTTATATGACACAAAGGTCCTCTCCCGGCTAAACCGAATAACGAGCGCAATCTTTTAAAAACATATGGATACTGGGATTTCAATTAAGTCACAACTTATTACCCAAAACTTTTCTTCAAATGGTTTAAACAAATTACCATTTTCAAATCTTTAAACAAAAAGATTCATTTTAACAACTTTCAATGGTTTAAAACAATTTCCACACTTTAATCTTTTAAACAAAAGATTCATTCACAGATTTTCCAAATTAATTCCCATTTCAATTGGATTAACTCGTTAAATCTTTAAATCAAAGATTTAATTTATAGCTTTCAAAACAATTCCATTTCGAATGGATTAAACAAATCATCATTTTAAATCTGTTAAAAATAAACAGATTTAATTCATAGCTTTCAAAAAGAATTCATTCATAACTTGGAAAACCATTTTTTTTCAATTCAATCTTGAAATTCCTTAAATTAAACTGGAATTTCATTTCTTATCTGAAAACTTTTATTCTTTTGAAAACAAACAGTTTTCATTTTAGAAATCTGACTCATTTATACGAGTTAAGGTCTTTGGGTTAAATTCAAATTCTCAAAATTTTGCTTTTAAAATGGTTTAATTTCATATAAACACATTTATAACATCCTTAACCATAATTTCAAATCATAGGATTCAATTTCAAACTTGAATTCAAATTTAAATCAAATTATTTAAATTTTCAAAACTCGATTAAGTTATTCAAAATAACTTTTATCTTTGAAACTCATTTACAAAAGCGTTAATATTTAACCCAGATCCATTTCCAAAATCAATTGAAATTAAAATTTCAATTTCAGAAATATTACATTTTAAATTATCTGTGACTTAACCGATTTCCACGTGAAATCCATATTTGTGTGTGTATGGTGTAGTCCAGGGGTTTTACACAGTAGTGCAACATCATCAATCATCACATGTTAAGATACAGAAATATAGTTGATAAGCGATATAAACTATAACGCTTATCTTTCATTCACAGATCACAGATATATGAATATCACAGATAATAAATTACATCACAAATAATTTATCACAGATAAGTAAATTACAGACCACAACATAAATCAGGGTATGACACAAAGCATCGTACATCAGGGATATCAAACAATTCGACAATCAATAAAATCCAAACATTCATAAGTAGGGTCAAATTTATTATCTGATAATTTAAATCAGATAATTTCTTATGAATAAATTACTAATCCTGGTTAATAAATATCAATAATTTACAAATTATTTTGATTAATTATTCTTTAATCATTTATTAATTAACCATTAATAATAAATTAATTAACCTTTAATTATTATTTCATCAATTTTTAATTATTAATAATTGCCTTGATTATTTAATTCATCATTTAATTTATTAACTTTAATTAATTAATTATTAATTAATAAACATCCTTTAATTTCTTTCATAAGTTAATTAACCTTTAATTAATTGTTCTTAATTTGATTATCTTAATTAATTAACCACATTAATTTATTATTCAATCATCCTAGTTAATAACCTTCATTAATTATTTACACTTCTTAAATTACCTTTCTAAAGTAATTAATTAAGATTTATTATTAACTACACTTAAATTTCATCTTTAATACTCATTAATTGATCCTCAGTTATTTAATTAACTAAGTATTCAATATAACTTAATTTATTCTTACTTACTTAATTAATAATCATAAATTAAAATTCAACTCTTATTTAATTAATGATTCTCAATCATCCATTTATTACCAATTCATTTTCTTAAACCTTAATTAACCAATTTAACCTTTAATTACTAAATTAATTAATCCGATCATTAATTAATCAAATTAGTTAATTATTCATTTACTTAATATTTTCAAATCCTTAAGTTTCATTTATTTAAGGATAAAATATTTCTTATAAACGATCAAGTTTTCATTTCACCTTATATTCAAGATAAATCCAAATTTACCTTAACAAAATTTAACACACTCTAAAATCTATTTTACACATTAAAAAGTTGTCAACACATTTAATTTTTATAAAGCTTATATTTATCTAAAACTATGGAGACAAAACTAATTTGAATCCATCTTTAAAATTTGGTTTTAAACTTGTTTTTACATCCCAGTTTTAAATTTTAAACTTTAAAAACTGCCAGGCTTTTAAAACTGGCATCACCATCATGACCCGAGGCTACCCAAACATGCTTCGAGTCGAACAAAGAAAACTTCGGGCCTCTTCTTCAATTACTCCAGAACTCGCATGCCAATTCCCTGCCACAACCCAAATCCTCAGTGCTACACAAATGCACGGTACACGTGCACCGTGGCTCCAGCCACCTCCGGCCACCCACCAGCACGTCATCACTTCGTCCACCAACCTCAGACATGACTACGATCGCACAAAACCCTCACGACCCCTCGAAACGAAATCGAGTTCAAACTCAAACCTGGGATTCGAGACATCAACCCACCACAACCTGGAAACTCATCGTTCTCGACATCGAGATCATCGGAGTACTCGAAACTCCGATCACCACTGCGTCAATGCCTCCTCTACCACCCTCCAAAAACACGCAGCACTCGATCAATTTACGATGACGAACAAATCAAAATACTGAACCTCGTCAAAACTAGGTTTACGAACGAGAAACGCGTGTCGCTGCCTCCACGATGAACGTGAGCACCTCCGATCATTTTTTCCATCATCGTCATAGGCCCCTCCACCTCCACACCAAGCCTCGATCACCATCCCCACTCCGACCAACCGCAATTGATCAAAACCCAATTTTTAGATAAATACGAACTCCTCTCAAATCCTCTATCGAAAAATTATAATTTTTGTTTTAAAAATCATGTTAAGGTATAAGGATTCAAATTATGTATTTAAATTTGTGAATTAAAATGTTTGAATTTAGACTTAACTTAAGTTTAGCTCAGCTATTTTGGGTTTCCAGAGCCAAATAAACATCATTTTGACAAAAATACAAATTTAAAACTGATGCTCATAATTAAGCGAACAAGTTTCATTTTAAAACTTTAAATTTAAACAGAGATAAGATCACAAGATTTAAATTTTCTTTTATCAAAACTTGCATACTGGAAGGTGAAACAGAGAATGTTTTGATAAGAGCAACATACACACCATACATGCATATATTCACAGCATATACCATAAGATACATTTTCAATTCAAATAAATTAGCATGTAACCAAAATCACTTACTTAAATTTCTTTAAAAGTAAAGTTACTCACTTTGATTTGCAGAAGAAAACAGAGCTGCTTTTCATTTGAAACAGGCTGGTGAAACTGCAAGCTTTCTCTTTAATCCTCTTTGATTGTATTATTGTTTAAACTGAATTTTGTTTAAGTTAAATGATTTGTTTACTTCAGACTTTCTAAGCTTCTGGTTAGCTATGTTTTTTTGAGGACGAACTGAAATGGAAATTGCTATGTAAGGAAGTAAGTATACAGGTGATGTTTTATTTTTTTGTACAAGGTGATGATATTGCCATGTACAATATCAGAGATTTTTTTCTTTAATTGTTAGCTGACATGATATGTTATGGTGGCTGCATTAATTGCTTTGTACAAATATATATTTATCTATACGCATATCTTCATTTGCAAGCCATTTCACTTATTTCATTCATTTACATATACTTGCTTACTTGTTCACATACTCTAGCAGATGTTGTTGTGTACTAAGGGATATGGCATTTAATGCCTTGGTCCTTTTATGTTTACAAATATCATTTCTAGCTTTTTAAATCTATTTAGTACATCCTGCATATACACATGTTATGTTTCTTATACCTTGCTTCACGGCAGGTACATATATGAGTTCCTAAAGACTATGTACTCTATACTTTTCTTAAGTTCATTTATGTATTTTGCTTTTACAAAAAGGTGCAGCCTGGCCTTTAAATTTGTGAGCACATATATATAGTTTGTCTTGTTTAAAAGCTTTTTTATTTATTACTTATAAATGTGCATTAATATATCACTTGACTAAGATATGTATTTTACATATATTTTTTTATTCTCAACATAACTACCAAATACTTAAGTTAATTATTGATAAGATATGTTTTATTTTATATTTCACTTAACTATAATTTATCTTTAAACCATTTATTAAAATTTAATTCAAATTCAATATATATATATATATATATAAATTCAAATTCACTCATATATGCCCAAATACATATATATATTCATATACATACATACATATACAATATTTCAAACTTAAATGATTTATACAAAATTTATTTGGATTCGGGGAAACTCGCTTAAATTTATAATTAATTTCACAATTTTTATTCAAAAATTCTTTAAATTATCAATTTAAATTTATAAAAATTCGGGGTCGTTACAAAATCAAATTTAATAAATATAAGAACATTAATCGTGAGTGATTACTCACCTTTCGAGGCTAGATGCTAGAGGCTAGAGAAGATAGACAACACAACATGCTACAAATTCCAAAGCAGAGCTAGATTGGACACAATTCGATGAAGAAAACAAGCACGACGGATAAAGCTGATAAATAAGAATTGACGAAATCAAATCAGAATTGGATCGATGATGATAATATCGAAACAAATATATATATATAACCATTTACAACTATATATAAAGTCATGTTCTAAATCCAAACATATATTAAATAAAATATCTATATATGGCTTTCAAAATTCATAGTTTTTAAATTTAAACAAATGTATAAAATAAAACATATATACGAGATATATATTGAAACAAATACAGATATATTCTAAATCAATCTTAAATTTTAACAAATATATTGAATTTAAAGCATATCTATATTAAAATCAAAACGTTTATGGGTATATACAAAAATCATTATTATATCCAAACCCATATATTTAGAATACATACCTAATATATATTTTAAACTCAATACCTCTTACAAAAATCAAAGTGACTTACTTTAAAATCAACGTACAATTCTTATGCACCCAGGTAGTATAGTATATAACTAGCTATATATGTAACCGCATAAATGTTACACCTAAACATATTACATATATGAAAATGCAGACCATATATATGTATAAGTGTAAACAATGTATGCAAGCTATTCAAAGTACTTGTTTCTTATATAAAACTGTAATATACGAACAAGAGAAACAAAGTATATATATTTATATATACTATCACTACAAGATAATACGGCTATTCCAACGGCTCCTAGCCGTTGGCGGCCGTTGGAAGCCGTTGGAATAAATCCCACGCCTTCCAATGCTTTCCAACGGATCCAACAGACCATTTCCGACGGCCGCTAACGGCTTGGAGCCGTTGGAATCCGTTAGAAACCGTGACAATAAAATGGCCAATAAGCCGTTGGAAGCCGTTGGAAATACTAGGTTTAATTTGCTGTAGAACAGCAAGCCTATTTACCTTCCACCCACACCATTTCCATTCCATTTCTAATCAATTCCACACATATATATCAATATCAATACAAACAACACACATAAATCAATAAAACACCAATATAAACAAACCAAACCGATCAAACATCACAAAATATACCATCAACGTACATACCATCAACAAATGTCAATAAACCATGTACATGCCATCAAAATATTTCTCACCCACTCCGTACCAATATATATAACATCACCATCAACATCAAAACATCTCCAAGTCAATATATACATTGTTCAAACACAAATACTCAAAAACATACCTCCTCAAGGATCCTCGTCGCCTCCAGAAGCACCAGACGACGAAGGAAGGGTACCATGATTCTATAAATACTGCGTAAGCTTTTGATCCAACTGCTCCACCTGGATGGCTCGTAGACGATTCTCCTCCCGTAGCTGCTCAATCATAGCTCTAAGCTCTTTGATTTCTTCTTTGTCTTGGTCTTTTTGAGCTTGTCGAGCCTGTCGAGCCTGCAAATAGAAATAATAGCAAAAGGGTTGTCTCAGCATATAAAATATTATAACATTATATATCTAAACGCTGATTTTTTGTAAATATGTAAAAGGATTAATTACCGTTAGGTTCCCGAAGCCATAACGTCTACTCCGTTGCGCCGGATCCATAACAGTGGTAAAAATGTTATCCTGCTCCTCCTGTGTCAGCGCATCACGACCAGACTGTTGAAGCGCATAAGCCTGTGCCTCCTGCAACCTCGACTATAATGAAAAAAAAACAATTTCAGTTGAAAAATAGTAGCATGTAATTATTTTTCATAGCTAGAAATTAATAAACTTATCGGTGTAAGTATTAGAAATTTAAAAATGCATACATATGCCTCGGTCGCCCTATCTTGATCACCCCACTGATATATGATATTGCCAGCCTCATCTACTTGCCTAGACGCGTGGGTGTGAGCAAACACGTCCACTAAGCCAACAGAGCCTCCACGAGCTCGTTCCTGCAATTGATAATTTGTATAATTTAACTGTACATAACTAATTACTGAACTGATCAATATACAAATGTGATAATAGATAAATTTACCAAATCTTCGCGGTGATGCTGGAAAGATTTGGAGCCTCCACGGTGTGATACAGGACTCCTGCTCCTGTTTGCCGAGTTCCTAGCTGACTCCTCCTGCAAATTTACAATGATTAATTATTTATTAAACGTAAAAAATTGCTGAGATTTATTGTAGATTTACCTTGAACTCCTCAGAGTTCCACCACTCAACCCACTTCTCCCATACAGTCGCGCTCATCCACTTGGGCTTCTTTCCTACTTTTTTAATCTTCGACATAGTCTCCCTATAGTTCTTCGCGATCCTGGATTTCCAGTGTCACTGAACTAAATTGACGTCAGGCTCTTGCAAATCTATGGCGCCCTGTACAATGAGAAAATATTACTAATTATTTATTTGTATTTAATTAATCATCTTGTAAAGCGGTATAAACTTACCAAAAAATCTTGTCAAATCGTCTCTCTCACGTCGTCAGGGATCTTGTAAAGTAATTGACCATGTTTCCCTACTAGAAAACCTATGATAGAGTAAAAATGTTATAAATCATTCATTTTATATTTTGTAGGAAATTTTCCAACGGCTTCCAACGGCCGCAAACTGCTAATTTCACAAACTTTATTTTAAATAAGCAACTATTGTTTCATTGCCACTTATGTGTCTTTCTTTGATGGTCGGTCATCCTACTTCCCATTACAAACACAATAGTAATTATATTCCGTAAATCATATCATTTTAAACGATTCACAAAATCGGCAGCATTTCCCCCGTGTTCCTTGTATCGTACACAAATGCGTGTACACAAGGAACGTAAAGGAAATGCCGTCGAAATTTTGTGAACCGTTTAAAGTGATATGATTGACGGAATATAATTACTTTATAGTGTTTGTAACTTGTCCAATACTGGGACAAATCCGACAAATGATGTATCAAATGAATAGAGTTGTCCGTTTTGTGGAAAAAACGAATATCCCTAAAAC
Source organism: Allium fistulosum (assembly GCA_030737815.1). Taxonomy (NCBI): domain Eukaryota; kingdom Viridiplantae; phylum Streptophyta; class Magnoliopsida; order Asparagales; family Amaryllidaceae; genus Allium; species Allium fistulosum. The sequence continues at coordinate 76,354,362 of CM060904.1, read as the reverse complement.
GATCATATACAACACTTGTCAGACGGGGCCGAATAATGTCTAAGGATTTAAATATTTGTTTATATTAAATTTGAATATATAACTCGTTTAATTAATATTGGTTTACATTTAACCGTTTTATTACATAATATACTAAATTCATTTATACACAAAATTTGTACACAAAATTCATTTTTTACAAATTCACGTGTTCCTACAAATACAAAAATCTATTCGCACAAATCCAATATCCGTTCTAACGGATTCCAAATGCAATAAACTCTATCACACACATACATTCAATACTAACCAAATCAACATATATAAACTATTAAAATATCCTAAATTACAAAATTTTCAATCGGTAATAACTTGTTTATTATGAGATAATAACTAACATTAGGGGATAGCATGATGTAATATGCATACAATAACAAGTAGGAAACAAGCACAAGTCAAATTAAACTCTAAATCAAAAAAAACCAAAAATTTAGGTATAGAAAAAAATACCTGATTTGGAGACGTAGAAGGATGGAGATGGACCGGAGTACTTTGTAGATGGCGTAGGAGGTGATTTGGATGGTTTTTGGGGCGGCGGCAGTTTGGTAGGAGATGGGGGATTTGATTTGGGGAAGATGAGAATGAGGGAGAAGATGGCTCGCGGGCTGATATCTCAGAAAAATTTCCAACGGCTTCCAACGGCCGCAAACGGCTTATTTCCAATGGATTCAAACGGCTTCCAACGGCTACGTAAAAAATTAACGGGCCGTTGGAATAGCCGTTGGCGGCCGTTGGAATAGTGGCGTTGGAATATACTGTTTTTCTAGTAGTGTATTATAAAATGAATACCTACGTATGAATATAGGACTTGAAAAATATACAAAATTTAACTAAAGTACAAAATATTAGTTAATATATATATATATATATATATATATATATATATAAATCTTATAAACAAAATGTAAACTAATCTATAACATCACTATATAAAGCCCTGGGAGAAAATATGATTCCAATACAACAGATCAAAACATATTGTACGGACACTATATAATATAAACTATATGTGCGAACGAACATATATATAATTTATATAAATCTATATATAGCATAATACAAATACCCATATAAATCTATAATGTATAGTACAGATCCATATATATAACATACATAATAGAACTCAAGTGTATAAATATAGATACGAACAACATAAATATATAAATTTATAAAACAAACAGCTTACATATGTTGTAAATATAATACAAAGGAACTGCACGTTCATAGGCGGAGGAAGGTTGGTGAAAAGGTGGTCACGACCAAGGTTGGGCTGAGCGGTGAATGGCTAGGGTGGAAATAGAGTGGAAGAGGGGAGTGAGGCACGGTGGGCTATAGCCGAAGGCTGCGCTCTGGGCGGAGGATGGCAGTTTGTGGCCTGCTAAGGCGGAGGGTAGACGAGGAGTTGTTGAGGTCGAGTGTGGCTGGGATGGGAGGAGATCGGGGTTGCAATGAGGCTCGATGGAAGTCAGCATGCACTTGGAGTTTGGCACCGGGCTTGGGGATGCGGCGCTCGAAATGGAGGAAGGTAGTGCATGAATCAACTACAAAAAAGAAATGTAGAAATGTTATATTGAAAAGAAGGAAAAACGTATGGGAAGGACGAATGAAATCTGGGAACCATAATTGCTATATTTGAATGGTAGGAATATAAGGGTCACGCTATTCAAATTAGGAAAAATTAACAAGTGGCTGTTTAATTTCAGCTGGTAGACATATGAAAGGACACGGAAGTCAAAAGGTTCAAAACGGTTACCGATACGGTAATCGTTTTACTGATTTTGTCGAGTTCCGAATTTCGAAACAGACAAATGAATATACTACAGAGATCAGCGCGACGAAACGATCAAAATGGTATACAGATATCGGTGGTACGATCATCCTATCAAAAGTCGATAATCGGTACCGATAAACGCTGTTATTCTGTCCGGAAAAATCCAAACGGAACTAGAAACGTCCAAAATTTGCGAAACGAATTATGCAGTCTTATTCAGAGCGTTCTAAATAAATTTTCTCATGTTGACATATTTAGGTTTCGAAACACTTTTATTATCATCAATTTTTAACTTCACATGCATCCACTTCATACACTTGAATATGCGAAGGGCGTTACAATTTTTTAGTAACGCTGGTTGGATCAATTGACACACCTTCCATATTTCAAGCGACGATAAGCAATATACTTCAATCGCATGTTCAAAAATTTATCATTGTATTTTACAACTCATCTTGGGACTCACACCTCTCTTATCCACAAACCACTCTTCACATTTTACTCCACTGTCACTTTATCACAACTAGTGTAAATGCATGCACATGTGTGCGTCCAATAAATAAAGATATTTAGTTTTCAATTAAGAAATATTTAATACGAGAAAACAATTTTATTCAATAATGTTGCGTTTATTATGTGTGTGGTATAAGCGAAAACTTTTGGTGGTCAGAGACGTCTTCATTTTTGTTGATGGTGTAGGTTGCAAATCAAGATTCGTTGATCGGTGATCACAATGGGATGGTGGTGCATGCTGCAAATTAATAGTGATATTCCGTTGAGAGGAGCGATCAGAATGAGATGCTATTAAAGATATCATCAAAATTTCAAAAAGATACGCTATAAAATCAGTAACTTTCATTTCATTATTAATAGCAAAGAAGAGATAAATCCAATTGTGTATTATATATAACGGTCTTGGGCCATGTCATTACTGGTAAAGTAGTGCAAGTAGATCCGATTAAATTAGATGCAATATTTAATCGAAAATTCTATTCAGATCCGCATATTTCTATTGATAAATTTCGGCGGTTGTAGCACTTCTCACTATCATAGATCCATGGATTCGTCGGTTTCACTGGATATTTTCAACTGGACCGAGCAGGCCCAAGAAGCTTTCTCTTCGCTCAAACACGCAATTACTAGAGCTGATTTATAACAGTTCTATTTTTGCATCTTAAATTTCTCTTCTTTTTCTTCCATCCTTTTTCTTCTTTCTCGCTAACAATAACTGCATCTATCCTCTCATTCGAATTCACGGCTATATATATCAACTGCAGGTATAATTTATTATTTTGTTTGGTGCAGGAAACTATTTGTGTTTTACAAATAATATTATACTAGCATTGACCCCATACATGGAAGTTTTTCAAAATTGGATATTTTGTACGAGAATACACGTAACTTTTCATTAATATACCCTTATAGAAGTAGATAAAGCAACTCATTTATTTTTCTGGTTTCATAAATACCCATACAAATGGAGCTTACTATCAGTTTTGATTTGTAGGTTAAGGCATCATTCTCTTCTTATTTCATTTCATCTTATATTATGCACCAAACATAAAGAAAGGTGAACAGACCATGACTACCTTGACAATTATTGTCTTCACAAAAATTCATTAAAGTGTACATGAAAGAAGTGAACATGTACTTGCATACCAGTGCAACAAACGATAGTCATTTGTTATAATAGATTGACAAACAAAACCAGTAAAAATAAATAAAAACTTTGCCATTTCATTTCTTGAATATATGTCATCACATAGATAGATGATCAACAAGAATACAAGGAAGAAACTTACTGGTAATGAAAACGTACATTGTGTATAATTTCTAGCATAATACTTCAGGACTAACAGACACTTTCTTAACAATCTTAACATTTCTGCAAAATGATTCAGATTTTTGTCCATTATTACTCAAAATGTTTATATCTTGCATTTTGATGCCTGTGCAAGGTGTTGTTGCACTGCAGTTGAAATTTATTCCATAACGACTTGTCGTTGATCCTGATAACCCTCTATAATTCACATCTTGAATTTTAACTACTCCCTGCTAGTTACAAAATAATAATAGATGAGATTACTATCGATGAAGAAGTCAAAAATATGAGGTTTTTACCAAGGTTCAAAATTCCGGTTTTTGATTCCGTTCCGGTCACATGATATTTTTGAAATTTCGGTTCCGTTTCGGAAATTCCGGAAGTTCCGCTTTAATTCCGGTTCCGGATACCCTTGCATTTTTATACTATTTTAAAATTATAAGTACATTTTTTAAGCCACATATTAAATAGATCTTACCTGAAATAAAATTTGCAATTAATAAACAAACCCAATCAAGCCCAAAACTAACATTCCCTTTCAGCCCGAATGAATATAGCCTGCACGAGAAGCTGTCCCACCACCTTACTTCCATCGTCCAGAAACCCTTAATCGACATCTAACGGAAAGAACGTCGACTACTTATTTGGTCTTCATGGATTATGCTTTCTAAAGCATTTTGAAACCTGAATCCCAAAATCCAAATCAGGTTCTCATTTTGTCTATTTTGATTGAAACCGATTTTTTTTTTGTTTGCTTTGATGGAATTAAAATTCGTTATTGTCTGCGAATCGGGCTTGTTTTTGTTTGCTTATTTTGTTTTTCTTCTTTTTGATTCTTTTGTATGCAATAAAACACTATTTTTTTTACTATTTGATTCCAAAAGCGGATTTTAACACAAATTCCGGCCCGGTGTCGACCGGAACCGGGACGGAACGTCCGAGATTCCGGTGATCCGGCCGGAATGTTGAACCATGGTTTTTACAATATTTTACACATTAACGCGTACACTATCTTAGAACACAGCATTTTTAGTTACTAATGACATGCATAGGTGACACATAAAAAGTCATATGGCAAGCTCCAGAAATATTTCATACATACATAGAAGGTCAAAAACTTACTCCGTTTGCTTGTGAATATTCATCGAGAAGGAGTGCATGGTAGTACTGATCCAGAATTATTGCATTTTGAACAGAGGTGAAAGTAATGTTTTCGAAAGTTATGTTATTTACAAGACCACTGCCACCCTGAAACATGAAATAAGAAGTGATTAAAAAAAAATTAAAAAAAATAGAAAACATAAGACTATATACTCCTTGATAATATAAATACTACTAGCAGTGACATACTAATGTAAGAATAAAAGAGTAATTACCACCCATGTCTTAATTCTCACGCCATTTTGTGTGTTAAGGATCTTGCAATTCGATACATGAACTTGACTTACTCTTGCATTTTCACCATTACGACCCAGGCTTCCAATACTGCACAAATCACGCATTACCCTTTTCAAATTAGTGCTGTATATATAATTTTATCTTTTTTTCTGCTATGCGAATTACTAAATGGTTCAAATTTTCAAATATGAATAAGTGGATTGGTTATTATAAGCTAACCTTATTCCATGTCCAGGTCCACAGTTTATATTTGAAATAGCAAGATCGGTCACCCCGGTTCCAACAGAAATACAATCATCCCCTATATATAAGAGAAAAAGAAAACAAAAGAGAATTGCAACCTGTAAGTATTTTTGATTGAATAATGAAACATGAAAGTTGTAGATGTAATTTGATTTGCAGTTAAAATTAGTTAGTTTTGCGCCTGATTGAATACAATGACTAATAAGTAATGAATTACGATTGATATTATAAACAGTGGCATTTTCACTTTACATTATTTGGAATACGATGGATATCAATAGTCATTTACTTTTTTATCATATGTCATAAAAGAGAAATAGTTGATTCTCCAAAGTTAACTTCTAAGCTACTTATGCTAAGGAGTTCTCAAATAAGCTACTTATAATTACTTTTGACCACTTACATGGAGTTGTTATCTTTTACATTGAGTATAAACCTGTTTGTATGCACAACAATATTTACCTGTTCCAATGTTACAATCGACAATGCGAACACGTTGAGAGTTTTGAACATGAATACCATCTGTGTTAGGGCTGCGTTCAGGAGCTTTGATATTCAACTTACTTATAGTTACACCCACACATCCATGGACACCAATATGCATTTGAGGACTATTTTCAAATCCCAAGTTATTCATTTCAAGACCACGAACATCGTAGATGTTTAGAGACTGTAATAGAAATATCATAGTTATTATATTAGTAGCAAAACAGTTGTATATACACTTCAATAAGAGTGACCGTACTTACATTAGGGGACACACTGCATCCCTGCAACCAACAAAGAGATTGAAATATGATCAGATATGATAACTATGGCAGAGGTTCAATGCATTTTAGCTAGTTTAAAATTTTCGACATGATAAAATGCATTGATTATCTTGTTAATTGATGAAATTAATTACTTATTTCGGTTGTCGATTAAAATAAAAAATAATAAAAAATCTTACTCTGTTCTTTCTGCAATTCCACCATACTTGGCCATTACCGTTGAACTTACCGCCTCCATTGATTATTAATCCTTGTGGTAAGTTTTGAAACTCGATCCAGTGCATTTCGCTGGACTGATCCCACATTCTTTCAGGTGCTATAATAGATCCTCTAACCTGCAAAATCAATTGTATTATCTTGCTTTTACATGTTTTTACATGATTTCAAATTGCATTTTAGATTTACTATAATAGATCCACTAACCTGCAAAATCAACTGAAGTGTCTATACAGTTTGAAAAAACAAGTATAAAATTTAAGGTAAATTTAGTGTACTGTAAAAGGCAAAGATAAATAATCTTTTGAGACAACTTTCCATGAATAAAAATTCTTTTTTCAGTTAACCAACATAAAAATAAAATAATATCAAATGATATTCACTGGAAGGGATATATATCATTACAAAATCACATGATTATACCTCAAAATGCATTTTCGACTTGCAAGGTCCTTGAAATTTTACGGGTGACATTACAAAATCTTGACCTTGTGGTATAAGAATTGTGCTAGATCCACCTTGTTTGCATCCTTTTGTCCAAGCATCTATAAATGCCTGGTAAAATATACATTATTCATTTAAAAGCTTTACAAAAATAAAAATCAATCTATGCATGCATGTTCCACTTAAATTTTTCTATCATGCATGCCCACACGTAGGAAAAAAAGGGAATTTCTTTTAATAACACTGCAAATGAGTTTTAACATTAAGTTTTATTCCCTTTTAATTATATAAGAGACTAATCCATATTTTGGTAAATCAAGTGTAATAGGCATACATTTGTATTATCTAAAATTCCATCTCCGACGGCTCCATGATCGAGAACATTGATATAAGTAGCCGGGATGCTTCGAACAATGGTGCAAAATAAGAATGATAATATTATTACTCTTGTTAACCCCTGAAAAATGAAAAGAAAGATTAAGTTAAAATCAGTGTCAAAAAAATTTAGTGAAGAGGAAGAAGTAACAACAGACCATATCTTCGTAATAAAGCAAAAAAAAGTGAATATGTGTATATTGCAAATATAAGAATCTAGTGCTGCTTTTATACATGTAGATCTCATATGATGATAATTTATATATGAGATTCAGTTCATGTAATTGATTCTCATTTAAACCATAACGATCTTAAAAGATTACAATATATCTTAGTATATTTAGTTAGATTAGTAAAGATGAATGTTCATAATGCATTAACTGCAACAGATTAAAGTTACAATATTTTTCCAGATAATTTGAACAACATAATAATAGAATAGATCTCAAATGAGCATTATTATATCTAATGTCATGAAAATTTTACTAATTAAGGAAATGAAATTAGCAAATAATTGCAAACCAATTGTGAAAAACATAAGTGATATATATCATGATCTGAACATAATATACAGGGGATTTGAGGCTTACCCCCTCTTCTTTAGGTTCATGTAAGAAAAACCATGTTTATCTCACTACAAGGAGAACAGTGATTTCCGACGGCTGAAAACCGTCGGCGGCTGTCGAAAAAAAGCCGTCGGAACATACGTCGTCGGGGAGCAGTACTTCCGACGGCTTCCGACGGAAGTCGCCGTACATATTCCCGACGGCTTCCGACGGATTCCGACACGTGACGAGACCCGTCGAAAACCGTCGACAAAAATGTCCTACATGCTGTCGGAAGCCGTCGGAAATATCATACCTGTAAACTGTGGGAAGCCGTCGGAAACTGTTGGAAATCTGCTGTTTTTTTATTACTGTTGCAAATGTAGTCTTCCATACACATTTCTCTTTCAAAAACTATTAGCAATACTGCACAATCCAATATACAATATACCAAACAAATATCAAAACCCAAACTACACAAAATTAATCAAACCCACAAATATACCAAATTACATCAAAATAAAATACATAATATACATAACCATTCCAACATTCACAACAACCACAACAACAAGTGTTCTACCATGTCATACATACACAACATAACATAAAATTATCAACATCATACAACCACATAACCAAGTGTATCAAACATAATCATACAAAAATCAACAACTAACTCCACCGTCTACCAAATCATATAAAACTAAAAAAAACATACCTGAAAAAGCAATTAATCAATCACTCTCTTCCAGATCCAGAGCCAACAGAGGAAGGGAAGCGGCCACCATACTGCTGCATGTACTCGGCGATACGCTGGTCTAGCAACTGTGTGGTCTGTATGGCCTGTCGGCGGTTCTACTCCTCCAGCTGGGCCACTTTAGCCCGCAAATCTTCGATCTCTGCTAGATCGATCTGAGCTCTAGTCTACCGACCCCGTTTCTGACTACTGGCGTACAATAAATATTTAATTTAGCTGTGTGATATCTGTAAGTGTATTTGCAGGTATGCAAATTATAGCTGTAATTCTAACACACAATCATATGGCCTATTGATGGGCCATAGTGACATTACGGGAATAACACGTCCATATAACCCACAGGACCATGCACCTCAGCTTCCTGAAGTTGATTTTTACATACAATTTTTATACATTTAAAATTATATAGCATAAACTATTTACAATTATCATTCGGTAAATTTACCAACTCCTGCCGATACTGCTGAAATGACTTCGACCCTCCGCGATGAGTGACGGGATTTTTATTTCTGTTTGCAGAGTTTCTATCCGACTCTGCCTGTACATTCAAAATTTGATACATTATTTTTCAATCACGTCAAATTAATAATTCAAAATAATTTAGTATACTTGCCTTCGCCTCGTCCTTTCCCAGTATCCCAACCATGCTTGCGATACGCTCTCCCCCATCCACTGTGGTTTCTTACCGGATTTCTTAATTTCGGATATCGTGTCCCTATAGTTCTTGCGCATCTTCTTCATCCAGTATCCTCGTGCCAGCAGCATATCGTCTGTCTGGATGTCTATCTCAGCCTGTGTTTCACGATAAAAAGTAAAAAAAAAAGATTACACTGTAAACGATAAACAGTAGAAAAACGACAAAAATGGATTAAAAATGAAAAACAGAAAAATATACATACTAGGACATCCTGCCATATGCACTCTATGATGTGAGGAGGGATGTTATCCCACTTCAGCCAGCAAGCACTCATCCTACTACGGTAAGAAGCTCTAGAAACATCCAACACAACCTTCGAGGGCAGTAGGTCGAACCTCCTGTTTTTAAATATGATACAGATAAGTACGTACGTATATCAAAAAAATAAGATGCTAAATAAAATTTAATTCTTACCCATCTGCTCTAGGTACTAAAGAAACTACAGGACGCTATGATGCTTGCGATGGACCACTGCCATCTCCTCCTGTAGATCGGGAAGAGCTCCTGCCTCTAAAAGACATTACAATAAACTTGTGACGTATATACACATCATTTCAAAAGAGAATAATAACATGATATTGAAATATATTTCATACGTAAATGACATCAACGGTATAAATTGCTAAATTAATGATTGAAATGGAAATAGAAATGGAAGTGTGTTATACCTGATTCATAATGGGTCTCATGTTACGACGATAAGCACATTACATTGCATTTTTAATAAAAATTGCTAAATAAATGACAAATGGAAATGACATAAAACATGTAAACAATGGTAAACGTACAGATTTAGTTTCATAGTCACATCAATTTTATAATACATCAAGAATTCAACTTAGTTACATCAATTGCAAAAAAAAAGATTTAGATTTATATCAGTCATCATCGTCTTCTGATTCAGATTCAGTCTCGTTTTCTACGATATTTTCCTCTGCACTATCAAACGCTTCTACCAAAACATTTGATTCATCGATCAAAGGACCAAAATCTGTATGATCGTCTGTAATTATTATTTCGTTATTTTGCTCAAGATATGCCTGATAAGCTTGTTCGTCCGGAATATTCTTCCCATCGAATGTGAATCTGGCCTTTGTTTTAAAAACTGCAGACCAATCTGCTTTATCTTTTTTTAGAGACGGATAAAGAGCGTAATAAACTTGCAATGCTTGTTTGGCTAGTACAAAAGGATCATATTTGTGATAGTGCGATGTATGCTTTATTTCGATAAGCTTATAATCCTTGTGCACATTAATTCCAGAACCTGGAACATTGCTAAACCAATCGCATCTAAATAGAAACACCTCCTCTGCGGGTCGTGAGAAATATGTCAGTTGCAAAATTTGTGTTAGAACGCCATAAAAATCATTTAAGTGATTTTCTGGATAGTCACCACCTTTAACAAATACACCAGTATTATTTGTTAATTTTTCTGCACCGTATTCTTTGGTGTTAAATTTATATCCATTGACGAAATATATTGGATATGTCTTAACCACTCTTTTTGGTCCCATCGCAAGATGGTTCAATCCTTCGTCAACAACACAATTTCTCGGCTCATAAACGTAATTTGAAAACCAATTTCGTCAACAACACTGTTTATATAAACAAATTATTACATTAGGTTATATACGCACATGCATTATAGAAAAGAATAAAACACAAATTATTATTTCAGATTACCTAACAAACGGTGCAATCTCGGCACAATTTAGAATAATATAAGTGTGTGCTACATGAAGATCTCTATCGTCTAGCCATATTTCTACACATTTTCCAGAAGACCGACCATATTGTCTAAAAATAGATAACATTGCTTGAGAGGACTCTTGTTCGTCGCCTTCGTCATTACGAGGAACACTTTCAAATGAAATATTCACGTGGTCACTGAAATAGTGAGAGAAAAAGAACGAAGCTTCTTCTTCGATGTAAGATTTACATATCGAACCTTCAACTCGTGCTTTTTGCCTCACTTTTTTCTTTAGATGATTCAAATATCTATGCAAAATTAATTTATATTAACTTCATCTTTCAAATGCAATTAAATTACGTGATAACATATTACATACCTCTCAAATGGATACATCCATCCATATTGGACAGGACCTCGAAGTCGTGCTTCAGATGGGAGATGAACAGGTAAATGTTCCATTACATTAAAAAAACCTGGCGGAAATATTTTCTCTAATTTGCAAAGCAATATAAGAATATCCACTTCAAGTTTACGTAAACGTTGCACTTTTAAAGTAGTCGAACAAAGCTCTTTGTAAAACATACTAAGCTCCGTTACTACCTTCCAAACTTTTAACGGCAGTAGTTCTTTGAACATAAAAGGAAATAAAATTTCCATCATTATGTGACAGTCGTGACTTTTCATTCCGCTCAATCTACCATTTTTAAAGTCAACACATCTACGAAGATTTGATGATATCCCATCAGGAAATCTTAACCCTTCCACCCATTTTAACACAGCTTTAACTTGATTATTATCTAATTCGTAACATGCTTTGGGTTTTTTACTGTCATTTGGTTTCATATGAAGCTCAGGACGTTTGCATAATTCTTCTATATCACGTCTTGATTTCAAATCATCCTTCGTCTTCCCTTTCACATTCAAAATTGTGTTAAAAACATTATCAAATACATTTTTCTCATTGTGCATCACATCTATATTATGACGAAGCAGAAGATGTTTCCAATACGGCAACTCCCAAAAAATAGTTTGTTTGCACCAGTTATGAACAACTGATTTGCCTTCAATTTCTGTTTGCTCTCCAGTTTCATATATCTTTGGATAGTCCCTAACAAGTTCATATATGTCTTCGCTTGACCATATCGTCGGTGGTTGTCTGGTTTCTACTTTATTAGCTAAAAAGTTTTTCTTGTCTCCTCTGAAGGGATGATTTACATGGAGAAAATATCGATGACTGTCAAACCATGAAATTTTATTACCATGAGGTAAATAAAACGCTCGTGTTTCATCCATGCAATATGGACATGCTAGATGACCGACGGTACTCCATCCTGAAAGCATTGCATAGGCAGGAAAATCACTTATAGTCCACAACAAAGAAGCAAAGATACGAAAAATTTTCTTCTTGGACACATCGTATGTTTCTACTCCTTCGTTCCACAGTATTTTTAACTCTTCAATCAACGGTTGTAAGTATACATCGATTCCTTGTGTCGGATTGTCGGGGCCAAGAACGACAACAGTAAGAAATATATATTGCATTTTCATACACATCCATGGAGGTAAATTATACGGTGTGACGATAATGGGCCAGGATGAATATTTAGAATCAAATTGAGAAAATGGAGAAAAACCGTCCATACATAATCCTAATCTAACATTTCGACTCTCCGCTGCAAAATTTGGATACGTTTTATTGAAATGCTTTCATGCTTCTCCATCGGCCGGATGTGTCAACGTACCCTCTTCCTCCGTTCTCACACTATGCCATCTCATATTAGATGCAGTTACAGAAGATGCATATAATATTTGAAGTCTTGGAGTTATGGGTAAGTAATGCATACGCTTGTACGGAACTTCCTTCCCCTTCTTTTTTCTTGGTTTGTATCTCTCCTGGTTACAAATTTTACAATTTCTAAGGTTTGCGTCTTCTTTCCAAAACAACATGCAGCCTTTTAAACATGTATCTATTTTCTGATAAGGTAAACCAAAAGCCGACATAAGTTTTTAACTTCATAGTGATTTTCACACGTTAGATTATCGGGCGGCATATGTCTTTTTGCAGCTTGTACAACAGCCGTAAACCCAGCTTCAGTGATGTTGTATTTTGACTTCATCGCAATGTATTCTGCGATTACTGACAGCTGAGTGCCGCTTTTACAACCATCCCAAATAGGTTTCTTAGCAGCATCTAGTAAATCATAATTTTTTTTGCTTCAATATTTGGTTCTTCAACATTTCCATCATCGTCGTCAACTTCAACCATAGGAAACATTGATCGTGCTGCATCTTCGACCATATTTTCTATACGGGTCGTCCTAACTATTTCGTTAACGACACTTTCACACTCTACAGAAGTATTTGCTACAACTTCTCCATGCCGATCCCAAACATAATACTCGGGTACGAAACCGTTTTTGCACAAATGAACTTTCACAATATCTGGTAACAAATACTTCAAATGTCTACACTTACTACACGGACAACGAATTTCTGGATCGTTTCCGTTATTACTTAAAGTGAATTCAACAAACACGTTTATACCATTATAAAATCTTCTTTTATTGAGCCCCTCCGTCCTTTTCTTTGGTACATCCATCTCCTCCGAACAACAAAATAATCAATCATTTTTTCTATTTGAGAAAATTAGAAGTTCAAAATTTAATATTTATTTTCAAGAATACAAATTCGAAAAAGATTATTTTCATGGTCGTATAATATTTGAATTTAAAGAACAACTTCACAAATTTAAAAATATTTTCAAATAGGGCACATTTTATTTTTTAACGTATCGATATAAAAAATTGTATAAATTTTTTTTCCATGGTCAGTCATCCTACTTTCCATTACAAACACAGTAGGCATTTATATTACTTCGTCTCAAACGATTCAACAAAATTTCGGCAGCATTTCCCTTTTGTTCCCTGCATTGTACACAAATGCGTGTACGCAGGAAACAAAAAAGAAAAGTTAGGCTGAAATTTTATGAACCGTTTGGGACGAAGTAGTATACAAAATGTAAATGCTTACTGTGTTCATAACTTGTCCAATACAGGGACAAATCCAACAAACATTGTACCAGATGAATATAAATGGTCGTTTTTTGAAAAAAAAAACGACTATTTATATAACGATCATGTACATCACTCGTCAGACGGGGCCAAAAACTGTCTAAGGGACATTAGTTAATTAAATGTGTGCATTTTACGAAAAAATACAGTTTTACTAACTGTTCACATTTACAAAAAAATATTTTAATTTAACACATTTATTCGACGTATTCCATCAACTTAAGGCTCGTTCGACGCATTTTTGTTGTTGCATAAGTCAATACGTGCACAATATAATATTCCTAGCTCGTGCATTCATTTTATCTTAGTCCAACTAACACAATACAATGATAGCAATGCTACACACATATACAATGGTACAACCAAGGCATACACAACGATTTCCATATACACGAACAAGCCCAAATTATACATGTTTTTCACAATTTCACGATAAAAGATGAAATAGGTATATCATGGAATGCTAGAAACTATTATAACACAATTGGAAACAATTTTAATCACCAATTAGCCCTAATTTATCAATTTATGCAAATATAGAATTAGGGTAAAAACTTAATTTTTCTCGAAAATAAGAGATTATACCTTAGCTGGAGAGCAAGAGGTGTTGAATTCACAGCGGGGAGGAGGAAAAAGCATTAAATCAGCGATTGGAGGTCGAAAATGGTGATTTGGGGGTTTTTTTTGAAATTTTGAGGTGGCTGGAAAATGAGGAAGAAAGGCTCGGCTGGGAGCTGTATCTCGATAATTTCTGACGGCTTCCGACGGCCGCCGACGGCCCGTCGGAAGCCGTCGGAAAATGGCCGTCGGAAGCCGTCGCTCCCACCTGTCGCTATTTGACCTTTTTCTAGTAGTGTCTACATTACCCCTATTTTCATAATCCATAATTAATGAATCATAATGTACCAATCCGCATTTTTATTTATTAAAGTAATAATTCTAAACAAAATTTACCATTAGTTAAAACTCAAGGTGAATCCTATTTTAAATTCATATTTTTTTAAAGAAAAAATATATTCAAATATCAATTTTCCTTGAGAATACATTTTATACATTTATTTATTTTGAAAATCATCTTCTTAAAATTAGTTGTTTCATCAAAAAAGACCAAATACGTCCACTAGAGATCCGATAGACCGTAGGACATGTAATGTGATCCTAGCGCTAGTTTTTAAGACTGATTGGATCTCTAGTTAGCAAAAAGTGCGTTCTAGTGCTTTTATAGTATCCGGACAAAAGACAATATGTGAGAAATATTACCGGATTCTACTCTAACTTCGATCATAAATCCCAAACAATTTATACCATAAAGGAAAAATAGATTAATAGATGCAATAGTGATGTAGCAAAAGTAAATGACACATAAGATACTATGGTGGTTCAATAATCTCTAGTCTATATCCATTTGATTTATCTATTGCTATTGTTTCTTTTAGTTGGTTACGAGGCTTTGAGACCAAAAGTACAAAGAAACCGTTCAAATCTTAATTTGATCGTAATCTTAATGTATTATGATCTTAACACTATAAACAAGGGATTTGAGGATTACCCCCCTCTTCTTTAGGTGCATGAAAGAAAAACCATGATTATATACATTTGATCAAGTTTCATAATCCACAATTAATGAATTATAAAGTAGCAATCTCCATTTTTATATATTAAAATACTACTCTGGACAAAATTTTCCAGTAATTTAAAATCAAGATGAATCCTATTTTAAATTCATATTTTAAAAAAAAATTGTATCTAAAAATCAAATTTCCTTCGGAATACATTTTATACATTTATTTATTTTGTAAATCATTTTCTTTAAAATTAATTGTTGCATCAAAAAAGACCAAACACCTCGACTATAGATCTGGTGGAGCATAGGACCCCACAATGTGACTCTGGCGCTAGTTTTTTAAGAAGGATCGGATCTCTAGTTAGCAGAAAAGTGTGTTCTAGTGCTTTTATATTATCTGGATAAAAAATAATATGTGAGAAATACAAATTTAGATCATAAGTCCCGAACAATTTATACTATGGAGAAAAAAGAGATTAAATGATGTAATAATGTTAGAATGATACCTAAATTTCATTCGCGATTTGAAGAAGATGCCAAGGAGGAGACCAAAACCCTAGGTCATGGTGATGGTTGAAGCAAATCATAGATGGAAGGAAGCTGTGTTGAATTTTTGATCGGTGTTGAGGAAGAAGAGGTCTCGTTCGATGATTTGGAGAATAGGAAGTTCGTTCGGTAGAAGAGTTCGTTCGGAGAAGAAGCAATGCCAAACGAAATGTTGACGAGGAAGAAGTCGCAGTGCTTGGAAGGATTTGGAGCGGTGATTTGCCGAACAAGATATTTCGTTCGGTGTTTTGCCGAACGAAAATTTTCGTTCGGTATTTTGATACATGGTCCAAATTTTCCGCTCGGCGTTTTGCCGAACCAAACCGGATGCATGTCGAACCAAACCCCAGGGCTACTATATAGCAGCTACCCCTCCTCATTTCTTCACTAGATAAATATGGGAGCTTCTGGACAACAATGGCAGCCGAAATTGAGAGCTAATTTCAGCCAATTTCAGAGCCGTCCTAGAAAGCTGAAACTCTATAGAATTTTGTCTGTATTGTAAATTCTTCTTATGTATAGCCTCCAAAAGTGAATCATTCTTGTAACTCTAATCTTTCAGTGATTAATAAAATCTCATCTCCCCAAGTGGACGTACACTGCCCAGCGGTAGTGGAACCACTATAAATACTGGTGTTATTTTTCTCTTCTGCATTGCATAGATCTATGACCATCTGTTCTGGTGTTCATCTTTTGTTTGTTCCGTCTCACTACAATCACGATCCAATTGTTTTCCACTGCATTAGATTTTTTATTCTCTTAGACTGATCATCTGAAGAGATTTTCCCCAACAGTCTGGTATCAAAGCTGCAAGGTTGATTGAGGAGTGCTAGACACTATGGCAGGAGATGAAGCAACTCCAGTTGTTACAAGACCCTATACTAGAGGATGTATATCGCGTCAGGATCACAATTGGCAATTGAGAAATGAAATGGGGATAAAGACTTCGAGAAGTGGCAATGGAGGATGAAGGTTGTTCTAATGAGGAATGAAGTTCATCCAGTAGTGTTTGCCCCTGAGGAGTTGACGGCTGACATCTCAGTCGTGGAAAGGAAAGAGATGGAGAAATTGGCGTTTACTACTTTATAGCTATCTATGGGAGAAAATGTCATCTTAGATATTAGCAGTGAGACCACTGCTAGGGGCATTTGGAACAGGCTAGAAAGTCTCTACTTGAAGAAATCTATGACTAATCGTCTGATATTGCTGAAGACATTTTTCAGCATGCGGATGAGAGAGAGTACTTCAGTGAAGGAACATCCTAATTTCTTTGATGATCTCGTGATGAAGATGAAGACTGTTGACTTGAAGATGGATGAGGAGCAAATGGCAATGATTCTTTTGTGTTCTCTTCCAGAGCGTTACACAAGTTTCGCTAACAGCCTTATCTTCGCTAGAGACACATTGATAGTGGAAGATGTGAAGTCAGGCCTTCTATCTGAGGGCTTGAGAGATCAGATGAAGGAGATAAGTGAAGGAAGTAGAGGTGGAAGTAGTAGTCACGGCCTATTTGTTGAAAGATGTAGAGATGATAAGAAGAATTGGCACTCTAGAGGGCGTTCCAAGTCCAGGAAGCCCGGTAATGGCAGGAGAGGAAAGTCTAAGGATGGAAAGTGCTTTATCTGCAAGAAACCTGGTCATTGGAAAAATGATTGTCACATACCGAAATTTTCGACTTTCGAAAATTCGACATCGATACTCACTTTATCGACTGCCGAGCAATCGAGTGCCGGAAACTCCAATAGTGAGGGTTTTAAGAAAAAGAAAAAGGCAGAAGAAGATAGAAGAAGAAGAGAAGAAGAAAGAACAAGAGAACAACATCAGAACAGAAACAGAAAACAATATCAGAATCTCACATATCGCAGCGGAACAATATATAATAGATAATCACTAGTCTTTTAAAACAAAGAACTATATCAGTTTATACATACATCAATCAGAGTCAATATACAACTCAATACAACAATGGACAGTTATATAAACTTGTCCTCATACAGAATACACAGCGGAATAAATATATCAGATACAAATACTACGTCTCGTCATCCAGCTTATCTCCAAAGCTCCAGAATATCCAGAATATCCTGATAATATAACTCTAGGCTGCCCGTGTGGAAATTGGTGGGCACCCAGAGTTTAGAAGGGAACAATAAACTCCGAGTCAGTCATGGTGACTGGTGTGAGATCGTAAAACAGTTATTCTTTAAAAATAAACAGCAGAGAATTTTAAAGTCAATTCGCAATGCTTTTGGAAAATGAAACTACCATAAGACCTCCCGCCACACACACAATGCAAACGCAGACTTGGAGGAGATTTCTTCTTATGATAGTCAAAGATGCTTACTACGCGAAAATCAAATTCTTTTTGATATTATTATTAGTGCATAGTGTAGAAAACATTTCGAAAGTAGAATATAAATCTTAGCCAGCATAGGTACCATTATAGTATGCTTGCTATAGCTGCCATATTAGATGGCAGGTTCTACAACTAAAACCGTACAAGTCTCGTATTGTTTCTTTGGATTTCCAACAAATGGTCAGGCTAAGGAACTTCCTATCCACGATGGGTACGTCCCTGGAATAGACGACCCAAGAACCTAACCGGATCTCTGCCAACACAAGGCCGGGTTACCTCTGCAAAAATAGGTAACTACTGACACGCGTATGTCATCCCCCGATCGTAACCGATCTTCCCGAGGATCCCCGATTCGCAACAAACCACATAGATAATAATAATGCAGTAACCACAGAGGTTAAATATCTGGGCTCCATACCATGATACCACCTTTATCCAGAAGGAATGACATACACTAAGGGGCGCTACTCCCTAGAACCTTGCCGCATCCTTCCTGTTTCGACCATTTCCGGGGTGTGAGGCTCGACGAAGTCTCGTCCACAAAGCTACGCTTTCTCAAAAAAACCCTGCTTCGGGTCAAACAAAATGATCAACCTATGATCACAAAGATATACGATCAAACAAATGATCATATCACAAATTATCAAACACTGATCATTTCACAGCAACACTCAGTATGCCACGTTACCAAATTGGGATATATCGCTGATGAATTTCAACTACATAACCTCTGAGCTCGTACGTCTCAGAGAAGGGTGTTAAGCTAAGAGAATAAATTCTCCGCCACCAACAGAAATGTATTTGAAAGAAATCAGCTTTATATCTCAAATTGTAACGTCAGACACACAATCCATACAAGTCTGTTCCAGGATCGAACAGAACCGAAGGCACTTCTCACGAAGCCCTTGCATATCCGGATAAATTTCTAATCACGTCCGGACTTCCCGTCACTAAGGGTGATAAAACCTCTAAATCGGAGATCAGCCGATGTAGAGTAACTCGACGGTAATCCTTCCGTTTTCAAAAATATCTGGTCTTCAACACCGGTCTTCGAATGCAATTCATAACGACTTATCACATATTCGGAATGGGTTATACGACCCCATGGTCCTTTCCCGGCTAACCCGAATAGTGAGCGATTATTCAAAAACAAGTGTGGCATTCAAATTCATCCAATTCACAACAAATACCTATCTAAAGGTAATTATTGATAGTCGGTTATTTAACTATCAATAAAGATGCGCAACATCATCAGATTCCAAATAATTTTCCAAATTATTTCATCTTCCAAAATATCTTCCACTAGATATAAAATTTCCACACTTAATCTTTTGAAAACAATTTCAAATCAATTTCCACATTTCATTTTATCTTTGAAGATAAAATCTCAAAATAGTTCATTTCATATTGGAAAAGCATTTCCATACTTATTTAAAAATAAGCATTTCACAAATCTATTTATTTTCAACATTTGAAAATATTCGATATACTTAAATCAATATTAAGTATATATTTCATTCTTTAAGGAAACCATTTACTATAACAACATTTATTTGAGTCAAAACGAATGTTACGTAAAACATCGTTACGACGACTCGAAATCACTAGTATAGGGATTCGGATATTAGATAGATATATAAATCCCAATACTACATAAAACATTTCCTTTCGGAAATCATTTACTATAACAACAGTGTTATAGTCCACCATTTCCTTAAGTTTCTCGAAAACGTCTATTTCAACAATAAATGTTGAAATCTATGGTTTCGATTCGTAATACATTTTAAAACATCTTTAAAATGTTTAACTTCATTTTTAATATCACTTCTTCAAAAATGAATCCATTTTATTCAATAATATATTCACTGTCCAAAATCGTGAATATACTTCACTTAACCAAATTTCAATCATTTCTACACATTTATTTCAAGAATTATCCACTATCCAAAATCGTGGATAAGATTCCCTTAACAACCTCCTATATTAAATTCATCCAATTTGATTGATTCTCGGATTTATAAAACAACGTTTATAAATTCCATTTTCTATTTTCTATAACAACTCCGGTTTATAAATCTCATTTTATTAACTTCTAAAATTCACTTATAAGAATAAGTGATTTCGGATTTATAAACAACGTTTATAAATCGCATTTGTACTTTATAACGTTTTCAACTTTTAAAAGAATCATTTATGAACAAATTCGATCAATATTCCATTTAACGGCAACAATCCAAGTTATAAGTAAATTACTTATAAATCCTTTATTCTACAACTTCATTCATTTTTTTACTTCACAATATAAATCTATTAATTTCATTCACTTATGAAATCCATTTATACTTCTTTTCAACACTTATAAAATTCGTTTTATAAGTCCAATATTTTGATTTATAAAATATCAATTTTATAAATCTTTCTATACAAATCGTTTATAGTTATTCAAAAATCCCAACTTAAACCATTTTATAAATAAATCGACTTTTATTTCAAAAACGACACTTCGGTTATATTTCACTAAAAATTTTAACTTTTATAACTTTAAAATTTTACGTTTTTAAATCGATTCAAAAATTCCATAAAACGTATATTTTCAAAAATCACTTTAAAAACCCTTTTAAAGTAAAAGTCGTTATTTTTACATATCAAAACTGAATCTGATGATGCAACAGCATCAATTAGTCCATCACAACAGTCAATATCATATATCATCATATGATAACAGAATATATATCAACATATGTAAATAAATAAATACAGTCGAGGAATCCAGTTGGATCCCTCCAACCTGTTTCCCTACATCCAAAGACGTTAGCACAATACCAATTCCGCTCCAGTACGGAATTATCGCGGTATATGGGTTTTATAAAAATCCGCTTACTAACGGCGCAATAGGGTCTCATCCGCTATACGAGGCGGGAAATCAATCAATCCAATATATACATATGCCAATATGTATATATTGCTATATATAGATATATATCCTAAAATATCTAATATCAACAATCCAAATAGACAATCAAACAATAACTGAAAATTCCACTTTTCAATTTGAGTGAGAAAATAATCTCACCTTAGCTTTTAATTTGCCATCCAATTTCCAATCCTTCTTTTGTTTTCTCCAATTTTAACCTTGTATAAATAATTTTATAAAATTCATTAATATTCTAAATAATCGAATAATTAAATTTCCATTTCAACAAATTTAATCCAACCTTTACTTTATAAAATATCTTTATCGATTTATTAAATAAGTTCATTAACAGCTTAACCCCATATTAAATTGTTTAAATAACATTAGTAATCCAACAAATGAATATATCACATTATTTAACAGATTTTTCTTTACTGCTTCAAAATTTATTTTCCGCATATTCATATTAAATAAAATTCTAACTTCTTATTGGAAATATCATTTTCTAATATATATTTACATTTGAATTCCTTTTCTGTAAATCACCTTTTTGTTTACTGTAAATATTTAAAACGGCATAAAATTATTTCTATTTCTTCGAAAGGATAAATGAATAAATTTGCAAAATTATACTTACAGTCGAATACGAGACCAACTGAAGCCCAGCCGACATCGACGACGCCATCTCGCGATGCCCGAGAACCCATGGCCACGCACGCGACTTCGTGTTGTCGCCTCCGCGCCTTGTCGCCGCTATTGCGATCGAGCTCGTGACCATCCCCAACCCAAATCGCGAGTTGAATTTCCTGCCTCGCAAACAAAACTCCATCGTCCAGCTCGACGCCATCATCGTCCTTCGCGACTTCGAGTTGCCACAAACGCGCCTCCATCCACGCGCGCTCAGGCGAGTCGTGCCCACGATTTCAATTTCCACCAACAACTCACACGCGAACCCTAGTCACGACCCACAGAGGAGCTGCCGCCGCTTCGACCCATGCTACCCCCTCCCTTGACGCATCTCGCGTTCGACCTTGGCTCACGCGCCTTCGATCGGTTTTGAATTGATTTTAGAGGCTCGCGACTTGAATTCTATTGACGGAGACCATAAATTTCTATCGAACATAAATTTCGAGATCTGCTTTTAAGAAGATAACAAGGCTCGGTTTTGTTTTAAAGAGGGAGGGTGGTAATTTAAAATCGAACGAGATATGGCCTGCACGATTTGGTATCGTGATTTCTTGCGTGATTGTTGGCGTGAATTAAGGGAACGAACGTGTATATGTTTGACCAAATTTAAGTTTAAATTTAAATTCGAATTCGAATAAATTTCGATGCGTCTTCCTGTCGTGTGCTCACATATAAACTTCGAAAAATACGAAATTTGAAGTCCGACAATAATTCAATATTACGGACCCAATGGAACTGGTTTCGTTGAATTCCGAGACTGTGCCTCGGACGACTACTTTTAAATATCGATACGAACGATATAATTCTCAAAACTGAACAAAACAGTTTTAAATTCGATTCTGAAGCTTCTGTTATCTTCAGTAATATCAACACGAATTTTAAAAGCTTCCGAAATATTTTTCTTCGACTTTAAATTGAAGATTCAAATTTTCATTCAGGTTTCGATTGATTAAATTTTATAATTTAATCGCCAAATTCAAATTTATATCGGGGATTCAAATTAAATCGTCGTTCAAATATTTAAAATTAATTAAATATCCTCAATTTAATTTGTTCGAAATTCTGGGTCGTTACAGACTTCCCTCCTTAAAAGAATTTCGTGCTCGAAATTACAAGTCAGGAAAAGTGGTCCTTAACTCGTCTACTATCTTTCACAATCTAATAGTCTTATCAATTTATCAAAACAGATCTTTCTAGTAAAGATTCGTTATCATTTCAACTAGCTTCCAACTTCAATTATAAGTTCCAAACAACATTGTTTACTTCAAAATTCAAATTCGAGTTTAAATTCAAATTTTAACTTTCAAAATTTCTCAAAAAATTTCTAACACCCTAAATTTCCGGAAAATTTCGCCAGCGTCTCCTTTGCGCGGCTAATACGGTACGACTACAAAACGTCCCTACGGACTCTCAGATTTCAAAAAGAAAAAGAAAAAGCCAAGCGGCTAGAGGAGAAATCAGTAAAAACTCATATTATAATTTAAGTACATACCTTTTGTCGAGCAATTCAAATTCTCTTCTAAATTAAAATCCCAATTCCTTTACACCTGTATATCTACTAGCCATTATATCTAGTTACAGCATTCAAACTATTTTGCAAATTCTATTACAAAATTTCAAATATAACTGCTTATATCATCTTTAAGTTCATTACTGAAGTTATATATTCAATTTTTACATTTCGAATTTCATTTGAATTCCATTCACAATCCCAATCTAATTTGGATTCGGTTCAACTTCTGAATATTGAATTTTATCAGCTTTCTTTAATTCATTTATTCACGTTTGTTTTCAACATTCAGTTCTAATTCCAGTTTTATCTTCATTCAATCATCAACTTAGAATAATTTCAATATCAGATTTTACTTAAGAATTTCGCTCTTCATTTCTTAGGTTCAATATAAATATTCTATATACACATGATATTTATTTTCAATTTACCACTTCGGTTAAATTTACTTATCTTTAAACTGGATTTCCAATTTCCATACGAATTTTAATTCATCTTTCATTTACAATTATTCAATTCAATTCATTTGCTTAAAAATTTGAAATGAGTTTCAACATTTAATTTCACTTTCATTAAATTGATTCGCTTGTATTTACATTCATTTAACTTCATCCTTTAAGTTAAATTTATTCTATCAAAATTTAAATTGTATAAGTTATATCTTAATATAGCATTCCAGAGTCTTACCATCATTTCAAAGCCGTTTTGAAAACGAATCAAATTATCTTTTGGATTTCAAAAACAAAACCCAAACCTTTCAAACAACTTCCATTTAAAACAATTTGGCAGCAATTTCTCTTCTGGACACCCGAAAATGAACATTGATAATGCTGCAGTCATTACCGAAGTTATTTTCCAGCGACCGAAAAGAGTTTAGAGCTTTCCATCTCTTCAAAATTTTTTTCAAACCCTTTGAAATTCATTTTCAAATCAAAAAGATTTAAACTTCCAAATCTCCAAAATTTTCAAATCCTTTTCAAAACATTTCCAAAAACTTCTCTGGAATTCCGTTTCAAATTACAAATCACATTTATAATTTACATTCTTAAATTTCGTTCGTATATGAATTTTACTTCTCAAATCTTTGGTTATTACTTTGTTTCTTATTCAATTTCCATATAACAATGATAATATGTTAATGTTATTATTTCCTAACAACCAAGCATCCATATACTATGATAATTCATAGAAAACCATTTCTTTTCTATACAAAAATAGTTTTGGGCAAAATTATCTCTTTTACCCTATTTTAAAACAATACTGTGCCGAATTGTTCTATTCGAGTGTTAGAGATCCCTATCAATGATCGTTAATTACTCGTATTGACCAGAATCCATATAGCACTCAATAAACCAATCATCACAATATAAAACAATTTTTTTATATTCACTAACAAATACGCGCTCATATCTATTATTACACTCAACTCATTCTAGAGTACTACTGACTCTATCTCTAATGAGTAACACCCAACAGAGCAGGGTTGTCGCTTAACCATATGCTCTGATACCACTTTGTCACATACCGAAATTTTCGACTTTCGAAAATTCGACATCGATACTCACTTTATCGACTGCCGAGCAATCGAGTGCCGGAAACTCCAATAGTGAGGGTTTTAAGAAAAAGAAAAAGGCAGAAGAAGATAGAAGAAGAAGAGAAGAAGAAAGAACAAGAGAACAACATCAGAACAGAAACAGAAAACAATATCAGAATCTCACATATCGCAGCGGAACAATATATAATAGATAATCACTAGTCTTTTAAAACAAAGAACTATATCAGTTTATACATACATCAATCAGAGTCAATATACAACTCAATACAACAATGGACAGTTATATAAACTTGTCCTCATACAGAATACACAGCGGAATAAATATATCAGATACAAATACTACGTCTCGTCATCCAGCTTATCTCCAAAGCTCCAGAATATCCAGAATATCCTGATAATATAACTCTAGGCTGCCCGTGTGGAAATTGGTAGGCACCCAGAGTTTAGAAGGGAACAATAAACTCCGAGTCAGTCATGGTGACTGGTGTGAGATCGTAAAACAGTTATTCTTTAAAAATAAACAGCAGAGAATTTTAAAGTCAATTCGCAATGCTTTTGGAAAATGAAACTACCATAAGACCTCCCGCCACACACACAATGCAAACGCAGACTTGGAGGAGATTTCTTCTTATGATAGTCAAAGATGCTTACTACGCGAAAATCAAATTCTTTTTGATATTATTATTAGTGCATAGTGTAGAAAACATTTCGAAAGTAGAATATAAATCTTAGCCAGCATAGGTACCATTATAGTATGCTTGCTATAGCTGCCATATTAGATGGCAGGTTCTACAACTAAAACCGTACAAGTCTCGTATTGTTTCTTTGGATTTCCAACAAATGGTCAGGCTAAGGAACTTCCTATCCACGATGGGTACGTCCCTGGAATAGACGACCCGAGAACCTAACCGAATCTCTGCCAACACAAGGCCGGGTTACCTCTGCAAAAATAGGTAACTACTGACACGCGTATGTCATCCCCCGATCGTAACCGATCTTCCCGAGGATCCCCGATTCGCAACAAACCACATAGATAATAATAATGCAGTAACCACAGAGGTTAAATATCTGGGCTCCATACCATGATACCACCTTTATCCAGAAGGAATGACATACACTAAGGGGCGCTACTCCCTAGAACCTTGCCGCATCCTTCCTGTTTCGACCATTTCCGGGGTGTGAGGCTCGACGAAGTCTCGTCCACAAAGCTACGCTTTCTCAAAAAAACCCTGCTTCGGGTCAAACAAAATGATCAACCTATGATCACAAAGATATAAGATCAAACAAATGATCATATCACAAATGATCAAACACTGATCATTTCACAGCAACACTCAGTATGCCACGTTACCAAATTGGGATATATCGCTGATGAATTTCAACTACATAACCTCTGAGCTCGTACGTCTCAGAGAAGGGTGTTAAGCTAAGAGAATAAATTCTCCGCCACCAACAGAAATGTATTTGAAAGAAATCAGCTTTATATCTCAAATTGTAACGTCAGACACACAATCCATACAAGTCTGTTCCAGGATCGAACAGAACCGAAGGCACTTCTCACGAAGCCCTTGCATATCCGGATAAATTTCTAATCACGTCCGGACTTCCCGTCACTAAGGGTGATAAAACCTCTAAATCGGAGATCAGCCGATGTAGAGTAACTCGACGGTAATCCTTCCGTTTTCAAAAATATCCGGTCTTCAACACCGGTCTTCGAATGCAATTCATAACGACGTATCACATATTCGGAATGGGTTATACGACCCCATGGTCCTTTCCCGGCTAACCCGAATAGTGAGCGATTATTCAAAAACAAGTGTGGCATTCAAATTCATCCAATTCACAACAAATACCTATCTAAAGGTAATTATTGATAGTCGGTTATTTAACTATCAATAAAGATGCGCAACATCATCAGATTCCAAATAATTTTCCAAATTATTTCATCTTCCAAAATATCTTCCACTAGATATAAAATTTCCACACTTAATCTTTTGAAAACAATTTCAAATCAATTTCCACATTTCATTTTATCTTTGAAGATAAAATCTCAAAATAGTTCATTTCATATTGGAAAAGCATTTCCATACTTATTTAAAAATAAGCATTTCACAAATCTATTTATTTTCAACATTTGAAAATATTCGATATACTTAAATCAATATTAAGTATATATTTCATTCTTTAAGGAAACCATTTACTATAACAACATTTATTTGAGTCAAAACGAATGTTACGTAAAACATCGTTACGACGACTCGAAATCACTAGTATAGGGATTCGGATATTAGATAGATATATAAATCCCAATACTACATAAAACATTTCCTTTCGGAAATCATTTACTATAACAATAGTGTTATAGTCCACCATTTCCTTAAGTTTCTCGAAAACGTCTATTTCAACAATAAATGTTGAAATCTATGGTTTCGATTCGTAATACATTTTAAAACATCTTTAAAATGTTTAACTTCATTTTTAATATCACTTCTTCAAAAATGAATCCATTTTATTCAATAATATATTCACTGTCCAAAATCGTGAATATACTTCACTTAACCAAATTTCAATCATTTCTACACATTTATTTCAAGAATTATCCACTATCCAAAATCGTGGATAAGATTCCCTTAACAACCTCCTATATTAAATTCATCCAATTTGATTGATTCTCGGATTTATAAAACAACGTTTATAAATTCCATTTTCTATTTTCTATAACAACTCCGGTTTATAAATCTCATTTTATTAACTTCTAAAATTCACTTATAAGAATAAGTGATTTCGGATTTATAAACAACGTTTATAAATCGCATTTGTACTTTATAACGTTTTCAACTTTTAAAAGAATCATTTATGAACAAATTCGATCAATATTCCATTTAACGGCAACAATCCAAGTTATAAGTAAATTACTTATAAATCCTTTATTCTACAACTTCATTCATTTTTTTACTTCACAATATAAATCTATTAATTTCATTCACTTATGAAATCCATTTATACTTCTTTTCAACACTTATAAAATTCGTTTTATAAGTCCAATATTTTGATTTATAAAATATCAACTTTATAAATCTTTCTATACAAATCGTTTATAGTTATTCAAAAATCCCAACTTAAACCATTTTATAAATAAATCGACTTTTATTTCAAAAACGACACTTCGGTTATATTTCACTAAAAATTTTAACTTTTATAACTTTAAAATTTTACGTTTTTAAATCGATTCAAAAATTCCATAAAACGTATATTTTCAAAAATCACTTTAAAAACCCTTTTAAAGTAAAAGTCGTTATTTTTACATATCAAAACTGAATCTGATGATGCAACAGCATCAATTAGTCCATCACAACAGTCAATATCATATATCATCATATGATAACAGAATATATATCAACATCTGTAAATAAATAAATACAGTTGAGGAATCCAGTTGGATCCCTCCAACCTGTTTCCCTACATCCAAAGATGTTAGCACAATACCAATTCCGCTCCAGTACGGAATTATCGCGGTATATGGGTTTTATAAAAATCCGCTTACTAACGGCGCAATAGGGTCTCATCCGCTATACGAGGTGGGAAATCAATCAATCCAATATATACATATGCCAATATGTATATATTGCTATATATAGATATATATCCTAAAATATCTAATATCAACAATCCAAATAGACAATCAAACAATAACTGAAAATTCCACTTTTCAATTTGAGTGAGAAAATAATCTCACCTTAGCTTTTAATTTGCCATCCAATTTCCAATCCTTCTTTTGTTTTCTCCAATTTTAACCTTGTATAAATAATTTTATAAAATTCATTAATATTCTAAATAATCGAATAATTAAATTTCCATTTCAACAAATTTAATCCAACCTTTACTTTATAAAATATCTTTATCGATTTATTAAATAAGTTCATTAACAGCTTAACCCCATATTAAATTGTTTAAATAACATTAGTAATCCAACAAATGAATATATCGCATTATTTAACAGATTTTTCTTTACTGCTTCAAAATTTATTTTCCGCATATTCATATTAAATACAATTCTAACTTCTTATTGGAAATATCATTTTCTAATATATATTTACATTTAAATTCCTTTTCTATAAATCACCTTTTTGTTTACTGTAAATATTTAAAACGGCATAAAATTATTTCTATTTCTTCGAAAGGATAAATGAATAAATTTGCAAAATTATACTTACAGTCGAATACGAGACCAACTGAAGCCCAGCCGACATCGACGACGCCATCTCGCGATGCCCGAGAACCCATGGCCACGCACGCGACTTCGTGCTGTCGCCTCCGCGCCTTGTCGCCGCTATTGCGATCGAGCTCGTGACCATCCCCAACCCAAATCGCGAGTTGAATTTCCTGCCTCGCAAACGAAACTCCATCGTCCAGCTCGACGCCATCATCGTCCTTCGCGACTTCGAGTTGCCACAAACGCGCCTCCATCCACGCGCGCTCAGGTGAGTCATGCCCACGATTTCAATTTCCACCAACAACTCACACGCGAACCCTAGTCGCGACCCACAGAGGAGCTGCCGCCGCTTCGACCCGTGCTACCCCCTCCCTTGACGCATCTCGCGTTCGAGGCCTGGCTCACGCGCCTTCGATCGGTTTTGAATTGATTTTAGAGGCTCGCGACTTGAATTCTTTTGACGGAGACCATAAATTTCTATCGAACATAAATTTCGAGATCTGCTTTTAAGAAGATAACAAGGCTCGGTTTTGTTTTAAAGAGGGAGGGTGGTAATTTAAAATCGAACGAGATATGGCCTGCACGATTTGGTATCGTGATTTCTTGCGTGATTGTTGGCGTGAATTAAGGGAACGAACGTGTATATGTTTGACCAAATTTAAGTTTAAATTTAAATTCGAATTCGAATAAATTTCGATGCGTCTTCCTGTCGTGTGCTCGCATATAAACTTCGAAAAATACGAAATTTGAAGTCCGACAATAATTCAATATTACGGACCCAATGGAACTGGTTTCGTTGAATTCCGAGACTGTGCCTCGGACGACTACTTTTAAATATCGATACGAACGATATAATTCTCAAAACTGAACAAAACAGTTTTAAATTCGATTCTGAAGCTTCTGTTATCTTCAGTAATATCAACACGAATTTTAAAAGCTTCCGAAATATTTTTCTTCGACTTTAAATTGAAGATTCAAATTTTCATTCAGGTTTCGATTGATTAAATTTTATAATTTAATCTCCAAATTCAAATTTATATCGGGGATTCAAATTAAATCGTCGTTCAAATATTTAAAATTAATTAAATATCCTCAATTTAATTTGTTCGAAATTCTGGGTCGTTACAATGATTGTCCAGATTTGAAGAAGAAAGAAGAAGATGGATCTTCATCATTTGTGGTGGAGAAGTCTGTATCTGACGATGTGTTGTCTGCAGCAGTGTCGGATGTCTCAGACCATTAGGTGTTGGACTC
Organism: Allium fistulosum; assembly: GCA_030737815.1. Lineage (NCBI taxonomy): Eukaryota > Viridiplantae > Streptophyta > Magnoliopsida > Asparagales > Amaryllidaceae > Allium > Allium fistulosum. Next base: position 76,323,919 of record CM060904.1, on the reverse strand, counting down.
GGGGGCGTCTTTCCATATGACGCCTAATAAGGATTACTTCAATTCTTTCGTTGGACGAGAGGGAAGCTCTATTCTTATGGGTAATGATGCTAGTTATAGAGCAATGAGTGAAGGTACAGTGAGGATCAGGATGTTTGACGGAGTGATACGCACTTTGAAAGGTGTCTGGTATGTTCCAGGTCTTCGGAAGTCCTTAATTTCTTTAGGACAATTAGCATCTTTGGGATGCAAGGTAACTATCGAGAAGGATAGTCTGAAAGTTTCGAAAGGTGCACTAGTTATTATGAAAGGAGATGTGTTCCGAAATCTGTATTTGCTAAAAGGAACCACAATTCTTGGAGAGTCGTGTGTTGGAGTCGATTGTTCTCGTGCATTGGATGTCACAAAGATTTGGCATCTCAGGTTGGATCATATTTCAAAGAAGAGCTTAGAGTTGCTTCGAAGACGGAAGATGATCAAAGGAGGAAGCTTCGACAAGATGGATTTTTGCCAGGAGAGTGTGTTAAGCAAGCAAACTAAAGTATCTTTTGGAGTTGGACTCCATAGATCGAGGCGAGTACTTGAGTACGTGCATATAGATGTTTGGGGACCGGTTGCTACTCCTTCTCTTGGAGGAGCAAAGTATTTTATCTCTTTCATTGATGAGTTTTCTCGAAAAGTATGGGTGTATGTGATGAAGGCCAAATCAGAGAGTTTTAAGAAGTCTAGAGACTGGAAAGTGCTTGTTGAGAACCAATCTGGTTCTAGGTTGAAGGTGCTGAGATCTGATAATGGCGGTTCTCTAGGGAGCTCCTCGACTTTTGTAGACAACATGGAATTCAGAGACATTTCACTACACCCGGAGATCCGCAATCAAATGGGGTTGCAGAAAGGATGAACATGACTCTACTGGAGAAGGCTCATTGCTTGAGATTAACGGCGGGCTTGTCTAGAGGCTTTTGGGCTGAGGCATTATCAACTGCGGCGCATATCATAAATCGAATTCCGTGCTTAGCCATAGATGGGAAGATTCCAGAGGAGAAGTAGAGAGGTAAAGCAGTGTATCTTGGTTACTTCCGAATTTTTGGTTGTCTTGTGTACGTTCACCATACAGGTGATGACAAGCTGGAGGCTATAGCATACAAGGGCATACTAATGAGATACATCGATGGTATCAAAGGGTATCGAATTTGGAACCTTATTGATCGAAAGATTGTTCATTCCAGACATGTTATTTTTGATGAGTCTACTATGTTTAATCCAAAGGAGAAGCTACCTACCACATCAGAAGATTCTGATAGGCCTAAGGAGATGGAAGAAGTTCCCGTATTCCAGCCAAAAAGTAGAGTTGTTGTTGATGCTGTCGAAGAAAACGCAGTTGATGGAACATTATAGGATAGTCCACAGGTACCTTCTAGTAGTGATGGTGATGTGCATGAATCTAGTGGAAGTTCAGTTCAAGGTGGAGCTGAAAGGAGTTTAGGTGAAGCTGTACCTAGCCGGGTCAGTCGTAGGACTATTAGGCCGCCCGAAAGGTACGGTGATTGGCAGTGTGCGAACCTTAGCCTTGGTGATCAGTTTGAATATGCCCTACATGTGGTTCATGAGGAGCCTCTTGACCTTGATGAAGCTTTGAAGTCATATGACAGTTCGAAGTGGATGTGCACTATGGAAGAGGAGTTAGAGTCGTTGAAGAAGAACAAGACTTGGGATTTGGTACCACCTCCTCAAGGAAGCCGAGCCATAGGTTGTAAATGGGTATTCAAGGTGAAGGATGATGGAAGATATACGGCTAGACTAGTTGCTAAAGGGTTTTCACAAAGAAAGGGATTGGAGTATGATGAGATATTTTCTCCAGTAGTGAGGCATACATCCATATGCATTTTGCTCGCTATCGTCGCAGCTCATGACTTGGAGCTGGAGCAACTGGACGTGAAAACCGCTTTCTTGCACGGAGACTTGGATGAGACCATATATATGAAACAGCTAGAAGGATTTGTTATAGATGGGAAATAAAATTGGGTTTGCAAATCGAAGAAGTCATTGTATGGACTTAAGAAGTCGCCTAGACAATGGTACAAGAGGTTTGACTCTTTTATGCTTTCACTTGGTTTTGATCGGAGCATCAAAGATGCTTGTGTGTACTTCAAGCATTTAAAGAATGGTAGATGGGTGTACCTACTCTTGTACGTGGATGATATATTGACTGCTTCCAAGGATAAGGCTGAAATCGATAGTTTAAAGCGAAAGCTAAAAGCGGAATTCGAAATGAAGGACCTTGGAGAAGCAAAGAAAATTTTGGGTATGGAAATTCAAAGGGATAGAAAGCTAGGACTTTTGAGCCTCACTCAAATGGAGTACATTCGAAAGGTGCTTGCTCGGTTTAGCATGGAAGGGGCAAAGGCAATCAGAACACCCATGCCTTTGCACATACAGCTTTCTAGTAAAGGCTCTCCCATCTCCGAAAAGGACAAGGCTTATATGATGAAGGTCCCATATGCAAGTTCAGTTGGCAGCTTGATGTATGCCATGATCTGCACTATGCCTGACATTGCACAGGCGGTGGGATTGGTGAGTAGGTTCATGATAAATCCAGGAAAGATGCATTGGGAAGCAGTGAAGTGTATCTTCAGATACCTTAGAGGAACTCCAAACCATGGACTTGTCTTTGGCGGTAGAGGAAGAGATTTCAGCTTGGTTGGATTTTGCGATTCCGACTATGCCAGTGATAGAGATCGAAGGAAGTCAACCTCTGGGTATGTGCTCAGCATTGGTGGGACATCGATCAGTTAGAGAGCGAGGTTGCAAATGATTGTGGCTTTGTCTACTACAGAGGCAGAGCTCATAGCTGCGGTTGAAGCAGCCAAGTAGGCACTTTATTTGAGGCGACTGTTGTGTGATTTGGGCTTCGTATACGAAGGAGTGAATGTGTACTATGATAGTCAGAGTGCAATTCATTTAGCTGAAAATCTGGCATTCAGCTCGAGGACGAAGCATATTGAGGTGAGAGAGTCGTTCCTTGTCTCGATGAGTGAAGAGAAGCTAGTTCATCTTCAGAAGATTCACACAAAGGAGAACGCAGCAGACATATTTACCAAGTCATTGCATGTTGCTAAGTTCGAGCATTGCTCGGACTTGATTCGCTTAATGAAGTGCTAGGTGGCACGGGGGGAGAGTTGAGATGGTTCATGGAGACGTTTGTTTTCATGGTGGAGATTGATAGGTTCTACATAGACTGGGTACTTCGAACACTTTGTTGACGGGCGGTGGTCTTGCCGGAGTTCGTTGACAGAGTGTAATGGGTGATGGCACTGCCGAAGCTCATTGGGTAAGTAGCTATTGCTTGGAGCATGAAGGTGTATATGAAGTTGGAAGGCTTGTTTGGAATTCGGTATCAAGGTGGAGATTGTTAGAATGACACTTAAATACCATTCACGATTTGAAGAAGATGCCAAGGAGGAGACCAAAACCCTAGGTCGTGGTGATTGTTGAAGCAAATCCTAGATGGAAGGAAGCTGTGTTGAATTTTGGATCGGTGTTGAGGAAGAAGAGATATCATTCAGTGATTTGGAGAATAGGGAGTTCGTTCGGTAGAAGAGCTCATTCGGAGAAGAAGCATTGCCGAACGAAATGTTGACGAGGAAGAAGTCGCAGTGCTTGGAAGGATTTGGAGCGGTGATTTGCCGAACGAGATATTTCGTTCGGTATTTTGTCGAACGAAATTTTTCGTTCGGTATTTTGATACCGGTCCAAATTTTCCGCTCAACGTTTTGCCGAACCAAACCAGATGCATGTTGACCCAAACCGAGGGCTACTATATAGCAGCTACCCCTCCTCATTTCTTCACTATATAAATAGGGGAGCTTCTGGACAACAATGACAGCCGAAATTTCAGCCAATTTCAGAGCCATCCTAGAGAGCTGAAACTCTGCAGAATTTTGTCTGTATTGTAAATTCTTCTTGTGTATAGCCTCCAAAAGTGAATCAATCTGGTACTCTAACCTTTCAGTGATTAATAAAATCTCCTCTCCCCAAGTGGACGTACACTGCCCAGCGGTAGTAGAACCACTATAAATACTGGTGTTATTTATTTTTTTCCTGCATTGCATAGATCTGTGACTGTTTGTTTTGGTGTTCATCTTTTGTTTGTTTCGTCTCACTACAATCACGATCCAATTGTTTTATGCTGCATTGGATTTTTTATTCCCTTAGACTGATCATCTGAAGGGATTTTTCCCAACAAATAATGATGTAGAAAAAGTAAACGACACATAAGGTGCTATGGTGGTTCAATAATCTCTAGCCTATACCCATTTGATTTATTTATTGCTATTGTTTCTCTTAGTTGGTTACAAGGCTACAGACCAAAAATACACAGAAACCGTTCAAACCTTAATTTGTTGAAGTATCTTTTTTCATATTCTTAATATATCATGATCTTAACACGATAAATAGGGGATTTGAGGATTACCCCCCTCCTTTTCTGGTTCATGTAAGAAAAACAATGCTTATATACATTTGATCTAGTTCATAATCCACAATTAATGAAATATAAAGTAGCAATCTCCATTTTTATATATTAAAGTGCTAATTCTGAACAAAAATTTTCGTTAATTTAAAATCAAGATGAATCCTGTTTTGAATTCATATTTTTATAAGAAAAAATATATCCAAAAATCAAATTTCCTTCAGAATACATGTTATACATTTATTTATTATGAAAATTATTTTCTTTAGAATTAATTGTTGTGTCAAAAAAGACCAAACACCTCGACTAAAGATATTGTAGAGTATAGGACCCCATAATGTGATTCTAACACTAGTTTTTTTAAGATGGATTGGATCTCCAGTTAGCAGAAAAATGCATTCTAACGCTTTTATATTATCCGGACAGCAGACAATATGTGAGAAATCAAGTTTACTCTAGTTCAGATAAAAAATCACAAGCAATTTATACTAGAATGCAAAAATAGAACAATCAATGCAATAACAAGAAAGTAAAAGATGCATAATATACTATGATGGTTCAACAATCTCTACCCTACATCTATTTGATTTCTTTATTGCTATTGTTTCTTTTTTGTTCAGTTGGTTATGCTTTCAAATCAAAAAATACTTGATGATTGTTTAAAACTTATTTTTGCAAAGGCATCTTTTTTCTTCCCTCCTTTCAAGTTGGATGTTAAGGGCTAATTATAGATGTAATAGAGGTCTACCTATGCTATAAATGCAATATATCCTACTTAATTCCTCTAAATCCACATTTTACTCTAGACCCAAAGAAATAGGAAGAAGAATAAGTTTGATCTTGACTAAGTACAATTTCAACAAGTTAGATAAGAAGGGGTTGGATCGGGATAGGTTGAGCAGAGCGGGAGAAGTACAAAAGATTTGGAAATCGACATTTCAACTTGGCTGGGGAGGGGGCATGATTCAGTTTAAACCATGCCCAACTAGTACATCAATATGGATCGATCAATATGGTTTGGTATGTACCTTGGTGGACCATTCTATGTATGTGGATTGGTCGTGTCAAAGCCAATCGGTCTTTGTAAATGGATCGGTTTGGGACGGACCAGCTTGGATGATCCCAAGTCCTCCACCTTGCCATTTGTCGTCCTCATTCGTCGCTAAGTTTTCTATGGAGGTTGATTTCTTTACTTAATTCTTCCATTGGGTTAAGATTGAGATGAACTTGTACTCCGATGCTCGTAGCTCCTTCGTCGTCGTTTGTATAAAGTGAGATTTCATGTAATATTTTGCATCGTCCAGTAGAATAATATAATGCATTCGGATGTCTTATTCTAGGTATAGTAGTTGGGAATTCTCTAACCGCACTACAACAAAAGGACCCTATTACAACTGTATTTTTACAACTGTCATAATATGCCAGTTGCAATAAAGGTTTTTACAACGTTTTGTTTCAGAAAGTTGTAATAAACTTATTTTCAACAACTTTTTTGTTGGTTGTAAAATGTGCCTATTACAACCAATTTTGTTTTGCCAGTTGTAACAGATGTCGATTTTCAACAACTCTTTTGTTCTGCTAGCTGTAATAGATACGTATTACAATCTTTTTGGTTTGCCTATTGTAATAAATAATTAATAAGTAATAAGTAATAAAAAATTAATAATAATAAAAATTAAATAAATAATACTTGAATAATAATAATAATAAAGTACTAAAATATAATAATTAATAACTACTATTACATAATAATAATTAATAATTAATTTGCAATATGAAATAATCTCTATTAATATAATTAGTAACTAATTAATAATTAATTAATCGTTAAATAAAAAATTAATATCAATAATCAATAAATAAATAATAAATATTTAATTTATAATTATTAATTTATAAACAATAATTACTATTAAATAAATAATACTTAAATAGTAATAATTAAATATTAATATATAATAATCAATAACTACTACTAAACAATAATAGTTTATAATTAATTTGAAATATCAAATAATTCTTATTAATAATCAATAATTATTAATCACTTAGTAATTAATAATTACTTAAATATAATCAGTAATCAATAAATAAATAATAAATATTTATTTAATAATTTATAATTTATAAATAATAATTACTATTAAATAATAATAACTGATAATTAATAATAAATTTTTTATAATAAATAATAATTAAATTTTAATTAATATTAAATAATAATAATTAATAATTAAAATTGAATAATAATTATTATTAACCATAAAATGCAAATGAAGACAAAGAAGGCACTTTAGAGACCCTCCACATAGGCACAAATATCAGGAGAAGTTACCTTTAGATGACACCGAAAGGGTAGTATAACACCAGAGAAAAAGAAGCACATAATAACTTTAGAAAAAAGCTTTCGCAGGTACAAAAGGAAGTAGTCATAAGGCCGCCTAACATAACGCAAAGACCAAAGAAAAGAAGAGCGCTCTAAGTCTTTTAAATAAAAAGGAAGGAGTGCAGGAAACGAGTTTGCCACAAATCAAAACCCTTCGGAGCAGACGAAGGGATTCATCATTCGTCATTCAAACAAATGTCTTCCAAGAAGGGGAGAAAGAATAGGGCCAGAATAGGCAACACAATTGACAACCTTTTCGGTAACATAATAAGCCTTTCGAACTGGTTGAAGTACATATCCAGTATCTGAGCTTTAGAGGCGACGGCGGCGGAGCGTCTCAAGCGACATCATAGGTGACCGCATGGGTGTGGTTGGAGGAGGCCGTAGACAAGCAGCATAGTGGTGAGGTCAGATCTGGTTGAAGGTGGCTGGGGTTTGTGCGGCGGCAACGTGAAAGGCGGCGACTATGGGTCTGTTTTGTGCGTTGTTCGATTAGGGTTTTGAAGGTGATGGAAATTATTATTTTTTTGGCAAGGCCGACGGGGTTAGATGGTCCCCTACCATTTTATTGATCCACCTTGGAAAAAAAAACAACAGACACAACATGAAGAGTGATAGAAATGCAGATCAAACAACGGAGGAACAAAGATAAAAGGAAAAAGGAAGGAAACAACAAACAACTAGGCAACTAGAGAAACAAAATCATCCCCATCCACTGGATCAAAAGAAATTCCAGCATCACAGAGACCCTTCTTAGCCTCGTAAATAAGATGGTGTGACAACATAAGATGGAAATTATGTTTTTGCCCTCAACTTTATATTAATTAAATTTAATTTCTCAAATGCTCTAACGTTAATAACTTTTTCATACGAGCTCTGATTGACGCGTGGTTTCTTCCGTTGGATTTGTATCGAAATTTCGAACAACTTGAAACTGGCTTTGTTGAATTTGGAGACTGTTGAAATTTTGGGCTTTTTTTGGATTTTTAATGGACTATAAATCAAAGGTGAGTGATTTAACCCACTCACGCGATACTAAAATTTCTTATGTTAGTTGAATTAAATATATGAAGTGATAAGAATTTGATTGATTGCTGTTTGGTAGTTTAAATTGACATTTAAATTAATTTGAATTTTATATTGAATTAAATTGAGATTTAAATTAATGTTGAAATTAATCACTAGATAAAAACCTACAATTGATAACTAGTAACTGTTGTGATATGTTGTTTGGTTTGGATGTTGATTGTTATTGAATGACTATTGATTGATGATTGGATGCATGGTTGTTTATTTATTTTGACATATTCCTGTTATTACCCTATTTATTATTTGACATATTATAAATTGTCATTTTTAATATTTGAAATGAATTAAGAAATAGGTTGAAATGATACATACCTATGTCATTTAATTATGGGTTGGATCCATGTAATTAAAAATTGAAATAACTGACCACTTGACCATAAGGTAGAAAATTATATACGGACACTAGATTGGCTAAATTAAATGGTTTCAAAATCTTGAATTTAAATTGGTTGAAATGATATTGTTTTAAAGTAAATAAAATTTTGAATTTACGAATTAAATTAGTTTCTAATTTGAGATTTGAAATGTTGAAATTTAAATTACTTAAATGAAATTGTTTAAGGATTTAATTTGAAATCTTAAAGTTGAAATTGAGATATGATTTGAATTATTTTAAAGGTTTAAATTTTAATTTAAACATTGAATTTAATTTAATTAACATGGTTTGAATTGGTAATTCCAAGGTTTGGATGTGAAATGAATTTAAACTAAATTTTTTAAAAATGAGAAATTGAATTGGTGTAATGACCCGAATTTTTCAATCGTTTGATTTTGAACGTTTAATTTATTTTAAATATTGAATTTGAAATGTGAATGGATTTTTAATATGAAGTTTATCGATCGAATAAGTGGAATAAAAAATTAAAATTTCAAATATAGCAACTATCGTAATACGAATATCGCAAATACTTAGAATTTGAGTTGAGTATGAATTGAAATGAATTTTAAAGTGAATATAAGTTCTATTGGAATTAGAAATTAGACAATAAGTTTTTAAAACTGGAATTTCAAGTAATTTTGTCGATTTTGAAAATCGTCGTTTTTATCGATGCGTTAAAATAGCGATCCGGGGCACAGTCTCAAAATTGAACGAAACTAGTTCCATTGGATTCATAATAGTGTATTCTTATCGAATTTCAAATTTCATAGCGATAAAATGCACTGTTTGGCCATGGGAGATCGACATGCGTTGAAATTAATATTAGAAATTTAATATTTTAATTGGGTTCAAAAAGCTATCTTCTACATACGATCGAATTAGGCCCTGAAACTTATTCCATTTCGTTCAGAATAGGTGTATAACATTATAAACACCAAGCGGCACGCTTCGTTTGGAGTTCAAGAATTTTAACCGTAAATAGTACAATGGATAGTAATTTTTATTTTGTTATAAATATAAGACAACCCACTCTATTATAAACGCTAGCCTAAATTTAGAACGCAACTGCCATTTCCCGAACTCGTCAGTCCAATAGCCAGCAATGATCGGAGCCACTCCGTTCATTTTCAGGCTTCAACTTCTACTACAAAGTCAGAGAGCACAACACGCTGAGTGCTTTCAACGGCTGTGATCGGCATTGGAGCTCCATGGCGACGGCCATTCCTCTCCGTTCATGAGCAGCTCCTAAGGGTTTCGTTGGTGATTGAGCATGGTGGAAGCGGTGTCTTGGGTGTCGCAGAACTTGTCAGAGGTTGGGGTTTCTCAGGCAGTTCATGCGATGGTCGATGTTCACAGAGCGGTAGTAGATTATCAGGGAAGTCGTGATTTTTAAGGATGGTGATTAGGGCGGGATTAGTGAGAAATGATGGTAATTAACTGTTAAGTGTGTAATTAAGTGAATAATTTTAATATTTAAAAATCGAATGTTTATAAATTGTGTAACATTTTCATACGAGGTCCAAAATAACTAAACGAATTTCGTTGGGTGTATTTGCAAATACTACATTTAAAGCTAGTTTGGAGTCGATTGGAGCTAGCAGGAATTTAGATTAAAATTAAATGCTTGTTTAATTTTAATTCAAACGGAATGCGAAGGCATCAACAGAAAATCAAGGTGAGTAAATCTCACTCATTTGGATTACTGGTTTTAATATAAAATGTAAAAAATTATTTATTGGTTGATTGGATGAATTGATAATAATTTATTAGTTGGATGTTATATTATATATATTAGTATATATTAGTAGTTGGATTGAATATTCCCACTGATTGGTGCGGATGAGACACTATGCGCCCCGCATAATAGCGGATGACCCTATATTACCGTGATATCCCACCTCGAAGAGAGATAGGTATTTTATCTTATATAACATCTGTGGATATAGGGAAACAGGTTGTAGGGATCCATGATCCAACTGGATTCCTCAAAATATTTGTTTTTAATCTCATATATAGTGATAAATGATGTGTGTCGATAATCTGTTATAGATTATGTTATGATTTGATTTATTGGACGCTATAGTAGCACTGGCCAAAATTTTTGTATTTTAAATACCATAAATATTATTTTTGAAATTGAAGGAATTAAAAGGATATTTTGGATATAAAAATGTTTATATCGAAATTTGGATTATTTTAAAGGAAATTGATTTGGATAAAAAAGATTTGATTTTGGTTTTGATCTTAAATATTCGTAAAATATTTTAAATGGAGATTTTAAATAATTTATATAAGGGATTTTTTTAACAATGGATTTTTAAATGATATTTCTGAAAATATGGATAAGGAGTTGAAATCAATATTTAAAGTAGATTTGAAAGATAAATGTGATTTATAAAGCGATAGTTTTAAAAATTGGTTTATAAATGGGAATGTTTTATAAACAAGTGAAACCCAAATGAGTTTATAAACTTATAAATGATGTTTACAAATAAGGGGAAATGATTATCAGTTGATAAATTGGAAATATAAATTCACTGTGTGAATTTAAATCGAGATATGGAAATCGACTTTTGAAAAATAGTGAATTCTATTTTTGAAATGTGAGAATGGTAATGAATTGAAACGTAATCGATGTGATATGAATCGATAGGGGTTTATAAATTGGACGTAATGAACCATTTTTCCATACCCTTTGAATCGACAATAAACCACATATGTCCAACTCAAATTGCACGAAAATACGGAACATGAAGGGTAATAAAGAAAAATAGACAGAATAGAATCTCACACGAACGGAATAACATATAATATTGAACCAATATTTTTACAGCGGAAAACTTTTAAATACATATATCAGAGTCTAACCTAAATTCAGCTTGGACAGTTATAAACATCTGTCCTTACAATTGCTGACAAACATCAACTAAAACAAACTAAGTACAGCGGATAAGAGAATACGTCCATACGTAGATGAATATCTCCAGCTCTCCTCTAGAAAACTCCAATCATCTTCGACTAAACCTGAAACTACTCGGATCTGACCCGAGTATTGAAAATACCCGGATCAGGCTTGATAAACCAGCGTGAGAAAAACTCAATAATAAATGACAGTGTCATATATCAGCCTTTAGATAAAATCCTTTGATAATCAAGAGTATCTCATAAGACCACGCCCACACATAAACACGGACGGGTTTTTACCTTATGATAACTAAAACACTTTTATATCAAACATTTGATATTATTTTTAATGACATCTCTTTGAAAACATTTGCAAATAAACTTATTAATCTTACCCGAAATGGTTACCCATATAGCATTTCGAGGCTATTCATTACGCCAATACAAACAAAACCGTTGGTTCTTATTGGAGAATGGATTTCCATACAAATGACCAGGTGAAGATCTACCTTTCGAAATGAGTACACCTCTAGATGGATGTCCCGAGGCACAGAACATCTGCCCTCTACCAACACAAGACCGACCCACCTCTTTAACTAGATAGTACCGAATATGTCATCCCCCGGTTGTTACTGACCTTTAACCGAGCGCTTGTTTTCCATACACCACATTAATTTACATCCCGAACGTCATAGCGAGAAGAAATATATCTAGAAGGGGATGATCATACCCTAATTGGGAATGGCCCACTTAGCCTTGCTGCATCTAATCCTGTTTCGGTCATTTCTGGGTTGATGAGGCTTAAGGTTACGATTACCTTTTCACAAAGCACATATCACATCTTTGAATGCCACATTGCCATTTTCATTAACTACTAATTGCCTTCCACAAAAATACAACCCTTGAGCTCGTATGTCTCAAGGAGGGTGTTAAGCTAAGAGAAGTTGCCTTCTCCACCACCACTGATGTACGTTTGTAAAAACCAATGTACATAATATTTGAAAATGCAATGTCAGACAAACGTCCATACAAGTTGTCCAGGAACATGACAAACCGAAGGCATTCTCCTACTACCACTAGTAGCGAGTAGTCCTTGCAATCCGAAAATCTCCATCACGAGGAGACCACTACTATAAATAACTCTATAAAAGGGGCCAACCAGAGCATGTTCAACAAGCAGTTTCCATGCTATGAAGATCCACGGTCTTCAACAATCATCATCTTCAACATGTCTTCACATTCGAACGTATACATTGGTTCGAAGTGGTTTTCGGATAGGAATCACCCAAATCCGACCCCGGTTCCTTCGAAATCCAATTATCGATAAAAAGTGAATATGAGTATACATGATTTATTAAGTCTCTTTTCACTTTAATTCTTTTAGGATGATTTCGAAATCTCTTTCTTTTGACTTAGAGTAATTCTAAGAAATTCATTCTTTTACTTTGGATAATATTTTCAAATTTCCACACTTAACTCTCGATCCAAATTCCTTAACTTTTAGGCGGGTTAAAATAATGTTATTTAAGATATCGTTTACGATAAACCCTAAAATTAATCTTAGCAAACATTTTTGAGTAAATAGGATCATAGAAATCATTCTAAATTTTACTCAACATCAATTTCCGTATTCAACAAGTGCTATGGGCGGAATAACGGTGAAATCACCTTTTAAATTCCATGAATAGGACGAGTTCCATCTTCAGATTTTAATACCAAGTATACGAAGATTATCTATATGCAATCCAAGTCGTAATTAGTTCATTTGGGAGCTTTCTTAAATTTTGGATAAATACCAGTCTTCTTTTATTTTGGAAATCTTAACATAATCTTTTTATTTAAGAGCATCCGGGCTTTTCTTTTGATCTGTTCCACCCCTCGCTGTAATACCCCAAAATTTTGTGAAAAATCATTTTTATAAAATGATTTAATTTTTGAAATATTTAGATTTAAATGTGGTGAAATTTTTGGGAATAAATAGTGTGCAAGGATATGTGGGCACATGCACATGGCACAAGGAAAAGATTCAAAAAACAATATTTGTAATGAATGATATATCTATATATCATCTCTGGAAAAAAAAATATATGAACACTTATGCACCTATATATTTTCTGTGAGCAGAAAGTGTTAAAGCAAAACAATAAAAAGGAAACATTAAAATGACATGAAATGTAATACAAGTCAATATGCTTGTATAGGCAAAAATAGCAAAGGGGATTCTCAAAAATAATTAAAATATGAAATATGGTAGTCACACTTTTAACATGACTAGGTGAGTGGCCATTTTCTGAAAAAGTAAAGGGAAGAAAATACTGCCTTCAACTAATTATTATGGCCGGGGTATTAAGGAGGAAAATGAATGAAAAATGCATGAAGATGGTTAGGTCAGAAATGGAATTTTGTTTTAACAAAACCCTAGTGGAAAAATGCATATAAATAGGCAGTTTAGCCAGTAAAATTATCTTTAACCCGAGCTGCACAAAAAAAAAATAAGAAAGGAAGAAAAATATTGGAAGGAAGGAGAAAACACTCATACAAGGATTTTCTGGATTAATAAGAAGAAATATTTAGGTGAGTAACCTCACTGAGTTCATGGCATTAAGACCTGAGATGAGGCAGCCACTTTTTATATTGCCATTTATATATTGCTGGTTTTGATGTATATGATTTCATCAATGCTTTTTGGATGTCTTATTTTAAATCTGATATGATTTAATATGGATGTTTTTGGTGATCTTTGCTTTGTTGAGACATTTGTCTATGGATGTGTATCATACTGTTTTATTTTTACTCAAAAAAAATGTTAAAGTCCAGAATCTTAAAATTATATAGAGAATACTCTCAACTGTTATAGATCTATGGCATGGAAACTTTACAAAAAAAATGTTGGAAGCTGCATTATACTTGGTATAAGTGCTGAGGCTTGAGAAGAAAGATGTTAAGGGTGCAATAGAAATTTTCTAAGTGCTGAGCCTTAATCAAATCAAAAAAAGAAAAAGAAGCTCACAAGCTAAAATTATGATTGAACCAGATCATGAATCTGAATCAATCATAAAGGCTTGCAGATCAATATAATAAGAACATGCCATGCCTCTTTTACAGTTGAAAATATTCTTATATTTTACTGAGATCAAGACATATTGACCCCATTTAGGAAATAACTGTCTGTTTATTTCTGAGGAGAATTATGCTAGGAAAGATTATGGATGTTTCCATGTTTGCAGTGACATGTTCACTTAGCATATTTGATGATAGGATTTAAGTCAATACACTAGTAAATAAACTAGGGAAGGGAAGGCCAAGAAGGCTGCTGGAATGCTTGTCATATTTGAAGTATCCAAGTTGGCACATGGTTTGTTTAAGCCCTGAGATCTTTGTGCAATGATGCGAATTAGTTCATTGCAATGTGTCCCTGTGATTCCTTAATAGCAGATGAGGCAGGAATTTAAATTGAATTATACAACCTGTAAATGAAGAAATAGGAATATAAATATTTCTTAGGTTGGTTGGTATGGAACCATGATGGTTCCAGTAAATGCAAATGTTGCAAATAGATAATTATGTTTGCATGGTTATGTATGCAAGTGTAAGAATGATAGATGAATATATCATACCAGAATCAACTTATTTATACCATGTTAAAGTAATTTGGTTGCAGAAATTTGCTTAAATAACTAGTTGGTACTCTTACATTCTCTGTTGCTTAATATCATGAATGTATTGATGTTACTCATACCAGATCTTAGATCTGACCCTTGTTTGCTCATGGCAAATATGGGGTGTCTCATTTTAAAATGAGGCAGCCACTCATGCTCTTTCAGGGAATGCAGGCACTAAGTAGAAAATGAAGTTATGGCTATTATGGAGGAGTGAATGAACATGCTAGTTAGTTTCAATAAGAGCTTAAATTGATTATATCTGCATGTATTCAGGAAAAATTATGTTTCTAAGATTTCCAGTCATGTAATGAATATTTTATGGATAGTGATCAAGTTGCTCTTATGTTCTGTAAAGTGTTAAATTAAATTAGTTGTTCTGTCGAAATCATTGTGTGTTAAGGTTTGATTTGTTTTTGAAGTAGTGTCTAGAACATAAACAAGAAAAATATGCTCAAGTATTAGCTATGAAAATCTGGTAAATAAATATACAATTATGTGAGCAATTGCTTTGCAATTATATTATGTATTAGACAATCTTAAGTCATTTTAAAAACACTGAGTTTTGGAGTAAATTTAGAATTTACCTTGAAGAATACCTTTAAGTATCTAATTGTTTTTTCCTCTGAAATATATCTACAAATGGTTCAAGTCTACTTTCTAAATTGTTTTGAGAAAATTAATTGTATGGGAAGGCTACAGGTATGATGCAAATGATTGGCATTTCAATTGCCATGATCAGGTACCTGGCATGACACTAGGCACAAGAGTTAACCAGCTTCAAATAAGTGAAGTTTTGGTTGATTATGTTTGGTGTTTTGACTGTAAAATGTCATTCAAAAAGCTTTTGGTCATTTAGCAAATGTTTTACCATAACCAATTTTCAAAGTCATAACAGATATACCATCTGGACAGGCTTGCACAAGCAAACCTGGAATTATTCTTATGAATATTTTTAAGTTCAAATTCTTGACATAGCAAATCTTATGCAATTACACAACTCACTATGTGTCATGTGAGCTAAGATTAAGGCAAACAAGTCACATAGATTGAATCTTAAATAAGAAAGTTTTTAGAAAATACATAAGTGGAAAATGATAAGTGAATATATCATTTCTGTCCCTAGCCAAATATCAATACCTTTGATCCATGATCTGAAATAAAAATCTCAAGAATCTTGAGATTTAACTGTCATTGTAAATTGACATTAAAAACTATCAATTAGAATGAGCAAGTTCATATAAATTAAATATGCATAGGATTTACTGACTTGTTACAAATATTCAAAAATATATAGTAATAAACTTTAGGCAGAATTGCTAAAATCCAAATCAAACAGAATGCTCTTGTACAACAAATAAAAATAAAGTATATACTCTAAATTTAAACAAGAGGAACACATACATCTTCATATGTATGTTAATATTATTAGAAATACACTGATATATTTATATTGGTAATGAGTTTGAATCCTGGTTTGAATTGTTTGAAAGAAGAATGACCCGGGAAAATATATTTGTAATGAATGATAAATATATATATCACTTTGTAAAAAAAAATCCTTATGGAATTAAGGTAAAAATAGGAGGGTCATTTCAGTTGGTATCAAAGCACTTGGTTGCATTGATTGTTAAGTATTATAGAAATGTATTATGTCTGTTTGCTTTGGATGAAATAATTTAGATAAGAAAATAGAAATTATAGAAGTACTCATAATATACTAATACCATTTGCCCAGAATTTAGTTAGCAGACCATGGTAGGAAGAGGATCTCATCACAATACAGGACCCAGTGCACCTCAAATGCTTGATATGCAGGAATTTGTGAGGGTTTTAAGAGATGGAATTGGGCATAGGCTTGAGAACCCACATGAAGAGCTTTCAAAACTACTGAAGACTTATTCCAATTTGGGAGGCAGGAGTTTTGAAGGAACTGAGAGTGTGATGGAAATTCAAGCATGGTTGAGAACACTTGATAGGATTTTCAATGACATGCAGTTAGATGACCAAAGGAAGAGGCAAGTAGCTTCAAGACAACTGAAAGGGGTAGCTTTAAGCTGGTGGGAGGTGATCATAACTGGAAGAAATGAAAATGAAATCACTTGGAATCAGTTCAAGGAGATGTTGGAGGCAAGATTTGTACCAACATCAGCCAAGACCACTTTGCTTGAAGAATTTATCAAACTTAGGAAGGGAACTTTGAATGTCACTGAATACACTCAAAAGTTTGAGGGGCTATCTAATTATGGAGCAATGTTAGTGGCAGATGAAGCATCCAAAAATGATAGGTATATAAAAGGACTGAACCCAGGACTTAGCAGAGCTATGCTACCATATGCAGATAGAACTTTTGATCAAGTAATTGATCTAGCCTTGAAACTGGAACAACATGACAAAGAAAGAGAGAAATATAGGAATTTTAAGAGCAACAACAAGAAGGATAAGGGAAGGTATCACCCTTATGATAAAAAGAAGGAGGAGGCAGACAACAGGAAGAGTAAAGATACAAAAGCCAATGATACTAAGAAGAAATTGGTTTGCCATCATTGTGGAAAAGAAGGACACATCAAACCAAGGTGCCCAGAGTTAAAAGGAGGAGCCTTCAAATGCTACCTATGTGGGAAAGAGGGGCATATGAAGAGGAACTGTCCTGAGAATAAACAGCAAGGGAAATTGGCAACTTTGGAAGGTAAAGGCAAATCTGCAGTGAAAATTGATGCTGAAAATCATGGCCAAGTGGAAGGTACATTACTCATTTGTGCCATACCCATACCAGTAGTATATGATACTGGAGCAACACACTCTTTGATTTCCTATGAATTAGTTAAAGTGTTAAAATTAAACTGCATATTGGTTGAAACCCCATTGCTTGTACAAAGTCCCCTAGGGAGTTCTAGTGTTTTGAACATGAATTATGTGGATGTGGAGTTAAACATAGGAGGAAATATTTTTATTTCCAATTTATATGTTTTAAATTACCCAAATATAGGAGTTATATTGGGGGTAGATTGGTTAAGGCAATTTAAAGCCATAATTAATTTAGACTCATCCACCATATCATTGCAAAATTCTAGAGGCCAGAGGATCACAGTTCTATGTGAAGTAGCTAAGGAAGGCAAATTGTATCATTTAGTTGACTTAGAAAAAGATCTCAGTGAACTAACCATTGAAGAAATTCCCATAGTTAATGAATACTTGGATGTGTTTGGGGAAGTTAAGGGTGTTCCACATCACAGACCAGTTGAGTTCCAAATTAATCTCATTCCAAGAGCAAGTCCAATAATCAAGAAACCTTATAGAATGGGGCCAAGTGAACTGAAAGAATTGAAAAATCAGTTGGAAGAATTAGAAGGCAAGGGATTTATAAGGCCAAGCAATTCCTGCTGGGGTTCTCCAGTAGTGTTTGTAAGAAAACATGATGGTACCTTGAGAATGTGCATAGATTACAGAGAACTAAATAAAGTAACCATCAAGAATAAATACCCATTGCCTAGAATAGATGATCTCTTTGACCAACTCAGTGAAGCTAAAATATTTTCTAGGCTAGACTTAGCATCAGGATTCCATCAAATGAAGGTTGAAGACTCAAGTGTTAAGTATACTGCATTTAACACCAGATATGGCTTATATGAATTTATGGTTATGCCATTTGGTTTGACAAATGCTCCTACATATTTTGATGATTTAATGAATAGAATATTTAGAGATTATTTAGACAAGTTTGTGCTGATTTTTATTGATGACATTTTGATTTATTCTAAGACAGTGGAAGAGCATAAAAATCATTTGCATTTAGTTTTGTCAAGACTAAGGGAAAATGATTTAAAGGCAAAATTTTCAAAATGTGCATTTTGGAAAGAAGAAGTACATTTTCTTGGGCATGTTATCTCTGCCAAAGGAATATCAGTAAATCCTAGTAAGGTAGTGGCAATCCAAGCATGGAAAAGGCCTAGTACCATCAGTGAGATTAGATCATTTATGGGGATGGCAGGATATTATAGGAGATTTATAAAAGATTTCTCAAAAATATCATCACCACTTACCAATTTAACTAGAAAGAACCAAGCCTTTGTATGGACAGAAAAATGTGAGCAAGCTTTTATCAAAATAAAAGAAGCCCTGATTAATGCACCAGTATTGAGAGTGCCAGAAGGAAATGAAAATTTAGTTGTGTACACTGATGCAAGTGGCTCTGGGTTAGGGGCTGTATTGATGCAGCAAGACCAGGTGGTAGCCTATGCATCTAGGCAATTAAAGCCACATGAAACAAGATATGCAACCCATGATCTTGAACTAGCAGCAGTTGTGTATGCTTTGAAACTTTGGAGACATTATTTGTTAGGTGCCAAATTCATTTTGTACACTGATCATAAGGCACTGAAATATTTATTCTCACAAAAAGATTTGAACATGAGGTAACATAGATGGGTAGAGTTCCTAGCTGCTTATGATCTAAATATATTATATACACCAGGCAAGGCAAATAAAGTTGCAGATGCCTTGAGTAGACAACATGCCAAAGTAGCCATGTTGATGATGGAAGAATTTAAGGATTTGTCTATACTTACTGATTTGGAAATTGAGGAAAACAGTGGGGTACAAATGATGCCCATTGAAGAAGATGAAGGTAAAGGGAAATTAAGTATGATATCTCTGCAATCAGATTTACTTCTTAAGATTGGGAAAATGCAGGAACAAGACCTAAACATGGTGGAAAAGAAAATGCTCATATCAAAAGGGGAGGAAGTAATAAATTACCAAGTTGATAAAAATGGTTATTTAAGGAATAAAAATAGGATATGTGTTCCAGAAAATATAGAATTGAAGGAGGAAATATTAAATGAGTACCATAGGAGTAAGTACTCTATACACCCAGGTACCACCAAGATGTATCAAAATTTGAAAAGAAATCTTTGGTGGAAGGGGATGAAGTCAGATGTGGCCAGACATGTTGCAAGGTGCATGACTTGCCAACAAGTCAAGGCAGAGACACAAAGGCCATCAGGACTATTGCAACCCCTTAGTATACCACAGTGGAAGTGGGAGGATATATCTATGGATTTCATAGATGGTCTGCCTAGATCTAAGAAGGGAAACACAAGTATATGGGTAATAGTGGATAGGCTAACTAAGGTAGCACATTTTATCCCAGTTAAAACAGAAAGAAATGCTCCAAAATTGGCTCAAATATTCATGAAAGAGGTAGTAAGGTTGCATGGCATACCCAAAACCATTGTGAGTGATAGGGATACCATCTTCACCTCAAGGTTTTGGAAAAGTTTTCAAGAGGCCATGGGGAGTGAATTGTGCTTAAGCACTGCCTACCATCCACAATCAGATGGTCAAACTGAGGTGGTGAACAAAGTCTTAGAGGATTTGTTGAGAGCATGTACACTGGACTTTGGAGGCAACTGGGAAGACCACCTCCATCTAGCTGAATTCACATACAATAACAGTTACCAAAGCACCATAGGGATGGCACCATTTGAAGCCTTATATGGCAAGCCATGTTTATCACCTATATGCTGGGTAGAGACTGGAGAAAGGGCTGTTCTAGGACCTGAATATGTTAAAGAAACTACAGAGAAAATTGGGTTAATAAGAAAAAGAATAGCAGCAGCTCAAGATAGGCAAAAGAATTTTGCAGATAGGAAGAGAAAGCAAGTGGAATATGAAGTGGGAGACTTTGTTTTCATCAAGATTTCACCTATGAAGAAAGTCTTGAGATTTGGCAAGCAAGGTAAGCTCACACCAAGGTATGTTGGACCCTATAAAATTCTGGAAAGAATTGGTTCATTGGCTTACAAATTAGAATTACCAGAGGAAATGAAAGCAATGCATAATGTTTTTCATGTGTCCCAACTTAAAAGATGGGTACATGATAAAGAAGACATTTTGGAAAAGCCTACCAAAATTCAAATAAATCCTAACTTGGTTTATGAAAAAGAGCCAGTGGGGATTATAGCCAAAGAAGAAAAGAAATTAAGGAGCAAAACCTTGAAACTAGTTAAGATCCAGTGGAGTAGTGATCCTAATGACTGCACATGGGAGTTAGAGGATAAGATTAGGATGGATTATCCTAAGCTTTTTGCAAATTAAAAGGTAATTTTTTTTTTGGAAAAATTTGTTATGCATGGTTGATATGGTTGAATTTGTTTGCTTATGCATATGTTTGATAAGTTTTCAGAAAAGAAAATGATGCTTGTTATAAATGTTAGAAAAATTGTGACACAATTCCTAAAAGGAGGGGTGAATGTAATACCCCAAAATTTTGTGAAAAATCATTTTTATAAAATGATTTAATTTTTGAAATATTTAGATTTAAATGTGGTGAAATTTTTGGGAATAAATAGTGTGCAAGGATATGTGGGCACATGCACATGGCATAAGGAAAAGATTCAAAAAAAAATTTCTGGAAAAAAAAATAATATTTGTAATGAATGATATATCTATATATCATCTCTGGAAAAAAAAAATATGAACACTTATGCACCTATATATTTTCTGTGAGCAGAAAGTGTTAAAGCAAAACAATAAAAAGGAAACATTAAAATGACATGAAATGTAATACAAGTCAATATGCTTGTATAGGCAAAAATAGCAAAGGGGATTCTCAGAAATAATAAAAATATGAAATATGGTAGTCACACTTTTAACATGACTAGGTGAGTGGCCATTTTCTGAAAAAGTAAAGGGAAGAAAATACTGCCTTCAACTAATTATTATGGCCGGGGTATTAAGGAGGAAAATGAATGAAAAATGCATGAAGATGGTTAGGTCAGAAATGGAATTTTGTTTTAACAAAACCCTAGTGGAAAAATGCATATAAATAGGCAGTTTAGCCGGTAAAATTATCTTTACCCCGAGCTGCACAAAAAAAAAATAAGAAAGGAAGAAAAATATTGGAAGGAAGGAGAAAACACTCATACGAGGATTTTCTGGATTAATAAGAAGAAATATTTAGGTGAGTAACCTCACTGAGTTCATGGCATTAAGACCTGAGATGAGGCAGCCACTTTTTATATTGCCATTTATATATTGCTGGTTTTGATGTATATGATTTCATCAATGCTTTTTGGATGTCTTATTTTAAATCTGATATGATTTAATATGGATGTTTTTGGTGATCTTTGCTTTGTTGAGACATTTGTCTTTGGATGTGTATCATACTGTTTTATTTTTACTCAAAAAAAATGTTAAAGTCCAGAATCTTAAAATTATATAGAGAATACTCTCAACTGTTATAGATCTATGGCATGGAAACTTTACAAAAAAAAATGTTGGAAGCTGCATTATACTTGGTATAAGTGCTGAGGCTTGAGAAGAAAGATGTTAAGGGTGCAATAGAAATTTTCTAAGTGCTGAGCCTTAATCAAATCAAAAAAAGAAAAAGAAGCTCACAGGCTAAAATTATGATTGAACCAGATCATGAATCTGAATCAATCATAAAGGCTTGCAGATCAATATAATAAGAACATGCCATGCCTCTTTTACAGTTGAAAATATTCTTATATTTTACTGAGATCAAGACATATTGACCCCATTTAGGAAATAACCGTCTGTTTATTTCTGAGGAGAATTATGCTACGAAAGATTATGGATGTTTCCATGTTTGCAGTGACATGTTCACTTAGCATATTTGATGATAGGATTTAAGTCAATACACTAGTAAATAAACTAGGGAAGGGAAGGCCAAGAAGGCTGCTGGAATGCTTGTCATATTTGAAGTATGCAAGTTGGCACATGGTTTGTTTAAGCCCTGAGATCTTTGTGCAATGATGCGAATTAGTTCATTGCAATGTGTCCCTGTGATTCCTTAATAGCAGATGAGGCAGGAATTTAAATGGAATTATACAACCTGTAAATGAAGAAATAGGAATATAAATATTTCTTAGGTTGGTTGGTATGGAACCATGATGGTTCCAGTAAATGCAAATGTTGCAAATAGATAATTATGTTTGCATGGTTATGTATGCAAGTGTAAGAATGATAGATGAATATATCATACCAGAATCAACTTATTTATATCATGTTAAAGTAATTTGGTTGCAGAAATTTGCTTAAATAACTAGTTGGTACTCTTACATTCTCTGTTGCTTAATATCATGAATGTATTGATGTTACTCATACCAGATCTTAGATCTGACCCTTGTTTGCTCATGGCATATGGGGTGTCTCATTTTAAAATGAGGCAGCCACTCATGCTCTTTCAGGGAACGCAGGCACTAAGTAGAAAATGAAGTTATGGCTATTATGGAGGAGTGAATGAACATGCTAGTTAGTTTCAATAAGAGCTTAAATTGATTATATCTGCATGTATTCAGGAAAAATTATGTTTCTAAGATTTCCAGTCATGTAATGAATATTTTATGGATAGTGATCAAGTTGCTCTTATGTTCTGTAAAGTGTTAAATTAAATTAGTTGTTCTGTCGAAATCATTGTGTGTTAAGGTTTGATTTGTTTTTGAAGTAGTGTCTTGAACATAAACAAGAAAAATATGCTCAAGTATTAGCTATGAAAATCTGGTAAAGAAATATACAATTATGTGAGCAATTGCTTTGCAATTATATTATGTATTAGACAATCTTAAGTCATTTTAAAAACACTGAGTTTTGGAGTAAATTTAGAATTTACCTTGAAGAATACCTTTAAGTATCTAATTGTTTTTTCCTTTGAAATATATCTACAAATGGTTCAAGTCTACTTTCTAAATTGTTTTGAGAAAAGTAATTGTATGGGAAGGCTACAGGTATGATGCAAATGATTGGCATTTCAATTGCCATGATCAGGTACCTGGCATGACACTAGGCACAAGAGTTAACCAGCTTCAAATAAGTGAAGTTTTGGTTGATTATGTTTGGTGGTGTTTTGACAGTAAAATGTCATTCAAAAAGCTTTTGGTCATTTAGCAAATGTTTTACCATAACCAATTTTCAAAGTCATAACAGATATACCATCTGGACAGGCTTGCACAAGCAAACCTGGAATTATTCTTATGAATATTTTTAAGTTCAAATTCTTGACATAGCAAATCTTATGCAATTACACAACTCACTATGTGTCATGTGAGCTAAGATTAAGGCAAACAAGTCACATAGATTGAATCTTAAATAAGAAAGTTTTTAGAAAATACATAAGTGGAAAATGATAAGTGAATATATCATTTCTGGCCCTAGCCAAATATCAATACCTTTGATCCATGATCTGAAATAAAAATCTCAAGAATCTTGAGATTTAACTGTCATTGTAAATTGACATTAAAAACTATCAATTAGAATGAGCAAGTTCATATAAATTAAATATGCATAGGATTTACTGACTTGTTACAAATATTCAAAAATATATAGTAATAAACTTTAGGCAGAATTGCTAAAATCCAAATCAAACAGAATGCTCTTGTACAACAAATAAAAATAAAGTATATACTCTGAATTTAAACAAGAGGAACACATACATCTTCATATGTATGTGTATATTATTAGGAATACACTGATATATTTATATTGGTAATGAGTTTGAATCCTGGTTTGAATTGTTTGAAAGAAGAATGACCCGGGAAAATATATTTGTAATGAATGATAAATATATATATCACTTTGTAAAAAAAAAATTCCTTATGGAATTAAGGTAAAAATAGGAGGGTCATTTCACTCGCCTAAGAAAAGAAAACACAGGCCAGATAAGTTCAGGGCACTGGTTGCTCCATCCCTATCCTTAGTTAAACACCTTGTTTTATCTTTCCATATCTCACAAGCGGGACAAATGTACTAGTCGTTTCCGCATACTCAGATATCAATTTTTTTTTGGAATTCCTTATAAATATTCCAAATTATCTTTCAAATACTTAACTTCCCTTTTAAAAAACATTCCCAATTGATTTTAGGAAAAATCGTTATATTTAAACTCATATCCCAAAAGCTATACAATTCATAGCATAAAAGTGCCGCGGAAAGTGCTATATAAGCTTATTTGATTAAATCAACTTTTAAACATTCGATAATTCATATTTTCCAATCCAAATCTCTTTTAAACAATTTAAATAGATTTATCAAATTTTTTCCATATTTTTCCAATATTAAAAACGTTCATTTAAACAGATTTCCTATTATGGTCACTTAACTACACTAGCGCGATTTTTTCTAGAAAATTGATTTGGAATTAATTCAAAATCTACACAACAAAATTTTGATTTTCTTTCTTCGTTTATAAGATATGGATATAATAGTCCAGAATTTTCTTATATCGAAGAATTCCGAGCTATATTCCACTCTACAGATTCATTTTAACTTTTCGGCGCGAAATCGCGAACTACCGTTGCGCGACGCAGCTTGTTTTAACTTATTTTTCAATATTTGAAATAATTTATTCAAATTGGATTTTAACACTTATAAAATCATTACTAATCATTTTAAATCAATATTTTCACTTTTTAAAGTATTTAAAATGTATTTTCACTATTACAATATTATAATATTATTATATTCCTATTATTTTAATATTAAATTTTAAATTCCAATTTCAATTCAATTCCAATTCTAACTTCAAATTAAACACATTTAAAACTTAGATTTCAAATCTAATTTCAATTTAAACTTCAATCCAACCTTAATCTCAACTTCAATATTTCAAAATCGATTTCAATTTCAATTCACTATTCATCTCAATTTCAATTTCAATTTAACTATCCTTTTCAAATCCGTTTCACTTCAAATTTCAAATTCTCTTTTATTTTAACTTTAATTTCACTTCTAATAAAAAAGAGACTTATTTTTCCAAATATCTCATATCACTAAAATATGGTCTTATTTAACAAAGGGATTACTTAATCAAAATGAACATAATCAAGTTTAATATTTATCACTAACATAATTATGGTCCATACACAAAGTAATATGATAAATAATCACAACCATAAGCATTTGCAACTATTCAAACATTACACAAACATATCCAAACATTCATAACAACATTTCAAAGGGGTGTATACTTGCATATGTAATAAGATGATTATAACAAAATCAAAATATGATCTTTTAAAAGCGATGAGAATTTCTCATCTTTATTTCCACTCCGTCAATCTTTTAGGCGAATAGACGTGCTTACGACTAACGAACTAACGCGCTATTTTCAAGTGTCTCTACTTTGTCGCTTTCCTTTCCTTCTCTCTCTTTCTCTTCTTTCTTTTATTTTTTTATAAGAGAGGATGGTGTATGGCTCGGCTAGGGGGTGCTTGGCCTAGGGATGAGGGTACGACCTAAGTGGAGGTGGGTAGGTGGTTTGGAGGGCTCGGGTTTGGGTCTTTTGGGTTCGGCCTTGGAGTTTTGGAAGGGGTAGGTGGGTTTGGCCAAGAGTTAGGGTGGTTTGGGTGATGGTGTGGCTAAGTTTTGGTGATGTGGAGGTGAGGTGATGTGTAACGACCCAGAATTTTGAACAATTTAAATTGAAAATATTTAATTAATTTTAAATATTTGAATGATGGTTTAGTTTGAATTCTCAATATAAATATGAATTCGGCGATTAAATTATAAAATTTAACCTATTGAAAGTTGAATAAAAATTGAATCTTCAATTTTAAGCTGAATAAAAATATTTCAAAGGCTTGTAAAAGTCGTAATGATGATACTGAAGATAATAGAAGCTTCAGAATTTAATTTCAAACTGTTTGGTTCAGTTTTAAATTTTATCGTTCGAATCGATATTTAAAAATAGCATTCCGAGGCACAGTCTCGGAATTCGACGAAATCAGTTCCATTGGGTCCGTAATATTGAATTATTACCGGATTTCAAATTTCATATTAATTGGAGTTGATATGTGAGCACACGATGTATAAACGCATTGAAAATTAAATCAAATTCGATTTAAATTTTAAAATTTGGCCTCAACTCAGATCACTATAACTAGGTAATGCAAAACACGACCTATTTCCCTTAATTCACGCAGGGAATCACGAAATGATCGTGCAGAGCATACTCCTTCCATTTTTAAATTCCCCTCTCCCTCTTCATAAATCAAAACGAACGAGAAAAAAATGGCAAAACAAAGCTTGATAAAAATTTCTCGTCTTCCTCCTTATCTATTTTCCCAGTTCGAGATCGAAATCCCCTCTTCTCGTTTTAAATTAAATGGCTGAACTTCCCCTCTTCAAAGATTCAAATGAATAAAATCGAATTCAAATCGAGTAAAATAAGGGCCGCATTCAAATCAAAAAAATCGAGCTGGGCTCGTTCGCAAAGGAAAATGGAGCCGCGTTCGAATCCTTGGGCGCGCGTATTAGGGCATATCGCGAGGCCAGTCATTGGCGAAGGTATCGATCGCAAGAGGCGATGGCGAATTGGCTCGAGTTCGAGCGATGAATTCTGGAAGGGTGGCGGCGGCATTCGCGAGCAGATCGCGTACGATGTCGCGACGTGGGCAGGCGAGTTCGGTTCGCGATTGGGGGAGCGTTGTCGAGTAGCATCGTTCGATTTGGGTGATTTCGATTTGGAAGCTGTTCGATTAGCTTGGGTTCAATTCGAAGTCTATAGGTATGTGAATATACAGTGAAGGTTTTTACAGTAAGCTATTTTAATTTAAATAATTTGTGCATTGATAATATAGTTACAGTAAAGATAAAAAAAATGTAGATAAGGTATTTAAAGAAATATATTAAATGAGATTTTAGTTTAAAGAAATAGGAAAGTTAGTTTAGAATTTAAATAATTAGTTAAATAAATTATTAAAGGAAGTTTGGTTTTAAATTTAAATTTTTAGTTATACAGATTTATTAAAAGAAAATTGGTTTAAAGAAAAAAAAATTCGTTGGATAATTAAGATTACAAAAAAAATATTTGTTATTCGATTTATTTTGAATATTAATAAATTGTATGATTGTTATACAAGGTCAAATAAAGTCGAGAAAACAAACTGGAATGGAAATGGATTGCAAATTAAAGCAAAGGCGAGATTTTCTCACTCGAAGGAAAATTTGATTTTACAGTTATTGATTGATGATTGACTGTTTGGATTTGTGATATTAGATATAATAGGATATATCTATATATAGCAATATATATATATATATATATATATATATATATTGGCATATGTATATATTGCAGTTATGATTTACCGCATTGTATAGCAGATAAAACCCTATTGCGCCGTTAGTAAGCGGATGATATATTTATAAATCCCATATACCGCGATATTCCACCTCGAAGTGGAATTGGTATTGTGCTAACATCTGTGGATGCTGGGAAATAGGTTGGAGGGATCCAACTGGATTCCTCACCAGTATTTATTTATTTACAGATATTGTGATATATTCTGTTATCATATGATGATATATGATGTTTGTTGTCGTGATTGACAAATTTGTGTGTTGCATCATCGGATTCATTTTTGAAGTTAAAAAAAAACAATAATAACGATGATGATTTTAAAAGAGATTTTAAAGTGATTTTTGAAAGTATACGTTTTATTTAATTTTTGAATTGATTTATCTTAAATAAATAAACGTTTAAATTTTAAAGTTATAAAAATTATGATTTTTGTGAAATATAACCGAAAGGTGATTTTTGAAATAAATAGTCAAGTAATTTATAAAATGGTTTGAATTGGGATTTTTGAATTATTAAAAACGATGTATATAAAAGATGTACAATATTATATTTATAAATTTAAATATTGGGATTATAAAACGAGTTTTTATAAGTGTTAGAATGAAGTATAAATGGATTTCATAAGTGAACGAAATTTTATATTTAAAATTTGTGAAGTTTTAAAGGAACGATTTTGTAAATAAATGAATTATAAGTATTTAACTTATAATATGGACCTTTGGTATATATATTGAGTTATAAATTGAATTGGTCAATAAAGGAGATTTATAAAATCGAAGTTGTTATAAAATAGAATTTATAAACGTTGTTTTATAAATCCGAAACCAATTGAAACTGATAAGTTAAACATAGAAGTTTAATAAAGGAGATATATCCACGATTTTGGACAGTGGATAATTTTCCAAATAAAAAAGTGTAGAAAATATTGAAATTTGGTTAGTGAAGTATATTCACGATTTTGGATAGTGAATATATTATTAAAATTAAATGGATATGTTTTGGAGAAGTGATATTATGAAATGAAGTTAATTGTTTTAACGATGTTTTAAAATATATTAACTATCGAAACCATAGATTTCAACATTCATTGTTGAAATAGACGTTTTCGAGGAAGAAGGAAATGGTGGACTATAACACTGTTGTTATAGTAAATGATTTCCGAAAGGAAATGTTTTATATAGTATTGGGATTTATATATCTATCTAAATTTCGAATCCCTATACTAGTGATTTTGGGTCGTCGTAACGATGTTTTACGTAACATTCGTTTTGACTCAAATAGATGTTGTTATAGTGAATGATTTCCTTAAAGAATGAAATATATACTTAATTTTGATTTAAGTATATTGAATATTTTCAAATGTTGAAAATAAATAGATTTGTGAAATACTTATTATTAAATAAGTATGGAAATGCTTTTCCAATATGAAATGAAACGTTTTGAGATTTTATCTTCTTAAAGATAAATCGAAAGTGAATATTGAAATCGATTTGAAGATCGTATATCAGTAGATATTTGAAAATATAAATTCACTATGGAATTTATAAAAGAAATAGAAATTCGTTTTAAAAATAAACGTTGATTTATTTTTGAAGTGTGGAAATGATATATCTAGTAAAGATATTTTTGGAAATTAAATAATTTGGAAAATTATTTGGAATCTGATGATGTTGCGCATCTTTATTGATAGTTAAATAACCGACTATCAATAATTACCTTGAATGGGTATTTGTTGTGAATTGGATGAATTTGAATGCCACACTTATTTTTAAAATAAGCGCTCACTATTCGGGTTAGCCGGGAAAGGACCTTGGGGTCGTATAACCCATTCCGAATATGTGATACGTCGTAATGGATTGCATTTGATGACCGGTGTTGAAGACCAGATATTTTTGAAAACGGAAGGATTACCGTCGAGTTACTCTACATCGGCTGATCTTCAATATAGAGGTTTTATCACCCTTAGTGACGGGAAGTCCGGACGTGATTAGAAAATTATCCGGATTTGCAAGGGCTTCGTGAGAAGTGCCTTCGGTTCTGTTCGATCCCGGAACAGACTTGTATGGTTGTGTGTCTGACGTTACAAATTGAGATTTAAAGCTGATTTCTTTCAAATACATTTCTGTTGGTGGCGGAGAATTTATTCTCTTAGCTTAACACCCTTCTCTGAGACGTACGAGCTCAGAGGTTATGTAGTTGAAATTTATCAGCGATATACTCCTAATTTGGTAACGTGGCATGCTGAGTGTTGCTGTGAAATGATCATTGTTTGATCATTTGTGATATGATCATTTGTTTGATCATTTATCTTTGTGATCATTTCTTTGATCATTTGTTTGACCCGAAGCATGGCTTTGTGACAAAGCGTAGCTTTGTGGACGAGACTTCGTCAGACCTCACACCCCGGAAATGGTCAAAACAGGAAGGATGCGGCAAGGTTCTAGGGAGTAGCTCCCCTTAGTGTATGTCATTCCTTCTGGATAGAGGTGGTATCATGGTATGGAGCCCAGATACTTAACCTATGTTGTTGCTGCATTATTATTCTTATGTGGTTGTTGGAAATCGAGGATCCTCGGGAAGATCGGTTACGATCGGGGGATGGCATACGCGTGTCAGTAGTTACCTATTTTTGCAGAGGTAACCTGGCCTTGTGTTGGCAGAGATCTAACCGTAATGTTAGGTTATTTCTCGGGACGTCTTTCCAGAGGCGTTTCCATGTGGCAATGGGAAGTTCCTTGGCCTGACCCTTTGTTGGAAATCCAAAGAAACAATACGAGCCCTTTACAATTTCAATTGTATACCCTGTCTCCTCATGAGGCAGCTATAGCAGGCATACTATAATGGTACCTATGCTGGCTAAGATTTATATTCTACTTTCGAAATGTTTTCTACACTATGCACTAATAATAATATCAAAAAGAATTTGATTTTGCGTAGTAAGCATCTTTGACTATCATAAGAAGAAATCTCCTCCAATTCTGTGTTTGCATTGTATGTGTGGCGGGAGGTCTTATGGTAGTTTCATTTTTCAAAAGCATTGTGAATTGACTTTAAAATCTTCCTGTTGTTTGTTTTTAAAGATAAACTATTTTACGATCTCACACCAGTCACGATGACTGACTCGGAGTTTATTGTTTCCCTTCTAAACTCTGGGTGCCCATTATTTTCCACACGGGCATCCTATAGTTATGTTATCAGGATATTCTGGATATTCTGGAGCTTTGGAAGCAAGCTGGATGGCGAAACGTATCACCTATACTTTGTATTATTCCGCTGTGTATTCTGTATGAGGACAAGTTTATATAACTGTCTATATGATGTGCTGTGTTGTATTGAGTTGTATATTGACTCTGATTGATGTATGTATAAACTGATATAGTTCTTTGTTTTAAAAGACTAGTGATTATCTATTATATATTGTTCCGTTGCGATATGTGAGATTCTGATATTGTTTCTGTTTCTGATGTTGTTCTGTTGTTCTTCTTCTCTTTTTCTTCTATATTTTCTTCTACCTCTTCTTTTAAACCCTAAGAATTCGGTTTTCCGGCATTCGTTTGCTCGGCAGTTGATACAGTGGACGTATCGATGTCGATTTTCGAAAGTCGAAGAATCGGGTCCTTACAACGTGGTATCAGAGCATATGGTTAAGCGACAACCCTGCTCTGTTGGGTGTTACTCATTAGAGATAGAGTCAGTAGTACTCTAGAATGAGTTGAGTGTAATAATAGATATGAGCGCGTATTTGTTATTGAATATGAAATTGTTTTGTATTGTGTTGACTTATCGGTTGATTGTTTATAGATTCTGGTCGGTGTAGGGTGGCCAACTGTAATCGATAGGGATTTCTAAACTCTTAAACAAGATAAACTGACACAGTATTGTTTTAAAATAGGGTAAATGAGATAATTTTACCCAAAAAATTATTTTTGTATAGAAAAGAAATGATTTTCTATGAATTATTATAGTATATGGATGTTTGGTTGTTAGGAAGTGATAATATTGAAATATTATCATTGTTATATAAACTGAATAAGAAATTAAAATAATAACCAAAGATTCGGAGATAAATTCATTTAACAAATGAAATTTATAAATGTGAATAGAAAGATAAGGAAATAAATTCATATATGAATAAAATTGTAAATGATTTTATAAACTGGAATGTAAATAAGTTGATAACTTATAAAATATTCGGAAATCTGATTGAAATAAGATTCAAATTGAAAATGAATGAATTTGTGAATGAACAAATAAATTTGCAATTACAAGTGCAAGAAAATGAAATTAAATGTTAAAATTCATTTTGAATTTGTAAGAGAATAAAACTGGGATTGAATTTGATTTGTGAAGTATTAAACTAAAATTAGTAAGTAAAGCTAATTGAAGATTGACCAAATGAATAAGGTTTGAAACGAATAAAATTCAATAATTATAAAAGAAAGGTAAATTGAATTCGAATTGGAAATCCAGTTTAATATAAGTGGTTATAAACCAAAATAGTGAATTGAAAATAAATTTTGGGAATGAACAAAAGAATAAAACTGGAATTGAAACTGAATGTTGAAAACAAATTTGAATAAAGTGAATTAGAATTTGTGATGAATTAGTAATTGGAACTAATTTAAAATAGTGCAGTTGTGAATGAAAGATAGTTGATGAAATTCAATATTCAGAAGTTAAATAGAATCCAAATTAAATTGAAATTGTGAATTGAATTCAAATGAAATTTGAAATGTAAAATTAAATGATAATGGATATAACTTCAATAGTGAATTGAAAATGGTATAAGAAGTAAGTATCAAAATTTTGTAATGGAATTGGCAAAATGGTTTGAATGTTGTAATTGGATATTATGGCTAGTAGGATATACAGGTGTATAAAGGAATTGGAATTTTGATTTCAAAGATAAATTTGAATTGCTCGACAAAAGGTAAGTATTTGAATTTCAATATGAGATTTGATGATTTTCTTGTCTAGGCGCTTGGCTTTTTCTTTTCTTTTTGAAATTTTAGAGCCGTAGGGACATTTTGTAGTCGTACCGTGTTAGCCGCGCAAAGCAGACGCTGGCAAAATTTTTTGAAAATTTCGAGTGTTAGAAAATTTTTGAGAAAATTTTGAAAGTTTAAATTTGAATTTTGAAGTAAACAATGTTGTTTTGAAACTTATAATTGAAGTTGAAAAACTAGTTGAAATGATAACGAATCTTTAATAAAAGATTTATTTCGATAAATTGGTAAAACTATTTGGATTGTGAAAAATAGTAGACGAGTTAAGGACCATTTTTCCTAACTTGTAATTTCGGGACGAAATTCTTTTAAGGAGGGAAGTTTGTAATGACCCAGAATTTTGAACAATTTAAATTGAAAATATTTAATTAATTTTAAATATTTGAATGATGGTTTAGTTTGAATTCTCAATATAAATATGAATTCGGCGATTAAATTATAAAATTTAATCTATTGAAAGTTGAATAAAAATTTGAATCTTCAATTTTAAGCTGATTAAAAATATTTCAAAGGCTTGTAAAAGTCGTAATGATGATACTGAAGATAATAGAAGCTTCAGAATTTAATTTCAAACTGTTTGGTTCAATTTTGAATTTTATCGTTCGAATCGATATTTAAAAATAGCGTTCCGGGGCACAGTCTCGGAATTCGATGAAACTAGTTCCATTGGGTCCGTAATATTGAATTATTACCGGATTTCAAATTTTGTATTAATTGGAGTTGATATGTGAGCACACGACGTATAAACGCGTTGAAAATTAAATCAAATTCGATTTAAATTTAAATTTTAAAATTTTGCCTCAACTCAGATCATTGTAACTAGGTAATGCAAAACACGACCTATTTCCCTTAATTCACGCAGGGAATCACGAAATGATCGTGCAGAGCATACTCCTTCCATTTTTAAATTCCCCTCTCCCTCTTCATAAATCAAAACGAACGAGAAAAAAATGGCAGAACAAAGCTTGATAAAAATTTCTCGTCTTCCTCCTTATCTATTTTCCCAGTTCGAGATCGAAATCCCCTCTTCTCGTTTTAAATTAAATGGCTGAACTTCCCCTCTTCAAAGATTCAAATGAATAAAATCGAATTCAAATCGAGTAAAATCAGGGCCGCATTCAAATCAAAAAAATCGAGTTGGGCTCGTTCGCAAAGGAAAATGGAGCCGCGTTCGAATCCTTGGGCGCGCGTATTAGGGAATATCGCGAGGCTAGTCATTGGCGAAGGTATCGATCGCAAGAGGCGATTGCGAATTGGCTCGAGTTCGAGCGATGAAGTCTGGAAGGGTGGCGGCAGCATTCGCGAGCAGATCGCGTACGATGTCGCGACGTAGGCAGGCGAGTTCAGTTCGCGATTGGGGGAGCGTTGTCGAGTAGCATCGTTCGATTTGGGTGATTTCGATTTGGAAGCTGTTCGATTAGCTTGGGTTCAATTCGAAGTCTATAGGTATGTGAATATACAGTGAAGGTTTTTATAGTAAGCTATTTTAATTTAAATAATTTGTGCATTGATAATATAGTTACAGTAAAGATAAAAAAAATGTAGATAAGGTATTTAAAGAAATATATTAAATGAGATTTTAGTTTAAAGAAATTGGAAAGTTAGTTTAGAATTTAAATAATTAGTTAAATAAATTATTAAAGGAAGTTTGGTTTTAAATTTAAATTTTTAGTTATACAAATTTATTAAAAGAAAATAGGTTTAAAGAAAAAAAAAATTCGTTGGATAATTAAGATTACAAAAAAAGAAATTTGTTATTCGATTTATTTCGAATATTAATAAATTGTATGATTGTTATACAAGGTCAAATAAAGTCGAGAAAACAAACTGGAATGGAAATGGATTGCAAATTAAAGCAAAGGTGAGATTTTCTCACTCGAAGGAAAATTTGATTTTACAGTTATTGATTGATGATTGACTGTTTGGATTTGTGATATTAGATATAATAGGATATATCTATATATAGCAATATATATATATATTGGCATATGTACATATTGTTGTTATGATTTCCCGCATTGTATAGCGGATGAGACCCTATTGTGCCGTTAGTAAGCGGATGATATATTTATAAATCCCATATACCGCGATATTCCACCTCGAAGTGGAATTGGTATTGTGCTAACATCTGTGGATGCTGGGAAACAGGTTGGAGGGATCCAACTGGATTCCTCACCAGTATTTATTTATTTACAGATATTGTGATATATTCTGTTATCATATGATGATATATGATGTTTGTTGTCGTGATTGACAAATTTGTGTGTTGCATCATCGGATTCATTTTTGAAGTTAAAAAAAACAATAATAACGATGATGATTTTAAAAGAGATTTTTAAAGTGATTTTTGAAAGTATACGTTTTATTTAATTTTTGAATTGATTTATCTTAAATAAATAAACGTTCAAATTTTAAAGTTATAAAAATTATGATTTTTGTGAAATATAACCGAAAGGTGATTTTTGAAATAAATAGTCAAGTAATTTATAAAATGGTTTGAATTGGGATTTTTGAATTATTAAAAACGATGTATATAAAAAATGTACAAAATTGATATTTATAAATTTAAATATTGGGATTATAAAACGAGTTTTTATAAGTGTTAGAATGAAGTATAAATGGATTTCATAAGTGAACGAAATTTTATATTTAAAATTTGTGAAGTTTTAAAGGAACGATTTTGTAAATAAATGAATTATAAGTATTTAACTTATAATATGGACCTTTGGTATATATATTGAGTTATAAATTGAATTGGTCAATAAAGGAGATTTATAAAATCGAAGTTGTTATAAAATAGAATTTATAAACGTTGTTTTATAAATCCGAAACCAATTGAAATTGATAAGTTAAACATAGAAGTTTAATAAAGGAGATATATCCGCGATTTTGGACAGTGGATAATTTTACAAATAAAAAAGTGTAGAAAATATTGAAATTTGGTTAGTGAAGTATATTCACGATTTTGGATAGTGAATATATTATTAAAATTAAATGGATATGTTTTGGAGAAGTGATATTACGAAATGAAGTTAATTGTTTTAATGATGTTTTAAAATGTATTAACTATCGAAACCATAGATTTCAACATTCATTGTTGAAATAGACTTTTTCGAGGAAGAAGGAAATGGTGGACTATAACACTATTGTTATAGTAAATGATTTCCGAAAGGAAATGTTTTATATAGTATTGGGATTTATATATCTATCTAAATTTCGAATCTCTATACTAGTGATTTTGGGTCGTCGTAACGATGTTTTATGTAACATTCGTTTTGACTCAAATAGATGTTGTTATAGTAAATGATTTCCTTAAAGAATGAAATATATACTTAATTCTGATTTAAGTATATTGAATATTTTCAAATGTTGAAAATAAATATATTTGTGAAATACTTATTATTAAATAAGTATGGAAATGCTTTTCCAATATGAAATGAAATGTTTTGAGATTTTATCTTCTTAAAGATAAATCGAAAGTGAATATTGAAATCGATTTGAAGATCGTATATCAGTATATATTTGAAAATATAAATTCACTATGGAATTTATAAAAGAAATAGAAATTCGTTTTAAAAATAAACGTTGATTTATTTTTGAAGTGTGGAAATGATATATCTAGTAAAGATATTTTTGGAAATTAAATAATTTGGAAAATTATTTGGAATCTGATGATGTTGCGCATCTTTATTGATAGTTAAATAACCGACTATCAATAATTACCTTGAATGGGTATTTGTTGTGAATTGGATGAATTTGAATGCCACACTTATTTTTAAAATAAGCGCTCACTATTCGGGTTAGCCGGGAAAGGACCTTGGGGTCGTATAACCCATTCCGAATATGTGATACGTCGTAATGGATTGCATTTGATGACCGGTGTTGAAGACCAGATATTTTTGAAAACGGAAGGATTACCGTCGAGTTACTCTACATCGGCTGATCTTCAATATAGAGGTTTTATCACCCTTAGTGACGGGAAGTCCGGACGTGATTAGAAAATTATCCGGATTTGCAAGGGCTTCGTGAGAAGTGCCTTCGGTTCTGTTCGATCCCGGAACAGACTTGTATGGTTGTGTGTCTGACGTTACAAATTGAGATCTAAAGATAATTTCTTTCAAATACATTTCTGTTGGTGGCGGAGAATTTATTCTCTTAGTTTAACACCCTTCTCTGAGACGTACGAGCTCAGAGGTTATGTAGTTGAAATTTATCAGCGATATACTCCCAATTTGGTAACGTGGCATACTGAGTGTTGCTGTGAAATGATCATTGTTTGATCATTTGTGATATGATCATTTGTTTGATCATTTATCTTTGTGATCATTTCTTTGATCATTTGTTTGACCCAAAGCATGGCTTTGTGACAAAGCGTAGCTTTGTGGACGAGACTTCGTCAGACCTCACTCCCCGGAAATGGTAAAAACAGGAAGGATGCGGCAAGGTTCTAGGGAGTAGCGCCCCTTAGTGTATGTCATTCCTTCTGGATAGAGGTGGTATCATGGTATGGAGCCCAGATACTTAACCTATGTTGTTGCTGCATTATTATTCTTATGTGGTTGTTGAAAATCGAGGATCCTCGGGAAGATCGGTTACGATCGGGGGATGGCATACGCGTGTCAGTAGTTACCTATTTTTGCAGAGGTAACCTGGCCTTGTGTTGGCAGAGATCAAACCGTAATGTTAGGTTATTTCTCGGGACGTCTTTCCAGAGGCGTTTCCATGTGGCAATGGGAAGTTCCTTGGCCTGACCATTTATTGGAAATCCAAAGAAACAATACGAGCCCTTTACAATTTCAATTGTATAACCTGTCTCCTCATGAGGTAGCTATAGCAGGCATAATATAATGGTACCTATGCTGGCTAAGATTTATATTCTACTTTCGAAATATTTTCTACACTATACACTAATAATAATATAAAAAAGAATTTGATTTTGCGTAGTAAGCATCTTTGACTATCATAAGAAGAAATCTCCTCCAATTCTGCGTTTGCATTGTATGTGTGGCGGGAGGTCTTATGGTAGTTTCATTTTTCAAAAGCATTGCGAATTGACTTTAAAATCTTCCTATTGTTTGTTTTTAAAGATAAACTATTTTACGATCTCACACCAGTCACGATGACTGACTCGGAGTTTATTGTTTACCTTCTAAACTCTGGGTGCCCATTATTTTCCACACGGGCAGCCTATAGTTATGTTATCAGGATATTCTGGATATTCTGGAGCTTTGGAAGCAAGCTGGATGGCGAAACGTATCACCTATACTTTGTATTATTCCGCTGTGTATTCTGTATGAGGACAAGTTTATATAACTGTCTATATGATGTGCTGTGTTGTATTGAGTTGTATATTGACTCTGATTGATGTATGTATAAACTGATATAGTTCTTTGTTTTAAAACACTAGTGATTATCTATTATATATTGTTCCGTTTCGATATGTGAGATTCTGATATTGTTTCTGTTTCTGATGTTGTTCTGTTGTTCTTCTTCTCTTTTTCTTCTATCTTTTCTTCTACCTCTTCTTTTAAACCCTAAGAATTCGGTTTTCCGGCATTTGTTTGCTCGGCAGTTGATACAGTGGACGTATCGATGTCGATTTTCGAAAGTCGAAGAATCGGGTCCTTACAACGTGGTATCAGAGCATATGGTTAAGCGACAACCCTGCTCTGTTGGGTGTTACTCATTAGAGATAGAGTCAGTAGTACTCTAGAATGAGTTGAGTGTAATAATAGATATGAGCGCGTATTTGTTATTGAATATGAAATTGTTTTGTATTGTGTTGACTTATCGGTTGATTGTTTATAGATTCTGGTCGGTGTAGGGTGGCCAACTATAATCGATAGGGATTTCTAAACTCTTAAACAAGATAAACTGACACAGTATTGTTTTAAAATAGGGTAAATGAGATAATTTTACCCAAAAAAATTATTTTTGTATAGAAAAGAAATGATTTTCTATGAATTATTATAGTACATGGATGTTTGGTTGTTAGGAAGTGATAATATTGAAATATTATCATTGTTATATAAATTGAATAAGAAATTAAAATAATAACCAAAGATTCGGAGATAAATACATTTAACAAATGAAATTTATAAATGTGAATAGAAAGATAAGGAAATAAATTCATATATGAATAAAATTGTAAATGATTTTATAAACTGGAATGTAAATAAGTTGATAACTTATAAAATATTCGGAAATCTGATTGAAATAAGATTCAAATTGAAAATGAATGAATTTGTGAATGAACAAATAAATTTGCAATTGCAAGTGCAAGAAAATGAAATTAAATGTTAAAATTCATTTTGAATTTGTAAGAGAATAAAACTGGAATTGAATTTGATTTGTGAAGTATTAAACTAAAATTAGTAAGTAAAGCTAATTGAAGATTGACCAAATGAATAAGGTTTGAAACGAATTAAATTCAATAATTATAAAAGAAAGGTAAATTGAATTCGAATTGGAAATCCAGTTTAATATAAGTGGTTATAAACCAAAATAGTGAATTGAAAATAAATTTTGGGAATGAACAAAAGAATAAAACTGGAATTGAAACTGAATGTTGAAAACAAATTTGAATAAAGTGAATTAGAATTTGTGATGAATTAGTAATTGGAACTAATTTAAAATAGTGCAGTTGTGAATGAAAGATAGTTAATGAAATTCAATA
Source organism: Allium fistulosum (assembly GCA_030737815.1). Taxonomy (NCBI): domain Eukaryota; kingdom Viridiplantae; phylum Streptophyta; class Magnoliopsida; order Asparagales; family Amaryllidaceae; genus Allium; species Allium fistulosum. Next base: position 76,284,271 of record CM060904.1, on the reverse strand, counting down.
TTCAGAAGTTAAATAGAATCCAAATTAAATTGAAATTGTGAATTGAATTCAAATGAAATTTGAAATGTAAGATTAAATGATAATGGATATAACTTCAATAGTGAATTGAAAATGGTATAAGAAGTAAGTATCAAAATTTTGTAATGGAATTGGCAAAATGGTTTGAATGATGTAATTGGATATTATGGCTAGTAGGATATACAGGTGTATAAAGGAATTGGAATTTTGATTTCAAAGATAAATTTGAATTGCTCGACAAAAGGTAAGTATTTGAATTTCAATATAAGATTTGATGATTTTCTTGTCTAGCCGCTTGGCTTTTTCTTTTCTTTTTGAAATTTGAGAGTCCGTAGGGACATTTTGTAGTCGTACCATGTTAGCCGCACAAAGGAGACGCTGGCAAATTTTTTTGAAAATTTCAAGTGTTAGAAAATTTTTGAGAAAATTTTGAAAGTTTAAATTTGAATTTTGAAGTAAACAATGTTGTTTTGAAACTTATAATTGAAGTTGAAAAACTAGTTGAAATGATAACGAATCTTTAATAAAAGATTTATTTCGATAAATTGGTAAAACTATTTGGATTGTGAAAAATAGTAGACGAGTTAAGGACCATTTTTCCTAACTTGTAATTTCGGGACGAAATTCTTTTAAGGAGGGAAGTTTGTAATGACCCAGAATTTTGAACAATTTAAATTGAAAATATTTAATTAATTTTAAATATTTGAATGATGGTTTAGTTTGAATTCTCAATATAAATATGAATTCGGCGATTAAATTATAAAATTTAATCTATTGAAAGTTGAATAAAAATTTGAATCTTCAATTTTAAGCTGATTAAAAATATTTCAAAGGCTTGTAAAAGTCGTAATGATGATACTGAAGATAATAGAAGCTTCAGAATTTAATTTCAAACTGTTTGGTTCAATTTTGAATTTTATCGTTCGAATCGATATTTAAAAATAGCGTTCCGGGGCACAGTCTCGGAATTCGATGAAACTAGTTCCATTGGGTCCGTAATATTGAATTATTACCGGATTTCAAATTTTGTATTAATTGGAGTTGATATGTGAGCACACGACGTATAAACGCGTTGAAAATTAAATCAAATTCGATTTAAATTTAAATTTTAAAATTTGGCCTCAACTCAGATCACTGTAACTAGGTAATGCAAAACACGACCTATTTCCCTTAATTCATGCAGGGAATCACGAAATGATCGTGCAGAGCATACTCCTTCCATTTTTAAATTCCCCTCTCCCTCTTCATAAATCAAAACGAACGAGAAAAAAACTGGCAGAACAAAGCTTGATAAAAATTTCTTGTCTTCCTCCTTATCTATTTTCCCAGTTCGAGATCGAAATACCCTCTTCTCGTTTTAAATTAAATGGCTGAACTTCCCCTCTTCAAAGATTCAAATGAATAAAATCGAATTCAAATCGAGTAAAATCAGGGCCGCATTAAAATCAAAAAAATCGAGCTGGGCTCGTTCACAAAGGAAAATGGAGTCGCGTTCGAATCCTTGGGCGCGTGTATTAGGGCATATCGCGAGGCTAGTCATTGGCGAAGGTATCGATCGCAAGAGGCGATGGCGAATTGGCTCAAGTTCGAGCGGTGATGTTTGGAAGGGTGGCGGTGGCATTCGCGAGCAGATCACGTACGATGTCGCGACGTGGGCAGGCGAGTTCAGTTCGCGATTGGGGGAGCGTTGTCGAGTAGCATCGTTCGATTTGGGTGATTTCGATTTGGAAGCTGTTCGATTAGCTTGGGTTCAATTCGAAGTCTATAGGTATGTGAATATACGGTGAATGTTTTTAAAGTAAGCTATTTTAATTTTGTTTTAATTTAAATAATTTGTGCATTGATAATATATTTACAGTAAAGATAAAAAAATGTAGATAAGGTATTTAAAGAAATATATTAAATGAGATTTTAGTTTAAAGAAATAGGAAAGTTAGTTTAGAATTTAAATAATTAGTTAAATAAATTATTAAAGGAAGTTTGGTTTTAAATTTAAATTTTTAGTTATACAGATTTATTAAAAGAAAATTGGTTTAAAGAAGAAAAAAAATTCGTTGGATAATTAAGATTACAAAAATAATAATTGTTATTTGATTTATTTCGAATATTAATAAATTGTATGATTGTTATACAAGGTCAAATAAAGTCGAGAAAACAAACTGGAATGGAAATGGATTGCAAATTAAAGCAAAGGTGAGATTTTCTCACTCGAAGGAAAATTTGATTTTACAGTTATTGATTGATGATTGACTGTTTGGATTTGTGATATTAGATATAATAGGATATATCTATATATAGTAATATATATATATATATTGGCATATGTATATATTGCAGTTATGATTTCCCGCATTGTATAGCGGATGAGACCCTATTGCGCCGTTAGTAAGCGGATGATATATTTATAAATCCCATATACCGCGATATTCCACCTCGAAGTGGAATTGGTATTGTGCTAACATCTGTGGATGCAGGGAAACAGGTTGGAGAGATCCAACTGGATTCCTCACCAGTATTTATTTATTTACAGATATTGTGATATATTCTGTTATCATATGATGATATATCATGATTGTTGTCGTGATTGACAAATTTGTGTGTTGCATCATCGGATTCATTTTTGAAGTTAAAAAAAATAATGATGATGATTTTAAAAGAGATTTTTAAAGTGATTTTTGAAAGTATACGTTTTATTTAATTTTTGAATTGATTTATCTTAAATAAATAAACGTTCAAATTTTAAAGTTATAAAAATTATGATTTTTGTGAAATATAACCGAAAGGTGATTTTTGAAATAAATAGTCAAGTAATTTATAAAATGGTTTGAATTGGGATTTTTGAATTATTAAAAACGATGTATATAAAAGATGTACAAAATTGATATTTATAAATTTAAATATTGGGATTATAAAACGAGTTTTTATAAGTGTTAGGAAGTATAAATGGATTTCATAAGTGAACGAAATTTATATTTAAAATTTGTGAAGTTTTAAAGGAACGATTTTTTAAATAAATGAATTATAAGTATTTAACTTATAATATGGACCTTTGGTATATATATTGAGTTATAAATTGAATCGGTCAATAAAGGAGATTTATGTAATCGAAGTTGTTATAAAATAGAATTTATAAACGTTGTTTTATAAATCCGAAACCAATTGAAATTGATAAGTTAAACATATAAGTTTAACAAAGGAGATATATCCGCGATTTTGGACAGTGGATAATTTTCCAAATAAAAAAGTGTAGAAAATATTGAAATTTGGTTAGTGAAGTATATTCACGATTTTGGACAGTGAATATATTATTAAAATTAAATGGATATGTTTTGGAGAAGTGATAGTACGAAATGAAGTTAATTGTTTTAACGATGTTTTAAAATGTATTAACTATCGAAACCATAGATTTCAACTTTCATTGTTGAAATAGACGTTTTCGAGGAAGAAGGAAATGGTGGACTATAACATTGTTGTTATAGTAAATGATTTCCGAAACAAAATGTTTTATATAGTATTGGGATTTATATATCTATCTAAATTTCGAATCCCTATACTAGTGATTTTGGGTCGTCGTAACGATGTTTTACGTAACATTCGTTTTGACTCAAATAGATGTTTTTATAGTAAATGATTTCTTTAAAGAATGAAATATATACTATACTTAATTTTGATTTAAGTATATTGAATATTTTCAAATGTTGAAAATAAATAGATTTGGGAAATACTTATTATTAAATAAGTATGGAAATGCTTTTCCAATATGAAATGAAATGTTTTGAGATTTTATCTTCTTAAAGATAAATCGAAAGTGAATATTGAAATTGATTTGAAGATCATATATCAGTAGATATTTGATAATATAAATTCACTATGGAATTTATAAAAGAAATGGAAATTCGTTTTAAAAATAAATGTTGATTTATTTTTGAAGTGTGGAAATGATATATCTAGTAAAGATATTTTTGGAAATTAAATAATTTGGAAAATTATTTGGAATCTGATGACGTTGGGCATCTTTATTGATAGTTAAATAACCGACTATCAATAATTACCTTGAATGGGTATTTGTTGTGAATTGGATGAATTTGAATGCCACACTTATTTTTAAAATAAGCGCTCACTATTCGGGTTAGCCGGGAAAGGACCTTGGGGTCGTATAACCCATTCCGAATATGTGATACGTCGTAATGGATTGCATTTGATGACTGGTGTTAAAGACCGGATATTTTTGAAAATGGAAGGATTACCGTCGAGTAACTCTACATCGGCTGATCTCCGATATAGAGATTTTATCACCCTTAGTGACGGAAAGTCCGGACGTGATTAGAAAATTATCTGGATTTGCAAGGGCTTCGTCAGAAGTGCCTTCGGTCCTGTTCGATCCCGGAACAGACTTGTATGGTTGTGTGTCTGACGTTACAAATTGAGATATAAAGCTGATTTCTTTCAAATACATTTCTGTTGGTGGCGGAGAATTTATTCTCTTAGCTTAACGCCCTTCTCTGAGACGTACGAGCTCAGAGGTTATGTAGTTGAAATTTATCAGCGATATACTCCCAATTTGGTAACGTGGCACATGTCGGACTTGAATTGCTCAAAATACCGCGTTGTAAATAAAATTTGGCAAAATCTCAGAATATACAGTAAATAAATATAATCACAGATCACAGACACAGAGTAAAATAATGCAGCGGAAGTCAAAGAAATAGTAGTTCATGAAGCTACTATATAAATATATTAGAGTTACATAAAATATAACAAAAGAAATAGAGGACAACATAAGTCTCAATAAAATAACCAAGTACAAGCTGAGTAGGACAATAGAACTGAAGTAGATATGACACGACAAGTAGATAATCTCCAGCGATTCAAATCTCCAAGAGAGTGGAAACCCAAATCTGTGAATAACTCAGGCTGACCCGAGCGTAAAATAAAACATAAACACTCGAGTCAGGACATACATACTTATACAATGTAAACCAACTCAAGTGAACTATAATAAGGGTACAAGTAACTTAAAGAATGCTTGGGATCGCCCATTCTTTAAGGATCCGTTAAACTATCTACTATGTAGTAATATTCGCTATTATAATAATGTCTAATCAGTAAAGTATAATCATATATAAAATAGCGTTAAGGGGATGGAGAACCTTAACACGGTCGGATCTTTAAAACCAAAATCGTAGTGGGCTCGATATGGTAGGTGACACGGCACACAAGGCAATGCTAGGGTAGATATACCAATTACGCACACGGACTGATGGATACGCATAGCAGCCACTACCGTTCCACCTCGAACAACACTCCCAAATCAAGGGTGGCCACCAAAAATCACAAAGTAATAGAATGGTATCGAAGAAATGTGTCCGAGAAGAGGTGCTACCTCACTGGTCCAAGATCGCTCCTGTTTTAGCCACCTTATGCCAACTCACGGGAGTTGGGTCCACGTATATACCTTAGGATCGTCACCACCATCCTACTTCATTCTGGAAACTCCACCGCGTACACAATTGTCAAAGTGTTTTTCGGTATCGATAGAGAGTATGTCCATATCCGATCCCGGTCTCTTTAACAACCAAGCGTTATTATAACCCGTGGTTATAAATTTAAAACAATTTATATCAAAATACTTCAAATTAAACCATTTAAAAACAAAGTCATTATTCTTTTAAATCAAATATTAAATTCCCAAAAATTTAACCTTTTCTGAGTTCATTTATTCACTTAAAAACAATAAAACATTAAAATTTCAGCTTTCACAGCATTTAAAAAGTGCTGCGGTAAGTTATATTTGAAAACAATTTAATTCAGCAAAGACAACATTTATAAACTGCTATAACAGTTCGGTTTTAAAACAAAATCATATTTCAGCCTACTGTAGCTCTTAACAAGTGCTACATTAGCCCCTTTATTAGTTTCAGGTCAAATTTTAGTTCCTGCTACAACAGCACTTACCAAGTGCTATCATAGCCTTAGTTCATTTTAGTCTTTTGGTACATTTATATAACCACAACACTTAACAAGCGCTGCAGATTCTACTTAGTTCAGAATTGGTTCATTTCCAGAAATGGTAGCATTTCTGAAGTACTATAAATCAAATTTGTAGGTTTTAAGTGCAATTCCAGCCATAAATAAACTTCCATTTAAATCATTTAAACTTATAAAAATCATAAATTTTCACGTTAAAATGTTCATTTAAATCCTTTAACTTATGATTTTTCTAAAGAGAAATTTTACAAATAAAAACCAAAAATTTACAAAGTTCACTTATTAAATTCAAGTGTGTAAATTCCCATTTTCATTTAAACAATTCATTTCAACACTTAAACTTAAATCTCCATTTTCACCATTTTAAAACTTAATTTTCATTTTAATTTAATTAACTTAAGTTTCCATCTTTTCTTTTTAGTCAAATTTTCAAATTTAAGTTACACTTTAAAATCAATATTTTTATCCATTTATTTACATTTATCACATAGAAAAATCATTTCTACTCTAAATAAATCATTTTAAAAATTCAATTTAAATCAATTTAATATTATCACAAATATTTAAAAATATTTAAAGGTATCCAGAAAAATACAGAAAATAACCACGGGTCTGTATAATATTTTCTAGCCTAAGTCAAGTGATACGGATAATATATCATTTCAATCCGTAGTTTACAAAGAAAAATCCGGGTTTTATCATTTCAAACCCGCAATCCCAAGTAAATAAAATTTAAACGAAAATCGCTCAGGCCTATCATTTTAGCCCATAACGATCTTCCCTTATTCTAAAGTCCGTTCGGCTATTTATCATTTCAACCCATAGTGATTCTATTCTACAGGGAACTTGCAGTGTGATTTAATAGAATAGAATAACAGTAAAATAAGAACAAAATATAACAGATGATATGTTATGCAATTTTAACAAGTTTAACATCATATATAAATAATCACAGGTAATTATAACACAATTTCTATTTATTTATTTATTTATTTATTTTCTACACATTCAGTTGCGGTCGTTTCACAATCATATAAGTATGAATATTCGTGTGAGATTTACTCACCTCTACGGAGCTGGAGATTCGATTCAAAAGGAAATACGCTATCTATCGGAAAGCACACGGAAAGCACGATCAGTTGTTAGAGGATGCGCCAACTAGATTCAAATCTAAAGTCAAAAAGAATAAATAAAACAAATCTAAGAATGCAAACGAATAACTATTTTTTTCAAATGAAGCAAACAAAATGAAAAGAACAAGTTGAATACTAAAAAGAAATAGCTCGACCACTTCACCATACTCAAGATTTTAAAGGCTCGGAGGGGTTGTAGTCTGACTTCAAAATACAAAGGTGAAAAAGGCAATTTTTTTGTTCATTTCTTTTTTTTTTCAAAACAAGGGCTCGGTGGACATATAACTTCAAAATTTACAAAAGCTCGACCACTTTTAAAAATAGACTATAACTTCAAAACAAAGGTGACAAAACAAATTTTGTTCATTTCTTTTTTTCTAAAACAAAGGCCAGAGGGAATAGATTATAACTTCAAAACAAAGGTTCTGTGGAAAAACTATAACTTCAAAATACAAGGTGACAAAAGCACTTTTATTTTTTTTTCAAAACAAGGCTCGGTAGAAATAATACAAGGTGACAAAAGTCGTTTCTTTTTTTCAAAACAGAGGCTCGGCATGGTTATGGTCAGGCGTGGGGTTCATGGTGGCGTGGGGTTTGCTTGATGGTGGAGGAAAGTTGAACGGCAAGGGGACGTGGTTGCAGGGGTTCAGTCTGGAGGAGTTGGAGCCGTGGGTTTTGTGGTGGTGACTAGGCTTGTCATGGTGAATGGGGTTGGAGCATGGGTTGGAGCAACAACATGATAAAGCAAAAAATGAGGCAGGGGAAACGACAAAACAAAACAACAAAATGAAAAAGAAAGCATGTTGTCTTTACCTTTGAGATGCTCACGAAAATTTTGATAGAAGCTAAAGTGAAATATTGTGGTTTGGGAATTTGGACGTGGTATATATTAACAACTATTCACTGATTTATGGAGAGAAGGCAATTTAATGTTTTGAACGGTAGAGGCCATCAAAGGAAATTAAGGCATTAAATTATATTAATAGATGGAAACGTATGGAAGGCAAAAAGGATGGAATAATCTTTCACGTGCAAGATTTAAGGCAAGATTTTGAGCAAGATTTTGAATTCTCAAAAGAGAATATACGGCTGAAACTTTGCCTTGTTAACGCAAAAAAAATCAAATAGGCAAATAATAGGCAAGAGCAACAAATGAACATATGCCCAAAGTAACGTACAAATTTATTTGTTTCTCTTATTAAATAAATTTAAAAATGATAACGTTTCAATTAGGAAAATAACCCATCACTTTAAACCAAAATTTAATAGTTATTATACCATAATTAATAAAATTTAATTTAGCTTCATCCAATTGATTGTTTAATATAAAGTTAAGAAACGAATGTAAATATACGTAAAGAAATGTAAAGTTAAATTTTCCGTTTCACACTAATTATTACTAACTTTTAAAGGTATACAACAACTCTGACCAAAACAAAAGTGAAACAATTGTTACACAATTGTATACAGTTCAAGATGAAAATTTGGCAGTTTAGAATTATAAAAAAAAATTTTAAAAATTTCTATTAAAGTTACACTTTTAATTCAAATCAACATTACAGAACGTTTAATTTAAATAAATAAAATTTTGGGTAATTGATTAACAATCATTACATGAAAATTTACAAAATTATATTTTTTAAGAATTCAAACGCCACAGTTTTTAAATAAATAAATAAAATGCCTGTTAAAATTTTTGGGCTATTACAATGAATCTTGAAATTTATTACTTATTAAGATATGTTTTGTTTACACTGTGTTTTTATTCATTCATTTATCATTTACCCAAAATCTATTACAAAAGTGTATATAAGTAACGATATAAATTATTTTATTTTGAAAAGGTATAAAAAAATTTTTTAAAGAACAAAAGTGAAATAAAAGTTGTTGTGAATTTATTCAATTAAACTAACTGATTTGAAAACTAGAAAAAGATTTAGATTTCGATGAACGATAACCAAAATATGCATTTTAGAGTTTAATTATGTATATGGAGAGAGAAACCTTCCATTCTTTCTCTAATCAAATTGATTGATTAATTAAATGTCTTTATCAAGCTATTTATTCATGGCATGGAATGTAACTATGTCCAAATGTATTCTACAGTAAATTATGTAAGTGCAATATACTAGATTGTGTACAAAGATGATGTTTCCTTCATATATATCTTTATTGGTCATAGTATTATTATTAAAAACATATACGTATACGTATATATATATACTAGACTTATACATATAAATGTGTTAAAATTAAGTTTCACAAATTTATGAGCCTAAAATTAAAGACAACAATTTTGAACCTAATCTCCAGATTAAAAGGGTTTAAGATTAAAAAGTTATAACTTTGCATACAAGTCCATCTTATAAATCTTAAGTCAAATTAATGCACACAAATATGTAAATACAAATCACTGTAAATAATGTCTTAAACTTAATACAACATTTTTATGTTAAAATTTATAACTTAGTAAATTCTTTAATATTAAGCAACAAATTAAGGTCTAACGTTAATTTAAAAGGAAATAAAAGGAATCGTGATATTTTTCAATAAATTCAAGTTATTTTTATAAAGAAGCCCCAATTTTTTTTAACAAAACTTATTAACTTAAAAATTTAATTATTGAAAATTTTACGGGTCGTTACACTCTCCCCCACTCAAAAAATTTCGTCCTCGAAAAGGAAGAAGGTAGGAGAATAGAAACACCCTGAAAGAAAACTAAATTGAAACTCAAAATAGAATCATTGATTTAAACCATTATAAATTCAATTTAAATTAATTAATATTCAATAATCGATTTAATCCATTTGATTTTTACTGAAGTTAAATCAATCTTAACTATTTCCAAATTGATTATCTTATTATCCAATTATTTTGAAATTAACAATTTCTAAAATCATAAATTTGTATAATCATTTATAATAATCATCTTTTATTCAACAAATTTAATTCTTCTTTATTCCAGATTATTATTAAATATATTCTACTTAATATATCTTATCACACATATTAAGTAGATTACATTTATTATAACTTTTTTAATTTATTTTTAATTCCCTTAACATCATTTATATTGTAAATTATTCAATTAACCTTTTAGTCTATTTATCTCTGTTAATCCTTTTATAACTAAAATTTAAGTGTATAATATTTATTATAACCACTCAAATTTTATTTATAAAAATCTTTTTATATTGTATATTATCCAATTACATTGTTAACTTCAAAAATTAAGGTAAGTTATATTGGAATGCAATTGAGAATTATACACATAAAACTTTCTAAAATTAATATACAATATACCCATTCTAATTCAATCATTTCAAGCTTGAATATTTATTCAAAATTTTTATTTTCTTTTTATACTTGAAGTTATTATTTAAGATAGAATTTAAGAATAAAATTTCCGATTCTTTTCAAACCATTTAGAGATAAATAAATGTATGCACAAAATTTGTCAAATCAAATTTTAAATCATATATCTATATATATTATAAATCAAATCTTCTTTTAGAAATTCAAATCAATTAGATTTCCCAAAACAAAGCTGTAGCAAGACTACAGAATGGTTTCTTCACTTCGAAACTCGAAAATGAAAGTCGATGATGCCACGGTCATCACCGAAATTATTTTCCAGCGACAAAGAGAAGAGCACTAAAATTTTAAAACTTTAAAAATTCTTTGGAAACAAATTTCTATTCAAAAATACTTTATATAATATATCCCTTTTTAAAACATTAAACCAAAGTTCGAAATAATCGGAATTTAAATTCTCAAATTCTTCTTTTAAATTCATTTGAGTTCCCAAATCAAATTTATAAACAACTATTTATAAATTCATTTATAGAATGATAAATCAAATATTATCATTTCAAATAATCAATTTAAATCAATTTATTAAGTTCCATAATATTTACTTATATCAATATTTATTTCATTAACCCAATTTTAAAATAATATTGTGTTAGTTTGTTCTGTCAAAGTGTTTTAGAAATCTTATCGATAGCGTTGATTAGACGAATCGATCGGAAGCCCAAATCCACATCAACAACTCAAACAACACAATATATAAAACAAAACATAGATTTACAAGTATAATTCAAAATGTTTGGAGATATTTTGGAAACAAAACAAGACGATTAATTATAAAAATATGAAGATGGATAAGCTTAGATAAATCGCGGGCAACCTTAACCGGGTCAACCGTGACTTAATGGATAAGATCAAATGTGAATGTTTCTGGGGTAAATCTACATCCGATCTCAAGAGATAGAGTTTGGAATAACAAAATATATTAGCATCTAAACCAAGGATAGATATAAATCTATGGTGAATCGATGCAAATTTGTAAAGGAGTTTCCCCCTTTACCAGAAAATTAGAATATTGGCGAGACAGCCAATTCACTATAAAGATCATTCGAAGTGGAGTTATGTGATACTCCAAAATCAAAAGAAGATGAATAGTGAGGGACAAGAATGAATTTTGGAACCGCAAGGAACGTTCCAAAAATTCAAAGGAAATTCGAATCAAGAGGAAAAAGATTCAAACTCGAACGAAAGTGATTCTGTAAATAAATCTACTCCATGTAACGATCCTAAATTTTGAACAATTTAAATTGAGAATATTTAATTAATTTTAAATATTTGAATGATGATTTGACTTGAATTTCAAATTATCAGAATGAAATTGGCGATTAAATTTTAGAATTTAATCTATTGAAAATTGAATAATAATTTGAAACTGGATTTATAATTAATGTAAAGGAAATTTGCTTTGAAATTTTAAAAATATAGAATCTTTGGATTTAAAAAAAAATCAAATTTATCTTATTCAATTAAAATTAAAACTCTACATTTTTGGCATTTAAATGATATATGCAAATGAATGTAATATAGATAATGATGTTTAAAAAGAAATAAATTATATCTACAAAATAAATAACATAAGTTATTAATAAAAAAAAGAAATAAAAAAATAAATACTAAAATACCTCTAGTACCAAAAATCACGCCCAGCCCATGCCCTAGATCACTATTTCCCTCTGCAAAAACACGAACCCGCCCCCTCATTTTTCTCATTCGAAAAACCTAATTAAAAACAGACGAAAAAAAAATGGCGACTCAAAATTAGAACTTCGGCGATTTTTCGATTCTTTGGCGAATCTGGCTCGATCTTCTTCAATTCTTGCTCGACTGAATTAGGGTTTTGTCCTTGTTCGTCTTGCTGGCGAATTTGAGCTTCGGCTTCGTCGACTTTTGTGGCGACTCTCTGTTGAATCTGAAATCGAGGCTACGACTTCTATTTGCTTGCTCTTGGAATATAGGGCTTTGCCTTGTTCTATCGTATTGCTTTCGAATATGGAATTGGGACGTTGCCTTTTTCTCTGGCAATTATGGACTTTGGCTCGTCTTCCTTTCGATCTCCTTCGAGTTGGGCTCTTCATTCTAAGGTGAGTAATTTTTATTGCTCACATCTAATTTGATCTCCAAGATTCTACTGTTTTTCATATAATTTTGTTGCTGATTTTTGGCGACTTCGGTCATTTTCGATTTTGGTTTAGATGTTGATGATTTTTCTGACTTGGACTTTACTCGAATTCGTATACTTGCTCGAATTCGTATACGTGTGATTTTAAGTTTCACAGTTTTGGTTAGTGGATTTCTATGAGCTTCGTCTCTGGCCATCTTTGTATTCATTCTTGAAGCAATCGATTTAAATTTTTGATAACCATGGCTTTGATCATGTGACGTTCGATCATTTCTTTGATCGATACAGCTGATACTTTCTTAAAAATCTAATTTTGACTGTTTCAATATTTTATTAACTAAATTATACGGCCTCGACATTGTTTACTGTTGATCATGTCTGTGACTTGTTCACTATTTCTGGTCGTCTTCTCTGCCATTTGTTTTTTTTGGGATATTCTTTTTACTGAATTACTTTCTCTGTAATCTTGTTTTTGTGACATCCTTTCCGTGTCTTGATCACTGTTAATCTAAACACTTCAGACTTGAATTTTGATATTGCCACTTCACTGCCTTCCTGTGTGTACTACTATCATGTTGACTTTTGCTTTGCTTATGCATTCGACATTGCCATGCTCTTTACTGTGACTTCTCTGCAGTTTTGTTTCTTTGTAGCTCTGTTTCTCTTGACATTGTGATGTTGAACTTGGATAGTGTATCAGTGATGTTTCATCCCTGTTGTACTTGATCATATTGCTGTTTTGTTTCACTTGATTAGTTGAACTGCTTTGTATTTGTGCATTCATCCTAGTAGTTTTTGATGCACTGTTGCATTTGTTCATCTGGACATGTATTTGTTGCCTTCACCTGTGAGCTTTAACATTGTATTCATCCCTGGATGTATATGCAGTTCATGTATCTGCATTTCATATGCTGGTACGGTTTTGAACTGGTTGATCTTCATATATACTTGCTTATAACTTCACTGCATGGCTTTTAATTTAAGTTGCATTGCTTATATCTGTACCACTGACTGTTGTACTGATATCACTTCTTGGTACACCTCTTTGTAGTCCTCATTACACCGCATAGTCCTCGTGGAAATTATTCATTTGTCTGCATTGACTTCATGTAGCTTTTCAGGTGGCTGTACACTGGGTATTCGATAGCTTTGGGTCTGTTGATTCACTGGCCTTTGTATTTAATCTGGACATTTCAGTTTATATTCATTTGACTGGAGCAATTTCCTCTGGTTTCACTGTCCAGTTTCATGTTGTTTTTCTTGTGTACATTTGTCTCACGGATCCCCTCGAGTCTGTGGCATTACTTGCACTATCCAATATCACAGTTGCATACTGTATATCGCCATTCCGGCTGTTTCAGTTTCATTTAGCTCATTTGGTTTGAGTTACATCTTCATTTGTCGTATTTGAATATAGTCTGCACTATTTGGTTATGTTTGAATTTATGTTCAACGGTTTTATGATGATTTGTAGCACTTGTGTTGAATTCGGTATTTGGGTTTGACCTTGTGATTGATTGTGAATTTTCATTGTGCCTTCATGTGCACTTTGTCCAATTGATGGTTCATTTTGATTTGAGTTGAGGCCAATTACTTCTGGTTCATTGAGCTTTTGTGCATTTCATCATTGTTGTGGCGAGGCAGTACACGCGTGCGTGTACTGCAGCCACCAAGTATTGATTTTAATTGATATTTCTTTTGTTCTTGATTCATTGATCTTTTGCGTATTTTTATGCTGTAGTGGTGAGGCCGTACACGCGTGTGTCTACTGCAGCCAATCAGTATTGATGTTTTAAAGTGACAATTTCAATTGTTTAAATTGATTTGGTTGATTTGATGATTTTTGTTGTTAATCGCCGTTTCGACAATTCTGTTCTTTTCTAAAGTCATCTTCATTTAAAAATCTTTTTATTTATCTCTGCTGATATTTTTAAATCTGCTGATTTGTTGTTTAACACTGTTAAGTATTATAATTAACGTCATCCGATTTCTTTGTTAAAAGGGTCGGATAGACGAGAATTATTGTGACTATCGTCTATTTGATTATTATTGCATCTATACACTAATAACTGAGTTTGAATTAGACTGACCTGTGTATTATTTTCTTTTGAATGTAATACTCGAGTCAGACCGAGTAATTTACAGCTTGAAGATTTTCGAGCGGCGAAGTTAGAGAGAGAGGGTAAAAGAATCATTTTAGTTTAGGAAATTTTGTATTTAAGGAGATATTCCGCTGTATAAATGTAATACATTGTATAAACTCTGATATTGTAAAAAGGAAAGAAATAAAAATTCATTTGTTTTTGAAATATTATTATTATTCTGTGTTTCTGTAGCTGATTCTGTTTAAATTACATAAACTAAATAACAATCCGTCATTTTGAACGTTTCAAGTTGGTTTAATTACCGACTAGGGGCGGTCAGAAGGGCGGGATGTTACAAAGTGGTATCGGAGCTTTGGTTTACACAAAGCTTAGTTTATGGCATTTAATATGAATAGTTACTAGAATCACTTTAAAGAAAGCGTTTTCCAAATCTTAAAGAAGTATAAAATTGTTTTTGAAAATAAGAAGTATTTTGAAAATTCAAATTCTTTTCGGAAATTCCCTCTCTCTAAATTTTGGTTTGCGATAGTTTCTTTTCGGTAAGGTCTTCTTAGATTTGAGTCCCTATCATTCGAAAAACCCGTTATCGAATTGTTGAGATTTATGAAAATAAAATATAAGTTAAGTGAATTAATGAATTGGTTTAAATCAAATATTTTAAATATCTCCAAAGTAATAATTGGGAAATGATTGAATAATCCAACCTCTGCTAATAGAAATTGCCAATTTTAATAGGAAACTTCGAAAACATCTTGTTAACTATAATGGCGAAAACCGAAGCGCAAAAAGCAGCACATCGTGAACAAAGAGCAATTGCCCGTAGAGAAGCACAGGTGGCACATGCAGAAATCGAAAGGAAATTCAATGAAAGGCAAGGACCTGGTCCCTATGATGATGTTACCTATTATCGATGTCATAAAAAGGACATTTTGTCGTTACGTGCCGAGAGAAGAGAAAGAAAAGGAATGTGGATGACCAGTTCGCTCGTCCTGAGATTGTGTGTTTTAAATGTCAAGAAAAAGGGCATTTTCTTAGTCATTGCCCTAAAGTGAAAAGGAAGAAGCGTGCACTCGATTTACCAGTCGATAGATTGACAATCTGCTATCATTGTCGCCAGACTGGACATATAGCCAGAAATTACACCGAAAGGTAACATGGAAAGCAAGCTATAGCCCGATCAGCTAGAGCGAAAAGTGTAAAAATGATAGATAAGGATGGGAACATCACATATTTTTGCGGGAACTGTAGGAATTTGGGACATGTTGACTTTGAATGTGTCAATCCTCCTTTAATGCAACCTGAAATAGTGCAAACCGAAGAGGGAAGTTTGGCACAGATGTGTACTACCAGACGGGAAGTCGATAGTCCTTGATAATTCTGAATCTTAAACCAATCGATATATTTGAAGCAACCAATATATTTTGTAATGCTATATTTTGTAATCCAAAATCTTCTATTTACGTATTTTAGAAGTATTAAGCTATGTATCGTTTCGTACGGAAAGAAATATTTCAATGAAATAGCGTTTTGGGAAGGAAATTTATTTGTTGACTTAACTGTATGAATTAAACCAGTTTCGATGTAAAGCTTATATTTCAAGTTTAGACTAATGCCTAAAATAGTTAATGTGGAGATATAAAGATAATGGAACCCATTCAATGAATATTAATAAGATAAATGAATTTGGAATAGATCTTATATAAGTAAAGTGAATAGTGATTTGAAATTTTGTTTTGATAAATAAAATTGAATATGAAATAAAGATTTTTAACTTAAGAAAAGTTAAATTGAATTGAGTTAGCATTAATAAATATATGATTTGAAATTTAACTAAAGGAAAGTTAAATAAATTGAACTAGATTAGATAAATTATTGAAATGGGAATTTAAACTTGAAAGATAAGTAAATCTAAAATAGAATCAAATTTAATTTGAATTGAAAGCAAACTAACTTGAATATAAATTAGTGAAAGTAAACTAATTGAATATGAATGAATGTTAGTAAAATCCAATGTGAATGAATCAAATGTGATTAAATTGAAAACCAAGTCGATGAATGATTTACTAAAGAAACTAGTTGATCATCTTGGAAATAGAAAATTGATAAATTTATGCAATAGTTTAAATTGAAAATTTTGAATTATTATAAACAATTTATATAGAAGATTTGAAAAGGTTGATATTATATTGGAATTATAAAATGAATTTGTATAAGTGTTAAAAGTGAAGTATAAATGGATTTCATAAGTGAAGAATTAAAATTGTGAAGTTATAAAATGAATCGATGTTGCGAAATAAAAGAATTATAAGTAACTTACTTATAAATTAAATTTCTGATATAAAACTGAGTTATAAAGGAATGGTAAATAAAGTAATTTTTATAAATTGAAGTCTTTATAAATAGGAATAGAATTTATAAACGTTGTTTATAAATCCGGAACTGACTTATTTTGATAAGTAAATTCTTATAGCTTGTTAAAGGAAATATTTCCACAATTTTGGACAGTAAATAATCTTTTAAAATGTTGTGAATATATTATTGAATAAAAATGGACATGTTTTGGGAAAATCGATATTTTAAAACGAAGATAATTGTTTTAAAGATGTTTTAAAAGGCATTAAATATCGAAACCATAGATTTCAACATTCATTGTTGAAATAGACGTTTTTGAATAAAAGGAAATGATGGACTATAACGGCTGTTGTTATAGTAAATGATTTCTGAAAGGAAATGTTTTGTATAGTATTGGGATTTATACATCTATCTAAATTTCGAATCCCTATACTAGTGATTTTGAGTTGTCGTAACGATGTTTTACGTAACATTCGTTTTAACTCAAATAAGTGTGAAAGAGAATGATTTCCTTAAAGAGGAAATATATACTTAATTATGATTTAAGTATATCGAATATTTTCAAATGTTGAAAATAAATTAGATTTGTGAATTACTTATTTTTAAATAAGTATGGAAATGTTTTTCAATATGAAATGAAATGTTGTGAATATATTCCGTAAGTGATAAATGATTTGAAATTCATTTTCAAAGTCGAAGTTGAAAAAGTTAAATGGGAAATTTGAACAATTAGTTCAATTTGAAATTTTTCAAAAAGATTGAATCGTTGAGTTAAATTGAGTTTAACTTCGACACCAAAGACAATATAAGTTGAGTTTTGAATTTCAGATAATGGTTTGGATTGTATGTCTAACATTGTGAATTGATGACATAGCAATTGATCTCTATTAAATATATATCTGTTTGGTGGCGGAGAATTTATTCTCTTAGCTTAACACCCTTCTCTGAGACGTACGAGCTCAGAGGTTATATATTGGTAGACATTAATTATGTGTTGAGAATTGACGATGTAACGTGAAATCCAAATCGAATGTGAAGTTAATAATAAATGGAATTATGAATATGAATTGGGTTTGAGATAACCTTAAATTTCCAAATCGACTTAGAGGAAAATTTTGAAATCCTCTATTTGTTATGGATATGGGATATGTAGGTTTTCAGAACTTATATATATGAATGCGGTAAAATTTGAAAACCGTCAGTTTGGAAAGTCATTGTTATGGAAATCTTATGTAAGTTTACATAGATATGATATGTACGAAATGTGAAATGTAGTACTACATATATATGACATTATGTTTTCTAAACTGAGGATATGGAAAAGTACCTTCCATTTATTATTTGTGAAGGTGTTGGAACTCGTTATGAGTGTCCATTTGAAATTCGTAGCTACGTAGAATTTCCATTAGTCGGAATGACTATTTGAATTGGAATCCCTCGAGATGGATCATGTCGATGGGATCATATTGATTGATTAGCGTAATTTGAGGAGCGTGATGCCTACAGTTACAAGCGATTCCACTTGGATAGTGGCGCAACTGCCGGGTAAACTGCAATCTAGATGCCAAAGCGAAATTTGAGGGGCGTGGTGCCTACAGTCACAAGCGATTCTACTGGGATAGTAGCGTAACCGCCGGGTGAACTACGATCTATGGCGAGAACCATGGCGAAATTTAAGAGATGTGAAATGTACAGATTATGAGCGATTCTTCTGGGATAGTAGTGTAACCGCCGGGTAACTGTAATCCATGGGGGAACGTGCTTTCCATATCCATTTTTGAAAAAGAATTTTTAAGTATTTTCACTGGGAGTTGAAACAAGTATATTTAGTACTTGGAGATTTTTAGTCCTACGCCTGGCCAGCGTATGCCTAATGTCTGTAAGAACGATGATAGACTTATTAAACTTCGAGTTAGTAAGTATTTTCAAATATTAAATTGCAAATCAATAGTCTGAAATTAAAATTACATAATTCCAATCTAATAAATTAAGGAAGTAGATCTTTGAAATGTTTTGAAAGTCCACAGTTTTGGAAGAGATATATTATGAAAATCTCTAACATGAAGAATTTCAAATTCAAATCTGAGTTTTGTAAGTCAAGAAAATTTGGTAAGAGACTTTTGCATTTTGATTGTAGAAATCAATGAACAAAAGGAGATAATAAACAAAACTAGTGAGATTAAACAAATGGAATGAATCCTATGTTTATTTATTTGTAATAAGTTTCGAGCTTGGTAAAACTGTGTAGGATATAAATATCGGTGAAATTTTAACAATCATTTTTCCTAACTTATAATTTCGGGACGAAATTCTTTTAAGGAGGGGAGATTGTAACGATCCTAAATTTTGAACAATTTAAATTGAGAATATTTAATTAATTTTAAATATTTGAATGATGATTTGACTTGAATTTCAAATTATCAGAATGAAATTGGCGATTAAATTTTAGAATTTAATCTATTGAAAATTGAATAATAATTTGAATCTTGATTTATAAATAATGTAAAGGAAATTTGCTTTGAAATTTTAAAAATATAGAATCTTTGGATTTAAAAAAAATCAAATTTATCTTATTCAATTAAAATTAAAACTCTACATTTTTGACATTTAAATGATATATGCAAATGAATGTAATATAGATAATGATGTTTAAAAAGAAATAAATTATATCTACAAAATAAATAACATAAGTTATTAATAAAAAAAAAGAAATAAAAAAATAAATACTAACATACCTCTAGTACCAAAAATCACGCCCAGCCCATGCCCTAGATCACTATTTCCCTCTACAAAAACACGAACCCGCCCCCTCATTTTTCTCATTCGAAAAACCTAATTAAAAACAGACGAAAAAAATGGCGACTCAAAATTAGGGCTTCGGCGATTTTTCGATTCTTTGGCGAATCTAGCTCGATCTTCTTCAATTCTTGCTCGACTGAATTAGGGTTTTGTCCTTGTTCGTCTTGCTGGCGAATTTGAGCTTCGGCTTCGTTGACTTTTGTGGCGACTCTCTATTGAATCTGAAATCGAGGCTACGACTTCTATTTGCTTGCTCTTGGAATATAGGGCTTTGCCTTGTTCTATCGTATTGCTTTCGAATATGGAATTGGGACGTTGCCTTTTTCTCTGGCAATTCTGGACTTCGGCTCGTCTTCCTTTCGATCTCCTTCGAGTTGGTGTGACATCCCGGAATTTCTAGCAATATCAATTTAATAATCTGTATTAGAAATTAAATTGATTTGATAATATTTGTCAATAAGATCGGAATTTGATTTAATAATCCTCTTTAAAAAAAAAATATTTAAGTGATAATTTATATTTTAAAAACTAATAAATTGTTTCTATTTATAATGTATATGTATATTTGTATATTGTAAACAGCTAAGCTTGGTTTTAAGTTTAATAAATAAATGAATATTGTTTTCAAATTCTAATATATTTTGGGTAATTTGGAATAATGATTTAATTTAAATATATATAGCTTTAAAACATTTAAGATAAATGTTTAATGGGCTAAATTTTATCTTAGCCTAAGTTCAAGATTTATTTAAGGGTTGTTTAAAATATTGTTTAATAAATGTGATATATTAATTAATTAAATGATAATAGGAATTTATAATCTCTTCTATAAATCATTTAAATTTAACAAATTATTACTCTCAAATAACATTTATTAATGTAGTGTTCTATATATAAACATAGATAGTTTTATTTTATTTTCTCTAGGGAGTAATTCATAAGCATAAAATAAAAGATGGATATACATTAAATGTTTGGTACTTAAGCTTTAAAAAGAATAAACAATACATAAAGAAATACAAGGAAGTAAGTATTTGGGTTAGAAATAGAAGATATGGTTTTGTTGACATAAGTAAACACATTTCCTAAAATTCTAACCTCATGTTAATATAGAAATTTAATTATATTACTAAGTATAAGTATAAAACAAGGCAAGATAAATGAACAAGTGAAGTTCTGGAAACACATTTTCGCAGGGCTGTAAGTAATCATGAAAGTAAACCAGTCAAGTAACAAAAAGAAAAATAAGGACAAGTATATATATATATATATGTATAGGATAAATACAAGTGTACACAATATACAATTAAAAGAAGAGATATTAGCTTCATGTATAAGCCACAACAAATCCCCTCAACCGAAATAAAAGAAAAAAATTATACAGGAGATGTACTAAATAAACATAAAATATATGCTTAGGCCTGTAAATAATATGCTAGGCAAGCTAAAAAAATAATATAGATAAGTTTAAAATAAAAGCATAGAATACCTTTGCATTTAATGAAGCATGACATTAGTCCATTCGAACTTGTTCACATATCAACTCAGCCCCAAATGAAACCATTCTTTGATCAATAAAAAAAAAAGAATGTTGCAGGCTGAAATAAACAAGCTAAGGTGATAAAATATCTATGCATAAAATAAGCTAAGTAGGGAACATAAGGTACTCCTTCATTTAATGCAAGCTTGATATAAGTTAATTCGAAAGTTTTGAAAAATCATTCCAGCCTCCAACACTTAAAAATCTCTGATCAAAAGAAGAAAATAAAAGAAAAGTGTACCTGCAAATTTGCTTAACCAGATATCGCCTACCCTCTGTACAAACTCCTTTTATATTTGCCTTCCCATTTTTAGTTGTTTACAAAACATAACAAACCAGAGAAGAATGGCAAGCTTCTTCTTTTACAACTCAAACATCCTTACAAAACTTAAACAATGTCTGCTTTACAACAACAAGCAAAAAGATTGTGGGAGGAAGATCAGTTCAAAACCATCCTCAGTTTTTAAGGTTCAAAGCTGCTTTCCAAAATAACAATGCTCTGTTCTTCATTTTCAATCAGGTGAGCAAATCTTCATTTTAAAAACAGATTCGATCCTGTCATTAAACCTAGACGTGTGTGATGATTTATACAGTAGTCTAGTTGCAAATGTGTTGTGAGATTGATTGCATGTTTGAATACAAAGATGATATGTATGTATGGTGACTGTATAAATATGCTCTGTTGTTTACAGGTTTTGATCATTCAATTAATCCAAAATCTCAACATAACATCAATATTTAGTTTTGACTTGCAAATGAAGGATGATTGAATTGGTGTAATACATTTATAAAAACATATCCCAGTAATTTATAATTAATATTTATCTCAAAATTTTGAAATAACAGTAATATGTACATCGGTGTCAAAAATTAATAACTTTGATTCCTGCTTTGGATTGTATAGATGGATTAGTAGTTAAAAATTATGATTTTTAACATGCATTTCAAATTTTTAAATTTTATATTCGATTGGGAAAGTTGAGTTGAATGGTTTCGGCAAATTTATGAATTGTCGATGATCAACTCGATGATTTGAGTTGAACCCTTGGTCGAAGTTAGCTCTCGTAGTGCTGATGAAGGGAAAAATGATCCTGAATTTTCCTAGGGCCGTGATGATCAGATTCGATCGAAACTAGGGTTTAAGATTTTGTTTCGTTTGTCTTAGCTGTCGAGGCATTTTCGACATGGGTAGTGGACTGGAGGCGATCGCGAGATGGGGGATGGAGGCGTGGTGGTTGCGGCGACGCTTTGAGGTGATTGTTGGAATTTCCGGTGATGGCTATGACCGGCGGCGATGGGTTTTGGGATTGAGTTGTTGTAGTTTTCGAGTTGAAGGTCGAATTTCGATTGGTGGTAGGATTTTTGGATCTGGGTTGTGGAGAGGTTGTCGAGGCCTTGCTGGGTTTGTCGGCGATCAGGAAGTTGATCGGGGGAAGGTGCTGGGGTTGTGCACGTACAGGCGTGTACGTATGTGCACTGGAAATTATTGGGTTGAGGAAGATAAAGGGAAGTCATGAGTTGGAGCTGGAAGAAGTAAGAACAAGTTTTTCTCGAGTGAACTTCGTGATTGACTCGAAGCAAGGTTAAGTACGTGGATGTCTCGTGTTTCACTCTCGAGTGTGGTTGAGTTTTGTTCAGTTGGCACGGGTTTTGTACTTTTGAGCTCGGGTTTAGCCTGTTATTAACTACAAGGGGTAAGGGGAGTAAAGCAGGAACTGTTTAAAAAGTTTTAAAGTTTTTAAAAGGTTTTAGTTTCAGAAGAAATGTTACTAAGACTTTTTAAATAAATTAATTAAGATAATTGGATTAATTAATTAAGAGTTAAGTTAAGACACAGGTTAATGAAAATTATTTTCCAAGGATTATTAAATAAACTTTAATGTTAATTTAAAAGATTAAATTAAGATAATGATTAAGTTAATAAGAAATTAAAGATTGATTAATTAAGGAATAATTAAAGATTTATTTATGAAAGTAATTATGATAATTAATTTAGATTGATGATTAGAGAATGATTTATTAATGATTGAAATTAATTAATATTGGGTAAGCAGGATTTAGAAAGAAAAAGAAAAACTAATTAGAAATGGTACAATTAATTTTTCTTGCTTATAGATGATTAAGATATATTGAATGACTTAGATTATTTGGTATATCTGATATATGATTGTGATGCCTTGTGATATGAGATACTTTGATTGAACTGTGGTAGTATGGATTATCTAGTTGTGATGATGAGTTGTGTGAATATGAAATCCTGAATAAATTGAATTGTTTAAACTTAAGCTTTGACTTAAAGAATAACATGTGTTTCCGAAGAGACCGGGGTCGGGTATCAGTAAATACCCGATACCACTTCGAATTGTAATTCTATTTTCCTTAAATTTTGATATGTGGAAACAAAAGACTGAATGGAATAATAATATGGACATTTGAACTGAGTAGAATACTTAGAATTTGATTGTAAAGTGTGTGTTGAGCATAACAAGAAATGAACTTGTAGTGAAGTACGAGTTACCCGGGTTTTATGTAGTTTTATGCTGTTAGATGGGTTTACTCACGCTGGTTTCCAGCCTGACCCGGGTGTTACTTTGATGTAATGCTCGGGTCAGACCGAGTATTACAGATTTTCAGGTAAGGACGTTCTGGAGCTCAGGGATGGCGAGCTGGATGGCAGGACGTATGGAGTGTTCCGCTGTGACTATTATTTCTGTTTATTTGAGATATATTGGATTTGTATATGCTCAGTGTTGTGTATGAGAGTAACTCTGATGTATTATAAATGTAAATTGACAGATATAGTATTCTTTATAAACTGTTATTATTTGATATTATATTTTGATCCGCTGCGAATGTGAGATTCTGTGTTTTATTTTCTGTTTCTTCTTCTATCTCTTTCTTCTTTCCCTAACTATCTGGAATTTTCGGGATCGAAATTTCCGGGTCGTTACAGTTGGTATCAGAGCGAAGGTTAAGCGAAAACCTTGGCTCTGGTGGGTGTACTCGTCTAAAGATAGGGTCAATAGTACCCTAGAATGAGTTGAATATATATATATATATATATATATGTGTGAGAGCGTACTTGTTATTTTCATATATAAAGATTTTAAATGATTTTATGTAAGAATATATTTTGATATATATAAAGCAATATTTCTTACTAATAAATGTTAAGGTAATTGGTTGTTAAAAAAAAATTATTGGAATTAAATTAAGAGGTAATAGAAATACAACCAAATTGAAATTAAATAAAGATAAGTTTGAAATGGATTCAAACTGAAATTAAAATCTTGAATATGGGGAAGAGTTCAAACTAAGATAATAATGAATTAGTTAAATGATTGTTGTGTGTATTAATAAGTATAGCCTAGTGGGCTAAGACATAAACATGTATATATGGATACAAAGATGGTTTGAAATAAACTCTAAATGTTGAGTTTCAAATTTGGGAAATGAGATGTGATATCCAAGGTGATAAGTTTTTGAACTTATAAGATTATTAATGTGAAGTTTAAAGTTTGAAGTGGGAATTCAAATTTGGGTAAGTTTGACGAGATTTAATTGAATTTAACTTAAAGGAAGTTAAATAAGTTTGGAACAAGCAACCTGAATTGGAAATTTCAAGATGAAATTTAGATTTAACTTGGGAAGTTAAATGATTAATTTGAATTGGGGGTTTGTGTAGCCTCAAAATGGGTTTGAGGTGTGGAAATGGTATATGGATGGATGTTTAAAATAAATAGGATGGCATCATTCTATTGTTATTTAAAAATCTTTAAATTGAGAATTGGTTTGGTTTAAATGAATGAGTAATGAAGTGTGGTAATATATCCATTATTGATAAAAAGGAAGGGAATCTAACTTTAATTTGAAAGTAAGGATGTGGAATTACTATAAATTAAAAACTTGAATAATTAAATTTGTAAATTAAAAATTGTTTAAGAACTGGCTTCAAACTGGAAGATAAAATTGAGTAATAAATTAAACTTTTAAAATAAAATTGTATTGGACTCAAAAAATTAAATTGTTTAAAAACTTTAAATAAAGGTTAATTTGGTTTAAAGAGTTAAACCAATATTTGAAAATTTAACTCGAATTTATATAATTCGAGATAGTTAAGATTGAGATTTAAATTGAATGAGTTCAAATTCAAAATGGGAATTGGGATTAATTCATATAGAAATTGAAATGATTTGAAATTAGTCTAAACTAATTTGAATAATTTGGAATTGTAATTAAAGTGAATATGTTTAAAAATCAAATGGAATTTGATTTGAATTTGGAAAGGAATTGAGGCTAATTCAACTTGAATTGGAAATAAATCAAGTTTAAGGAAAATTGAAGTTATTTAAAATTGGAACCCAGTTGGAAGTGGGAAATTTAAGTTGAATTGATTTGAAATGGAGGTTGGGAATTGAACAGTTTGACTCTGGACTATTTTCAAAATAAATTGTTTTAATATAAATCTATTTTTCCAAACTATTTACTATACAACTTTCCTTTTTAAAACCTAAAAATGTCTTAAGCTTGTTCTACGATTACTTTTGGAACTATTTAACCATTTTAAACTGATTTATAAACTGATTACTGTTTTCAACTATTTTATAAATAACTACTATTTTGCAACTATTTTACAATTACTTAACTGTTTACAGCTATTTTACAAACTGATAATTATTTTTCAACTACTTATCTATTTTTCAAAATTTTCAAGCTATTTTCTAAATATAAGCCGGTCGGAGTTCAAACTGTTATTGATTAAATATCCAACTGAGATAAGAAGTGAAGTGGTAATCCAAATTGGGATTAAGGTAAATGTGGATAAGTGAATAAAAATCAAAGCGAAGGTGAATAGAAAGGGAATTGATTTAACAGATAATCAATGAAGATAAATACGTAGGATGTACGTATATTATTCTATTCGCATAATGATTTGATCCAGATTCGAGCACAGAATTTCAAGATAATGTTATCGATCCGTGTTGGGATTTTTCGCTTGATTTTCGACGGCGAACCTGGATATGGATTTTTGATTGGTTCTGGATATTCTCTATCATAGTTATGACTATGCAAGGAGTGTGATATCCCGGAAATTTGAACGATATCAATTTAATAATCTGTTAAATAATTAAATTGATATTGATGAACTTTGATAATAAAATTTGAATTTAATTTAATAATCTGATTAAATAAACATTTAATTAGTGAATTTATCTTTTAAAAGCTAAATAAAATGTTTTCTATTTATTAGGCATATATATATTTGTATATATTGTAATTAGAAATATTTGGTTTGAATTTTTAATAAATAAATAATGTTTTAAATGCTAATATCTTTGGTAAATAGGGAAAGTATGATTTATTTAAAGTTAAACTTTTTCAAAAATATTTTTATAAGTAACTATATGGTTTCAAATACTTAAGGTAAATATTATTAGTTTAAAAATATCTTTAATTCATATTTTAAATAAGATTAGCAAAATGATTTGTTTAACATTATTATTTTTATATGATTTGTAAATTAGCTATGAAGGTTTAAAATTAAAATATGAAACATTAATTCATTTAAATAATAAGTAATTTATAATCTCTTTTATAAATTATATAAAATTGTCAAGTGTGTTATTTTCAAATAATAAATATATGAATGGTTTTTATATATATATATATATATAATTGGTTTTATTCTTTAAAGTTATATATATATATAACTAAGTATTAAAAACTAATTAATTAAGTTAAAAACTTTTATTAACCCTTAATTATAAACACAAATTACTTACAAGACAAGTGTAAACATCTTAGAGTTTAATTTAACATGTGTTAAGTAATAAACCTTTTTATGTGACAAATGTTAAGTGTTTTAACAAGTGGCATTTTTAATTTTGATTTTTCTTTTATTTTTATTAAATCAAATTTCAGCCCATGTAAACATGTTTTCTTCCTTCCATTTCTTTTTCCATTCTTTTTCAAAAAGCTAAGGAGAAAACTCAAACCTAAACAATCTTTCTAAACAAATCTGAAGCCTTCCTCAAACTAAAAGAAAAAAATCAAACAATTCCCAAATTCCTGAAAACATTTTCAAGTTTAACCCTGTAATCTTTTCAAGCCCGAACCTCTTTTCTCAAGCATGAACAGATTTTCAAATTTGCAACCTGGAAAAAGCATTTTTCAAGCTTGTAAACAAATCAGTAACCAAACTCCTCAAAAACCAAAATCAAGCCTGCAAGCATTTTCTTCAACCTGAGATGAATGAAGCAAATCTGGAAATCAATGAAGTTGTCTGTAAATTTCAAAAGCAAGCATGCAAGTTTTTAAATCAAAGAAACATATATTCCAGCAAATCAATCTTTAAAGGTTCCAAGCTTTTTCAAAATCAAAATGGAAGGCTCTGCTCTTCATTTCAAAAATCAGGTGAGTAAACTATATTTTTAAAAACAAGTTTAAAACCCTGAACTTCACTTTGATATATGAATGAAAATCATGTTGCTTGCCTGAAAATCTGGATTGAAATGGATGCATGTGTATGTGTTAGTATTGAATGCCTATATATATGCTCTGTTGTTTTTAAATATTTGAAAGTTTATAAATAACAGCGAGTAACTTCAGTAATTTAAAAGTTTAAGTATGATCTGTTGCATTTTTTTTTCTTGAAATAAGTATGTTTTGTGAATGTTTATTGATGAAATTTCTGGGCATTTTGGATATGCATGAATGTGAATGTCTGTAACATTCTTTGTTACCAGTTTTTAAGAAAAAAGAAAATCCTCTTGCTCTTGTTCAATATTTTTGTTAAGTCTTAAGTCTTGAAATAAACATGTTAATTATATCATAGTTTTAGTTTATACTTATTAAGTAAAAATAAATTTGGAGTTGTCTCTGTAATTAAAATATCAAAGTATGATAAATAAAGGTAAAAACTCAAACATAATAAATTATAAATTCAGTATTATAAACTGAAAACATAAACAAAAAGATGATTTTTAAAAATAAAATCATAGTGTTTATTTAGAAATTGAGACTGTAGTACTTATTTGACCTGGAAATGGGTTTTAGTCAATCTATGGTGATCGAGTTGATCAGAAGGTTTGGGGTTCTTGGTGGAGGTAGTGTAGTGATCAGAGGGTGTGGCAAAAATGCCAGGAAGATGAACAGGGCTCGGTGGAGGCGATGGGAGGTTGATGAAGTCTGTAAACCTAGTTTTGCTTGGTTTTGATTTTTGGATCAGTAGTGAATCTCAAGTTGATCGAGTTTAACACAACTTTGGGAAATTGAAGCTGGAGTATAGGGGAAGCCATGGTCGATGGTGACGGTTCTCTGGTGACTGGAGAGGCGAGGGCGAGCCGTTGACAGGTTTGGGGGTATGGTTGCAATACTGTTGCCAGGTTTTGGGTTTGGGAACTCGAATTTGATTTCGAGTAGAAGTTGAGTTTTGGATGATCGTGATTGGATCTGTGGGCAAGCGTCGGCATGTTCGTCAACTTGGTGGTGACTGGAGGCGGCCAGAGCCATTGTGCATATGCACGGTGAAGAAATGGTGTTAGGAATGTTTGGGTTTTGCAAATATTTTGTACTCGAGTCATATTCGAGTAACTCGAGTTTTTAGTCGAAGATGTACAGGGTTTTTCTCGGAGTAAACTGAAAGAGGCTTGGGTATTGAATTGGTTACAGGTTTCTGGGGAGAACCTGGTTGTTTTCAAATAAAATCTTAGTTTTAAAAATCTGAAACAAGTTTTAAAACAAAATTTAAACTTAATTTAAAGTATGAATTTCAAACTAAGTTTGAAAACCCCAGTTTAAAATTTAATTTAATTTTTATAAATTAAAATGTTTAAACAATTTTTAAAGGGTTTAAATAGTTTAATTTAAAAGTAAAGCTTAAAATAAAAGTAAAGATTTAACTTAAGTATAAATCTAGATTCA
This sequence comes from Allium fistulosum, assembly GCA_030737815.1. Taxonomy (NCBI): domain Eukaryota; kingdom Viridiplantae; phylum Streptophyta; class Magnoliopsida; order Asparagales; family Amaryllidaceae; genus Allium; species Allium fistulosum. The sequence goes on along the minus strand of CM060904.1, from coordinate 76,254,925 downwards.
AATTCAGATTTGAATCATAGTTTAGAAATAAAGGAAGTTTCTGAAATTTAATTGATAAAAACAACTTTGAATGTTAAGGTAATTTAAATATGATTTCTATTTTAAAAATAAATTTTGGTTTTAAATTTCTTTAAACTTCTTTTATAAAATAAGAAACCTTAGGCATAAGTTTTAAAGGGGTTTTAAAATGTTTTTAAACTTTGTTGAAGTTAAGTTTAACTTCATTTTAAGTCTAAGTTTAAAATTAAATTTGAAAACAAATTTAAAGTAAATTGTTTTAAACTTTTTTTTTTTGTTAATGATAATGTAATCATTAATAAGAGATGTTTTATTTTAAAGTAAATCAAAGATTTAATGATTTTGATTCTCTAAATTAATAAGGTAATTTAAGTAAGATAATTAATTAATTAATTTAATTAATTAAGGTTTGAATAATTTAATTAAGGTCAAGTTAAGTAATTAAGATGAATTATATTTGGAATTAATATTAATTAATTTAAGTTAATTGCTTAAGAGAAGTAATTAAAGAATTGATAATAGTTAATGAAAATCATTAACTTAAGATTATTAAATAATTAATTAATGTGATTAATTTTAATAATTAATTAAATTAATTAAGGATAATCAATTATGGAAACAGTTAAGTATATTTATGGAAGTAATTTGGATTTAATTACTTTTTGAAATTAATCAAGGGATTAATTAAAGATAATTAATTAAGGAGTAATTGATTTATTAAATGAAGTAATTAAAGATAGTTAATTACTGAATGTGGTTAATCAAGAGTGATTAATAAATATGGTTTGATTAAAGATTAATTACTTAATGTAATTAATTTAAATATAATTAATAATTAAAGTAATAATTAAGGATCATTAATTAATATAATTAATGATGTAATTAAGGTTTGATTAATTAAGATTAATTAATCAATAATAAGTAATTATAAAGTAATTAATTAATGTAATTAATTTAAAGATTAATGTAATTAATTATAGTTAATTAATTAATGAAGTAATTAAAGTTTAATCACTGTATTTGATTAAGGATAATTAATTTGTAAAATTAATTAAGGATAATTACTTGAATGTAATTAAGGGGTATTAATCAAGGGTGATTAATTAAGATGATTAATGTGAGGATAATGAACTAATTGATTTATAATCAATTGATGGTTAAGTAAGCAAGGTTTAAAAGGATGAAGTAATTAATTTAATTCATTTTAAATTAATTAAAGATAAGTAATTTAATTCACTTTAAATTAATTAGAGATGGAAGTAATTAATTTAATTCATTTTAAATTAATTATAAATGGTGTTATTATAGATCATTGCTTATAAATGAATGATAGTAATTACCTTGAATGGTTTGAATCTCAAATATGAGATTAGTATTGTGTGATATGGATGTATTGGTTGCATAGTGATAATGAGATGGATTATTTGTTGGTGATAATAATGTTGATTATCTTTTGAGATATTGTGAATTATCTATCTTTGTGTATATAGATAAGAATTGAATTGTTTTAACCTTAAAACAACTTGGCCCTTAAAAGATACGTTTTGGATTTCGATGAGACCGGGATCGGGTTTCCGTATACCGGTATTCCAGGTCTGGAGACCCGAATACCACATCGATCCAAATTAACGATAGGTCGTTAATCTCAAGTGAAGATGAAGATTCAAAGTGCAAGGGTTATTGTCGTTAACTCTGAGGGTGATTCCAAAACGAGTGTAACGAGATAATGCCTTCGGTTTCGTTCGAACCCGGAACGAACTTGTATGGATTGAATGCTTTCAGCACATCGTCAGGCGGACGATGAGCATTCTAAGTGATATGTTCTGATTAAAGGTAATCGTAACCTCAAGCCTCATCAACCGGGAATGGCTAAAATAGGGGAGGTGCAGCAAGGCTTCGTGGGTAGCACCCACTGAGAGCAAGATAGATCCCTGTCTAGAGGTCCCTTTTCTTTTATTCGGCTTAGTGTGTGGTTGGTCGCGCCAACTACGGGATTGTCTTGTTCGGAATTATCCAGTAAGGGATGGTTCCGGCTTTGTGTTGCAGGGGAGCGGGCGTACTCCTCGGTACGGTGATCTAGGCCACGTACTGTGACGGGCGGTACCCCAGTAGCCCTGCCATTGATGGAAATCCATTCTTCCTACGAGACCCTACGGTTTTGATTGTATAACCCACTTTGTGGCTAGTATGCTGGAATTTAATAATGTAACAATTTCAGCTATTTCTTATTTATATTGAAAACCCTAGACCTATTATAATATAATCAGATTTCCTATCAAATGTTTTGGTTATCGTAAGGTAAAAACTTTTCCGTGTTTATGTGCGGGAAGTCTTACGAGATACTTTTTCTTTCAAAGGTTTTTCAAAGTTAAACAACTTTAACCCGTTTACTCACACCAGACCCATGTCTGACCCAAGTGTTTATTTTCTGTTTTATTAAACTCTTGGGTACTCAATATTGTATTGAGTAGTCGAGGGATTCAGGTTAGTCTTGACGAATACTGGAGAAGCTGTGGAGCAGGAGGCTTCAGCGTGTAGATATATAGAGTTTCCGTTGTGTATGATGTATTGTATTGATATAGTTGTGTTGTATAATAGACAGAAGTTTATAACTGTCTATATTGTGATGTATAAGTTGTGTACTCTGATGTATATGATACTATGTAATATCTTATGTGATATAATATATTTCTCGTTCCGCTGTGAGATTTCCGATGTGTTGTTGTTCTTTCTTTCTCTTCTTTCTTCTTCTATCCCTTTCTTTCTTTATGATGATACGACTTTTTGTGGAGAAAAAGTCGGGTTGTCACAGTTGGTATCAGAGCAAGGTTGAGTGAATACCTAGGCTCTGAAGTGGTGTCTATCTTGAGAGCGCGTAATTGTTAGTTATATAAAAATGGTTTTATATTGTGTTAATTGATCGGTTGAGTGGTATATGGATTCTGGTCAATACGAGTAGCTAACGTTATTGATAGGGATCTCTAAACACTTGAACCAGGCCAACAGACACAATATTATTTTAAAAAGGTAGATGAAATAATTTTACCCAGAAATAATTTTTATATAAAAAAAAAATATATCATTTTAAATATATATATTTATGTATTTCTACCTATTTATTGGGTTACCTGTTCGGGTTTTCCAATATAAGTTATAAAGGTAGATAAGGTGGTAGTGTGTGTAACACAATTACCAATAGTTGGAGTTTGAATGTTGAGGTTGGAAGTGTATTTGTCGAGACTGTAAACCCAATACCGTCTCGAGCAAGCTTTGCAGTGGTGTGAGGATTTCATCGATCTCTGAAGAAAACTTGTTATGGTTCGGAGTTTATCTTTGAAGTTGGATGAGTAGAGTTGGATCTGTCGGTTAGGCAGAAGCGAGTGATGGTATCTCAGGAAATTGTAGCTGTGTGATGAGACGCAGTGAATATGGATGTTCCCGAAGATGTTTTCTTTTGGAACAAGTTAATGAAGTGTGTCTGTTTCGGTGTTGTGGCTGAGTTCAGCATGGTGTTTCTGTTTGGTTTGAGGTTCGAGTTTCTCGAAGAGCTTTGGATTGAGAAGTCTTTGGCATCTGTGGCAGCAGTGCAGCTCGGAGTGTTCTTTGCGTTGGCAGGAAGTTCTTCCGGCTTAGCAGTTTTCTGGAGGTGGAGTTCAGAAGCAACAGAGTGGATCCATTTCTTCAATGGATTGGATAGATAAGCGTAAGCTGTTCTGATTGGTAAAGAGAGAACAGTTTCTTTGCATTTAGGCTGGGTTGATCGCAAAAGTGACTTGCGATTGCTGAGTGTTCTCTTATATTATCAGAGTTTTTCTGGATGTCTTCAGGGAAGTCAGAGGTTTGTCGGCATTGGAGATTGAGTTTTCTTATCGACTGGATTCCAGGAGTGATACTGGTGGTTCAACTCAGTAGAAGGATGGTTCCTTGAGATAGAGTTTGGTGAAGCAGCTCAAATTATGGTGGATTATCTGAGATTTCTTTTATGGATCTGATGAACCATTTTTCTGGGATATGTTTTCCAGTTTGTGCTCGTATTCTCTTCTGCTCCATATCAGAGTTGTGCAGCAAAAGCAGTTTGACAAGTACTTCTGTTTGTTTTTCTGGATTGAAGAAGTAAGTTTAGTTTTCTGTTGTTTGAGGAGTAGGATTGGTGTCTTTGGTTTTGGTTGATCTTGAGGAGATCATTGTGGTGGGTTGTTTTTGATCTAGTTTGTTTCTAAAGGTATCAGCAAAGGATGAGGTGATCAGTAAGGATGTAGGCAGCTCAGGATCATCCGAAGGAATTTGAATTTCTAAGACGGAGATTTGATTTTGGATAAGTTTTCTCCGATCGAAGGAGCTATAAGATTGGGTAAGTCTGGGAAGACAGCTCCGTGGTATTTTGGATCTCTTCTGTATTCTGATTTGGATAAGTGTTTGATCTATCTCTGGTTTTGGAACCAGCAGTTTAGAGAGACTTGGTTGTTGAGTCAGACTCGTCTGTAGTCTGATATCTTGTTTGGTTCTGTAAATCTAGATGAGTAGAAGCTCTGTAGCTTAGTAGTTTAGATTGTTTGTAGAGCGAGTATCCCGGTATATATATATATATACACTTGAGGAAACTCGAGGAATTCTATCTAGAATTTTGTCTGAATAGTTAGAATTTGTTTGTTTGGATGTTTGTTTGCTATGGTTGTTAGCATATGGATGATAATATATGCTTGTAATTTAAAATAAAATCTTTAATAAGATTATTAAATTACCTTTGTTTAAATTTCAGGGACGAAATTATTTTAAGGGGGGAGGAATGTGATATCCCGGAAATTTGAACGATATCAATTTAATAATCTGTTAAATAATTAAATTGATATTGATGAACTTTGATAATAAAATTTGAATTTAATTTAATAATCTGATTAAATAAACATTTAATTAGTGAATTTATCTTTTAAAAGCTAAATAAAATGTTTTCTATTTATTAGGCATATATATATTTGTATATATTGTAATTAGAAATATTTGGTTTGAATTTTTAATAAATAAATAATGTTTTAAATGCTAATATCTTTGGTAAATAGGGAAAGTATGATTTATTTAAAGTTAAACTTTTTCAAAAATATTTTTATAAGTAACTATATGGTTTCAAATACTTAAGGTAAATATTATTAGTTTAAAAATATCTTTAATTCATATTTTAAATAAGATTAGCAAAATGATTTGTTTAACATTATTATTTTTATATGATTTGTAAATTAGCTATGAAGGTTTAAAATTAAAATATGAAACATTAATTCATTTAAATAATAAGTAATTTATAATCTCTTTTATAAATTATATAAAATTGTCAAGTGTGTTATTTTCAAATAATAAATATATGAATGGTTTTTATATATATATATATAATTGGTTTTATTCTTTAAAGTTATATATATATAACTAAGTATTAAAAACTAATTAATTAAGTTAAAAACTTTTATTAACCCTTAATTATAAACACAAATTACTTACAAGACAAGTGTAAACATCTTAGAGTTTAATTTAACATGTGTTAAGTAATAAACCTTTTTATGTGACAAATGTTAATTGTTTTAACAAGTGGCATTTTTAATTTTGATTTTTCTTTTATTTTTATTAAATCAAATTTCAGCCCATGTAAACATGTTTTCTTCCTTCCATTTCTTTTTCCATTCTTTTTCAAAAAGCTAAGGAGAAAACTCAAACCTAAACAATCTTTCTAAACAAATCTGAAGCCTTCCTCAAACTAAAAGAAAAAAATCAAACAATTCCCAAATTCCTGAAAACATTTTCAAGTTTAACCCTATAATCTTTTCAAGCCCGAACCTCTTTTCTCAAGCATGAACAGATTTTCAAATTTGCAACCTGGAAAAAGCATTTTTCAAGCTTGTAAACAAATCAGTAACCAAACTCCTCAAAAACCAAAATCAAGCCTGCAAGCATTTTCTTCAACCTAAGATGAATGAAGCAAATCTGGAAATCAATGAAGTTGTCTGTAAATTTCAAAAGCAAGCATGCAAGTTTTTAAATCAAAGAAACATATATTCCAGCAAATCAATCTTTAAAGGTTCCAAGCTTTTTCAAAATCAAAATGGAAGGCTCTGCTCTTCATTTCAAAAATCAGGTGAGTAAACTATATTTTTAAAAACAAGTTTAAAACCCTGAACTTCACTTTGATATATGAATGAAAATCATGTTGCTTGCCTGAAAATCTGGATTGAAATGGATGCATGTGTATGTGTTAGTATTGAATGCCTATATATATGCTCTGTTGTTTTTAAATATTTGAAAGTTTATAAATAACAGCGAGTAACTTCAGTAATTTAAAAGTTTAAGTATGATCTGTTGCATTTTTTTTTCTTGAAATAAGTATGTTTTGTGAATGTTTATTGATGAAATTTCTGGGCATTTTGGATATGCATGAATGTGAATGTCTGTAACATTCTTTGTTACCAGTTTTTAAGAAAAAAGAAAATCCTCTTGCTCTTGTTCAATATTTTTGTTAAGTCTTAAGTCTTGAAATAAACATGTTAATTATATCATAGTTTTAGTTTATACTTATTAAGTAAAAATAAATTTGGAGTTGTCTCTGTAATTAAAATATCAAAGTATGATAAATAAAGGTAAAAACTCAAACATAATAAATTATAAATTCGGTATTATAAACTGAAAACATAAACAAAAAGATGATTTTTAAAAATAAAATCATAGTGTTTATTTAGAAATTGAGACTGTAGTACTTATTTGACCTGGAAATGGGTTTTAGTCAATCTATGGTGATCGAGTTGATCAGAAGGTTTGGGGTTCTTGGTGGAGGTAGTGTAGTGATCAGAGGGTGTGGCAAAAATGCCAGGAAGATGAACAGGGCTCGGTGGAGGCGATGGGAGGTTGATGAAGTCTGTAAACCTAGTTTTGCTTGGTTTTGATTTTTGGATCAGTAGTGAATCTCAAGTTGATCGAGTTTAACACAACTTTGGGAAATTGAAGCTGGAGTATAGGGGAAGCCATGGTCGATGGTGACGGTTCTCTGGTGACTGGAGAGGCGAGGGCGAGCCGTTGACAGGTTTGGGGGTATGGTTGCAATACTGTTGCCAGGTTTTGGGTTTGGGAACTCGAATTTGATTTCGAGTAGAAGTTGAGTTTTGGATGATCGTGATTGGATCTGTGGGCAAGCGTCGGCATGTTCGTCAACTTGGTGGTGACTGGAGGCGGCCAGAGCCATTGTGCATATGTACGGTGAAGAAATGGTGTTAGGAATGTTTGGGTTTTGCAAATATTTTGTACTCGAGTCATATTCGAGTAACTCGAGTTTTTAGTCGAAGATGTACAGGGTTTTTCTCGGAGTAAACTGAAAGAGGCTTGGGTATTGAATTGGTTACAGGTTTCTGGGGAGAACCTGGTTGTTTTCAAATAAAATCTTAGTTTTAAAAATCTGAAACAAGTTTTAAAACAAAATTTAAACTTAATTTAAAGTATGAATTTCAAACTAAGTTTGAAAACCCCAGTTTAAAATTTAATTTAATTTTTATAAATTAAAATGTTTAAACAATTTTTAAAGGGTTTAAATAGTTTAATTTAAAAGTAAAGCTTAAAATAAAAGTAAAGATTTAACTTAAGTATAAATCTAGATTCAAATTCAGATTTGAATCATAGTTTAGAAATAAAGGAAGTTTCTGAAATTTAATTGATAAAAACAACTTTGAATGTTAAGGTAATTTAAATATGATTTCTATTTTAAAAATAAATTTTGGTTTTAAATTTCTTTAAACTTCTTTTATAAAATAAGAAACCTTAGGCATAAGTTTTAAAGGGGTTTTAAAATGTTTTTAAACTTTGTTGAAGTTAAGTTTAACTTCATTTTAAGTCTAAGTTTAAAATTAAATTTGAAAACAAATTTAAAGTAAATTGTTTTAAACTTTTTTTTTTTTTGTTAATGATAATGTAATCATTAATAAGAGATGTTTTATTTTAAAGTAAATCAAAGATTTAATGATTTTGATTCTCTAAATTAATAAGGTAATTTAAGTAAGATAATTAATTTATTTATTTAATTAATTAAGGTTTGAATAATTTAATTAAGGTCAAGTTAAGTAATAAGATGAATTATATTTGGAATTAATATTAATTAATTTAAGTTAATTGCTTAAGAGAAGTAATTAAAGAATTGATAATAGTTAATGAAAATCATTAACTTGAGATTATTAAATAATTAATTAATGTGATTAATTTTAATAATTAATTAAATTAATTAAGGATAATCAATTATGGAAACAGTTAAGTATATTTATGGAAGTAATTTGGATTTAATTACTTTTTGAAATTAATCAAGGGATTAATTAAAGATAATTAATTAAGGAGTAATTGATTTATTAAATGAAGTAATTAAAGATAGTTAATTACTGAATGTGGTTAATCAAGAGTGATTAATAAATATGGTTTGATTAAAGATTAATTACTTAATGTAATTAATTTAAATATAATTAATAATTAAAGTAATAATTAAGGATCATTAATTAATATAATTAATGATGTAATTAAGGTTTGATTAATTAAGATTAATTAATCAATAATAAGTAATTATAAAGTAATTAATTAATGTAATTAATTTAAAGATTAATGTAATTAATTATAGTTAATTAATTAATGAAGTAATTAAAGTTTAATCACTGTATTTGATTAAGGATAATTAATTTGTAAAATTAATTAAGGATAATTACTTGAATGTAATTAAGGGGTATTAATCAAGGGTGATTAATTAAGATGATTAATGTGAGGATAATGAACTAATTGATTTATAATCAATTGATGGTTAAGTAAGCAAGGTTTAAAAGGATGAAGTAATTAATTTAATTCATTTTAAATTAATTAAAGATAAGTAATTTAATTCACTTTAAATTAATTAGAGATGGAAGTAATTAATTTAATTCATTTTAAATTAATTATAAATGGTGTTATTATAGATCATTGCTTATAAATGAATGATAGTAATTACCTTGAATGGTTTGAATCTCAAATATGAGATTAGTATTGTGTGATATGGATGTATTGGTTGCATAGTGATAATGAGATGGATTATTTGTTGGTGATAATAATGTTGATTATCTTTTGAGATATTGTGAATTATCTATCTTTGTGTATATAGATAAGAATTGAATTGTTTTAACCTTAAAACAACTTGGCCCTTAAAAGATACGTTTTGGATTTCGATGAGACCGGGATCGGGTTTCCGTATACCGGTATTCCAGGTCTGGAGACCCGAATACCACATCGATCCAAATTAACGATAGGTCGTTAATCTCAAGTGAAGATGAAGATTCAAAGTGCAAGGGTTATTGTCGTTAACTCTGAGGGTGATTCCAAAACGAGTGTAACGAGATAATGCCTTCGGTTTCGTTCGAACCCGGAACGAACTTGTATGGATTGAATGCTTTCAGCACATCGTCAGGCGGACGATGAGCATTCTAAGTGATATGTTCTGATTAAAGGTAATCGTAACCTCAAGCCTCATCAACCGGGAATGGCTAAAATAGGGGAGGTGCAGCAAGGCTTCGTGGGTAGCACCCACTGAGAGCAAGATAGATCCCTGTCTAGAGGTCCCTTTTCTTTTATTCGGCTTAGTGTGTGGTTGGTCGCGCCAACTACGGGATTGTCTTGTTCGGAATTATCCAGTAAGGGATGGTTCCGGCTTTGTGTTGCAGGGGAGCGGGCGTACTCCTCGGTACGGTGATCTAGGCCACGTACTGTGACGGGCGGTACCCCAGTAGCCCTGCCATTGATGGAAATCCATTCTTCCTACGAGACCCTACGGTTTTGATTGTATAACCCACTTTGTGGCTAGTATGCTGGAATTTAATAATGTAACAATTTCAGCTATTTCTTATTTATATTGAAAACCCTAGACCTATTATAATATAATCAGATTTCCTATCAAATGTTTTGGTTATCGTAAGGTAAAAACTTTTTCGTGTTTATGTGCGGGAAGTCTTACGAGATACTTTTTCTTTCAAAGGTTTTTCAAAGTTAAACAACTTTAACCCGTTTACTCACACCAGACCCATGTCTGACCCAAGTGTTTATTTTCTGTTTTATTAAACTCTTGGGTACTCAATATTGTATTGAGTAGTCGAGGGATTCAGGTTAGTCTTGACGAATACTGGAGAAGCTGTGGAGCAGGAGGCTTCAGCGTGTAGATATATAGAGTTTCCGTTGTGTATGATGTATTGTATTGATATAGTTGTGTTGTATAATAGACAGAAGTTTATAACTGTCTATATTGTGATGTATAAGTTGTGTACTCTGATGTATATGATACTATGTAATATCTTATGTGATATAATATATTTCTCGTTCCGCTGTGAGATTTCCGATGTGTTGTTGTTCTTTCTTTCTCTTCTTTCTTCTTCTATCCCTTTCTTTCTTTATGATGATACGACTTTTTGTGGAGAAAAAGTCGGGTTGTCACAAGGAGAATGACGGTTTCTGATCAGGAAACTAGATCTGAGTCCGCACTAGATAGTCGGGTGGACGATACTAGTTTGGAAGTGAAATTGTGTGATCGAGTGAGCGATCAGATTGATATTGCGTACGAATGATATGTGGACATCGTACGTGTTTTGAATAAAAGTGATATTGAAATTTTTAGATAAGAACTGTAAATGGTTTTTGAAATTGAAAGTATATTTTGAGAAATTGACAATGAATAAAGGTGGAAATTTGATTTTGAAGTTGTAGATAAAAGGTTATAAGATGATTTTTGAAATGGAAAATATATTTGTGAATATATGAGGAACTAAAATAAAATAAATTTAAAATTTATATTTCTATGGTAGAAATTAACTTTAGGAAAATAAAGTGGAAATTGGGTATCTTACTAATTAAAGTTTACTTTATAATAAAAGTAAGAAATTTGGCAAGTGACTTTATAAAGTAATCAAGTTTGAATATTTGATTGGGAATAAACAAAGTTACGTATCTTTGTTATATATGATAAAACTCCCCTTATTGAATCCATTTCCAGAAGAAAAAGGTTTTTGAAAGTTTTGAAGTATACAAAGGAAACTTATATAAGTATAAAGTGATTTAAAGATTTCCCAAGAAAATTATATATATGAATATATATATAAAAAAGATTTTATGGAAATGGTTTTGAGAAAAAGGTTTTGGGAACCTTTGGATTTGGAAAAGGCTTTTGATTTTTGGATAAAATCAATATTGGGATTTGGGAAAGCCTGATTTGTGAATTATCGATTTTGAGAATCGATTTTGTGTAAAAGCATTTATATGAGATTCATACTAGGTGTATGATTTGGAAAATACTATATGTGTATAGTATAAAGTGTTTTGAGATTTGCTCTGGGGAAAAAGGCGCTTCCTTGAAATGAACTTCTCAGGAGTGCCACTGGGTGGTACTGCCTTGAGCCCCAAGGGGGGTTTCTAAAGTTGATCCTGTGAGGAGTCCGGACAAAACTAGTTCCTGAGGATTATTTGTGTAGCGAAAGTCGAGGGGCTGGTGCCCACAGAGGCATTTGGGTTATGCTGTGACGACAGTATAACTCGATGTCACTGCGATCTACTGCAGACCATAGCGAAAGTCGTGTGTGCCGCTGAGAGCCAACAGTCTATGTTTGATTTTACATCGGTAGACTGCGACACTATGGTAACATAGCGAAAGTCTTGTGTGCCGCTGAGAGCCAACAGTCTGCGTTTGATTTTATATCGGTAGACTGAGACCTATGTAGGAGTGGAGAAGTTTCATTTTGACAGCGAAAATCGTGTGTGCCGCTGAGAGCCAACAGTTACATGGACTTTTGCTGTGATGGCAACATAACCTTGGATGTAACTGCGATCTGTTGTGGGTTCTATGGTGTAATCAGTTACATGGACTTTTGCTGCGACGGCAACGTAACCCGGGATGTAACTGTGACCATGGATGGGTGTGATGATTTCCAGAGCATTTCCACCGAAGATATTTCCTCTATTTTCGAAACCATTTTCTATATATTTTCAATAAAATTATTTTCCAAAGTTTTTCACTGGATGTTGAAAACGAGTTTACCAAGTACTTATAGATTTTCAGTCGTACGCCTGATCAACGTATGATCGAATTTCTATGAGAACGAGGATGAACTTGTCGAAACATCGAGTTATAAAAGTATTTTTATAAAAACTATTTTAGAAATATTATATAGATTTTTAAAGTAGCTTAAAAATGATCAAAGAAAAATTTATTTGATTTTAAGCATTTTCTTAAATTCTGGCTTCGTTCCTTTTCGAGGACGAAAAGTTTTAAGGGGGGAGGAATGTGACATCCCGGAATTTCTGGCAATATCAATTTAATAATCTGTATTAGAAATTAAATTGATTTGATAATATTTGTCAATAAGATCGGAATTTGATTTAATAATCCTCTTTAAAAAAAAATATTTAAGTGATAATTTATATTTTAAAAACTAATAAATTGTTTCTATTTATAATGTATATGTATATTTGTATATTGTAAACAGCTAAGCTTGGTTTTAAGTTTAATAAATAAATGAATATTGTTTTCAAATTCTAATATATTTTGGGTAATTTGGAATAATGATTTAATTTAAATATATATAGCTTTAAAACATTTAAGATAAATGTTTAATGGGCTAAATTTTATCTTAGCCTAAGTTCAAGATTTATTTAAGGGTTGTTTAAAATATTGTTTAATAAATGTGATATATTAATTAATTAAATGATAATAGGAATTTATAATCTCTTCTATAAATCATTTAAATTTAACAAATTATTACTCTCAAATAACATTTATTAATGTAGTGTTCTATATATAAACATAGATAGTTTTATTTTATTTTCTCTAGGGAGTAATTCATAAGCATAAAATAAAAGATGGATATACATTAAATGTTTGGTACTTAAGCTTTAAAAAGAATAAACAATACATAAAGAAATACAAGGAAGTAAGTATTTGGGTTAGAAATAGAAGATATGGTTTTGTTGACATAAGTAAACACATTTCCTAAAATTCTAACCTCATGTTAATATAGAAATTTAATTATATTACTAAGTATAAGTATAAAACAAGGCAAGATAAATGAACAAGTGAAGTTCTGGAAACACATTTTCGCAGGGCTGTAAGTAATCATGAAAGTAAACCAGTCAAGTAACAAAAAGAAAAATAAGGACAAGTATATATATATATATATATATGTATAGGATAAATACAAGTGTACATAATATACAATTAAAAGAAGAGATATTAGCTTCATGTATAAGCCACAACAAATCCCCTCAGCCGAAATAAAAGAAAAAAATTATACAGGAGATGTACTAAATAAACATAAAATATATGCTTAGGCCTGTAAATAATATGCTAGGCAAGCTAAAAAAATAATATAGATAAGTTTAAAATAAAAGCATAGAATACCTTTGCATTTAATGAAGCATAACATTAGTCCATTCGAACTTGTTCACATATCAACTCAGCCCCAAATGAAACCATTCTTTGATCAATAAAAAAAAAAGAATGTTGCAGGCTGAAATAAACAAGCTAAGGTGATAAAATATCTATGCATAAAATAAGCTAAGTAGGGAACATAAGGTACTCCTTCATTTAATGCAAGCTTGATATAAGTTAATTCGAAAGTTTTGAAAAATCATTCCAGCCTCCAACACTTAAAAATCTCTGATCAAAAGAAGAAAATAAAAGAAAAGTGTACCTGCAAATTTGCTTAACCAGATATCGCCTACCCTCTGTACAAACTCCTTTTATATTTGCCTTCCCATTTTTAGTTGTTTACAAAACATAACAAACCAGAGAAGAATGGCAAGCTTCTTCTTTTACAACTCAAACATCCTTACAAAACTTAAACAATGTCTGCTTTACAACAACAAGCAAAAAGATTGTGGGAGGAAGATCAGTTCAAAACCATCCTCAGTTTTTAAGGTTCAAAGCTGCTTTCCAAAATAACAATGCTCTGTTCTTCATTTTCAATCAGGTGAGCAAATCTTCATTTTAAAAACAGATTCGATCCTGTCATTAAACCTAGACATGTGTGATGATTTATACAGTAGTCTAGTTGCAAATGTGTTGTGAGATTGATTGCATGTTTGAATACAAAGATGATATGTATGTATGGTGACTGTATAAATATGCTCTGTTGTTTACAGGTTTTGATCATTCAATTAATCCAAAATCTCAACATAACATCAATATTTAGTTTTGACTTGCAAATGAAGGATGATTGAATTGGTGTAATACATTTATAAAAACATATCCCAGTAATTTATAATTAATATTTATCTCAAAATTTTGAAATAACAGTAATATGTACATCGATGTCAAAAATTAATAACTTTGATTCCTACTTTGGATTGTATAGATGGATTAGTAGTTAAAAATTATGATTTTTAACATGCATTTCAAATTTTTAAATTTTATATTCGATTGGGAAAGTTGAGTTGAATGGTTTCGGCAAATTGATGAATTGTCGATGATCAACTCGATGATTTGAGTTGAACCCTTGGTCGAAGTTAGCTCTCGTAGTGCTGATGAAGGGAAAAATGATCCTGAATTTTCCTAGGGCCGTGATGATCAGATTCGATCGAAACTAGGGTTTAAAATTTTGTTTCGTTTGTCTTAGCGTCGAGGCATTTTCGACATGGGTAGTGGACTGGAGGCGATCGCGAGATGGGGGATGGAGGCGTGGTGGTTGCGGCGACGCTTTGAGGTGATTGTTGGAATTTCCGGTGATGGCTATGACCGACGGCGATGGGTTTTGGGATTGAGTTGTTGTAGTTTTCGAGTTGAAGGTCGAATTTCGATTGGTGGTAGGATTTTTGGATCTGGGTTGTGGAGAGGTTGTCGAGGCCTTGCTGGGTTTGTCGGCGATCAGGAAGTTGATCGGGGGAAGGTGCTGGGGTTGTGCACGTACAGGCGTGTACGTATGTGCACTGGAAATTATTGGGTTGAGGAAGATAAAGGGAAGTCATGAGTTGGAGCTGGAAGAAGTAAGAACAAGTTTTTCTCGAGTGAACTTCGTGATTGACTCGAAGCAAGGTTGAGTACGTGGATGTCTCGTGTTTCACTCTCGAGTGTGGTTGAGTTTTGTTCAGTTGGCACGGGTTTTGTACTTTTGAGCTCGGGTTTAGCCTGTTATTAACTACAAGGGGTAAGGGGAGTAAAGCAGGAACTGTTTAAAAAGTTTTAAAGTTTTTAAAAGGTTTTAGTTTCAGAAGAAATGTTACTAAGACTTTTTAAATAAATTAATTAAGATAATTGGATTAATTAATTAAGAGTTAAGTTAAGACACAGGTTAATGAAAATTATTTTCCAAGGATTATTAAATAAACTTTAATGTTAATTTAAAAGATTAAATTAAGATAATGATTAAGTTAATAAGAAATTAAAGATTGATTAATTAAGGAATAATTAAAGATTTATTTATGAAAGTAATTATGATAATTAATTTAGATTGATGATTAGAGAATGATTTATTAATGATTGAAATTAATTAATATTGGGTAAGCAGGATTTTGAAAGAAAAAGAAAAACTAATTAGAAATGGTACAATTAATTTATCTTGCTTATAGATGATTAAGATATATTGAATGACTTAGATTATTTGGTATATCTGATATATGATTGTGATGCCTTGTGATATGAGATACTTTGATTGAACTGTGGTAGTATGGATTATCTAGTTGTGATGATGAGTTGTGTGAATATGAAATCCTGAATAAATTGAATTGTTTAAACTTAAGCTTTGACTTAAAGAATAACATGTGTTTCCGAAGAGACCGGGGTCGGGTATCAGTAAATACCCGATACCACTTCGAATTATAATTCTATTTTCCTTAAATTTTGATATGTGGAAACAAAAGACTGAATGGAATAATAATATGGACATTTGAACTGAGTAGAATACTTAGAATTTGATTGTAAAGTGTGTGTTGAGCATAACAAGAAATGAACTCGTAGTGAAGTACGAGTTACCCGGGTTTTATGTAGTTTTATGCTGTTAGATGGGTTTACTCACGCTGGTTTCCAGCCTGACCCGGGTGTTACTTTGATGTAATGATCGGGTCAGACCGAGTATTACAGATTTTTAGGTAAGGACGTTCTGGAGCTCAGGGATGGCGAGCTGGATGGCAGGACGTATGGAGTGTTCCGCTGTGACTATTATTTCTGTTTATTTGAGATATATTGGATTTGTATATGCTCAGTGTTGTGTATGAGAGTAACTCTGATGTATTATAAATGTAAATTGACAGATATAGTATTCTTTATAAACTGTTATTATTTGATATTATATTTTGATCCGCTGCGAATGTGAGATTCTGTGTTTTATTTTCTGTTTCTTCTTCTATCTCTTTCTTCTTTCCCTAACTATCTGGAATTTTCGGGATCGAAATTTCCGGGTCGTTACAGTTGGGCTCTTCGTTCTAAGGTGAGTAATTTTTATTGCTCACATCTAATTTGATCTCCAAGATTCTACTGTTTTTCATATAATTTTGTTGCTGATTTTTGGCGACTTCGGTCATTTTCGATTTTGGTTTAGATGTTGATGATTTTTCTGACTTGGACTTTACTCGAATTCATATACTTGCTCGAATTCGTATACGTGTGATTTTAAGTTTCACAGTTTTGGTTAGTGGATTTCTGTGAGCTTCGTCTCTGGCCATCTTTGTATTCATTCTTGAAGCAATCGATTTAAATTTTTGATAACCATGGCTTTGATCATGTGACGTTCGATCATTTCTTTGATCGATACAGCTGATACTTTCTTAAAAATCTAATTTTGACCATTTCAATATTTTCTTAACTAAATTATACGGCCTCGACATTGTTTACTGTTGATCATGTCTGTGACTTGTTCACTGTTTCTGGTCGTCTTCTCTGCCATTTGTTTTTTTTGGGATATTCTTTTTACTGAATTACTTTCTCTGTAATCTTGTTTTTGTGACATCCTTTCCGTGTCTTGATCACTGTTAATCTAAACACTTCAGACTTGAATTTTGATATTGCCACTTCACTGCCTTCCTGTGTGTACTGCTATCATGTTGACTTTTGCTTTGCTTATGCATTCGAATTGCCATGCTCTTCACTGTGACTTCTCTGCAGTTTTTTTTTCTTTGTAGCTCTGTTGCTCTTAAGATTGTGATGTTGAACTTGGATAGTGTATCAGTGATGTTTCATCCTTGTTGTACTTGATCATATTGCTGTTTTGTTTCACTTGATTAGTTGAACTGCTTTGTATTTGTGCATTCATCCCAGTAGTTTTTGATGCAATGTTGCATTTGTTCATCTGGACATGTATTTGTTGCCTTCACCTGTGTGCTTTAACATTGTATTCATCCCTGGATGTATATGCAGTCTTCATTATTCATGTATCTGCATTTCATATGCTGGTACGGTTTTGAACTGGTTGATCTTCATATATACTTGCTTATAACTTCACTGCATGGCTTTTAATTTAAGTTGCATTGCTTATATCTGTACCACTGACTGTTGTACTGATATCACTTCTTGGTACACCTCTTTGTAGTCCTTATTACACCGCAAGGCCCCGTGGAAATTATTCATTTGTCTGCATTGACTTCATGTAGCTTTTCAGGTGGCTGTACACTGGGTATTCGATAGCTTTGGGTCTGTTGATTCACTGGCCTTTGTATTTAATCTGGACATTTCAGTTTATATTCATTTGACTGGAGCAATTTCCTCTGGTTTCACTGTCCAGTTTCATGTTGTTTTTCTTGTGTACATTTGTCTCACAGATCACCTCGAGTCTGTGGCATTACTTGCACTATCCAATATCACAGTTGCATACTGTATATCGCCATTCCGGCTGTTTCAGTTTCATTTAGCTCATTTGGTTTGAGTTACATCTTCATTTGTCGTATTTGAATATAGTCTGCACTATTTGGTTGTGTTTGAATTTATGTTCAACAGTTTTATGATGATTTGTAGCACTTGTGTTGAATCCGGTATTTGGGTTTGACCTTGTGATTGATTGTGAATTTTCATTATGCCTTCATGTGCACTTTGTCCAATTGATGGTTCATTTTGATTTGAGTTGAGGCCAATTACTTCTGGTTCATTGAGATTTTGTGCATTTCATCATTGTTGTGGCGAGGCAGTACATGCGTGCGTGTACTGCAGCCACCCAGTATTGATTTTAATTGATATTTCTTTTGTTCTTGATTCATTGATCTTTTGCGTATTTTTATGCTGTAGTGGCGAGGCCGTACA
Organism: Allium fistulosum; assembly: GCA_030737815.1. Taxonomy (NCBI): domain Eukaryota; kingdom Viridiplantae; phylum Streptophyta; class Magnoliopsida; order Asparagales; family Amaryllidaceae; genus Allium; species Allium fistulosum. The sequence goes on along the minus strand of CM060904.1, from coordinate 76,236,675 downwards.
CGCGTGCGTGTACTGCAGCCAATCAGTATTGATGTTTTAAAGTGACAATTTCAATTGTTTAAATTGATTTGGTTGATTTGATGATTTTTGTTGTTGATCGCCGTTTCGACAATTCTGTTCATTTCTAAAATCATCTTCATTTAAAAATCTTTTCATTTATCTCTGCTGATATTTTTAAATCTGCTGATTTGTTGTTTAACACTGTTAAGTGTTATAATTAACGTCATCCGATTTCTTTGTTAAAAGGGTCGGATAGACGAGAATTATTGTGACTATCGTCTATTTGATTATTATTGCATCTATACACTAATAACTGAGTTTGAATTAGACTGACCTGTGTATTATTTTCTTTTGAATGTAATACTCGGGTCAGACCGAGTATTTTACAGCTTGAAGATTTTCGAGCGGCGAAGTTAGAGAGAGAGGGTAAAAGAATCATTTTAGTTTAGGAAATTTTGTATTTAAGGAGATATTCCGCTGTATAAATGTAATACATTGTATAAACTCTGATATTGTAAAAAGGAAAGAAATAAAAATTCATTTTTTTTGAAATATTATTATTATTCTGTGTTTCTGTAGCTGATTCTGTTTAAATTACATAAACTAAATAACAATCTGTCATTTTGAATGTTTCAAGTTGGTTTAATTACCGACTAGGGGCGGTCAGAAGGGCGGGATGTTACACTCCACATGCTGAGTTTTGCCTCAAAGCCAAAGCTCTGATACCAACTGTAACGACCCGATATTTTCAACCATTCTCATCCGCACATGTCGGACTTGAATTGCTCAAAATACCGCGTTGTAAATAAAATTTGGCAAAATCTCAAAATATACAGTAAATAAATATAATCACAGATCACAGACATAGAGTAAAATAATGCAGCGGAAGTCAAAGAAATAGTAGTTCATGAAGCTACTATATAAATATATCAGAGTTACATAAGATATAACAAAAGAAATAGAGGACAACAGAAGTCTCAATAAAATAACCAAGTACAAGCTGAGTAGGACAACGGAACTGAAGTAGATAGGACACGACAAGCAGATAATCTCCTTCGATTCAAATCTCCAAGAGAGTGGAAACCCAAATCTGTGAATAACTCAGGCTAACCCGAGCGTAAAATAAAACATAAACACTCGAGTCAGGACATACATACTTATACATTGTAAACCAAGTCAAGTGAACTGTAATAAGGGTACAAGTAACTTAAAGAATGCTTGGGATCGCCCATTCTTTAAGGATCCGTTAAACTATCTACTATGTAGTAATATTCACTATTATAATAATGTCTAATCAGTAAAGTATAATCATATATAAAATAGCGTTAAGGGGATAGAGAACCTTAATGCGGTCGGCTCTTTAAAACCAAAATCGTAGTGGGCTCGATATGGTAGGTGACACAGCACACAAGGCAATGCCAGGGTAGATATACCAATTACGCACACGGACTGATGGATACGCATAGCAGCCACTATCGTTCCACCTCGAACAACACTCCAAAATCAAGGGTGGCCACCAAAAATCACAAAGTAATAGAATGGTATCAAAGAAATGTGTCCGAGAAGAGGTGCTACCTCATTGGTCCGAGATCGCTCATGTTTTAGCCACCTTATGCCAACTCACGGGAGTTGGGTCCACGTATATACCTTAGGATCGTCACCACCATCCTACTTCATTCTGGAAACTCCACCGCGTACACAGTTGTTAAAGTGGTTTTCGGTATCGACAGAGAGTATGTCCATATCCGATCCCGGTCTCTTTAACAACCAAGCGTTATTATAACCCGTGGTTATAAATTTAAAACAATTTATATCAAAATACTTCAAATTAAACCATTTAAAAACAAAGTCATTATTCTTTTAAATCAAATATTAAATTCCCAAATGTTTAGCCTTTCTGAGTTCATTTATTCACTTAAAAACAATAAAACATTAAAATTTCAGCTTTCACAGCATTTAAAAAGTGCTGCGGTAAGTTATATTTGAAAACAATTTAATTCAGCAAAGACAACATTTATAAACTGCTATAACAGTTCAGTTTTAAAACAAAATCATATTTCAGCCTACTGCAGCTCTTAACAAGTGCTACATTAGCCCCTTTATTAGTTTCAGGTCAAATTTTAGTTCCTGCTACAACAACACTTACCAAGTGCTATCATAGCCTTAGTTCATTTTAGTCTTTTGGTTCATTTATATAACCACAGCACTTAACAAGTGCTGCAGATTCTACTTAGTTCAGAATTGGTTCATTTCCAGAAATGGTAGCATTTCTGAAGTACTATAAATCAAATTTCCAGGTTTTAAGTGCAATTCCAGCCATAAATAAACTTCCATTTAAATCATTTAAACTTATAAAAATAATAAATTTTCACATTAAAATGTTCATTTAAATCCTTTAACTTATGATATTTCTAAAGAGAAATTTTACAAATAAAAACCAAAAATTTACAAAGTTCACTTATTAAATTCAAGTGTGTAAATTCCCATTTTCATTTAAACAATTCATTTCAACACTTAAACTTAAATCTCCATTTTTCACCATATTAAAACTTAATTTTCATTTTAATTTAATTAACTTAAGTTTCCATCTTTTCTTTTTAGTTAAATTTTCAAATTTAAGTTACACTTTAAAATCAATATTTTTATCCATTTATTTACATTTATCACATAGAAAAATCATTTCTACTCTAAATAAATCATTTTAAAAATTCAATTTAAATCAATTTAATATTATCACAAATATTTAAAAATATTTAAAGGTATCCAGAAAAATACAGAAAATAACCACGGGTCTGTATAATATTTTCTAGCCTAAGTCAAGTGATACGGATAATATATCATTTCAATCCGTAGTTTACAAAGAAAAATCCGGGTTTTATCATTTCAAACCCGCAATCCCAAGTAAATAAAATTTAAACGAAAATCGCTCAGGCCTATCATTTCAGCCCATAACGATCTTCCCTTATTCTAAAGTCCGTTCGGGTATTTATCATTTCAACCCATAGTGATTGTAACGATACGGATTTTCGCGTTCGAAAATCGACATCCATACTTTACATCGTACTCGAATGTCTTAGATTCGAGCGTTCAAATCCGAGTCGCCGGAGCTTATAACACAGTTAAGTAAATAACACAGCGGAATAAATGAATAATACATTGATATACAATATCTGATACAACAGAGTGATACAATGAATATCAATATACATCAGAGATATGATACAACAAATAGCAGCGGAATAGAAAACGATAACACCAGCAGCGGAATAGAATGTCTCCAATAGAATGCTCCAAGATAAGCAAGGTCAGTCCATGAACTCCAAGAACTGAACTAGCTCCAGATAATCTACTAAACCTGAATATCTGAAAAACCCAACTCTAGACTGCCCGTGTGGAAAATGGTGGGCACCCAGAGTTTAGGAAGGGAACAATAAACTCCGGATCAGTCATGGGACTGGTGTGAGCAACAAAAACAGTTTATCTTTAAAACAAATAGCAGAGAATTTTAAAGTCAATTCGCAATGCTTTTGGAAAATGAAACTACCATAAGACCTCCCACCACACACACAATGCAAACGCAGAATTGGAGGAGATTTCTTCTTATGATAGTCAAAGATGCTTACTACGCAAAATCAAATCATTTTTGATATTATTATTAGTGCATAGTGTAGAAACATTTCGAAAGTATAATATCAATCTTAGCCAGCATAGACATTTCGAACTATGCCTACTATAGCTACCATCCAAACAGTGGGCGCCACCATAAGTGAATGATAGGTTCTACAACTAAAACCGTACAAGGCTCGTATTGTTTCTTTGGATTTCCAACAAATGGTCAGGCTAAGGAACTTCCTTTTCCACGATGGGTACGTCCCTGGAATAGACGACCCGAGAACCTAACCGGATCTCTGCCAACACAAGGCCGGGTTACCTCTGCAAAAATAGGTAACTACTGACACGCGTATGCCATCCCCCGATCGTCACCGATCTTCCCGAGGATCCCCGATTTCCAACAACCACAAAGTAATAAACTTGCAGCAACCACAGAGGTTAAGTATCTGGGCTCCATACCATGATACCACCTTTATCCAGAAGGAATGACATACACTAAGGGGCGCTACTCCCTAGAACCTTGCTGCATCCTTCCTGTTTCGACCATTTCCGGGGTGTGAGGCTCGACGAAGTCTCGTCCACAAAGCTACGCTTTGTCACAAAGCCATGCTTCGGGTCAAACAAATGATCAACCTATGATCACAAAGATATAAGATCAAACAAATGATCATATCGCAAATGATCAAACACTGATCATCACACAGCAACACTCAGCATGCCACATTACCAAATTGGGATATATCGCTGATAAATTTCAACTACATAACCTCTGAGCTCGTACGTCTCAGAGAAGGGTGTTAAGCTAAGAGAATAAATTCTCCGCCACCAAACAGATATGTATTTGAAAGAAATCGGCTTTATATCTCAAAGTGTAATGTCAGACATGTATCCATACAAGTCTGTTCCGGGTTCGAACAGAACCGAAGGCACTTCTCACGAAGCCCTTGCAAATCCGGATAATTTCCAATCACGTCCGGACTTCCCGTCACAAAAGAGTGATATAAATCTCTATACCGGCGCGACTCAGTGCAGAGACATTCGACAGGTTGTCCTTTCATTTTCGAAAAATATCCGGTCTTCAACACCGGTCTTCAAATGCTATCCATATACGACGTATCACTATTCGGAATGAGTTATACGACCCAAAGGTCCTTTCCCGGCTAACCCGAATAGTGAGCGAAATATTTAAAAACATACGGATATTGGGATTTCAATTAAGTCACAACTTAAACCCAAACTTTCTTTACAAATGGTTTAACAAATTACCATTTTAATCTTTTTAAACAAAAAGATTCAATTCATAAAGTTCACTTAATTTCACAAAGATTCATTCACAGATTTTCCAAATCGATTTCCATTTCAGTTTAATTAATTCGTTAAATCTTTAAATCAAAGATTTAACTTATAGTTTTCAAAACAATTTCATTTCGAATGGTTTAAATAAATCATCATTTTAAATCTGTTAAAAATAAACAGATTTAATTCATAGCTTTCAAAAAGAATTCATTCATAACTTGAAAAATCCATTTTTCAATTCATTCTTGAAATTACTTTAATTAAACTGGAATTTCATTTCTTATCTGAAAGCTTTTATCATTTGAAAACAACAGTTTTCAATTTGGAAATCTGATTCATTCATACGAGTTGAAATCCTTGGTTTAAATTCAAATTCCTAAATTAATACTTTAAAATGGTTTAATTCATACAAACACATTTATATCATCTTTTATCCCTAATTTTCAAATCATAGATTTAATTTCAAACTTGAATTTAAATTTAAATCAAATTATTTAAATTTTCAAACTCGATTAAGTTATTCAAAATAACTTTTATCTTTGAAATTCCATTTCAAAAGCTTTTTATTTTAAACCCAATCCATTTCCAAAACATTTGAATTTAAATATTCAACTTTTAAACTATTTCAAAATCTGTGACTTAATCGATTTTCTCGTGAAATCCATATTTGTGTGTGTAAAGGTGTAGTCCAGGGTTTAACACACAATAGTGCAACTACATAAATCATCACAGATATATCAATATCGATAAGCGGTACAATTGAAAATGCTTATCTTCATTCACAGTTTCACAGATAAAATAAATCACAGATAAGTAAATTACAGATCACAACATAAATCAGGATGTATCACAAAGCAACATATATCAGGGATATCAAACAATTCACATTCAATAGAATTCAAACATTCATAAGTAGGGTCAGTTAATTTTTCTGGTTTACTCAAATCAGATTAATTTCTTATGAATAAATTACTAATCCTGGTTAATTAATTATTAATAAATTATAAACCATTTTGATTAATTATTCTTTAATCATTTATTAATTACCCATTTGTAATAAATTAATTAACCTTTAATTATAATTCATCAACTTTTAATTATTAAATAATTAACCTTTAATTATTTAATTCACCATTTAATAAATTATCTTTAAATTAATTGCTTAAATTTATTAACCATATTAATTAATTATCCTTAATTAATTACCCTTTAATTAATTATCTTTAATTAGTTAATTACAATAAGTGATTATCCCTAATTACTTTCATTTATTAATAAATTTTCTAATTAAAACTTATACTTAAATTAATTACCTGAATTAATCAATCATCTAAATTAATTATCTCTTCCTCAAACACATCCCTCTATTTGAAATATGATAATTACTAATATCACTATTTAAACCAAAACAATTTTAAAACATTAAACCTTAAAATTAAATCTTTAGAATTTGTTTGAAGCTTGTTTTGGGAAAACCTGGTTAATGTTTCTTTGAAAAATTTACACGCCTTAAAACTTTATCATGTTGTTATTTAAAAATCTGGTTATTTAAAATTTTGGAAACCTGGAACCATGTTTTCTTTTAAATCGTAAAACCTGGCACTCAAATTGAAACAACTCGAGCCCAAACAAGCTTTTCCCTAGCAACTACTCGAGATTCCCCACCTCTCTCGTCTTCGAGTATTTTCTCAAATCACTTCGAGTTTGCCCCGATAAAACCTCATCTTCCTCAAACAACTTCAACTCCCCAGATTCAACGTGCACACGGTGCACCTGAAACATCGCCGCCGACCTCTGGCGATGGCCGCGACCATCCCCAACAACCCCACGAACCCATGTGAACACAAGGGCGAACCCAGATCGCACGGAAACCCAACAATTTGAATTCGAGCCTTCTCGACTGGACCTAAAAACCACCATGGCCGGAAACATCCCCTCTCCGACACCTCCTGTAATATCCCGGAAATTTTAACAATATCAATTTAATAATCCGTTAAATAATTAAATTGATATTGATGATCTTTGATAATAAGATTGGAAATTAATTTAATAATCTGATTAAATTAGTATTAATTGGTAATTTTATCTTTTAAAAAAGTTAATAAGATATTTTCTATTTGAATATATATATTTATTTATATATATTGTAAATAGAAGCTTGGTAAATTGGAAATTTATATTTAATTAAATCTGGACTTTTCAAAGATATTTAAATAAGTAATTTTATAGTTTTAAAATACTTTAAGTAAATATTTAATTGTTTAAGAGATATTTTAACTTAAGTTTAAATAAATAAGATTTACAAAATTGGTTTGTTTTATTTCTTTTTAAATATTTCTTGATAATATAATCTCTTGTTTAAATTATAAAATATGTTATTTTCAAATAACAAGTATAATGTATTATTTTTAATATGTATGAATTTTAATGCTAAAAGGAATTGTTATTTTTAAATGGAATAAATAGTGTATGTAAATATATATAACTTAACTTTTAAATTGAATCTTAGGATTTAATTTTATTTAAACTTGAATTTAAAGTTTTAAAATTCAAAAGAATATATATATAAATTGTTTTGGATTTTAGAATATTTGTATAACTTTTATTTTTAAATATAATTAGTTTTTGTTTCTCTTTAAAAAGTAATTATATATAGATAAGTATTTAATAAATAAGAAAAAGGCATTTATTTACTTTTAAAATACATATAAAAATATAAAAAGACAAGTGTTTATGTTTAAAGCTTCATTTTAACATGTGTAATGTAAGTAATCAATGAAAGTGACAAGTGTCTTAATTTATTTTTCTTTTTCTTTTATTTTTTTATAAAATCTAAATTCACATATATAAACATTTGCATATCTTCTTTATTTCTTTCTTTCTATTTTTTTCTTTTCAAAAACAAGAAACCATCTTCCTCTCTAATGCAAATCTGATAATCAGTAAACAATTATGCCTCCAACCCAAAATCAAAATCACTCTTTTAAATCAAAGATCAAAACCTATCTCATTTTCAAAAATCAAGTCTTCAGCCTGATCATTCTTCTCATCTCTGGAAGCAAATTCAAACTGTCTGCATTTTTCTTTCTGCAAATCTGGAATCATTTCAAACCTGTCTGCATTCATTCTTCAAAACTAGAAGCAGCATGCATGTAGATTAGATCAAGTCTAAAGGCCAGCAAACTCAAGTTTTAAAATCAAATTCAAGAAGCATTCAAGTCTAAGGTTTCAAAAGCTAAAAACTGTCTCTGTTTCATGCATGCCTGGTGAGTAAATTCTTTTAAAAACAGATTAAACCTGATCTTATGCTTGATGCTTGTTGAAGTAATATAGTATATTAAGTCTATATAAATGTATAGATGTGAATGTATATGTATATAGTGTGATGCATGTGAAATATTTGAAATCTATACAGACATGTTCTCTGTTTTATAACCTTGTGAGCAAACTCAACTTAAAATATATCTAAATGATCTATGAATTGAAATCTCAGAAAAGTGAGTAACTATAAAATTAAAAATATAATTGGTTGCATGTATATATAAGTGGATGTTTGATGTGAATGTTATCTGTGTGCACCCTGTTTAAAAATTTGCTCTGTCCTGTCTTATTTTTCTCAAATTCAATTTTTATTTAAAATCCTTACCCCATGATCTAATTCTTGTCAGGACTTGATTATCAAACAAATATTGTTTGATTTAACCTGGTGTAATTTTTAAGAATTTAAGATAGTCAAAATAAAATATGTTATCTCTGGAATTTAAAAACAATCAGTGCATGATAATTTTTATCAAAATCCAAACATGTTAATTTTGAAATTCAGTTTCGTAAATCAAAAGCATTAACTAAAGCTTGATTTTTAAATCAAGAATTAGGATTTTTAGTTAAGGGGGTATGGTGCAGTTCTGTGAAGAACAGAAAAGGGGAATTAAGGGATTTCTTATGATCTATCTATATTGGGGGATCGGGGTTCAATTTGTGGGTAGAGGAGTAACCATTGATGATTGGAAAAATAATTGTTGTTGATGCAAATCAACATGGAGACAGTGGTGATGAATTGTTACCTGTAGCCCTAGTTTAAGCTAGGTAGTTTGTTTTGGTCAGTACTACCTGTAGAGATGATCGAGTTCGATGAAAATTGGGCAGATGGAAGCTTGGCCATAGTTGAAGTCGCAGTCGGAGTTGTTGGATTTTCGGTGGTCGGAGGGCCGTGATTTTGGCGATGTCAGGTTTGGTTGGGGTTGAACTTTTCTGTTCCAGGTTTATGTTTTAAACTCGAATTCAAATTCGAGCTGAATAGGAGCGAGGTGATGATCGTATTGGACTGAGGGGATGGTCGTTGATGTTTGGAAGCCACCGGAGTTGGCTGGAGTTGATCGGAGGCACGGTGCATGTGCACCGTGCACTTTTGGTTCCAGGTGTTTGCCTGGGTATAAGCAGTGGGGGAACTCGAGAATTACTCGAGTAGGTGCTGTGTACTACTCGAAGCAGTAGGCTAGTTGACTCGAAGTAGATTCAGGTGAGCTCGGGTAGATTTGTTGTTGCCAGGTTTTTAAATCTGGGTGTTTTTAAATTTAAAATCTGATTTTAAATTTGAAAAGCAAAATTTAAAACAGGAATTTAAATCAAAGTTTAAAAAAATATAGATTCAAGTTGGTTTTGAATCTTAGGTTTGGAAATAGATAAGTTTTATAAATTTTAAACAATTTAAATTGTTAGTTATATTTAAATGTTAGAAATTAAAAAGAAATTTGATTTAAATCCTTTTTAAAATTCTTTTATAAGATATAGGAAATTCTTTAACAAGTAAAAAGTTGAAATTTAGTTTTGAACTTTGTTGAAGACAAAGTGGTATTTTAAATCCAGAAATTAAAATGAAAAAAAAAAAAATAGATTTGATATTGGATGTTTTCAAATAATTTGTGAATGAGATGTGACCATGGGAAAAATGTTTTTATCTTAAAGATTAAATTATTAAGGTAATTAAAATGGTTTAATTAATTTAATTTATTAATGATTTGGATTAATTAATTTGTAATTAAGGATTTAATTTATTTAATTAAGGTTAAGATTTATTAAATAGAATAATTAATTTATAAATATGGATTATAAATTGGAATATTAATTAATGATTAAGAATTAATTAATAAAGTAATTTAAGATCAATTAAGTTATGGTTAACACTTAATTAATTAAATAATTAGAGATTAATTACTTGGTTATTAAGATTCATTAATTTAATTACTTAAGAAAAGTAATTTAAGAGTTGTTAGTAGTTAATGAAGGTCATTAACTATGGATTATTAAATAATTAATTAATAGGATTAATTTTAATAATTAATTAGATTAATTAATTTGAAGATAATTAATTATATTACTTAATGAAAGTAATTAAGAATTAATTACTTATTGTAATTAATTAAGTTAATTTGATTTAGTTAGATTAATTAATTAAGAAATGATTTAATGATAATTACTTAATGTAATTATTAAGGTATGATTATTTAGGAAGTAAATAATAAGGTAATTACTTGAAGTAATTAATTGATGGTTATGTATTAAGGAAAGTAATTTAAGTTTAATTACTTTGAATAATTAATCAAGGGATTAATTAAGAAATTAATTAAGGAAAATTAATTTAGTAAATGAAAGTAATTAAGGGTAGTAAATTACTGATTGAAGATTAGTCAAGGGTGATTAATAAATGTTGTTTAATTAAAAGTTAATTACTTAATGTAATTAATTTAATTGAGTAATTAATAATTAAGTTGTAATTAAGGATCATTAATTAATATAATTAATGATGTAATTAAGAATTGATTAATTAAGTAATAATTAATAAATGAAGTGATTAATTAATGTAATTAATTAAGGATTAATGTAATTAATTATAGTTGATTAAGTTAATTAATTTTAGTAAATTAATTAATGAAGTAATAAAAGGTAATTACTATAAATGGTTAATGATAATTAATTTGAGTAATTAATTAAAGATAAATTACTTGGATGTAATTAAAAGATAATTAATCAAAGATGATTAATTAAAATGAACTATTAGAGGATAATTAATTAATTGATTGTAATTAATTAATGGTTAAGTAAGAAGGATTTATAAAATGAAGTAATTAATTTAATTCACTTTAAATTAATTAGAGATGATATAAATCATTACTTATGGATGGATGATAATACTGAATGCTTTGCATTGATTGATATCTCTGATGAAATATATGCTGTATGATATGGATGTTAGTTGAATTGTGATGATAATATGGATTATCTGATAACGTTGATTATCTATTGTGAATTATCTTTCTTTGTGTATAAAGATAATAAATTGGATTGTTTAACCTTTAAAATAACTTGGCCTTAAAAGATACGCTTTGGATTTCGATGAGACCGGGATCGGGTTTCCGTATACCGGATTTCCAGGTCTGGAGACCCGAATACCACATCAATCCAAATTAACGATAGGTCGTGAATCAAGTGAAGATGAAGATTCAGAGTGCAAGGGTTATTGTCGTTAACTCTGAGGGTGATTCCAAAACGAGTGTAACGAGATAATGCCTTCGGTTTCGTTCGAACCCGGAACGAACTTATATGGATTGAATGCTTTCAGCACATCGTCAGGTGGACGATGAGCATTCTAAGATAGATGTATTCTATTTAAAGGTAATCGTAACCTCAAACCTCACAAACCGGGAATGGCTAAAACAGGGGAGGTGCAGCAAGGTTAGTGGGTAGCACCCAAGTAGGACAAGGTTACCTCTGTCTAGATGTCCCTTTCTATTTTCGACTTAGTGGTGCGGTTGCTGATCCCAACCGTGAGGTATCTTGTGCGGGAATTATCCAGTAAGGGATGTTCCGACCTTGTGTTGCAGGGGATTGGGAGTGATCCTCGGTACGGTGATCTAGGCCACGTACTGTGACGGGCGGTACCCCGGTAGCCCTGCCATTGTATGGAAATCCAATTTCCAATAAGTGATAACGGACTTGATTGTATACATATGTATGCTGGAATTTAATGAATGTAACAATTTCGGCTATTTCATATTTATTTGAAAACCCTAGACCTATTATAATACAATCGAATTTCCTATCAAGTGTTTTGGTTAGCGTAAGGTAAAAACTTACCCATATTTATTGGTGGGGAGTCTTACGTGATACCTTTTCTTTCAAAAAGGTTTTGAAGTTAAACAAGTTTAACCCGTTTACTCACACCAGACCCATGTCTGACCCAAGTTGTTTATTTCTGTTTTATAAACTCTTGGGTACTCAAATTTTTACGAGTAGCCAAGGGATTCAGGTTAGCTTTGACGAGTAATCTGGAGGAGCAATGGAGCAGGAGGCTTCAGCGTTGTAGATATAGTTAGTAGTTTCCGCTGTGTTGATCTTTGTATTGATCTGTATTATGTTGAGATGTAATAACTAGACAGATGTTTATAATTGTCTAGTATGTGATGTGTAATCTGTGTAACTCTGATAGATGATGTATATGATACTATGTAATATTTATGTGATATAATATATTTTGTTCGTTTCCGCTGTGAGTATTTGTGTTTGTTTCTTTTCTCTTCCTCTCTTTTCTACTTCTCACCCCTTTCTTTCTTACTGTCGATGCGATTTTCCGGGAGTGGAAAGTCGGGTCGTCACACGTGGTATCAGAGCTGAGGCTAGCGATAACCTTGGCTCTGGTGGGAATTTGAGTGTATTAATAGATATGAGCGCGTATTTGTTAGTGAATATAAAATGATTTTATATTGTGTTAATTGATCGGTTGAGTGGTATATGGATTCTGGTCAATACGAGTAGCTAACGTTATTGATAGGGATCTCTAAACACTTGAACCAGGCCAACGGACACAATATTGTTTTAAAGAGGTAAATGAAATAATTTTACCCAGAAATAATTTCTATATAAAAAGTATCATTTTAAATATATATATATTTCTACCTATTTGTTGGGTTACCTGTTCGGGTTTTCCAATATAGGATATAAAGGTAGATAGGGAGGTGGTGTATGAAACACAATTACCAATAGTTGGAGTTTGAATGTTTGAGGTTGGAAGTATATATCGAGACTGTAAACCCAATACCGTCTCGAGTAAGCTTTGCTGTGGTGAAGGATTTCATCGATCTCCGAAGGAAACTGTAATGGTTCGGAGTTTATCTTGAAGTGTGGATGAGTAGAGTTGGATCTGTCGGATGTGCAGAAGTGTGTGATGGTATCTTGATACCTCAGGTAATAGTAGCTGTATGACGAGATACAGTGACGATGGATGTTCTTGAAGATGTTTTCTTTGGAACAAGATTAAGGAAGTGTGTATGCTTCGGTGTTGTGACTGAGTTCAGCATGAAGTTTCTGCTTTGGTTTGGAGTCCGAGTTTCTCGAAGAGCTTTGGATAAGAGCATCAGTGTCAGCAGTGCAGCTCGGAGTGTTCTGTGATGGCAGGAAGTTTTCTGGATGAGCAGTTTTTCTGGAAGTGAAGATCAGAAGCAGCAGAGTGGATCCATTTCTTCGATAAATTGGATAAATAAGTGTAAGCTGTTCTGATTGGTAAAGAGAGAACAGTCTGTTTGGAATTAGGCTGGGTTGATCGCAAAAGTGACTTGCGATTGGCTGAGTATTCTCTTGGGTTGTCAGAGTTTTTCTGGATGTCTTCAAAGAAGTCAGGAGTTTGTCCGCATCTGAAGGTTGAGTTTTCTTATCGACTGGATTCCATGAGTGATACCAGTGGTTCAGTCTAGTTGAAGGATGTTTTCCTAGAGATAGAGTTTGGTGAAGCAGCTCAAGTTTTGCTGGAGTATCTGAGTTTTCTTTATGGATCAGTGAACCTTATTTCTGGAATGAGTTGTCCAGTCTGTGTTTGTGTTCTACCTCAGATTAGAGTTGAGTAGCGAAAGCAGTTTGGGAGTATTTCTCTGGATAGGAGAAGTAAGTTTGGAATCTAATGATGTTGTGAAGTAGAGTTATGTTTGGATCTAGTCTGTGTTCTGATTTGGATAAGTATTTGGACTTCTGAATTGAATGGTCAGTTTGGATAACTGGAATTCATTGAGTTTTACGTATCTCTGAGGGAATACGTATTTGATCTATCTTTGGTTTTAGAATCTGCAATTTTGGGAAGTTTGGTAGTTGAGTCAGACTCGTCTGTAGTCTGATATTCTGTTTAGTTCTGTAGGTCTAGATGAATAGGAGATCTATAGCTTAATAGTTTAGATTGTTTGTAGAGCGAGTATCCCGGTATATATATATATACTTGGGGAAACTCGAGGAATTTTATCTAGAATTTAGTCTAGATAGTTAGAATTGTTTGATTGAATGAATTGGTTGCTATGGTTGCTAGCATATGGATGATAGTATATGCTTGTGTTTTAAATTAAAATCTTTAATAAGATTATTAAATTACCTTTGTTTAAATTTCGGGGACGAAATTATTTTAAGGGGGAAGGAATGTAATATCCCGGAAATTTTAACAATATCAATTTAATAATCCGTTAAATAATTAAATTGATATTGATGATCTTTGATAATAAGATTGGAAATTAATTTAATAATCTGATTAAATTAGTATTAATTGGTAATTTTATCTTTTAAAAAAGTTAATAAGATATTTTCTATTTGAATATATATATTTATTTATATATATTGTAAATAGAAGCTTGGTAAATTGGAAATTTATATTTAATTAAATCTGGACTTTTCAAAGATATTTAAATAAGTAATTTTATAGTTTTAAAATACTTTAAGTAAATATTTAATTGTTTAAGAGATATTTTAACTTAAGTTTAAATAAATAAGATTTACAAAATTGGTTTGTTTTATTTCTTTTTAAATATTTCTTGATAATATAATCTCTTGTTTAAATTATAAAATATGTTATTTTCAAATAACAAGTATAATGTATTATTTTTAATATGTATGAATTTTAATGCTAAAAGGAATTGTTATTTTTAAATGGAATAAATAGTGTATGTAAATATATATAACTTAACTTTTAAATTGAATCTTAGGATTTAATTTTATTTAAACTTGAATTTAAAGTTTTGAAATTCAAAAGAATATATATATAAATTGTTTTGGATTTTAGAATATTTGTATAACTTTTATTTTTAAATATAATTAGTTTTTGTTTCTCTTTAAAAAGTAATTATATATAGATAAGTATTTAATAAATAAGAAAAAGGCATTTATTTACTTTTAAAATACATATAAAAATATAAAAAGACAAGTGTTTATGTTTAAAGCTTCATTTTAACATGTGTAATGTAAGTAATCAATGAAAGTGACAAGTGTCTTAATTTATTTTTCTTTTTCTTTTATTTTTTTATAAAATCTAAATTCACATATATAAACATTTGCATATCTTCTTTAGTTCTTTCTTTCTATTTTTTTCTTTTCAAAAACAAGAAACCATCTTCCTCTCTAATGCAAATCTGATAATCAGTAAACAATTATGCCTCCAACCCAAAATCAAAATCACTCTTTTAAATCAAAGATCAAAACCTATCTCATTTTCAAAAATCAAGTCTTCAGCCTGATCATTCTTCTCATCTCTGGAAGCAAATTCAAACTGTCTGCATTTTTCTTTCTGCAAATCTGGAATCATTTCAAACCTGTCTGCATTCATTCTTCAAAACTAGAAGCAGCATGCATGTAGATTAGATCAAGTCTAAAGGCCAGCAAACTCAAGTTTTAAAATCAAATTCAAGAAGCATTCAAGTCTAAGGTTTCAAAAGCTAAAAACTGTCTCTGTTTCATGCATGCCTGGTGAGTAAATTCTTTTAAAAACAGATTAAACCTGATCTTATGCTTGATGCTTGTTGAAGTAATATAGTATATTAAGTCTATATAAATGTATAGATGTGAATGTATATGTATATAGTGTGATGCATGTGAAATATTTGAAATCTATACAGACATGTTCTCTGTTTTATAACCTTGTGAGCAAACTCAACTTAAAATATATCTAAATGATCTATGAATTGAAATCTCAGAAAAGTGAGTAACTATAAAATTAAAAATATAATTGGTTGCATGTATATATAAGTGGATGTTTGATGTGAATGTTATCTGTGTGCACCCTGTTTAAAAATTTGCTCTGTCCTGTCTTATTTTTCTCAAATTCAATTTTTATTTAAAATCCTTACCCCATGATCTAATTCTTGTCAGGACTTGATTATCAAACAAATATTGTTTGATTTAACCTGGTGTAATTTTTAAGAATTTAAGATAGTCAAAATAAAATATGTTATCTCTGGAATTTAAAAACAATCAGTGCATGATAATTTTTATCAAAATCCAAACATGTTAATTTTGAAATTCAGTTTCGTAAATCAAAAGCATTAACTAAAGCTTGATTTTTAAATCAAGAATTAGGATTTTTAGTTAAGGGGGTATGGTGCAGTTCTGTGAAGAACAGAAAAGGGGAATTAAGGGATTTCTTATGATCTATCTATATTGGGGGATCGGGGTTCAATTTGTGGGTAGAGGAGTAACCATTGATGATTGGAAAAATAATTGTTGTTGATGCAAATCAACATGGAGACAGTGGTGATGAATTGTTACCTGTAGCCCTAGTTTAAGCTAGGTAGTTTGTTTTGGTCAGTACTACCTGTAGAGATGATCGAGTTCGATGAAAATTGGGCAGATGGAAGCTTGGCCATAGTTGAAGTCGCAGTCGGAGTTGTTGGATTTTCGGTGGTCGGAGGGCCGTGATTTTGGCGATGTCAGGTTTGGTTGGGGTTGAACTTTTCTGTTCCAGGTTTATGTTTTAAACTCGAATTCAAATTCGAGCTGAATAGGAGCGAGGTGATGATCGTATTGGACTGAGGGGATGGTCGTTGATGTTTGGAAGCCACCGGAGTTGGCTGGAGTTGATCGGAGGCACGGTGCATGTGCACCGTGCACTTTTGGTTCCAGGTGTTTGCCTGGGTATAAGCAGTGGGGGAACTCGAGAATTACTCGAGTAGGTGCTGTGTACTACTCGAAGCAGTAGGCTAGTTGACTCGAAGTAGATTCAGGTGAGCTCGGGTAGATTTGTTGTTGCCAGGTTTTTAAATCTGGGTGTTTTTAAATTTAAAATCTGATTTTAAATTTGAAAAGCAAAATTTAAAACAGGAATTTAAATCAAAGTTTAAAAAAATATAGATTCAAGTTGGTTTTGAATCTTAGGTTTGGAAATAGATAAGTTTTATAAATTTTAAACAATTTAAATTGTTAGTTATATTTAAATGTTAGAAATTAAAAAGAAATTTGATTTAAATCCTTTTTAAAATTCTTTTATAAGATATAGGAAATTCTTTAACAAGTAAAAAGTTGAAATTTAGTTTTGAACTTTGTTGAAGACAAAGTGGTATTTTAAATCCAGAAATTAAAATGAAAAAAAAAAAAAATAGATTTGAAATTGGATGTTTTCAAATAATTTGTGAATGAGATGTGACCATGGGAAAAATGTTTTTATCTTAAAGATTAAATTATTAAGGTAATTAAAATGGTTTAATTAATTTAATTTATTAATGATTTGGATTAATTAATTTGTAATTAAGGATTTAATTTATTTAATTAAGGTTAAGATTTATTAAATAGAATAATTAATTTATAAATATGGATTATAAATTGGAATATTAATTAATGATTAAGAATTAATTAATAAAGTAATTTAAGATCAATTAAGTTATGGTTAACACTTAATTAATTAAATAATTAGAGATTAATTACTTGGTTATTAAGATTCATTAATTTAATTACTTAAGAAAAGTAATTTAAGAGTTGTTAGTAGTTAATGAAGGTCATTAACTATGGATTATTAAATAATTAATTAATAGGATTAATTTTAATAATTAATTAGATTAATTAATTTGAAGATAATTAATTATATTACTTAATGAAAGTAATTAAGAATTAATTACTTATTGTAATTAATTAAGTTAATTTGATTTAGTTAGATTAATTAATTAAGAAATGATTTAATGATAATTACTTAATGTAATTATTAAGGTATGATTATTTAGGAAGTAAATAATAAGGTAATTACTTGAAGTAATTAATTGATGGTTATGTATTAAGGAAAGTAATTTAAGTTTAATTACTTTGAATAATTAATCAAGGGATTAATTAAGAAATTAATTAAGGAAAATTAATTTAGTAAATGAAAGTAATTAAGGGTAGTAAATTACTGATTGAAGATTAGTCAAGGGTGATTAATAAATGTTGTTTAATTAAAAGTTAATTACTTAATGTAATTAATTTAATTGAGTAATTAATAATTAAGTTGTAATTAAGGATCATTAATTAATATAATTAATGATGTAATTAAGAATTGATTAATTAAGTAATAATTAATAAATGAATTGATTAATTAATGTAATTAATTAAGGATTAATGTAATTAATTATAGTTGATTAAGTTAATTAATTTTAGTAAATTAATTAATGAAGTAATAAAAGGTAATTACTATAAATGGTTAATGATAATTAATTTGAGTAATTAATTAAAGATAAATTACTTGGATGTAATTAAAAGATAATTAATCAAAGATGATTAATTAAAATGAACTATTAGAGGATAATTAATTAATTGATTGTAATTAATTAATGGTTAAGTAAGAAGGATTTATAAAATGAAGTAATTAATTTAATTCACTTTAAATTAATTAGAGATGATATAAATCATTACTTATGGATGGATGATAATACTGAATGCTTTGCATTGATTGATATCTCTGATGAAATATATGCTGTATGATATGGATGTTAGTTGAATTGTGATGATAATATGGATTATCTGATAACGTTGATTATCTATTGTGAATTATCTTTCTTTGTGTATAAAGATAATAAATTGGATTGTTTAACCTTTAAAATAACTTGGCCTTAAAAGATACGCTTTGGATTTCGATGAGACCGGGATCGGGTTTCCGTATACCGGATTTCCAGGTCTGGAGACCCGAATACCACATCAATCCAAATTAACGATAGGTCGTGAATCAAGTGAAGATGAAGATTCAGAGTGCAAGGGTTATTGTCGTTAACTCTGAGGGTGATTCCAAAACGAGTGTAACGAGATAATGCCTTCGGTTTCGTTCGAACCCGGAACGAACTTATATGGATTGAATGCTTTCAGCACATCGTCAGGTGGACGATGAGAATTCTAAGATAGATGTATTCTATTTAAAGGTAATCGTAACCTCAAACCTCACAAACCGGGAATGGCTAAAACAGGGGAGGTGCAGCAAGGTTAGTGGGTAGCACCCAAGTAGGACAAGGTTACCTCTGTCTAGATGTCCCTTTCTATTTTCGACTTAGTGGTGCGGTTGCTGATCCCAACCGTGAGGTATCTTGTGCGGGAATTATCCAGTAAGGGATGTTCCGACCTTGTGTTGCAGGGGATTGGGAGTGATCCTCGGTACGGTGATCTAGGCCACGTACTGTGACGGGCGGTACCCCGGTAGCCCTGCCATTGTATGGAAATCCAATTTCCAATAAGTGATAACGGACTTGATTGTATACATATGTATGCTGGAATTTAATGAATGTAACAATTTCGGCTATTTCATATTTATTTGAAAACCCTAGACCTATTATAATACAATCGAATTTCCTATCAAGTGTTTTGGTTAGCGTAAGGTAAAAACTTACCCATATTTATTGGTGGGGAGTCTTACGTGATACCTTTTCTTTCAAAAAGGTTTTGAAGTTAAACAAGTTTAACCCGTTTACTCACACCAGACCCATGTCTGACCCAAGTTGTTTATTTCTGTTTTATAAACTCTTGGGTACTCAAATTTTTACGAGTAGCCAAGGGATTCAGGTTAGCTTTGACGAGTAATCTGGAGGAGCAATGGAGCAGGAGGCTTCAGCGTTGTAGATATAGTTAGTAGTTTCCGCTGTGTTGATCTTTGTATTGATCTGTATTATGTTGAGATGTAATAACTAGACAGATGTTTATAATTGTCTAGTATGTGATGTGTAATCTGTGTAACTCTGATAGATGATGTATATGATACTATGTAATATTTATGTGATATAATATATTTTGTTCGTTTCCGCTGTGAGTATTTGTGTTTGTTTCTTTTCTCTTCCTCTCTTTTCTACTTCTCACCCCTTTCTTTCTTACTGTCGATGCGATTTTCCGGGAGTGGAAAGTCGGGTCGTCACACCTCCGACCTTGATATCATCTGCCCTCTTTCTCAAAGCTTCCCCACACCTTCCAGCCTCCATCCCCATCATCGCGTAGCGCTCGATCGCGTATTGGAGACAAGCTCGACACATTACAATCATGAACAAAAACTTAAGACTAAACCCTAAAGTGACCTCGTATCCAAATCTCACGCAATTGAAAATTTCTTTGATAATTTTCACGAAATCTCTGATGTTCAAGCTAGCTACAAAACAACTTTTAGCATTTAAAAATTTGGGGATGATCGAAAATCGACCAAAATGCAATTTCAGTTCATTTGTGAACTGCTCTTTGAATCCCCAACTAAAAATTCTCATTCTTGTTTTAAAAACCTTCTTTTTGTATGTTTATTCTAGATATAAAATCAAAATAACAAATTGAAATATTCGAATTTTCACTTGATTTGAATGATGGCTATGTTTAACAGGTTCCAAAAGAAGAAGTTATATGCACTTGTTTTAAATTCATTGCTGACACACAGTATATAGTTAAACCATATCTTTAGTTGCCTCATATTTTCAAAATTTTCTTTTCAAAAGGAATAAAGGATAGGGGTTTTGAATCACTACTGTAACTAAAATGTTACAGGCAGAGAAACAGAGGCAGGAAACCGCCATTTTCCAGGAAGATCAACACTGCTTTTAATTCATTCACATGCAAATGCATACTACAAACATATAGGCATTCAAACATAAAGAATTTAAACAATGCATGGGTTTACTCACGGATTTCAATCAGGCAACCATATAGAAATATATTTAAGCATTTAAAAATGAAGTTGCTCACCTGATTAAGGAAAATGAACAGAGTTTTTGAAATATTGAACAGGCTTGAAGCTTTGCTTGCTTTGATTGTTTAAATCAATTGAACTGCATGCTTAATATTACTGAAGACTCAATACAGGTTGAAGCCTTTTGAACTTTCTGTTTTGATTTTAAACTTGCTTGCACAGATTTGAATTTACTCACATAAAGTTGCAGATTAAAATTGTTGTTTGATTTGGTTGCCAGGTTTTTAACTTGAATTGATTTTCCTTTTGCTTTGATCTTTCATTTCTGGGTTTCTTTATTTTGATGTTGTTTACTAAAAAAAATGAAGAGGCTGATATATGGAAATAGCGTATAGGTTGATTATATTTGTACCAAGTGATAAAAATTTGTACAGGGGATGATGGTGTTTGTACAATAGCATGGCTGAGAAGATACTAAGTCGTGCTTGCATTTATTATCATGTACGCACTTACCTTTATTTTACTTTACTTTATTTTGTATCTTGCTTCATTTCGGCTGAGAGGATTTTTGTTATGGTGAACAAAGATATTGACATTAAATGCTCTTGGTACTTTATGTTTATTTGTACAAAGATATCCTATCATCTTTGCTTTCGGCTGTACATGTTACTTCTTTTGTTTTGTTGACTTACTTGTTTACTTTGTTTTGCATACTTGTATTTGTTTTTGTTTTCTAAGTGTTGTAGGCTATGGTATACTTTTGTATGCTAGAGATATATCTATCAAGAATTAAAAATGACAATTTCTATGTTTATTTGTTTTCTCCATTTATCTTACTACTTTGAAATGTAAAGAAGTTCTACTTTAAATTGTTGTTAGATTTTAACAAATATTCTACTTCTATTTTTATTAAAACTTACCTTATATTAATTTCAATTTCTAGTTCAAATATAAATTATCATTATTTACTTAATATTTATTGTCTTATATTTATTTTATAAACTCAAACCATCTTTAACCATCAATTCAAATATATATATTAAATTTGCTCGTATATACCTAAATATATATATACATTCAATATACACACATATACTCACATATACACTATTTACAATATTTTAATCTCAAATGATTTATACAGAATATACTTGGATATCGGGGAAACTCGCTCCATTTAATCAATTTAATTTCACAATGTTTTATTCAAAAATTCTTTTAATTATTAATTTAACTCCAAAATTCAATAAATTATTAATTTAAATTAAATTAAAATCTAGGGTCGTTACAAACTTCCCCCCTTAAAAGAATTTCGTCCTCGAAATTCGCAGGCACGAAAATAACACAGAGATAGACAGAGGTGATCTCCTATAATTCCTCAAACACAAGATATGGATTCCAAACTCAAGTCGGAATATCCCAGAATACATACCAATTTGTCCCTCTTCGGACTTCGGCATTCAAAAGAAATTACAATAGAATTTCAAATTCGGTTTTAAACGAAATCATTTTATCGATTTAATTCAATTTTAGCTTCATATTCTATTTATCAATTTACCTCAATTTAAAATTTTCAATTTCAAACTCATTAAGGTTTAAATCAACAAGCTGATAAGAAATCGATGAAGATACGAAATAAGAATCTCCTACAACGGTTCGTAGGGCCATCATCACACCGAACTTCTTCTGATAGCGGGTACGAAGCAATCAAAGAATTTGGAAACGAATCAAAGAATATTGATAGAGAAAGATTGTTTCCACTGTCGCAGGGTATTGACCATTTATAGTCGTATTCCCCTGTCCCCTATCTCGTCTTCTTCTTGCACTCATACTCACTATCAGTGGATAGTAAGAGAATTTACTGAGACATTCAGACGGATATCTGAGAGATTACTCATTCTAGAGTTTACTTCACTCTATCTCTAATGAGCTACTTAACATGTTATACTCCTGAGCTAAAGTTCAACCTTAGCTCTGATACCAAATGTAACGATACGGATTTTCGCGTTCGAAAATCGACATCCATACTTTACATCGTACTCGAATGTCGTAGATTCGAGCGTTCAAATCCGAGTCGCCGGAGCTTATAACACAGTTAAGTAAATAACACAGCGGAATAAATGAATAATACATTGATATACAATATCTGATACAACAGAGTGATACAATGAATATCAATATACATCAGAGATATGATACAACAAATAGCAGCGGAATAGAAAACGATAACACCAGCAGCGGAATAGAATGTCTCCAATAGAATGCTCCAAGATAAGCAACGTCAGTCCATGAACTCCAAGAACTGAACTAGCTCCAGATAATCTACTAAACCTGAATATCTGAAAAACCCAACTCTAGACTGCCCGTGTGGAAAATGGTGGGCACCCAGAGTTTAGGAAGGGAACAATAAACTCCGGATCAGTCATGGGACTGGTGTGAGCAACAAAAACAGTTTATCTTTAAAACAAATAGCAGAGAATTTTAAAGTCAATTCGCAATGCTTTTGGAAAATGAAACTACCATAAGACCTCCCACCACACACACAATGCAAACGCAGAATTGGAGGAGATTTCTTCTTATGATAGTCAAAGATGCTTACTACGCAAAATCAAATCATTTTTGATATTATTATTAGTGCATAGTGTAGAAACATTTCGAAAGTATAATATCAATCTTAGCCAGCATAGACATTTCGAACTATGCCTACTATAGCTACCATCCAAACAGTGGGCGCCACCATAAGTGAATGATAGGTTCTACAACTAAAACCGTACAAGGCTCGTATTGTTTCTTTGGATTTCCAACAAATGGTCAGGCTAAGGAACTTCCTTTTCCACGATGGGTACGTCCCTGGAATAGACGACCCGAGAACCTAACCGGATCTCTGCCAACACAAGGCCGGGTTACCTCTGCAAAAATAGGTAACTACTGACACGCGTATGCCATCCCCCGATCGTCACCGATCTTCCCGAGGATCCCCGATTTCCAACAACCACAAAGTAATAAACTTGCAGCAACCACAGAGGTTAAGTATCTGGGCTCCATACCATGATACCACCTTTATCCAGAAGGAATGACATACACTAAGGGGCGCTACTCCCTAGAACCTTGCTGCATCCTTCCTGTTTCGACCATTTCCGGGGTGTGAGGCTCGACGAAGTCTCGTCCACAAAGCTACGCTTTGTCACAAAGCCATGCTTCGGGTCAAACAAATGATCAACCTATGATCACAAAGATATAAGATCAAACAAATGATCATATCGCAAATGATCAAACACTGATCATCACACAGCAACACTCAGCATGCCACATTACCAAATTGGGATATATCGCTGATAAATTTCAACTACATAACCTCTGAGCTCGTACGTCTCAGAGAAGGGTGTTAAGCTAAGAGAATAAATTCTCCGCCACCAAACAGATATGTATTTGAAAGAAATCGGCTTTATATCTCAAAGTGTAATGTCAGACATGTATCCATACAAGTCTGTTCCGGGTTCGAACAGAACCGAAGGCACTTCTCACGAAGCCCTTGCAAATCCGGATAATTTCCAATCACGTCCGGACTTCCCGTCACAAAAGAGTGATATAAATCTCTATACCGGCGCGACTCAGTGCAGAGACATTCGACAGGTTGTCCTTTCATTTTCGAAAAATATCCGGTCTTCAACACCGGTCTTCAAATGCTATCCATATACGACGTATCACTATTCGGAATGAGTTATACGACCCAAAGGTCCTTTCCCGGCTAACCCGAATAGTGAGCGAAATATTTAAAAACATACGGATATTGGGATTTCAATTAAGTCACAACTTAAACCCAAACTTTCTTTACAAATGGTTTAACAAATTACCATTTTAATCTTTTTAAACAAAAAGATTCAATTCATAAAGTTCACTTAATTTCACAAAGATTCATTCACAGATTTTCCAAATCGATTTCCATTTCAGTTTAATTAATTCGTTAAATCTTTAAATCAAAGATTTAACTTATAGTTTTCAAAACAATTTCATTTCGAATGGTTTAAATAAATCATCATTTTAAATCTGTTAAAAATAAACAGATTTAATTCATAGCTTTCAAAAAGAATTCATTCATAACTTGAAAAATCCATTTTTCAATTCATTCTTGAAATTACTTTAATTAAACTGGAATTTCATTTCTTATCTGAAAGCTTTTATCATTTGAAAACAACAGTTTTCAATTTGGAAATCTGATTCATTCATACGAGTTGAAATCCTTGGTTTAAATTCAAATTCCTAAATTAATACTTTAAAATGGTTTAATTCATACAAACACATTTATATCATCTTTTATCCCTAATTTTCAAATCATAGATTTAATTTCAAACTTGAATTTAAATTTAAATCAAATTATTTAAATTTTCAAACTCGATTAAGTTATTCAAAATAACTTTTATCTTTGAAATTCCATTTCAAAAGCTTTTTATTTTAAACCCAATCCATTTCCAAAACATTTGAATTTAAA
Source organism: Allium fistulosum (assembly GCA_030737815.1). Taxonomy (NCBI): domain Eukaryota; kingdom Viridiplantae; phylum Streptophyta; class Magnoliopsida; order Asparagales; family Amaryllidaceae; genus Allium; species Allium fistulosum. The sequence goes on along the minus strand of CM060904.1, from coordinate 76,211,368 downwards.
TATTCAACTTTTAAACTATTTCAAAATCTGTGACTTAATCGATTTTCTCGTGAAATCCATATTTGTGTGTGTAAAGGTGTAGTCCAGGGTTTAACACACAATAGTGCAACTACATAAATCATCACAGATATATCAATATCGATAAGCGGTACAATTGAAAATGCTTATCTTCATTCACAGTTTCACAGATAAAATAAATCACAGATAAGTAAATTACAGATCACAACATAAATCAGGATGTATCACAAAGCAACATATATCAGGGATATCAAACAATTCACATTCAATAGAATTCAAACATTCATAAGTAGGGTCAGTTAATTTTTCTGGTTTACTCAAATCAGATTAATTTCTTATGAATAAATTACTAATCCTGGTTAATTAATTATTAATAAATTATAAACCATTTTGATTAATTATTCTTTAATCATTTATTAATTACCCATTTGTAATAAATTAATTAACCTTTAATTATAATTCATCAACTTTTAATTATTAAATAATTAACCTTTAATTATTTAATTCACCATTTAATAAATTATCTTTAAATTAATTGCTTAAATTTATTAACCATATTAATTAATTATCCTTAATTAATTACCCTTTAATTAATTATCTTTAATTAGTTAATTACAATAAGTGATTATCCCTAATTACTTTCATTTATTAATAAATTTTCTAATTAAAAACTTATACTTAAATTAATTACCTGAATTAATCAATCATCTAAATTAATTATCTCTTACTCAAACACATCCCTCTATTTGAAATATGATAATTACTAATATCACTATTTAAACCAAAACAATTTTAAAACATTAAACCTTAAAATTAAATCTTTAGAATTTGTTTGAAGCTTGTTTTGGGAAAACCTGGTTAATGTTTCTTTGAAAAATTTACACGCCTTAAAACTTTATCATGTTGTTATTTAAAAATCTGGTTATTTAAAATTTTGGAAACCTGGAACCATGTTTTCTTTTAAATCGTAAAACCTGGCACTCAAATTGAAACAACTCGAGCCCAAACAAGCTTTTCCCTAGCAACTACTCGAGATTCCCCACCTCTCTCGTCTTCGAGTATTTTCTCAAATCACTTCGAGTTTGCCCCGATAAAACCTCATCTTCCTCAAACAACTTCAACTCCCCAGATTCAACGTGCACACGGTGCACCTGAAACATCGCCGCCGACCTCTGGCGATGGCCGCGACCATCCCCAACAACCCCACGAACCCATGTGAACACAAGGGCGAACCCAGATCGCACGGAAACCCAACAATTTGAATTCGAGCCTTCTCGACTGGACCTAAAAACCACCATGGCCGGAAACATCCCCTCTCCGACACCTCCGACCTTGATATCATCTGCCCTCTTTCTCAAAGCTTCCCCACACCTTCCAGCCTCCATCCCCATCATCGCGTAGCGCTCGATCGCGTATTGGAGACAAGCTCGACACATTACAATCATGAACAAAAACTTAAGACTAAACCCTAAAGTGACCTCGTATCCAAATCTCACGCAATAGAAAATTTCTTTGATAATTTTCACGAAATCTCTGATGTTCAAGCTAGCTACAAAACAACTTTTAGCATTTAAAAATTTGGGGATGATCGAAAATCGACCAAAATGCAATTTCAGTTCATTTGTGAACTACTCTTTGAATCCCCAACTAAAAATTCTCATTCTTGTTTTAAAAACCTTCTTTTTGTATGTTTATTCTAGATATAAAATCAAAATAACAAATTGAAATATTCGAATTTTCACTTGATTTGAATGATGGCTGTGTTTAACAGGTTCCAAAAGAAGAAGTTATATGCACTTGTTTTAAATTCATTGCTGACACACAGTATATAGTTAAACCATATCTTTAGTTGCCTCATATTTTCAAAATTTTCTTTTCAAAAGGAATAAAGGATAGGGGTTTTGAATCACTACTGTAACTAAAATGTTACAGGCAGAGAAACAGAGGCAGGAAACCGCCATTTTCCAGGAAGATCAACACTGCTTTTAATTCATTCACATGCAAATGCATACTACAAACATATAGGCATTCAAACATAAAGAATTTAAACAAAGCATGGGTTTACTCACGGATTTCAATCAGGCAACCATATAGAAATATATTTAAGCATTTAAAAATGAAGTTGCTCACCTGATTAAGGAAAATGAACAGAGTTTTTGAAATATTGAACAGGCTTGAAGCTTTGCTTGCTTTGATTGTTTAAATCAATTGAACTGCATGCTTAATATTACTGAAGACTCAATACAGGTTGAAGCCTTTTGAACTTTCTGTTTTGATTTTAAACTTGCTTGCACAGATTTGAATTTACTCACATAAAGTTGTAGATTAAAATTGTTGTTTGATTTGGTTGCCAGGTTTTTAACTTGAATTGATTTTCCTTTTGCTTTGATCTTTCATTTCTGGGTTTCTTTATTTTGATGTTGTTTACTAAAAAAAATGAAGAGGCTGATATATGGAAATAGCGTATAGGTTGATTATATTTGTACCAAGTGATAAAAATTTGTACAGGGGATGATGGTGTTTGTACAATAGCATGGCTGAGAAGATACTAAGTCGTGCTTGCATTTATTATCATGTACGCACTTACCTTTATTTTACTTTACTTTATTTTGTATCTTGCTTCATTTCGGCTGAGAGGATTTTTGTTATGGTGAACAAAGATATTGACATTAAATGCTCTTGGTACTTTATGTTTATTTGTACAAAGATATCCTATCATCTTTGCTTTCGGCTGTACATGTTACTTCTTTTGTTTTGTTGACTTACTTGTTTACTTTGTTTTGCATACTTGTATTTGTTTTTGTTTTCTAAGTGTTGTAGGCTATGGTATACTTTTGTATGCTAGAGATATATCTATCAAGAATTAAAAATGACAATTTCTATGTTTATTTGTTTTCTCCATTTATCTTACTACTTTGAAATGTAAAGAAGTTCTACTTTAAATTGTTGTTAGATTTTAACAAATATTCTACTTCTATTTTTATTAAAACTTACCTTATATTAATTTCAATTTCTAGTTCAAATATAAATTATCATTATTTACTTAATATTTATTGTCTTATATTTATTTTATAAACTCAAACCATCTTTAACCATCAATTCAAATATATATATTAAATTTGCTCGTATATACCTAAATATATATATACATTCAATATACACACATATACTCACATATACACTATTTACAATATTTTAATCTCAAATGATTTATACAGAATATACTTGGATATCGGGGAAACTCGCTCCATTTAATCAATTTAATTTCACAATGTTTTATTCAAAAATTCATTTAATTATTAATTTAACTCCAAAATTCAATAAATTATTAATTTAAATTAAATTAAAATCTAGGGTCGTTACAGTGATTCTATTCTACAGGGAACTTGCAGTGTGATTTAACAGAATAGAATAACAGTAAAATAAGAACAAAATATAACAGATGATATGTTATGCAAGTTTAACAAGTTTAAGATCATATATAAATAATCACAGGTAATTATAACATCAATTTCTATTTATTTATTTATTTTCTACACATTCAATTGCGGTCGTTTCACAATCATATAAGTATGAATATTCGTGTGAGATTTACTCACCTCTACGGAGCTGGAGATTCGATTCAAAAGGAAATACGCTATCTATCGGAAAGCACACGGAAAGCACGATCAGTTGTTAGAGGATGCGCCAACTAGATTCAAATCTAAAGTCAAAAAGAATAAATAAAACAAATCTAAGAATGCAAACGAATAACTATTTTTTTCAAATGAAGCAAACAAAACGAAAAGAACAAGTTGAATACTAAAAAGAAATAGCTCGACCACTTCACCATACTCAAGATTTTAAAGGCTTGGAGGGGTTGTAGTCTGACTTCAAAATACAAAGGTGAAAAAGGCAACTTTTTTGTTCATTTCTTTTTTTTTCAAAACAAGGGCTCGGTGGACATATAACTTCAAAATTTACAAAAGCTCGACCACTTTTAAAAATAGACTATAACTTCAAAACAAAGGTGACAAAACAAATTTTGTTCATTTCTTTTTTCTAAAACAAAGGCCAGAGGGAATATATTATAACTTCAAAACAAATGTTCTGTGGAAATACTATAACTTCAAAATACAAGGTGACAAAAGCACTTTTATTTTTTTTCAAAACAAGGCTCGGTTGAAATAATACAAGGTGACAAAAGTCGTTTCTTCTTTTCAAAACAGAGGCTCGGCATGGTTATGGTCAGGCGTGGGGTTCATGCTAGCGTGGGGTTTGCTTGATGGTGGAGGAAAGTGGAACGGCAAGGGGACGTGGTTACAGGGGTTTGGTCTGGAGGAGTTGGAGCCGTGGGTTTTGTGGTGGTGACTGGGCTGGTCATGGTGAATGGGGTTGGAGCAACAACATGATAAAGCAAAAAATGAGGTAGGGGAAACAACAAAACAAAACAAAAAAATGAAAAAGAAAGCATGCTGTCTTTACCTTTGAGATGCTCACGAAAATTTTGATAGAAGCTAAAGTGAAATATTGTGGTCTGGGAATTTGGACGTGGTATATATTAACAGCTATTCACTGATTTATGGAGAGAAGGCAATTTAATGTTTTGAACGGTAGAGGCCATCAAAGGAAATTAAGGCATTAAATTATATTAATAGATGGAAACGTATGGAAGGCAAAAAGGATGGAATAATCTTTCACGTGCAAGATTTAAGGAAAGATTTTGAGCAAGATTTTGAATTCTCAAAAGAGAATATACGGCTGAAACTTTGCCTTGTTAACGCAAAAAAAATCAAATAGGTAAAGAAAAGGCAAGAGCAACAAATGAACATATGCCCAAAGTAACGTACAAATTTATTTGTTTCTCTTATTAAATAAATTTAAAAATGATAACGTTTCAATTAGGAAAATAACCCATCACTTTAAACCAAAATTTAATAGCTATTATACCATAATTAATAAAATTTAATTTAGCTTCATCCAATTGATTGTTTAATATAAAGTTAAGAAACAGATGTAAATATACGTAAAGAAATGTAAAGTTAAATTTTTCGTTTCACACTAATTATTATTAACTTTTAAAGGTATACTCTGACCAAAACAAAAGTGAAACAATTGTATACAGTTCAAGATGAAAATTTGGCAGTTTAGAATTATAAATTTTTTTTTAAATTTCTATTAAAGTTACACTTTTAATTCAAATCAACATTACAGAACGTTTAATTTAAATAAATAAAATTTTGGGTAATTGATTAACAATCATTACAAGAAAATTTACAAAATTATATTTTTTAAGAATTCAAACGCCACAGTTTTTAAATAAATGAATAAAATGCCTGTTAAAATTTTTGGGCTATTACAATGAATCTTGAAATTTATTACTTATTAAGATATGTTTTGTTTACATTGGGTTTTTATTCATTCATTTATCATTTACCCAAAATCTATTACAAAAGTGTATATAAGTAACGGTATAAATTATTTTATTTTGAAAAGGTATAAAATCTATTTTAAAGAACAAGTGAAATAAAGGTTGTTGTGAATTTATTCAATTAAACTAATTGATTTGGAAACTAGAAAATGATTTAGATTCCGATGAACGTAAATTTATAACCAAAATATGCATTTTAGAGTTTAATTATGTATATGGAGAGAGAAACCTTCCATTCTTTCTCTAATCAAATTGATTGATTAATTAAATGTCATTAACAAGCTATTTATTCATGGCATGGAATGTAACTATGTCCAAATGTATTCTACAGTAAATTATGTAAGTGAAATATACTAGATTGTGTACAAAGATGATGTTTCCTTCATATATATCTTTATTGGTCATAGTATTATTATTAAAAACATATACGTATACGTATATATATACTAGACTTATACATATAAATGTGTTAAAATTAAGTTTCACAAATTTATGAGCCTAAAATTAAAGACAACAATTTTGAACCTGATCTCCATATTAAAAGGGTTTAAGATTAAAAAGTTATAACTTTGCATACAAGTCCATCTTATAAATCTTAAGTCAAATTAACGCACACAAATATGTATATACAAATCACTGTAAATAATGTCTTAAACTTAATACAACATTTTTATGTTAAAATTTATAACTTAGTAAATTCTTTAATATTAAGCAACAAATTAAGGTCAAACGTTAATTTAAAAGGAAATAAAAGGAATCGTGATATTTTGCAATAAATTCAAGTTATTTTTATAAAGAAGCCCTATTTTTTTTAACAAAACTTATTAACTTAAAATTTTAATTATTGAAAATTTTACGGGTCGTTACATGATCATTGTTTGATCATTTGTGATATGATCATTTGTTTGATCATTTATCTTTGTGATCATTTCTTTGATCATTTGTTTGACCCGAAGCATGGCTTTGTGACAAAGCGTAGCTTTGTGGACGAGACTTCGTCAGACCTCACACCCCGGAAATTGTCAAAACAGGAAGGATGCGGCAAGGTTCTAGGGAGTAGCACCCCTTAGTGTATGTCATTCCTTCTGGATAGAGGTGGTATCATGGTATGGAGCTCAGATACTTAACCTATGTTGTTGCTGCATTATTATTCTTATGTGGTTGTTGGAAATCGAGGATCCTTGGGAAGATCGGTTACGATCGGGGGATGACATACGCGTGTGAGTAGTTACCTATTTTTGCAGAGGTAACCCGGCCTTGTGTTGGCAGAGATCTAACCGTAATGTTAGGTTATTTCTCGGAACGTCTTTCCAAAGGCGTTTCCATGTGGCAATGGGAAGTTCCTTGGCCTGACCATTTGTTGGAAATCCAAAGAAACAATACGAGCCCTTTACAATTTCAATTGTATAACCTATCTCCTCAGGAGGCAGCTATAGCAGGCATAATATAATGGTACCTATGCTGGCTAAGATTTATATTCTACTTTCGAAATGTTTTCTACACTATGCACTAATAATAATATAAAAAAGAATTTGATTTTGTGTATTAAGCATCTTTGACTATCATAAGAAGAAATCTCCTCCAATTCTGCGTTTGCATTGTGTGTGTGGCGGGAGGTCTTATGGTAGTTTCATTTTTCAAAAGCATTGCGAATTGACTTTAAAATCTTCCTGTTGTTTGTTTTTAAAGATAAACTATTTTACGATCTCACACCAGTCACCATGACTGACTCGGAGTTTATTGTTTCCCTTCTAAACTCTGGGTGCCCATTATTTTCCACACGGGCAGCCTAGAGTTATGTTATCAGGATATTCTGGAGCTTTGGAAGCAAGCTGGATGGCGAAACGTATCACCTATACTTTGTATTATTTTGCTGTGTATTCTGTATGAGGACAAGTTTATATAACTGTCTATATGATGTGCTGTGTTGTATTGAGTTGTATATTGACTCTGATTGATGTATGTATAAACTGATATAGTTCTTTGTTTTAAAAGACTAGTGATTATCTATTATATATTGTTCTGTTGCGATATGTGAGATTCTGATATTATTTCTGTTTCTGATGTTGTTCTGTTGTTCTTCTTCTCTTTTTCTTCTATCTTTTCTTCTACCTCTTCTTTTAAACCCTAAGAATTCGGTTTTCCGGCATTCGTTTGCTCGGCAGTTGATACAGTGGACGTATCGATGTCGATTTTCGAAAGTCGAAGAATCAGGTCCTTACATGATGTTTTGGTGATGGTGGTGGAAGGAAATGGAGGAAGTTATGGAAGTGGAAGAGAGGTTAGATGCCATGGAAATGGAAGTGGGGAGAATGAAGAAAGTGAAGAAGGAAGGTAGAGAATGAAGTGTGCAAAATGAAAGGTATGAATGCATATTTATATTTGAGCTTTGGATGGCAAATGACTATAATACCCTTCTCTACTTTTTGACTTTTAATTTACCTTTTTAACCCTTGATTTGAACTTTGCTTAATGGAGAAGAAATGATATTAAAGGTGAAATGATGTTAGGATTTGATTTATGTACTTATGAAATGATTTTGCCTCTTTTTCCTAAACTTTAAAATGTTAAAATAACATTTGTTCCTTTTCCATGTAAATTAGTAACATCTCATTAATGAGACAAGATGTAAAGTATTGATGTTGTTTAGTATAGATTTGTTTATAGGTTTATGTTAAATCATGTTACTTTTTGAATTATTTGTAAACTTTGACTTTTCAAAATGCATTTGTTAAATGTAACATGTAACATAGTTTGTTAAGTTCATATATGTGTTAGGAAACATATCATGTTGCAACAACTTGACGACAACTTGTTTTGGTTGAAAACAGTGTTTTTGTCGACAAATTTTACAGTCAAAATTTGGCGTTTTTGTTAAGCTTTATATTGATGTAAACCAAACTTTAAAATGAACTTTTTACTTCTTTAAATATATTAAAACATGTCTCTTTATATTTTAAAATCATATTTAAATAATATCAAAATCTCTAATTTTACAGTATGTAAAAGTGACAAAATGTGACAAATTTTGGTTATTTTTGTAAAGCGATTATTAACATATTTTTAAATATATTGATATACTTTTATTATCTTTATTAGATGTTTTAAATAAGACTTAACTTATCAAACAATTATTTAAGTCCATTTATTCAAACCTTTATTTATTTCTAACAAAACTTAACTTTTGTCGATTTGTTCTAAAATCCAAATTTATACTTTTAATATTATTAACTATAAGAATAGATAATTATTTATTATATATAACATATTTATTTAAGATTTAAATTCCTTTTAAATTAAAAATAAACGAAATCTCATTTTGAAGTAGCGAAATTACGGGTCGTTACATTCTCCCCTACTTAAAAGCATTTTGTCCTCGAAATGAAAGTCAGATAAATGAATCTGTCTCATACTCGTATCTTCAAACATTTTGACTTATTTATACTGATGATAGAAAAGATGCATATATAAAAAGTAGGTTGATACCATAACAACACTGAAACAAATGATGCCAAACATACATACAGAGATTTCCCACACTAACCTGAGTACTTATCACGTACTTAAGGTTATATATACATACATCAAGTCGGACTTCTATCATACCCATCCTAGTGTGTACTGCACACTTAAGATAATATATACAACAACCAAACAAGACTATACATCCAAAAACAACCAAAATGGTACTACATCCATATAAATGAATGCATCCACATAACTCATTCCCTGACCTGAGATGTACTATACCTAAGGTCTATATATACACATATCAAAATATAAGTCCAACCACTATATCTTTGTGCCTACTATTTAAGATAACTATCCAACCACTATATAGACAGACCCAAAACATCATACTATATGTGCTATTTGATTCGATCTATTATTCGAATCCACAACTTTACTTTCGAACTAGTATCGATCCCCCGATTTTCTAATGTGAACTTTAATCAGACTTCTTGATTACAAACCCTTGCTTTCCTTGCATAGCTCTCAACTATGATAGAAAACTTGAGCACATAACCATAAACTCTTATCAATGTTCGCCATCAATCGAGTGACAAATCCTTTTTCGGATTGGTGTAAACACATCAAAGTTCTATACTCAAATCTTAGATCAAAAATTTATGTGCCGAAATGATCTACGTTTAACTTATGTACTTTTTCACATTCAATTTTACCTAATACATATTTATCAAAATTTCAATTAATCCAAGTTTATTTCACAACCATTTACTTTTTACTAAACCCATTATTACTTAAGCATACAAATATGACTCAACTTGTATAATATACCTTTACTTCCTAAGAGTATATATACATATCCCCAAACATCAAATTGTTATTACTAAAATTAGGGTGTTTAACTAATGTGGAACTCTACTATTATCTCAAATTAGTAAGTTATAAAACTTAATCCTTAGTTTTATTTACCTAAGATCTTAATTTATCTGACATTATTTATCTTATCCATATTAATAAGAAAACTTTACTAAGTGTACATCTTTTTCTTACTAATTCTATGATTAACTACTTAACTTATTTACCTATCCATTTTTTAAAATCAAACTTCTTAACCTTAAATCCATTAAATACCTTATTGTCTAATTGTGAAACTTAATTCACATGGTATTTGTTATTTAAATATTTTCATCCAACAATTAACCTACTAACCATATTATTCAAAACTATCCACTTCTAATCTTACTTTATCGTGAATTACAAATGTTACCCAAAATGTATCACTAATTCAAAGTTTTATATTAGGATGATATTCCTTATCACTTATTCACTTTGATTTTTAACCTAATCAAGGTGTCTAAATTTCAAATTACCTTATCTCCTTTATAAGTTATAGAACTTACCCTTTCATATTATATTTACCCAAAATCTCAATTTAGGTTTATCTTCTTTTTTTGTCCAATTACAACTTCTAGCTTCAATATTATCATCAAATATCTTATAGTCAAATTGTGAATTTTACTTCACAATATATTTGTACTTAGCTTTTAATCCATTAATTTTGCTGATCATTAAATCATTATTTCTTAATAACAAAATGTCCAAGGGTGTATGATTAAAGTTCTAAATTCTAGTTCTCAACCAATTGATTCTATATGGAATATCTTATAGTCAAATTGTGCAATTCTAATCACAAGATATTCATATTTAGTTTTACTAAGAAAAATTACAACCAATCCTTAAATTCTAATCAAAAATAATAATATCCCCTTTGTATATTTGAAACATAAACCCAAGATAAAATTATTTCATTTACCAATTCCTTTAAAACAAAACCATTTTTACAAAATTAACAAATACGCGCTCGTATATATAATACTCTCATAACTCATTCTAGGATGTTACGAACCCTATCTCTAATGAGTTACTCATCCTAGGATATTACTAATCCTATCTATGATGAGTCTTTACCCATAACAAAGCCAAGGTTCTCTCTTAACCTTCAGCACCGATACCAAATGTAATGAACCGATTTTCCGTACCCTTTGAATCGACAATAAACCACACATGTCCAACTCAAATTGCACGAAAATACGGAATATGAAGGGTAATAAAGAAAAATAGACAGAAGAGAATCTCACACGAACATAATAACATATAATATTGAACTAATATTTTTACAGCGGAAAACTTTTAAATACATATATCAGAGTCTAACCTAAATTCAGCTTGGACAGTTATAAACATCCGTCCTTACAATTGCCGACAAACATCAACTAAAACAAACTAAGTACAGCGGATAATAGAATACGTCCATACGTAGATGAATATCTCTAGCTCTCCTCTGGAAAATTCCAATCGTCTTCGACTAAACCTGAAACTACTCGGATCTGACCCGAGTATTGAAAATACCTGGATCAGGATTGATAAACTAGCGTGAGAAAAACTCAATAATAAATGACAACGTCATATATCAGCCTTTAGATAAAATCCATTGATAATCAAGACTATCTCATAAGACCACGCCCACACATAAACACGGACAGGTTTTTACCTTATGATAACTAAAACACTTTTATATCAAAACATTTGATATTATTTTTAATGACAATTCTTTGAAAACATTTGCAAATAAACTTATTAATCGTATCCAAAATGGTTACCCATATAGCATTTTGAGGCTATTCATTATGCTAATACAAACAAAATCGTAGGTTCTTATTGGAGAATGGATTTCCATACAAATGGCCAGGTGAAGGATCTACCTTCCGAAATGAGTACACCTCTAGATGGATGTCCCGAGGCACAAAACATCTGCCCTCTACCAACACAAGACTGACCGACCTCTTTAACTAGATAGTACCGAATATGTCATCCTCCGGTCGTTACCGACCTTTAACCGAGCGCTCGTTTTCCATACACCACATTAATTTACATCCCGAACGTCATAGCGGGAAGAAATATTTCTAGAAGGGGATGATCATACCCTAATTGGGAATGACCCACTTAGCCTTGCTGCATCTAATCCTGTTTCGGTCATTTCCAGGTTGATGAGGCTTAATGTTACGATTACCTTTTCACAAAGCACATATCACATCTTTGAATGACACATTGCCATTTCTGTTAACTACTAATTGCCTTCCACAAAAATACAACCCTTGAGCTCGTATGTCTCAAGGAGGGTGTTAAGCTAAGAGAAGTTGCCTTCTCCGCCACCACTGATGTACGTTTGTAAAAACCAATGTACGTAATCTTTGAAAATGCAATGTTAGACAAACGTCCATACAAGTTGTCCAGGAACAGGTCAAACCGAAGGCACTCTCCTACTACCACTAGTAGTGAGTAGTCCTTTCAATCCAAAAAATCTCCATCATGAGGAGACCACTGCTATAAATAACTCTATAAAGGGGGCCAACCAGAGCATGTTCAACAAACAGTTTCCACGCTATAAAGATCCACGGTCTTCAACAATCATCATCTTCAACATGTCTTCACATTCGAACGTATACATTGGTTCAAAGTGGTTTTCGGATAGGAATCACCCAAATCCGACCCCTATTCCTTCGAAATCCAATTATTGATAAAAAGTGAATATGAGTATACAGGATTTATTAAGTCTCTTTTCACTTTAATTCTTTTCGGATGATTTCGAAATCTCTTTCTTTTGACTTAGAGTAATTCTAAGAAATTCATTCTTTTACTTTGGATAATATTTTCAAATTTCCTCACTTAACTCTCGATCCAAATTCTTTAACTTTTAGGCGGGTCAAAACAATGTTATTTAAGATATCGTTTACTGTGACGACCGCCCATGACCCCTGCACTGAACCTAGAGATAGTGCGCTGTAAAGTGTGCCAGGCGACCATGGACGATTGCCAGGGTAAATTAAAACAACAGAATCTATCGTATTACTCACAACGCATGAACAAAATACAATAGAACATATATATATAGTGAAGCTTCACAGAATAGAATCTCATCAATAAAACTTCATAATAGTTGAATACAATCATCAGAATAGTCAATACATCAAGCCTCACTACATAACACTCAGAGATTATACAAACAGCGGAATAACGAGTACATATAAGAAGATAATATGCAACCCTCCAGCTCGTCTTCGATATCAGCATCGTGGAAAGCAAGAACAACACATGTCACCTGCTACCTAGTCTGCCCGTCCCAAAATGGACGAACAGCCCAAGGCAATAAGAGTTAAAACATAAAGCCTTGAGTCAGACAACAGTCTTAGTGAGCAGTAAATTAACTAACAACATACCAAAAGAGCATAAAGGAAAAGGAATAGGAATACAACCCTCCCACTCCAACCTCTTTCTACAGTGATAGCCCCCAGACACACACTAAGTAAAGAGCAAACATAGCAAAGCACACAATTTAAGGTAAAGCAATTATCACTCGAGTCAAGGGCGATGTTTTCCAAGTACAAACCCCCAAGGCCTAAACCAAGATCAGATAAGCACCCAGAAAATACCGCTCTTGAGACCGAATGACGATACAACCAAACATCCATGACTCTGGCTATCACTGTTATCATTGCTTCGATATCATCGTAAATTGAATGACCGGCACATTCTTTCAACCGTCCGTCAAGGGCTAATGGAAACCCCGGTTCTAGACATAACTCCCGCACGTCATCGTGACCCATGCCTAGGACTATCGAATCTGCCCAGAGTACTTGACTATCAATCATTAGCCTTCAGGGACTATCGAATCTTCCCAACGTACTCTTGCTTTGAGCATGCTAGAACCTTCAACAACAATGAGATCTCAGCCTTCTAGTCATCCTCCTCGACGACTATTTCCATACTAGCTCAAGCGCCTCTCGAGCAAACCATTATCCTCTAACTCGAACCATATCACCGAGTTATCAACTTGCTTGGAATGATCCCGCCTGGATTAGACCAAGACTATCTCATATCATGCTTCGCCTCATCATCATCATAGCAAAGCTTCTTCTCAACATCATCATCAAATCTATTCATATGAGCTTCATCATCCGCTACATATGCCACGAGCAGCTTTTCCAATTCAAGAGCCTTTCCCTTAGCTTTTGAATCATCTTTGGTCTAAATCAAATCATCAATCATCTAATTCATAGCAATCAACCAAGTCAAACATTAATCCAAGCAATCAAGCATTCAAATATGATCTAAGTAGTCAATTATAACAAAAATGGCAATTTCGTAATTAAAGAGTTGAAAGTCTAATAAGCATGAAAACATGAACAATATCTCTATAATCTTGATGAATGAACTTGCATAGGTTAACATGTAGTAGAATGGATGTCAAATCATTATGAACAATGAATCTATACGGATCTATACATGTGATTAGGAAAATGCATGGAAATCACTATTTTAACACCAAATCAAACCAACTATCCGATATACTCCTTTGGATCCGTGTGAGAGATAATCACCACTCACCAAATCACCTAATCAACCCCAAATCAACACGCTTCAGATCTGGACAGTGAAGGATATAGCTTGATCTATCACGAATCCGCTTCAAACGACGAAATCTCACTTCAATGGATGTAGATCTTCAATCTAAGCTCTTGAATCTTCAATTTGATCTTCAACTTGGATGGATGGAATCACTAGATTAGAGTGGAGAAAAGAAGTGAAGAAGTGTAGAAGTCGAGCTCTCAAAATGGCAGCACTTCGTCGCTTCGAAATCTGGATCCCTAAAAGTGAGAAAATGACGTGTATTTATAGGCTGAAAACTTAGGTCGTCTGCCTCTATAAGTCGTCTCTGACTTATCCCTACCTCCGACCTACGACTCAATAGGTATACGACCTAACACCTAACGACTTAAAGCAATGCGCATCTGCGACTTAATATGCCAGCGACCTACGACCTAGCAGCATCTCCGACCTAACCTCCACGCGACTTAACAGGGTTGCGACTTAAACCCCTTAGTCCTACGACTTAACAGGTATACGACATAACAACTCAACAACAGGTGCGACCTAACTGAGATGCGCCTTGACGACCTATCACTTAACTCGGCTCAACGAGTTACGACCTAATCCCTTAAGCATCCACGCGACCTAACATAAGTCGCGAACAAACTGGGATACGACCTAACTCCTAAGTCGTCTAGACGACCTAACTATCCAACTTCCAAACTTAGGTCGCTCACCACGTAACTGAACACTAGGTCGCTCACGACCTAACTACGATAACACCTTAAGTTGTTCGAACAACCTTAAACTCCCTAAGTCGTTAACCCACTTAGCTCCTTATGTCGCTGCCGACCTATCCTCCTTAGGTTGCTAACTCGCCTAGTTTCTTAGGTCGTTGCCGACCTAACTCTACCCCATGACCTAAGCTTATCACACGACCTATCTCCCCTACGACCTAACCCCAGAATCCTTAGGTCTCCTATACCTCTTAAGTCGGTCAATTCCTTAAGTCGTCTAAATTCTTAAGTCGGTCAAGTACTGTAGGTTCTCCCAATCCTTTAGGTCGTTCACTTGACCTAGCCTACCCCACGACTCAACCTTTGAACAACTTAAGCTACATCATGACTCAACTTCTAGACAACTTAACTCCTACGCGACTTAACCTTAAGTCGAACTAAACTCGGGACGACTTAACAATACTAACAATCTAATATCGACTGTTTTACAATGTTTCGATCCGTAAAAATACGGGTCGTTACATTCTCTCCCCCTTAGGAATTTCGCCCCCGAAATTCCAAACAAACAGAGCAATCAAAGACTATTCCGCATGCCTACCATCCATAGCAATCAACAAACCATGCATCCAATTCTAGCTTAGCATGCAGAATTCTAAGACTTAGAACAAGTTACAATGTCGTTAGATGACACGACACCTTAGGGCCATACCTTGAAGAGTTCAGGATGAGCTGCCTTCATCCTCTCTTCCACCTCCCACGTACAGTCGTTATCATCATCACTCCATTGTATCTTGAGCAACTTAACTATCTTCCTCCTAAGCTGTTTCGTGTCGGTTTCCACTACACAAAGCAGCTTACGAGGTGTCTTATCGACTGGATCAACTTCGAAGTCTTCACAGCTATCAGCAGAAACCACTGTATTCGAGTCGTGCACATACTTCCGTAGATATGATACATGAAAAACATTGTGCACACTCGACATCTTCTTTGGTAACTCCAATCTATAGGCGAGCTTTCCAATTCGCTCGATGATCGGGAATGGTCCAACAAATCTCGGAGTCAATTTTCCTTTCTTCCCGAATCGAATAACATTCTTCAGTGGAGAAATCTTCACAAAAACCATATCACCTACGTCGAATTCCAAATCCTTACGACGCTTATCAGCATAACTCTTCTGACGATCTTGGGCTGCCTTCATTCGTTGCCGAATGACCTCTATACAATCTGAAGTCTATCGAATCATCTCTGGCCCAAGTATCAGCTTTTCTCCTGTCTCCAACCAACATGTCGGAGAGTTACACGGTCTTCCATACAATGCCTCATACGGTGCCATACCAATGCTTGACTGGTAACTGTTATTGTATGCAAATTCCACCAAATGAAGGTGATCTTCCCATGATCCTCCGAAATCCAAAACACAAGCTCTAAGGAGATCTTCCAAAACTCGGTTGACTCTCTCGGTCTGACCATCTGTTTGAGGGTGATAAGCTGTACTCAAACACAACTCGGTTCCCAAAACTTCCTGGAAGCTCTTCCAAAATCCACTAGTGAACAATGGGTCTCGATCTGTGATAACCCGGATTTTGAACTATCTGTTAATTTGATAATTAACTGATTGTTACTATTAAGATACTGATTTTATCTAGTTGAATAAATCAATACTAATATCTAGATGTATATTATTAATAGATACATACAAAACCCTATAAAGTTGAAATTATAAGTTTACAAGAATATGAGTGTATATATATATTGTGATTTGAACATGGGTTTGAATTCAATGTAATAAATTTTTCAAAAGTTATTCAAAGTTAATTATGTATTTTAAAACTCTAAAGATAAATATTTATTCATTTAAAAATATGATAGTTAAAATAAGATTTAACAAAGGATTTATTTTGCTTTCTTTTAAAATTTACTTAAATTAAAATGGGTTGTAAATATATAGAAAGGTTTGAATCATATGATACATAATTTGTATAAACATAAGAAAAGTTTTAAATAAAGAATTAATACTCCTTCTTTTAAATTACATATGAATAAGAATAATTCAAAATATGTATAGATTTAAAAACATACATATATAAATATTAAATTTAATAGGAAAATATGATAAGATTTTATATAAAAACATAGGTTCTTACAATTTAACAAATGTAAGGCAATTATAACATGCAATTTACAAGTGTATATAAATTAAACAAGTGTCACAATCTAATTTACTTTATTTTTATTTTTCATTAAGACAAGGCTAAATATACTTATAATCTTTTCTTCTCAATCCTTTTCTATCTTAATTTCAAAGTTAAGAAATGAGTAGCCGGACAACAATATACAAACCAGAGACAAATTCAAACAGCAAAAAATTCATTTCAGTTTTAAAAGCAAGATTCCATCTTCAAATAAAATCAAGCAAATTCAAAATTCAAGCCAAAGAAAAAAATGTGCAAATCAATTCAAACAAGTACAGATTCCACTCTATTACCAGAAGATTAACTCAACAACAAAGTGCAATACCAGATCAAACTAAAGTAAATTCCAGATTAAAGCAGAACTTTCAGGTTCTCTGTTCCATTTAAGGTGAGTAAACTTCTGATTTACCCAGTTTTACCTGTTGTTGTAAGTATGCCTGAAATGATGTTGAAATCCTTTGCATGTAAACAAATCTGTGTGCATGTGTATATTTTCCTGGGCATGTTTATATACAGGGTCATTCATCCCTGTTTATTCTTAGTTTCAGGTTTACAGAGTAAACCCATGTTTGAATCCAAATCTCCCTCTCTCAGTTTTCTCTAAGAATTGAAATCTAAACAAAAATAAATTGTTGTTTAAACATGCATTATGTTTAAAAAAAAATAAAAAAATAAAAATATCAAAGCAAAGTTCAAATTCAAGTTCAATTAAAAGTAAATCAAGAGGTTCTCTGTTCTAAGTTTTAACAGTGAGCAAACTAACCCATTAAAAACCTGAATTTGTTCTATATATCTTGATGAATACTTGAAATTGGCTGTGAATAATGTTGTATAGATTTAAATATATCTGCATCTCTATATATATGTGTAGATAGGAGTGTGCATGTCTGATATACAGGAATTGTTGTTTCTGGTTAATAATAGTTTTCGAAAACTGGTTTTAAAAATCAAATTCTTCCTCTCTAATTCTTGTTAGGCTTTAGGATCTAAACGAAACTTGTGTGTATGATCAAGATCTAAGTCTAAAAAAAAAATATTTTTGAGAAGAATTAGTTTGAGTTTATCTGGAAATCTTAAATATACAGAGAAAACTTCAAAGGCATGTTAAGTTCGAATGTTAAATTTTCTTGATTCACCTGTACCATTCATCATGTCTTTGAAATTCACGAATTTTAAAAGTAAATTCAGTATTTTTAGTAAAGTATTAATTTAGGAATTAGTGGTTGAACTGAGATGGGTTTTTGGTCGAATTCTGGCGATCAGAATACTTTCTGGGGTCGGGGTTGTGCTCGAAGGTGGAGGAGGATCTGAAGATCTCGGTAAAATTTGTACGGCAATTTTATCATTGCCCTGGTGATCGGAAATGATGGTTGTAGGGTTTAAGTGGCGTTTCGTTTCGTGTCGATGTTTGGGGTTCGTGGGTCATCTGGGAATCATCGAAGGGAATCGCGAGTGGGGGAATGGTAGCGGGAGGAAGTGCCGCAGCTTCGGTGAAGATGGCCGGTGTTTTCGAGAACGGAGGTGATGGGGAGAGGCGAAGTTCTGGCCCTGGTTATGCTGCTTGGTCGAGATTTTTATCTCGATTTCGTCTCGGTGGGTTTTTGTGAAAACTGTGTACGTTTTCGTGTTCGAGGGAGCTCGTGGAGTCATGGAGCATCGTCGCGACGATCGTCAGAGGACGGTGGCGTTGGGACATGTGCACGTGCACGTTCGGTTAGAGGTCGAACGATTGTTTGGGGAAGAAGATGGTGGCTCGGAGGCAAACTCGGGAAAAATTGGTGAAATACTCGAAGCAAGGGGGATGTGGGATAACTCGGGTCAGGCTCGGGTAAAATAAGAATTTGCTCGGGTCTGGAGATTAGATAAAACAGTTTTAAAAACTTTAAACTAAATTAAGTTTAATTACGTAAGGCAATTTATTACTTAAAGATAATTACTGAATGAAATTAATTAAGGGCTAATTAATTAATGCGATTAATTAAGGATGATTAATGAATGTGATTAATTTAAGATTAATTATTGAATATGATTAATTTAAGGTAAGTAATTATGGTATAATCAATTAATGAGAGTAATTAAGGGTTAATTAATGATTAAAGAATAATTAATTTATGTAATTAATTAGAGAATTAATTACTTAATGCAATGATTAATTAATTAATGTAATTAACTAAAGGATTAGTTAATTAATGAAAGTAATTAAGATTACTTAAGGTAAGTAATTAAATGATAGTTAATTAAATTTAGTAATTAAAGGTTATTAATTAATGTAATTAATTAAAGAATAATTAAGTAATTAAAGGTTAATTAATTAATGTAAGTAATTAAGAGTTAATTAATTTATGAGTTAAATTAAATTAATTATTAATTATGTGAAATTAATCTTGCTTATGGATGATTAAATTATATTGAATACCTTTGATTATTATTTAACTCTGGCATGTACTTTGTAATGTTCTGTGATATGAAATGTTTTTGTTTGAAGTATGATAAATATGAGTTATTTATCTGTAATGGAATTGTTTGGGAATACGACATTCTGACGTTAAATTGAATTGTTGAAATGTAAAACAACTTGTCTTAGGAAGATGATATTTAATTCGAAGAGACGGGATCGGATATTAGCGATATCCGGAACCACTTCGATTAGAAATCTATAATTCTTTATAGATTGATATGTGAAATAAATGGGCTGGATTGGGATAATATGGACCATTTAAACTAAGTTGGATACTTAGATATTGTTTTGTGAAATAAGTGTTGACTATATAAGTTGTTTACTTGTGGTAAAGTACGAGTTACCCGGGTTTAAATAAGTTCTATGGATTGAAATTTCTTGTTAGATGAGTTTTCTCACGCTGGTTTCCAGCCTGACCCGGGTGTTACTTTGATGTAATGCTCGGGTCAGACCGAGTATTACAGATTTCCAGGTAAGGACGTTCTGGAGCTCAGAAGGCGAACTGGATGGCAGGAACGTATGGAGTGTATTCCGCTGTGATATATTATAGTTGTCCGAGACATGTTAATTCTAACTGTCTAGTATATTTGTGAATGTTGTAACTCTGATGTATAAAAATGTAATTAACAAATACAGGTTTTCTTTGTATAAATGCTATTATTTGTTATTATATTTAATCCGCTGCGAATGTGAGATGTTGTGTTTTCTGTTCTTCTTTCTTCTTTCTGTTTCTTTCTTCTATCTCTTTTCTTTTTCTCCTAACTATCTGGAATTTTCGGGTTCGAAAAGCCCGGGTCGTTACAGTTGGTATCAGAGCGAAGGTTAAGCGAGAACCTTGGCTCTGTTGGGATTACTCGTTAAGGATAGGGTCAATGGTACCCTAGAACGAGTTGAGTATATATATATATGAGAGCGTAATTGTTATTTTCTTATATAAGGATTTTAAATGATTTTATATAAGAATATATTTTGATATATAAAGCAATATTTCTTTTTAATAAATATTAATGTAATTGGTTGTTGTATTAATTGAATAAAATAAAATAATGAGAATTAAGTGGTAATGGTAATACAACCAAATTGAAATTAAATGAAGATAAGTTTGAAATGGATCCAAACTGAAATTAAAATCTTGAATTTGTAGAAGTATTATTAGAATAAAGATAAAAATGAATTGGTTTCGAGATATGATAATCTTGGTTATTATCATAAATGGTAGTTGTGTTTAATAATGAATGTTGTTAATAATTAAGTAAAATGAAATGTTTTAGGGAAGTAAACATTTAAGTGAGTATAACTTATAAATTGGAATGTGATGTGAAACCCAAAGTAAAGTAAGTTTTTAAACTTAAAAAGGGAAAGACTATTAATCTGAAGTTTAAAATTTGAATGGGAATTCAAATTGTGAAAAGTTGACCGGATTAAGTAAATTTAACTTGGAGGAAGTTAAATAAGTTTGAATAAATAACTTGAATTGGAAATTTCAACATGAAATTTAAATTTAACTTGGATAGTTAAATGGTTAATTTAAATGGGAGTTATGAGTGATCTCAAAATGGGTTTGAGATCTGGAAATTGAAAATGGATAATAAATTAGAATCTGAAAATTAAATTGTTTTTGAATTCTTATTTGAACTTTGTAATAAGTTAAGTAAAGATAATTTTAAAATAGAATTTTGAAATTTGAATTTAGAATTAAATGGTTTAAAGATTTAATTTGTTAAAATTAAAAATAAAGGTTGATTTGATTTTAAAGTAAAGGTTAATTTGATTTAAAGGATTAAATCAACATTTAAAATATTTAACTCAAATTTATATAATTCAAGATGGTTTTAAGTTGAGATTTGAATAGAATTAGTTCAAATTGAGTTTGATTTGAATTAATTAGAATTATGATTTAAGATGGATAAGCATAAGTTTAAATGATAAATTAGAATTGAAATAATTTGAAATTGAAGCTGGTTAAATTTGAAATTAATCCAAATTGAATTGAAATAATTTGGAATTATGATTAAAAGTTGAATAAGTTTAAAAATCAAATGGAATTTGATTTGAATTAGGAAAGAAATTGAAGATTAATTCAACTTGAATTAAGGATAAATCAATTTCAATGGAAATTGAAGTTATTTAAATTTGGAATTGAGTTAATTTAAATGGGGTGGAAATTTAAATTGAATTGATGAGAATTGAACAGTTTGGCTCTGGATTATTTTCAAAATAAATTGTTTTAATACAAATATATTTTTCCAAACTATTTACTATATAATCTTTCTTCTTAAACCCCAAACTATCTCATACTTATTTTACAATTATTTTGGAACTATTTAACTATTTTGAAACTGTCTTATAAACTAATTACTATTTTTCAGTTACCTACATCTAATCACTATTTTAAATCTATTTTGCAATTATTTAACTATTTTATACCTACTTAACTATTTTACAGCTATTTTATAAACTAATAACTATTTTTCAACTACTTATCTATTTTAAACTTTTTCAAGCTATTTTTAAATTTAAAAAGGTCAGGGTACAAACTATTTGTAATTGAAGTAATAACTCAATTGGAAATGGAAGCAATTGAGATTAAGTGAATGAAATTAAAGGAAATATGAATAGAAAAGGAAAGTGATTTGGCTAATAACCAATAAAAATAAATACGTAGGATATACGTATACTATTCTATTCGCATAGTGATTTGATCCAGATTCGAACACAGAATTTCGAGATAGTATTATCGATCCGAGTTGGGATCTTTCGCTCGATTTTCGACGGCGAACCTGGATATGGATTTTTGTTTGGTTCTGGATATTCTCTATCATAGCTATGACTGTGCAAGGAGAATGACGGTTTCTGATCAAGAAACCAGATCTGAGTCCGCACTAGAGAGTCGGGTGGACGATACTAGTTCGGAAGTGAAATTGTGTGATCGATTGAGCGATCAGATTGATATTGTGTACGGATGATATGTGTACATCGTACGGATTTGAATGAAATTGATATTGAAGATTTGTGGATAAGAACTGTAAAATGGTTAATGAAAAGTAATATGATTAATAACATTATAAAAAGAGTAATCAAATTCGGATATTTGATTTGGAATAAACAAAGTTGTGTATATATAAGATAAATCTTCCCTTGTTGAATCTATTGCTAAAAGAAAAGGGTTTTGAAATATTTGAAGTATAAAAGAGGTTTTATACAAAGTTGAAATGATCCAAAGATTTTCAAAGTATATATATATCTATATCTATATATATAAAGGATCTTATGAGAATGATTTTGGAAAAGGTTTTGGGAACCTATGGATTTTGGAAAGGGCTTTTGATTTTTGAGAAATCAATTTTGGATTTTGGAAAGCCTAGTTTGAGAATTATCGATTTTTGGTAATCGATTTTGTGTAAAGGAGATTTTGATAAATCATAAAGGGTATGATTTGAAGATACTATAAGTATATAGTATAAAATGTTTTGAGTATAGCTCTGGGGAAAAAGGCGCTTCCTTGAAATGAACTTCTCAGGAGTGCCACTGGGTGGTACTGCCTTGAACCCCAAGGGGGGATTCTAAAGTTGATCCTGTGAGGAGTCCGGACAAAACTAGTTCCTGAGGATTATTTGTGTAGCGAAAGTCGAGGGGCTGGTGCCCACAGAGGCATTTGGGTTATTCTGTGACGACAATGTAACTCGATGTCACTGCGATCTACTGCAGACCATAGCGAAAGTCATGTGTGCCGCTGAGAGCCAACTGTCTACGTTTGATTTTATATCGGTAGATTGTGACACTATGGTAACATAGCGAAAGTCGTGTGTGCCGCTGAGAGCCAACTGCCTACGTTTGATTTTATATCGGTAGACTGCGACCTATGTGGGAGAAGTTTCATTATTTGGCAGCGAAATTCGGTGGCGCTGATGCCTACAGTTATATGGGTTTGTGCTGTGATAGCAACGTAAGGCCCGGGTATAACTGCGATCTGTAGCGGGTTCCATGGCGTAATCGAGGAGCGCGGAGACTTACAGTTATCTGTGGATTTTGCCGGGACGGCAACGTAACCATCGGGTTAACTGCGACCATGGATGGGAGTGATGATTTCCAGAGCATTCTCACCAAAGATATTTCCTCTATTTTTCAAAAATGTTTCCTATATTTTTAATAAAATTATTTTCCAATATTTTCACTGGGTGTTGAAAACGGGTTTGCTAAGTCCTTATAGATTTTCAGTCCTACGTCTGATCAACGTATGACCGAATTTCTATGAGAACGAGTATGGACTTGTTGAAACACCGAGTTATAAAAAAAAATATTTTTATAAAAACTAATTTAGTAATATTATATATAGATTTTAAAAGTATTATAAAAGTGTTCAAAGAGTAATTTAACTGATATTAAGTATTTTAATAAAATTCTGGCTTCATTCCTTTTCGGGGACGAAAAGATTTAAAGGGGGGAGGAATGTGATAACCCGGATTTTGAACTATCTGTTAATTTGATAATTAACTGATTGTTACTATTAAGATACTGATTTTATCTAGTTGAATAAATCAATACTAATATCTAGATGTATATTATTAATAGATACATACAAAACCCTATAAAGTTGAAATTATAAGTTTACAAGAATATGAGTGTATATATATATTGTGATTTGAACATGGGTTTGAATTCAATGTAATAAATTTTTCAAAAGTTATTCAAAGTTAATTATGTATTTTAAAACTCTAAAGATAAATATTTATTCATTTAAAAATATGATAGTTAAAATAAGATTTAACAAAGGATTTATTTTGCTTTCTTTTAAAATTTACTTAAATTAAAATGGGTTGTAAATATATAGAAAGGTTTGAATCATATGATACATAATTTGTATAAACATAAGAAAAGTTTTAAATAAAGAATTAATACTCCTTCTTTTAAATTACATATGAATAAGAATAATTCAAAATATGTATAGATTTAAAAACATACATATATAAATATTAAATTTAATAGGAAAATATGATAAGATTTTATATAAAAACATAGGTTCTTACAATTTAACAAATGTAAGGCAATTATAACATGCAATTTACAAGTGTATATAAATTAAACAAGTGTCACAATCTAATTTACTTTATTTTTATTTTTCATTAAGACAAGGCTAAATATACTTATAATCTTTTCTTCTCAATCCTTTTCTATCTTAATTTCAAAGTTAAGAAATGAGTAGCCGGACAACAATATACAAACCAGAGACAAATTCAAACAGCAAAAAATTCATTTCAGTTTTAAAAGCAAGATTCCATCTTCAAATAAAATCAAGCAAATTCAAAATTCAAGCCAAAGAAAAAAATGTGCAAATCAATTCAAACAAGTACAGATTCCACTCTATTACCAGAAGATTAACTCAACAACAAAGTGCAATACCAGATCAAACTAAAGTAAATTCCAGATTAAAGCAGAACTTTCAGGTTCTCTGTTCCATTTAAGGTGAGTAAACTTCTGATTTACCCAGTTTTACCTGTTGTTGTAAGTATGCCTGAAATGATGTTGAAATCCTTTGCATGTAAACAAATCTGTGTGCATGTGTATATTTTCCTGGGCATGTTTATATACAGGGTCATTCATCCCTGTTTATTCTTAGTTTCAGGTTTACAGAGTAAACCCATGTTTGAATCCAAATCTCCCTCTCTCAGTTTTCTCTAAGAATTGAAATCTAAACAAAAATAAATTGTTGTTTAAACATGCATTATGTTTAAAAAAAAATAAAAAAATAAAAATATCAAAGCAAAGTTCAAATTCAAGTTCAATTAAAAGTAAATCAAGAGGTTCTCTGTTCTAAGTTTTAACAGTGAGCAAACTAACCCATTAAAAACCTGAATTTGTTCTATATATCTTGATGAATACTTGAAATTGGCTGTGAATAATGTTGTATAGATTTAAATATATCTGCATCTCTATATATATGTGTAGATAGGAGTGTGCATGTCTGATATACAGGAATTGTTGTTTCTGGTTAATAATAGTTTTCGAAAACTGGTTTTAAAAATCAAATTCTTCATCTCTAATTCTTGTTAGGCTTTAGGATCTAAACGAAACTTGTGTGTATGATCAAGATCTAAGTCTAAAAAAAAATATTTTTGAGAAGAATTAGTTTGAGTTTATCTGGAAATCTTAAATATACAGAGAAAACTTCAAAGGCATGTTAAGTTCGAATGTTAAATTTTCTTGATTCACCTGTACCATTCATCATGTCTTTGAAATTCACGAATTTTAAAAGTAAATTCAGTATTTTTAGTAAAGTATTAATTTAGGAATTAGTGGTTGAACTGAGATGGGTTTTTGGTCGAATTCTGGCGATCAGAATACTTTCTGGGGTCGGGGTTGTGCTCGAAGGTGGAGGAGGATCTGAAGATCTCGGTAAAATTTGTACGGCAATTTTATCATTGCCCTGGTGATCGGAAATGATGGTTGTAGGGTTTAAGTGGCGTTTCGTTTCGTGTCGATGTTTGGGGTTCGTGGGTCATCTGGGAATCATCGAAGGGAATCGCGAGTGGGGAATGGTAGCGGGAGGAAGTGCCGCAGCTTCGGTGAAGATGGCCGGTGTTTTCGAGAACGGAGGTGATGGGGAGAGGCGAAGTTCTGGCCCTGGTTATGCTGCTTGGTCGAGATTTTTATCTCGATTTCGTCTCGGTGGGTTTTTGTGAAAACTGTGTACGTTTTCGTGTTCGAGGGAGCTCGTGGAGTCATGGAGCATCGTTGCGACGATCGTCAGAGGACGGTGGCATTGGGACATGTGCACGTGCACGTTCGGTTAGAGGTCGAACGATTGTTTGGGGAAGAAGATGGTGGCTCGGAGGCAAACTCGGGAAAAATTGGTGAAATACTCGAAGCAAGGGGGATGTGGGATAACTCGGGTCAGGCTCGGGTAAAATAAGAATTTGCTCGGGTCTGGAGATTAGATAAAACAGTTTTAAAAACTTTAAACTAAATTAAGTTTAATTACGTAAGGCAATTTATTACTTAAAGATAATTACTGAATGAAATTAATTAAGGGCTAATTAATTAATGCGATTAATTAAGGATGATTAATGAATGTGATTAATTTAAGATTAATTATTGAATATGATTAATTTAAGGTAAGTAATTATGGTATAATCAATTAATGAGAGTAATTAAGGGTTAATTAATGATTAAAGAATAATTAATTTATGTAATTAATTAGAGAATTAATTACTTAATGCAATGATTAATTAATTAATGTAATTAACTAAAGGATTAGTTAATTAATGAAAGTAATTAAGATTACTTAAGGTAAGTAATTAAATGATAGTTAATTAAATTTAGTAATTAAAGGTTATTAATTAATGTAATTAATTAAAGAATAATTAAGTAATTAAAGGTTAATTAATTAATGTAAGTAATTAAGAGTTAATTAATTTATGAGTTAAATTAAATTAATTATTAATTATATGAAATTAATCTTGCTTATGGATGATTAAATTATATTGAATACCTTTGATTATTATTTAACTCTGGCATGTACTTTGTAATGTTCTGTGATATGAAATGTTTTTGTTTGAACTATGATAAATATGAGTTATTTATCTGTAATGGAATTGTTTGGGAATACGACATTCTAACGTTAAATTGAATTGTTGAAATGTAAAACAACTTGTCTTAGGAAGATGATATTTAATTCGAAGAGACGGGATCGGATATTAGCGATATCCGGAACCACTTCGATTAGAAATCTATAATTCTTTATAGATTGATATGTGAAATAAATGGGCTGGATTGGGATAATATGGACCATTTAAACTAAGTTGGATACTTAGATATTGTTTTGTGAAATAAGTGTTGACTATATAAGTTGTTTACTTGTGGTAAAGTACGAGTTACCCGGGTTTAAATAAGTTCTATGGATTGAAATTTCTTGTTAGATGAGTTTTCTCACGCTGGTTTCCAGCCTGACCCGGGTGTTACTTTGATGTAATGCTCGGGTCAGACCGAGTATTACAGATTTCCAGGTAAGGACGTTCTGGAGCTCAGAAGGCGAGCTGGATGGCAGGAACGTATGGAGTGTATTCCGCTGTGATATATTATAGTTGTCCGAGACATGTTAATTCTAACTGTCTAGTATATTTGTGAATGTTGTAACTCTGATGTATAAAAATGTAATTAACAAATACAGGTTTTCTTTGTATAAATGCTATTATTTGTTATTATATTTAATCCGCTGCGAATGTGAGATGTTGTGTTTTCTGTTCTTCTTTCTTCTTTCTGTTTCTTTCTTCTATCTCTTTTCTTTTTCTCCTAACTATCTGGAATTTTCGGGTTCGAAAAGCCCGAGTCGTTACACGATCGCTCACTATACTCTTTGGAATACCATGAAATCGAACTATCCACTTAACATATAACTCAACCAACTTTGATGCGGTCCTAGTCGATCGAACAGGAATGAATCTTGCACTCTTAGTCAGACGATCTACGATGACCCAAATCCCTTCATTTCCCGTTCTGGTTCTAGGTAGTCCATCAATAAAATCCATCGACACTTGCTCCCACTTCCATGTAGGAACTTCTAATGGCTGAAGCAATCCACTTGGCTTCTTCTGTTCGGCTTTTACCAACTGGCAGTTCATACATTTGGAAATAAAATTTCCAACATCCTTCTTCATACCTTCCCAGTAGTAGGTTCTCTTCATATCCCGATACATCTTATTTCCACCTGGATGAATTGTCAGCTTCGAGTGATGACTTTCCCTTAGAACTTCATTCCTCAATTCATCGATATCGGGAACAACTAGTCGTCCTTGCTTTCGAAGCCAACCCTCTCGATCGACCTCGAATCCTTTATCCTTTTCTGGATCCAATCCAGATTCCAAATTACGGATAATCTTGACAGGCTTATCGTCTCGCTTTTGGCTCTCGCCAATCCTTTCCACAAGAGTCGGTCTTATCGATAAATTTGCCAACATCTCAGGTTCCAATTCGCATCTAGGCCAGAAGTCAAATTCAGCTAAATACTCAAGATTCTTCCATTTTGAAAACATGGCTCCCAATCCTGCATGTCTTCGACTTAACGCATCTGCCACTGCGTTACCTTTTCCCGAAGTATAAGCTATACCAAAATCATATGATGCCAAAAACTCTAGCCACCGTTGCTGCCGAAGATTCATATCCTTTTGGGAGAAAAGATACTTCAATGACTTATGATCCGTAAACAACTCGAATCGAACTCCCAATAGATAATGTCTCCACATCTTCAGAGCAAAAACAATCGCCGCCAACTCCAAATCATGAGTCGGGTAATTCCTTTCATGCGGCTTCAGTTGTCGACTTGCATACGCAACAACTTTATCTCTCTGCATCAGCACTGCTCCAAGTCCAGTACCACATGCGTCGGTGTAAACCACCATCTCATCATTCCCACTAGGAATAGTCAAAACAGGAGCACTCGTCAATCTTTCTTTTAGGATTCCGAAAGCTTGCACACACTTATCTTCCCACTTGAACACTTGGTTCTTTTTCGTCAATCCTGTTAATGGTGCAGCCACCTTGGAGAAGTCTTTGATAAACCGACGATAATATCCTGCCAATCCAAGAAAACTTCTCACATCAGATGCATTCTTAGGTCTAACCCAATCCTGGATTGCTGCCACCTTAGCGGGATCAACCGCTATTCCATTCCCAGAGATAACATGGCCTAAGAACCTCACTTCACTCTTCCAAAAGTGACACTTCGAAAACATAGCCTTCAGCTGATGTTTCCGTAAGATTTCCAAAATAATACGCAAGTGTGTCTTGTGCTCTTCTTCAGTTCTGGAATAAATCAGAATATCATCCACGAACACAAGCACAAACTTTTTCAACTGATCTCTGAACACTCTATTCATAAGATCCACAAAATATGCTGGCGCGTTAGTCAATCCAAACGACATTACCAGCCACTCAAAGAAACCCGATGGTGTCCTAAAAGCAGTCTTCGGCACACTATCCTTAGCCACTCTCAACTGGTGAAATCCCGTTGCCAAATCCATCTGAGAAAACACCTTAGCTTCGTGAAGCTGATCAAACAAGTCATCAATTCTTGGCAATGGATACTTGTTCTTCTTAGTCACCTTATTTAGCTCACGATAATCCACACACAACCTCAGCGATCCATTTGCTTTGGTAACAAACACAACTGGTGCACCCCATTCGGACACACTACGCCGAATGAATCCTTTCTACAAAAGATCATCAACCTGCACCCTCAACTCCTGCTGTTCCCTAGGCGCCATCCGCCTAAGAGGCATCACAACAGGTTTGGCTCCTTCAACTAGATCTATACGAAACTGGATCTCTCTATGCGGCGGTAACCCTTTGACCTCGTCAAAGACATCCTCAAATCCATTAGCGTTTTGCACAGATGACAGTCTATCCCGTGGAACAACCAGCGAATACATAAAGCTCATGAAGACGCCTTCTTCATGCTTACATCGTATCACAATCTTTCGCCCCTCCACATTCACGACTGTCACCTCCAACCTCTCACAATCAACCTTTGCCGCATACTTCCTAAGCCAGTCCATACCCAAAATAATTCTGAACCCCGCAAAGTTCAGAACAAAACAATCACAAACAAAAGAGCAACCATGACTCGATACTATCAGACCACGGCATAGCATACACAAACAAGACGAACACCCAACAGGATTAGTCACAACCAATGGCCTATCAACAATATCTGGTTCCAAACCCAACCGGCCTACAAGTTCACTACAAACAAACAAATGCGATGCCCCAGTATCAAACAGAACTTTAACTGGAACACCACATATGGAAAGAGTACCTTGAACCACCACACTCTTTCCTTTCTCTTCAGCGGTAGGAGCTTTCGAAGATGATGGAACAGCTCCCAAAGCATAAGCTTGCACAATCTGCTTGTCCCTCCTTGGTTCTGGACAATTCTTCCTGATATGCCCCGGCTTGTCACAGTTGTGACACTTCATCGGTACTTTCTGATTCTTGCAATCCCTAGAGAAATGGCCCTTCTGCTGACAATTGTAGCAAGTCACCTTGCCCTTCGGCTTCTTCTGGCCATCCTTACCCTTCTGCTGCTGTTGCTTCCTCTTCTTGTTTCCACCCTACTGGGGTTTAGATTCTTCCCTTGTCACAACAACAACAGATCCTTCCTTAGGAAACAGACTCTCATGCCTGAGAGCTTTCTCCACAAGCTTCTCAAATGAATCGTCTAAATGATCCACCAACTGTCTCCCCAAATAACTGTCCAAGCCTGTCACAAATTTCTCGTTCTTCTGATACGAAGATTCTATATACGACCGGGCATACTTGGACAAAGCTTCAAACTCAGAAACATACTCAAGAACTGGTCTTCCATTTTGCTTGAGTTCCACAAACTTCTTGAACAGAACAGACTTCTGAGATGTAGAAATGAACTTAGCTTCAAATCTGACTTGGAATTGCTCCCAAGTAATCTCTTCCTCCAGAGTATTGATGGTAATAGAGTTCCACCAATCAGAGGCTCTCCCTTGAAGCTGCCTTGATGCCAACTTCCTCTTAGTTGCATCCTCGATTCCCAAATCACCAAAAATCCTTCTACAAGCATCTATCCATCTCTGAACCTCAATGGTTGATTCTGTTCCCAAGAAAACCTTTCCTCCAAGAGCAGTGTAGTCCTTACACAGCTTAGCAAAATCCATCGGTTTTGGAGTTTGAACTTGAACTCCAACATCCACCGATGGCCCCGGAGCTGGCATCCTTCTCATGATCGAAGTCATCACAGCTTCGAACATAGCAGCATAATCAGCAGCCCCTTCAGTAGCACGGCCTTCCCTAGCAACTGGTCTCCCTCTTCGACTCATTCTCAATATCTATAAAAAGGAATGATTAGCACACCTAGAGAAACAACTGCATAAAGGACTCAAACTCTACTAAGCTACCATATTATATATAGTAATCATCCATCAAAATACAATTACGTCTCTCATACGTAGTTACGTCAGCGAGCGTTGGGTAAGATCGATTAACCAAAGCTCTAATACCAAATGTGACGACCGCCCATGACCCCTGCACTGAACCTAGAGATAGTGCGCTGTAAAGTGTGCCAGGCGACCATGGACGATTGCTAGGGTAAATTAAAACAACAGAATCTATCGTATTACTCACAGTGCATGGACAAAATACAATAGAACATATATATATAGTGAAGCTTCACAGAATAGAATCTCATCAATAAAACTTCATAATAGTTGAATACAATCATCAGAATAGTCAATACATCAAGCCTCACTACATAACACTCAGAGATTATACAAACAGCGGAATAACGAGTACATATAAGAAGATAATATGCAACCCTCCAGCTCGTCTTCGATATCAGCATCGTGGAAAGCAAGATCAGCACCTGTCACCTGCTACCTAGTCTGCCCGTCCCAAAATGGACGAACAGCCCAAGGCAATAAGAGTTAAAACATAAAGCCTTGAGTCAGACAACAGTCTTAGTGAGCAGTAAATTAACTAACAACATACCAAAAGAGCATAAAGGAAAAGGAATAGGAATACAACCCTCCCACTCCAACCTCTTTCTACAGTGATAGCCCCCAGACACACACTAAGTAAAGAGCAAACATAGCAAAGCACACAATTTATGGTAAAGCAATTATCACTCGAGTCAAGGGCGATGTTTTCCAAGTACAAACCCCCAAGGCCTAAACCAAGATCAGATAAGCACCCAGAAAATACCGCTCTTGAGACCGAATGACGATACAACCAAACATCCATGACTCTGGCTATCACTGTTATCATTGCTTCGATATCATCGTAAATTGAATGACCGGCACATTCTTTCAACCGTCCGTCAAGGGCTAATGGAAACCTCGGTTCTAGACATAACTCCCGCACGTCATCGTGACCCGTGCCTAGGACTATCGAATCTGCCCAGAGTACTTGACTATCAATCATTAGCCTTCAGGGACTATCGAATCTGCCCAACGTACTCTTGCTTTGAGCATGCTAGAACCTTCAACAACAATGAGATCTCAGCCTTCTAGTCATCCTCCTCGACGACTATTTCCATACTAGCTCAAGCGCCTCTCGAGCAAACCATTATCCTCTAACTCGAACCATATCACCGAGTTATCAACTTGCTTGGAATGATCCCGCCTGGATTAGACCAAGACTATCTCATATCATGCTTCGCCTCATCATCATCATAGCAAAGCTTCTTCTCAACATCATCATCAAATCTATTCATATGAGCTTCATCATCCGCTACATATGCCACGAGCAGCTTTTCCAATTCAAGAGCCTTTCCCTTAGCTTTTGAATCATCTTTGGTCTAAATCAAATCATCAATCATCTAATTCATAGCAATCAACCAAGTCAAACATTAATCCAAGCAATCAAGCATTCAAATATGATCTAAGTAGTCAATTATAACAAAAATGGCAATTTCGTAATTAAAGAGTTGAAAGTCTAATAAGCATGAAAACATGAACAATATCTCTATAATCTTGATGAATGAACTTGCATAGGTTAACTTGTAGTAGAATGGATGTCAAATCATTATGAACAATGAATCTATACGGATCTATACATGTGATTAGGAAAATGCATGGAAATCACTATTTTAACACCAAATCAAACCAACTATCCGATATACTCCTTTGGATCCGTGTGAGAGATAATCACCACTCACCAAATCACTTAAACAACCCCAAATCAACACGCTTCAGATCTGGACAGCGAAAGATCTAGCTTGATCTATCACGAATCCGCTTCAAACGATGAAATCTCACTTCAATGGATGTAGATCTTCAATCTAAGCTCTTGAATCTTCAATTTGATCTTCAACTTGGATGGATGGAATCACTAGATTAGAGTGGAGAAAAGAAGTGAAGAAGTGTAGAAGTCGAGCTCTCAAAATGGCAGCACTTTGTCGCTTCGAAATCCGGATCCCAAAAAGTGAGAAAATGGCGTGTATTTATAGGCTGAAAACTTAAGTCGTCTGCCTCTATAAGTCGTCTCCGACTTATCCCTACCTCCGACCTACGACTCAATAGGTATACGACCTAACGCCTAACGACTTAAAGCAATGCGCATCTACGACTTAATATGCCAGCGACCTACGACCTAGCAGCATCTCCGACCTAACCTCCACGCGACTTAACAGGGTTGCGACTTAAGCCCCTCAGTCCTACGACTTAACTGGTATATGACATAACAACTCAACAACAGGTGCGACCTAACTGAGATGCGCCTTGACGACCTATCACTTAACTTGGCTCAACGAGTTACGACCTAATCCCTTAAGCATCCACGCGACCTAACATAAGTCGCGAACAAACTTTGATACGACTTCACTCCTAAGTCGTCTAGACGACCTAACTATCCAACTTCTAAACTTAGGTCGCTCACCACATAACTGAACACTAGGTCGCTCACGACCTAACTACGATAACACCTTAAGTCGTTCAAACAACCTTAAACTCCCTAAGTCGTTAACCCTCTTAGCTCCTTATGTCGCTGCCGACCTATCCTCCTTAGGTTGCTAACTCGCCTAGTTTCTTAGGTCGTTGCCGACCTAACTCTACCCCACGACCTAAGCTTATCACACGACCTATCTCCCCTACGACCTAACCCCAGAATCCTTTGGTCGCCTATACCTCTTAAGTCGGTCAATTCGTTAAGTCGTCTAAATTCTTAAGTCGGTCAAGTACTGTAGGTTCTCCCAATCCTTTAGGTCGTTCACTTGACCTAGCCTACCCCACGACTCAACCTTTGAACGACTTAAGCTACATCATGACTCAACTTCTAGACAACTTAACTCCTACGCGACTTAACCTTAAGTCGAACTAAACTCGGGACGACTTAACAATACTAACAATCTAATATCGACTGTTTTACGATGTTTCGATCCGTAAAAATACGGGTCGTTACATTTACGATAAACCCTAAAATTAATTTTAGCAAACATTTTTGTGTAAATATGATCATAGAAATCATTCTAAATTTTACTCAACATCAATTTCCGTATTCAACAAGTGCTATGGGAGGAATAACGGTGAAATCACCTTTTAAATTCAATGAATAGGACGAGTTCCCTCTTCAGATTTTAATACCAAGTATAAGAAGATTATCTCTATGCAATCCAAGTCGTAATTAGTTCATTTGGGAGCTTGCTTAAATTTTGGATAAATACCAATCTTCTTTTATTTTGGAAATCTTAACCGAATCTTTTTATTTAAGAGCATCCGGGCTTTTCTTTCGATCTGTTCCACCCATCGCCTAAGAAAAGAAAACATAGACCGGGTAAGTTTAGGGCACTGGTTGCTCCATCCCTAACCGTGTTAAACACCTTGTTTTATCTTCCCAGATCTCACAAGCGGGACAAATGTACTAGTCGTTTCCGCATACTCAGATATCAATTTTATTTTGGAATTCCTTATAAATATTCCAAATTATCTTTCAAATACTTAACTTCTCTTTTAAAAAAAATTCCCAATTGATTCTAGGAAAAATCATTATATTTAAACTCATATCCCAAAAGTTATACAATTCATAGCATAAAAGTGCTGCGGAAAGTGCTATAGAAGCTTATTTGATTAAATCAACTTTTAAACATTCGATAATTCATATTTTCCAATCCAAATCTCTTTTAAAACATTTAAATAGATTTATCAAATTTATTCCATATTTTTCCAATATTAAAAACGTTCATTTAAACAGATTTCCTGTTATGGTCACTTAACTACACTAGCGCGATTTTTTTTAGAAAATTGATTTGGACTTAATTCAAAATCTACACAACAAAATTTTGATTTTCTTTCTTCCTTTAAAAGATATGGATATAATAGTCCGGAACTTTCTTATCTCGAAGAATTCCGAGCTATATTCCACTCTACACATTCATTTGAACTTTTCGGCGCGAAATCGCGAACTACCGTTACGCAACGCACCTTGTTTTAACTTATTTTTCAATATTTGAAATAATTTATTCAAATTGGATTTTAACGCTTATAAAATCATTACTAATAATTTTAAATCAATATTTTCACTTTTTAAAGTATTTAAAATGTATTTTCACTATTACAATAGTATAATATTATTATATTCCTATTATTTTAATATTAAATTTTAAATTCCAATTTCAATTCAATTCTAATTCTAACTTCAAATTAAACACATTTAAAACTTAGATTTCAAATCTAATTTTAATTTAAACTTCAATTCAACCTTAATCTCAACTTCAATTTTTCAAAATCGATTTCAATTTCAATTCACTATTCATCTCAATTTCAATTTAACCATCCTTTTCAAATCCGTTTCACTTCAAATTTCAAATTCTCTTTTTTTTGAACTTTAATTTCACTTCTAATCGAAAAGAGACTTATTTTTCAAAAATATCTCATATCACTAAAATATGGTCTTATTTAACAAAGGGATTACTTAATCAAAATGAACATAATCAAGTTTAATATTTATCACTAACATAATTATGGTACATACACAAAGTAATATGATAAATAATCACAACCATAAGCATTTGCAACTATTCAAACATAACACAAACATATTCAAACATCCATAACAACATTTCAAAAGGGTGTATACTTGCATATGTAATAAGATGATTATAACAAAATCAAAATACGATCTTTTAAAAGCGATGAGAATTTCTCACCTTTATTTCCACTCCGTCAATCTTCAGGCGAATAGACGTTCTTACAGCTAACGAACTAACGTGCTATTTCCAAGCGTCTCAACTTTGTCGCTTTCCTTTCCTTCTCTCTCTTTCTTTTCTTTCTTTTCTTTTTTTATAAGAGAGGAGGGTGTATGGCTCGGCTAAGGGGTGCTTGGCCTAGGGATGAGGGTACGGCCTAAGTGGAGGTGGGTAGGTGGTTTGGGGGGCTCGGGTTTGGGTCTTTTGGGTTCGGCCTTGGAGTTTTGGAAGGGGTAGGTGGGTTTGGCCGAGAGTTAGGGTGGTTTGGGTGATGGTGTGGCTAAGTTTTGGTGATGTGGAGGTGAGGTGATGTTTTGGTGATGGTGGTGGAAGGAAATGGAGGAAGTTGTGAAAGTGGAAGAGAGGTTAGATGCCATGGAAATGGAAGTGGAGAGAATGAAGAAAGTGAAGAAGGAAGGTAGAGAATGAAGTGTGCAAAATGAAAGGTATGGATGCATATTTATATTTGAGCGTTGGATGGCAAATGACTATAATACCCTTCTCTACTTTTTGACTTTTAATTTACCTTTTTAACCCTTGATTTGAATTTTGCTTAATGGAGAAGAAATGGTATTAAAGGTGAAATGATGTTAGGATTTGATTTATGTACTTATGAAATGATTTTTCCTCTTTTTCCTAAACTTTAAAATGTTAAAATAACATTTGTTCTTTTTCCATGTAAATTAGTAACATCTCATTAATGAGACAAAATGTAAAGTAATGATGTTGTTTAGTATAGATTTGTTTATAGGTTTATGTCAAATCATGTTACTTTTTGAATTATTTATAAACTTTGACTTTTCAAAATGCATTTGTTAAATGTAACATGTAACATAGTTTGTTAAGTTCATATATGTGTTAGGAAACATATCATGTTGCAACAACTTGACGACAACTTGTTTTGGTTGAAAACAGTGTTTTTGTCGATAAATTTTACAGTCAAAATTTGACGTTTTTGTTAAGCTATATATTGATGTAAACCAAACTTTAAAATGAACTTATTACTTCTTTAAATAAATTAAAACATGTCTCTTTATATTTTAAAATCATATTTAACTAATATCAAAATCTCTAATTTACAGTGTATGTAAAAGTGACAAAATGTGACAAACTTTGGTTATTTTTGTAGAACGATTATTAACATATTTTTGAATATATTAATATACTTTTATTATCTTTATTAGATGTTTTAAATAAGATTTAACTTATCAAACAATTATTTAAGTCCATTTATTCAAACCTTTATTTATTTCTAACAAAACTTAACTTTTGTCGATTTGTTCTAAAATCCAAATTTATACTTTTAATATTATTAACTATAAGAATAGTATATATAACATATTTATTTAAGATTTAAATTCCTTTTAAATTAAAAATAAACGAAATCTATCATTTTCGAAGTATACGGGTCGTTACATTGGAATTGGTAATATTGGATTTAAAAATAGATTTTTGGTCGAGAAGTTATGTTTTTTTTATAAATGAGATTTTTGTTTATTAAACTATATAGTTAAAGCTGTTTAGTATTGAAATATTTGGGAAGTAGATTATTCGAATATTTAATATTTATTGAAATGAATTCAAATTTTATAATAAGATTTGTAAATTGATTAGTTTTATTTAAAAATGAATTGGAAATGAATTATCGATGTTTATTTAAAGTGTTTTAATAATTTAAATAATTACTTAAACGTGTTTTAAAAATAAATTATTATTCTTTAAAAATACTTATCATATATATAGAGTTTCAAAATGATTGAAATTTATTTATAAATTCTCTTGAGATTTGTAAATGGGGTTTTATTCAATGGTGGAGATTTTATAAGAGGAATCGTATAATGGAATTTTGGAAAATTAGGGAAATTTCCCTAAGTATTTAGATACAAGAACTTCGAAAATGAATCAGAATTTATAAAAGAAGTTATAAATTGTTGGATGGGATTATTAATAAGTATAATTAGTTTTGGAAATTTTAAAATGGAGTTTATTAATGATTCTAGAGATTTATGAGATAAATTATGAAATATTTCCTAAGTTTGATATTAAATGATTTTGGAGAATATGTTATAAATATTTTCCTAAGTATTGAAAAGGAGGATTTTTGAAATATTTTAAGAGTGAAATGAATTATAAAGAAATATTTTTCTAAGTGTTATAAATTGAATTCGGAAAAATTTCGAAGTGTTGAAATGGTTTAAAAATACCCTGTTATTGATAAGTATTTTAATTTTTTTCAAATGTTGGAATGCTGGAAGAGATTTGAATATATATCTTCATAAAGAAATTTAGAAATGAATGTTTGAAAGATTTATAAAATTGGGCATAGTGACTGCTTATGTGTGAAATTTGATAGTTCAATAACTGACTATTAAATCTGGCCAAATTCTTTGATCGTTTCTAAGAGACCGGGATCAGATTTACTTATCTGAAAACCTCTTCGATCCGATTTGAGCGTTACGAATTGTGATATCGTGAAGATAGTGAAGATGGTGATTTTGGAGATTCGGTTTGTCCAAACCCAAGACAACTTGTACGAATAAATGATATCATTGTATTGCCGCTTGGAAGGCGGTGTTAGCATTCTAAGAATGAATGCTATTCTTAAGGTAATACATAGCCTCAAGCCTCATCAACCGGGAATGACTAAAACAAGGGAGATGCATCAGGGCTAAGTGGGTCGCACCCAAGTAAGGTATGTTATCACTTTTCTAGATACCCTTAGATATATTATAATTATGGATATGGTTGTGCATGGAAAAGAGAGCGCTCGATAGGGTGGGAACACCTGGGGTGATAACATATTCGGTACTATCCAGTAATGGGTAGGCCGGTCCTGTGTTGGCAGGGATCGTTAGGTACGATCTTGGTTCATTTTCCTAGAGGTGTACTATGATGGGTGGTACCCTAGTAGCCAAGTCATTATGTGGAATCTAATATCCAATACGGGCCTGTGCGGTTTTATATGTGACCAACTATGCTGAAATGTAAGATGCAAGCATTTCAGCTATTTTCTAGTTTATTTTCTCTAGACACTATTATAATATCAGATGATTTTGATATAAAATGTTTTGGTTATCGTAAGGTAAAAACCCATCGTATTTATGGGTGGTGTGGTCTTACGAGATACCTTTGTATCAAAAGGATTTTGATAACAGATAATTCAAATTGAGCTTGTTTTTCTCACACTGGTTTTTCAGACTGACTCGGGTGTTATTTATTATAATGCTCAGGTCAGACCGAGTATTACAGAACGAGCAGGAGGATTTCAGGTGTATTTCACGTACTTGGTTATTTCCGCTGTGTGTGTTATACTGTATATTCAACACTTGTGAGGACAAGTTATTATAATGGTCCGGATTAATATTATTGACCGTTGTACTCTGATGATTGTATGAATATTAATTGTTACAGTTTCTTTTTGTATAAAGATCAGTTATTATATATTATGTATTGTTCCGCTGCGATTATGAGATTCTATGTGTTGTTTATGTTTCTCCTTCTATCTCTTTTTCTTCTTCACCCCTAAAGATTCATATTTCCGTTCAATTTGAGTTTAACATGTGTGGTTTATTATCGACTCAAAGGATATGGAGATACAGGCCTTTTCATTTGGTATCAGAGCTAAAGGTTAAGCGAGAACCTTGGCTTTGGCGGGGATACTCATTAGAGATGGGGTCACTAGTACCCTAAAATGAGTCTGAGTGTATTTATAGATATGAGCATGTATTTGTTAGTGAATATAAATTGTTTTATATTGTGCCGATTTATCTGTTGAGTGGCTTATGAATTCTGGTCGAGTAGTGGGACGCCACAAAATCAATAGGAGTTTCTAAACACTTGA
This sequence comes from Allium fistulosum, assembly GCA_030737815.1. Taxonomy (NCBI): domain Eukaryota; kingdom Viridiplantae; phylum Streptophyta; class Magnoliopsida; order Asparagales; family Amaryllidaceae; genus Allium; species Allium fistulosum. Next base: position 76,171,115 of record CM060904.1, on the reverse strand, counting down.
ACCAATTAAACCAACACAGTATTGACTTAAAGGGGGCAAATGAAATAATTTTACTCAAACTATATTTTGATATGAAAGAAATAATTTTCTAGAAATTATTATAGTATATTGATTTGTTTGGTTGTTATTATTATAATCCAAACATGATTATAAAATTTGAAATGGTTATATATAACCAAATAGAGATTGTATAAGAATGGTTTATGCAAATGAATTATAAATAAAAATGGATTCAAAATAGAGTTCGATGATTTAAAATCCCGGAAAGTTTGGAAAATATTTTTCCGAAGTGTTGTGAAAATTGAAATAGTATTATTTTTGATAATATTTTAGAAATAAAAATGGTTTTAAATGGATTTTGGAAGTGTTAAAGCACTAAACTCACTTCAATCGTTGGAAAATAATTCCGAAGATGATCGCGACATCATCGGTGTTCATTTTCGAGTTTATAAGTGACGGATTGCTACCATAGTAATTTGATATGGAGATTTTGTTTGGAAGCAAGTGTTCTTTTGAAATTCCAAAGGGAATTTGTTTTGGATAGAGCCAAGTTGATTTTGAAAAATTCTAAAGGAATAATTTGTTAAAACAATGGAGCTATATATATATTACTTGAAATAAGACCGGGTATTTGAATTCTGGAATTCTAATCTAATTGTGGAAAGAAACATCAGGGAATAAGTTTTGACTTATAATTTGAAATTTGACGAAGATAAGGAAGAAGGATGTGAAATTTGATTTTGAAATTGAGTTTTAACTTAAGTAAGCTAAAATGAATGGCGTGAATGGAGATTTAACTTAAGATAAGTTAAATAAAAATTGGTTTGGATTTGAAATGATATCAAATTGAAGTGAATACAAAATTTGAGTTGTAAAATGGTTTTATAACTATAATTATAAATTTAAATGGAATTAACTCAAGTCGAGTTAAATTAAGTGATTTCTGGAGTGGAAATCCGAATTTGAATCATATAATGGAATTGGATTTGATTTTTGATAAAGTGGATGTGAACTCGAGTATATAAAAAAAGGGATTGGACTTAAGTAAAATTAAATGGAATGGGATTCGATTGCAATGAAAATGAACTTAAATATATAGTCGAAGTGTTTATATAATAACAAATTAACCTAAGCTAATATAAATATTTGAATGGGAACTTGACTCAAGTAAATTCATGGGATGTGCCGTTAAATGGAAATGAATTTAAGTCAAGATAAATAAAGTGATTTTAGGAAATGAAACTTAACGTAGTTAAGTAAATTGGAAGAAAACTAATTAGAGAATTAATTAGTGAATTGACTGTTAAAAATGAGAATTGAGTTATAAATGGAATTCGACTTAAATGTAAGCGAATTAAATATATTTTGAAATGTTGTCGAATAAAATAGAAATGGGTTGGAATGGTGATGAACTAAGTTATAAATGAATTCAATTAAAGTGTAAATAATTGAATATGGTTGGGAATATTGTTGATGAGAATGAAATTCAGCTTAAGTAACTAATTTATGAGATGATTCATAAAAAATTTGGCATGGATTGGTTTGTTGTTGAATATAAAATTGAGCGAACAAGATTTTGGTGAATAGATTGAATGTGAATTAATAGAAAATTGATAAATTTATTTAGAATCAATTTAAAATAGCTATAAAGTGGAATGCTTATTTTATTAAATGGATATCACCGAATTTGCGTAAACAAAAAAACCGTCGTTTGAAGTAAACGGGAGAAAACAAAATTTTGCGATTCAATGGAAAGTGAATAAATTGATTTAGAATCAATTTGAAATAGATATGACTATAATGTGTGTGAATATGAATTGGATGCACATAAATTGTTGTGAATCATTTGGAAGTGAATCAAATGGTATATAAATCGAATGGAAGTAACTAAGTTAATGTTGGAACCTTGAATTGTTTACAAATACATGTATTACATGTTGGGTTATGCAAATGATGTGTTTAACTAGTTAATGAATGAAATTTTATTAAATTTCATGTTTTTGGTATTTATGGGTTTTATTGGAATAAGTACATGTACATGGAGCTGTTTGGCTATATTTTGGTTGTGCAATTGCATATAAATTAAGCGAACTCGCTTAATAATGCTAAAATAAGGTACGATTACAAATTTAGCATGAAAAATAGAAATATTGATATATATATATTACATTTTTCGGCCACGAGAGTCGATGTATATCTTTTTATCATATTTGTCATATTGCAAAAGGCTCTCCTTAAGGGAGAATCTGCCAATTTTTTTTGGAAATTTAAGGTGTTAGAAAATTTTTGTTAACCAAAATTTGATTTTGAGTTGTAAGTGGGAATAAGGGATTTAGGTTCAGAAATGGAAACTAAATGTTTGTATGGAACTAAAGGATTTAAAAAGTGAAATATCGAGTTTTAACTAAGTGGGTTTCGATAAGATAATAGGTTTGCACCATTTTCCTACCTTGGCAATTTCAGGAACGAAATTATTTTAAGGGGGGAGGAATGTAATAACCCAGATTTTCAGTCGTTTGATTTTGAACGTTTAATTTATTTTAAATATTGAATTTGAAATGTGAATGGATTTTTAATATGAAGTTTATCGATCGAATAAGTGGAATAAAAATTTCAAATATAGCTACTATCGTAATACGAATATCGCAAATACTTGGAATTTGAGCTGAATATGAATCAAAATGAATTTTAAAGTGAATATAAGTTCTATTGGAATTAGAAATTAGACAATAAGTTTTTAAAACTGGAATTTCAAGTAATTTTGTCGATTTGGAAAATCATCGTTTTTATCTACGCGTTAAAATTGCGATCCGGGGCGTAGTCTCAGAATTGGACGAAACCAATTCCATTAGATCTGTAATAGTGTATTATTATCGAATTTCAAATTTCATTGCAATAAAATGCACCATTTGGCGCTGCGAGATCGAAACACCGTTAAATTAATATTAGAAATTTAATATTTTAATTGGGTTCAAAAAGCATCTTCTTCATACGATCGAATTAGGCCCCGAAACTTGTTCCATTTCGTTTGGAATAGAGGTATAACATTATAAACGCCAGGCAGCACGCTTCATTTGGAGTTAAAGAATTTTAACCGTGAATAGTACAATGACTAGTAATTTTTAATTGGTTATAAATAGAAGACAACCCACTCTATTATAAACGCTAGCCCTAAATTTAGAACACAGCCGCCATTTCCCAAACTCATCGATCAAATGGCCAGCAATGATCGGAGCCACTTCGTTCATTTTCAGGCTTCAACTTCTACTACAAAGTCAAAGAGCACAATACGCTGAGTGATTTCAACGGCTGTGATCGGCATCGGAGCTCCACGACGATGGCCATTCCTCTCTGTTCATGAGCAGCTCCTATGGGTTTCATTGGCGATTGAGCACGGTGGAAGCAACGCCTTGGGTGTCGTAGGTCTTGTCAGAGGTCGGGGTTTCTCGGGTAATTCGTGCAATGATCGATGTTCACGGAGCGGCAGCATATCATCAGGGAAGTCACGATTTTTAACGATGCTGATTAGGGCGAGATTAGTGGGAAATGATGGTAATTAACTGTTAAGTGTGTGATTGAGTGAATAATTTCAATATTTAAAAATCGAATGTTTATAAATTGTGTAACGTTTTCATACGAGGTCCAAATCAAGAAATAAATTTCGTTGGTTTTGTATTTGCAAATACTACATTTTAGAGCTAGTTTGGAGTCGATTGGAGCTAGCATGGATTTGGATTAAAATTAAATGCTTGTTTAATTTTAATTGAAACGGAACACGAAAGCATCAATAGAAAATCAAGGTGAGTAAATCTCACTCATTCAGATTACGGGTTTTAATATAAAATGTTAAAAATTATTTATTGATTGATTGGATGAATTGATAATAGTTTATTAGTTGGATGTTATATTATATATATTAGTATATATTAGTAGTTGGGTTGAATATTCCCGCCGATTGGAGCGGATGAGACATTATGCGCCCCGCATAATAGCGGATGACCCTATATTACCGCGATATCCCGCCTCGAAGAGGGATTGGTATTTTATGTTATATAACATCCGTGGATGTAGGAAAACAGGTTGGAGGGATCCAACTGGATTCCTCAAAATATTTGTTTTTAATCTCATATACAGTGATATATGATGTGTGTGGATAATCTGTTATAGATTATGTTATGATTTGATTTATTAGACGCTATTGTAGCACTGGCCTAGCTTTTGGTATTTTAAATACCATATATATTATTTTTGAATTTGAAGGAATTAAAAGGAGAGTTTGGATATAAAAATGTTTATTTTGAAATTTGGATTATTTTAAAGGAAAATGATTTGGATAAAAAAAGATTTTATTTTGGATTTGTACTTAACTATTCGTAAAATGTTTTAAATGGAGATTTTAAATAATTTATATAAGGGATTTTTAAAAGATATTTCTAAAAATATGGATAAGGATTTGAAATCAATATTTAAGTGGATTTGAAAGATAAATGTGATTTATAAAGTGATAGTTTTAAAAATGGGGTTTATAGATGGGAATGTTTTATAAACAAGTGAAACCCAAATGAGTTATAAAATTATAAATTATGGTTATAAATAAGGGGAAATGATTATTAGTTGATAAATAGGAAATATAAATTCACAATGTGAATTTATATCGAGATATGGAAATCGGCTTTTGAAAAATAGTGGATTCTATTTTTGAAATGTGAGAATGGTTATGAATTGAAACGTAATCGATGTGATATGAATCGATAGGGGTTTATAAATTGGAATTGGTAATATTGGATTTAAAAATAGATTTTTTGTCGAGAAGTTAAGTTTGTTTTATAAATGATATTTTTATTTATTAAACTATATAGTTAAATTTGTTTAGTATTGAAATATTTGGGAAGTAGATTATTCGAATATTTAATATTTATTGAAATGAATTCAAATTTTATAATAAGCTTTGTATATTGATTAGTTTTATTTAAATGAATTGGAAATGAATTATCGATGTTTATTTAAAGTGTTCTAATTTTTTAAATAATTACTTAAACGTGTTTTAAAAATAAATTATTATTCTTTAAAAATACTTGTCATATATATAGAGTTTTGAAATGATTGAAATTTATTTATAAATTCTCTCGAGATTTGTAAATGGGGTTTTATTCAATGGAGGAGATTTTATAGGAGGAATCATATAATGGAATTCTGGAAACTTAAGGAAATTTCCCTAAGTATTTAAATGCAAGAACTTCGAAAATGAATCGGAATTTATAAAAGAAGTTATAAATTATTGGATGGGATTATAAATAAGTATAATGGGTTTTGGAAATTTTAAAAAGGAATTTATTAATGGTTCTGGATATTTATGAGATAAATTATGAAATATTTCCTATGTTTGATATTAAATGATTTTGGAGAATATGTTTATAAATATTTTCCTAAGTATTGAAAATGAGGGTTTTGGAAATATTTTAAGAGTGAAATGAATTATATTGAAATATTTTTCTAAGTGTTATAAATTAAATTCGGAAATATTTCTAAGTGTTGAAATGGTTTAAAAATACCCTGTTATGGATATGTATTTGAATTTTTTTCAAATGTTGGAATGCTTGAAGAGTTTTGAATATATATATTCTTAAAGATATTTAGAAATGAATGTTTGAAAGATTTATAAAATTAGGCCTAGTGACTGCCTATGTATGAAATTTGATAGTTAAATAAACGACTATCAAATCCGGACAAATTCGTTGATCGTTTCGAATAGACCGAGATCAAATTTAATTATCGAAAACCACTTCGATCCGATTTGAGCATTACGAATATTGATATCGTGAAGATAGTGAAGACGGTGATTTTGGAGATTCGGTTTGTCCAGACCCAGGACAACTTGTATGGATAAATGCTATCATTGCATTGTCGCTTGGAAGGTAGTGTCAGCATTCCCAGAATGAATGCTATTCTTAAGGTAATACGTAGCCTCAAGCCTCATCAACCGAGAATGACAAAAACATGGGAGATGCAGCAGGGCTAAGTTGGTCGCACCCAAGTAGGATATGTTATCACTTTTCTAGATACCCTCAGATATATTATAATTATGGATATGGTTGTGCATGGAAAAGAGAGCGCTCGATAGGGTGGGAACACCCGGGGTGATAACATATTCGGGACTATCTAGCAAGGAGTAGGCCGGTCCTGTATTGGCAGGGATCATTAGGTACGATCTCGGTACATTTTTCTAGAGGTGTACCATGATGGGAGCTACCCCAGTAGCCTAGTCATTGTGTGGAATCCAATATCCAATACGAAATTGTATGGTTTTAGATGTGCCCAACTATGCTGAAACTTTAGATGCAAGCATTTCAGCTATTTTCTAGTTTATTTTCTCTAGACACTATTATAATATCAGATGATTTTGATATAAAATGTTTTGGTTATCGTAAGGTAGAAACTCGTCGTATTTATGGGTGGCGTGGTCTTACGAGATACCTTTGTTTCAAAAGGATTTTGATAACAGTAATAATTCAAATTGAGTGTGTTTTTCTCATGTTTTTTTCCAGACTGACTCGAGTGTTATTTATTTTAATGCTCGGGTCAGACCGAGTATTACAGATTCAGGTTAGGATGCTATGGAGCTCAGGAGACGAGCTGGAGGATTTCGGGCGTATTTTACGTACTTGGTTATTTCTGCTGTGTGTGTTATACTATATATTCAACACTTGTGAGGACAAGTTATTATAAATGTCCGGATTGATATTGTTGACTGTTGTACTCTGATGATTGTATGAATATTAATTGCTACAGTTTCTTTTTTATAAAGATCAATTATTATATATTATATATTGTTCCTCTGCGATTGTGAGATTCTATGTGTTGTTTCTATTTCTATTTCTCCTTCTATCTCTTTTTCTTCTTCACCCCTAAAGATTCGTATATCCACTCAATTTGAGTTGGACACGTGTGGTTTATTGTCGACTCAAAGGGTATGGAGATACGGGCCTTTATAATTGGAACTTTCATCCTTTGAATAGAACTGTTTAAATTAAATTTGAAGTAAACTTTAAAATCATTAAATTGAAGTTGATTTAAATGGAATTTTGAATATGAAGTTTACTTGAATTAGAAGTCGAAGAATTGAATTCGTTGTGATTTGGAATTGAAACATGAGTTCAACTTGTTGTGAAAGAAGTAATAGTTTTAGTATAAGCTATTTTAATATATAAATTATTTAATAGTCAAATTATTTTAATATATAAACTATTTTAATAACTATTTTAACATTAGAACTTTTTATATTCAAAACTGTCACGACCCACTGTTTCGTACAGTTCGTACTGACAATTTACCACACATGTCCAATCCAAATTGAACAGAAAAGCGGATAGTAAGAAAAAAGAAAGTAGAAAGAAGATAGAAAGAAAACCAAACAACATATAATCTCACAGCGGAAATGAATCATCTATAATATAGAACAAATCTTTACATAAAACAAAACTATAATGTTTATAGTACTGATATCAATCAAAGTATACCAACCTATACAACACGAACAATTATAACTCCTGTCCTTACAACTGTTGATAAACACAACTAAAATGCAACGGAAAATATAATCATCTACGTTGATACGTCTCTGGGCCTCCAGCTCCTCTCCTGAAGCTCAAATTATCCATCTAAACCTAGAAATATGCTTGGTCTGACCCGAGCAATTAGGAAAAATCACACCCGGATCAATCTGGTAAAACCAATGTGAGAATTTAAATCATAAGGAATTTTATTCATTATAACTTTCAAAAATCCTTTTAAAATCAAAGGTATCTCGTAAGACCACGCCACACATAAACACGTTGGGTTTTTCCCTTACGATAACCAAAACCTTTCATAGAAAATCCAATGATATTATAATAGCGCCTAAGTACAAATACTTATTCAAATAGCCGAAATTGTTACATTAATTAAATTTTAGCATACTAGGCTCTACAACCAAAACCTTAAAGGTTCATATTGGAGGATGGATTCCATATAATGACTGGGCACTGGAGTACAACCTATCACAGTACACATCTAGAAAAATGTACCGAGGACCTCGCCGGGATCCCCTACAACACAAGACCATTCTACCCCTAACCTGGATAGAACCGAATATGCTATCACCCCGGGTGTTCCCACCCTTACCGAGTTCTTCCCATGCACTGTAGTAATAATATCCGAGGGTATCTAGAAAGGTGATAAACATACCCTAATTGGGTGCGACCCACTTAACCTTGCTGCATCTCCCCTGATTTTCAGTCATTCCTAGTTGATGAGGCTTGAGGCTACGATTACCTTTTAAGGAATTTACACTTGGAATGCTCATTTTCCTCTAATGACAATGTACTGATAGAATTCATCCATACAAGTCCGTTCTGGATCTGAACGAAACGGAAGGCACTATTCCTACTACATCCATTTCGGAATCATCCTCAGGATTAGTAGCGACTAGCCCTTGCACTTAAATGCTCCGTCTTCGATTCCATGCTCTTGTCTTCATTTCAAAAACGTATTCGTTGGATCGAAGTGGTGTTCGGATAACTTATCCGATCCTGGTCTTTTCGAAACAACGTTCGATATTTCTGGTAAACTCAACCCCGATTCTTTAGGAAATAAACAAACGAAAATAAGATCAGCGATCATCTCCTAACCGTTAGTGGACGGATTTCCTTATAATCGTCCTAGAAGAACGAAACGAGTTTATACGTACAGTATAGCACCTTCGACGGTAACTTTACCATATAATCCCCGTGTTTCTCCTAGGTATTTCCAAAGTTATGTTTTGGTCCATATTTGATAGTCGGTTATTTAACTATCAATAAAACAATCATCAAATCAAAGATTCCATTTTTCACTTAAATCACTAAGTCTATTTATTTTAAATTCAATAAATTAAATCTCTTAATCAAAGTATATACTTAACTCATAGGGATAAGTATATTAACAAACCATTCCCTTCAATAATATTTGGAAACCTTTTTAATAAATGTGGAAAGTACAATGCGGTATCAACCATGGATTCGCAGCTTAATAATTATGTCTCTATCCCAGAGATATCCAAATTTAACTGTAGGCAATCCCTGCCTCCCGATTACGCCATGAAAGTATACCATTACTTTCCGAAAAATTTATTTAATAATTAACTCAAACTAATACTTATAAAATTTCTATATAAATCCTCCAAGTGTAATTTAGGAAAATACTCTTTTATAAAAGTCTATTATATAATATATTATTTTTAAAATGTTATTTATATTTGAACAAATTATCTTGAAAATAAAATACTTTAATACTAATCAATCCTTAAGTAATAATTAACTTTAAAAAAATCACTAAAAAATAACTTTATTTAATAATTAAATGTACTTTAAACAATTTAAATAATTAAATAGCTTTAAAACAATAATTACTTTTTAAATAATTTTTAAGAATAATTAATTATTTAACTTTAAATCATCATCAAATAATTATTAATTAACTTTAAAATATCATTAATAAAATAATAATCATTCTTAAAACAATTTTTATTTAAACGTCAACTTCCAAATTGGAAAAGAGGCTTATTAATTTCAATGGTACTTAATCAAGTTACCATTCATTCCATAACAATCCAGAATAACAGATATAGATATTCACATCAATAAATTTTTAACAAATAATTCAACATCATATTGCCCAATATACTTAATAAATAGATGTCCATATAAATATGACAGCAAAACAGGGTTTTATTTCTGCTAGTAAATGTCCAAAACACATATATTCAGTAATAATGGCAGAATGGTGATTTATTCTGCCAATAGGGGTCCAATTAAATGCAATTAGCGAAAACGTGTTTTATTCCGCTAAATAGATGTTAAAACATCGTAATTAACATAAATTAACTTATCTTGTATTTATTTGGGAAAAAACTTCAATAGATAAAACATATAAATTTTAACAACGTTATTCGTTTAAATTGATTACTTACATTTATGTCCGTTTTAAATTGCTTAAAATTCACTTTATTAAACTCAATAATGAATTTCATGATGGCGTAGTGTTCTCCCTTTGGGCCTAGCCTAATCCATCCCTTTATATATATATACACACATGGGCCGAAACCCAAACCCGTTTCCCCCTTCTCTTCTTCCTCACTTCTTCTAGTTCCCAGTTCCAACCAAACACGAAGACCCTAACCGATGCTTCACTTCTTCGACCGAACATGCTACTTCTCCGATCCACATACGCTCACATACCACTCGAGACCCAATCCCAGATTTACGTACCCCATCAACCAAGCTACGATCATCTTCTTCCACCTCGAACTCTCTTCTTGTGCACGTATCCCCATGTGTACATGCACACGCACTTCCTTTCACCGATCAACAAACCAACCTCACCCGCAAGCCCACATTCCCCCACCTCGCCGCATTGCCCCACCACCATGGCCTCTCACCTTCTCGATCGAAATCCTTCCTCATGACCGAATTCGAAAACTAGAACCTACTCACGTTTTCTTACTGGCAACAACAAAATCCCCTCGCCCAATCACAATACCAAAAACATGCCGCCACCACCGATGGAACCACCTACTTCCACGCCACCTTCCAGTAGCCACCCGGTCGACTCCGATGACCCCAAATCAATGCGGCATCGTGATGACCGAAACCCATTCCAACTTTCCCTTAAACCCTATTAATGCCATGCCCACCCAAATCAACGCCAAATTCAAGATTCCTCCACGGTGAAACCCTTTTCCTCGTCATCACCCTCCTCCTCGACCAAGCCGCACACCCCCTCGATGACCCAAATGCCGGAAATTATTTTTTTAAGTGATTCTGATCATCTCACCATTTCTCAACACCCAAGCTATTAAAAATCATGAAACTTTCACTAAAAATCCTACCTTCCAACCACAATCATGATTTCATACTCAATTCAATGTTTTAAACATATCGAATTTTGTCAAAACTTGATGTGTTATTGTATTTTTCAAATTTCTCATAATATACAAAACGAATTATCTTCAAACTATCTTTAGTGTGTTCTAGACTCAAAAACAAACATTTTACTAGCTACCATCACCGGCAAATTCAAATCAGGTTGAGAGAAAATGATTTTTAAAAATTATGCAAATCATAAAAATTTTGCTCTGTTAAATAAAACAGAGAGGTTTTTGACATGTACATGCATTTCAAAAACTAAGTTCTCACCTTAAACATGCCTTGCAATCCTTTAAATCTTCCACTTGAACCTTAGTTTTTGATCTGAATGTCTCAGATAACCTTGCTTTGTCTTGGATTTGAATTTGAAAGAGGATGCTTCTTCCTTTCTTTTTACTGTGTTATGTTTATTTGTTTACAGAGTATTGTTATGCTACAGGCTTTTGAAATCTAAAGCTACACACATATACAAGCCTATATATACAAGTTTATGCAAAGAGGTGAAATGGTGATGTACACGTACAGTATTTTGTGATGGATTGAGGTGAGGTGGCTTTGAGTTGATATTTGTTGAGATGAAGAGAAGTTAAATTGAATGTTTTGTTCTTTCTCTTTTTAGACCAGACCATGCTTATGTATAAATATTTATATTTTTCCATTTTTACTTGTAATATGTTTGGCCATGCAATGTTTTATGCTTATGTTTTAACTTGACTAGATTTTTACTTGATTTACTTTTGGTCATTCCCTCTTCTATTTACTTAGTTAAACTTTTCTTTGATTCATGTTTGTATGATCTCTACTTAGCTATATTTTTAGAACAATGTTATGTGAAGTGGTATTGAATTAAAAACAATTTTAAGTCTTCCTATTCATATAGTTTAAAATTTTAGAATGTAAAATTAAAAGAAATAAAAGCTAGCTATTTTAATTTAAGATGTATGAAATAACATTTTTGTTAACAATACTTATAAAAGATTTCCTTTTAAAATGATTTAAATGATTTTATTTAATTTTTTTAATATATTTACTTCTTTTCCACTTTCCAATATATATATATATATATTATTTTTAATAACCATATTTATTTAGTTCATATATCTATATATTTCACTTACCATTACATATATTGTTTATAACATACTATTTTTATTTAGTTTATACATATTTTACATTCTTCTTAACTAATATGTATATATATATATATATATATATATATATATAAAAGAAAAATCCCATTTTAAACTCTTTCTATTTATAATACACTATATTATTCATAAGCCAAAATCATTTCTATTTATAATATATTCTTCTTATTCATTTGAATTTGTTTTTCTTAAATTACATATAATTTCTGTTGTTATATATATATATATAAAAGAAATTCCCAATAAATTAGTTTTCTATTTTATAAATAAAATCTGGAAATTCAAAATATTATCTTGGTTTTAAAACGATATATTATTACTAATGTTATTTACCAGGGATTTTATCTTGATTAAAATACCGTATCATTGAATACTAAAAATAAATATTCAAAACTCAAGATGACAAAAATTCTGGGTCGTTACAAAAACTATTTCCAATCTTTAAAACTATTTTATTAATGCTTAAAAATGCGTTAAGGGGATCAACGTAAAGCCTTAACGCTATTTTAATACTTTACTTTACTGATAGACACTACATATATAACGTATTCTACTACATATAGATAGTTTAACGGATCCTTAGGAGATGGAAAATCCCATAACATCTCTTAAGTTATTGCACTCACGTTGTACACTTGATAGGAGATGGAAAATCCCGTAACCATCTCTGAAGCTATTACACTCATATTTACTTGTTATTGATTGAACTTACATAATAACTTTTAGTTCTGACTCGAGTGTCATTACGCTCGGGTCAGCTTGAGTATTATAGTATTTGAAGACATTATTCCTCGAAGGTGAAGATGGAGGTTGCTAGACCGTATTATTATTATTATTATTATTATTATTATTATTATTCCGCTGCATTATTTTGGTAGGTTTGTTTATTGTACGCTGATTATGCTGTAAAATTGTGTAATCAAATATATATTGTAAAACAGCTTCATGAACTGTTTATTTGATTATTATACCTTGTCATTCCACTGTGAGATTCTATGTTTTTCTTTCCTTCTTTTCTCTTATTTTCTTATTAAATCCCATTAACAATCTTCCCTTTTGAATTGCTTAGGTTAGACATGTGTGGTTTATTGTCGATATAAACCGTCCAAAAAGGTGGGTCGTCACAGTTGGTATCAGAGCTTTGGTTTAGAGATACCTTAGCCTGTTGGTGTTAACTCATTAGAGATAGGGTTAGTAATAACTTAGAATGAGTTTGAGTGTATATATACGAGAGAGCATATTTTTTAGTGCTATAAAAATGTTTTGTATTGTGTTAATTTGTTCAGTTGAGTATTTATGAATTCCGGTCGGTACATAGGATGCTATGGCACCGATAGGGATTCTAAATACTTGAACAGGGTAAACCGGCACAATATTGTTTTATGATTGGTAAATGAAATAAATTTACCTAGTATTATATTTTGTATTTAAAAGAATAATTTTTCATAAATTAATAGTTATTTTTGGTGTGTTGTTTGTTAGGAAATGATAATATTTAGTTATGGTCATTTATTGTTGGTTATTTAAAGTTCTTAAAAACCATTGACTATTGTACGTTATAAGAAAATGAAATTTTATAAATATGGTATAAATTATGATTTACAAATAAAATGAATTTAAATGGAAATTTGAGAACTTAAATTATGGTGTTTTGAAATTGGTTTTCAAAGAATTTTGGAAAAAATTATATTAGTATTGCTTGGAAGTATTTTCAGATAGAAATATTTTCAATAAGATTGAAAGAAATGTTTTTAAAAGAATTTTAAAAAGGAAGTAAGTTCCGTACTCCTCTCTTCTGTCGTTGGAAAATAATTTCGGTGATGTCTACCGCATCATCAACATTCATTTTCGAGTCTCAAAGTGGTGTAGGCCATTTAGTAGCTTTGCTACACATTTGATTCAATAAACAGATTTTGTTTTAAAATTTCTAAATATTTTTTGATATATATAAATATATGAGTATATATATTATTTCAAAATGATTTAAAAAGAACCCGATATTTGAATTCCTAAGTTCCTGTTAATTAAGGATTTTCAGTTATAGAAATAAAGTGAAATTTTAATAGTTAGAAACTTCTAAAATGAGAAATAAGAAATTGAAGCTAAGTGTTTAAATGAAATATGAAAAGTTAAATTTTAATATTTGTAAATTATTGAACATTCTTACTAACTAAAATGAATAAGATAAATTTGTATAACACTCAATTACATTCCAAAAAAATATATAAAACTTACCAGAAATGTTTATATATAAAAAAACAAAAATGTTCAAACTGAAACTATGAATATAAATAAAGAATTATGATGTGCAAGAAATATTATGAACTTAAGTAATGTTTTGAATGCTTAATAATTAAATTAAATAATAAAAAGAGAATACTAGTTAAGTAAATGACTATAAACTTAACAAGATGTTGAAATAATACATAAATAGATTTAATATTAAAAGAAATACTATTGTGGAAATAAATGTGAATTAAACCAAAAAAAATGGAGAAACTTAAGTATGAAATGATTCATTAATGAATAATAATATTAAATGGAAATCAAGTTATATAAGTAAATAAATGTGTATTAAACTGCAAAGAAACAAATGCAATACTTTAAGAATTTATTCATTGATGATTTTAAATATGGAATGGGGAATAATTTATGTAAGAAACTGAACGTAAATTAATGAAAGATGATGTTGTATGAATGAATGAGAATTGAAAATAAATGAAAAGTAAATGATGTGTTAAAGAAACTAACTGAGTAAATATGTAAGTTGTGCGTAGATCATTTTATTCGCATGACAGTTTTGATCCAGATTCAAATACATGATTTGTAGAAATTCACACTAGTCCGAGTTAGGATTTTTCGCTTGATTCTTGACGACGAACATTTGATACGAATTTGTGATATGAATTTGAAGTTTTCTACCATAGTTTATGGTTATGCAAGGAGAATGTAGATTTCTAATCAAGAAACCGGATCAGAGTCCGCATTAGAGTAGTCGAATTAACAATACTAGTTCGAAAGTAAAATTTACGTATTTAAGCAAGTGATCAGAATTGATATTATGTACAAATGATATGTGTACATCATACAAATTTAAATGATATTAAATTCTATGTTGTTTGACTGATGGGAAGTTTGGGAAATGATACTTTAAATTGTTTAAGGTTGTATGAATACTCTATTAAGTAATTATCTAAGGTTGTTGAGCATAAGGTACACTTGTTAGTTTATTTATCACCCTTGTGTGATAAAAAGTTTCTGAACCTGGGCAAACCATCGGTTTTGGTTACTATGGATGTGTGGTTGATTCTTTTATTGCACATAATGATCGTACTACCACTATAGCAGAAAAGACTTTTGGTAGCGTTGAAAAAACGCTACTATAACTTATGGTAGCGTTTTAGAGAACGCTGCTATACGACATGCAACTAAAAGTCTAAAACGTTTTGTTGCGTTGTAGTAAACGCTACCAAAAGTCATTTTTAAATGCAACTATAGGTATTTTCTGTAGGATTTAAAAAACGCTACCAAAAGTCACTTTTAAATGTGTAACGACCCGTAAATTTCGACCATTTAAATATGTTGATTTAAATTGGTTTTTGTAATTTAATGTAAAAAGAAATGAAAATCTTATAATGTATATTGGAGCGAATGTTGGAAATTAAGTGTTGCATAGGTAAATATAATAAATTCTTGACAAATTGGAATGAAATCCAATTGAAGGAATAGTAGAAACCATTATAATTTGTTAATTTAATTGATTTATGCAATAAAACATTTTAACGGTAATTGTTCGTAAATTTAGGTAATAAGGTAGTAGGTTATTTGGAAATTGAATTAATGGTAGAATAACAACTATTATAAATTACCAAATTAATTGGTCAATGAATATATTTGGAATTAAAGTTCATATAAATATTAAGTAATTATGATGTCATTATTGATAATAAGCATTACTAATTATTAATATAGTAACGGAAGAGTAAATGAAATGCAAGCGTAAAAACTTAAACTAAGGATTAACAATTGAAATGAAATGTCTTTTAAATGGAGTACTATAAATTGTCATACTAAGCTAAGAATTGAATATAAGGAAACAAAGGCAAATAGTAAATCAATCAATGAATTTATATAGATTGTAAAGTTATAATGATAAATAGTAATTGGATGTCTTGTATGAAGTTATAATATTGTGTGAATTTTTAATAAAGAATAACTAGAATGGGATTCAAATTTGTATATTAATGGAAAGTTGAATAAAATTCCAATGAATGATAATAATGAAAAAGTATACAATCAATGTAAGTAAGTTATTACAATGTTGTTGTAATTAATAAACGTTTCTTTAATGGTGATTAATAACATAACGGAAGTTTTAATGTAAAGTAATTTATGAATATATATTTGGCGATTAAATCAAATCAATCTATAGAATTAAATTTTAAATTAATTGGAAGGAAATATGTAATAATTGCATTTATTTGTAAGTGGATGAAATTTATTTCTATATAAATTGAATATTAGAATAAGATGATAATTGTTAATGTAATAAGAGTAGGCCAATAATAATTCTTCCCATAAATTGATAATCGACACTATAATGTAATACTATCCATAATAAGGCAATTAGATTGATGATAGAATGGAAAGTCTATTAAATGGAAATATTGAAAATAAAATTTGTAATTTCTAAATTTTGGAAAATTGAAGCAAGGGTAGTAATTATTGTAATAATTAAATGGGAGTCAACTAGAACTTAATAAACCTTAATGTATATTAATGAAATTGTGGCAATAGTGCAAAACTTTAATCATTTACCCATTCATTTATGCATTGAATTAGGTCTCAATCAAATAGCAACATTGGGCTGGTTATTAATAGCTTTTAAGTGAAATTAAAACGTTAATGATAACAAGTATTTTAAGAATTAACCATCTATTTAGTATATTAAATTATAACTGATAACCAATTGCAATAAATAAAAATAATTATTACATTTACGTTAATTGAAGTAATATTTGAAATTTACGTAAATTCTATTTATAATATAACTATTGGTTGATATAGCATTTGTAAATCAAGATATATTAATATGTAAATTTTAGTAATTGGGTTTATTCCAAATAGATGAAATTTATAATTAGATATTATGTAAATATAAATTTAGATGGAATTTAGAGATACTTACGTAATAAAGTATGAATCCAATGGTAGTCTCATCTATTGGATACTAATAGATTGAGAAATTGAATGAAAATCAAATAAAAAGAAATTTTTGCAAATTTAATTTATAATCTGCGAATATAATGAGAATTGAAATTTAACGCTGAAATGAATAAAATTGTTAACTCTAAATTTACATCTAGATTTGGTTTAAATTTATGTGAAGGATTAAGAAAGTAAAAGTGATAAAGATTGTCAATTTCATAATTTAAATAGGAAATTTGATTTAATTAATTTATTTTAAATTTATTTAATTAATATAAAAATAGCCATTTTGGCCACTGACTTGGATTTCGACGAAACCAGTTTCATCGGATCCGTAACGGTGAATTATAATAATGTTTCAAGTTTCGTAGCAATCAGACTTGTTGTTTGATCGTACGGACTCGAAACGCCTTGAAACTTATGCAATTGAAATCAATTTGAAAATATTGATTTTGCATAACTTCTTCATACGACACAATTTGAACCTGAAACCTTTTCCATTGCGTTTAAAATATTTTAAACATCTATTTTGATATATGGGTTGACCCAATTTCGTTACGGAGTCGAAACGGGCTTTTGGGCCATTCATCGTTCAGCGCGTTTATAGATCGGATCCATCTATCCTATTTCGACTTTGCCTATATATATCCAGTTATAAACCCTAGCAGCCTCCATTCCTCATTTCTATACGTGCTATTTCATTTGCTCTTCCTCATTTCCAATGGCTGCAAACCCTAATCTTCCCAATCCAATTTCAATTTAAAAAAAAGTGAATTTTTTTTTTGCGGATCTGCAACAACTTCGGGTCGCGCTTCGAGTTTCAGAGACAAAAACGCTGCATCTACTTCGAGTCAAGAAGAAAACTACTCGGGTCTTCGGGTCATTTTCTGTAACGACTCGTATTTTTACGGATCAAAAGATTGTAAAACAGTTGTCATTAGGTCGTAGTGTTGTTAAGTCGTCTGGAGTTTAAGTCGTCCAGAGTTAAGTCGTTCAGAGTTTAGGTCGTGTAGAAGTCTGGGTCGGTTGAGCGACTTAGTGAAGTGGGGCGACTTAAGGAAATTGGGACATGTTGGGATTTAAGTCGTATAGTAGCTTAGGTCGTACAGTAGTATGGGACAACTTAAGAGATTGGAGCGACCTATAGGATTTGACCGACCTAAGGAAGTTGACGACTTAGGAGTTAACGGCTTAAGTTAGTAGGCGACTTAAGGAAGGTAGCGACTTAAGAATTAGCGGCAACGACCTAGTAGTTAGCGGCTTAAGGAAGCTAGGTCGTTCGAGCGACTTAAGGATTATGGGATAAGTCGTTGAAGTTTAGGTCGTGAGACCCTGTGTTTAGTTAGATCGCGACCTTGGATGAGTCGCTAAGTCGCGAGGGTGTTGAGTCGTTAAGTCGCAAGGACGTTAAGTCGTCGAGTTAAGTTAAGTCGTTGAGTCGCTATGCGTGTTAGTTAGGTCGTAGACGACCTATGTTAGTATGCTGCGTATAGTTAGGACGTTAGACGACCTAAAGGTGTTAAGTCGTATCCCGTTGAATCTTAGGTCGTGCCTAAGGGTTAGGTCGCGCGTATGTGTTAAGTCGCGCAAGTGTTAGGTCGGGGAATCTGCTAGGTCGTAGGTCGAAGGGGATGGTTGAGTCGTAGGATCTGCTAAGTCGTAGGTCGTAGGATTTGCTAAGTCGTTAAGACATAGGTCGTGGGGTTTTCTTAAGTTGTGGACGACTTAAGGGGGCGGACGACTTAAGGAATTTCCAGCCTATAAATACACGTCCTTGCCTCACTTTTTGGGATCCGAATTTCTGAAGCGACGAAGTGCTGCCATTTTGAGAGTTTGAGAACTACACTTCTTCACTTCTTTTCTGCACTTTAATTTTGTGCTTCCTTCCATCCAAATCGAAGATCCAAGAGCTTAGATTGAAGATCTACATCCATTGAAGAGAGATTTCATCGTTGAGGTGGAATTTTGGAGAATCGAGCTAGATCCTTCGCTGTTCAGATCTGAAGTGTGTTGCTTTTGAGGTGTTTAGGTGATTCGGTGAGTGGTGGTTATCTCTCACACGGATCCAAAGGAGTATATCGGATTGGTGGCTTGATATTGTGTTAAAATAGTGATTTCCATGCATTTTCTTAAACTTAAGTATAGATCTATTGTTCATGATGATTTGACATCCATTTTACTACATGTTAACCTATGCAAGTTCATTCATCAAGTTGTAGAGATATTGCTCATGATTCATGCTTGTTAGATTTGGACTCTTTATTTACAAGATTGCCATTATCGTTATAATTGTTTATTTTATCATGTTTGAATGCTTGATTACTTGGATTAATGATTGACTTGATTGATTGTTATAAATTAGTTGATTGATGATTTGATTTCGACAAGTTGGTTGAAGATGATTCAAAAGCTAAGGGAAAGGCTCTTGAATAAGAAAAGCTGCTCGTGGCATATGACGCGGATGATAAAGCTCATATAGATAGGTTTGATGATGATGTTGAGATGAGGCTTTGCTATGATGAGATGAAGCGAGGCATGATGTGAGATAGCCTTGGTTTAATCCAGACGGGATCATTCCAAGCATGTTGTTGACTCAGTGATATGGTTCGAGTTTAAGGATAATGGTTGGCTCGAGAGGCGCTTGAGCTAGTATGAGAATAGTCGTCGAGGAGGATGACTAGAAGGCTGAGATTTCATCGTTGTTGAAGGTTCTAGCAGGCTCAAAGCAAGAGTACGCTGGGCAGATTCGATAGTCCCAAAAGACTACAGTTGGTAGTCGAGTACTCTGGGCAGATTCGATAGTCCTAGGCACGGGCTGCGACGACGTGCGGAGTTCTGTCTAGAACCGAGGTTACCATTAGCCCTTGACGGACGGCTGAAAGAATGTGTCGGTCATTCAATTAACGGTGGTATCGAAGCAAAGATAATAGTGATAGCCAGAGTCATGGATGTTGGTTGTATCGTCATTCGGTCTCAAGAGCAATATTTTCTGGGTGCTTACCTGATCTTAGTTTAGGCCTTGGGGGTTTGTACTTGGAAAACATTGACCTTGACTCGAGTGATAATTGCTTTACATTAAATGTTTGCTTTGCTATGTTTACTTCTGCTTAGTGTGTGTCTGGGGGCTATCACTGTAGAAAGAGGTGGAGTGGGAGGGTTGGATTCCTATTCCTTTTACCTTTATGCTCTTTTGGTATGTTGTTAGTTAATTTACCGCTCACTAAGACTGTTGTCTGACTCAAGGTTTTATGTTCAACTCTTATTACCTTGGGCTGTTCATCCATTTTGGGATGGGCAGACTAGGTAGGAGGTGACAGGTGCTGTTCTTAGTTTCCAACGATGCTGATGACGAAGACGAGCTGGAGGCTTGCATATTATTTCCTTACTATATGTACTGGGTGTTCCGCTGCTTGTATAATTCTCTGAGTGATATGTAGTGAGGCTTGATGTATTGACTATTCAGATGTTTGTATTCAACTATTATGAAGCAATATTGATGAGATTCTATTTTGTGAAGCTTCACTATATTTATTCTCTATTGTATTTTATCCATGCGCTGTGGGTAATACGATAGATTCTGCTGCTTTAACTTACCCCCGACGTTCATCCATGGCTGCCTGGCACACTCTTCAGTGCACTATTTCTATGTTTAGTGCAGGGGTCATGGGCGGTCGTCACATTTTCGCAAAAACTCCAAGCAAGCACCGGGATTCTTAGGCGCCGGACCAGAGTTAAACCAGAAGTCGACTCAGCACCAGAATTTTCCAATCTTCATATTTTCATAACTTTTGCATACGGACTCGGATTCATGCGCAGTTTGTTTTGCTGGGATCGTATTGAAATTCCGGACTTGATGACGCTGGTTTGGACAAATTCTGAGAAAGTCAAATTTTTGGGTTTAAATTGAATTTAAATTCAATTTAAATTCAAAAGGTGGGTGTTTTAACCCACTCACAACTTCTAAGATTTCTTATGTTTGTTGAATTAAATTTTAATGTGATTTAAAATTTATCTATGATTGTTTGGGCATATATTTAATCATCATCTCAGTTAGATAGCATTTATTTAAATTAAATTGTTATTTAAATTTATTATTGCATATAATTTGACAGTTAAATTTATTTATTATTGCATATAAACTGCCAGTTAAACAGTTATTAATTTTTATTGAATATAAACTATTCGTTGATGCCTGTTATATTTTATATGCTTTATATTGATGTTTTTTTAAATTGGATGATGATTGTAATAAATGGTTGTTTATTGATATTTGGATGAATGGATGCTATATTTGATATAAACTGCAAGTTATTATGCATTTTCATTCCATTCGGGATTGCGGTTTGAAATGATATATAACCGTAGACCTTTATTTTTAAAATTACGGATTGAAATGATAAATATCTGTATCACTTGACCATAGGATAGAAAATTATATACAGGCACCGTGGTCTATATATAAAATATTTTAAAGTGATTTTCTATGGGTTTTGGAAAATAAGGGTTTATATATATACTAATTTTGATATTATATAAATATTATTTTATATATGGTTAAATTCTAAAATTTAAGCTAAGTAAAATTTGATGATGTTTTAAGTTTGATTTACGAATATTTCAAGTTTGAGCTTTATTTAAGTGATATTGAATTTATTAAATAAATATTTCTAAACTAAATAATAGTAAATTGAATTAAGGTATATATAAGATTTTCAGATTTGGTTGGGAATTTTGGAATATTTAAAGTCTTGAAATATATCAAAATTGAAATGTTTTACTGAAATTAAGGTATTATTGTTTTCAAAGTATTGGTTTTCGAAATTGTTATAACTTTGAAAGTAATATGGTTTGGAAAATGAATTTATTTGAAATAGAATTTATATAAGAATTATCTATGAATATATGGATTTGAAACCTATTGAAATTGAAAATTTCGAAATATAACTTCAAAATGTGGTTTGGGTTTAAGATGATTTAAAAGAATATTTCAAGTTATCTAAATTTGAGAAAGATTAGTGATTGGAAATTTGGTTTTATTTAAATGAGATATTATTGAATTGTTTTGGAAATGAAAATGATATATTATTGAATTGGGTTTTGAAATGGAAATAATACATTGATAATTTGGGTTTGAAATAGTAATAATATTTTGGTTTAAATTATATACTATTTTGAAGTAAAGGATATATTTTGAAATGGCAATAATATTTTGGTTTTTGAAGTATATACTATTTTGAAATAAAGAATATGTTTTGAAAGAGCAATGATTGTGTTTTTAAAAGTATATATATTTTTAAATGACCACGGTGTTATAATAACGTTTGGTTGTTAAAGAGACCGGGATCAGATATGGACATACTCTCTGTCGATACCAAAAACCACTTTGACAACTGTGTACACGGTGGAGTTTCCAGAATGAAGTAGGATGGTGGCGACGATCCTAAGGTATATACGTGGACCCAACTCCCGTGAGTTGGCATAAGGTGGCTAAAACATGAGCGATCGACGGGCCAAGGAGATAGCACCTCTGATCGAACACACTTCTTCGATACCATTCTATTACTTGTGATTGATTTGGTGGTCACCCTTGATTTGGGAGTGTTGTTCGAGGTGGGCGGTAGTGGCTGCTATGCGTCACCACCAGTCCGGATGCGTAATTGGTATATCTACCCTGGCATTGCCTTGTGTGCCATGTCACCTACCATATCGAACCCACTACGATTTTGGTTTAAAATCCGACCGCGTTAAGGTTCACCATCCCCTTAACGCTATTTTCTATATGATTATACTTTACTGATTATACACTACTGTATATAGCGAATATTACTACCTAGTAGATAGTGTAACGGATCCTTAAGAGATGTGAATCCCGAACATTTCTTATGTTACTGCACTCACGTTAGACACTGGATAGGAGATGTCAAACCCCGTAAACATCTCTGACGCCATTTACACTCATATTTATTTCATTGATTTAACTTACATAAGATCTTTTAGTTCTGACTCGAGTGTTTTGTCTTTTCAATTCGCTCGGGTCAGCCTGAGCATTTCAGGATTTGAAGGCCCTATTTCTGAAGGACGAAGACAAAGATTTTATTATTACTATTTGTTATATATTCTACTACACCATTGTATTCCGCTGCATAATTATCATTCTCTGGTATGTGTAACTCTGATATGTATTGTATAAGTATAATCAAATGTTTTGTAAAACAGCTTCATGAATTGTTATTTGATTATTATATTTTATCGTTCCGCTGCAAGATTCTATTTTGTTTCTTTTATTTCTCCACTTTTTCTTATTTACCCCATAACAATCCACCCTTCTGTATGGTTTAAGTTGGCACGTGTGTCTGCTTAAGCATACAAAAAGGTGGGGCGTTACATTTGGTATCAGAGCTTTGGTTTAGCGATAAACCTTAGCCTTGTGGGGTTTGACTCTTTACTAATAGGGTAGTAATACCCTATGGGAGTCACTGAGTGTATATATATGAGAGAGCGTGTAACGCCCCACCTTTATGCTCACAATAACAAAGAGTATTAGAGAAAATACTGTCTGTTATCACGAAGAATAAGGCTGGATAGGAGCGGCCATCCGTAGTTGGCCTTACGCTAATTTTGGTTACCTCGATAGGAGTAGTATATACTTTTCATTTTTCATCTTATTTATTTACCCTCATCGACATACCCAGTTATCAGTATAAAACAAACTACGATGGTTCATAATAGTTTAGGACATTAGATATAATAATAACACAGATAAAATAAATGCGGAACCCAGATAAAACAAAAGTCTCATATATATATATATATATATATATATATATATATATATAACTGATGTCAGTTATAATATAGTTGACACGATACATATGATACAACTACAACTGTCGACTCTGGAAGTTATATATACAAGTACATTATCAACTATTATACATGAATACATATCATCCTATACAATGACTCGACTTCTACAAAATGACAAAGACAACTTCAGAAGATGTGAAAAGTCTTCATAGCCCGAACAGCAACTCAAAGAAGGAAATCTACAACCTGAAATAACTCGGGTCTGACCCGAGTATTACATTCAAAAGAAAATAATACACGGGTCAGTCTAATTCAAACTCAGTTATTAATGCACAGAAGCAATAATAATCAATATCAAATAGACGACAGTCACAGAAATCTCGTATATCCGCCTTCTCGATAAGAGAATCGGATAACGACAGATATAACACTAAACAGTGTTAGACAACAAATCCGCAGGTTTAAATCATCAAGGAAGATAAGTGAAAAGAATATCAATGAAGATAATCATAAAAACATCAGAATTGCCTAACGGTAATTAACAACAACGAAATAATCAATTTAAAACATCAACTCTGGTAGGGCTGCAGTATACGCACGCGTATACTGCCTCGCCACTACGACCTGAAACACACAAAAGGTCAACAAACCAAATTCAAATGAAGATTCAAAACTCGATGCCACGACCTCAAATATCAAAACAGTCAGACATGGACAACGTGCACACATGTACACATTGAAATTTCATAAGTGATCGCAAGGTCAAACCCAAAATACTGGGTTCAACACGAGGAAATTTGAAAACAAATCCAAAAGTATTAATGCCAAGCGAACCATAACAAAAATGTACAATCCCCAATATATACGGTAAAATGACTGCGACCCATAACAAAAATGCTACCTGAAGTCAAGAGGCAAGGGTAGAGGCTACATGAAGCACACGTGCCCAGACTTAAGGGCACTTCAATATAAACTTGTGACAATTAAAAGCATAAATGATACAATAGTTCAGTGAAGTGCAAGTATCTACCAGACATCAAAGTGACCTGAACAGAGTGCACATGTGAAACAGGTTATGCTTCATATCTGTAGTAATGAATCTAATAAGCCAAGTAAAATTACTGCAATTTACTACCAATGTCATGAAATCAAAATTGAACTCAAATTCCAAATGCACACTGAAACAATAATTAGTGAAGTACTAGACTTCAAACTAGGGTACCAATGGACATCAGACTCGAGTAACCAAGGGACTCGACAACAACGAAATGCCTAAAACGGTACACGCATAAAAACCCCATGCACCTATACTTGAAGCCAGAAATGCAAGTAGATCAAACCAATGGCCAATGCCAGCTTGAATATTTTTAAACCAAACCAACCTAAGCATATTGTTACATGCAACAAGTTGAAAAGGCTACCAGAATGAACATCCCATGAACCAACCACGTATAATATCAAGTTCAAGTCTCACCGAAATTACTAAATGCAGCTTCGACCAAACCCAAAAACAAGAGCAACCCAAAATCCAATCCAATGCACTGTATCACATGTACAAGATACAAACACCGTTGGGACAAAATGTCGTAGACTATCCATGAGTCAAAAGCAACTACTACGAGCAACATCAATTCAAACGACCAAGACAAAGCACACCACAGCGCACAAAATACAAACTACAACTACAACCCAAAATGCAACAGGCAAAACGATAGTGCATCACAGTGGAAACATGAGGAACACTACCAATATCAGTTAAAGCCAATGCCAACAGTGTAATCAAAATCGAAGATTAACATCAATTCAAAGCCAAGGTTAATGAAAGTTCAATATGCAGAAGACTCAAGTCAAAAGCCCCAAGTAAACAAATGTATAATGGCCGAAGCCAATACCCCCAGCAGTATCAAAGCCGATGTGAACAAAGTAAAGTCGAAGACTATTTTAAAACGGTGAGAGAAACAATGAAAATCATCTAGGAATCGCAACCCCAAATCAATGTCGTTTTACATAAATGATAGTTTGGAACCAGTAATAAAAACAATTTAAATCACTAGCCAAGGCAAACTATCACAAAAATATACGAATTCGAGCAAGGTCTCAGTCAGGAAGAACAAAATCAATAAAACGCGAATCGAACCAAAATAGATAGAAATCATCAACAACGAAATAAAATCGAACGACCTACGCATGATACCGAGAATGAATTAAATGTGAGTGTTAGTTCACTCACCTTTGCTTCGAAGAACAAGCGACGAGATCTCTTGATCGAGTAAATTGAAGTCGACAGCCCCAATTTGTTTCAAAGCCCTAATTTCGCAAGGCGAAGGAAGGACGATGCCGCCATTTCTCTTTGCCCTCGTTTGTTTTAGGGCTTGTGAACGAAAATGAAAAGAAATGGGAACGATCGAATTTTTAATAGAAGGGAACGGTAGTGAATGTTATCACGACAACTAAAATAAACAAGGGCTAGGATAAGTTTTTGAACGCCCAACACACTTAACAAACTATTTAAAAGATCCTCAAAAGATCAAATCTCCCAGAAACAATTAGCCAGCAGAATTAATCGTTTACTGACGAAAATTAATTAATGCGAAATCTATGGTTGTTACAGAGCGTATTTGTTAGTGTTATAAAAGGTTTTAATATTGTGTTAATCTGTTCCATTTTGTATTTATAAAATTCTGGTTGGTGCATGGGACGCTATGACATCAATAGGGATTTCTAAACACTTAATAGGACAGACCAACATAATATTTGTTTTAATATAGGTGAATGAAATAATTTTGCCTATTATATTTTCTATATATAAAGTAAAATATTTTATATAGATATATATTTGGTTGCTATAGATTGGGTGTTAGGTAATGAAAATATTAATAATAGTTGAAATAAGATTGAAAAAAAAATGAAAATCTGAAATTTAGAACTTAAGTTCTGGGGTTTTTGAAGATTTCTTTCAATTGATTTTAGAATATAATAATATTATTATTAGAAGTATTTTCTGATATAAATATTTCAATAGAATTTAAAAGAAATGTTTTAAAAGAAATTCTGCAAAGAAATAAGTTGTACTTCCCTCTTTGTCGCTGGAAAATAATTTCAGTGATGGCGGCCGCATCATCGACATTCATTTTCGAGTTTCAAAGTGGGAAGGCCACTGTAGTAGTTTTACTACAAGATTATTTTATTTTAATTTGTTTTAAATATAATTGGATATATAAATTATAAGTATATATATTATCTATTATTTTAAAATGATTTTTGAATAAAACCCGGTATTTTATTCTTAAGTTTCCATTAATAAATTGTCCTAATTACTGAAGTGAATTGGAACGTAGGTAATTAATAAATTGAAACCTCTAAAGGAAATAAGAGATTTAATGCTAGGTTATAAATGGTATTAAATGAAAGTTGAAATTGTAACCTATGAAATAAAGGAAATAATTATTGAACATTAAAATAATTAAAAGAAATGAGAAAGCTTGTATAACTTTCAATTTTAGTCTTTAAAAGCATAAATATAACTTACCAAAAATTTATAAAAGTTGAAAATGTTTAATAAGAAAATGTATAGTAAATTGTACAAGTAAACTTATGTAATGAAATATTCAGTAAATTTCTTTTATTAATAAGAATTAAAGTGTAACTGTTATGCCAAGTAACTAAAATTGAACATGAATATTATTAATAAATGAATAAATAAAATCAAGTAAATGAATAAATATGCAAAGTAAATTAATTTAAAAATGAATAAATGAAATTAATAAGTATTGATGTTCTAGTTGTTATGGACTTAAATGTTATATATAAATAATAATAAACTTAAGTAATAGGTTGAAGTTACCTTAGAATAAAAGATGAATACTAGAAAATGACTGTAAAACTTAAGAAATAAATTTACCTACCAAGGAATTTGGTTGAATGGATAAAAATAAATGATGAATAAAGAGGAAATCAAACAACAATATATGGAATGAAATTAATAATAATGAACTTGATCTATTGTTGAATTTGTTGTTTAATTGGCTTATGGTTGTTTGGGCAAGGATACTTTAATATTGTTTGGATGTAGGAATAATCTATTTAGCTTCACCTAAGACCGTTGAGTGAAGGGTACACTTAGTTGTTTATTCTTCATTCTGTACAATTTAAAGTTATGAACCTGAATAACCATTTCTTTTGTTTGATATGAATGAATGATTGATTTTATGGTTGTATGCCTTGTTGCAAGTGTTTGTTGTATTGATTATTGTTGTGATTGAAACAACCTTAAATATTTCATCTTATATAATTGTTAACCCTTTTAGATTATATAAGTAAAATGCAGGTTATGGAAGCAATTGCTACTGATTTTGGTTCCATAAATAAGCGTTAATTGCCCGACAAATAGGTACGTTTTCGAATTACGGTTTATAGCGCTATTATATTGTTTTTCCCGTGTTGGGATATTAAATTTTGGATATTATATGTTATATATTGTATATTTTGATATTATATTTTCTCCTGAACCTCTCCGTACAAAGGAGACTCTACCGAAATTTTCCGTAAAATTTTGGACTTAGAAATTATTTTGAAATGTTTCCAAACTTTATAAAAAAAGGATTTAAGGGTTATAAATGGGTATATTTATTTAAAGTAATAAATTTTGTAAATTATTTGGTTACGAGATTATTATTTTGAATAAGACGTATTGTTTATTTAATCCACCTTTTCCTTTTTCCTTTTCGGGGATGAAAAGTTTTGAGTGGGGGAGAGTGTAACAACCCGTAAATTTCGACCATTTAAATATGTTAATTTAAATTGATTTTTGTAATTTAATGTAAAAAGAAATGAAAATCTTATAATGTGTATTGGAGCGAATGTTGGAAATTAAGTGTTGCGTAGGTAAATATAATAAATTCTTGACAAATTGGAATGAAATCCAATTGAAGGAATAGTAGAAACCATTATAATTTGTTAATTTAATTGATTTATGCAATAAAACATTTTAACGGTAATTGTTCGTAAATTTAGGTAATAAGGTAGTACGTTATTTGGAAATAGAATTAATGGTAGAATAACAACTATTATAAAATACCAAATTAATTGGTCAATGAATATATTTGGAATTAAAGTTCATATAAATATTAAGTAATTATGATGTTATTATTGATAATAAGCATTACTAATTATTAATATAGTAACAGAAGAGTAAATGAAATGCAAGCATAGAAACTTAAACTAAGGATTAACAATTAAAATGAAATGTCTTTTAAATGGAGTACTATAAATTGTCATACTAAGCTAAGAATTGAATATATGGAAACAAAGGCAAATAGTAAATCAATCAATGAATTTATATAGATGGTAAAGTTATAATGATAAATAGTAATTGGATGTCTTGTATGAAGTTATAATATTGTGTGAATTTTTAATAAAGAATAACTAGAATGGGATTCAAATTTGTATATTAATGGAAAGTTGAATAAAATTCCAATGAATGATACTAATGAAAAACGTATACAATCAATGTAAGTAAGTTATTACAATGTTGTTGTAATTAATAAACGTTTCTTTAATGGCGATTAATAACATAACAGAAGTGTGAATGTAAAGTAATTTATGAATATATATTTGGCGATTAAATCAAATCAATCTATAGAATTAAATTTTAAATTAATTGGAAGGAAATATGTAATAATTGCATTTATTTGTAAGTGGATGAAATTTATTTTTATATAAATTGAATATTAGAATAAGATGATAATTGTTAATGTAATAAGAGTAGGCCAATAATAATTCTTCCCATAAATTGATAATCGACTCTATAATGTAATACTATCCATAAAAGGGCAATTAGATTGATGATAGAATGGAAAGTCTATTAAATGGAAATATTGAAAATAAAATTTGTAATTTCTAAATTTTGGAAATTTGAAGCAAGGGTAGTAATTATTGTAATAATTAAATGGGAGTCAACTAGAACTTAATAAACCTTAATGTATATTAATGAAATTGTGGCAATAGTGCAAAACTTTAATCATTTACCCATTCATTTATGCATTGAATTAGGTCTAAATAAAATAGCAACATTGGGCTGGTTATTAATAGCTTTTAAGTGAAATTAAAACGTTAATGATAACAAGTATTTTAAGAATTAACCATCTATTTAGTATATTAAATTATAACTAATAACCAATTGCAATAAATAAAAATAATTATTACATTTACGTTAATTGAAGTAATATTTGAAATTTATGTAAATTCCATTTATAATATAACTATTGGTTGATATAGCATTTGTAAATCAAGATATATTAATATGTAAATTTTAGTAATTGGGTTTATTCCAAATAGATGAAATTTAATAATTAGATATTATGTAAATATAAATTTAGATGGAATGTAGAGATACTTACGTAATAAAGTATGAATCCAATGGTAGTCTCATCTATTGGATACTAATAGATTGAGAAATTGAATGAAAATCAAATAAAAAGAAATTTTTGCAAATTTAATTTATAATCTGCGAATATAATGAAAATTGAAATTTAACGCTGAAATGAATAAAATTGTTAACTCTGAATTTACATCTAGATTTGGTTTAAATTTATGTGAAGGATTAAGAAAGTAAACGTGATAAAGATTGTCAATTTCATAATTTAAATAGGAAATTTGATTTAATTAATTTATTTTAAATTTATTTAATTAATATAAAAATAGCCATTTTGGCCACTGACTCGGATTTTGACGAAACCAGTTTCATCGGATCCATAACGGTGAATTATAATAATGTTTCAAGTTTTGTAGCAATCGGACTTGTCGTTTGATCGTACGGACTCGAAACGCCTTGAAATTTATGCAATTGAAATCAATTTGAAAATATTGATTTTTGCATAACTTCTTCATACGACACAATTTGAACCTGAAACATTTTCCATTGCGTTTAAAATATTTTAAACATCTATTTTGATATATGGGTTGACCCAATTTCGTTACGGAGTCGAAACGGGCTTTTGGGCCATTCATCGTTCAGTGCATTTATAGATCGGGTCCATCTATCCTATTTCGACTTTGCCTATATATATCCAGTTATAAACCCTAGCAGCCTCCATTCCTCATTCTATACGTGCTATTTCATTTGCTCTTCCTCATTTCCAATGGTTGCAAACCCTAATCTTTCCAATCAAATTTCAATTTTTTTTTTAAAAAAAGAGAATTTTTTTTTGCGGATCTGTAGCAACTTCGGGTCGCGCTTCGAGTTTCAGAGGCAAAAACGCTGCATCTACTTCGAGTCAGGAAGAAAACTACTCGGGTCTTCGGTTCGTTTTCGCAAAAACTCCAAGCAAGCACCAAGATTCTTAGGCGCCGGACCAGAGTTAAACCCGAAGTCAACTCAGCACCAGAATTTTCAAATCTTCATATTTTCATAACATTTGCATACGGACTCGGATTCATGCGCGGTTTGTTTTGCTGGGATCGTATTGAAATTCCGGACCTAATGACTCTGGTTTGGACGAATTATGAGACGGTCAAATTTTTGGGTTTAAATTGAATTTAAATTCAATTTAAATTCAAAAGGTGAGTGTTTTAACCCACTCACAACTTCTAAGATTTCTTATGTTTGATAAATTAAATTTTAATGTGATTTAAAATTTATCTATGATTGTTTGAGCATATATTTAATCATCATCTCAGTTAGATAGCATTTATTTAAATTAAATTGTTATTTAAATTTATTATTGCATATAATTTGACAGTTAAATTTATTTATTATTGCATATAAACTGCCAGTTAAATAGTTATTAATTTTTATTGAATATAAACTATTCGTTGATGCCTGTTATATTTTATATGCTTTATATTGATGTTTTGTTTAAATTGGATGATGATTGTAATAAATGGTTGTTTATTGATATTTGGATGAATGGATGCTATATTTGATATAAATTGCAAGTTATTATGCATTTTCATTCCATTCGAGATTGCGGTTTGAAATGATATATAACCGTAGACCTTTATTTTTAAAATTACGGATTGAAATGATAAATATCTGTATCACTTGACCATAGGATAGAAAATTATATACAGGCATCGTGGTCTATATATAAAATATTTTAAAGTGATTTTCTATGGGTTTTGGAAAATAAGTGTAACAACCCGGTATTCCATACCGAATAATTATCGTCATTGCACGATTTCTTTTCCTAGGTTAATTGCTGATGGATGTTTTTGATCGGTAGAAATTCTTTACAATTTTGATTGAAAGGGAATACGGGCTTTATAAATTTGAAAATCTTGGCCCATGCTTGATCTGTTGCCATGATAAGTGATAACCCATCCCCCTTTTTGTATCTGTTGATTCCAAAAACCCTAAACTAAAAAATCAAACGTTCGAAAGAAAACGAGATAAAGGCGGTCTCGTTCAAAAATTAGGGCTTTGGTTTCTCGTAGGCGATTGCCTTCGTTCTGCTCGATCGAGTGATGAAACGTGTTGCTTGCTCGACGAATCAAAGGTGAGTTGAAATCTCACATCTAATTCGCTCGTCACTGTTGCTTTTCGTTCGTTTTGGTTAATTTCGATCTATTGGTTTTGTTGCGAAAATTGATTTTTGTCAACTTCGACTTTGACCTTTTCTGATGATGTCGATTCCGCTGTGACCTTGCTTTGTTCACTGTGACTTTGGGTTCTTGATAGTGTTTGAACTTATTTTTGGTTGGCTTCGACATTTGAACTATTTGAATTTGGCACTGTCTCGTTTTGAACCTGCTGCTTCGATTTTTCTCTGTAGCATATTATGGTCTTGCATTTGATTTAGTGATGCATTCATGTCTGCTCTGTATCATTCTTGAAGTCTTCGTTTTACTGTATGCATCACTAGTCTTTCATTTGATCTGCTGTCATGGTTGCTGTGATGTTGTTTCTGGTTCTCGTTTCACTTGCATATTGTTGGTCGAAACTGGTCCTTGTATCAATGCTCTTCATTGCTGTTGTGTTGTTCCAGTTGAGTCTGCACATGTTTGGATTGCATATATGTACTGCCCTTGTACATGCTTCACTGCATCTTCTTCTACATGTTGCACTTGCAATGATGTTCTCCATTTCATGTTTGAATTCCTACATGTCTGCACTGATGTTCATCTGATCATGTTGCATATATCACTGAGTTGCCATTTCATTTGCTTGCACTACTTCATTTTGTATTCGTTTTGATCCACTTTGTCACTGCATATCTATATATGCTTGACCTGTTTCATTTAGTTGTACTGCCCTATGTTGTCACTTGATCTTGCTGTGACATTGTGACTTGTTGTTCTTCCTCTATTAAGAAGTATTGTTGCATTTGCATCATTTGTTGCCAGTTGCCTGCCTTCACCTATTGATCTTGTACATGTTCATAAGTCTGACTTTGATCTTGAGTCACTTGAACTTGACTTTGACATAACAACATGTTGCCTTGAATTTGTTGTCTCTGTTTATTGGGATTTTGAATTTGTAGTTCGGTCGACACTCGAATTTTGTTTGTTCATCAACATGTACACCACGTCGACAACATTTGGGGTCTGGTCATTTATGTAACCAGTCTGCACTTATATACTTCAAGGTGGGATTGCCACTGCCTATTTCAAATTGCATTTTGTTGTTCACTGCAACTTTGGTTTTGCATATTTAATATGCAGTCTTTGTAGTTCTATGTATTCACTTGCTTGAGTACTGGGTTTTAGTCACCTTGGTCTTAGTTGTTTTTGAGCTTGAGCTCACTGTGTTGTTTCGACCAGTCCACTTCTGATCTCACTGCATATGTTTTGAGTCACTGTTGCATACTTGTCCATTACACATGTTGGTTGCATCACTTGTTGTCATGCCCGTGCTCAATATTGTTTTTGTGTGTGGTCAGTTTCACTTGCTGTTGTGTTAGCTCGTTGGTTTAGAGTGGTTGACATTTTATAGTTCAGGTTGTACATACTTGCTTCCCTGACCTGTACTTCACCTTTGATATGTTGTTCATTGCCTCACTCATATTTGTATATAGGTGTAGCATGTCTTGAGTCTTTTTCTCAGGCCATTCTTTGGCCTCTGACATGGTTATTTCATTGAGCCTGTTATACTTCATATTGCCTTGAGTTGCATTGAATTTTTTTGAAGTACTGGAGTATTGCCTCAGCTTTGCGTGAGCTTGAATCTTCGAATTTGATTTACTGTAGCCTTGCCCTTGTGAACTTGTGGTGGCTACTGTTTGTTGCAGTTTGCCCTCGTATTCATTTGTGACTGCAGTCTAGTTACATGCAGTTTTGCCCTTGTTGGTTTGCATTGTAGTAATGCATTTGGGTCTGTTTTCAAATTCACTTGAGTTGAACCCGATTTCGGGGTTTGACCTTGTGATCATTTATGACTTTCACTGAGCTTTTGTGTATTTGTGCGATAGTGGCGAGGCAGTACACGCGTGCGTGTACTGCAGCCCTATCAAATTTGGCAGTTTTAATTGATGATTCGATTTGTTGAATTGTTTCGTTGGTTCAATTCAGTATTTTGAAGTTGTATTCTGATTGGGATTTACTGATTTGTTGTTTAACACTGTTTAGTGTTATATCTGCCGTTATCTGATTCTCTTATCGAGAGGTTGGATATACGAGATTTCCGTGACTTTCGTTTATCTGATTATTTGATTATTATTGCTTCTATGCACTGATAGCTGAGTTTGAATTTGACTGACCCGTGTATTATTTTCTTTTGAATGTAATACTCGGGTCAGACCCGAGTATTTACAGGTTGTAGATTTTTAGCTTTGGGTTGCTGCTAGAGCTATGAAGACTTTTCATATCATTTGAAGCATTTTGCGTCTTTTTGTTGTAGTCAGTGTACTGATTAGGATGATGTGTATTCATGTACATTAGTTGATAATGTATTTGTATATATAACTTCCAGAGTCGACAGTTGTAGTTGTATCATATGTATTGTGTCAAATGTATTGTAACTGACATCACTTATTATATATATATGAGACTTTTTGTTCCATCTGTATTCCGCATTTATGTTATCTGTGTTATTTTTATATTTATTGTCCTAAACTAATATAGCCACTGTGTAGTAGCTTTGAGTTTGTATCGATATGTCGGATTTCCTCCTTAAAATAGAAATGCATGTTATACTATCTGACATATCGGTGCTCGCACAAAGCAATTACACGGATGGTCGCTCCTCAACAGCCTTATTCTCCATGCTAGTTGACAGCATTACACCGTAGTGTTCTTGGCTAGCGTGGGCATAGAGGTGGGGCGTCACAATAAGGGTTTATATATATACTAATTTTGATATTATATAAATATTATTTTATATATGGTTAAATTCTAAAATTTAAGCTAAGTAAAATTTGATGATGTTTTAAGTTTGATTTACGAATATTTCAAGTTTGAGCTTTATTTAAGTGATATTGAATTTATTAAATAAATATTTCTAAACTAAATAATAGTAAATTGAATTAAGGTATATATAAGATTTTCAGATTTGGTTGGGAATTTTGGAATATTTAAAGTCTTGAAATATATCAAAATTGAAATGTTTTATTGAAATTAAGATATTATTGTTTTCAAAGTATTGGTTTTTGAAATTGTTATAACTTTGAAAGTAATATGGTTTGGAAAATGAATTTATTTGAAATAGAATTTATTTAAGAATTATCTGCGAATATATGGATTTGAAACCTATTGAAATTGAAAATTTCGAAATATGACTTCAAAATTTGGTTTGGGTTTAAGATGATTTAAAAGAATATTTCAAGTTATCTAAATTTGAGAAAGATTAGTGATTGGAAATTTGGTTTTATTTAAATGAGATATTATTGAATTGTTTTGGAAATGAAAATGATATATTATTGAATTGGGTTTTGAAATGGAAATAATACATTGATAATTTGGGTTTGAAATAGTAATAATATTTTGGTTTAAAGTATATACTATTTTGAAGTAAAGGATATGTTTTGAAATGGAAATAATATTTTGGTTTTTGAAGTATATACTATTTTGAAATAAAGAATATGTTTTGAAAGAGCAATGATTGTGTTTTTAAAAGTATATATATTTTTAAATGACCACGGTGTTATAATAACGTTTGGTTGTTAAAGAGACCGGGATCGGATATGGACATACTCTCTGTCGATACCGAAAACCACTTTGACAACTGTGTACGCGGTGGAGTTTCTAGAATGAAGTAGGATGGTGGCGACGATCCTAAGATATATACGTGGATCCAACTCCCGTTAGTTGGCATAATGTAACAACCCTGTATTTTTCAAATATTTTTAAATTGATTTTTCCAGATTCAAAAGCTTTATTTATGAAAAAGAATAAATTTTGTTATTTTAAGTATAAACTTTGATTTTGATGTGGATTAGAATTCCAAATATGACTAAATTTAATATTTCCAGAAAATGTGAATTTTGGTCAAATAGTCAAACTTTGACTTTTAAATTTAAATTTTAAATATTTGAAATTATAAAGTTTATCTTTTATTATGAAAATAGATTTAATAACATGAATATTGCTTTTCGTTTCGTTGAAAACGGAGTTAAAATGTAAAAGTTATGTACATTTCAATTTTGAGTATAAACTGTTTATTTAACAATTTTGTCTATTTTAAATTGTATAAATTACTTTTTCTTTGTTATATTTTTTTTATATGTGTCAATATGTTAATTTATGTATATTTTCATCTCTAAATATTTTCAAAAATAATAATAGATTTTTTCCAAAATTTACTATGATGATTTCCTATTTTTAAAGGCTGTTTTCCTATTTTCTACTATTTTCTTCATTAGAAATTATATGTAAATTAAATTTTAAATGTTTATTTTGTGAATATATTTTTATTTTATGTTATTATTTATGTTTAAAAATATATTACAAGGTCATGTGAATTTTCTAAAAATTTATTCTATTCAATTCCAAATTTTCTAGACTAGTTTACTATTTTAGCTATTTTCTTAATTTAACTTTATATAATTGATAAATATTTATATAAAATATTATATTTTGATAAAATTTCGAAATTTTATCTGGGATTATTATTATTTCCAGAAATATAAAGTTATATAATTAAAATAAGGAAATATGAAAGGTTTTAAACTATTGAAACTCCTAAGTCTTTTCCTCTTCCGCCTTTTCATTTCCTTGGCTTTTCATTTTCTCCTTGATAGCCGTACATTTCCCATTGCCTTTCCCGTGAAAATACTTCTCATCCTCTTCAACTCACGGCTATTTCTCATTTGAGAAAAAAATTTCCAAGTTAATGGCTTCTCTTTATTCTTTTCTACCTTCCTTCCTTGAATTTGCCTTGTTTTCTGCTTAAATTTGCCTTGACTTCACATATGATTCTCGGCCTACCACCTCCACCATCGGCTCCACCATCTCCTCCACCATCTACAGCAGCAAACATCTCCCCCTCCTCTGACCATGACAAGCCTTGCCATCCAATTGAAACCATCACCACCAAAACAAGGCTAGCCTAGCCTATACTCCACTATTACCTTCATAGTTGCCTTTGGCCACTCCTTAGCCACCACCACCATCATCTACATCACTTCTGGCTGCCACAAGACCACTGACCAGATCTGGAACCCCCTTTGGCCGAGCTCCAATTGACCTAAGCCGAGCCAAAAAGTTAAACAACTTGCCTCTTTTGCATTGTCTTTGGTATGCTTCATGTTAGCACCACTACACCTTCATCTCCATTTGTTTTGATGCCATTACCTAACCCAGACCTGACCTATATGGTGCCAAACCTGAGCTTAACACATCATTGGCTGAGCCCATGATCCACCTTGGTCGAGCATTCGAATGGTAAAGACAAGGTCTTGTCTTTATTGCCTTGTATTTCAACTTGTTTCTATATAATTCTGTGTTGAATATTCATATGTTATATTGTCTTGTTTTGGGTTGTTTACAAGATAAATATCAAGGCTCTCCATTTATTCAAATCAAGAGTCATGCTATATCGTTCTTGTTGTGCTTTCTGGAATCTATTCTGTGTGTTTTGATCGCTGATCTCCAGCTTTAACAGGTGAGTTATTCTCACCAGACAATATGTACCTATATAACTAGTAAATTGACACCCTACGAATCTGTAGAAATATATTATCATGTTATATATGCTTATATTATTATCATATGATGTTCACACCTGTTATATCATATGTTACTGTTATTTAATGTTATTCTGTTATTTATATCTGTTATCACCATTGCAAGTTCCCTGTAGACTAGAATCACTATGGGTTGAAATGATACATACCCGAACGGACTTTAGAATAGGGAAAAATCGTTATGGGCTGAAATGATAGGCCTGAACGATTTTTATTTAATTTATTTTAACTTGGGATTGCGGGTTTGAAATGATAGAACCCGGATTTTTCTTTTTTAACTGCGGATTGAAATGATACATATCTGTATCACTTGACCTAGGTTAGAAAATTTTATACAGGCCCGTGGTTATTTTATAAAGTGTTTTGGATATTTTTAAGTATTTTAAAAATTATAAATTTATGAAATTTGATTTAAATAGATTTTGAAATGTTTTAAAATAAAGAAATTATGATTTTTTTCTATGTGTTAAAATGTAATTAATGAATGGTTTAATTGGATTTTTGAAATATAACTTAAGTTGGAAATTTGGAATTTTGGTTAAAAATGATATTTAAGTTATATAAATAAAATGGATATTAAATTTTATTTGGAAATGGTAAATATGATAATTTGATTAAATTTGAATTTAAGTGATTTATTAAAGTATTATTGATTTTTCTTTGAATTTAAGTGGTTAAATAAATGAATGTTTAAAAGTGATCTTTTAAAATATAACTTGACTAGGAAATGTGAAATTTGGTTTTAATTAAAGGTTTAAGTTAATTAAATGAAATTGGAAATTTTGTTAAATTGTGAAATGGTAATTTAAATTTGAAGTGTTAAGTCTATTTGTTGAAATGTGAAGAATTGGAACTTTTACACTTAAACTTATTAAGTAAATTGTTGAAAATTGGATTAAATTATAAGAAATTTATTGTGAAAAAGATATATGTTAAATGATATGTAAATGAACATTTTAAACGTTAAAATATGATTTTTTAAATGTTTATGTGTTTTAAATTGAAGTTATTTAATTGTTGGAAATACACTAACACCTGAAATCTACTTTTAATAGCATTCAGAAATGCTATAGATTCTGTTTTGAACTAAAATTGTGTAAAAAGAGCTATTACAGCATTTCTGAAATGTTGTAGTTGCTGTAGTGGAACTTATAGGCTAATATTGAACTCAGGCCTATTATAGCATTCTCTGGAAATGCTATAATGGTCTGCAGTCTTTGCTGAAACCAAATTTAACCCTTGTTTTGAAATCTGAACTACCGCAGCACTTCTGAAATGCTGTCTTTTCTGTTTTGAACTATAATTCAACTAAAACTGAGTTTTAACAGCAGTTTTAAGTGTTGTCTTTGCTGAATTAAAAATATTTTCA
Source organism: Allium fistulosum (assembly GCA_030737815.1). Classification (NCBI taxonomy): domain Eukaryota; kingdom Viridiplantae; phylum Streptophyta; class Magnoliopsida; order Asparagales; family Amaryllidaceae; genus Allium; species Allium fistulosum. The sequence goes on along the minus strand of CM060904.1, from coordinate 76,131,526 downwards.
AATATAACTTATAGCAGTTGTTTTTAAATGCTGTGAAATGCTGAAATTTTAATAATTAGGGTTTTTGACTTAGTAAACGAACTCATAATGGTTTGAAACTTTGAAAATTGAGTACTTGATTTGAAAATATAATAATTACACTTTTAAAAGGTTTAAATGAATTATTTTGATTGGAATATAAACTATTTAAAGGTGATTTGAAATGATAGTAAATGAACGATATCTTTGAATTTAAAAGGTATTTAAAGTTGAATATTTGGATTTGAACTGATAAGATATTTTATTTTATTAAAATGATTTGAAATGAAGTTTTGTAAGGATATGATATTTTATTATATTAAAATGATTTGAAATGAAGTTTTGAAATGATATGAAAATTTAAATATATGGAAATGGTTTGGAATTGATTTAATCTTTATTTTGATAAAGATATGGTTTGAAATGATATTTTATTTTGAAGTAAAGTATTGTTTTTAAAAGTTATAACCACGGGTTATAATAACGATTGGTTGGCAAAGAGACCGGGATCGGATATGGACATACTCTCTGTCGATACCGAAAACCACTTTGACAACCGTGTACGCGGTGGAGATTCCAGAATGAAGTAGGATGGTGGCGACGTTCTTAAGGTATGTTACGTGGACCCAACTCCCGTGAGTTGGCACAAGGTAGCTAAAACAGAAGCGATCTCGGACCAGTGAGGTAGCACCTCTTCTCGGACACATTTCTTCGATATTATACTCTTACTTGTGATTGATTAGATGGCCATCCTCCGATTTGGGAGTGTTGTTCGAGGTGGAACGGTAGTGGCTGCTATGCGTATCCATCAGTCCGTGTACGTAATTGGTATATCTACCCTGGCATTGCCTAGCTGTGCCGTGTCACCTACCATATCGAGCTTTACTACGATTATGATTTTAAGATCCGACCGCGTTAAGGTTCTCCATCCCCTTAACGCTATTTTCTATATAATTATACTTTACTTATTTAGACACTATTATAATATCGAATATTACTACATAGTAGACAGTTTAACAGATCCTTAGAGGATGGGCAGTCCCAAGCATCTTCTAAGTTACTTGTACCTTTATTACAGTTCACTTGAGTTGGTTTACATTATATAAGTATATATTGTCCTGACTCGAGTGTTTTGTGTTTTGCTTTACGCTCAGGTCAGCCTGAGTTATTCACAGATTTGGATTTCCACTCTCTTGGAGATTTAAATCGCTGGAGATTATCTGCTTGTCATGTCCTATCTATTTCAATTCCGTTGTTCTACTCAGCTTGTACTTGGTTATTTTATTGAGACTTTTGTTATACTCTATTTCTTCTGTTGTATCTTATGTAACTCTGACATATTTAGATAGTAGCTTCATGAACTACTATTTCTTTTACTTTCGCTGCATTATTTTACTCTGTGTCTGTGATTATATTTATTTACTGTATATTCTGAGATTTGCCAAATTTTATTTACAACGCAGTATTTTGAGCAATTCAACTCCGGCATGAGTGTCTGCCTATACACTTATAATGGATGCGAATGGTTGAAAATATCGGGTCGTTACAGTTGGTATCAGAGCTTTGGCTTTGAGGCAAAACTCAGCATATGGAGTAGATTTATTTACAGAATCACTTTCGTTCGAGTTTGAATCTCTTCCTTTTGATTCGATTTCCTTTGAATTTTGGAACGTTTCCTGCGGTTCCAAAATTCATTCGTGTCCCTCACTATTCATCATCTTTTGATTCTAGAGTATCCCATGACTCCACTTCGAATGATCTTTATAGTGAATTGGCAGTCTCGCCAATATTCTAATTTTCTTGTAAAAGGGTGAAAATCCTTTACAGTCAGCATCGATTCACCAGAGATTTTTATTTATCCTTGGTTTAGATGCTAATATCTTTTATTATTCCAAACTCTATCTCTTGAGATCGAACGTAGATTTATCCCAGAAAAATCCACATCGATCTTATTCTTTAAGTCACGGTTGACCCGGTTAAGGTTGTCCGCGATTTATCTAAGCTTACCCATCTCTCTACTCTGTTTAACCATCTTGTCTTTTGTTTCTAAACTATCTCCAAACATTTTGAATTGTACCTGTAAATCTATGTTTTGTTTTATATATGGTGTTGTTTGAGTTGTTGATGTTGATTTGGATTTCCGATCGATTCGTCTGATCAACGCTATCGATAGGATTTCTAAAACACTTTGACAGAACAAACTGACACAATATTATTTTAAATTTGGTTAATGAAATAAATTTTTTGATATATTAGTAAATTTATGGAACTTAATAAATTGATTTAAATTGATAATTTGAAATGATAATACTTGATTTATCATTTATTGTTCTACAAATGAATTTATAAATAGTTGTTTATAAATTGATTTGGGAACTGAAATGAATTTGAATCAAGAATTTGAGAATTCAAGTTTCTGATGGTTTCAAACCTTGTGTTTTCAAGTTTTAAAAGGATATATTATTTAAAGTATTTCGAATAGAAATTTTGTTTTCAAAGAATTTTAAAAGGTTTAAAATTTAGTGCTCTTCTCTTTGTCGCTGGAAAATAATTTCGATGATGACCGCAGCATCATCGACGTTTATTTTCGAGTTTCGAAGTGAAGAGACCGTTCTGTTGTCTTGCTACAGCTTGGTTTTGGGAAATTTAATTGATTTGAATTTCTAAAATATGACTGAATTTATAATATATATATATATATATATATATGATTTAAATTTGATTTGACATATTAAATACATATATTTATTTATCTCTTCATGGTTTGAAGGGAATCAGAAATTTAATTCTTACATTTTATCTTAAAGAAATTTCAGTTATAAAAAGAAAATTAAAATTTTCGAATAAATGATTAAAACTTGAGATAATTGAATTGGAAAGTTTTATTTGTATAACACAATTTCATTCCAAGATAACTTACCTAAATTACACAGAAGTTGAATATGGAATTGGATAATATACAATATAAAAAAGATTTTTATAAATAAAATTTGAGTGGTTATAATACATGTTATACACTTAAATTTTAGTTATAAAAGATTAACAGAGGTAAATAGTGAAAAAGGAATTTAAAGAGATTTTATTTAAATAACTTAATAATCAAATTTGATTTAATATGGAACCTTAAGTCTAACCTAGGAATTTTAATAAAGGTTATTTCCTGAAATGAATATGTTGTATAATAAATAATGTATCTTTGAATAGATAAAATAAAATACATACGAATTGGACTTTTGGTAATAAAGTTTATTAAACTTGAATTCATAGTTTAATTGATGTCTAAATGAATAAATGTGTAAAGAAATTTGATTGTTATATTTGCTATATAAATATTTTATTTATGAAATTGATATGTCTTGAAAAATGAATAATTATGATTTAAATAGTTAAAATGTATTTTAACATCACTAAACTTGATAATTGAGAATTTGGTTTTCAAATGGAAATTTTAAGTGTAACTTATTAAAGGAATATCTAGTTATGGAATGGGTATTTTAAATAAAGTGTTAGGTTATGTGTTAAATTTAGAGCTAAGTAAAATAGTGAGCTTTTGACTTAATAAACGAAGTATAGTTTAATTTGGATATTCCATTCATAGAAGTTTGTTTTAATAAGTCATAAGTTAAATGATATCCAAATGAATATTTCTGATATTAAACTGATTTGAAATATTAATATATATACTGTAGCATTTTATAAGTGCTGCTATTTTGAAAATACAATGTTTTGGAAATTTTATAATTGAATGAACTTAGAAATGTTACAACTTTAAAATGAATATTATTTGACCTTGAATTAAAATGGTTTAAATGAAGATTATTTTTAAAAAGGTGTTATGATTTTCTAAGTGTTATGTTTTTTTAAGAATAACATTTCCAAAGTGTTATGATTTTTAGTAGTATGATTTCCAAATGATAAACACCTCTAAATTGTTATGATTTCAAAGTATTCTGATTTCAAAGCATTATGGTTTCAAAATTATTATCTTATTTTGTTTTTCAAACCATCTTTTGGTTGTCCTTATTTCCCTTATCTTGTTACAGAATGGGAAGGCTATTGCTTATACCAGTCTATTTAGAAATCTTTCTGTAATCTATGATAATCTTTGTTACTCATCTGGATCTGAGCACTGTTTTTCCATTCATAGACTGTCGGTCAAGTGAAAGGGAGATTCAGACTCTAGAGGATCTTTTTCGTGCTTATATTCTTGATTTGATCACCTCCATCTTGTTAAACTTACCTATAACAATAGTTATCAGGTGTAATTCCAATCTTCTTATCATCTTATTTTAATATTATTTCATTCTATCTTTTTCTATGCTTTCCCGTACCTCGTTCCTTTTCGGGGACGAAAAGTTTTGAGTGGGGGAGAGTGTAACAACCCTGTATTTTTCAAATATTTTTAAATTGATTTTTCCAGATTCAAAAGCTTTATTTATGAAAAAGAATAAATTTTGTTATTTTAAGTATAAACTTTGATTTTGATGTGGATTAGAATTCCAAATATGACTAAATTTAATATTTCCAGAAAATGTGAATTTTGGTCAAATAGTCAAACTTTGACTTTTAAATTTAAATTTTAAATATTTGAAATTATAAATTTTATCTTTTATTATGAAAATAGATTTAATAACATGAATATTGCTTTTCGTTTCGTTGAAAACGGAGTTAAAATGTAAAAGTTATGTACATTTCAATTTTGAGTATAAACTGTTTATTTAACAATTTTGTCTATTTTAAATTGTATAAATTACTTTTTCTTTGTTATATTTTTTTTTATATGTGTCAATATGTTAATTTATGTATATTTTCATCTCTAAATATTTTCAAAAATAATAATAGAATTTTTCCAAAATTTACTATGATGATTTTCTATTTTTAAAGGCTGTTTTCCTATTTTCTGCTATTTTCTTCATTAGAAATTATATGTAAATTAAATTTTAAATGTTTATTTTGTGAATATATTTTTATTTTATGTTATTATTTATGTTTAAAAATATATTACAAGCTCATGTGAATTTTCTAAAAATTTATTCTATTCAATTCCAAATTTTCTAGACTAGTTTACTATTTTAGCTATTTTCTTAATTTAACTTTATATAATTGATAAATATTTATATAAATTATTATATTTTGATAAAATTTCGAAATTTTATCTGGGATTATTATTATTTCCAGAAATATAAAGTTATATAATTAAAATAAGGAAATATGAAAGGTTTTAAACTATTGAAACTCCTAAGTCTTTTCCTCTTCCGCCTTTTCATTTCCTTGGCTTTTCATTTTCTCCTTGATAGCCGTACATTTCCCATTGCCTTTCACTGAAAATACTTCTCATCCTCTTCCACTCACAGCTATTTCTCATTTGAGAAAAAAATTTCCTAGTTAATGGCTTCTCTTTATTCTTTTCTACCTTCCTTCCTTGAATTTGCCTTGTTTTCTGCTTAAATTTGCCTTGACTTCACATATGATTCTCGGCCTACCACCTCCACCATCGGCTCCACCATCTCCTCCACCATCTACAGCAGCAAACATCTCCCCCTCCTCTGACCATGACAAGCCTTGCCATCCAATTGAAACCATCACCACAAAAACATTGTAAAGCTTTGCCAAACTTCACCAAAACAAGGCTAGCCTAGCCTATACTCCACTATTACCTTCATAGTTGCCTTTGGCCACTCCTTAGCCACCACCACCATCATCTACATCACTTCTGGCTGCCACATGACCACTGACCAGATCTGAAACCCCCTATGGCCGAGCTCCAATTGACCTAAGCCGAGCCAAAAAGTTAAACAACTTGCCTCTTTTGCATTGTCTTTGGTATGCTTCATGTTAGCACCACTACACCTTCATCTCCATTTGTTTTGATGCCATTACCTGACCCAAACCTGACCTATATGGTACCAAACCTGAGATTAACACATCATTGGCTGAGCCCATGATCCACCTTGGTCGAGCATTCGAATGGTAAAGACAAGGTCTTGTCTTTATTGCCTTGTATTTCAACTTGTTTCTATATAATTCTGTGTTGAATATTCATATGTTATATTGTCTTGTTTTGGGTTGTTTACAAGATAAATATCAAGGCTCTCCATTTATTCAAATCAAGAGTCATGCTATATCATGCTTGTTGTGCTTTCTGGAATCTATTCTGTGTGTTTTGATCGCTAATCTCCAGCTTTAACAGGTGAGTTATTCTCACCAGACAATATGTACCTATATAACTAGTAAATTGACACCCTGCGAATCTGTAGAAATATATTATCATGTTATATAGGCTTATATTATTATCATATGATGTTCACACCTGTTATTACACCTGTTATATCATATGTTACTGTTATTTAATGTTATTCTGTTATTTATATCTGTTATCACCATTGAAAGTTCCTTGTAGACTAGAATCACTATGGGTTGAAATGATACATACCCGAACGGACTTTAGAATAGGGAAAAATCGTTATGGGCTGAAATGATAGGCCTGAACAATTTTTATTTAATTTATTTTAACTTGGGATTGCGGGTTTGAAATGATAGAACCCGGATTTTTCTTTTTTAACTGCGGATTGAAATGATACATATCCGTATCACTTGACCTAGGTTAGAAAATTTTATACAGGCCCGTGGTTATTTTATAAAGTGTTTTGGATATTTTTAAGTATTTTAAAAATTATAAATTTATGAAATTTGATTTAAATAGATTTTGAAATATTTTAAAATAAAGAAATTATGATTTTTTTCTATGTGTTAAAAATGTAATTAATGAATGGTTTAACTGGATTTTTGAAATATAACTTAAGTTGGAAATTTGGAATTTTGGTTAAAAATGATATTTAAGTTATATAAATAAAATGGATATTAAATTTTATTTGGAAATGGTAAATATGATAATTTGATTAAATTTGAATTTAAGTGATTTTTTAAAGTATTATTGATTTTTCTATGAATTTAAGTGGTTAAATAAATGAATGTTTAAAAGTGATCTTTTAAAATATAACTTGACTAGGAAATGTGAAATTTGGTTTTAATTAAAGGTTTAAGTTAATAAAATAAAATTGGAAATTTTGTTAAATTGTGAAATGGTAATTTAAATTTGAAGTGTTAAGTCTATTTGTTGAAATGTGAAGAATTGGAACTTTTACACTTAAACTTATTAAGTAAATTGTTGAAAATTGGATTAAATTATAAGAAATTTATTGTGAAAAAGATATATGTTAAATGATATGTAAATGAACATTTTAAACGTTAAAATATGATTTTTTAAATGTTTATGTGTTTTAAATTGAAGTTATTTAATTGCTGGAAATACACTAACACCTGAAATCTACTTTTAATAGCATTCAGAAATGCTATAGATTCTGTTTTGAACTAAAATTATGTAAAAAGAGCTATTACAGCATTTCTAAAAAGAGCTTTACTACGATTATGATTTTAAGATCCGACCGCGTTAAGGTTCTCCATCCCCTTAACGCTATTTTCTATATGATTATACTTTACTTATTTAGACACTATTATAATATCGAATATTACTACATAGTAGATAGTTTAACGGATCCTTAGAGGATGGGCAGTCCCAAGCATCTTCTTAGTTACTTGTACCTTTATTATAGTTCACTTGAGTTGGTTTACATTATATAAGTATATATTGTCCTGACTCGAGTGTTTTGTGTTTTGCTTTACGCTCGGGTCAGCCTGAGTTATTCACAGATTTGGATTTCCACTCTCTTGGAGATTTAAATCGCTGGAAATTATCTGCTTGTCATGTCCTATCTATTTCAATTCCGTTGTTCTACTCAGCTTGTACTTGGTTATTTTATTGAGACTTTTGCTGTACTCTATTTCTTCTGTTGTATCTTATGTAACTCTGACATATTTAGATAGTAGCTTCATGAACTACTATTTCTTTTACTTTCGCTGCATTATTTTACTCTGTGTTTGTGATCTGTGATTATATTTATTTACTGTATATTCTGAGATTTGCCAAATTTTATTTACAACGCGGTATTTTGAGCAATTCAACTCCGGCATGAGTGTCTGCATATACACTTATAATGGATGCGAATGGTTGAAAATATCGGGTCGTTACACATAAGGTGGCTAAAACAGGAGCGATCGACGGGCCAAGGAGGTAGCACCTCTGATCGGACACACTTCTTCGATACCATTCTATTACTTGTGATTGATCTGGTGGCCACCCTTGATTTGGGAGTGTTGTTCGAGGTGGGCGGTAGTGGCTGCTATGCGTCACCACCAGTCCGGATGCGTAATTGGTATATCTACCCTGGCATTGCCTTGTGTGCCGTGTCACCTACCATATCGAACCCACTACGATTTTGGTTTAAAGATCCGACCACGTTAAGGTTCACCATCCCCTTAACGCTATTTTCTATATGATTATACTTTACTGATTAGACACTACTGTATATAGCGAATATTACTACCTAGTAGATAGTTTAACGGATCCTTAAGAGATGTGAATCCCGAACATTTCTTAAGTTAATACACTCACGTTAGACACTGGATAGGAGATGTCAAACCCCGTAAACATCTCTGACGCCGTTTACACTCATATTTATTTCATTGATTTAACTTAAATAAGATCTTTTAGTTCTGACTCGAGTGTTTTGTCTTTTCAATTCGCTCGGGTCAGCCTGAGCATTTCAGGATTTGAAGGCCTTATTTCTGAAGGACGAAGACGAAGATTTTATTATTACTATTTGTTATATATTCTACTACACCATTGTATTCCGCTGCATAATTATCATTCTCTGGTATGTGTAACTCTGATATGTATTGTATAAGTATAATCAAATGTTTTGTAAAACAGCTTCATGAACTGTTATTTGATTATTATATTTTATCGTTCCGCTACAAGATTCTATTTTGTTTCTTTTATTTCTCCACTTTTTCTTATTTACCCCATAACAATCCACCCTTCTGTATGGTTTAAGTTGGCATGTGTGTCTGCTTAAGCATACAAAAAGGTGGGGCGTTACAAAATGCAGTTATAGGTTTTTTCTGTAGGGTTAAAAAAACACTACCATAAGTCTTCATTTTTTGGTTTATACCATTTCCAGCAATCGCTTATATACTATTCATATTAAAACGAATGATCAATTGCATAATTTTCATATATTCAAACAAACAATTAAATCACATAATTAGCATATACAAACAATCAATCATATGATCATCATATTCAAATAATTGCAAAAACATGCTAATCTCACAATCAAATATAATATCCATAATCAATTCGATAGTAGTTTTTCAACAAATTAAGTCACATACTACAAGCATTCACAAACAAGTTTCCACAAATGGTACTAACAAAATACGACAACTTATATAACAATTAAATTCATGTTCGTTGCTTGATTACCATTAGTTCTTTGTTGTCGACAGTCTTCGCTTCGAAATAGCTAATTACCTGCAAACGAGTTTAACAATCAACAATATATATATATGTATATATATATATATATGTATATATGAAAATCATGTAATCTATAACTCGATATTCTATATTAACACATATTAACAAAAATTGTTCTATTTTTATATGCATCCTATATAGTTCCCCAACGAATACACAATTTTCAATTTACACAGATATTCAGATCAAAACTGGGTTAGAAGTCTGACTGGATTTCATTCTATGTGCAGATTGTGTATTCAGTACTATGGGAAGATTGTGTATTCAGTACTATGGTTAAGTTAAATCTTATAAAATATGAAAAAGTATCTGGAACGTCCGTAATCCATCGATGATGCATCCATCCACTAATTGAAATGTACAATTTTCTTTACCCTTGTCGTTTTCTATCAATTGGGTTCTCTAAAACAAAAATATTCCCTAAATTCACATTGTCGTAACTGTATTAGGCAACAACTGTAGTGTCAGTTACTTCCATTTATTTGTGTTAGCCCTCTTGTATTACTACATTTGTGTAATACATGTGCAATGACATAACGATTAATCTGAGTAGACAGTTTTAGGAAAAATGGTTTATTTAAGTTTTAGTTTCAAGTGTATCAATTGTTGTGGCTTTGCAGATAAACACGTTTACCATAGAGGATATGTACTGAAATGTTGTGGCTTTGCAGATAAAAACTTAAATGTTGTGATACAGATTTTTTTTAATACCCGAATAAACAGAACTAAAAATTAATGTTGAGATATGATGTACTGAAAAATAATACTTACTGGAACTACCTTGCACTGTCGAACCGAACTACCTTGCAACATCATCAACAGCCCGAACCATCCATCAACCTCCTCCATAACCACTGTCTCTCTGCTACACCAAACACTCACCAAAAATCACTCTCAACACAACCAGCCTCTGCCATATACCCAAACTTCTCCTCGGCCTTGAAATTACTCACACCAACCTTCTAACCCTACAACCACAAACACTGCAACATCATCTACACACTATCCACAGCGAGCATGGAAACCTAGGACTAATTCAGAGACATTAAAGACATATAATACTATAAATGGATCACACAACTCGATACCTAAGACCTCATCCAATTCCACTACACCACAGACAAACAAGGATCAAGGCAATAAGGACTCAGAGCACACAAGTCAGACTAAGGCACAGATTATCATAGAACACTCTAAAGGAAAGCAACAACATCATGATATTAATATCACTACTGATAATAAGTTTGACGTACTTATCTCAGATGAAGAGCAGGACCAGGAAGAACATCTAGAGCACGTAGCCATGAAGAACTTAGTCCTACATAAGAAGAATTCAATGAGTCAGATTTTGTTGAACATGTTGCCAATAATATACAGGATGAGGGGGATGAACCCACATATGAAGACAAATTTGCTATCTTTGTATCCCCTAATCCTGAGTATGAGCAGGAGGTGTTAAAAGAATCCAACAGACCACAACCCCAACCAGATCACCCTAAAAGATGTACCAGGGCTTGAAAAAGTGGTAAATGACTTTTATTTTGTGGAATGCCAAGGGGATAAACACTGATCTTAAGATGGATCAAATTTTATCCTACCTGCAATACTGATACACCAAAATTTGTTGGTTTATTGGAAAATAAACTGCCTACACAAAGAATTCCTAATCTACTTACTAAACTTGACAAAAATTGGGTTAGCCTTCACAATAATTAATATGGCTCTAAAGGTAGGATTATGCTTTTATGGGACAAAAATGCTTGGAAATAAACCCCATCCAAGTAAGCACACAACATCTTACTTGTAATATCACTAATATGGGAGGTTTCTCTATGTATCTACATGCGAGTAATCTGTTTTTAGACAACGAATAACTTTGGTAATAACTCTCTCAATTGGCATGTGTTATAAACAAAGCTTGGTTGCTAGCCAGGGAATTTAATAATGTATTGAACTCAAAGGACAACAAAAGGGGATTGCCAGTCCCTTTTTCTCATCTCATAGGGTTTTCTAACTTCTTATTCACATATGGCCTCGCTGAAGTTAACATACAAGACATCAACTTTACCTAGAGAAGGAGAGGTATTACTACCCATATATAGATAAAGTGTTAATAAAAAACACTTTGTTACAACACGTCCCAACATTGATTGTCACTGTCAATACATCACATTTGAGTGACCGTACCACCATCATCATCAAACTTTTCGCATACACACACACTATTCAACAAAAAGGGACACCTTTCAGATATAACAACAGTTGGCACTTAACTACTGGATATGAAGACCAGGTAGTATCTATGATATTAGATTTGGCTTGGGGTACACCAGTGCAGCAAACTATGATCAAACATAGATGAATTAAACAAAATCTTAAAACTTGGAACAAAACCAGAGGAGAAGGGAGAGATGTAATGACAAATCAGGAAGCAGAATTTATCCAAAAACGTCTAGATGCAGACAACAACCTTGAGCATGTGTCACTTTATGACGACATGGTGACAACATGCATTAAACTGAGCAGAAAATGCATGAAAAATACATAGAAGCAAAACAAAAATAAAAAATCACTTGGCTTACTAAAGGCGACACTAACTTCAAATTTTTTTATGTCGGGATGAGCATGAGGAGACATAGAAACAATATTAAATCCCTATATGATGCTAATTGCCAACTGATATATGATACAACACAAATACAAGACCAGGCAGTGCAACACTACCCTGAACTGTTCAATGGTGCTCAAGAAGATGCCACAATATATGAGAATATATAAAGTAGAAAAGTATTAAATGAGCAAGGCAGAGCCAATCTACTACTTCTTGTTTCTTAATAGGAAATTCATGATGCATTGTAACTAATTTTCCCCTCCTATTATTAGAGGCATTATAACTTACTTTTGTGCCTCTATTTGAACTAATGGAGGCATTTTTAGCTGTTTCTACTATCTTTATTTGTGAGATGACACTATAATAGCATGAACAAAATAGTTATATATATTACAACACCAAATCACATACTTGAGTAATATCCGTAATATTTGGAGTCATCTTTGCCCAAATAGTTACGGTGGCATTTTCTTTTTCACTAACCCACCCACAAACCTCCTTTAAAAATGGAGTATTTTCATATTTTGCACATTCTTCAAATGTTCTTAACTAGTGCATTTCTACCGCTTTACATGAGGATTCTTCAACGGATTCACTTGCTACTCTTAGACCACTCCAAGGTACTTCGCTAACGGCCCACATTGCAAATTATAGACTTTCACTTTGGACGACTCTCAAAGTGAATTCTCAAGCACATTTTCAACTAATTTTCTTTGTGCTTCATACACGAATTTTGGGTATAACGGTTCGGTTCTACTTCCAAACCGAGTTTTAAGGTTCTGGTTTTAATTGACATCAGATCAAATTATGAAAAACGAACATCTTATCTAGATCAATAAACATTTATCATACCTCAAAGTGGGTATTATATACCTTTATTGGATTTTAGGGGCCTTCCCTACTTACTACGAGTAAGTATTTAAACGGTCCCTCGATTATGAAAAACTTAAGTTATACCAGCAACAAAAGTAGTTAAAATGATCATCATGCGCGATAATAGGGCTTTAACATAAATAGACTAATTTTTAATTGTCAATTTCCAATCAACCCACTAATTATCAAATTAAAAAAATGAATCCGTCAACACCTACCTACAAGGAGAAAAGATAATCAAAGTTCCAAAGCATGTACAAATCATACCTATTCCATGAGAAATTCTACTTTCAGCATCTTGGAAGTGCTCTTAACCATTAAGAATATCCATATGTTTCCACAACATATTCTTCCAAATTTGTTCGACGGTAACAATAAAGAAACATTTACTATCAGGAAATGCTTAACATTGATGGATGTTACTCCCATATAAGCCACTTGAATAACCAACTGTCGCTATAGATGAATTTAAATACTTCACAACAAAATTTCTCTTTAGCTACTGATTTCTAGAATCATACAAAATTTTTGATAATCAAGATGCATCAATCAGAAAAAATACATGAGTCTATCATGAGTAATTTTAATGCAGGCTTGAACTTTATGGATTTTTAGAAGTTGGATTATTGATTCAGTAAAAATTTAATATCACTAATGCAAGCTGTTGCACTTGAAGATAAAGATGACCACAAATTTAAGACTATAACAAAGACAAATAATCCATGTTTAAGTTTCATTGTATTTATGGGATTATACTTCCATCATTCTACCAGTAAACAATCATATTTTAACTAAACGTAGAGAATTATAATGCCATCAAAAGTTGAGATGCATGCTTGGTTGATAATCTAAAACAAAGTAAACATGATTAAGTTTTTAAAATAAAAGAATATGCAACTCATTTAAACCTTTTTATTGTGAGTAAACTTGATATCATAACTCAGTCTCACCTATTACCTCAATATATGAAAACAAGAAATCTGGTAAAAATCTATCCAATACTATCAGCCATAAGAAAATCTAACTACATACCTCGTACACTAGGAAGGAAACATAATACAGATACAAGATCATCAACCTGGAACTAAGAAAGCTAACTGACATGCATATCATTTGGCTAGAAAATTTGTTCCCAAAGAAATTAAATTTATAAATAAAAATAAGCGTGACAAATTCATCTTTGATTTCGGTAGAAGTAATGCTAATTTGCAAACTAGTAATACATTGGAAATGCCCCAATGCTTATGAGCACAATGTGGAAAATGGAGGATATTAAGAAATAGTTGATCGAATGGAAGTGACAACAACTGAAGATGCTTATGAAGCTTTGGAAGGCATTACAGTTATAATCATTTCCACTTTTGTAAGTAAGTGTTCACTGTTGGTAAAATGTTTACTGTGATGTTAAGGAAAAGGCCGACAACTAACTGAATATACAAAGGATTATTAACATGAATGGTCATGCAATTTGACTGGTTTGGAAACCTAAGCAAAGGCCAATGGAAGTTCAAGCTGAAAAATCTTTGAACATCACTCAACTTAGTTTACACCATTCAAAATTATCAATCTAACCCAATTCTGAAGGGCCTTTTATAGATCCGCTATTGTCATTTTGCTATATATGTATACTCTTAAAGAAATTCAAGGTGAAGTTAAATTGCTATTTAAATTAGAACATCCATTATCTAGTAGCACCAACTTATTCAATTAATGCCCTACTTGCACTGCGAGTGCAGTTGAAGATACAATTTAACTCGATTAAGCTATAGTGACAGAGTAACTAATAATAATAGTCATACTTCAGCATCATAGGCAAAAAAATTCATTTGCTATATATTTGATAAGTAAATAAATAGAAATAAAACATCAAGATTTAATTTTAGCAATATAACTCAAAGTGCCCACAGATGATCCCAATAAAAAACATAGATTATACTATTGTCTTTAAACAGAACAAAATTACCTGATTAAAGCAGAATAGGCAAAACAAAACAGCCCAAAAAGGTAGCTATTTTTCTGCTTTCATCATGCTATCTCTCATCCATTTCCTCGTTAATCAATGAGAAAATTAAGAACTCATCTTGAGATATTACTAATTTGATGATATAACAAATGGAATTTAAGATTGGATCAGATATTCGAGATTTAGGTGTTAACAGGCATAGTAAAACTAAAATACAATCATCGCCAGTATAGTCGTACTAACCTCAAACAAAAATGCTAACAATAATAAAAAATCTCCACGATAAAAGCCATACAGTTGTATTTTTCAAATGGGAATTACCTTGATTTATTATTTAGGTCTTATGAACAAATCTCAAGAAGCAACGAGAAAAGAATGAAGGAAGAGTAAATTGACGATGTGGAGGGGACCAGATTGATGGAGATACGTGACGCGAGATGGAGATAAGTAGCATGAATGCAGAAGAGAGACGAATTTTGTTGAATGTGGGAAAATGTAACAACGAAGGAAAGGAGGTGGAAAAAAAGAAATGAATTTTTAGGATTGTCGGGTATACTGGAAAATTTTGGTTCGTAAGAATAAAAAAACAAGTAAAAAGAAATGGTAAGGTTAATATTCGTTGCATTTACGCTACAAACGCTACCAATAAGTGCAACTAAATGTAGGGTTTCTTGTAGTGTACTTTTGTTTGCATGTGATTATTATTTATGTGTGTTGATTGTGTTATTAATTGGAACAACTAATATATATTGCTCTTTATATAGTTTAACAATCTTTTAGATTATGTAAGTAAGATACAGGTTTATGGAAGTAATAGATGTTGCTTTTGGTTTCATAAATAGAGTTTTGTTTGCCCAACAAATAGGTACGTTTTTGAATTACGGTTTTTGTAATGGTATTTATTATTTTCCTATGGTTTGGGATGCTTTATTTTTGGTATAAGATATATACCATGTAATTATTGATATTGTTATTTTTTCGGACCTAACTGCGCAAAGGAGATGCTGTCGAAATTTTTCATAAATTGAGGGCTTAGAAAAATTTTCATTGAAGTTGTGTTATTTTCAAATTTTTATTAAACTTAAATATGTAAGAAATTTTATAAAAGTTTACTATTTTCAATAAAATATATCAAATCTCTTGATTCTTTCTTGATCCTTTTCGGAGACGAAAAGTTTTAAGCGGGGGAGATTGCAATGGCTCGTATTTTTGACCATTAAAATTATTAAATTAATTAAGAGTTTGGAATTTGATATTGTAAGAATTTAAAATTTATGATTAATTAATGTAATAAAATTTGTTAGAATATATAACCTGATGTTGAAGAATTCTAAAATGACAAATTTCAATGAGATAAAGATGGTAATGCATATAACTTAATGATATTTATTTGAATATATTTAATAACTGTTTGAATATAGATTTCATCGATTGTAAATTACAAATTTTAATGTTATAAAGAATAAAATGAATTTTTATTTCTAATGGGAATTTAATTGTAAGTGGATAAGGAATAAAATATGAAACACCCCACACCCCTTAGTATACCCAAAAAGGGCACACTAAAAGATATGGTGCGTTATAGGTATGGCTAAAGCATCACAGAGACTAAGATTCACAAGACAAATAAATAAGTGGAAACATTTAAAATACTTATCATTACTTCATAAAACAAGTCATAAAAACAGAATATGTAACAACCCACATATTTTACGATTGTATATTTAAATGTTTTATTTAAATATAGCATCGTTAGATTGAATTAAAGTTCAAAATGTGACATTTTGTAAACAATCGAATCCGGACTCGAGACCACTTCCGTTGAGTTTAAAATGACGTTTACAACTTATTTAAGTATAAACATTGATATGTTTGGAGTTGATTAGGGTTTTGGTATTTTCAATTGGGCTTTGGGTTGGGTTCTAGCCCATTAACCCAATAAGAGACCCAAACTCTTCTACCTAATAGCTCCCACTCCACTCATCTTCATTCATTCATTCCATTTTCTAAATTCCTAACACTCAAGCCCTAGGAAGAATGGTGGGAAGAGGAAACTAAAATTCCTAAGCCCTAGTTTCTCTTAGGAATTCAAGTTCTAGTTCTAAAATCAAAGAGAAGCTTAGGTAAGCATCCTCTTCATCTTCTCCATCTCAATCCCTCTCCAATTTTCATAATTTCCTATAACCTAACTTAGAAAATATTTGCATATGATCATAGATTGGAGCTTCTAGAGTTGTGATTGAAGTGGAGTTGATCTTTCCTTGTTTTAGAGCTTCTCGATTGTTGTTTTTGAGTTTAAAGGGGAGTTCTTGAACACACATCTATGTCTATAGCTCTCATTGTTGTTAGGTATGAATTCCTAACATCTATTTCATGTTTAATTGCTTTTGATTTGAATTGGTTTGGCGAATTTCCCAATTTTGGTATTTTGAAGTCAAAATCTTTAAAGATTCTATCTTGAATGTTTGGACATGATATTTAGGGTGTATCGAAGAGCCTATAGGGCTGGGTTGTCATTTGGCATAAATCCCTAGCCTCCATCGCTCGTCCGATCGCCTCCGAATTGATTTGGCGATCATTGGCCTAGGCAATTTCTACCCAGCTCAGGCAACCAGACGTCCGGTTGAAAATTCCAAACGTCTGGTAGGGCCTTCTGAGAAAATAAATAAATAATAAAAACAAAAATAAATTTCAAGAGCCCAGGACCAGACGTCTGGTTAAACCCAACCAGACGTCTGGGAGGCTTCAGGAAATAAAAAGAAAACGGAGGAAAAATTATAAATTTCTACAACCCAGGGTCAGACGTCTGGTTAAACTTACTAGACGTCTGGTTCTATTATTTTTGCATATTTGCCTATTTTTGCCTGGATTTCCAATTTTTATCGATCTTTGACGATCCGAATAGTTATTGTCAATCAATACCTACTTTGATGATTTCTTTTCTGGATTTTTGGTGTTTCCATTTGATGGATTTGATATAGATTTTCATGGTTTTAATTCACGTCGTCGAATGTGGATTTTTGGTGATTGATTGTTTTTACAATCATTTCTGTGATTTGTCACTTTAAAATACAAAGGTTTCTATACTAGTAGTAAATACTCAAACTCTTTCACAAAGAATGATTTCAATATTACTTTTAATACAAAGCTCATTTTTAAAACCGTTTTCCAATCTATTAGTATATACAAACCTTTACCTCATTCGTATGATAAATCCAATTAAATGACTTAGCAAAACAAGTGGTATGAAACGCTTGCGTTTACTTCGTCGGTTAATTATTGGACTTGTTCGATTGAAATCTCGTGACAATTTTCGAATGGAAATCTACAATCTGTTCATAAATATTTAAGTTAAGCTAGTGGTTATGGGACATGAAGCTAAACTCATTTATTTACTACCTTAGTGTAATTTACACTTATTTTCGAGTGGAAGTCTACAATTTGTTCGTAAATATTTAAGTTAAGCTAGTGGTTATGGGAAATGAAGCCTAACTCATTTATTTACTAGCTTAGTGTAATTTACACTTCTTTTTTATCAATGATGATCATTTTGTGTAGAGCTTCATCTCATTTTTATGGGCTAGCAACCCATCGTCATTGAACCGTTTTGAGGAGTTTGGTTCATCGGGTGTACCTTTGAACTACTTCGTTGTTCCGGCTTATTTGAGTTTTAGGTTCCTCGGGCATACCGTTGAACTGCGTCGTTGCACCGACTCTATGGGTTAGCGACCCATGTGATAGCGTCTCGTTTATGATACACGTGTTGGTGAGTTTTCATGCTCCCGTTTATGATAGGCCTCCCCCTTTTATGTTTTCTGGATTTCTAATTGATGATTTCTAGAATTTTTGTTTCACCAATTTTTGTGATTTGCATTGATATGTTTTGTCAATATTTGAGGTTTTGTGAATAAGCTAAAGAATATGATATTCTTTTTGGGTATTTGAGGAGACTTGAGATATTGTATGATTTTCATTGTTATCAAATATATACTTGTCACAGTATGGCATTAATGTTATAATTTAATTTTGTCATATCTCTTATCATATCTCCTTTTACATGATAATTATAGCTAGAATGATCCGTTTATTATTTTTCCTCTTAAATAATACTCGGGTCAGACCGAGATGTTTCAGGTGCTTTCACTTGACTTCTTAGCAGGGACTAGCTTCTGACTTTTAGCTAACTACTTTAGCTTAGTAGTTATTTTTATACATTCGAGATAGAGACTCTTTGATCTATACTTATTCTTTTGTGTAGTACGTGTACCTATTCTTTTGGCTTGTAGTGGATCTTGTATGAACAGTACTATGATGTTCATTTCTATGTGTTATATTCATATATGTTTCCGCCTTAGTGATAGGAATATCTGTGACTGATTTTGTGTTGTGCTTATTTTGTATTGATTCCGAAGGCCACTTAGCCACTGTGTAGTAGATTTGAGTTTGGATTGGATATTTCGGATTTCCTCTTGAAATGAAATGCATGACATACTATCTGACATATCGGTTCTCGCTCAAATCAATTATACAGTTGGTCACTCCTCAACAGTCTTATTTTTCGTACTAATCGATGGCATTAGCCAATAGTGTCCTTGGTTAGTGTGAGTATAGAGGTGGGGCATCATAGAATATGTCTTAAAAACCAAATATACATGTCTCATGAAAAATACAATCTCACTCACATCATCAGAGTACATAAAAATCATCCCTCTCATAAAGTACCAGTACATCCAAAGTCAAATGAAAGGAAAACTGAAAAGAAGAAGAATACATGAAGAACTCCAAGAATATATCTCCAAGCGGTCTGAATCTACCGTTCTCGATTCTGTTGGCCTATGGGGGAAAAGGGGAAATAGAGGAGTGGGTCAGACTATAAGTTTGGTGAGTGAATGTAATTACTAGCATTCTTAAGCAAGATAAAGATAATAGACTAAGCAGCAGTTCTAGTATGAAAGGAAAATACAGAAAAGATAAAACTGGAATAAAATACTATTTCTGGTTCTATTTTCTTTGATTGTGATTGTTTGCACTTGTCTTAGATTGATGTGATTAGGTTGAAACCCTAATCCTATTTTAATTAGGTTGAAATATAATTCTACCCGTTGATCGGCCTTCTATCTCTATTGTGCCACTATGAACCAATCCTATTGGCCACAGCAAAAGACACCTATTAGCGCTTGGAACGCAGTAGAGAATTATTTACTCTAATCGATTCTGCATGCTCGGTCATCGCCGGTGCACACTTACTGTCGCCTCCTATTTTGACTTCTTATTTACCCTAATCAGCATAAGCATGCCTAGCGTCACCTAATTGTTGTGAGACCATCAGTCCTAGTCTGAAAGGGAATGCTGCCTAGCCTCACCTAAGTGTTGTGAGACCATCAGTCCTAGTATGAGAGGGAATGTTGTCGCTACTGGTCCTAACAAACAAATTTTAGCTTGCGCCCCTTGCCCAAATCCTCAGATTTGAGCTTCTATCTATTGGTCACTTATGTACCCTATTTAGCATAAGCATGTCACAGCCTCACCTAACTACTGTGAGACCATCAGTTCTCGACTGAAAGGGAATGCTGTTGGTACAGGCCCTCTTCTATGTTTGCCTATTAACTTAGTGTAAGTTTTAAAATAAGCCTCTTCTATTATTTCTGTTATATTTTCTTATTAACTTAATCTAAGTTTAAAATAAGTCTTTTCTGTTCTTTCTGCTTAATTATACCCTGTGTTATAATTGTTACTCTTCTATTCTATCTTTTTAGTTATAACCACTAGTTATAAACATGCTTGCAAATGTCTCAGATTTTCCTATTTCAGTCTATCTTCTTTTAATCACAGTTCTTTCTTATTTTACATCTAATTTCTATAAATTCAGTGTTTATTTCTTATTTAATCCATATTAGCGAATTCTCCTCTTTTTAATATTCTTATATTTTATTCGCGTAAAAAGGAATAAAAAGAAACTAACATTTATAGGCTAAATTCTAACGTAAAAAGATGTAAATAAATACAAATAACTGAATAAAATAGCTGAATAAAATAGACTGAAAAGAACTTTAAAAACTAACTGTAAATAACTTGATTATATAAAAACAGTCTTAAAATTGCAGAAAAACTACAACTATTGAGAACCTTATTATTTTAAATCACTTAAAAATCTAAAATAATTACAAAACACTCACCTGTGGTCCTTAGCTCTATTACTTGGCCTTCCTGAATCCACTTCTAGGGCGTAGAATATTTTTGTTAAAAAGATCTCCCAAGAAAAAATTTCTTTTTAGGGTCCACCCTCAGGCAATGAACCCAATTGGGAGAAAATCTGAATGAGAAAAATAGCTAGGTCTAGGGTCTTATTTATAGTGTAACTTAGGGATCTTAGACCGTTGAATTTGAAGATTAAATCTGTTGCAACCACGTCAAAGGCTCGCTAGGGACCCTTAGATGGAAGCACGAACATACAGGATTTGAGAAAAATCAAAATATGATGTGTTCGCTCAAAACTGGACGAATCTACGTCAAATAACTAAGGCGGGTCGACCTTGCTCCAGCGAGGGTCGACCTATAGGTCGACCTGAGTACATGGGGGTTGACCTAAGCTAGGCTTAGGTCGACCTAGCCCTATTAATATTTTTTTTCGTTTTGTTCTGATTCGCATTTCTCTCGTATCTTCTCCATACTGACTCGGATTTCGACAAGTTATATATGGAAATTGATTAGAAAATCGCCACGGACATAATGGTGCAACTCCCGTGGCTCGATTCTGACAATTTCACAAACTTATTTTACTATTTAATTAATTCATTAATTAATTATTATAGCTTAAATTTTGGGTTGTTACAAAATAAATAATGTATAAAATGGTGAAATCATATGTTGCTAATTGAAATTGGTTTTAACATACAATATGAAATCAATTATTTAGTATGTAAATTTATTTGCTTTTGTTTGTAAACAATAGATTTAGAAATGTGTTTAAATCACTAAGTTGTAACAATTTTTCTATTCTCATTCATTTGGTTAATCCGTTTAGAAATTAATTTAGTAATCGATGGAAAATTAATGTAATTAAATATTTCAGTTAATAGAAGAGAAGACGTTAACTATGGAATATGAGTGTAATATATGAAAACTTATGTTTAATGAACACATACGGTATTTATTGATTTAATAATAAGAATGTAAATCAAAATAAAAGAATTTGTTTGAAATTTAAATATATAATGAACGGATTTTATTACAGTTGTAATTAAACGTTGAAATTAATTTAATATTTAAATCTTGGGTTTAACATGGAAAATTTTAATTTTAAAAGATTATTAAAATCCTATTTAATCAAGAATGATGATATAAAACTTTTAATATGGAATTTAAAAGTGAATAAATCAATTTAATAATAATTCGTTTAATTAACGCATAAAAATGAATAAAATTTGATTTTAAAAGCTAACTTCTATATGCAATAGAATTAGGGTTTGAAATTAGTTTCATTGAGTTTAAAACTATTGAAAACCTTTATTTCGATATATAGGATGACCTATTTTCGTTTTGGGAATGAAATGATCTTTTCGGGTCTTCGTTATCGCTTGGGCCCACTCGATCTGTTCCATCCATTCCTGTTCCATCTTTATCTATAAATAGATTGTTATGAAACCCTAACAACCTTCTATTCTATTTTCTATACGTACATTTCAGTTCTAATCGGCTCCTCCTCAATGGTCATTATCCTAAAACCCTAATTTCAATTTCAAATCAAATCCAAGAATTCAAACTACTCAAATCCTATCATATAATATATCATTGTAAAGCTCTCGATGAATGGAGTCAGCGTTTGGAATTTGTTTTTATAGTTGAGGTTCCGTTTTTCTAGAAATCAACGAAGAATTCTTGGTTGTTCATGTTAGGGTTTCACGATCAATGGTGAAACTTCGACCATTCGATGATCGGAAAGCACTAACGTGTAGAGGAGGAGGAGCGGTCTTCATCCACCAGAGTCGATCATTGTATAGGCACCTAGTTCACCAGAAACTGAGCTTTAGAGGCGGCGGCAGCGGTGGAGCGTCTAAGGCGACCCCCTAGGCGATCGCATGGGTACGGTTGGAGGTGACCGTAGACGAGCAGCATAGTGGTGAGGTCAGATCTGGTCGAAGGTGGCTGCGGTTTGTGTAGCGGAGACATGAAAGACGATGGCTATGGGTCTGTTTCGTGCGTTGTTCGATTAGAGTTCTGAAGGAGATGGAAATTATGTTTTTGCCCTCAACTTTATTTTAATTAAATTTAATTTCTCAAATGTTCAAACGTTAATAACTTTTTCATATGAGTTTCAATTGACGCGCTAAAAAGACCCTCTCTTTTTATACCTGAATTTGTAAGGATTTTTTTTACATATATATATATATATATATATATATTATCATATATATATTTTTGAAGCCTAGAGTCATTTTTCTTTTTATCAAAACAACTTATCCAGGATCAAAAATTTTACCAATATAAATATATCAGTGTATTCATAAGGATATGCACGTACATGTGAAGATGCATGTGCCTCTCTTGTTTAAATCAGAGTTATGGTAAACAAGAGGATAATTTGATTGATTAAATTTAATCAATCCACACATAGTTCAATTTAATTCATACAATAAAATTCCATCCATATATGTAACAATATGATTTTTAACTCTTGATTTCTTTCTGGATTCTCTATGAAGTGTAATTCCTAGAAACAATATAATTGTGTTATGATTACCTATAAATTAATGGTGTAGTGCTTATGCTCTAAAAATGATATAAGTTTATATCATTATCTATGTTTGATTTTCTTATAAAATCTGCCTAGAGTACTAACTCTTTACTGGAATATTTTTAAGTGAGATTTCATATTCCAAAACTTAATTCTTTGATGCCATGATGCTAAGCTAAATAAAATGCAAACATGAGTGAGTTTACTGAGACCCTAAGTATCCAAGACATGGTTCAACCAGACTCTGGGTTGTGCCAAAACCAACACTACTTGCCTATATTCATCATTTGATTCTCTGGGTATTTACTTATTTTCCTAAATATTAACATATCAGAGAGATCTGGGTTTTTAGAAACATATATACTAATAATACTTAGAACTTTCATATAATAAAACAAGCAGAACAACCAACTAAAGATCAAAGCATTTTCATCTCTGAAATCAAAGAAAGACAACCACATATAAAAATACATTTTTAAGAAAAATCAACTTATAAACTGGCTGCCTTCATTAGGACTTAGTGCCTTAGATTTTTGAATGAGATTTCTCACCTAGCTCTCTTTCACTTCTTAGTTGATTGATAAGCTTCTGCTTTCAAACCCTTTTCTTCACTTGTTTTATATTTATATGATATATATATTTTTCTCAAGTGCTATCAGGGAAGAAGAGAAGGCCCCTCATATCACTGCTTATTTATGCAAGGTTCTTCTTAGGGTTTAAGGTGCTAGCTAAAGTCATTTTTTCCCATCAGAAATCATGCCATTTGCATTTTGTTTAAACCCAAAATCTTACCCTCCCCGGCTCAAGTTTGTGGAGAGAAAAGTGGTTTTATCATTTTGGTTCTTTTTCAGAAATTTTGCTTTTCCAGAAAATGCTTTTTCTCTTATCTACTATCATGCTAAAAGTGTGACTTGATTTCCATTATTTATCATATATATATACCAAAGGTTCTTCCTAATTCTGCCTATACAAAACATATCTCTGTTTTATCTTATTTTTCTATTTTTAGCTTTCACTTAAATAGCATGTACCTCCCTTATTTATTTATAAAAGGATTACTCCTTTTATGTCTTCATTCTTTCTTTCTGCCTATAATTTAAAATATATTTGTGTATCTTTGTTTTACTGATTTGAACTCTGGTATTTGATTAGCATACATATATGTATATATATGTCTTATAGAAATATAGTTAATACTTATATATATATCTATACATTATTTTTTACTAAGCACATATGCACATGTATACTCAAATACAACCAGTAGCATCTATATATATATTTATTCATATAGCTTTTTAAGGATTTAATCTATTTATCTGCATATATATATATATATATATTCATACCCATCAACATATGTTCATTCATATCATCCAGGAATTAAGCTTCTATTCATGTGTATTTCTTGTGTACACATGTACACATATAGCTACACTATATCAAGCCATATCAATTCCTTTTCAGAATTAGTTTAAAAATTATTTTAAACTTATTTATATTTTCAAAATAAATTCCTAAAATCTTGGGTCATTACATATACCCCACCTTTTAGAAATTGTGTCCCACAATTTTCCTAAGCTTAAATCAATTTTAAACTTAATTCAGAGAACAAATACATTCTCAACCAAATAGATTTTTAGTTCTATCACAATAACTAAAAATACATGCATCCAAAAGAAAAGCAAATTAAAACTCAGAATTACCTTTAATCTGAAAATAGCTTAGGGTAGTTCATCCTAACTTTGTCTTCTAATTCCCATGTGCAATCACTAGGATCAAGACTCCTCTGTACCTTCACAAGTTTCAGTGATTTATTCCTCAACTTCTTCACATCCTTTGCCAAAATTCCCACCGGATCCCACTTGGGTTAGGGTCTAAAGAATTTCTACCTTGTCATGGACCCACCTTCTCAATTGTGATACATGAAAAACATCATGCATCCCTTGCATGTTTTCTGGTAATTCCAACTTATATGCCAAGGAACCAATTCTTTCCAGAATTTTGTATGGCCCAATATATCTTGGGGTTAACTTGCCTTGTTTCCCAAACCTCAGTACATTTTTCATAGGTGAGATTTTGATGAAAAAAAAAATTCCTACTTCATATTCCACCTGCTTCCTTTTCATGTCTGCAAATTTCTTTTGCATGTCTTAAGCTGCTGCAATTCTTCTCCTTACCAACTCAATTTTCTCTTTAGTTTCTTGTATGTACTCAGGCCCTAAAATAGCTCTTTCTCCTGTTTCTACCCAACATATAGGTGACAAACATGGCTTGCCATATAAGGCTTCAAATGGAGCCATCCATATGGTGCTTTGATAGCTGTTATTGTATGTAAATTCAGCTAAATGGAGATAGTCTTCCCAGTTACCTCCGAAATCCAGTGCACATGCCCTTAACAAGTCCTCTAAAACTTTGTTCACCACTTCAGTCTGCCCATCTGATTGTGGATGGTAGGTAGTGCTTAAGCATAATTCACTTCCCATGGCTTCTTGAAAACTTTTCCAGAACCTTGATGTGAAGATGGTATCCCTATCACTCACAATAGTTTTGGGGATGCCATGCAATCTTACCACCTCCTTCATAAATACTTGTGCTAACTTTGGTGCATTCCTTTCTAATTTGACTGGAATGAAATGTGCCACTTTAGTTAGCCTATCTACTATCACCCATATACTTGTGTTTCCTCTTTTAGATCTAGGCAGTCCATCTATGAAATCCATAGATATATCTTCCCATTTCCACTGTGGTATGCTAAGAGGTTGTAACAACCCTGATGGTTTTTGTGTTTCTACCTTGACTTGTTGGCAAGTCATACATCTTGCAATATATTTGCCTACATCTGATTTCATTTCCTTCCACCAAAAATCTCTTTTTAAATTTTGATACATCTTTGTACTGCCTGGGTGTATGGAGTACTTACTTCTATGATATTCATTCAATATTTCCTCCTTCAACTCCATGTTTTCTGGCACACATATTCTATTCTGGTTTCTTAAATAACCATTTTTATCAATATGGTAATTTGTCACTTCCTTCCCTTTTGATAAGAGAATTTTCTTCTTTAATAAGTTTGTGTCTTGTTCTTGCATTTTTCCTACCTTCAAGATTAAATCTGATTGCAGAGACATTAAACTCAATTTTCCTTTACTCTTATCTCCTTCTACTGGTACCATTTGTACCTTATTATTTGCTTCAATTTCCAAGTCAGTGAGTATAGACAAATCTTTAAATTCTTCCATCATCAACATAGCTATCTTAGCATGTTGTCTACTCAAGGCATCTGCTACTTTGTTTGTGTAACGATCCCGAATTTTAATTTATTTTTAAATTGATAATTAAATTAATTTTTGATTTCAAATTTATGAAATTGTGTGAATTTTTCAAGTTTAATATGAAATATATACTTATTTGTTTTAAAATTTGATTTTTGACTTTGGAATCTGAATTTGAAATATTGAATTTGTATTTGAATTGGGATTTATAATAAGTAATAAATAAGAGATTAAATGATGGGTAGTTAAACTTTTAAAAGAAATTAAATAAGTATTAGCACTAAATTTATAGTTATATCAAATCTGAAATGAACGTATAAAATTCTAGAAATAATTGTTTAAGTTAAATTAGAATTTAATATATAAGTAAAATGAACCACAAACAAAGTATATTTGTAAAATATAAATCTATGTATATAAAATGAAGTCAAGATAATAAAAGTAAAGTAAAATCAAAATAGAAGTTTACTTGTATTACAGATTATAGGACCAAACAAAATACATATTCATGTACACTTGGAAAGAAGAAAAATAATATGAAACATACATATGTAACCATGAAACAAGATAGAACAAGTAAACAAGAGAAAAGAAAAGTGAAGCCACATCAAATATCTCACATAATCTTATCAGCCGAGCTAAATAAATGCAACATATCTTTAGTACACAATATCACCTCCAACACAACTTAGATCATATCAGATCTCTAGCCCATTACTAAATTTGTTTAGCCTCCTATTTGAAAAGAATATCTCTGTCCTTGATTGTACAAAACAAATAAAATAAAAGAGATAAGTATGGAGCATGTAAAGAAAGTGCTTGCAAATGAAAACCTAAAGTATAAACAAAACATCTCAGCCCATAACTTTAGTACAAAGAAATACAACATCACCCTGTACAAAGTATTGTAAACCCAGTCACCTTCTTTTCCATATATCCTCATTTCAGTTCGAGCTGAGAAAATATAAGGAAAACATCATTTTTGAAAACTAAAACAAAATTCAACCTGGAAATTTCAAATGAAGATGGAATGCAAAGGTTCAAAACTGGAAACAAATAAAAATCAGATCAAGCAAGTTGAGATCAATTACTAACCTGAATCAAAAGCAGACCAAAAAGAAAAAAAATCTGAAAGCAAGATATCAAAACAAGCTCATTCCTCTGTTCCTGTTCTCTATCTTTCTTCATCAAACCCATCAATGTGAGTAACTTCACATTTCAAAACATAAATGTTAACTATCAGTTGCATGTGTATAACTAGAAATGAGTATGCTTTAAATGCTTGGTTTGTGATGATTCCTCTGTGTGTATATGTAAATACATAAGTACTAGTATGAATCTGTTTTGCCTGTGCTTGTTTTAAACTAAGATTTTGATAAAAAGGTTTTTACCACTTGATTTGATCTCAGTTAGGATTTGAGTTGTAAACAAAAGTTGTTTGTTTAGTATGGATTTATGTTTATAAATTATAATTAAGATAAGTTAAGAATTTGGTTGTCCCTGTAACTATATGAACAGTCATTGTTTAAGGTAAGTAAAATATCAAACATCTTAGAATATCAATTCTGATTTATAACTTGAATTCTTAAACTAAAATTTGATTTTTAAAACTAAAATCACTATCTTTAGTAAAGAGATTTGATAGCATTTCTGGTTTAGCCAGAAAATGGAAATTAGAGAGTCTCTGTTGATCTCGATTGTCTGGAGGGGTCAGGGTAGCTAGTGGTGATGGAGGAGCCTATGACGATGGTAGAAAAAATGATCGGAGGTGGCACCGTCCACGGTGGTGGCAGCAGCAGGCGTTTTTCTTTCGTAGCCCTAGTTTTTGTGAGGTCGAGATCTTTGATTCGTTCGTTCCCTATAATTGACCGAGTGCATCGTGCTTTTGGGTGATGGTAGAGGAGTGGTTGACGTAGAGTTGACCGGAGTTTCGAATATTCAGATGATCGGAGCTGCGAGAAGGAGGCGAAGACAGGTTTGGTGATGATTCCTGTTGCTATTTCCAGGATTCGAGTTTAAACTCGAATTCGAATTGGTGAGGTGGATGGGTTTTCTGATGATCGAGGGATGGTTCGGGAACGATCGTCGACATGTTCGACGCTCTGGTGATGACCGGAGATGGCCGGCGACGACGTGCACGGGCACTGTGATAGTTTGGTGTCAGGTGGTGTTTTCGTGTGTGTCTCGAGAAGAAGCTCGAAGCAATGGGTTGTTTGGCTCGTGTTAAATTAGGATTGAACTCGAAGTGTTAGCACCAAAATTGGTCACTAACCTCGTAGAAGAAGATTGTGAAGAGATATAAGTGATGAAATCAAATTAAACAAAGAAGACAGCGCTAATCTAAATACAGAAAGTAAGAACACCAAATTTATAGTGGTTCGGCGTAATTGCCTACGTCCACTTTGAGGTTAAACTTTATTGATCTTCTTTATAGTTGATTACAAATACAGTTCGTGAATCAAATGTTTGAATGAAGTTGTTCAGTAGAGAAGATGAGTTTTGAAAATGGCAGAGTCTCCCCGGTGTTTTCTCTCCCAAAAAAAGGATCCATTTCACTGTGACCCTGCCCCTCTATTTATAGGCAAAGATGGGCTGGACTTCCCAAGCGGGCTCGTTAGCCGAACGTTCGAGCCCAGGCGCTGCATGCCGAACCAGGTACGCCGAACGCTTCTGTGCCGAACGGTCCTTCCCATGCCGAACGATCCTTCCCATGCCGCACGGTGCTCCTGATGTATGGGAAGTGTAGGGTGATTGCAGTGAAGCCGAGCGTATCTCCATTTGAAACTCTTGACCAACCAATGTATGTAGTTCGAACGCTCTCGTTGTCGAGTTATCCTATCGCCGAGCTCCACTGAAGCCGAGTGCCTCTGGATGCCGAGTACCGTGGGATGCCGAACACTAGTTGACGCTGAGCATAGGTTGTTGCCGAGTGCTCTCCTTGACGCCGAATGCCCTTACGCCGAGTACCTTGTTACGCCGAGCAGTCTTGATGCCGAGTACTCTGGTATGCCGAGCAGCCCTGCTGCTGAGTACCCTGTTATGCCGAGCAGCCTTGATGCCGAGTACCCTGTTATGCCGAGCAGCCTTGATGCCGAGTACCCTGTTATGCCGAGCAGCCTTGATGCCGAGTACCCTGTTATGCCGAGCAGCCTTGATGCCGAGTACCCTGTTATGCCGAGCGGTCTCGATGCCGAACACTAATGGATGCCGAGCACACTTGTCGCCGAGCGCTCATGGATGTCAGTTGCTTCGCCGAACACTCCCGGATGGCCAGTGCTTCGCCGAACACTCCTTGATGCCAATCGCTCTCTGATGCCGAGCACTTATTGCCGAGTACTAGTTGCCTGATCAAATCCCCAGGAAACACTTGCCCCCCAAAGTGTATTACGTGGCCGAACGTGATGCGCTTTGAATCCGATTCAATCTATCTTAGAGGTACCTTCTCGAGAATGTTAGCGAAGGAGGTGCAAGACGAACGAGATGCAGACGCCGAACGATACGCTCGAAGCCGAACGTAACTCGTGTGCCGAACGTCACATTGCTACGATGCCGAACACTTCGGTGTTGACCGGTTCTACCGGGTATAGCCTCTTCAACTTCTACCTTCCTCTATATAACCATGTCCTCACCGTCTCTCTTCCCTTTACGCCTTCTCTTCAGCCATTCCTTAGAGACTTTCAACTCTTCCCATCCTATCAGATATAAAGCCTTCATAACATTTTCAACTTCGATCGTCGAATTAGGTATCCTTCCTCTAACAATTGCACTACTTCCATTTTAGGTTCATTGTGGTTTGCTCGTTTTGAGTTGTCTAAATAGCTCCTCCGTGCCGAACGATAGAAGGGTAGATGGGGTGTTGAACGGCGTAGTCTTTGCCGGGCGATCCGTCTCTGTCGTTCGGTGTGGATGGAGAAGGTGTAGGGTAGAATTGAAATCGTGGCGGAGCACCACTTTTAGCCGAACGATGACATTAGCCGATCAATACGATTGATACGCCGAACACTGACTTTAGCCGATCAACACATTTGACATGCCGAACGATGACTCTAGCCGAACAGCATATTTGACATGCCGAACGATGACTCTAGCCGAACAGCATATTTGACATGCCGAACGATGACTCTAGCCAAACAGCATATTGACATACCGAACAATGACTTTAGCCGAACAACACAACTGACATGCCGAACGATGACTCTAGCCGAACAGCATATTTGACATGCCGAACGATGACTCTAGCCGAACAGCATATTTGACATGCCGAACGATGACTCTAGCCGAACAGCATATTGACATGCCGAACACTGACTTCAGCCGTACAACCCTTAGGTCGAACCATTACCTTAGTCAAACAAAGCATTTGCCGGACAATTCTTGGGCCGGATAATGTCTTTAGCCAGTCAATACAAATGCCGAACAACATTAAAAATGCCGAACAACATTAAAAATGCCGAACAGGATAGGTGTCTAACTACATTTTAAGCCGGTCACTCTAGAAATCATATGTCTTCTGAATCTAGGACTATAATCCCCTCAAGGCGAGCTTTCTGAGACGGTCAGCGATGACGGTCTTCGAAGGCGATGATTCGAAGCTAAATATTACATCTTTAGAACCTTTAGATTCTTATTGCCTGCACACAATCGCTTGCACTAGTTCACACACCACATGGGGGGGAAAAATCGTGTTGCTAATTCTAACGTTCAACGTTTTTTAAGTATAGCTCTCTCAAGCATTTAGCCAGGTTCATTATTTATTCGGGATGTCGGGAAAATCTAGTTCTGCCACCATATCTGACAGGCCTGGGCCGTCAGCAAGGCAAGGAGCCGTAGATGCTTCCAACCCGTCAATCTCTCCCGCTCATAACTTGGCGCCCGATGCTCTGGAGTCAACCATCTTACTGGACAATCCGGTCGATTCTCAAGCCTCGAAGATCAACGAGGCCGCTCTGCGACGGATATGTTCCATTCACGGGATTCCCTTTGCTGACGTGTTAGTTCCTTCGAGACACGACCGTCCTCATCTGCCCCCAGTCGGGTACACGGCCTGCAACAAGTTCATGTGTTGGATGGGCAGCGTGCCTCCATTTAACTTATTTCTCCGGGATGTGCTGCAGTATATAGACATTGCTCCGTCGCAGCTACACCCGAATGGCCATGCGTTCCTATATGGGACTTATTTACTCTTCATGGCTGTCTTCTCCAGACCTCCAACCCCCGGTGATATCCGATACATTTATATGTTCAAGAGACGGAAAGATAGCTCTTCCTTCATATTCCTCGAGCCATATCACAAGTGCCAGATCTTGACAGGGGCCTGTAGCAAATTCGCCCTGTACAAACAGGAATGGTTCTATGTGCGATGCCCGTCTGGTTTTGCTAGGAGATGGGTTGAAGGTAGTAAGTCTCTCTGCTGAACCGTTATTCGTACTTAATGGGAGTCATGTTTTTCCTAACTCTTCATTTCATCTTTTCAGGTATTAACCCGCGTCCGGAAGGCCGAGGATATTCTGATGCTGTCGACGCGATTAGAACTCTTCCGGCCGAGGATCGAGATATTCGAGCTATCATTTCAAATGAATCGCTGTCGGGGTTCGACTTGCTAGCTCCTGATCGTCGGATCAGCCTTCCAGAAGGTGTTGCAATTCCCAAACCTCCATCTGGTAAAGGGAAAAAACTTGCCGGCCCGTCGTCGCGTCGCGCTCCCGACACGCACGAAGAAGGCGAGCGTAAAGAGGATGATGCACCCGAAACTCAGGGCGAGAACGTGGGTCCTGCTTGGAATCCGGCAATCGAAGTTCAGGATATTGAGACGTCATCCTCCCCTTCGAAGGGAAAGAAAAAGCTGAAATATACGGTTCAGAAAGAGAAAGTTGGTGGCACCTCAAAATCTACGCCTATCCCTCTTGAGAAAGAGGCTTCTTCGCAGCATCTGGAAAGTTCTCTAAGGGGTCTCTCGAACCTCTCTATTCCCGAAGACATACTTAATTACGGGTTCGATGATCTTGAAGCTCTCAAATTCTCCTAGCCCGCTAGAGGCAATGCAGGAGTTCAACTCCCGGCTCAAAGAGACAATACTCCGATTAGCAAAGATAAACGAACGGGTCCGTCGGGGGGAACACTTAGGACACACACGCACATGCGCATTCCATAACATACTTAAAGTCTTTTTAATTCGTGAATTCTCCTTAATTCGTTGTTATCTTCCTTCTTTGCAGGTGATATGGGCCGCTCCCACGGACTTGATCGCCTTCAGGGGTCTTCTATATTCCATCACTCCGGACGGGATTCCGGTTCAGGCAGACGCCGGGACCGAGGTGATTATGAAGATAGGGACAATCGTCCGCGCGAGTCGTCTCACCGCAAGAAAGCACACTATCAATCTTCCCAGTCCCGTGATCTTCCTCCTACAACTGAGCCGGATAAAGAGAAGTCTTTGCAGAAGGGTTATCAGTCTGATGCTGCTCGAGAACAACATTCCAGTTCATCGAGTACGAGGCAAGTTCGAGAGCCGCGTAAAAGAACGGAATTCTCTAAGCCTCCTCCTCCTGCTCCTACCATGGACCCAACTGTTGCGGAAAAGATGGTCGACCTTAAGGCCAAGTTTCCGAAAATTTGTTTTGACGGTTTGAAATTCCTCCCGGCCATCCATCACATTCCTGGGCACGTGAAGCAAAGTGCCATTGCCTGCAACAATGACGTCTATGTTCAACAAGACGCATTCGTGCACTTGGTGGAGAAGATCTCAGAAGTATCTGTCGAGCGTCAACACGAGATTGACCGTCTGAATCTGGAGGCTGACAGCGATAAGAAAATCATCAAACTCCAAGACGAAGAACTCGCCTCTTATAAGTTAAAGCTAGAAGCCGCTGAACAAGGTGCAAAAGATACTGCCGAGGCAGTTACTCGTTTAGAGGTGGCTCACAAAAAGGAGCTTGACGAAGCAGTTCAGCGCAGCGGCGCCCTTGCCCTAGAAAAAGACTCTGTCCAAAAAGAAAGGGACGCGCTCGCTACTCAAGTCAAAGAGCTGAAAGAACAACTCTCCAAGGAGAAAGAAGACAAAATAGCCGCTCAGGAAGAATCACAGCGGTATTGTGATGAGATTGTTGCTACCCGGCTCCTGAAGGCAAAGCTCGACGGTGAACTTGCCGGGGTCGAGAAAATGAAGGATGAGGCCCGTGAGGAGGGCAAAAGAATGGCTGTGGAGGAGCTTGATTCTCGCCTTGAGGCGGCCGTAGAGGCCGGCAGGGAAGAGGTCAAAAGTATGTTTGACCCGTTGATCGCCGAGTACGGAGCCCGCGTCCTTATGCACCACGACCTAACATTCTTGGGCGACGGCTACCATGAATCCCTGGCTGAGGCATGGGAAACTCTGATAAAGATCAAGAAAGTCGAGTAAGGCTCCGAAGAAATCGACGAGGATGCACTGGTGAAGGAGTTCCTGAGGGGGAATGAGCCATCGGATTTATCCGCAGCATTGGCTCTCTATGGCAAAGGCTCTTCCCCTTCGAAAGAGAAGAATGACGAGGCTGGCCCATCAGAGGCCGACGCTACTACTCCTCACATCGCCGCTCCTTATGCTGCTCAATCGGCTGGTCGGTCGACGCTTGATCCATTCGAGCAGCATGCCAGTTACGATCCCGAAGATCCCGGGCTCGGCGTTCATGTGCTGTCACCTATCCTGGAGGGTGAAACCCCGCGCGCCACCGATAGTCAACCTGATCCTGGTAGGAGATTCTTCTTTCTCTAGAAGTCGAAGAGATCCCGTCATCTTTCGGCAGCGGTTATTCGTTCTAATGCCCACTTTTTATATTTTCGCACAGGTTGTTCTGACACCGAGCTAACTCCGAGGAGCGATGACGCCAAGGAGGAAGCGGGGAAAACAAGCGACGTTGCTCACGCAGGGGTAACTCCCGGCCCAGATGCTTAAGTGATCGGGGCGCTTGATGATGACAAACTTGATATTTCGTCTCCTGCCGAAGGAAGCGACGAAGTTAAAATCACTGGCGCCTCTGAACATACTTCAGAGATGAGCA
Organism: Allium fistulosum; assembly: GCA_030737815.1. Taxonomy (NCBI): domain Eukaryota; kingdom Viridiplantae; phylum Streptophyta; class Magnoliopsida; order Asparagales; family Amaryllidaceae; genus Allium; species Allium fistulosum. Next base: position 76,096,580 of record CM060904.1, on the reverse strand, counting down.
TGAAGGATCGTCTTGCCGACGAGGAGAAGAGAAAGGTCAAAGTCAAAGTTGAATCTGAAGTCCTGGAACTTACTGACCCGCGGAACAGACCTCTGAAAATCATTCTCCCGGGCAGGTCCAAACCACTAGATGTTCCGTCTCCTACTCCTGACTCCGTCTCTCTAGCAAGCAAAAAGTCCAAGAAAAAACGTGAGGGAGAGGAGTCGTCGGAAACACCAAAGGCAGACAAGAAGAAGAAGTCGAAGAAATGATCGATGCACTTGTTCAACAAGTTTTTGCTTAAGTTTGTAACTGTTTTCATCTTCCATAACTTGTAGTTTGTATAGGCCCGAATTTTGTAGGAGTGATCTTGTATCCCTATTTTGGACTTATCGAATAAAATTTTAGTTTCTTCTTGTTTGAATGATTCTCTTGTCTTTATTTGGTTTGCTGACACTGTGCTCCGAGGACTCGGAGACTTGAGACCGTTCATACTCTAGTCCGCGCTCTGGGGACTTAGAGTACTCCGCTCCGCACTCTGGGGATTCGGAGATTGGAAGTCGTTTATACTCTAGTCCGCGCTCTGGGGACTTAGAGTACTCCGCTCCGCACTCTGGGGATTCGGAGATTGGAATCGTTTATACTCTAGTCCGCGCTCTGGGGACTTAGAGTACTCCGCTCCGCACTCTAGGGATTCGGAGATTGGAATCGTTTATACTCTAGTCCGCGCTCTGGGGACTTAGAGTACTCCGTTCCGCGCTCTGGGGATTCGGAGATTGGAATCGTTTATACTCTAGTCCGCGCTCTGGGGACTTAGAGTACTCCGCTCCGCGCTCTGGGGATTCGGAGATTGGAATCGTTTATACTCTAGTCCGCGCTCTGGGGACTTAGAGTACTCCGCTCCGCACTCTGGGGATTCAGAGATTGGAATCGTTTATACTCTAGTCCGCGCTCTGGGGACTTAGAGTACTCCGTTCCGCGCTCTGGGGATTCGGAGATTGGAATCGTTTATACTCTAGGCCGCGCTCTGGGGACTTAGAGTACTCCGCTCCGCACTCTGGGGATTCGGAGATCGGAATCGTTTATACTCTAGTCCGCGCTCTGGGGACTTAGAGTACTCCGTTCCGCGCTCTGGGGATTCGGAGATTGGAATCGTTTATACTCTAGTCCGCGCTCTGGGGACTTAGAGTACTCCGCTCCGCGCTCTGCGGATTCGGAGATTGGAATCGTTTATACTCTAGTCCGCGCTCTGGGGACTTAGAGTATTCCGCTCCGCACTCTGGGGATTCAGAGATTGGAAATCGTTCATACGAGCCGGTATGTCGCGCATAATAGTGTAATTTATCATCCAATTAAGAGATATAGAAACTTCATAGAAAATGTGGCTTCAAGCCTTTATTAGTGAGAATCAACTAAATTGCTCGATTACAACTTTAAAAGGAAACTAAATCATTATTGAATGGAAACATGTAGGAAACAATAGTGCCTATAGCAAGAAAGGGAAACATGCTAAATGTAATAGTGCCCAAATGTTCACTGTTCCATGCTCGGGGGAGTGTCGCGCCATCAACGGTCGCTAGCTTGAATGTTCCGTCTCCAAGCTTCCGTTCAATGGCGTATGGACCTTCCCAGCTGGGATTCATGCGTGATGGTACCGGGAAGACTCGTTTCAGAACGAGATCTCCCACATCAAAAATTCTTGGACGGACTCTGCCATCATAGTAACGCTTGACTCGATGTTTGTGCGCCGCCGCCCTTAATTCAGCTTCTTCCCGTTTTTCATCGATGCAGTCCAGTGATTCCAGCAAGAGGTTTTGGCTCGCCTTGGGATCGTAGTACGTCACTCGGTGCGATGGAACTTCAAGTTCCACAGGTATAACGGCTTCAGAGCCGTATGCCAAGGCGAACGGAGTGTGGCCGGTCGCGGACTTATGGGTAGTTCTATACGCCCATAATGCTGTCGGGAGTTCATCTACCCATTTGCCTCCAACCTTCTCCAGACGCTTCTTTAGTATGGACTTGATTATCTTGTTAACGGCCTCGACTTGTCCGTTAGCCTTTGGGTGTGCAACGGCGGTGAACTTTTTCTCGATGTCGTACTTTAAACAGAACTCTTTGAACTCTCTACTTTCGAATTGCGTTCCATTGTCTGTAATGATGGTGCGTGGAAGGCCAAAGCGGCATATAATGTTTCGTACAACGAAGTTAATGACTTTCTTAGAGGTGATAGTGGCCAAAGGTTCTGCCTCAGCCCATTTCGTGAAATAGTCGACTGCAACTATCGCGTATTTCGCACCACCTTTGGATAGAGGCAAAGAGCCGATTATGTCGATTCCCCAGATCGCGAATGGCCAAGGACTGATCATTTGTTTGAGTTCCGTTGACGGAGCCCTCGGGATTTTTGCATATCTTTGACACTTGTCGCATTTTCTTGCGTAGTCCGCGACATCCCGGTTTACGGTGGGCCAGTAATACCCATAGCGGAGGATCTTCTTTGCTAGCGTTTGCCCCCCAGTATGGTCGCCGCATTCCCCTTCGTGGACTTCCTCAAGACTCGCTTTGTTTCATCATGAGCGATGCACCGTAACAATGGGACTGAGAATCCTTTCCGGTACATGGATCCATCCTGCATTACGTACCGCGCAGCCTTTCGAAGGACCTGTCGTCTTTCGCTTCTTTTTTCTGGTAAAGCCCCGGTTGTCAGGTACAGTTTGAATGGGGTTATCCACGAGTCCTTCTCGATCTCTGTTTCCAACACAAGATCGATTTTCATCTCGTCCGCACTCGGGGCATGCAAGACTTCCACGGGATACAATCCCATTTGTTGAACATCGTCGGTACTTGCGAACTTAGCCAACAAGTCGGCTTCTTTGTTTTGTTCTCGCGGGATATGTGAAATGTCATAACGCTCAAGATTTGATAGTAGTTCCTGGACCTGAACGAGGTACGGAGCAAGCTTTCGTCCTTTTACTTGGTAGTCTCCTCGTACTTGGTAAACCACTAACTGCGAGTCACAAAAGATTTCGACTGATTCGATCCCGAGTTCTTTGATAAGCTTCAAGCCAGCGATCAGTGCTTCATATTCAGCTTCGTTGTTTGTAGCCGGAAAATCGAGCTTCAGGGCATAACAGATTGATCGGTTTTCCGAAGTTATAAGAACTACGCCCGCGCCGGAGCAACGGTCGTTTGATGCACCGTCAGTGTATAATTTCCATCGAATGAGGGGAATGATGTCGTGATCGTCCGGTTTGATGGGTATGGTAAATTCAGCGATGAAGTCTGCTAACGCTTGCCCTCGGATGGCTCTCCGTGGTAAGTACGCGATATCGAATTGGCTCAACTCGATGTTCCATTTTAGCAATCTTCCAGAAGTTTCCGGTCGTTGAAGTACCTGCCTCAGGGGTTGATCGGTATAAACGCCGATTGAATGCGCTTGAAAGTATGGGCGCAGCTTGCGTGATGCAATCACCAAGCAATAAGCCAATTTCTCAATTTTAGGGTAATTCTTCTCTGCCCCCGTTAAACGCTTGCTAACATAATATACCGGCTTCTGGACTCGATCCTCCTCACGGACCAAAGCTGCGCTTATCGCATGAGGGGATATAGCCAAGTAAACATACAGCATCTCATGGTCAACTGGTTTAGATAGCATTGGTGGGCTCTCCAGATGCCTTACCAGGTTCTGGAAAGCTTCCTCGCAGCTAGACGTCCATTCAAAATTTCTCTTTCCTTTCTTTATTATGTCAAAGAACGGGATGCACTTGTCAGTTGCCTTGGATATAAATCGACTCAGCGCAGCCACTTTTCCGTTCAAGCTCTGTACCTGCTTTATAGTCCTGGGCGCTTGTACATCTCGAATGGCTTGGATCTTTTTTGGGTTGGCTTCGATTCCCCTAGCGTTGACGATGAATCCTAAAAACTTCCCTGATGCAATGCCGAAAGAACACTTCAGCGGGTTGATCTTCATTCCATAGAACCTGAGTATGTTAAACATTTCAGCTAAGTCTTGAATGTGGTCGTTTGACTGCCGTGACTTCACGAGCATGTCATCCACATAGACTTCCATGGTTTTGCCCAGCTGGTCCTTGAACATTCGATTCACCAGACGTTGGTAAGTTGCTCCAGCATTCTTTAATCCAAAGGGCATCACTACATAGCAATACAGCCCGACATTTGTAACGAAGCTGGTGTGTTCTTGGTCCGGAATATGCATTGGGATTTGGTTGTATCCCGAATACGCATCCATGAATGACAATAATTCGTGTCCTGCTGTGGAATCGACCAACTGATCGATCCTAGGCAACGGGAAACTGTCCTTAGGGCATGCTTTGTTCAAGTCGGAATAATCTATGCAAGTCCTCCATTTCCCGTTTGCCTTCTTTACTAGCACGGGGTTGGAGACCCACTCCGGGTAGAGGGCGTCGCGGACGAACCCATTTGCTTTGAGTTTGTCCACTTCCTCTCCAAGAGCGGCGGATCTCTCTGGATCCATTCCTCTCCTTTTTTGCTTGACTGGGACGTATTTCGGGTCTACGTTCAACATGTGACTTGTGATGGCGGGAGAAATCCCACACATATCAGAATGCGTCCAGGCAAAAACATCAAGGTTTGCCCGAAGGAAGTCGCTAAGGTCTTCTGTCATTGCGGGGCCTAACTGTGATCCGATCTTCAGTATTCGCGAAGGGTCGTCACGGCTAACTGAAATGTCAATTGTTAATTCAGCCGGTGCCGCCTTCTCTTCCCTGGGTTTCTCATCGTCGTCTCTCGGATCTATATCTCCGTAGATCCGAGAACTATGCCCGAGCCAGGGCTCGGGCACTACTTGTCAATTATTCGTATTGAGGATGCGGACAGGATTGTCTGCAACCTTTCCTTTCTCCCTCCGGTGGGCCTCTCGGAGCTCGGCCACATAACAAGAACGACCAGCTGCTTGGTCACCGTGAACAATGCCTACTCCTTTGTCAGTCGGAAACTTCAAAGTCAAGCACCACGGGGCTAGTGCCGCCCTAAATTCAGCCAGTGCCGGCCGACCCAAGAAAACATTATATGGAGAGTCCACATCCAAAACTACAAAGGGTAGAATTCGTACCCTCCGACGCTCGCCTTGTCCCAGTTCAACTGGTAACTCGACATATCCTACTGCATCAGTCGCAGCGCCGTTAAAGCCGTGGATACGAGCTTTGGATGGTTTCAAGTCTTTTGTCTCTAGCTTCATCTGATCATAGGCCTTCTTTAAGATGATGTTGACTGAACTTCCACAATCAATCAAAATTCTTTTTACATATGCTGGTCCGATTGTTGCAGATATGACCATGGGATCGATGGTCGGAGCCTCTACCCGATCAGCATCTCTGTTTCTGAACACAATATCATCTGTCATCACGCGCTGCTGCTTAGCAGGGGCCCCGTCCTCTACGTTCGAACATCACTCAAAATATGCATGCTTCAAGGAGCTCGCATATCGTTCCATCTCTTGCCAGTTCTTATCTGCGGGATGAGGTCCGCCGATAATTGTATTTATAACCAGTCTTCCAACAGTCCGGGCAGGTTCCTCAGGATGACGTGGAGCCGGTGCACGACCTGGGTTGGACGTTCCCTGTCCTCCTTCCTGTGGATCCTTTACAAATTCTTGCAACTTCTTTTGTCTGATCAATTTCTCGATAGCGTCATGCAGGTGTCTGCATTCTTCCGTGTTGTGTCCATAAGTTTCATGGAAGCGGCAATATTTCCCAGTCCGTTTCTGTTCTTCAGTTGATTCTTTCGGACGTGGTTTTCTGTACTGAAAAGTATTGCATGTGGATAGGTAAATGTTCTCAAGTGGGGCGTTTAGCGGAGTGTACTCGCTGTAGCTTGGAATTCTCGACTTCCACTTTCCCGCTTCTTTCCTCTTTCCTTGACTTCTTCCTCCGGACTCTTTGGGCTACACAGGCTTACTCTGGACGTTGACTTGGACCTTTCCTGAATTGTCTCCAGATTGCTTCACAGCAATGTTGCTCTTAATTGACTCTTGGGCAGGTCCCGATGCCTTGTCTCGTCGTACCCACCTAGCTTCCTCTCTTCTTATGAACTGGTGTGCCTTGGAGTAGAAACGCTCTAGCGTAGCTGGAGGTTTTCCTGCCAGCCAATCTCCGAATTCAGAATCCGGATCTACACCTCTCATTACAGCCATTAGAATTGCATGGTCGTTAGGATTACTGACTTCAGTTGCCGCAACGTGGAATCTTTGTAAGTACTCCTTCAGCGACTCTCCGGGATTTTGGATTACACTTGACAGAGACATCACGTCCTTCGGGCGTGTAGTGTGTATCCTGAATTGCTCAATAAACTTCTTTGCCAACTCCTCGAAATTTGATACGGATCGCGGAGGAAGTCGGGTGAACCACATAGTAGCGATCCCAGATAGAGTAATCGGAAAGCACCTACACTTGGTGGCATCATTTGCTCTGGCTGAATCCATCATCCATTCATACCTCATTACATGTTGTCTGGGGTCAGTCTTTCCTTCGTATGCAGGAATGGTTGGCATGCTAAACTTCTTGGGGTAGGCCGCTTGCAGCACAACATCCGTGAACGGAGCATGACTTCTTGACACTCCCCAATCGTCATTTGATAAGCCCTGATTTTCTTTCATCAGTTGCCTGATCATGGCTGTCAGATCGGGTGTCTGTATGGAAGCCGGGAGGTTGGAGTCAGTTCTACGCGCCTGTCCATGCTGATGCCTCCTTTCCTGGCGATCTGCCAATCGTGCGTCGTGAGGTTCAACATTGTTAACATCTTGATGATCTGGAGCTCCCTCCTCCATCTGTACTCCGGTTCGGAAGTTTCCAGTTCTGGCTTGGTCGCGGTCTCCTGCTGTTCGAACAGTAGCATCTGCCCTTGCAGCTTCAGTCTTACGGCGTCTGCGCCTGGGTGGCCCATCAGAAGAAGTTGAGCTGTCAGAAGAGGAATAAGCAGCTGGATTGCCCCCAGCATTCTGTTGCTGCTGTTGAGTGAGTTGTGCCATCAGGTTGGCATTAGCTTGCATCTGTTCTCCCAGTTGTCTCCTGCTTTCCCTAAGTTCTCTCATCAAGTCATTGAACTCCACTCTGGTGACAACTGGAGTCTGTTCTTGAGCGGCAATCCCTGCACTCGGGATCGCTGGTTGATTGCTAGGTCCTGCTTGTTGCACGCTAGCAGTCTCTCGGGCATCCGCATTAAGAGAAGTTGACCTGGTACGTGGTCTTGCCATTGTAGAGTTATTGGTATGAACTCTGAGTAGAATCAGCGGATGTTCTATCAGTAAGTCGGATCTTCTTTGGGGGATTTGCTCAATCCAGTAGCTTCAAAGCAGATCCTTGAGGTCTGAGAATTCGATTCTCAGTGAAAGCACCAAAGTGTTAGCACCAAAATTGGTCACTAACCTCGTAGAAGAAGATTGTGAAGAGATATAAGTGATGAAATCAAATTAAACAAAGAAGACAGCGCTAATCTAAGTACAGAAAGTAAGAACACCAAATTTATAGTGGTTCGGCGTAATTGCCTACGTCCACTTTGAGGTTAAACTTTATTGATCTTCTTTATAGTTGATTACAAATACAGTTCGTGAATCAAATGTTTGAATGAAGTTGTTCAGTAGAGAAGATGAGTTTTGAAAATGGCAGAGTCTCCCCGGTGTTTTCTCTCCCAAAAAAAGGATCCATTTCACTATGACCCTGCCCCTCTATTTATAGGCAAAGATGGGCTGGACTTCCCAAGCGGGCTCGTTAGCCGAACGTTCGAGCCCAGGCGCTGCATGCCGAACCAGGTACGCCGAACGCTTCTGTGCCGAACGGTCCTTCCCATGCCGAACGATCCTTCCCATGCCGAACGGTGCTCCTGATGTATGGGAAGTGTAGGGTGATTGCAGTGAAGCCGAGCGTATCTCCATTTGAAACTCTTGACCAACCAATGTATGTAGTTCGAACGCTCTCGTTGCCGAGTTATCCTATCGCCGAGCTCCACTGACGCCGAGTGCCTCTGGATGCCGAGTACCGTGGGATGCCGAACACTAGTTGACGCTGAGCATAGGTTGTTGCCGAGTGCTCTCCTTGACGCCGAATGCCCTTACGCCGAGTACCTTGTTACGCCGAGCAGTCTTGATGCCGAGTACTCTGGTATGCCGAGCAGCCCTGCTGCCGAGTACCCTGTTATGCCGAGCAGCCTTGATGCCGAGTACCCTGTTATGCCGAGCAGCCTTGATGCCGAGTACCCTGTTATGCCGAGCAGCCTTGATGCCGAGTACCCTGTTATGCCGAGCGGTCTCGATGCCGGACACTAATGGATGCCGAGCACACTTGTCGCCGAGCGCTCATGGATGTCAGTTGCTTCGCCGAACACTCCCGGATGGCCAGTGCTTCGCCGAACACTCCTTGATGCCAATCGCTCTCTGATGCCGAGCACTTATTGCCGAGTACTAGTTGCCTGATCAAATCCCCAGGAAACACGAAGAAAATAATTTGTGTCTCGGGTTGTTTTATTTTGCTACAGGGTTAGAAAACCTGACAGTAGAAATTTGAATTTAGAGCAAATATAAACAGAATTTAAATGGTGAGACAGATTTAATAACAAGTGTAAATCTAGTATGAAATTTGGATTCAAATGAACCTTGAATCTTAAAGTTTTAAAATGTAATTTGGATTTTTAAATCAAAGTTTAAATTAAATTTGTTTTCAAACAAATATTTAAACCTGATTTTTGATAAAGTTCTTTTATAAAAGGATTTTGAATGGAAAGTTGAATAATTTTTTTAACTTGAATTTGCAAGTTAAAATATTAATGTATTTTGAAAGCTTAATTTTTTAAAAAAAAAAATTAAGTAATTGAGTTAAAGGCTTTTCCTTCTATAAGTTTCTTATGTAATTAATAAATGTTCTTTACATTTATTTTAAGGGTTATAAATTTATATTTAAATTGTTTAATGGGTAAATGAGTAATCATTTTGAATCTTGTATTCAAAATGGAATTTGAAATTAAATTTAGAAGTGTAATATTTTAAATACACTTTACCTTAGAAATAATTAAGGTAATTAAGTTATTTAACTAATAAGATAATCAAGAATAAATTATTTAATTTATAAATTAATGATTTAGATTAATTTATAATTAGAGATTAATTAAAAGTAATTAAGGATTAATTACTTATTCTAATTTATTTTGGATATTTTGATTAATTAAAGTTAATTAATTAAGGACAATTAAATTAAGATAATTAATTGGTTAAATTAATTAAGGATAAGTAATTACTTAATTAATTAGGGGTAATTACTAAATGAAAGTAATTGAAAGTAAATTACTTAAGGGAAGTAATAAAAAATTCATTACTTAAGATAATTAATTAAAGGATTAATTGATAATCAAAGGTTAATTAATTAAAATGGTTTATAATTAATTAATGATTAATTAACCAAGATTTGTAGTTTATTCATAAGTAATTAATCTGGTATAAATTAATTATAATCAGATATTATTTGATTCTACTTATGGATGTTTGGATTTCGTTGAATGGTTGAATTGTTTGATATCCCTGATATATGATGGTTTGTGATACATCCTGATTTATGTTGTGATCTGTAATTTACTTATCTATGATATATATATATATCTGTGATCTGTGAATGAACGATAAGCGTTATAGTTAATACCGCTTATCAATTATATTTCTGTATTTGATCTATGATGATTGAATATTGTTGCACTATTGTGTGTGAAACCCCTGGACCACACTCTTACACCCACAAATATGGATTTCATGTGGAAATCGGTTAAGTCACAGATGATTTAAATTTAATATTTTTGAAATTGAAATTTTAATTTCAATTGATTTTGAAATTTGAAATTTGGGTTTAATATGAAAAGCTTTTGAAATGGAATTTCAAAGATAAAAGTAATTTCGAATAACTTAATCGAGTTTTGAAATTTAAATAATTTGATTTAAATTTGAATTCAAGTTTGAAATTGAATTCTATGATTTGAAACTAGGAATTAAAGATGTTATACTAGTTATATATGGGTTAAACCATTTTAAAGGTTTTGATTTGGGAATTTGAATTTAATTCAAGGGTTTTAACTCGTGTAAATATAACTGGATTTTTCCGAAACGAAAACTATTTGTTTTCAAATAATAATAGCTTTCATTTTAAGAAAGGATTTCTAAATTGTGTTGAAAGGTTTCAAGTTTGAAATAAAATTGAAATGTTTTGAAAACTATGAAATGAGTCTTTGATTCAAAGACCGAATGAGTTAATCCAACCTGAAATAAAATTGTTTTGAAAGGCTATGAATGAATCTTTGGAAACGATTTTTGAAAGCTATAAGTTAAATCTTGACTTAAAGATTTAACGAGTTAATTCAATTGAAATGGAAATTATTTTGAAATCTATGAATGGATCTTTGTGAATAGGGTTAACTTTGTGAATTGAATCTTTTCGTTTAAAAGATTGGAAATGGTAATTTGTTTTAACCATTCGAATGAAAAGTTTTGGGTTTTAAGCTGTGATTTAACTGAGACCCCAGTATCCATATGATTTTTAATTGCGCTCGTTATTCGGGTTAGCCGGGAAAATACATTTGTGTCATATAACCCATTCCGAATAATGATACGACGTATATGGATAGCATTTGAAGACCGGTGGTGAAGACCGGATACTTTCAAAAACGAAAGAATTACCATCGATTGTCTCTACATCGACTGATCCTCGGTACAGAGATTTTAGCACCCTTTGTGATGGGAAGTCCAGACGTGATTAGAAAATTATCCGGATTTGCAAGGGCTTCGTAAGAAGTGCCTTCGGTTCTGTTCGAACCCGGAACAGACTTGTATGGATTGTATGTCTGACATTACAATTTGAGATATAAAGCCTATTTCTTTCAAATACATTTCTATTTGGTGGCCGAGAATTTATTCTCTTAGCTTAACACCCTTCTCTGAGACGTACGAGCTCAGAGGTTATGTAGTTGAAGGTTATCAGCGATATATTCCCAATTTGGTAATGTGACATGCAGAGTGTTGTTGTGTGATGATCATTGTTTGATCATTTGTGATATGATCATTTGTTTGATCATTTATCTTTGTGATCATTACTTTGATCATCTGTTGACCCAAAGCATGGCTTTGTGCCAAAGCGTAGCTTTGTGGACGAGACTTCGTCGAACCTCACAAACCGGTAATGGTCGAAACAGGAATTGTGCAGCAAGGGTTCAGGGGTAGCTTCCCAGGGTATGACCATTCCTTCTGGAAAAGGGTAGTATCATGGTATGGAGCCCAGATACTTACTCATGTGGACACACTATATTTATTTCTGTGTGGTTGTTGGTTTAGAGGCGCCTCGTTTAAAGGTCCCAAAGGACCGGGGGTGGCATATCTGAGGTTTTGTATATTCCCCAAGAAGGGGGGTAGCCGGCCTTGTTTGGCAGAGAGAAAGTTGTCTCTCGGAGCGTCCAGCCAGAGGCGTTCCTTCGTGGCATAGGAAGTTCCTTAGCCTGACCATTTGTTGGAAATCCAATCAAACAATACGAGCCTTGTACGGTATTAGTTGTAGAACCTGCCATTTACTTATGGTGGCGCCCCACTGTTTAGATGGTAGCTATAGTAGGCATAGTTCGAAATGTCTATGCTGGCTAAGATTTATATTCTACTTTCGAAATGTTTTATGCACTATGCACTAATAATAATATCCAATAATTTGATTTCGCGTAGTAAGCATCTTTGACTATCATAAGAAGAAATCTCCTCCAATTCTGCGTTTGCATTGTGTGTGTGGCGGGAGGTCTTATGGTAGTTTCATTTTCTAAAAGCATTGCGAATTGACTTTAAAATTCTCTTGTTGTTTGTTTAAAGATAAACTGTTTTTGCTGCTCACACCAGTCCCGTTACTGATCTGGAGTTTATTGTTCCCTTCCTAAACTCTGGGTGCCCACCATTTTCCACACGGGCAGTCTAGAGTTGGGTTTCTCAGATATTCAGGTTTAGTAGATTACCTGGAGTTGGTTCAGTTCTTGGAGTTCAGGACTGCACTTGCTTATCTTTGTGCATCGTGATGGTGGTTCGAGCTTGACGTTGGAGTTGTTGGAGTCATTCTCTTTTGTAGATCATTTGGAGTGATCTCTTCTGTTCTGTTATTTCCGCTGTATCATTATTTATCTCTGATATTGCTGTGTATTATTGATATCATTGTTGTATATCATTCTGGATATTGTATTCATTGGAGTTGTATAAGATATCATTGTTTTCTTTCTTCCGTTGTGTTGTTATACTTACTGTGTTATAAGCTCCGGTGAACCAGATTCGGCGTTTGAATCTACGGCATTTTGAGTACAAGGGAAGTACGGGTGCCGATTTTCGAAGGTCGATTTCAGAGCGAAAAATTCTTGACATTACATTTGGTATCAGAGCTAAGGTTGAACTTTAGCTCAGGAGTATAATACATTAAGTAGCTCATTAGAGATAGGATGAAGTATCCCTAGAATGAGTGTATCCCTAAGATATCCGCCTGAATGTCTCAGTAAATTCTCTTACTATCCATTGATAGTAAGTATGAGGGCAAGAAGAGGACGAGATAGGGGACAGGGGAATACGACTATAAATGGTCAATACCCTGCAACAGTGGAAACAACTTTCTTATCAATCTCCTTTGATTCGTTTCCAAATTCTTTTCATTTTTTCATACCAGCTACAAGAAGAAGTTTCGGTGTGATGATGGTTCTACGAATCGTTGTAGAAGATCCTTACTTAGTATCTTCATCGTTTTCTTGTGATGATGGTTCTACGAATCGTTGTAGAAGATCCTTACTTAGTATCTTCATCGTTTTCTTATCTGCTTTTCATTTTTAAACTTTAATGAATTTGGAATTGGAAATTTGAAATAGGAAATTCTAAATAAATTGGAAATTTAGAATTAATTGAAAATTTTAAATTGTTGATATTCTGCTTTGATGAGCCAAATACAAAACAGATATACAGTTTGATCTAGAAAGATATTTCTCTATCTTTCATCTATCTTCGTTATCTCTCTCTGGCGAATTTCGAGGACGAAATTCCATTTAAGGGGGGAAGTCTGTAATGATCCCGAATTTTAATTTATTTTTAAATTGATAATTAAATTAATTTTTGATTTCAAATTTGTGAAATTGTGTGAATTTTTCAAGTTTAATATGAAATATATACTTATTTGTTTTAAAATTTGATTTTTGACTTTGGAATCTGAATTTGAAATATTGAATTTGTATTTGAATTGGGATTTATAATAAGTCATAAATAAGAGAGTAAATGATGGGTAGTTAAACTTTTAAAAGAAATTAAATAAGTATTAGCACTAAATTTATAGTTATATCAAATCTGAAATGAACGTATAAAATTCTAGAAATAAATGTTTAAGTTAAATTAGAATTTAAAATATAAGTAAAATGAACTACAAACAAAGTATATTTATAAAATATAAATCTATGTATATAGAATGAAGTCAAGATAATAAAAGTAAAGTAAAATCAAAATAGAAGTTTACTTGTATTACAGATTATAGGACCAAACAAAATACATATTCATGTACACTTGGAAAGAAAAAAATATATGAAACATACATATGTAAACATGAAACAAGATAGAATAAGTAAACAAGAGAAAAGAAAAGTGAAGCCACATCAAATATCTCACATAATCATATCAGCCGAGCTAAATAAACGCAACATATCTTTAGTACACAATATCACCTCCAACACAACTTAGATCATATCAGATCTCTAGCCCATGACTAAATTTGTTTAGCCTCCTATTTGAAAGAATATCTCTGTCCTTGATTGTACAAAACAAATAAAATAAAAGAGATAAGTATGGAGCATGTAAAGAAAGTGCTTGCAAATGAAAACCTAAAGTATAAACAAAACATCTCAGCCCATAACTTTAGTACAAAGAAATACAACATCACCCTGTACAAAGTATTGTAAACCCAGTCACCTTCTTTTCCATATATCCTCATTTCAGTTCGAGCTGAAAAAATATAAGGAAAACATCATTTTGAAAACTAAAACAAAATTCAACCTGGAAATTTCAAATGAAGATGGAATGCAAAGGTTCAAAACTGGAAACAAATAAAAATCAGATCAAGCAAGTTAGAGATCAATTACTAACCTAAATCAAAAGCAGACCAAAAAGAAAAAAAATCTGAAAGCAAGATATCAAAACAAGCTCATTCCTCTGTTCCTGTTCTCTATCTTTCTTCATCAAACCCATCAATGTGAGTAACTTCACATTTTAAAACATAAATGTTAACTATCAGTTGCATGTGGATAACTAGAAATGAGTATGCTTTAAATGCTTGGTTTGTGATGATTCCTCTATGTGTATATGTAAATACATAAGTACTGCTATGAATCTGTTTTGCATGTGCTTATTTTAAACTAAGATTTTGATAAAAAGGTCTTTACCACTTGATTTGATCTCAGTTAGGATTTGAGTTGTAAACAAAAGTTGTTTGTTTAGTATGGATTTATGTTTATAAATTATAATTAAGATAAGTTAAGAATCTGGTTGCCCCTGTAACTATATGAATAGTCATTGTTTGAGGTAAGTAAAATATCAAACATCTTAGAATATCAATTCTGATTTATAACTTGAATTCTTAAACTAAAATTTGATTTTTAAAACTAAAATCACTATTTTTAGTAAAGAGATTTGATAACATTTCTGGTTTAGCCAGAAAATGGAAATTAGAGAGTCTCTGTTGATCTCGATTGTCTGAAGGGGTCAGGGTTGCTAGTGGTGATGGAGGAGCCTATGACGATGGTAGAAAAAATGATCGGAGGTGGCACCGACCACGGTGGTGGCAGCGGCAGGCATTTTTCTTTCGTAGCCCTAGTTTTTGTGAGGTCGAGATCTTTGATTCGTTCGTTCCCTATAATTGACCGAGTGCATCATGCTTTTGTGTGATGGTAGAGGAGAGGTTGACGTAGAGTTGACCGGAGTTTCGAATATTCAGATGATCGGAGCTGCGAGAAGGAGGCGATGACAGGTTTGGTGATGTTTCCTGTTGCTATTTCCAGGATTCGAGTTTAAACTCGAATTTGAATTGGTGAGGTGGATGGGTTTTCTGACGATCGAGGGATGGTTCGGGAACGATCGTCGACATGTTCGACGCTCTGGTGATGACCGGAGATGGTCGGCGACGACGTGCACGTGCACTGTGATAGTTTGGTGTCAGGTGGTGTTTTCGTGTGTGTCTCGAGAAGAAGCTCGAAGCAATGGGTTGTTTGGCTCGTGTTAAATTAGGATTGAACTCGAAGAAAATAATTTGTGTCTCGGGTTGTTTTGTTTTGCTACAGGGTTAGAAAACCTGACAGTAGAAATTTGAATTCAGAGCAAATATAAACAGAATTTAAATGGTGAGACAGATTTAATAACAAGTGTAAATCTAGTATGAAATTTGGATTCAAATGAACCTTGAATCATAAAGTTTTAAAATGAAATTTGGATTTTTAAATCAAAGTTTAAATTAAATTTGTTTTCAAACAAATATTTAAACCTGATTTTTGATAAAGTTCTTTTATAAAAGGATTTTGAATGGAAAGTTGAATAATTTGTTTTAACATGAATTTGCAAGTTAAAATATTAATGTATTTTGAAAGCTTAATTTTTAAATAAAAAAATTAAGTAATTGAGTTAAAGGCTTTTCCTTATATAAGTTTCTTATGTAATTAATAAATGTTCTTTACATTTATTTTAAGGGTTATAAATTGATATTAAATTGTTTAATGGGTAAATGAGTAATCATTTTGAATCTTGTATTCAAAATGGAATTTGAAATTAAATTTAGAAGTGTAATATTTTAAATACACTTTACCTTAGATATAATTAAGGTAATTAAGTGATTTAACTAATAAGATAATCAAGAATAAATTATTTAATTTATAAATTAATGATTTAGATTAATTTATAATTAGAGATTAATTAAAAGTAAATAAGGATTAATTACTTATTCTAATTTATTTTGGATATTTTGATTAATTAAAGTTAATTAATTAAGGACAAATAAATTAAGATAATTAATTGGTTAAATTAATTAAGGATAAGTAATTACTTAATTAATTACGGGTAATTACTAAATGAAAGTAATTGAAAGTAAATTACTTAAGGGAAGTAATAAAAAATTCATTACTTAAGATAATTAATTAAAGGATTAATTGATAATCAAAGGTTAATTAATTAAAATGGTTTATAATTAATTAATGATTAATTAACCAAGATTTGTAGTTTATTCATAAGTAATTAATCTGGTATAAATTAATTATAATCAGATATTATTTGATTCTACTTATGGATGTTTGGATTTCGTTGAATGGTTGAATTGTTTGATATCCCTGATATATGATGGTTTGTGATACATCCTGATTTATGTTGTGATCTGTAATTTACTTATCTATGATATATATATATATCTGTGATCTGTGAATGAACGATAAGCGTTATAGTTAATACCGCTTATCAATTATATTTCTGTATTTGATCTATGATGATTGAATATTGTTGCACTATTGTGTGTGAAACCCCTGGACCACACTCTTACACCCACAAATATGGATTTCACGTGGAAATCGGTTAAGTCACAGATGATTTAAATTTAATATTTTTGAAATTGAAATTTTAATTTCAATTGATTTTGAAATTTGAAATTTGGGTTTAATATGAAAAGCTTTTGAAATGGAATTTCAAAGATAAAAGTTATTTTTAATAACTTAATCGAGTTTTGAAAATTTAAATAATTTGATTTAAATTTGAATTCAAGTTTGAAATTGAATTCTATGATTTGAAACTAGGAATTAAAGATGTTATACTAGTTATATATGGGTTAAACCATTTTAAAGGTTTTGATTTGGGAATTTGAATTTAATTCAAGGGTTTTAACTCGTGTAAATATAACTGGATTTTTCCGAAACGAAAACTATTTGTTTTCAAATAATAATAGCTTTCATTTTAAGAAAGGATTTCTAAATTGTGTTGAAAGGTTTCAAGTTTGAAATAAAATTGAAATGTTTTGAAAACTATGAAATGAGTCTTTGATTCAAAGACCGAATGAGTTAATCCAACTTGAAATAAAATTGTTTTGAAAGGCTATGAATGAATCTTTGGAAACAAGTTTTGAAAGCTAAAAGTTAAATCTTGACTTAAAGATTTAACGAGTTAATTCAATTGAAATGAAAATTGTTTTGAAATCTATGAATGGATCTTTGTGAATAGGGTTAACTTTGTGAATTGAATCTTTTTGTTTAAAAGATTGGAAATGGTAATTTGTTTTAACCATTCGAATGAAAAGTTTTGGGTTTTAAGCTGTGATTTAACTGAGACCCCAGTATCCATATGATTTTTAATTGCGCTCGTTATTCGGGTTAGCCGGGAAAAGACATTTGTGTCATATAACCCATTTCGAATAATGATACGACGTATATGGATAGCATTTGAAGACCGGTGGTGAAGACCTGATACTTTCGAAAATGAAAGGATTACCATCGATTGTCTCTGCATCAGCTGATCACCGGTATAGAGATTTTTGCACCCTTTGTGATGGGAAGTCCAGACGTGATTAGAAAATTATCCGGATTTGCAAGGGCTTCGTAAGAAGTGCCTTCGGTTCTGTTCGAACCCGGAACAAACTTGTATGGATTGTATGTCTGACATTACAATTTGAGATATAAAGCCTATTTCTTTCAAATACATTTCTGTTTGGTGGCCGAGAATTTATTCTCTTAGCTTAACACCCTTCTCTGAGACGTATGAGCTCAGAGGTTATGTAGTTGAAGGTTATCAGCGATATATTCCCAATTTGGTAATGTGACATGCAGAGTGTTGCTGTGTGATGATCATTGTTTGATTATTTGTGATATGATCATTTTTTTGATCATTTATCTTTGTAATCATTACTTTGATCATCTGTTGACCCAAAGCATGGCTTTGTGCCAAAGCGTAGCTTTGTGGACGAGACTTCGTCGAACCTCACAAACCGGTAATGGTCGAAACAGGAATTGTGCGGCAAGGTTTCAGGGGTAGCTTCCCTAGGGTATGACCATTCCTTTTGGAAAAGTGTAGTATCATGGTATGGAGCCCAGATACTTACTCATATGGACACACTATATTTATTTCTGTGTGGTTGTTGGTTTAGAGGCGCCTCGTTTAAAGGTCTCAAAGGACTGGGGGTGGCATATCTGAGGTTTTGTATATTCCCCGAGAAGGGGGGTAGCCGGCCTTGTTTGGCAGAGAGCAAGTTGTCTCTCAGAGCGTCCAGCCAGAGGCGTTCCTTCGTGGCATAGGAAGTTCCTTAGCCTGACCATTTGTTGGAAATCCAATCAAACAATACGAGCCTTGTACGGTATTAGTTGTAGAACCTGCCATTTACTTATGGTGGCGCCCCACTGTTTAGATGGTAGCTATAGTAGGCATAGTTCGAAATGTCTATGCTGGCTAAGATTTATATTCTACTTTCGAAATGTTTTCTGCACTATGCACTAATAAATAATATCCAATGATTTGATTTCACGTAGTAAGCATCTTTGACTATCATAAGAAGAAATCTCCTCCAATTCTGCGTTTACATTGTGTGTGTGGCGGGAGGTCTTATGGTAGTTTCATTTTCTAAAAGCATTGCGAATTGACTTTAAAATTCTCTTGTTGTTTGTTTAAAGATAAACTGTTTTTGCTGCTCACACCAGTCCCGTTACTGATCTGGAGTTTATTGTTCCCTTCCTAAACTCTGGGTGCCCACCATTTTCCACACGGGCAGTCTAGAGTTGGGTTTCTCAAATATTGAGGTTTAGTAGATTATCTGGAGCTGGTTCAGTTCTTAGAGTTCAGGACTGCACTTGCTTATCTTTGTGCATCGTGATGGTGATTCGAGCTTGACGTTGGAGTTGTTGGAGTCATTCTCTTTTGTAGATCATTTGGAGTGATCTCTTCTGTTCTGTTATTTCCGCTGTATCATTATTTATCTCTGATATTGCTGTGTATTATTAATATCATTGTTGTATATCATTCTGGATATTGTATTCATTGGAGTTGTATAAGATATCATTGTTTTCTTTCTTCCGCTGTGTTGTTATACTTACTGTGTTATAAGCTCCGGTGAACCAGATTCGACGTTTGAATCTACGGCATTTTGAGTACAAGGGAAGTACGGGTGCCGATTTTCGAAGGCCGATTTCGGGGTCATTACAGTTTGCTTTACCTGGGGTATAGAGTATGTCTAGATCATAGGCAGCTAAGAACTCCACCCATCTATGTTGCCTCATGTTTAAATCTTTTTGTGAAAATAAATACTTTAAAGATTTGTGGTCAGTGTAAAGTTCTAACCTAGTTCCTAACAAATAATGTCTCCAAAGTTTCAAAGCATAGATCACAGCTGCTAATTCAAGAGCATGTGTGGCATACCTTACTTCATGGGGTTTGAGTTGTTTGGATGCATATGCAATGACTTGGCCTTGTTGCATCAACACTGCACCCAAGCCAAACCCACTAGCATCAGTGTATACAACTAATTCTTCATTTCCCTGGGATACTTTCAAGATTGGAGAATTCACCAATGCCTCCTTCAACTGTTCAAAAGACTTCTCACACTTCTCTGACCAAACAAAAGCTTGATTTTTCCTAGTTAGGTTAGTAAGTAGTGTAGAAATTTTTGAAAAATCTTTTATAAATCTCCTATAATATCCTGCCATCCCCATAAATGATCTCACTTCACTCATAGTGCTAGGCCTCTTCCATGCTTGAATAACTACTACTTTATTGGGGTTCATAGAAATTCCTTTGGCAGAAATGACATGGCCAAGGAAATGTACTTCCTCTTTCCAAAATGCACATTTTGAAAATTTTGCCTTTAAATCTTTTTCCCTCAATCTAGACAAAACCAGATGCAAATGACTTTTATGTTCTTCCACTGTTTTGGAATAAATTAAAATGTCATCTATAAAAATCAGCACAAATTTGTCTAAATAATCTTTAAAGGTTCTATTCATTAAATCTACAAAGTATGATGGTGCATTAGTCAAGCCAAATGGCATAACCAGAAATTCATACAACCCATACCTAGTGTTAAAGGCAGTGTACTTGATACTTGACTCCTCCACCTTCATTTGATGAAAACCAGATGCTAAATCTAGTCTAGAAAACACTCTTGCCCCAGCTAATTGATCAAAAAGATCATCTATTCTTGGCAATGGATATTTATTTTTGATAGTTACTTTGTTCAATTCTCTATATTCTATACAAAGTCTTAAGGAACCATCTTGTTTCTTAACAAATACCACTGGTGCTCCCCAACAAGAATTACTTGGTCTTATAAAACCCTTGTCTTCTAATTCCTCTAATTGTTTCTGTAATTCCTTTAGTTCATTTGGCCCATTCTAGTTGGCTTTTTAATCACTGGCTTGCTCCTGGAACTAAATGAATTTGGAATTCCATTAGCCTATGGTTTGGAACACCCTTAACCTCCCCAAACACATCCAAGTATTCATTGACTATGGGAATTTCTTCAATAGTAAGTTCATTGAAATCTTTCTCCAAGTCAATTAAATGATACAATTTCCTTCCCTTAGCCACTTCATACAAAATTGTGATTCTCTGGCCTCTAAGGTTTTGCAATGATATGGTGGATGAATCTAAGTTAATTATGGCTTTAAATTGCCTTAACCAGTCTACCCCCAATATAACACCTATGTTTGGGTAGTTTAAAACATATAAATTGGAAATAAAAGTATCTCCTCCTATGTTTAATTCCACATCCACACAAATCATATTTAAAACACTAGAACTCCCCAGTGGACTTTGTATATGCAATCGGGTTTCAACCAATATGCAATTCAATTTTAGCATTTTAACTAGTTCATAAGAAATCAAAGAGTGAGTTGCCCCAGTATCATATACTACTGCTATGGGTATGGTACAAATAAATAGTTTACCTTCCACTAGACTGTGATTTACATCATTAATCTCCACTGTGGATTTGCCTTTACCTTCCAAATTCGCCAATTTTCCTTGCTGTTTATACTCAGGACAATTTCTCTTCATATGCCCCTCTTTCCCGCATAGATAGCACTTGAAAGCTCCTCCTTTCAATTCTGGGCACCTTGGTTTGATATGTCCTTCCTTTCCACATTGATGACACATAATTTTCTTCTTGGTTTCCTTAGCTTTGATATCTCCAGTGCCTTTGTTACTGGCCTCTTCTTTCTTCTTATCATAAGGGTGATATCTCCCCTTACCCTTCTTAGTGTTATTATTCTTAAAATTTCTGAACTTTTCTCTTTCCTTGTCATGCTGCTCTAATCTCAAAGCCAAGTCTATTACTTGATCAAAAGTCCTGTCAGCATAAGGTAACATGGCTCTGCTAAGTCCTGGGTTCAAACCTTTAATGTACCTATCATTTTTGGATGCTTCATCTGCCACTAGCATTGCTCCATATGTGGATAGCCCCTCAAACTTTTGAGTGTATTCAGTGACATTCAGAGTTCCTTGCCTGAGTCTAATAAATTCCTCTAGTAAAGTGGTCTTAGCTGATGCTGGTACAAATCTTGCTTCCAACATCTCCTTGAATTGATTCCAAGTGATTTCATTCTCATTTCTCCCTGTAATGATTACTTCCCACCAGCTTAAAGCTTCTCCTTTCAGCTGTCTTGAAGCCACTTGCCTCTTCCTTTGATCATCAAGCTGCATGTCATTGAAAATCCTATCCAACGTTCTCAACCATGCTTGAATTTCCATAATACTCTTTGTCCCTTCAAAGCTTTTGCCTCCTAAATGAGTATAAGTCTTGAGTAATTTTGAGAGCTCTTCATGGGGATTTTCTTGCCTTTGTCATGCCCCATCCCTAAATGCTCTCACCAATTCATGTAGATTGACCATTGGTGGTGCATTGGAGGATCCTGCTCCCTGATTTGGTGGTCTTCCTACCATAGTTTGCTAATAATAATTTACATAGCTGGTTAGTTTTTTTTAGTTTCATAGAAGGATTTTATTTCAATTTTTCAACTATGTTTTAGTAACATAGCTCTGATACCAAATGAAAAGACCCTCTCTTTTTATACCTGAATTTGTAAGGATTTTTTTACATAGAGATATATATATTATCATATATATATTTCTGAAGCCTAGAGTCATTTTTCTTTTTATCAAAACAACTTATCCAGGATCAAAATTTTTACAAATATAAATATATCAGTGTATTCATAAGGATATGCACATACATGTGAAGATGCAAGTGCCTCTCTTGTTTAAATCGGAGTTATGGTAAACAAGAGGATAATTTGATTGATTAAATTTAATCAATCCATACATAGTTCAATTTAATTCATACAATAAAATTCCATCCATATATGTAACAATATGATTTTTAACTCTTGATTTCTTTCTGGATTCTCTATGAAGTGTAATTCCTAGAAACAATATAATTGTGTTATGATTACCTATAAATTAATGGTGTAGTGCTTATGCTCTAAAAATGATATAAGTTTATATCATTATCTATGTTTGATTTTCTTATAAAATCTGCCTAGAGTACTAACTCTTTACTAGAATATTTTTAAGTTAGATATCATTCCAAAACTTAATTCTTTGATGCTAAGCTAAATAAAATGCAAACATGAGTGAGTTTACTGAGACCTTGAGTATCCAACACATGGTTCAACCAGACTCTTTGTTCTAGTATAAGCCATAGGGTCTTAAAAATGCATTTTGATCAAAGCCTTAGTGAAAAGGAATTCAGATTCATGTTAAAAATACAAAGGTAACTGGTGTGCTAATATCTGAACAAAACATATTTAAATGTGCATATATACAGCTATTATGGACATGGCTTTCAACTCCTATATTACAGATTCTTCCTTTATTCAAAAACAAGGTATAAAACATTTGCGTAGAACAAATTGAATTATGGAAACATTGCAGACACATAAATACATTTTCCCTATGCCTATCAACTCTAGTATGCAAATGTCATGATGAAAGAATAAACCATATTGTTTATTGAGACTCAACTATCCAGATTTTCCAAAACTTAACCCTTTTCAAAGGCTCAAGATTGACTAATACATTTATAAAATGTAACCATCCTTTTTATCATAGAGTTCTTACTCAGATTTACTTACGAAATCATAGGTTAGCTTCTTCAACTTTTCAGATAATCACTAAATTTATAAACTCCAATTACAAGACAATTCCTTAGCAAAAAACTTAGCAAAATATCCATCCAACATTCAGTACTTAATACAAGTGACAATTTAAAAATATCAATACATGCAGATTTCATCTTTTAAGCTCTTATCTAACTAATTTTAGCATGCTATAATCTTCTTCTCAAAGCCTTGCTCCTACTCCTACTTAGTTGCTGCTGTCCCTGAAAATGCATTTAAAGCTGCCCCATATTAAATGAGACACCCCATATACCATTAGCACACAAGGGTCAGACACATGTCTGGTATGAGAAAATCCACTAAAACATTTGGTAAATCAAGTTAAAGTTGTAACATATATAAATCAGTGTCTCCTGCCTTTTGAAAACAAATAAGTCATGGTGTGCATGTTCTGTGTCAGTATGCATGTGCACACTTAAATCTTTCTTTTCAGAAACCTTATAAAGATATGGAACATGCATACATTCATACAAATCAGTCATAAATCAAATAAGCATACATACAAAAACAAGGAAATCACCAAAATGAATTAAATCATTTATTCCCTACTCAGATTTCTTCCAGGAAAACTCTAGTTCCTTATTATATCAAATTTTCTCACATTGATATGTTTATCTATCTTGGTCTCATCTGCAATTATATGAATCAATGGACACATTGTAATGGACTAATTCACTCTATTACACAAAGATCTCAGTACTTAAACAAGCCATGTGTCAACTTGTATTTGCTCAAGAACACAAGTCATTCCTACAGTGTTCTTGACCCCATTTCCTAATCAGTTTTAAGTTAATAATAAATCTTTTGATTTTTCATGACTAAACCATTCAGTGAATCATTTTACTAAAACAAACATTCATGTCATGGCATTTCTTATCATTCATAACCAAGCAAAGACAAACAGACAGGCAATTAAACTTAGGTGTCTATAAAATTCTGCACCTATATATATATATATATATATATATATATATATATATATTTGCATTTTTAAAGAGGTATAGGCAACTAACATTAGCTTATGGCTTTTGTGAGAATTTTCTTCTTGCAAACATCTGTGCTTAAGTTAAACTCAGAATGACCAAGTTTTACTGAATCACAAAATTTATTTCCTATGTATATGACTATTTATATATTTTCATTGAATCAGGAGCATCAGCACATAGGCAACCCTATTGCACCCCTAATTCCTTTTTGTCTCAAGCCTCAGCACCTATACACAAGTATATTGCAGCTCAACATGTTTATATTTTCTGGGTTGTGCCAAAACCAACACTACTTGCCTATATTCATCCTTTGATTCTCTGGGTATTTACTTATTTTCCTAAATATTAACATATCAGAGAGATCTGGGTTTTTAAAAACATATATACTAATAATACTAATAATACTTAGAACTTTCATATAATAAAACAAGCAGAACAACCAACTAAAGATCAAAGCATTTTCATCTCTGAAATCAAAGAAAGACAACCACATATGAAAATACATTTTTAAGAAAAATCAACTTATAACCTAGCTGCCTTCATTAGGACATAGTGCCTTAGATTTTTGAGTGAGTTTTCTCACCTAGCTCTCTTTCACTTCTTAGTTGATTGATAAGCTTCTGCCTTCAAACCCTTTTCTTCACTTGTTTTATATTTATGTGATATATATATTTTTCTCAAGAGCTATCAGAGAAGAAGAGAAGGCCCCTCATATCACTGCTTATTTATGCAGGGTTCTTCTTAGGGTTTAAGATGCTAGCTAAAGTCATTTTTGCCCATCAGAAATCATGCCATTTGCATTTGTTTAAACCCAAAATCTTACCCTCCCCGGCTCAAGTTTGTGGAGAGAAAAGTGGTTTTATCATTTTGGTTATTTTTCAGAAATTTTGCTTTTCCAGAAAATGCTTTTTCTCTTGTCTACTATCATGCTAAAAGTGTGACTTGATTTCCATTATTTATCATATATATATACCAAAGGTTCTTCCTAATTCTGCCTATACAAAACATATCTCTGTTTTATCTTATTTTTCTATTTTTAGCTTTCACTTAAATAGCATGTACCTCCCTTATTTATTTATAAAAGGATTACTCCTTTTACGTCTTCATTCTTTTTTTTTGCCTATAATTTAAAATATATTTGTGTATCTTTGTTTTACTGATTTGAACTCTGGTATTTGATTAGCATACATATATGTATATATATGTCTTATAGAAATATAGTTAATACTTATATATATATATATATCTATACATTATTTTTTACTGAGCACATATGCACATGTATACTCAAATACAACCGGTAGCATATATATATATATATATATATATATTCATATAGCTTTTTAAGGATTTAATCTATTTATCTGCATATATATATATATATATATTTATACCCATCAACATATGTTTATTCATATCATCCAGGAATTAAGCTTCTATTCATGTGTATTTCTTATGTACACATGTACACATATAGCTACAAGATATCAAGCCATATCAATTCCTTTTCAGAATTAGTTTAAAAATTATTTTAAACTTATTTATATTTTCAAAATAAATTCCTAAAATCTTGGGTCATTACACGCGCAGTCTCTTCCGTTGGACCCGTAAAGATATTCCGAATCACATGAAATTGGTTTGGTTTAATTTGGAGACTGTTGAAATTTCGGGCTTTTATTGGATTTTTAATAGGCTATAAATCAAAGGTGAGTGATTTAACCCTCTCACGCGATACTAAATTTCTTATGTTAGTTGAATTAAGTTTATGAAGTGATAAGAATTTGATTGATTACTGTTTGGTAGTTTAAATTGACATTTAACTTAATTTGAATTTTATATTGAATTAAATTGACATTTAAATTAATATTGAAATTAATTGCTAGATAAAAACCGACAATTGATAACTAGTAACCGTTGTGATATCTTGGTTGATTTGGATGTTCATTATTACTGAATGACTATTGATTGATGATTGGATGCATGGTTGTTTATTTATTTTGACATATCCCTGTGACTACCATGTTTATTATTTGACATATTATATATTTTCATTTGTAATATTTGAAATGAATTAAGAAATAGGTTGAAATTATATATACCCATGTCATTTAATTATGGGTTTGAAATGATATATATCCATCCATGTAATTAAAAATTGAAATAACCGATCACTTGGCCATAGGGTAGAAAATTATATAAGGACACCAGATTGGTTATGTGACGACCCGTAATTTTTGGATATTTGAAATTGTAATATTTAATTAATTTTAAATATTCAAGAGTGAATTTTTAACTCGAATATCAAATATCAGTATTTATTGGATAATTTAATTTTTCAATTAAACAATTGAAATTAGGGTAAAATAGAGAATCTTGAGTTTGAGCTTGTTAAAAATAATTTAAAGGCCCAGAAAATTTGCATTGATAATACTGAAGAGAATAAAAGCTTTTAAATTTGAATTTAAAGGTGTTTTGTCCAGTTTTAAAAATATATCGTTTAAATCGATATTTAAAAATAGCCTTCCGAGGCGCAGTCTCGTAATTCGACGAAACCAGTTCCATTGGGTCTATAATATTGAATTATTACCGGATTTCAAATTTTGTAGCTTTTGGAATTAACATGTGATCGTACGAGGTATAAACGCTTAGACGATAATTATCGATCTAATTTAAATATCCTTATCTGAAAGAAATCAAATCAGCAGCCACCCTGTATTTTCTTTAGCCAACCTATCTTTATTGTAGCCGATACGCAGAAACAATTTTTCACGTGAAACATCTTTTCCTGTCCCTCTGTTCTTTCTTTAAAATGCAGGCTCGTTCAATAATATCTCGTTCAAGCTTTTTGAAGAAAATAAATTAATGGCCGAAGAAGGAATTCGCATAACCTCTTTACTTCTTCAGGCACATTTCGCATCCTTCCCTCCTCCATCCAAAATATACGAAATCAATTTGTTCCTCTTATAAAAAAAAATGGTGAACGAACGAAAGAAAGAAATTCCAACCCTATTCGATTTTTCGTTCGACCTTCCCTCCTTCATTTTCGTAAACAACTGTATAGCCTCAAAAATCAAAGCAACGATCGAACAATTCCTTTTCCTCCAGCGATTCGAAATTCCATCTCAAACCTAATTTCCAAATTGATAATTAATTCGAAACAAAAAGAGGTATGCGATCTGGAATTGTGATCGCGTCTTTGGGCACGAGTTTCGGCGATGACGAAAATGTGGAGGCATAGTCACGATGTGTACTGGGTCAAGTGGCTCACGCGTGCGAGTACGGCGAGGCGGTAGGAGCGTTCGAGCGCGACGTCGAGGGCACGACTGGCATGTGTCGAGTGGGGAGGGCTCTGGGTTGCCTTGGTCGTCGATGCTCTGGCTTGGGGTTGAGGCAGTCATGGTGGCAAGTCGAGATTCGGCAGCTAGTTAGAAGGTATAATCATATTTGTTTACTAATTAAGTTAATTATACATATAGTTATTTTAAAATAAAAACTGAGAACTTGATGCTATGAGTAATGTGACGCCCCACCTCAATACCCACGCTAGCCAAGGACACTACGATGTAGTGCTGTCAACTAGCACGGAGAATAAGGCTGTTGAGGAGCGACCATCCATGTAATTGATTTTCACACGGTGGCTATAAAATAATCTTCGGAAACAAACATAGAATTAAACATAACACATAGCAGTCACAGATATCCATATCACAAAGGCGGAAGAAGATATGAATATATAACTAACACATGAAAGTGTACATCAGAGTAGTGGTCAAAAAGTTCCACAATAATACAAAAGAATAGCAACACGTGCTATACCAAAAGAATACAACTATGAGTCCATATCTCAGGTGTATACAACAAAAAAGTGCTAAACTAAATAGTCAGCCAAAAGTCAGAGTAGCAAATCCTGGAAGGAAGTCAAGCAGAAGCACCTGTAACATCTCGGTCTGACCCGAGTATTATTTAAGAAAATAATAAACGGATCAGTCTAACTATAAATATCAGATGACATGATATATAATAAAAGACATGGCATAAACATAGAATATCCATACTGACATACTACTATAAGTATGAAAATGATGATCAACAGGAGATCAACCGATGAGAAATGATCAATATCACGAGAATCTTCTCAAAGATCCAAAGAGGGCATCATACCCTAAACTTGTACTCATAACAAGTCAATGACATAAAAATCCAGAAATCAAACAAGAAATCCAGAAATCATAAAAAGAGAAAGAGGCCTATCACATGATGGTCCGAAGACCATGGGGAGCTACCCCATATGTGTGAGTCGGAATCACACTGATTGAGGCCTAGGCTAACCAAAAAGCAAAAAGGTATGTGTGAATGGAATCACACAAGTGGTGTCTAGCCTAACCTCGCAAACAAAAAGATATGTGTAAGTCGGAATCACACTACTGCGGCCTAGACTAACCTTGCGGACAAAGAGATGTGTGTGAGTCGGAATCACACTACTGCGGTCTAGTCTTACCTTGCAAACAAAGAGACATCGCACAATTGCTAGTCTAAATCATAAAATGATCATCATGATCAGCGAGAAGTGTCAATCACACCAAGCTAGTAAATATATGAGTTTAGCTTCATGTCCCATAACCACTTGCTTAACTTAAATATTTACGAACAAGCTGTAAATCTTCACTAGGAAATTGTCACGAAAAGGGTACAATCGAACAAGTCCAAGAGCTAACCGACGAAGTGAACGCAAGCGTTTCATACCACTCGTTTTACTAAGTCGTTTAAGTCGATTTCTCGTTCGAGTGAAGTAAAGGCTTGTATATACTAGTAGATTGAAAATCGGTTTGAGAAAACGAACTTTAGATATTTAAAATAGTGTTGAAATCGCTTTGATGAAAGAGTTTTGATATTTACTATTAGTATTGAAACCTTCATATATCTTTAAAGTGACAAGTCATAAAACGATTGTAGAACAAATCAATTCACATTCGAAGACGTGAGTAAAGTCCAAAGAAGTCAATCCCAAAACCATCAAAGTAGAAATTCTGATAATTGTTTTTCAGAAGAGATTGCCTACGCAGAGTAATACGGGGTTCGACCTAACTGTCTGAAGTGTCGAGCAACCTAAGGGTTAACTCGCGAGCGACCTAACAGAGGTATTCGACCTAAAACTCGCGACCTAAGGAAGGTGCGCGACCTAACTGGTTCGCGACCTAAGGATGGTGCGACCTAACAGGTTCGCGACCTAAGGTCTTGCGACCTAACTGGTCCGCGACCTAAGGTCTTGCGACCTAAGGAGGGTGCGCGACCTAAAGTGAACGACCTAACGAGGTCCAAGGGAAGCGACCTAAAATGCTTCGACCTAAAGGTGCACGACCTAAGGTCAACACGACCTAACGACCTAAGGACGAGCGACCTAACTCCGAGCGAGCTAAAAATGGCCAGAACGACCTAAGTGCTAACTCGCGAACGACCTAAGTCCTTAACTCGTGAGCGACCTAACACTTAACTCGTGAGCGACCTAGCACCAGAACGAAAATCTGCAGACAGAGGCTTTGAGGCAGTACGACCTATAGCCCAGATTTTGCCAAAAATGCTGAAAAATTGGGTTTCTCGCCAATTCAATCCAAACCAAAAGCGAATATGCATGCTAAAGCGATGGGGAATCATTCCCAACAACCCAATGACAATATAGGCAAGATGTGAGATTAAAAATCTCACCTTTTCACGGAATTTGATGAAGATGGAGATTTGAGAGCAAAGCAAGGACACCAACAAGCTTGAATCAATGTTCTTCACGTGAATTTGATGTTGAATCTCAGATTTGCAATAGAATTTGTGTTTGGAGTTTTAATTTCCACTTCCCACCACCATTTTTGACAAAGCTTGAAGTTAAAACAAATGGTGAATCAAGTGAGGAAGAAGGATGGGCTGAACTAAGGAAGTGCAGTCCAAACCAAAGTCACAAGCGGGAAAAGTGACGAAAATTTCACTATCTCCAAACATATCGAAGTTTACACTCAAAAAGATCGCAAACGTCATTTTGAACTCAATGGGGGTGGTCTCGAGTCCTAATTGGACCATATGCAAAAAGTAGCTTTTCGGACTAACATCCGTCTAACGACAAAATATTTAAATATAAAATCGATAGATATGCGGGTTGTTACAAGTAATTTGACTTGATTTTTGTAAAATGGATTTGGTTAATTTCAAAATAGAAAATTTGCAGTAGGATATATAAAACAGCTAGTTTTAAATTTAGTTAGCTATATATATATACATATAAAACAACAAAGGTAATTTGGGTTTTTAATTAAAATCTTAAAAGGTGTTTAATGTTAAAATTTCATTTATAAAAGGGAAATTAGTTAAATTAAATTAATAAGTGATAATTGATTTTCCAATTTATTTTGAATATTAATAAGTCATATAAATTGTTTATTTAAAGTTAACGTCGGAAAACCAAGGCAATAATGAAGTGGATTGCAAAAAAAAAAGCGAAGGTGAGTTAATCTCACTCATCTGGTTTTAATTTAAATTTAAATGGTTAAATTTAAATAATTAATTGAATGATTGAATTGGTTTGATGTGCTATATTATATATAGTAGTATATATAGTATATATTGGAGTTGATATTACCGCATTTTATAGCGGATGAGACCCTATGCGCCGTGTAATAGCAGATGATTTTATAAAACCCATATACCGCGATATTCCACCTCGAAGTGGAATTGGTATTGTGCTAACGTTTGTGGATGCAGGGAAACAGGTTGGAGGGATCCAACTGGATTCCTCAAAATTATTTAGATTGTTTTATATTCTGTGTAATGAATATTGATATCCTGTGATGATGTTATTGATGATTGGAATATTGGAAGATATAGTTGGATTGAATATCTAAGTATAATGAGTTATTAAATTATATAGAATTGGATTTTGAAAGAAATAAAAGAGTAAATTTTAAGTAAAATAATTCAAGTGAATTGGAATAAGGGAATTTTGAATTAACAGGGAAAATATAAACTTTAAAACTAAAGTGATATTATTGTAAAGAATAAAGAATTTATTTTTGAAATTAAGGATTAAATTTAATTAAAGGATAAAGAAAGCATTTTGGAAGTTTGAAATTGGTAATTTCAGTTTAAAAGGGTTTTAACTCACAATAAAGAATTAAATCTAAAGGTTAATGTATTTTGGAATAAATGAAGTAGTGAAGAGAATTATTTCAAGAAAAGTGAGTTGGAAATCAATTGTAAATTGATTTAAGTATTTGGAATTGAAATTTTGAAGAGAAGTGAGATTTTGGAATTTATAAACTGGGTTTATAAAGTAAAATAAAATATTAGTGGTGTTTGTACCAAAAATGGGCACAACACTCTTCGGAAGTTTTTGAAGAGATAAAAGTGAAGAATGAAAATTAAAACTGTGGATTATCTAACAAAAACTCCAAACAACAGAAAGTAAATTACAAAGACAAGCGATTTAGAGTGGTTCGGCGTTTTGCCTACATCCACTATGAAGTTTGATGATTTTATTGCTCGATTACTTGAAGATTACAGTAGTTTATAAGGTAATACAACTGATTTTCAAAGCTAAGTCTGAAACTAAAGCAGCAGTGGTGATTTAGAGTAAATCTGGCAGAGTCTGGGCGCTCTTTAGCTCTTAGAATTCTCCGACCTCTTTTCTGAATGACCAGGGGCTCTATTTATAGGTGTAGGAGGCTGATATTTCGCCTAAATTGAGGGGAGACCAGTTCTGGCGCGTGAGGGGGCCCACATGCCCGCTCTTTGGAAATGCGGGCCCACTTTGGGATCGATTCGACCCTTGCTTCGAATCGATCAAGATTTGCTCCGATTGAGCTGAAATTTGGCATGGTCATTCCTTAGGTTTCCAGTTAGCTCCTGTCCAAATTTCATAGCATTTGGAGTTGTAGATCTCGAGATATGATCGATGCAAGTTGGCCCATATCGATTCGACCCTTGCTTCGAATCGATCAAGATTTGCTCCGATTGAGCTGAAATTTGGCATGGACATTCCTTAGGTTGCCAGTAAGCTACTGTCCAAATTTGGTGGCATTTGGACTTGTAGATCTCGAGTTATGATCGATTCAATTTGGTCCATATCGATTCGACCCTTGCTTCGAATCGATCAAGATTTGCTCCGATCGAGCTGAAATTTGGCGTGGACATTCCTTAGGTTGCCAGTAAGCTACTGTCCAAATTTGGTGGCGTTTGGACTTGTAGATCTCGAGATATGATCGATGCAAGTTGGTCCATATCGTTTCGACCCTTGCTTCGAATCGATCAAGAATTGCTCCGATCGAGCTGAAATTTGGCGTGGACATTCCTTATGTTGCCAGTAAGCTACTGTCCAAATTTGGTGGCATTTGGACTTGTAGATCTCGAGATATGATCGATGCAAGTTCGGATTTCTCAGCCGTGATCCATCAATATCTAGAGCATATGAACTCCGATTGACTTGAAATTCCGAATGTTGGCTCCCATAGCTTTGCTTGTCATGTCATATCAATTGTAGCCCGATCCGGACTCGGAAATTTTTTGTCGATATCCATAGTGAGCCTGCGTATAACCGATCTCCAAGACGAACTGTCATTGGTTTGTAGTCAAGTTCTTGGTGTCACGGCCTTGCCAAAAGGCGGGATAACATTTGCCCCCCAAAGTATGTCTTGTGTGAACATGACGTGCTTTGAAATGCTGCATCCTTTATTCTGAAAAAGTTCTATCTGATTCGTTGAGTAGTTGCTATCTTTTCGTCAAAAGATGTAATCCTCGATTGATTTCCAGTAATATTAATGTTTATTGAACCACTGTCAGTGATTATGTAGTGCAATGTTGTAACTGAGTGTCGAGTGCTAGCGATTTGTTATTCGCTGTTGTAATTGTCATCAGGTGAGCATTCAATTCCTGTAAATTTCGAAAATTGGATGTTAGTCCGTCATACATGTACGTATGTTAACCTGGCTCCTGTTAACGTTTGCACGTTCACGAGTCGTTGTCAAGTTCTTTAGTTTTTGTTTGGATTGAGTTTCGTATCGATCCTCTCCTGGATCGAAGTGAAATTCAAGTTGTAACAACGTTCGATGGTTGTTTTGAGTCCTTCCTTTGTATCGATCCTCTCCTGGATCGATCTGAGATGTTGGAATGTATGCTTCGTATCGACGGATACGTCATAATGGGTCTCGGATTGGCGGATACAGGAGTAATGCTTTGTATCGACGGAGTCGAACGATCTTGACGTAATCATGCAGTGAGGCTTCACAGAGGATATTCCATTTCTCATTCCTTCATTCAAAAAGAATCCCCGATTGTGGATAACCTTTGATAGGAATCATCCATGACTCTTTTTCTAGATTCGTTTCCAAGATCTAGTTGATCTTCATATGTCAATTCCTAGAATAATAAGTATTTCAACTGGGACAAAGTCTATTTGTCGTGCATCCCCAGAACTGGCTAGCTTGGCGATTGATTCGGCCTTTTCGTTTAGTTCTCTAAGGATTTGTGTAGTGGTGTAATAGTCGAAGCCGGCTAGTAGCTTTTGGTCCCGGTTGAGATAAGGAGCAAGACGATGCCCCCTAATCAGATAATCTTCCCTGACTTGGCGTACTATTAACCAATAATCACATAAAACATGTAAAGTTTCCACTCGTAGTTTTCTTGCAAGTTTGAGTGCCAAGGCGTCATACTTAGCTTCGTTATTTGTTGTAGGGAAGTTGAGTTTCAGGGCGTAGCAGATCGTTCGTTCCTCAGGAGTCGTTAACGCAACTTCGATGTTAGAAAGCTGATTATTGGAAGTTCCATCGGTGTACGTTCTCCATCGGTTGGACGGTTCTCCACTATTCTTCGGATAATTGTCTGATGTGGTGGATTCAGATATGAAGAATGCTAATGTTTAACCATGGAGAGCTCTCCGAGGGAGATAAGTATACATCTAAGGTTTGTATTGGACCTATCTTAACAGTTGGTCGATATGGATGTTAATGGGGTGAGCTTGCCAGTAGCCAGCCTTCACCATATACGGGTCTTTGGATTCATTTCTTTTCACATAGCATCGCGACGCTTATGGCGTGTGTTGACATGGCCCAATTGATGTATAAATCTTCGCGATCCAAAAGCTTAGGTAAAATGGGAGGTCTCTTTAAGCGATCTATTAGAGCTGCTTGGTTGTCCTCGGTACATGGGTGTCTCTAATTGTCGGAATTTTCTAGAAATTAGTCTTGATTCCATGAGAATTGATGATGAAAACAAAGAATCTTTCTGATGTAATGATGAAAGATCATTTCGAAGGGTTGAGTTTGATCCTGCATTTTTTGGAGAGCACTGAATATCTCGGCCAAGTCATCGATGTGGTTGTTTGATAGTCATGATCTCACGAGCATATTAACCACATCTACCTTTTTCGATCGGTCGATCTAATTTTTGAATGATCTGTTAATCGTCTTTTTGTAAGTAGCACAAGTGTCCTTAAGTTTGAAACTATAGATTGCAGCATAGCACTATAGGCCCAGGTTAGTAGCGAAACAGTTGTATTCCTGGTTTGGGACATGCTTCAGTATCTGATTGTATCCGGAGTTTGCATTCCATGGATGTGAGTAATTCATGTCTGATGGTCGGGTCCATCAGTTGGTTGATCATTGGAAGTGGAAAACTGTGCTTTGTCATACCCCATGCAAATCTGAGTAGTTGACGTATGTCCTCCACTCCCTGTTTGTTTTTCTTATAAGTAAAGGATTGGATACTCGTTTTGGTTGGAGGGCATAACGAATAAACCCACTGGTTTTGAGCAGATTCGCCTCCTCTTTAAGTGCAACAGATCTCTCCGGATCTATGTCGCATCGCTTTTGTTTACCGAGACATGCCCCGGGTCGACATTTAATGTAGGGTTCTTCATGGATGGCGACCATATATATATGAGATCGAGTCCAGGCGAACACATCAAGATTTACCCGAAGTAAAACAGTTGACTCTTTCTTCATCATTGCGCAGAGTTGTGATCTGATCTACAGTACTCGTGATGGGTTTTAGGCGCCTCATGTGTTTATTTGCAATGGTAAATGATCAGGCTTAGAAGGATGTCGAATCAAAGGATTAGTAGAACTTAACCTTGTATTACACGCTGCTACATAGCTGGCTCCAGCTTTGAGATTGAATTGACTTATGTTTCTGAATGATGTGCTTTTCATTCAATGTACCTACGATCCATTGCTCATTGGAAAGGTCAGAATGATGATCAGTCGCCCATAAGTCCTAGTATTGATCCGATGACTCTATCTCTAGGCATCCTTTCGTTCGCAACCTTATCTTCTTGTTCGTGCCCCTAAGTCTGGGGAATATCTCGATAAGTGGTAGGGTAGATAATGTCCGCTTCAATTTTGTATTCTATCCCATTGAACCATGGGATCGAGTTAATCAATGGAAGGCTGAGTCATGCCTATCCTGTATTATGTTCTAGTTCTTTTTTCTTAGCGGAATACATTGTTACTTTGCCAACATTCGGACATAAGCTAGATTCTGGACGGTCAATGACATTCACTTCGCTGCTTATGTCGCCGTACTTTGGGCAAAAACTGAAGAGTGAATCGTCCAATCAGATCTAATGCAGGATTGATGCTTCCCTTGTTGAATCCAGGGTAAGAATCAGTGTGCCGATGTTTAGGTTGCACTTGTTTTGAATTGCTCTTTTAGTTGGATCATGGTAAGAGTCAATGAATGAATGGTCGCGCTGCATTCATTTGGAGTTGGGTGATCAACCATGTCCATTTCGATTTACGTTCTCTCGTCAGATCTAGGGATAAAGTCAGCTCAAATGCAGTCATGTCATGCTCATTTGGTCTCATGCTCTTCCTGACGGATCGAAGGAAGGCGACGGAGGACGAATGGTCAAGTCACACTCATTCGTGGTTTATTCTTCTATCCGTGCTCTATTGGTCAAAGGTATTCGATGGACGTTCCGGTCCCGATATTGACCGTCAATTCAACGGCACGATGTAGAATGCTCGGACCTTATTTCCTATCGATCCAATGGTATGATATGAAAGGTGCAGATCGATATTGCCCGTCGATCCGGCGGTACGATATAATTGGTTGCCCAGAACTTCGGGCATCATTCTGATTGGTTAGCATAAAGGTCTCCTTGTAGTCATTTCCTTAAGTTGTAAAGGATGCTAAGCTGGAGATGTAGCGAGTCACCTTTCTCTTCTTTCGGTGATTTGCACTTCTGCCCCCAGTCTTGGGTTAGCAGAGTTAGTTCGTGGATGGTCTAATTGCACCTGTAGTGAGTTTACACTCCTCACGTCGAGTTCAGGTCAGAGTTGGTGAATGAATGGTCGAATCTCATTCGTTCGTTTGTCTATTCTTGTAGCCACACTTTGGGGATCAGAGTCAGTTGAAGGGCCATTCATCGCACCTATTTGATGTTTATACCCCTGTCCACACTCTGGGGACTTGCATCTTTATGACAGCTGTTGATCACTCATTTTCATGTGTTGAGTCTGCGCCTATGCTCGGGGAATGAGTGATGTAACTTGGTTGAGATGCAGTCGAAGTTGTTAGGTGGACGGGTCCACCCTCCTCGAGGCCGTACTTGATGGAGATGCAGTCGAAGTCGTTAGGTGGACGGGTCCACCCTCCTCGAAGCTGCATTGAATGGAGATACGGTCGAAGTCGTTAGGTGGATGGATCCACCCTCCTCGAAGCCGTAGTTGGTTGTAGTTTATACTCCGGCTCGAGCTCTCGGAGTCCAGAGTTAGTTTAATGTTTATACTCCAGTTTGCGCTCTCGAAAGCTGGAGTTTGTTGATGTATATACTCCGGTTCGCGCTCTCGGAATCCGGAGTTAGTTAATGTTTATACTCCAGTTCGCGCTCTCGAAAGCTAGAGTTTGTTGATGTTTATACTCCGGTTCGCGCTCTCGGAATCCGGAGTTAGTTAATGTTTATACTCCAGTTCGCGCTCTCGGAAGTTGGAGTTTGTTGATATTTATACCCAGCTCGCGCTCTCGGAGTACTCTGGGGTTTTGTGAATGTTTATACTCCGTCTCGCGCTCTGGGAGTACGGAGTTGAATGAATGTTTATACTCCGCCTCGCACTCTGGGAGTATGGAGTTAAGGAATGTGTATACTCCGCCTCGCACTCTGGGAGTACGGAGTTAAGTAAAAAGTTTGTACCCAGCTCGCGCTCTCGGAGTACTCTGGGGTTTTAGGAAAATGTTTATACTGTGCCTCGCACTCTGGGAGTACGGAGTTAAGTAAAAAGTTTGTACCCAGCTCGCGCTCTCGGAGTACTCTGGGGTTTTAGGAAAATGTTTATACTCTGCCTCGCACTCTGGGAGTACGGAGTTAAGTAAAAAGTTTGTACCCAGCTCGCGCTCTCGGAGTACTCTGGGGTTTTAGGAAAATGTTTATACTCCGCCTCGCGCTCTGGGAGTACGGAGTTGAATGAATGTTTATACTCCGCCTCGCACTCTGGGAGTACGGAGTTAAGTAAAAAGTTGTCGTGTATTAGCCCGTTTCTGGCCTGATGTGAGGGCTTGTCCCTAAGCTAGGTGTTTCGCTTAGCGAGTGATCGGCGGGATCCCGATTAACTTCCACTTATAGGCCCCTCAACAAAGGATGAGGTTTAGAGTATGGACGGTTAGATCGCGTCCATGTTCATTTTGATTCCGCTTTTGCCAGGCCTAAGGAGTAAGATTAGTGTTCTGGCAAGCTTTGTGCTCGAGCATAGGAAAGGATGGTCGAACTACATCCACTTTGAGTTGTGTATTTTCCCTTAAGTCGGGTGCAAGAATTAGGGAGCAGACAGTCGAGTCATGTCCAATTTATACTTTGCATTCTTTCGATCGAGCTAAGGAAGAGAGTTGAATGACAACTCGTGATGGTTGGTGAGTAGACAATCAGTCGTTGATGACTTTAAATTGAGGGTTGGCCCCAGATGAAGTCAGTTTAAGGCATTATCATTTTGTCGAATCACAGACGCAAATGGAGAGTGAATGGTCAAATCACATCCACTTTAAATTTCTTTTCTCAAATAACCCCAAGTGTCTAATGTAGATTTGATGTATAGATGGTCGCGTCATGTCCATCCACAGTGTGGTTTCGTTCTTATTGGGCATCAGAAGAAGCATAAGTATTTTGGCGAGCTTGAGAGTGCATTGTAGGGACATATAACTCCAAGTCTTTCTTACATCTCCTAATTAAATTGCGTAGGCAGATGAGTGGATGGTCGGTTGCATCCACTTTGTACTAAAGTCCTGACCTTGTCGGTCTCTTCCGCTTTGATGCCTTGCCCCCAGTCAGGGGCATATAGTAGCCGATGAGTGGTCGAATCATGCTCATCACGATGATACCTCAATGATTTGATCATGGTCCGCGGAGGTTGTTTTGCACCCAATCTTAAGTACTCGGTTACCTGCATCATTTGCAAGTAGTTTAATTCAAGTAGGTCATATTTCGCAACGTAAATGAAATTGAATTAGAAATAATTCAGAAGAGATCAGATCAAATCTCATTGATAAGTGAGGCAGCGTCGTATGCTCGCTATTGCACATCATTCCATCCCTTCTCAGTTGGAAGTCTAACGCAAATGGTTCAATTTGATCAAAGTCCTTGATCGATAGGGGTCGGATGTTCCCGGTCCTTCGTTTTATGGGGCTTGCATATATGGTCGGAGCTATCCTTCCCGGAGAAGCCTTATGGCGTTGGCATTCACGGTAGCCATTTAGAGAAGAGGGGTTTTCCGATCTAGAGTATGGAGCAGGTCCCCTCCTTACCCTGCTATGTTGATCCTTCATCTGATTCATCAACTCAAAATTTGCCTAGACATGTTGGTGCAGTTGTCGGCGGCGGTCTACCAGTTCTCTTGTCAAAGTCTGGAAATAAGCGCCGGTGATGAACTCATTTATGGGTATCGGCAGCAACTGGCTGCGGGCTTTGGATAAATTCGTCGGCTGCCAGCTTCTTCATTCACTTCAACAATATAAGAAGTAGATCTGGTATGTCTAACCACGATTGATAATGTTCTTTGAGGAATGGGGGAAGACAGCTACATTTGATAGCAGTCATCACTCTTGGTGTAAGCCATGCGCAATTCTCACTTCATGAGGTAGTGCCGGGGGTTGTATTTCCATAACACACTGACATAGTTAACATGTTGAATTTTCATTGGAAGTTCTGCATGTAGGATGGTTTCAACGAATAGGTCTCGACTAGGAAAGATTCCCCAATCGGCATTATGATCAGGCTCATTTTATTGCCCAGGGGTCTTGTAACACTGGTCAATGACGTATGCATGATTGCGTTCGAGTTGTTTGCAATGCCGATAGGACGGTGAGTTGGTTAAAATGGGCTAACAGATTGGTGTTTATCCCAAACTTTCATCCAGATAGGGGACCTATATAGGGTATTAAGGAAGTCTTCTTGAGGTTGTATGCCATGCTTTTAGTCATGTGGACGTAGAATGATTAAGATGCGGGCATTTGAAGATGGTTCAGCGCTGACCAGCTATGCTTTGAGTCGGTAGAGTAGACAGTGTAGGGGAGTCGTCATATTATCCGTCGTACCATAGTTGTCAACTCAGGAGTTTGAAAGCTGGTCAATTGGAGGAAGTTGCATTCCACCTTAAAAGCATGATATATTAATCAACCCCAGTTCTTGGCATACTAACTAGGTTCTCCAGCCTTTGGGAGTACGGTTGAGTAGTATTTCTTTACCCATTCCTTGATTGCAACTCAACATTTTTTGTTGTGATCTCCTATGTCTTGTTCAGTCATGGAACAATCAGAAGCATGGATGTAATGTTCCTTCATTAAATTGGTGATTGAATCGACAATGCGGGTGCCCTGCGCTGCGGCTCTTTTTAGGAAATCTGGGTCGTACCTGAAATTTTTTTTTTTTTGATATTTCGTATCGATACGAATTGGACACAATTGGATCGATTCGAATTGCAGTTGAGTATCGATACGAATTGGGTGAAGTTGGATCGATTCGAATTGCAGTCGAGTATCGATACGAATTGGGTGTAAATGGATGGATACGAAGTAGCGCATCCTGATGGATACGAAGTAGCGCACCCTGATGGATACGAAGTAGCGCACCCTGATGGATACGAAGTAGTGCACCCTGACAACGCACCCTGATGGACACGAAGAAGCGCATCCTGATGGATACGAAGAAGCGCATCGTGATGGATACGAAGTACCTGTGACTATCGATACGAATTGGAGACAGATGGATGGATACGAAGCAGCGCACCCTGATGGATACGAAGCAGCGCACCCTGATGGATTCGAAGTAGCGCACCCTGATGGATACGAAGAAGCGCACCCTGATGGATACGAAGTAGCGCACCCTGATGGATACGAAGTAGATGGATGCGAGGGTCTTGTGTCTCTGATCGATACGAAGACAATGGATTCGAAGTGAGGCTATGCTTATGGATTCGAACGCTCGGTCCAGATGGGTTCGAAGAAATGGATACGAAAATCACCATATTTTCATGGATTCGAAGACATGGATACGAAAATCACCATACTTTCATGGATTCGAAGACATGGATACGAAAATCACCATACTTTCATGGATTTGAAGACATGGATACGAAAATCACCATATTTTCATGGATTCGAAGACATGGATACGAAAATCACCATACTTTCATGGATTCGAAGACATGGATACGAAAATCACCATATTTTCATGGATTCGAAGACATGGATACGAAAATCACCATACTTTCATGGATTCGAAGACATGGATACGAAAATCACCATATTTTCATGGATACGAAAAATTGCATTTTTTCTGGATTCGAAAATATGGGTATGGAATTCATGATGAATGTAGTTCCTCTTAGATCTGGAGCAATCTGAATAGAATAGAAGGAACCACTTATGAATAGATCTGGATCTTCTCCTTAGATTTTTGCAATCCGACGACGGTAGTAGATCCATAGAGCAGGAGAAAAAACTGCGTTTTTTCTCGGTGAAAGCACCAAAGTGTTTGTACCAAAAATGGGCACAACACTCTTCGGAAGTTTTTGAAGAGATAAAAGTGAAGAATGAAAATTAAAACTGTGGATTATCTAACAAAAACTCCAAACAACAGAAAGTAAATTACAAAGACAAGCGATTTAGAGTGGTTCGGCGTTTTGCCTACATCCACTATGAAGTTTGATGATTTTATTGCTCGATTACTTGAAGATTACAGTAGTTTATAAGGTAATACAACTGATTTTCAAAGCTAAGTCTGAAACTAAAGCAGCAGTGGTGATTTAGAGTAAATCTGGCAGAGTCTGGGCGCTCTTTAGCTCTTAGAATTCTCCGACCTCTTTTCTGAATGACCAGGGGCTCTATTTATAGGTGTAGGAGGCTGATATTTCGCCTAAATTGAGGGGAGACCAGTTCTGGCGCGTGAGGGGGCCCACATGCCCGCTCTTTGGAAATGCGGGCCCACTTTGGGATCGATTCGACCCTTGCTTCGAATCGATCAAGATTTGCTCCGATTGAGCTGAAATTTGGCATGGTCATTCCTTAGGTTTCCAGTTAGCTCCTATCCAAATTTCATAGCATTTGGAGTTGTAGATCTCGAGATATGATCGATGCAAGTTGGCCCATATCGATTCGACCCTTGCTTCGAATCGATCAAGATTTGCTCCGATTGAGCTGAAATTTGGCATGGACATTCCTTAGGTTGCCAGTAAGCTACTGTCCAAATTTGGTGGCATTTGGACTTGTAGATCTCGAGTTATGATCGATTCAATTTGGTCCATATCGATTCGACCCTTGCTTCGAATCGATCAAGATTTGCTCCGATCGAGCTGAAATTTGGCGTGGACATTCCTTAGGTTGCCAGTAAGCTACTGTCCAAATTTGGTGGCGTTTGGACTTGTAGATCTCGAGATATGATCGATGCAAGTTGGTCCATATCGTTTCGACCCTTGCTTCGAATCGATCAAGAATTGCTCCGATCGAGCTGAAATTTGGCGTGGACATTC
This sequence comes from Allium fistulosum, assembly GCA_030737815.1. Taxonomy (NCBI): domain Eukaryota; kingdom Viridiplantae; phylum Streptophyta; class Magnoliopsida; order Asparagales; family Amaryllidaceae; genus Allium; species Allium fistulosum. Next base: position 76,054,450 of record CM060904.1, on the reverse strand, counting down.
CTTATGTTGCCATTAAGCTACTGTCCAAATTTGGTGGCATTTGGACTTGTAGATCTCGAGATATGATCGATGCAAGTTCGGATTTCTCAGCCGTGATCCATCAATATCTAGAGCATATGAACTCCGATTGACTTGAAATTCCGAATGTTGGCTCCCATAGCTTTGCTTGTCATGTCATATCAATTGTAGCCCGATCCGGACTCGGAAAATTTTTGTCGATATCCATAGTGAGCCTGCGTATAACCGATCTCCAAGACGAACTGTCATTGGTTTGTAGTCAAGTTCTTGGTGTCACGGCCTTGCCAAAAGGCGGGATAACAAGTGGATATTTGAAAAGATAAATTCAAGGTGGGAATTTATAAAGGGATATGAATTGGTTTAAAAATAAATGTTGATTTATGTTTAAAAGATGTGAAGAGAAGTGTATTTCCTTGGATAGTCAAGTACGTTTTCAAAGCAATTCAAAATATAAGTTAAAAGTTTTAACTATGTTTTTTTTAAAAGCATATTTTAGAAAATTTGTTTTTTTTCTAAATGTTAATTTCCAAAGTAAGTATTTTCAAAAATCTATTATTGTAGTAATTATATAAAAGTGATTTGGTATTATGTTTTAAAGGAGAAATTTAGTTTATATTTATAAAGCGGTTTTATTTTAAATATCCTTAAAGTATATATTTTAATAAAGCATTAAAGTAGTTTTAATTTCAATATTGTAAAGTATATTTATAATAAAGTGTTTTTAAATTATTTTAAAATCTAAAAGTATTTTGTACTTGGTGTTTCAGTGGAAATAAATATTTGGGAAATGCATTCCATGAAAGGAAACTGTTTTGGAATTGTTTCAAAGGATTGAAAATGGTAATATATCTTGCGAAGATATTTTGAGATAAATAAATAATTTGGGAGAATTATTTATTGTTTGATGGATGTTTGTGAATGTTAATTGATAGTTAAATAACCGACTATCAATATTGGCCAAATGCGCTGATCGTTTCCAAGAGACCGGGATCTGGATTAATTTCCGGAAAACCACTTCGATCCGGTTTATACATTTCGTGGAAACGATTTCGGAGTCGAAGATGGAGCAGTGAAGTGCAAGGGCTAGTCGCTACTAATCCTGAGGATATTTTCAAAATGGATGTAGTAGGAGTAGTGCCTTCGGTTCCGTTCGGACCCGGGACGGACTTGTATGGATGAATGCTTTCGGAACATCGTCAGTGGACGATAGGCATTCTAAGGGATATGTGCTGAAAGGTAACGCTTAGCCTCGAGCTTCATCAACCGGGAATGCCTGAAAATCAGGGGTTATGCAGCAAGGCTTCGTGGGTTGCACCCACTGGAGAGTAAGGTTATCCCTGTCTAGATGTCCCTTATATTTTGGCTTAGTGTTGCGGTTGTTGATCCCAACCGTGGGGTAATTTTATTCAGAATTATCTAGTAAGGGATGGTTCCGGCCTTGTGTTGCAGGGGAGCGGGCGTACTCCTCGGTACAGTGATCTAGGCCATGTATTGTGACAGGTGGTACCCCAGTGCCTAGTCATTCGTTGGAAATCCATTCTCCCTACGTGCTTTTACGAGTTTTGTTTGTATACCTAGTATGCTGGAATTTAATGAATGTAACAATTTCGGCTATTTTAGTAAGTATTTGTGTATAGACACTATTATAATATCAGAGGATTTTAATAAAAAGTGGTTTGGCTATCGTAAGGTAAAAACCCGACATGTTTATTTGTGGCGTGGTCTTACGAGATGCTTTTGTTTTCAAAGGATTTTTGAAACTTTAATAATAAATTGAGTGTGATTTTCTCACGCTGGTTTTCCAGACTGACTCGGGTGTTATTTTATTATAATGCTCGGGTCAGACCGAGTATTATAGGTTATAGGATATGATGCTGTAGAGCTCAGAGATGAGCTAGATGGCGTGACGTATCTTCCGTACTTGTTGATATATATATATTTCGCTGTGTTAATTACTGTACTCTGTATATTGAGGACATAGTATGATTATTGTCCAGTTGTATGTATGCGTACTCTGATGTATACTCTGATGATGTATTGTATAAACAGATATAGTTTTGATTTGTGTAAAGATCTGTTATTGTCTATTATATTTTATTCGGCTGCGATGGTTAGATTCTGTTGTTGTTTTATTTTCTTCTTCTACCTCTTCTTCTTTAAACCCTGATGGTTCGATTTTTCGTGTATGAAAAATCGGGTCGTTACAGGTTAAATTAAATGGTTTCAAAATCTTGAATTTAAATTGGTTTAAATAATATTGTTTAAAGAAAATAAAATTATGATTTTACGAATTAATTTATTTTCTAATTTGAGATTTGAAATGTTGAAATTGAAATTGAAATTATTTAAATGAAATTGTTTAAGGATTTAATTTGAAATCTTAAAGTTGAAATTGAGATATGATTTGAATTTATGGAAGTGAATTATTTTAAAGGTTTAAATTTTAATTTAAATGTTGAATTTACTTTAATTAAAATGGTTTGAATTGGTAATTCCAAGTTTTGGAAGTGAAATGAATTTAAACTAAATTGCTTAAAAATGAGAAATTGAATTGGAACTTTCAGCCTTTGAATAGAACTGTTTAAATTAAATTTGTAGTAAACTTTAAAATCGTTAAATTGAAGTTGATTTAAATAGAACTTTAAATATGAAGTTTACTTGAATTGGAAGTCGAAGATTTGAATTCATTGTGATTTGGATTTGAAACATGAGTTCAAATTGTTGTGAAAGAAGAAACGGTTTTAATATAAACTATTAATATATGAATTATTTAATAATCAAATTGTTTTAGTATATAAACTATTTTAATTATCTAAACTATTTTTAATATTAAAACTAAAACTATTTTAATAATCAAATTATTTTAAAATATAAACGATTTTAATTATCTAAACTATTTTTAATATTATATCCATTTATATTAAAACTATTTCCAATCTTTAAAACTATTTTAATTATCCCAGTTATTTTTCCATATTAAAATTATTTTAATTATTCAAAACCATTTTCAATATTCAAACTTTTTTGAAAGGGGTACTATTTAGATTTAAATCATTTATTTAAATACGAATGTTTTGATATGAAGGTATATCCTGTTTTGAATTCAAAATGATTTTGAAGTGAATCTAATATTTTTATATGAAATATGTGTAACGACCCGCTATTTTAAACCATTAGCATCTGCACATGTCGGACTTGAATTGCTCAAAATATCAGATTGTTAATTTAAAACTTGGCAAAACTCAGCATATACAGTAAATAAATCAATCATGGAATCACAGACACAGAGTAATACAATAATACGCAGCGGAAAAGATAAAATAGTAGTTCATGAAGCTACTATATAAACATCAGAGTTAAAAATAAAATACAACAGAATATCTCAAATACAGTGAAGTCTTCAGTACGAATAGATGACCTCTCTGAACAAATCAACTGGAAAAGCTGAAAGCTGAATCGATAGTTGGATCTCCAAATGAAGCTCCAAACTCCAAGGGTAAGTCTCAAATGCTGTATCACTCAGTCTGACCCGAGCGTAAAGCAAAACATAAAACACTCGAGTCAGGATTAATATTCTTATATCAATAAATCCAACTCAAGTGAAATATCAATTGAAATACAAGTAACTTAAAGGATGTTTGGGATAACCATCCTCTAAGGATCTGTAGAATATCTACAATGTAGAAATATATACTTTAACACCGTGGTCATTTCAATTTAATTTATACTTCAAAACCCAAAAATCATTTCCATTAAATATATATATATATATATATCCTTAATTTTGAAATTTGATTCAAATCAACTCGGGTTCAAATTCAAATTTAATTCAACCTAAATTTATCCATTTTAATTCAACTCGGTTTATAAATAACAAATTCAAATTATATTGATTTCGATTACAGATCCGCATCACAAAATAAACCATTTAAATTCCAATATATTTCAAAGCTTTATATTCAACATTTTAACAGCTTCATATAGATCTTGATTTTACTTCATTATTATTTAGTCAGGAAATATTCACTTAATAAATTCAATCCCAATTAACTAGCCTTAAGTTACATTTTACTAAATATTTCCTTAAATTTATTTAAACGAGAAATATTCAATAAATTCCTTAAATCAAAACCAAGTTATAAATCATATCTTAAATCTCAAGTTCAATAAGTTTCAAATCGGTTTAATTAAATAAAATTATCTTCCCAACCTTAACTTATTCAAATTAATACCGAAATCTATTTTGAAACATAGATTTAAATACTTAACCATATTATATGTATTAAATCAATCTTAATTAAATTAAATATTATTATTAAATATATATATATATCATTACCATTTATATAATAATTTAAGAATCAATATTTATTAAAACCATATATTTCTACCCAAATCCATAGAATTTATTTTCAAAATATTTATATATATGGACCAACGGTGTCTGTATATATATCTATCATATAGTTAAGTGATACAGATATTTATCATTTCAATCCGTAATTTAAATATATATGGGTAGATATCATTTCAACCCGTAATCCCAATTTCAATTCAAATGAAAATCGCTTGGGTCTATCATTTCAACCCATAACGATTTTCTTCTATTCTAAAGTCCGTTCGGGTATGTATCATTTCAACCCATAGTAAATTCTATACTAACAGGGAACTTGTAGAGTGATAACAGATAATATAAAATATAACAACAAGCATATATCATCAATAATAATATAATATAAACAATAGGATATGGTGTCATATCACACAGGTGAACAATTACAGATAATAGCATATATAAGAATTTTAAATAACTACAGCAGCATATTTCAATTGTCGTTTCAATTGAAATCAAATTTAATAAATATAAGAACGTTAATCGTGAGTGATTGCTCACCTTTCGAGGCTTAGAGAGATTTGAAATGGGTTACGAATCCAAGAGCGAATTTCCAAACGAACAAGATTGGCACGAATCGGACGAACATGGCTGATAAAATAGAGATCGATGAAAATAGATCAGAAACTGCTCGATGTAGACTGAAACAAAAAATATATATTATTCTAATATATTATTTGCTTAACCAATATAAATTTTGAAACTCATTAAAATTATATATATATATATACGTTTTCAAAAATCATAGTTTTAAACTAAACACATATGTAAATCAACGTATATACAGTACAAAATCATAAATTTATATAAAATAAATATATTACCACTTAACTTTACAAGTATGAACGAAAGTAACTATATACATATTTATCTATACAGTAGTCTACAAACCAAATTTTATATAAACCTCATATATATAATACTTACTAATATATATAGAACATTATATATATAAATTCTAATATATAAAACGGAACTTATTTATCAAACATATACAAACTAACCAATTGTAAAACATAGATACTGTAACATACATATGCTGGGAAAATTTTATAAAACAAGGAATCCAAGGCTACACATATAACTCACCTAATATATATATATATATATATATATATAAGTTAACCACATTTATAAAATGTTCGAACCAACAGCCAAAGTCCATATATAACTATTAACATTAAAGTGAAAGAAAAGAAAGCAAATACCCAGATTTCAATGTAGATACAACTATATATAATAATAGTTTATAAACCAAATCCATAAGGCATTGTATATAACTAACAGACGATACTAAAGTAAACCAAAATGTATTCGAATCTATATATTCTTATTTTATAAAATATATATACCGCACCTAGAAAAGTCGAAAGGATAACTCAAAATGTTTATATATACAAAAAAACATAGTTAACTGATTGTATGACTTATATGCTTAATAAACTAAGGTATATACAACAACTTATTTAGTATAATACTTTAAACAAAACATATTTATATATATATGAAAAACAGTAAATAGCATAAATATCACAGGCATACTTTATAACTTTATGTGTATATAAATACTTATTAATATGCGACCCAGGTAAAATAGTATACAAAGTATGTATATATATAACTCAAACAATAGATTTTAGATGAGCAAGTTTATATAGACGTATATATATTCAATGAAAACGATATTGCAAAATCAAATATACCTTTAAATTAAAATATATACGAATATACATATGGTTACAGCAACCGAATATACATACATAGAACTTGCCTACTATATAATATATATTACTGATGCAGATATATACATACCGACAGAAAATAAACGATCCAAAATCTAACTATACATAACCTATATGTATTGTACCACCATACATGAAAATATAACATGCATAAAACACGTTAATATATTTTAGTTATCAAAACATGTCAAATCACATCATGTTATTAGATACAAACACATATATGTATGTTAAACATATATATATTAATATGGACAAACATTGTATACAAATATATATCAAAACTGTTTAAACAATACTTATATACATATTAATATATACTTATAACTTTATATCAAATATATATACAAATATATATAACAGACTAAATAGTTTTTTTTTCAAAGCACTAGTAAACAATTACTAACGTATTTAAAATTTCATATAAACTACATACAGTACAAATTCTTATACGAAATATATATACCAGATAATGTCCTCCTATATAAAGCTATATATATAATACTTAAATAGATAATATACAACATAATCATTGCAAGCTTCAATATAAGTAAAAAAAAATGGGACGCTGGCCTAACCTGAGAGAAGGTTGGAGGGAGAGATGCACAAACGAGGAAAGGCTAACGTGGTTGAGGGGGAGACAGCTGATTGGATCTGCTGTTCGGTGGAGGGGCTCAGAGGTGGAGCGGGAGAGGCACGAGCAAAGGGGAAGGGCTGGAGCGTTCGGGTTGCATGTGATGGAGGGCAGAGGGCGCTGAAGGCCAGAGTGGTGGATCGGGTTGATGGCGATTGGGTAGTGACGTGCTCAGATGAGGATGGGTTACAAAGGAAAGAGAGAGGGGAGATAAATAAAAGGAGGAGGGGAGAAAATAAAAGAGGAAAGGAGATGTACAGAGAGTAGTTTAAGAAAAATGAAAACTTACAAGAATAAATTGGCAACCAATGTAAACCAAATAAGTTAACGGTCCAATTTCCTTGATTTCAGCTGAAAAGCTATTTAATGGAATTGATTATTTGCTTGAGTAGCATGGTAAAGATTTGAAGAGGATTGGAAAGTCAAAAGTCACAATTTCGGTACGGCACGACGCACAGTTTTCCCGTTTCCATCGCGTATCGGACCTCAAAATACAGAAATGAATATACTGCTGGGATCAGCACGACGAGACGATCAAAACGGTATACAGATATCAGTGGTACGATCATCTGATCAAAAGTCGATAATCGGTACCGAAAATGCTACTATTCCGTAGGGAAAAATTTAAATGGAGCTAGAAACGTCCGAATTTCACGAAACGAATTTCGCAGTCAGATTCAGAGTGTTCTAAATAAATTTTCTCATGTTGACATATTTAGGGTTTCGGAAAACTTTTAAATTCAACTGTTATTAACCGATTTAAATTGAAATAAAATTTCACAATAAAATAAACTTCAATATTACCAGATGAAAATTTACCAGTTGCTATGTTTTTAAATACGTATTCCAAATATAAAAATTTTATTTCAAAATTCAATTATTTGAAATTTCACAAAATTTCAAGTTAAATATATTTTAAAACTATTAAAATTACAGATCGTTACACTCTCCCCCACTCAAAACTTTTCATCCCCGAAAAGGAAGGAGGTAGGGGAATAGAAACAACCAGAAAAGAAGATAGATTGAAAGGCAAGGATAACCAATTTATTTAAAACTACATAAATTTACTTGAAATATTCATTTGAAAACTTCATTTGTAGTTCAATTATCTTTAATACTTTAAAACTTTTCAAAACCCATTTGTAAAAATTTCTTGCTTCCTTTATAAATACCATTTATATGTTTAAATAACACCTTTATAAATATATGAAAACTATTTGAAAACAATTATTTATATCATTACTTATATTTACAAAGAAGCTATTGAAAACATTAAATCCATAATTCATAAATTTATTAATTTATCTCAAGATACTTTTCAAATATTATTAATAAATCAATAATCATTTACTTTAAATGTGTTTTATTTAATTAATAACTTCTAAAATATTTATAACACTAAAATTTTCTATTAAACCATGTAGTATATAAATAACAATATTTAAAAAGGATATAGTCAACAAGGAAAAGAAGGAGGATTTGGAAAAGCAGAATATAGGTGAATAAATAAAGCTGAGCAGATAAGGTAGATTCAAAAGGATAGTATCGGGCATGAATAATTAATTCAAACCATAAGAATTACGATTTCAAATATTAATACAGAATTTCTTTGTTGGAAATACTTTTATAATAAAATACCTTTATAATAGAATACTTTTATATCGAACAAATTTTCCTTTTGAAAATACCTTTATAACTTGATGTCTTAACAAGTTTATCCTCATTCCTGTAGACTCTGGCAGTGCGTTGATCAGGCGCAAAGCTAGAATTCTCCAGGTACTTAGTAGACTTGTTTCAACACCCAGTGAAAATACTGGAAACTTTTAAAAACAAATATGGAAAGTACAATCCGAACAAAAAAACAAAACCTTTGTCTAACCATGGTTCGTAGATACACAATGGTTACGCCTGGATCCCCCAGGAAACAATCCATATCTGTAAGCTTTCTCAGCCCTGCGAGTTATGCCATGATGACTAGTAGAATGCAGGATACACAATGGTTACGCCTGGATCCCCCAGGAAACAATCCGTACCCCTAGGCCATCTCAGCCAGGCGGTTTCGCTACTATTGCGACCTACATAGATGCAGGATACACAATGGTTAAGCCTGGATCCCCCAGGAAACAATCCGTACCCCTAGGCCATCTCAACCAGGCAGTTGCGCTATGCAATCGCGCTCGTAAGACCATGGGTAACGCCATGGAATTCGATGGATACTCGAGTATCATATCCGGAAAACCAAAAATCAGAGAATATCGATAGAATGAATCCACAATGTGGCCACAAAGCGAATATCAAGCAGAAGGCACTTTCCATATCTTTACTTCGAAAATATGTATCATATAGTACCTTTTCAAATCACTTTCAAATATCATACTTATATAAAGTCCATTATATATAAGACTTAATTTTCAAATCAAATACCTTTCCAAAATTAAAAGTATATCAAATCACACTTATATAGACTTCAATTATATAAGATTTGACTTTTCAAATTGAGTACCTTTTCAAATCCATAGTTTTCGAATCAACATCATACTTATACAAACCAAATTTATATATAAGTTCGATAACTCCCAAATCAGGTATTTAGTAAAAATAAGGTTCTCAAATTTCAATTTGTTTCAATATCAGTTCAGCTTCAAAATCATATACAATCCCACCAAATTATTTCTTCTCAATTTAAATATCTTTAGTTTCAAAATTTCCAAAATAATAGGTTTGGAGAATAATCCACGTTTCTAAATCAATATAATTTAAGTCAACCAATTCATTTCCAAAATCAATGGTTCTCAAAATCATCTTATATTTACATAAGGTCCATCTTATATCAAAATCAAAATTTTAAAAATAAATTTCGCTGCATGAAGAGCCATATGGGATTGAACCTCTTTGCTTACTAAAAGGTTTTTAATTTAGAATAGTTTTGTATATAAAATAGTTTGTATGTAAAATAGAGTAAAACAGTTTGTTTAAGAAGAATAAAAGAAAAATAGTTTTGAAAAATGGTTTTAAATTGATAGTAGTTTTTCATAAAAGAAAATTTCCAATTAAATTGCAAATATATCCAACCCAACAACTTCCAATTTCAGCGTCAAGTATATGAATGATATTAGAATATAAGATGTACATATGTCATCATTTCGCAACATTACATTCGATCGCTCGTTCGATCACACAAGTTCGCTTTCGAACTAGTATTGTCCATTCGACTTCCCTATTGCGGATTTCGATATGGTTTCTCGACTAGAAACCATCAGTCTCCTTGCATAGCCATATACTATGATAGAGAATTCTAGAATCAAGCCCAAAATCCACATCAAATATTCGCCATCAAGAATCAAATGAAAAATCCTAACACGAAATGGTGTAATTCACCTCGAACTTGTGTACTCAAACTTGGATCAATTTAATTATGCGAGTAAAACAGCATACGTACAACTTATGTATCTATTCCAACTTGTTCCATATATAGTTTTATAAAGATGTTACCCAGTTAAAACATTTAAACTAAATTTTATTCAAAATATTTTGAAGACCAAATTCTTTTCAAAACATTTCAAATCTAAATTTCATATTAGAAAAATTCAAAATAGCCTTATTCATTTACTTAACAAAACAGTTTCAACTTATTTAAATCATATTACTACATACTTTAAACATACACCAAACTTATATACTTTATACTTCAAAATTTCTTAGCTTTTGAAAAGTTAACCTTGATTTGGAAGTGCTCGAACCTTCAAAATAGTCGAAGAAATCATATTTCAATCCAAGAGTTGGAAATCACCAACAAACCAGTAAATCAATTCCAAAAGATAGGGTTATATCAAATCAGATCCAAAACTCAAGGACTGAACACCGGCTCATTTCAAATCGTTTCAAATACATATACATATATCTTTCGAATATCAAATCATACTTCAAAATTTGAAATCAAAATTGGTTTTGCAAAATCACTCGCGTAGCAACATTACTAAAGTGGCCTCTCCCCCACTCTGAAACTCGAAAATCAATGTCGATGATGCGTGCACTCATCACCGAAATTATTTTCCAGCGACATAAGTGAGTTCTGGACTTCTATTTTCTTGCAAACTTCTTTGAAATTTCTTCGAAATCATTGGAACTCATTTGAAGTCATTTGAAACGTTTCTTATTTGGAAAATACTTTCAAATCGTATTATTATATAAAATTTCAAAATCTTAAAACCAATTTCAAAATACCGGAGTTCATTCTCTCAAATCTCAAATTCAAAACCCTTTCAGTTATAAATCATTTTTATATAAATTGATTTCTTATAAAATTTTCAAAATTTCAAATCCTTTCGAAACTTCAATTTCTCGCTTTTAAAAGGGATATAATTCTTATCGAAAACATTTTCACTTTTATATATAGAATAAAATCTTACTTTTCAAAATAATAATTTTGATATATAAAACAATTTCTAAATACAAACAAACCCGATTTTTCAAAGAATGATTCAAGAATGGATTTCAAAACAAAGATAGAGATTCAAATTAAAGGAACTCAAATCAAATAGAATTCTGATTCGAAGATAGGCTCGATCGAAGAGGAGATAATTATATTACAAAATAGAGGATGGATATACTTATATAAATCGCGGGCAACCTTAACCGGGTCAACCGTGACTTCAGGAATATGATCGATGCAAAAATCTAAGGCAAATCGACATTCGATCGCTAGAGATAGAATTCAAGCATAGCAGGAGGTAGATAGCATCGTGAACCGAGGATACAGAAATCTTCGGTGTATCAATGTCAATTGTAAAGGAGTTTCAATCCTTTAAAAATCATTCTAAGATTGGCGGAGTCGCCGATTTTTGAGAAGATTATTGGAAGTGGAGTTATGGGATACTCCAGAATCAAAAGAATACAAATAGGGAGAGACGACAATGGATTTTGGAACCGAGGGGATCGTTCCAAAATTCAAAGGAAACCGAATCGAAGAAGAAGGAATTCAATGTTCGAACGAAAGTGATTCTGTAATTAAATCTACTACATATGTTAAGTTTTGCCGAAAACCAGAGCTCTGATACCAACTGTAACGACCCACTATTTTCAACCATTCGCATCCACACATGTCGGACTTGAATTGCTCAAAATATCAGATTGTTAATTTAAAACTTGGCAAAACTCAACATATACAGTAAATAAATCAATCACGGAATCACAGACACAAAGTAATACAATAATACGCAGCGGAAAAGATAAAATAGTAGTTTATAAAGCTACTATATAAACATCAGAGTTAAATTCAACATCAGAGTTTAATTTATACTTCAAAACCCAAATATCATTTCCATTAAATATATATATATATATATATCCTTAATATCGAAAATTGATTCAAATCAACTCGGGTTCAATTTCAAATTTAATTCAACTCGGTTTATAAATAACAAATTCAAATTATATTGATTTCGATTACAGATCTGCATCACAAAATAAACCATTTAAATTCCAATATATTTCAAAGCTTTATATTCAACATTTTAACAGCTTCATATAGATCTTGATTTAACTTCATTATTATTTAGTCAGGAAATATTCACTTAATAAATTCAATCCCAATTAACTAGCCTTAAGTTACATATTACTAAATATTTCCTTAAATTTATTTAAACGAGAAATATTCAATAAATTCCTTAAATCAAAACCAAGTTATAAATCATATCTTAAATCTCAAGTTCAATAAGTTTCAAATCAGTTTAATTAAATAAAATTATCTTCCCAACCTTAACTTATTCAAATTATTACCGAAATCTATTTTGAAACATAGATTTAAATACTTAACCATAATATATGTATTAAATCAATCTTAATTAAATTAAATATTATTATTAAATCTATATATCTATATATATCATTACCATTTATATAATAATTTAAGAATCAACATTTATTAAAACCATATATTTCTACCCAAATCCACAGAATTTATTTTCAAAATATTTATATATATGGACCAACGGTGTCTGTATATATATCTATCATATGGTTAAGTGATACGGATATTTATCATTTCAATCCATAATTTAAATATATACGGGTAGATATCATTTCAACCCGTAATCCCACAAATGAAAATCGCTTGGGTCTATCATTTCAACCCATAACGATCTTCTCCTATTCTAAAGTCTATTCGGGTATGTATCATTTCAACCCATAGTGAATTCTATACTAACAGGGAACTTGCAGAGTGATAACATATAATATAAAATATAATAACAAGCATATATCATCAATAACAATATAATATAAACAATAGGATATCGTGTCATATCACACAAGTGAGCAATTACAAATAATAGCATATATAACAATTTTAAATAACTACAGCATCATATTTCAATTGTCGTTTGAATTGAAATCCAATTTACTAAATATAAGATAGTTAATCGTGAGTGATTGCTCACCTTTCGAGGCTTAGAAAGATTTGAAATGGGTTACAAATCCAAGAGCAAATTTCAAAATGAACAAGATTGGCACGAATTGGACGAATAGGGCTGATAAAATAGAGATCGATGAAAATAGATCAGGAACTGCTCGATGTAGACTGAAACAAAAAAAAATATTATTCTAATATATTATTTGCTTAACCAATATAAATTTTGAAACTCATTAAAATTATATATATATACACATTTTCAAAAATCATAGTTTTAAACTAAACACATATGTAAATCAACGTATATACGGTACAAAATCATAAATTTATATAAAATAAATATATTACCACATAACTTTACAAGTATGAACGAAAGTAATTATATACATATTTATCTATACAGAAGTCTACAAACCAAATTTTATATAAACCTCATATATATAATACTTACTAATATATATATAGAACATTATATATATAAATTCTAATATATAAAACAGAACTTATTTATCAAACATATACAAACTAACCAATTTTAAAACATAGATACTGTAACATACATATGCTGGGAAAATTTTATAAAACAAGGAATCCAAGGCTACACATATAACTCACCTAATATATATATATATATATATAAGCTAACCACATATATAAAATGTTCGAACCAACAGCCAAAGTTCATATATAACTATTAACAGCAAAGTGAAAGAAAAGAAAGCAAATACCCAGATTTCAATGTAAATACAACTATATATAATAATAGTTTATAAACCAAATCCATAAGCCATTGTATATAACTAACAGACGATACTAAAGTAAACCAAAATGTATTTGAATCTATATATTCTTCTTTTATAAAATATATATACTGCACCCAGAAAAATCGAAAGGATAACTCAAAATGTTTATATATACAAAAAAAACATAGTTAACCGATTGTATGACTTATATGCTGAATAAACTAAGGTATATACAACAACTTATTTAGCATAATACTTTAAACAAAACATATTTATATATATATATATGAAAAACAGTAAATAGCATTAATATCACATGCATACTTTATAACTTTATGTGTATATAAATACTTATTGATTTGTGACCCAGGTAAAATAGTATACAAAGTATGTATATATATAACTCAGACAACATATTTTAGATTAGTAAGTTTATATTGACGTATATATATTCAATGAAAACAATATTGCAAAAATCAAATATACCTTTAAATCAAAATATATACGAATATACATATGGTTACAGTAACCGAATATACATACACAGAACTTGCCTACTATATAATATATATTACTGATGAAGATATATACATACCGACAGAAAATAAACGATCCAAAATCTAATTATACATAACCTATATGTATTGTACCACCATACATGAAAATATAACATGCATAAAACACGTTATTATACTTTAGTTATCAAAACATGTCAAATCACATCACGTTATTAGAACCAAACACATATATGTATGTTAAACATAAATATACTAATATGGACAAACATTGTATACAAATATATATCAAAACTATTTAAACAATACTTATATACATATTAATATATACTTATAACTTTATATCAAATATATATACAAATATATATAACAGACTAAATAGTTTTTTTTCAAAGCATCAGTAAACAATTACTAACGTATTTAAAATTTCATATAAACTACATACAGTACAAATTCTTATACGAAATTTATATACCAGATAATGTCCTCCTATATAAAGGTATACATATAATACTTAAATAGATAATATACAACATAATCATTGCAAGCTTCAATATAAGTAAAAGAAAAAGGGACGCTGGCCTAACCTAAGAAAAGGTTGAAGGGAGAGATGCACAAACAAGGAAAGGCTAACATGGTTGAGGAGGAGACGGCTGCTTGGATCTGCTAATCGGTACCGAAAATGCTGCTATTCCATACGAAAAAATTTAAACGCAGCTAGAAACGTTCGAATTTCGCGAAACGAATTTCTCAGTCAGATTCAGAGTGTTCTAAATAAATTTTCTCATGTTGACATATTTAGGTTTCGAAACACTTTTAAATTCAACTGTTATTAACCGATTTAAATTGAAATTAAATTTCACAATAAAACAAACTTCAATATTACCAGATGAAAATTTACCAGTTGCTATGCTTTTAAATACGTATTCCAAATATAAAAATTTTATTTCAAAATTCAATTATTCCAAATTTCACAAAATTTCCAGTTAAATATATTTTAAAACTATTAAAATTTACGGGTCGTTACAATATGACTTGTTCTTGAAATTTAAAAGAACCAACCGATGTTAAAAATGACGTTTGGTTGTTAAAGAGATCGGGGCCGAATATTGGCATACTCTCTATTAATACCAGTACCACTTTAACAACTGTAACGACCCAGAATTTTGAACGAATTTAATTGGAAATATTTAATTAATTTTAAATATTTGAACGATGATTTAATTTGAATCCCGAATATAACTTTGAATCGGCAATTTAATTATAAAAATTTAATCTATTGATAGTCGAATAAAAATTTATATCTTCAATTTTAAGTTGAAGAAAAATATTTCGAAGGCTTTTAGAATTCGTATTGATAATACTGAAGATGATAGAAGCTTCAGAATTTAATTTCGAACTGTTCTGTTCAGTTTTGAAATTATATCGTTCGAATCGATATTTAAAAATAACGTTCCGGGGCACAGTCTCGGAATTCGACGAAACCAGTTCCATTGGGTCCGTAATATTGAATTATTACTGGATTTCCAATTTCATATTTTTCGGAGTTGTTTCGTGACCGTACGGTGAGGAAACGCATTGAATTTTTATCGAAAATTCAATTTAAATTTAAATTGTAATTAGTCAAACCTCAGCACGTTTCGTTCCATTTATCACGCCTAAATTCACGCCTAGTTTCACGAAAATAATCGTGCAGAACATCCCTCCTCCAATTTTAAATATTCATGTCCTCTTCCTCACTTTCAAAATCGATTCACAGAAGGAAAAAAAAAATGGCGTCCACCTTATTTTCTTTATTTCGTTCGAACGAAGCCAACTTCCTCAAATTCGTTAACGAATTCTTTCCAGTTCAAAATTAATGCCAAGCCTCTCTTCCCCTTTCTCTCTTCAGTAAAAAAAAAAGAAATCAAATCCCTTTTAGTTTAAAATTCGCGAGCCCCTTTTTCCTTTCCCCTGTTCGAAATCATCTTCCTCTTCAAATTTAATGGCCAAAGCCTAGGGGTAGAGTTGTGAGCGACGTTGGGGCAGAGGGGGAGCACCTAGTGGTTCGCGAGGCAGATAATTGGACGCGATCGAGTTTTCGGGCGCGAGGCCCCAAAGCACGCGACAGGGAAATATGGAACGGCGACGAATTCGAGCGACAAGGCGGAGGCGCTTTCGCGTGGAGGTGCGCGATGCCGTTAGGTCGAGAGGCGTAGGGGTGTACGACGTGCGCATATAGGGGGGAAGTCGAAGTCGGGGTTGTGACAACGATTATGGGACTCGTGCTTAGCAGCGTGTTAACGGTAAAAAGTGAACGCTAACACCCAGTGTGTGTAATAGAATCGTGAAAGCACCACCCGTTGGTACGGGAACAGAATATGAGCTGAGAATAGCAGAAAAGCAGTAAATGAACAACAGATTTATAGTGGTTCGGCCCGTAATTGAGCTTACATCCACTTTATAGTCTTTTATTGCTGATTTGATTACAATTCAATACAATATCCCTCTAAATACAATACAATTTGATCATGAAATCATTCTTGACTACTAGCTCGATCTTTAATGATGAAACTCGACGAATCCGCGTTGGATGTTAGGAGCTCTTCTCGAAGATCGTTGTAGTGTCTCGAATGCTTGGAGATCTTTGATTGCTGAATGAGAGGAGGCTTCGACAGCGTAACGGCGCTTGGAGAAATGAATGACCAAAAGTCCTCTTCATGTTGGAAATGGTGGGGTATTTATAGGAGCTGATCTGGACTCAGGAATTTTCTCTAAGTATTTAAGTCGTCTGCCGACCTATGGTAGATCGGTGCCGAGTTAAGGAATAGGCTTAGGTCGGTGCCGAGTTAAGGAATAGGCTTAGGTCGGTGCCGAGTTAAGGAATAGGCTTAGGTCGGTGCCGAGTTAAGGAACAGGGTTAGGTTGGTGACGAGTTAAGGGATGGTTGTCTTTGACAAGTATTAAGTCGTAGCCGACTTATCAAACCTTAACTCGTAAGGCCTTAACTCGCAGCCTTCAAGTCATAAACCCACTAAGTCGTAACTCGTTAGGTCGGAACCTTCTTAAGTCGGAGCATTTCATAACTCGGAATCTTCTTAACTCGGCGCCTTTCTTAACTCGGCAACCTGTTAAGTCGGCACACTTTATAAGTCGAATGCTCCTTAACCCGGTAGGTCATAAGTCCACATAGGTCGCAGCCATCCTTAACTCGCAAACCGTTAAGTCGTAGCTCTCTTAGGTCGACAAGCATCTTGACTCGGCACCTCCTTAACTCGGAGTGTTTGTTAAGTCGGCAGACTCCTTAAGTCGTGACATTCCTGTAGCCTTAGGTCGCTGGGCAAGCTAAGTCATTGAGTCCTAGGTCGTAGACATCTTAGGTCGCAGACTCCTTAACTCGCAGGTGCTTTAACTCGTACATTGTTAGGTCGTAAGGTCCTTTTGAGTCGTAAACCTGATGAGTCGTAAGCCTGATGAGTCGTAAGACCATGAGTCGTATACTCCATGACTCGTTGAACCTGATGAGTCGTAAGACCATGAGTCGTAGAAAGCTTGTCTCGTTGAGTCGTAGAAGAGTTAATCTTTATGAGTCGTAGCACGCTAAGTCGTAAGTCGTTAAACTTCTTAACTCGTAGGTCGTTGAGTCGGACCATTCCTTAGGTCGGAGCCTGTTGAGTCGTAGGTCATCTAACTCTTAACTCGTTAAGTCTTGCACTCCCTTAACTCGTTAACTCTTGAGTCGCGTACTTCTTAAGTCGTGGAGAATTAAGGGTTAACATTTGCCCCTCGAAATACACGCCTAAGTCGTAGGTCGTGTGTTTCGACTTATCTTAATTCGTGTGGGCCGATTCCAATTCCTTCAACCTGGGGTATAAAATGCTTAGGTCGTTCCTCTTTTCTCCGTCTTCCTATTACTCGTTCTTTAAGCCGTATCTGCCATTAACGCAATTTCAAGCTTCCAAAGGCGATTTCGACCTGATTTATTTCCAGCCATTCCCAATTACACCGCGTAAGCATCTCTTCCCTTTTTCCAATCGCCGATCATTGCCGTCGACCCTCATCCATGATTTTTCCTTTTGGGCTTTGTGAATACTGTTATACAGGATATCCATGAACTTAAGGTGGCTCAGTATGACTTGCAACGATTTGCGATTTACGGTGATTTAGAAATAGGGTTGATGGAGAGGCTAACTGGTTAATGGATTAACGGGTTGGAAAGTTAACGGGTTAGGAGGTAAATGGGTTAGGAATTGGATGGATAGATGGTTAACGAGTTAAGGATTTAGCGAGTCAGGAGTTAGATGGATTGGTAATTTCGCGTGATCCAGCAGTTTTGATGTTACGGCTTACGACTTACGACTTGAAGTCTCTTTTTATTCCTCACGACTTACGACTTAGAGAATAGTTGTCCCTAGGTCGCAGGAGCCATTTGAGTCGTTAGCGACTTAGCACTTGTTCAGATTTTGCTTGAATGTGCGGTACGATTGGAGAGTTACGACTCAACTTGATTCATGGCATATCTTGTAGACCGTGAACGAGTTAGGACTTAGGAAAATCTGCCCTAAGTTAAGTCGTGACCGAGTTAGAACTTGAGCAAATTTTCCCACTGCCTTGAATGCTAAGACTTGAGTTGTTTGAACTTTGGACTCTTGAATTTTGTTGCACTCTTTTATAGATTGTTAATAACTCTGACTGCCTGTTACAACATGTACAAAAACTGGGACGAATATACTGCCACCGACTGCCCATATCGGATGACAGATTAGTTGATAAAGATTACAATTAAATGAACTGTATGAGTGAAATGCTACACAATAACCAACTCAAATGAAGTATTAAAGCAGAATCGTAATAATTAACTAGAACTGATTTGTCTGCATTAACACTGCACTTGAGCATTAACAAGTTTTGAAATCTCGTAATCGACTGATTGTCAGTTAGTTTAATTCCAGTTATACTTGCTTTTTCTTATTTTCATTAGTTTTGCACAGCACTTTACACTTTTAGGAAACGTGCACCTTCACTTTTGAACATTCGGCTGATTGTGTAGAATGACATCCCATCAAGAAGATTCGGAATCAGCTGGAGAAGCTTTTCCAATCGCTACTCCGTTGAATGATCCCCCAGAAAGGATTCCTACCACCCTGAGTCTTAAAGCCTTCCGCCAACTATGCACCCAGTTTGGCATCGCTGAATCTGACGCTTTGCTTCCTGGAGTAGATGACACTGCTGATAGGCCACCGCACGGCTTCATCGCAGTGAACCGCCAAATGTGCTTGAGTGGAGCGATTCCCCCGTTTAATGACTGTCTCCGAGAACTTCTTCTTCGATTATCTATCTCCCCTTTTCAACTTCATCCTAATGGCTACGCCATCCTGCTGGGACTGTGTGTGCTTTTTAGGAGAACGATGGACCGTTTCCCCAGTTTTGGAGAAATTTGCTTTCTATGCTCATTCACAAGGATCAAGGACCATCCCTCTATCACAGTTGTAAGGAGTGCCAGGAATCGCAAACTGATTATTGGTCTTCCTGAAAGCGTTCCTGGGTTTCTGAGCCAGTTTTTCTTTGTTCGTTGTCCCCCGGGATTTTACGCCATTTGGAGAGTGGGAAGTACGATTATCTACCTTTTCCCCGTGCTTTTTCTAAATTCTTTGAAGTTCAAATTGTCAAGTGTTAACTTCTTTTTCTACCGTTTCAGCACTCCCTTCCCCCTCTAGGGAATCTCGTCACAAGACTACCTTTGAGAGGCTTATGGCCGTGCCGGTTGAGGAGAGGAGCGTTCAATTTCTATTGAGAGATGAGTTCCTTCACGAATTCGGACTCTTACATCCTTCCCGTTCCACTCAGCCACATGAAGTCCCTGATTCTTCGGCTGAGGAGTCAGATGCCCCTGCTTCTGCTAAAGAACCTTCACCGAAAGAATTTACCGTTGAGACTTCATTGGTGAAGTGTTCTACTCTTACCGACATTGCGGGGTCGTCCAGTAAGTTAGCACTTGCCCCGGTTATTGAAGAGGAGGAAAATCTTCATACTCTTGAAAAGACGGCTGAGGTGGAAGTTGAAAAGGATAATTCTCCCATGCACCATGGCGATGATACTTTCGACAGCCTGAGTGACATCATGATAACCTCTCAGGAGCTCTTTAAAGATGATGTTTCTAAAGTGGTTCCTCCTGTTATCGAAGCAACTTCTTTCTTGCAACAAACCACAACGCCTTCCACACAACTTACTACCATTTCTACACCCAAAAGTGGTTTGTAGTCTGAAGCGCGTAGTTTGCACATCACACACACTTAGAACCTTGGCACTTTTTATGCACTCAGCTTCTTCAATTTGAGGATTTCTAAAACTGGTCTTTTTCTTCAATTTCAGGTTCTCTGATGGGGCGAAGTGGCTCTTACTACAACAAATTCCAGCGTTACGGAAGCCGTGAGGCTTATGACTTTAGGAGTTATGTTAGTGCCGTGAAAGAAACTGATGAGGAGAGAGCTGCTCGAAAGGCTCATGAGAGGCGAGCTCATGAAGAGCGTCGCCGGAGAGAAGATGAGGAATACTACGGGAGAAGGGACGAGCAACATGACTCTTCTCGCAGAAGCGACGATCCTTATAAAAGGAAATCTTATGACGATAAGGGGAAGAGTCACACTTCTGATGATTCCAGTAAACGTGCTAGACTTGGTGAGAAAGACACATCTAACATCTCGGAAAAGACAACCGCTTCTGTTCCTCCTAATACATCTTCCGGCTCTCCTGCCCTTAAGGAATCTGACATCCAGACCATCATTAATAGGCCACAGTACCAAGCTGGAGATGGTCCTCCCACACTCCAGAGCCGATTTCCAAATTGGTGTCTGAAAGGAGTGCGTTTTGATTTGGACTTGGTCCCCATTGATAAGCAGGCGATGCTGAAAAATGTCGATGCTGTAAAGCTTGACATCGAAAGAATGTCTGGGTGGCAGAAGCTGGTTGATGAACTTCAAAGGGTCAACCATCTGAACCTTGAAGCGATGATGACTATGGAAAATGATAAAACAGAGTGGGACAAATGGCGTAAGCAGCATGACGCGGAGATGAAAAGCATTAGCGATGGTTATGGGAAGCTCGAAGCTGAAGTTGAAAAACTTAAAAATGAGCTTGCTACTTCCTCCACTTCTTATTCTCAGAAAGAAGAAATGCTTCAAAAACAAGTTCGAGACGCCCATGCTGCTCAGCGGAATACTGAAGTCAAACTTGAAGCAGAACAGCATGTTGTTAGAAAATATCGTGATGACGCTGCTCGTCTTCAGGAGAAACTCAGCTCTCAAGACTTAGAAATTGCTAGGCTACAATCCCAGTTACTGAAGGCTGAAAGAGAACGTGATGAAGTTCTTTCTGGTAAAGCTGCAGCCGAAGAATCCCATAAGGCGACCATAGCCACCGTTGACGCGACTCTGTTCGTTTTTTATATGCATTGTGTCCTGGGGCGTGGGAGCCTTTCATTTTTGGGTCCAGAGTATGAAGTCACCTTAGCGGAGGTATGGGAGGCAATCATTGACTTGTTTGGTGGTGCCGGATACTCTGAAACAGATCTTCAAGCTGCCTACTTAAGTGAGAGCGATCGCGCTGCCCTTGCCAAAGGAAAAGAGCAGCTCATCCGAGTGCGGGTCGAAGCGACGGGAGAGAAGCTTCCTGAGAAAGAAACACCCCCTATTGCTCCTGCTTATACTTCGGTTTTAGCTCATGCGGATATTGTTGGCTCTAGTTCTCATTCCACGCCTCCCGCTAAGGTTGACACAGAAACTGTAACCACCCCTACAGAGGAAGAGGCAATGAAAGACTTCCAAGCTCGGGAATTTGAGATTGATCTTGCTAAACCGGCTTCTCCAGGTAACTTTGACGATTCACGGTCTTCTTTTTTCTCGGAGAATACTGATTTTGATATCTTTTATTATGCAGCAGACACCCCAGAAACTGCCCCAACTCTTCCTTCTTCAGCTGCCGTTCCTCCTCCTTCTCAAGTTATACCTCTTCCAGCTTCCCAGCCTGGTTCACAGGAAGAACCAATAGCGGCCCTTGAAGGTTTAGATGAACCATCTGCTTCCGAAGAACAGAAGGCAGAAGGTCTGGAAGATAGCGAGAAGACCCCGGAGCAGTCTTTCGATTATGACACAAAGCTTTCTACATTTCTTGCTCCGGGGAGTGAGTCTTCTTCCAAGAAGAAGGGGAAGCGTGTGGTTTCAAAGAAAGGAAAGAAGAGTTCTACTGCTGCTGGAGATGAGGCAGAGATTGATCCGGCTGAGTCTCTTTCTCCTTCTTCTCCGACGCGGCCTACGAAACTAATTACCAGGCCGGGTAAAAGTTCCAAGGGTGGGAAGAAGGGGAAATGAGTTTGATTTTGCATTTTCTGCTTTTTGTATTGACCGGGGATTGTGCGGATTCCGGTCTCCGCTTCTTTTTGTAACCTGTACAATGTAAAAATTCTCATAGTGTTGAAATAAAATAGATATTTTTCTTGTACAAATCCTTGTGTATGTAGGAATACATCTGTTTTTCATTTGAAGTGTAGAGTAAACGATTCTTTTAACTTGTACAAATTTTTTGTCTGTGTTTCAAGAACGCATTTACTCCACATCTTTATTACATGATATTGCAATGAACTTGTGGTATGTTGCTTGTATACTACTTTTATTAATGTAACTGAGTTGTACAATGTTGCCCCCATACCACAAGTATATTGTAATATCTCTTGATTTCACAAGACCGATACTCTTATTTTAGAGAATAACTTTCCACTTTTTCAGGGAAGAATTGTTCTGCTTTTAATAGAGTATATCTTGT
This sequence comes from Allium fistulosum, assembly GCA_030737815.1. NCBI lineage: Eukaryota > Viridiplantae > Streptophyta > Magnoliopsida > Asparagales > Amaryllidaceae > Allium > Allium fistulosum. The sequence continues at coordinate 76,031,200 of CM060904.1, read as the reverse complement.
CTTTGGAGGAATCTTTATTTTCTTTTTCCTCCTGAAGAACACTTCGACTTCTGGGAATGATCACTTTTATTTGTTTGAAAGTGAATTTTCCTGCACAGTGAAATGAACTTCTGAAGAAGGTTTTGATTTTTGTGCCCCAGTAAAGGGTTTATTTTTGGTACTTCAAGCAAGGTGGAGTACGCCTCTGAAGAGGTCTTTTGGTCTCCGAAGAGAAGCGATTTTGGTCTCCGAAGAGAAGCAGTTTTGGTCTCCGAAGAGAAGCAGTTTTGGTCTCCGAAGAGAAGCAGTTTTGGTCTCCGAAGAGAAGCAGTTTTGGTCTCCGAAGAGAAGCAGTTTTTGGCATTTCATCTCTGGTGAAGTGGGTCTCCGAAGAGAAGCATTTTGCACTTCTACACGGGTGAAATGTGCCTCCGAAAAGGGCTTTTTAGCATTTCATCACTGGTGAAGTGGGTCTCCGAAGAGAAGCATTTTGCACTTCTACACGGGTGAAATGTGCCTCCGAAAAGGGCTTTTTAGCATTTCATCACTGGTGAAGTGGGTCTCCGAAGAGAAGCATTTTGCACTTCTACACGGGTGAAATGTGCCTCCGAAAAGGGCTTGTGCCTCCGAAGAGGGCTTGTGCCTCCGAAGAGGGCTTGTGCCTCCGAAGAGGGCTTGTGGTTGCCTGGAAGTTACTTTCTCATGGTCGGAGGGGTCCACGGGACAAGCGTAAGTCGTTCAATTGGATGTTTGTTTGTACAAACGATCGCAATCGATTAACAAGGTGCCCCTTTTTGGTAGTCCCACCGATCTTTTTGATTGAGGAAAGCTCTCCATTTATTGGCGTGCCTCGTTAGAGGGCTTTGTTGATCCTTGGGAAGGAGCATCAGTTGGTTGGTGTGCCAGGAAGGTTGCGTCTTAGGGGCAAGTAGATCCATGGGATGGACACAAGCTGCCTGATCGGATGCATCACAATCAGCCAGCGAGGGTCTTATTCCTTCTGCTTGGGAAGTTATCCTTTTAGTGGATCTACTTGTTTTCCTGTTGAGAGGCATACCTTCCTTTGGCTGCTTCCATGTTTGCCTGCTCATGTTGTATCATCATCCACCAATCTGCGATCCTTTATCATCGTTTCCAAGCGCATTTTTCTTTCTCTTGCAAGTAAATTGCTTTATTCGAAGAAGTAGACTTCACTGTTGAATGACTCCACAGAGTAAACGCAAGTTATTTGGTTGGATGCCTTTTTTACATCAGCGATCAAAACCAGTTAACGAGGGCTTGACCTAGTGGAGCCGTCAACTTTTTATGTGAAGTTCCTCTTGTATGAGATTTGAGTTTGAAATTTTTGTTGCTTGAAATCTGCTAAACGATTTGTAAGGCTCGCTTAGCTTTGCGATGGGTGAGCTTTGCTTTAATGACCTGCAGTATTAGATCGATATTTTAGCAATACATTTAGAGTATTTACACATCGAAATATAACAGGCATTTTATAATAGAAAACACAATGCATAGTTTTTTCATTATTGAGTCACGCTGATTTCTCAGCGGTTTACAATGCAGAAAATACACATCCATCATTATCTTTACAAATTCAAGCAATGCAGTTAAGTAAAATGAATGCTAGTTATTGTTGTTCCAGAATCTCCAAGCTGGATTTCCATTTGTGCTTGATTCATAGCTTTTGGATTTTTCATGTCAGAGAAAGCGAGAGATGCCCCAGTTGCAGTTTTGTGAGTGATTAGTAGTCATCCCAACTTCTGCTTGCTGGGTATGGTCCCCCTGTGATAGCATTAATGACAAGCTTTTCTGAATCTTGCACTGCAGTGTTGCTGAGAGAATCGGATTGATGGGTAGGACGTTGTTGACCCCGAGCGGATGGGGTTGGATCGACTCCGGTTCTTTTAACGTATTGTTGGAGTTTACCCTGCTCTAGCAATTCTTCAATCACCTTCTTTAATTCGCGACACTGGTCAGTGTCATGGCCAGGTTGATTGTGAAATTGGCAGAACTTTCCATTACGCTTTGCCCCTCTCGTCATCTCAGGCGGCTTAGGGTACCTGACAGCGTCCTTTGTTGCAAAAAAGATATTTCTTGGTGTATCAGTTAAAGGAGTAAAGTCTGAAGGATTAAAGCGGCGAGGTTTCTTTTCATTTCCCTGGCTTTTTCCTCCTTCATTCTCCCTTTTCTGACTTTCAGATTCTCTTTTCTTAGATGCGACATTGTCATTGTTAGTTTGGGCGGTAACCACTTTCGATGTTGCAGAAAGGCTTTCAAGGCGAATGAACTCATCGGCCTTTTTATAAAATTTATCAAGTGAGTTTGGTTCTTTCATCTTTAACCATATCCCAAATTCACTCGATTTATTAATGGCTCTCATCAAATAAGTCAGGATCATGCGTGGTTCCGCATTTTCTACCTCGGCCAAAGCTATATTGAAACGACTCAAGAAAGATTTGATTGATTCTCCGGGTGCTTGTTCAAGGTTAGACAGTGACATTATATCCTTAGCTTTTGAAGCATACAATCTGAACTGTTCTTTAAACTTTTGCGTTAAGTCGGAGAATTTATCTACAGACCGAACTGGAAGCTTTGTGAACCAAAGTAAAGCCACACCTTCTAGGTATACCGGAAAGTATCGACACTTGATCTCGTCTGATGCTCTTGCACCAGTCATATGCCAATCGTACTTGTAGAGGAAATGATTAGGGTCACTGGTTCCCCTATAAGCTTGGATAGTAGGAGGTGCAAATTTCCTTGGAAACTCCGCTCTTAGGATCCTTTCAGTAAACGGAGTTCTGCTTGGCGCAAATCCCTAGTCAGCCTCATCTTCTTCCCTTTGCATGCTCTCTTTCATGATGCGGCCAACCATTTCAGACAGGTACTCTTTATTGTTCAAAGACACCTCCGGGCAAGTATTAGTTCTTCCCTCGGAATTTTGCCCGGGCATCTGCTCATGACAAGTTGGTTGCGGCATAGAACCATCAGTTTGGAAAGGTGGCATTTCAGGAAGAGTAGTTCGACGGTTTTCTGGTTGACGATTTGCCCCGAGCAGAGCAGTTAATCTATCCATCATCAAAGCGTTTTGAGTTTCAATTTGTTGGTATAATCCAGAAACTGCGTCATCCAATTCAGCCCTGGTGACCCCAACGGTTGGAGTTGCTTGGTCTGTTATTGGGGAAGCGGAAGTTCCTTCGTGAGCGTTTCCGGATCTGATAGGTCTGCCTCTTCTTCCAGGAGCCATTATTTCAGATCTGGTTTTTAAAGAGAGGTTCTTTTTATGAATCTTTGCGAAACAACGGTGGATGATCGCCTGAGTTGGTTTCTCAGTGAAAGCACCAAAATGTTAACGGTAAAAAGTGAACGCTAACACCCAGTGTGTGTAATAGAATCGTGAAAGCACCACCCGTTGGTACGGGAACAGAATATGAGCTGAGAATAGCAGAAAAGCAGTAAATGAACAACAGATTTATAGTGGTTCGGCCCGTAATTGAGCTTACATCCACTTTATAGTCTTTTATTGCTGATTTGATTACAATTCAATACAATATCCCTCTAAATACAATACAATTTGATCATGAAATCATTCTTGACTACTAGCTCGATCTTTAATGATGAAACTCGACGAATCCGCGTTGGATGTTAGGAGCTCTTCTCGAAGATCGTTGTAGTGTCTCGAATGCTTGGAGATCTTTGATTGCTGAATGAGAGGAGGCTTCGACAGCGTAACGGCGCTTGGAGAAATGAATGACCAAAAGTCCTCTTCATGTTGGAAATGGTGGGGTATTTATAGGAGCTGATCTGGACTCAGGAATTTTCTCTAAGTATTTAAGTCGTCTGCCGACCTATGGTAGATCGGTGCCGAGTTAAGGAATAGGCTTAGGTCGGTGCCGAGTTAAGGAATAGGCTTAGGTCGGTGCCGAGTTAAGGAATAGGCTTAGGTCGGTGCCGAGTTAAGGAACAGGGTTAGGTTGGTGACGAGTTAAGGGATGGTTGTCTTTGACAAGTATTAAGTCGTAGCCGACTTATCAAACCTTAACTCGTAAGGCCTTAACTCGCAGCCTTCAAGTCATAAACCCACTAAGTCGTAACTCGTTAGGTCGGAACCTTCTTAAGTCGGAGCATTTCATAACTCGGAATCTTCTTAACTCGGCGCCTTTCTTAACTCGGCAACCTGTTAAGTCGGCACACTTTATAAGTCGAATGCTCCTTAACCCGGTAGGTCATAAGTCCACATAGGTCGCAGCCATCCTTAACTCGCAAACCGTTAAGTCGTAGCTCTCTTAGGTCGACAAGCATCTTGACTCGGCACCTCCTTAACTCGGAGTGTTTGTTAAGTCGGCAGACTCCTTAAGTCGTGACATTCCTGTAGCCTTAGGTCGCTGGGCAAGCTAAGTCATTGAGTCCTAGGTCGTAGACATCTTAGGTCGCAGACTCCTTAACTCGCAGGTGCTTTAACTCGTACATTGTTAGGTCGTAAGGTCCTTTTGAGTCGTAAACCTGATGAGTCGTAAGCCTGATGAGTCGTAAGACCATGAGTCGTATACTCCATGACTCGTTGAACCTGATGAGTCGTAAGACCATGAGTCGTAGAAAGCTTGTCTCGTTGAGTCGTAGAAGAGTTAATCTTTATGAGTCGTAGCACGCTAAGTCGTAAGTCGTTAAACTTCTTAACTCGTAGGTCGTTGAGTCGGACCATTCCTTAGGTCGGAGCCTGTTGAGTCGTAGGTCATCTAACTCTTAACTCGTTAAGTCTTGCACTCCCTTAACTCGTTAACTCTTGAGTCGCGTACTTCTTAAGTCGTGGAGAATTAAGGGTTAACACAGCGCGATCGTGTGTGAGGGAGGGGAGGAACCTGGGCTCGAGATGGGAGCGCGTGGGTCATAAACGATGGTGAGGGTTTGGACAAGAAGCCAGAGGCACATTTGCGAGTAAGGTCGCGTGAAGTGGTAGGTCACTGGAAGGAAGGTTAATGGACATTCGATGATGGAGGCAGTGAGGTTCGATGGTCTCGAGCCTCGTATCGTAGTAAGGTATAAATTTTAAACTTAAATTTAATTTTAAAATAAATGTTAAATTAGTTAACTGCGGAAAGAAAATTTAAACAGCAAAGTTAAAAGTTTTTCTTTTAAATTATTGTTTTAAATTTATGGTTAAGTAAGTTAAAACTTTTAGTTTAATTGGTTATCAAGAACCTGTTTTGTTAGTTTTATAGACTGAAAGGTGAAGTTTTATGAAACTGTTTTAAATTTTTTTTTAGTTAACAGAAAGATAAAACAGTTAGTATATATGAAGTTTCAAAAGAAAAAAAACATGTGTATATTTTTAATTTACCAATTTACTAATAAGGGAATTGGTTTAACCGGAAAGTATTTTTTTTTAAAAAGAAAATTTGTTTGAAATTAACTTATTAGGTAAAATGAAACTTATCAAATGGGAATTTAATTTATCCGATTTTTTCGGATATTAACGAATTGTATAATTATTTATACAAGGTTAAAATAATCGAAGAAACAGTCTGGATTGGGAAATTGGATGGCAAAATTAAAATCTAAGGTGAGATCTTCTCACTCAGATTTATGATTGAATTGCAGTTATTGATTGATTTGTTTGAATGTGCTATTAGATATGATAGGATATATCTATATATAGCAATATATACATATTGGCATATGTATATATTGGATTGATGATTTCCCGCCTCGTATAGCGGATGAGACCCTATTGTGCCGTTAGTAAGCGGATTTTTATAAAACCTATACCGCGATAATTCCGTACTGGAGTGGAATTGGTATTGTGCTAACATCTTTGGATGCAGGGAAACAGGTTGGAGGGATCCAACTGGACCCCTCACATTGATTGAATTTATTTTTACTGTGATGTGATAATCTGTGAATGATTATTGATGTTATTGAATTGATGTCTGGAAATTGTTTGAAAGCTAAAATTTAGCTGAATGGATGTTTGACATCATTGGATTCCAAAAATAAACGAAATTGAATTTTTGAAATAAAAATAGAAATTTCTAAGTGAATTAATTTTAGAAATTGAATAAATTTTGAAGAAAGGAATTTTTAAAGTATAAAAAGTTAATTTTTATAATCTTATCGAATTTATTTCCAGAATAAAGTGAAAATGTTAAATAAATGGATTTCATAAAACAGTGATTATAAATTGAAGAATTAAATTTAAATTTTGATTTTTAAATAGATTGAAAGAGATAAAGAAATTTATTTTCTTTAAAAGGAATTTATTTAGAAAAGAAATAAGTGGGAAGTCCAATTAGAAATTTAATTGCAAATTGAAACGAATTTGGAAAAAAAATGAAATTTATAGATGTATAAATTGTGAAGTTAAAAAGGATGAAATTTATAGATGTATAAATCGGGAAGTTAAAATGAATGAAATTGAAGAATAGAAGATTTATAAGAAATTAACTTATAGATTGGATTTTTGCCTTCAAATGAATATTGATCAAATTTGTTAATAAAGGAGATTTACAAATCGAAGTTGTTAAAAAGTAGGAACAGAATTTATAAACGTTGTTTTATAAATTCGATATCAATTGAATTTGATAAATTTAAATATAGAAGGGTATTAAAGTAGATATATTCGCGATTTTGGATAGCGAATTTCTATTGAAATGAAAATGTGTAGAAATGATTGGAATTGGGTTAAATGAAGTATATTCACGATTTTGGACAGTGAATATATTGTTAAGTAAAATGGGTTTAGTCTTGAAGAAGTGATATTAAAAATGAAGTAAACATTTTAAAGATGTTTTTAAAATGTATTATGAATCGAAAGCATAGATTTCAACGTTCATTGTTGAAATAGACGTTTTCGAGAAATAAGGAAATGGACTATAGCACTGTTGTTATAGTAAATGATTTCTGAAAGGAAATGTTTTTATCTAGTATTGGGATTTACATATCTATCTTAAATCCGAATCCCTATACTAGTGATTTTGAGTCGTCGTAACGATGTTTTACGTAACATTCGTTTTGACTCAGATAAATGTGTTATAGTAATAGATTTCCTAAAAGAATGTATATATACTTAATATTGATTTAAGTATATCGAATATTTTCCAAGTGTTGAAAATAAATAGATTTGTGAAACACTTATTTTTAAATAAGTATGGAAATGTTTTCCAAAATGAAATGAACGTTTTTGAGATTTATCTTCTTAAAGATAAATCGAAAGTGAATACTGAAATCGATTTGGAAATCGTATATCAGTAGATATTTTTGAAAATATAAATTCAATATGGAATTTATAAAGGAAAGGGGAAACTGTTTAGAAAAAATAAATATTGATTTATTTTTAAAGCGTGGAAAATTTTATATCTAGTAAAGATAATTTTGAAGGTAAATAATTTTGGGAAAATTATTTGGAATCTGATGAGGTTGCTCATCTTTATTGATAGTTAAATAACCGACTATCAATAATTACCTTGAATGGTATTTGTTGTGAATTGGATGAATTTGAATGCCACACTTATTTTTGAATAAACGCTCACTATTCGGGTTAGCCGGGAAAGGACCATGGGGTCGTATAACCCATTCCGAATATGTGATACGTCGTTATGAATCGCATTTGAAGACCGGTGTTGAAGACCGGATATTTTTGAAAACGGAAGGATTACCGTCGAGTTACTCTACATCGACTGATCTTCGATTTAGAGGTTTTATCACCCTTAGTGACGGGAATTCCGGACGTGATTAGAAAATTATCCGGAAATGCAAGGGCTTCGTGAGAAGTGCCTTCGGTTCTGTTCGATCCTGGAACAGACTTGTATGGATTGTGTGTCTGACGTTACAATTTGAGATATAAAGCTGATTTCTTTCAAATACATTTCTGTTGGTGGCGGAGAATTTATTCTCTTAGCTTAACACCCTTCTCTGAGACGTACGAGCTCAGAGGTTATGTAGTTGAAATTTATCAGCGATATATCCCAATTTGGTAACGTGGCATACTGAGTGTTGCTGTGAAATGATCAGTGTTTGATCATTTGCGATATGATCATTTGTTTGATCTTATATCTTTGTGATCATAGGTTGATCATTCTGTTTGACCCGAAGCAGGGCTTTTTAAGAAAGCGTAGCTTTGTGGATGAGACTTCGTCGAGCCTCACACCCCGGAAATGGTCGAAACAGGAAGGATGCGGCAAGGTTCTAGAGAGTAGCGCCCCTTAGTGTATGTCATTCCTTCTGGATAAAGGTGGTATCATGGTATGGAGCCCAGATACTTAACCTCTGTGGTTACTGCATTATTATTTCTATGTGGTTTGTTGCGAATCGGGGATCCTCGGGAAGATCGGTGACGATCGGGGGATGACATACGCATGTCAGTAGTTACCTATTTTTGCAGAGGTAACCCGGCCTTGTGTTGGCAGAGATCCGGTTAGGTTCTCGGGTCGTCTATTCCAGGGACGTACCCATCATGGAAAAGGAAGTTCCTTAGCCTGACCATTTGTTGGAAATCCAAACTCCAATACGAACTTTGTACGGTATTAGTTGTAGAACCTGCCATTTACGTACGGTGGTCACCACTGTTTAGATGGTAGCTATAATAGGCATACGATACTGGTCGTATGTTGGCTAAGATTAATATTATACTTTCGAAATGTTTTCTACACTATGCACTAATAATAATATCAAAAAGAATTTGATTTTTGCGTAGTAAGCATCTTTGACTATCATAAGAAGAAATCTCCTCCAATTCTGCGTTTGCATTGTGTGTGTGGTGGGAGGTCTTATGGTAGTTTCATTTTCCAAAAAGCATTGCGAATTGACTTTAAAAAATATTTTGTTGTTATAAAGAATAACTGTTTTACGATCTCACACCAGTCACCATGACTGACTCGGAGTTTATTGTTCCCTTCTAAACTCTGGGTTCCCACCAATTTTCCACACGGGCAGCCTAGAGTTATATTATCAGGATATTCTGGATATTCTGGAGCTTTGGAAGCAAGCTGGATGGCGAAATGTATCACCTATACTTTATTTTATTCCGCTGTGTATTCTGTATGAGGACAAGTTATATAACTGTCCATTGTTGTATATTGACTCTGATTGATGTATGTATAAAAACTGATATAGTTCTTTGTTATAAAAGACTAGTGTTATCTATTATATATTGTTCCGCTGCGATATGTGAGATTCTGATATTGTTTTCTGTTTCTGTTGTTCTTCTTTCTTCTTCTCCTCCTTTTCTTCTATCTTTTCTTCTATTTCTTTTTCTTAAACCCTCACTATTGGAGTTTCCGGCACTCGATTGCTCGACAGTCGATAAAGTGAGTATCGATGTCGAATTTTCGAAAGTCGAAAAATTCGGTCTGTGACAAAGTGGTATCAGAGCATATGGTTAAGCGACAACCCTGCTCTGTTGGGTGTTACTCATTAGAGATAGAGTCAGTAGTACTCTAGAATGAGTTGAGTGTAATAATAGATACGAGCGCGTATTTGTTAGTTAATATAAAATTGTTTTGTATTGTGATGATTGGTTTATTTAGTGGTATATGAACCTTCGTCGGCACAGTCTTGCAAAACTGTATCGAAGGGGTTTCTAAACGCTTGAATAGAACAATTCGGCACAGTATTGTTTTTGAATAGGGTGAATGAGATAATTTTGCCCAAAACTATTTTTGTATAGAAAAGAAATGTTTTTCTATGAATTACTATAGTATATGGTTGCATGGATGTTAGGAAAGTGATAATATTGAAATGTCATCATTATTATTGAAATTGAATAAGAAATTCAAATCATAACTCCAAAGTTAAGAAATGAATCCATATACAAGTGAAATTAAAGAATGTAAATTATAAATGTGAATTGTAATTTAAAACGGGATTCCAGAGAAGTATTTGGAAATGTTTTGAAAAGAATTTGAAAATTCTGGAAGTTTGGAAGTTTAAATCTTTTTGGATTTGAAAATGAATTTCAAAGGTTTTGAAAAGTATTTTGAGAGATGAAAGCTCTAAACTCTTTTCGGTCGCTGGAAAATAACTTCGGTAATGACTGCAGCATTACCGGTGTTCATTTTCGGGTTTCCAGAAGAGGAATTGCTGCCAAATTGTTTTAAATGAAAGTTGTTTGGAAAATTGAGTTTTGTTTTGAAAATTCAAAAGATAAATTTGAATTGTTTTCAAAAATGATTTTTGAAATGTTGGTAAGACTCTGGAATACTATATGAAAATATTTATGAAATATTATTAAGTTAATAACTTATACAAATTGAATTTTGATGCAATAAATTTAACTTAAAGAATGGAGTTAAATTAAAGAAGTATAAGTGAATAAATTTGAATAAATGAAAGTGCAATTGAAAATTGAGATTCATTTTGAAGTTGTAAGCAATAGAATTAAATTGAATAATTTATAAATGTGAATTGAAATATAAAGAAATGAATTCATATATGAATAAAATGGTGAATATAAATTGTAAATGAATTTATAAATGAAAATAGAATTCCAAGAAGATAATTGAAAATAAAATTCCTTAATGAAATGGAATTGTGAATGTAAATGTATAAATGATTGTATAAATCAAGATGTAAATAAGTTGATAACTTATAGAATATTTGAAATCTGATTGGAATGAAATTCAAGTTGAAGACGAATGAATTAGTAAATAAAACTAATTTAGAATAGTATAGTTATTAACTAAAGATAAAAGATGAAATTGAATTCAAACGGAATTTTGAAATGAAAAATTGAATGAAATTGAATATGTAACTTCAATAGTAAGATAGAAATGTATAAGCAGTTTATATTGAAAATTTCATAATAAAATTTGCAAAATAGATTGAATATATGCAACTAGATATTATGGCTAGTAGGATATACAGGTGTATGAAAGGAATTGGATTTGGTTTTCAAAGATTAATTTGAATTGCTCGACGAAAGGTACGTATTTGAATTCCAATATGAGTTTTTGATAATTTCTTCTCTAGCCGCTTGGCTTTTTCTTTTTCTTTTTGAAATCTGAGAGTCCGTAGGGACGTTTTGTAGTAGTACCGTATTAGCCGCGCAAAGGAGACGCTGGCGAAATTTTTCGAAAATTCCGAGTGTTAAAAAAATTTTGAGAAAATTTTGGAAGTTAAAATTTGAATTTAAACTTGAATTTGTATTTAGAAGTTAAACAGTGTTGTTTGAAACTTATAGTTGAAGTTGGAAAACGAGTTGAATGATAACGAATCTTTAATAGAAAGATTTGTTTTGACAAAATTTATAAAACTATTGGATATTAAAAATAGTAGACGAGTTAAGGACCATTTTTCCTAACTTGTAATTTCGAGGACGAAATTCTTTTAAGGGGGGAAGTCTGTAACGACCCAGAATTTTGAACGAATTTAATTGGAAATATTTAATTAATTTTAAATATTTGAACGATGATTTAATTTGAATCCCGAATATAACTTTGAATCGGCAATTTAATTATAAAAATTTAATCTATTGATAGTCGAATAAAAATTTATATCTTCAATTTTAAGTTGAAGAAAAATATTTCGAAAGCTTTTAGAATTCGTATTGATAATACTGAAGATGATAGAAGCTTCAGAATTTAATTTCGAACTGTTCTGTTCAGTTTTGAAATTATATCGTTCGAATCGATATTTAAAAATAACGTTCCGGGGCACAGTCTCGGAATTCGACGAAACCAGTTCCATTGGGTCCGTAATATTGAATTATTACTGGATTTCCAATTTCATATTTTTCGGAGTTGTTTCGTGACCGTACGGTGAGGAAACGCATTGAATTTTTATCGAAAATTCAATTTAAATTTAAATTGTAATTAGTCAAACCTCAGCACGTTTCGTTCCATTTATCACGCCTAGTTTCACGCCTAGTTTCACGAAAATAATCGTGCAGAACATCCCTCCTCCAATTTTAAATATTCATGTCCTCTTCCTCACTTTCAAAATCGATTCACAGAAGGAAAAAAAAATGGCGTCCACCTTATTTTCTTTATTTCGTTCGAACGAAGCCAACTTCCTCAAATTCGTTAACGAATTCTTTCCAGTTCAAAATTAATGCCAAGCCTCTCTTCCCCTTTCTCTCTTCAGTAAAAAAAAAAAGAAATCAAATCCCTTTTAGTTTAAAATTCGCGAGCCCCTTTTTCCTTTCCCCTGTTCGAAATCATCTTCCTCTTCAAATTTAATGGCCAAAGCCTAGGGGTAGAGTTGTGAGCGACGTTGGGGCAGAGGGGGAGCACCTAGTGGTTCGCGAGGCAGATAATTGGACGCGATCGAGTTTTAGGGCGTGAGGCCCCAAAGCACGCGACAGGGAAATATGGAACGACGGCGAATTCGAGCGACAAGGCGGAGGCGCTTTCGCGTGGAGGTGCGCGATGCCGTTAGGTCGAGAGGCGTAGGGGTGTACGACGTGCGCATATAGGGGGGAAGTCGAAGTCGGGGTTGTGACAACGATTATGGGAGTCGTGCTTAGCAGCGCGATCGTGTGTGAGGGAGGGGAGGAACCTGGGCTCGAGATGGGAGCGCGTGGGTCATAAACGATGGTGAGGGTTTGGACAAGAAGCCAGAGGCACATTTGCGAGTAAGGTCGCGTGAAGTGGTAGGTCACTGGAAGGAAGGTTAATGGACATTCGATGATGGAGGCAGTGAGGTTCGATGGTCTCGAGCCTCGTATCGTAGTAAGGTATAAATTTTAAACTTAAATTTAATTTTAAAATAAATGTTAAATTAGTTAACTGCGGAAAGAAAATTTAAACAGCAAAGTTAAAAGTTTTTCTTTTAAATTATTGTTTTAAATTTATGGTTAAGTAAGTTAAAACTTTTAGTTTAATTGGTTATCAAGAACCTGTTTTGTTAGTTTTATAGACTGAAAGGTGAAGTTTTATGAAACTGTTTTAATTTTTTTTTTAGTTAACAGAAAGATAAAACAGTTAGTATATATGAAGTTTCAAAAGAAAACAAACATGTGTATATTTTTAATTTACCTATTTACTAATAAGGGAATTGGTTTAACCGGAAAGTATTTTTTTTTAAAAAAGAAAATTTGTTTGAAATTAACTTATTAGGTAAAATGAAACTTATCAAATGGGAATTTAATTTATCCGATTTTTTCGGATATTAACGAATTGTATAATTATTTATACAAGGTTAAAATAATCGAAGAAACAGTCTGGATTGGGAAATTGGATGGCAAAATTAAAATCTAAGGTGAGATCTTCTCACTCAGATTTATGATTGAATTGCAGTTATTGATTGATTTGTTTGAATGTGCTATTAGATATGATAGGATATATCTATATATAGCAATATATACATATTGGCATATGTATATATTGGATTGATGATTTCCCGCCTCGTATAGCGGATGAGACCCTATTGCGCCGTTAGTAAGCGGATTTTTATAAAACCCATATACCGCGATAATTCCGTACTGGAGCGGAATTGGTATTGTGCTAACATCTTTGGATGCAGGGAAACAGGTTGGAGGGATCCAACTGGACCCCTCACATTGATTGAATTTATTTTTACTGTGATGTGATAATCTGTGAATGATTATTGATGTTATTGAATTGATGTCTGGAAATTGTTTGAAAGCTAAAATTTAGCTGAATGGATGTTTGACATCATTGGATTCCAAAAATAAACGAAATTGAATTTTTGAAATCAAAATAGAAATTTCTAAGTGAATTAATTTTAGAAATTGAATAAATTTTGAAGAAAGGAATTTTTAAAGTATAAAAAGTTAATTTTTATAATCTTATCGAATTTATTTCCAGAATAAAGTGAAAATGTTAAATAAATGGATTTCATAAAACAGTGATTATAAATTGAAGAATTTAATTTAAATTTGGATTTTTAAATAGATTGAAAGAGATAAAGAAATTTATTTTCTTTAAAAGGAATTTATTTAGAAAAGAAATAAGTGGGAAGTCCAATTAGAAATTTAATTGCAAATTGAAACGAATTTGGAAAAAAAATGAAATTTATAGATGTATAAATTGTGAAGTTAAAAAGGATGAAATTTATAGATGTATAAATCGAGAAGTTAAAATGAATGAAATTGAAGAATAGAAGATTTATAAGAAATTAACTTATAGATTGGATTTTTGCCTTCAAATGAAATATTGATCAAATTTGTTAATAAAGGAGATTTACAAATCGAAGTTGTTATAAAGTAGGAATAGAATTTATAAACATTGTTTTATAAATTCGATATCAATTGAATTTGATAAATTTAAATATAGAAGGGTATTAAAGTAGATATATTCGCGATTTTGGATAGCGAATTTCTATTGAAATGAAAATGTGTAGAAATGATTGGAATTGGGTTAAATGAAGTATATTCACGATTTTGGACAGTGAATATATTGTTAAGTAAAATGGGTTTAGTCTTGAAGAAGTGATATTAAAAATGAAGTAAACATTTTAAAGATGTTTTTAAAATGTATTATGAATCGAAAGCATAGATTTCAACGTTCATTGTTGAAATAGACGTTTTCGAGAAATAAGGAAATGATGGACTATAGCACTGTTGTTATAGTAAATGATTTCCGAAAGGAAATGTTTTTATCTAGTATTGGGATTTACATATCTATCTTAAATCCGAATCCCTATACTAGTGATTTTGAGTCGTCGTAACGATGTTTTACGTAACATTCGTTTTGACTCAGATAAATGTGTTATAGTAATAGATTTCCTAAAAGAATGTATATATACTTAATATTGATTTAAGTATATCGAATATTTTCCAAGTGTTGAAAATAAATAGATTTGTGAAACACTTATTTTTAAATAAGTATGGAAATGTTTTCCAAAATGAAATGAACGTTTTTGAGATTTATCTTCTTAAAGATAAATCGAAAGTGAATACTGAAATCGATTTGGAAATCGTATATCAGTAGATATTTTTGAAAATATAAATTCAATATGGAATTTATAAAGGAAAGGGGAAACTGTTTAGAAAAAATAAATATTGATTTATTTTTAAAGCGTGGAAAATTTTATATCTAGTAAAGATAATTTTGAAGGTAAATAATTTTGGGAAAATTATTTGGAATCTGATGAGGTTGCGCATCTTTATTGATAGTTAAATAACCGACTATCAATAATTACCTTGAATGGTATTTGTTGTGAATTGGATGAATTTGAATGCCACACTTATTTTTGAATAAACGCTCACTATTCGGGTTAGCCGGGAAAGGACCATGGGGTCGTATAACCCATTCCGAATATGTGATACGTCGTTATGAATCGCATTTGAAGACCGGTGTTGAAGACCGGATATTTTTGAAAACGGAAGGATTACCGTCGAGTTACTCTACATCGACTGATCTTCAATTTAGAGGTTTTATCACCCTTAGTGACGGGAATTCCGGACGTGATTAGAAAATTATCCGGAAATGCAAGGGCTTCGTGAGAAGTGCCTTCGGTTCTGTTCGATCCCGGAACAGACTTGTATGGATTGTGTGTCTGACGTTACAATTTGAGATATAAAGCTGATTTCTTTCAAATACATTTCTGTTGGTGGCGGAGAATTTATTCTCTTAGCTTAACACCCTTCTCTGAGACGTACGAGCTCAGAGGTTATGTAGTTGAAATTTATCAGCGATATATCCCAATTTGGTAACGTGGCATACTGAGTGTTGCTGTGAAATGATCAGTGTTTGATCATTTGCGATATGATCATTTGTTTGATCTTATATCTTTGTGATCATAGGTTGATCATTTTGTTTGACCCGAAGCAGGGCTTTTTAAGAAAGCGTAGCTTTGTGGACGAGACTTCGTCGAGCCTCACACCCCGGAAATGGTCGAAACAGGAAGGATGCGGCAAGGTTCTAGGGAGTAGCGCCCCTTAGTGTATGTCATTCCTTCTGGATAAAGGTGGTATCATGGTATGGAGCCCAGATACTTAACCTCTGTGGTTACTGCATTATTATTTCTATGTGGTTTGTTGCGAATCGGGGATCCTCGGGAAGATCGGTGACGATCGGGGGATGACATACGCGTGTCAGTAGTTACCTATTTTTGCAGAGGTAACCCGGCCTTGTGTTGGCAGAGATCCGGTTAGGTTCTCGGGTCGTCTATTCCAGGGACGTACCCATCATGGAAAAGGAAGTTCCTTAGCCTGACCATTTGTTGGAAATCCAAACTCCAATACGAACTTTGTACGGTATTAGTTGTAGAACCTGCCATTTACGTACGGTGGTCACCACTGTTTAGATGGTAGCTATAGTAGGCATACGATACTGGTCGTATGTTGGCTAAGATTAATATTATACTTTCGAAATGTTTTCTACACTATGCACTAATAATAATATCAAAAAGAATTTGATTTTTGCGTAGTAAGCATCTTTGACTATCATAAGAAGAAATCTCCTCCAATTCTACGTTTGCATTGTGTGTGTGGTGGGAGGTCTTATGGTAGTTTCATTTTCCAAAAAGCATTGCGAATTGACTTTAAAAAATATTTTGTTGTTATAAAGAATAACTGTTTTACGATCTCACACCAGTCACCATGACTGACTCGGAGTTTATTGTTCCCTTCTAAACTCTGGGTGCCCACCAATTTTCCACACGGGCAGCCTAGAGTTATATTATCAGGATATTCTGGATATTCTGGAGCTTTGGAAGCAAGCTGGATGGCGAAACGTATCACCTATACTTTATTTTATTCCGCTGTGTATTCTGTATGAGGACAAGTTATATAACTGTCCATTGTTGTATATTGACTCTGATTGATGTATGTATAAAAACTGATATAGTTCTTTGTTTTAAAAGACTAGTGTTATCTATTATATATTGTTCCGCTGCGATATGTGAGATTCTGATATTGTTTTCTGTTTCTGTTGTTCTTCTTTCTTCTTCTCCTCCTTTTCTTCTATCTTTTCTTCTATTTCTTTTTCTTAAACCCTCACTATTGGAGTTTCCGGCACTCGATTGCTCGACAGTCGATAAAGTGAGTATCGATGTCGAATTTTCGAAAGTCGAAAAATTCGGTCTGTGACAACAACTGTGTACATGGTGGATGTTATCCAAAATGTAGTGGTTGAATTGGAGGCATTCGCTGGATTTGAAGAAGGAGAATGATGATGGATATCCCCGACACTTGTGTCAATTTGAAATGACTAAAATATGAGCCATACCTGACCAATGAAGCCTGCTACCTCTAGTGGACACACTTCTTCGTATTACCATCTTGATATTGAAACTTGATTGGTGCGCACCTTCAGATTCTGGGAGTGTTGGACACAGTGGGCCATTAGGGGTTACCACCAGTCAGAAAACACAAAACGGTAGTATCCTACCTTGGACATTGCCTCACGTGCCTTGTTATACTTTTATCCCTATAGGCGACCACTACGAATTTGTTTTAGTGTTGTCTTTACACGGCGCCTCCCTGGCTACCGACGTTACTGGTGATGCTACTAAGGTAAACTATAGGACAATGCTTAAAAATATGTTAAGGGGGATCAATGTAAAGCCTTAACGCTATTTTAATACTTTACTTTACTGATAGACACTACATATATAGCGTATTTTACTACTCGTAGTAGTTTAATGGATCCTTAGGAGATGGAAAATCCCATAACATCTCTTCGGTTATTGCATTCACATTGTACACATGATAGGAGATGGACCGTAACCATCTCTAAAGCTAGTACACTTATATTTACTTATTATTGATTTAGCTTATGTTAAGTATAAAATCTACTTGAAGGCAGAAGTATGAAATAAGGATAATAAAATTGAAGTTTTGATGAAGAGACAGGCCAAGTCATCATGAAAGATTTAAAAAGAATGTTTCAAAGGGCCAACTGTTTATACAGTGCAAAGGCCTTCGACCCAAATGGAAACAAATAGGACCTTCCGCCATAACCTACCTTTCGACACAGATGGGAAAACACTAATGACTTTAGAGCCCTTTCCGAAAGCAATCAATAGTGTTCCCTCAACTACACAATCAAACCTTTCGAAGTCAAAGGTTTCCCCGAAGTGACCTTTTCGAAAGCATGGCAAGCCATTCGAAATGGTTAAGACACATCTAGGATACCTTTCGACAGCATCGAAAGGTGCTATGAAGAAAGAAACATTCAGAAGTCAGCAAAGGTAAAGGAATGAAAGAAAACCTTTCGACAACATTGAAGGGAAATACAGCTCTTGACAACATTCAACTGCAGTACAAACCTTCCGACAAGGTCGGAAAGTTTGTAAGAACAAGTGAAGACAAACCCTTCGTCGAGGTCAAAGGGTTCACAAAGGAGTATAAAAGGAAAAACTTTCGACAAAGACGGAAGGTTCATGAAGGCATAAGAATGGCAAACCTTTCGACAGGGTCGAAAGGTTCATAATAGCACATGAAGGAGAAAGCTTTCGACAAGGATGAAAGGTTCATAACAAGGGCAAACCTTTCGATGAGGTCGTAAGGTTCAAAACAACATATGGAAGGCAAACCCTTCGACAAGGTCGAAAGGTTCACAACAGCATACAAAAAGGAGACCTTTCGACAAATTCGAAAGCAGGGAAGCAAAGGGATGAACCAAGGAGCACAAGAGATTCATAACCTTTCGACACATTCGAAGGTTTCATAACCTTTCGATGAAGTCGAAAGGTTTAAGGCGACATATAAGAGGGAGACCTTTCGACTCAGATGAAGGGCGAGGCATGGCAAGGGGCCAACCTACATCTATAAATAAGACCCAAGGGGTTCTTTTTGGGGGCTGAATTTGGAATACTGAATTCATCTTCTTTTCTCTACTTTCATAGTGATAATAATACTTGGAAAAACCCTAAATTGAATTGGGGAGAGAGCTCAATTTCTTGTAACTCATTTTAGATATGAATAAAATGGAGATGGCTTGTTCATGATGGATATTGACGATGAGGAGAATAATTAAGATCATTAGCTAGACTAATGATCAATTGCACATGATTTCAACCTTTTTCTCATAATCTCTTTTGATCTATGCTACGTATAAGATCAACTTAGACATTCCCCATCAAGACACATCATCATTGAAATCCATACTTAATATGGGAAGATAAAGTGATGATGACGTGTTGCATATGCTGAATGCATGGTTATGGGAATAACTAAATTGATCTTACATAAGGGAAGTAAAAGGGTTGAAGATATAAAATTGGGACTACTTCAAAAGTTGGAAAACCTTTCGACTTAGTCGAAAGGTTTACTTCCTAATAGAATCCTGGGTTATGTATCTTATAACAACTCGAAATGGACTTCATTCGAAGTAAATCTTCTCCCTTAAGCACCAGTAAACCCTTCGAATGGATTCCATAGAAAGAATATAGATACCAAAGGGGCTGAAAGCAATTAAGGTTGACAAATGAGTCATACATTTCTTTACAATAATGTCGAAAGGTCTCACATGTCACCTTTCGACACAATTAAGAAGAAATTAGGAGTCATCAACTATAACTACTTTCAACTCCTAGGGGAGATAGAACTCGACAAATTGCTAATTTCAGGAAGCTAAATGATCGTGAATTATGTCAACCCAGTCGAAAGGTTGGAAAGACCTTGTCACCCTTTCGACAAGGTCGAAAGGTCTGGCAACTTACTTCTATTCTAACCTAGTCGAGAGGTTGGAAAGGCCTTGCCACACCTTTCGACAAGGTCGAAAGGTATGGCAACTTACCTATATTCCATCCTAATCGAAAGGTTAAGGCGATCTTATTAACAACCTTTCGACAAGGTCAAAAAGGGCTTAACTATTTTCTTCTGCTCCAACCTAGTCAAAAGGTTGGAGTGATCTTGCTCTTTAACCTTTCGATAAGGTTGAAAGATTTGACAATCTGATATTTATCAACCTGGTGGAAGGGTCTAAGTAGCCTCATTAACCTTTCGACAAGGTCGAAAGGTATGACAATTCACTATTCTTTTCATCCAGATCAATTAGTTAAGACATTTTATCCAAAGATGCACTTTCTGAAGAGAGAATCATCTCAACCACATGGTTACGTCCAAATAAAATTATCTTATCAAAGCATTGGGGATGTTGATAATATTTCTTGTTAACATTTTTGGAGCTAGAAGGAGGACTTGAACCACCGACCCTATCACTATATATAGACTAATTATAGTTTGTTTCTCTTGCCTAGGAAAAATGAGATCAAAGCACTTAAGTGGACTCGAAGAGGGAGTAGTGCACACTTCCAACCTGAAGAAAAATATAGCTCCTACTTTCAACCTGGATGGGGTCCTTCCGGGGCAAACTTCATCACCAGCACCACAGGATGATAATACGGAGGAAAGCAAGCGCTTGATGCAACAGTTACAGAAAATGCAGGATCTGTTGAAGATGGCTTTATCTCAAAGATCGTCAAAAACTCCAGAGCAAACTCAAGGAGAAGAATTAGTTTCTCCTAGAAGGAAGCTAAAACCAGTTCCAAGGAATGCAAAGATAAAGTAGACTTAACCTCCTCAAAGATAAAAGATCTCCCATAAGCAAAAGCTAATTATCAAGGGAGAATTCTCAACAAGTCATTAGAGCAGTCTGGCAGCTCAACTTTAAAAGAGTATTACCCAAAGCAGAATAATTATGACAATGTAGAAGCTTTCCTTAAAGATGCTGTTGAGAAGGCAATCAAGGACGCCATGAATTCAAAAGGGAAAATAACCATAGATGTGAATGTAAATGACAATGAGAGAGTGCCACCTTTCATCGATGAGATCATGGCAACAACAATACCTCCATATGTCAAAATCCCGTCTATGAAATATCACGGGGATACGGATCCCGATGATCATCTTGTGGCTTTTGATAGCCAGATAGACTTATACAATGCTTCTGGGGCAGTCAGATACCGACTGTTCCCCGTTACTCTCCAAGGGGCGACAGCCAAATGGTATAGACAGTATAGAGAAAAAACCATCTACTTCTGGAAATAGTTTTCTTATGAATTCTTAGCTCAATTCTGTATTTGCAAGGATCCTACTATTGATTACACGGTCTTGGAAAACATAAAACAAAGGCAAGGTGAATCTTTGGGAGACTATTTGAAAAGATTCAATAAACAAGCTTTGAAGGCTAAGGATATGAATGATCGTGATGAGCTCATAGTTTTCCATTCTGGCTTGATCGAGAATACCCCCTTTGGAAGCAGCTCTTTGTCAATGGCTGCAAAGATCGATAGGACTTCCACTTTCAAGCAAATAAGTTCATCCGTATGGGTGTGCGTTATTATGCCAAGAAGAAAACAGTTCCCAGGAAGGAAGGGGGAAGGTTTGGCCATGATCATGGCCACAAAAGGACCTATTAGGAAGAACCAGTTGCTAATGTAGTTGCTTTAAACAAGCCACTGTCTTACATATATGCTACAACTAAGGAGAAAGTCAACCTTCCAACCTTCTACAAAGCTACGAATAATACAGAGCGGAAGAAAGGAGGGAACTACTATGCTTATTATACATCTAACGGCCATAAAAAAGATGAATGCAGAGTTTTGGCCGGAAAAATTCAAAAGCTGATCTGAGAAGGCCATCTTAAATAATTTATCGAAGATCAGCACAAAGCCCAAAGAACTTAAAGTGCTCCCCAGAAGCGTCCGGGTAGCACTGTAAATGTTCTGGAAGATGAAGATCCCCTCAGCTTAAGCCAGCCAATTAATAGGATTGATGTGATCCACGGCGGGCCACATCCGGCAGGGAATAGTAAAGGTGCTCGAAACAGATATGTTAAAGAGGCCAAGGAGGGAATTTATTCTGTTCAAGAGGAGCCTCCAACGAAGAGCTCCTGACTCAATATTCAAATGCCAAATCTAGTGATCACACCGCAGGAGTTGCGCAAAGGAATTCATCATCCACATAACGACCCCCTTATGATCACTGCTCAATTTGGGCTTTCTATCGTTTCCAAGATTCTGGTCGATATAGGCAGTGCAGTTAATGTCATCTTCAAGCATGCTTTTGATCGGATGAATATCCCAGAGCACAAATTAGAGCCGAGCACCGAGCCGATATTTGGGTTCAACGACAAGGGGTCAACTCCAATAGGTCAAATAAAGCTTCTAGTACAAATGGGAGTGCCTCTTACCTGTCGAATATTTGAAACCATCTTTGTGATAATTGACCAATCCTCCCACTACAACGCTTTCTTCGGCAGGCTTGCTCCGGATGAAATGGATGCATTCTTCTCGCCAAACTACCTCATGGTGAAGTACTTGACAAAGCGAGGCTGGAGGACTGTGCGGGGAGAACAATTCAGCTCCTGTGAAATGTACTTTGCCATTCTCGATTAATATAAAAGGGAGTATTCTAATTAGTTTGATTCTTCTACTATTTTCAGCCTTCAGATGATGGATTTTTACATCCAACATTCAAAGCAAAGATTAATGATAAGAAGTCTAATAAGCGTATGTATAATAAGTACATTTCTGCAGGAAACAAGAGAAAGAGGGTTGACACTAATTCAGTAGAAGAAGGTCCAATAATCATAGATTTTGATTGTCGGGGTGAGACAGGGAGAATAAGGCCCATAGAGGACCTAGAGGAAACCCATATAGATTCTGAGGATGTTTCTGAAGTGGTCAAAGTGGGAAAAGATCTTGAGGGCGAGTTAAAGAAAGATCTGATTCAATTCCTCAAAGACAACAAGAATGTGTTTGCTTGGTCACATTTCGGCATCGTGGGGACTGACCCAACCGTCATGTGTCATGCCCTTAACATCGACCGAGGAGCAACCCCCATAAGGCAAAGAAAGTGACAATTAAATAAAGTTCGAATAGATGCTCTGAAAGAGGAAGTTGATAGGCTCCTTGAAAATGGTTTAATCCGGGAAGTATATTATCCCAAATGGTTAGCCAACCGAGTTCTAGTGAAAAAGTCAAATGGAACGGGAGAACATGTGTCGATTACACAGATTTAAACAAAGCATGCCCGAAGGATTGTTTCCCGTTTCCATGAATATATTAGTTAGTAGATGCAACGAGCGGAAACAAGTTGTTATCTCTTATGGGTGCTTATTCAGGGTACAATCAGATACCGATGTTCAAGCTAGTTGAAGATCATACCAGCTTCATAACAGAGTGGGGGAATTTATTGTTACAGAGCCATGCCATTTGGTCTAAAGAATGCTGGGGCCACTTATCAGAGATTGGTTAATCGAATGTTCAAAGAGCAGATTGGCAGAAATATTGAGGTTTATGTTGATGACATGCTAGTAAAATCTAGCGAACCTGAAAACCATCTCAAAGATCTTGAGGAAATATTCGAAACATTTTGGAGGTATCAAATGAAGTTAAATCCGTAAAACCGCTCTTTTGGGGTTCATTCTGGAAAGTTCTTAGGCTACTTGGTAAGTGCTCAAGGAATAGAGGCAAGTCTCGACCAAATTCAAGCTATAAGGGATATGGCCGAACCAAAAACTAGTAAGGAAGTGATGATCTTAAATGGAAGAATAGCTGCGCTAAGCTGGTTTATCTCCAAAGCTACTAATAAATGCATACCTTTCTTCGATGTAATTAAGAAAAGAAAGAACTTTGAATGAGGAGATGATTGCAGAAATGCTTTCTTGAATTGAAAAGCCATTTAGAGAAACCACCAATACTCTCAAGACCTGAGAGTGGGGAAACTTTGTATCTATATATGACAATATCGGAACACACGGTCAGTTCAGTACTAGTTTGAGAAGACCAAGGAGCACAACTCCCGGTATACTATGTAAGTAGGCGGTTGAAGGATGCAGAAGTTCGATACCTACTTATAGAAAAATTAGCTTATTACTTGATTCTTACAGCTCGAAAGCTCAGAGCATATTTCCAAACATATTCGATCAGGGTATTGACAAATTTTCCTCTTAAACAAGTTTTCAGTAAGCCTGAGACTTCAAGGAGATTGGTAAAATGGGGGATTGAACTCAGCCAATATGAAATAGAGCTTCAACAAAGGGCTGCAATCAAAGGCCAGGCCTTAGCAGATTTTGTTAATGAATGCACCAGCTTTATAAAGGAACAATCGGAAAAAGAGAAAGACCAGAAGCCTATGTGGCAACTATTTGTGGATGGGGCATCAAATGAGCAAGGTTCCAGGGCAGGATATGTAATTATAACCCCAGACGAACATCGATTGCACTGTGGTAGAGTATGTTTCAAAGGTAGCGGGACTAACTCTGAATTGAAAATCCCATGGATACATATTTTCAGTGACTCACAGCTAATGGTCAATCAAGTGAAGCAAGTATACCAAACAAAGGACCCCAAGCTATCTTTATATGTGAAGAAGATATTGCAAATGCTCGCCTTGTTTGAGGATTTTTTGGTAAATCAAGTTCTAAGGGCAGAGAATGCATAGGCAGACTTTTTATCAAAATTGGCTGGCTCAAGGGGAGTCCCTAAAGCACGAATTGTTCCCGTTGGATATCAGGAAAAGCCAAGCATTGAAAAAGAGACATTCGAACAAGGAAAAGAATTGCTAGTTATGACAAGTTCTCAAAACAAGTCTCGGAGGAGAGAAGAAATAGAAAGTGGTAATGAGCTGACAAATGAAAGGATGGACCTACCCAGTCCAGAAAGCATGTATGATGGCACATGGAAGTCACCCATTGTTGAGTATTAAGTTAAAGGGACATTACCAATCGATAAAGGTGAAGCAATAAAAATCAGGAGGCTGGCTCCAACCTTTGTTATGATAGACGAAATCCTCTATAAAAAAGGATATGCTCTACCTTATCTTCGTTCTGTGAGCATGAATGATGGGATTAGACTAATGGATGAAGCACATGAAGGATTGTGTGGTTATCATTCAAATGGAATAAAGCTTGCAAAGAGAGTAATGAGGCATGGATTTTATTGGCCACACATGGTGAGCCAAGCAATAGACTATGTAAAAAGATGCGAGTAATGCCAAAAGTTTTCAAAAATACCCAGGTTGCCTCCAAGTCAATTAACTCTAATCACAAGTCCATGGCCCTTTGATGTTTGGGGAATAGATTTGATCGGTCCATTGCCAATTTCAAAAGGGGGAGCCAAATATGTCGTGGTGGCTATCGACTATTTTACCAAATGGGTTGAAGCCGAACCAATGCTGAAAATCACTTCGGGAAAAGTATTGAGATTTGTCATTAAGAATATCATAACCAGGTTTGGAATTCCCCAAAAGATAATCTTTGACAATAGATGACTCTTAACAAATAATGCACAAGGATTATGACATTGGCGGGTTTCATGCTAAATGGCGAACGATTGGAAGTATTCTTTAGTTCAAGAAGTGATCGATTTAATTCATCTCCTTTCGTTTCTCATTCAAACTACAGATTTCCATCATTGTCGCATAGGCATGTGAACCCAGTTTTTAACTCTAGTTCGTTGAATGGAGTAGATAGGTCTTCTTATTCTGAGACTCAATCTCAAAAATCTCGTAATTCAAATTGGAAAAGAGATTTTTACTGTTTTCAGTGTAAAGATAAAAATCACAAGATTAAATAGTGTTCAAATACAATTCGTTTCTTTAAATGTGGAGTGGTTGGTCACAAGAGATCGTCGTGCCCTTTGATTTTCAACCCATTCCTCAATTCAGAGACTGCTTTCCCTTATTATGATCCTATTTACTCGAAACCCTTGAATCCTAAAGATCACTAATATTATTTTGTTCTTGAATTCTTGAGATTATGGGGCATGTTCTTGGATTGTTGTGTAGGGAATAAAGAGGAATGTAGCTATCTCTTCAACAAAGTATATTGGCACTTCGACTGCTTAACTTTCGATAACATTGGTAAGTATCCGAACCATGAAAATTGGAATGGGTTTCAAATTAAAGATTTTTTGAATAGTAATAATGTTGTTCATGATTTTGAGGATTCAAAATGGATTGATATCAAGAAATTATATGTGAATGGCTCGAATTGGGATTTTCATGCTGACATTTTTTTACTGGATCCTGATGTTAGAAATTGTTGTTATCTTAATACCGAGTTGGTGGATAGAACTGCTGGTGAATTTTCTGATCCAGATGTCTTGATTTCATCTATAACTGAAGTTAGTGGGGTTTAAGTCAATTCAGTTCCAATTGAATATTCTCGGGCAGGGGATTGTGATTATTTTGATATGTTTGTTCCAATGGTTAGTTCTTTTACTAAGGCTGGTGAAGATCATTTTAAGTTTTCAGATGTTCGGGTCAATGAAGTAGATGTTAACTTTCTTCAATGTAATCTCGTCAATGATGGAGAGATGCAATTATCTGATTATCTTAGTGTTGAAACTTGTATAGATAGTTTTTGTTTAGAGGAGATGATTGATTTTTTGGTAATGAAGACGATGGAAGATCCATTATTGATGATGGAAATTGGACAGTCAGTGCTTTTGCTGTTAACAAAATTAGTGATACTTCTGGAAAGTCTTTTAGGGATAAAGAGGAGATGAAGTTGGTTAGCTACGTTGGTATGAAAGATGCAGCCACATTTAAATGTGCACACAAGCTTGTTGTGACACATTGTACACTTTGTACACAAAAGATTTTGTCATTCAGTGAGAACAAGTTGAAGGAAGGCTCGCAAGTTATTGTGACAGTTCCAGATTCTACAGGTTTTTTGTTAGTTCTTCTGATGGTTTAACTTTTCCTAAGACAAAGAGAAGTGATTTAGTTTTGTACAAGAATGGTCTCGTGATTTTAGAACCTGTTGGGAGCTTTATTTTTTATTTTACCAGTATATTGTTGCCTCAATTTGATATTCATTTGGATGTTATTGGTTTTAAGTTTGGTATTCCATTATATGTCTGTGGATTGGAATCCACATTGGAGAAATATGATCAGTTGGATAATGTTGTTGAAGAATTGATTGAATCTATTATTATTAGTGAAGTGGATGGATCAGAGGGTGAATTTTCCGTCGATCAAGATGCAAGTAGTTTGGAGAACAATATTATTGTTAGCAATGTGAGCAGAGATTTGGAGAATTCCAAATTACAACAATATGATCAATTTGTCTATTATTGGATCGGGGGTTTCAGATTTGTTATGTATTGTTATCTTGCGACTATAAGTTAATTTCCTCGTTCTCCTGTCCATGCTAGAGAAATAATTTGTGCAGCCAAATTAAGGAGAAAAAATAATAAGAGTTATTCAACTGGTAATATTAGGAGAAGTCCTCGTTTAAATCGTAAAGCTTTTAAGTCTTTTGATTGAGGGTTGTCAATTTATTGGGGGATTTATTGTGTTTTTTATTATTTTAGAGTTTGTTTGTGGTTTGTGTAGATGTTGTATATTGTGATTTTTCAGTTTGGTTGTTGAGGTTGCGGAAGTTTTTTCAGAAGGCTGTTGTTCTTTTGGTATCGCCTTGGCCTTGGTATATGGATGGTGTTGTCTCTGTAGGGTTGGTTTTTAGTTTCTTAGGATTTTGGGAGGGTTGGTTTTTCCTTTTGTACGGGGGTTTCTTTTGCTACCTGCTAGGCTTGTTAGCTGCACCTTTACTATTGTTGTTATATATATATGCATGTGTGCTCTCCTCTCCTGTAGAGGATCACACATTTTTCTCAAAAAGATCATCTCTGACTTGTGCAGTTAAAGCGCTCGGCAGATTCAATGCGGCGGAGGTGCAAAAAGTCATAGTGGGGATACAGCGAGGATATAACGGGATATAGCGGATGACTCTAAAATAGCATATAAAAATCGTATTTAATGTTTTACGTATATATAAATGGTTATTAAATAGAAAGTTAACGTTCAATGGAATTATAATTAGTACATAAATAATTTTAAATAAAAACATGTTCGAATATACTGTAAATAAACGTAAAAATGTTATATAACATAATTGAATTTAGTAGAATATTAGAGTATATTCATTTCTGAAAATATATTAAAAATTCAACTAAATAAATTAATTTCATAATTTTTATAATGTATAGATATCATTTTTAAATTCATTTCTTTTAAAGAAGATATAGCCGAAATAGCAGAATATAGCGGAAATAATGGGATATAGTGGAAATAGCGGGGCTTAAAGCGGAAAGGCTATATTTGGGGCTATATGGAAAAATCGTAGCGGTTGAAATACGCTATGAGATATAGCAGGGTTATAGCAAGGTAATAGCGGGGCATTAACTGCATAGTCTCTGACAATGGGACGCAACTGCCACAAAAATGGGATTATTAAAAAAAATTCATCTATCGCACATTCAAAAGCTAATGGAGCAGTTAAAGCTGCAAATAAGGCCATAAAAACCATTCAAAAAAAGCGACTGAGTAAAGCAAAACGAAATTGGGTAGAAGAACTACCATTAGTGTTATAGGCCTATCAAACATCTGCTAAGACGGCAACAGGACATACCCTGTATTCTTTGACATACGAATGTGAGGCAATGCTACCAATCGAGATGAAATACCCTCACATCGAAGGATTTCCTATGGAGTTGATAAGAACCAAGAGTTGAAGAAAGAATCACTAGATTTGATACATGATTTGAGAGATGAAGCAGCGGTAAGAACCGCCGAATATCAGAGGAGAATCTCTAAGTATTACAACTCAAGAGTAAAGACTCATTCATTTCAAGAGGGGGATTTGCTACTCCGCGGAGTAATTGCCAATAATAAGAATCCTATAGATGGACCCCTAGGACCAAACTAGGAGGGGCCACTAATCATATGATAAGTAATCCCACCGGGAGCCTACAAATTATGTCGCCCAGACAGTAACATAGTGCCTAGAACATGGAATGCTGAACATTTAAGGCCATATTTTCAAAAGATGGATTAATAAAGAGCTTCCTTTTGAAAAGAGAAAATCTACATGGTTGGGAGTGAAATACTCCTCATATTTGGACACTACCTAAGATGGTAGAAAAGCCTCAGTCCGCGCCGAGATGGCCAGGGCAGAGCACCTTCTGAAGGGAGGGCGGGTAAGCCTTTAACCGCATCATGAGATGACCAAGTTAAAGCACTGGACAAGCCCTTATCCATGTCACGCTATGGCCAGGTTAAGGCACCTCCTAAAGGGAGGATCGGAGTAAGCCTTTATCCGCACCATAAGATGGCCAGGTTAAAGCACCGAACAAACCCTTATCCGTGCCACGCTATGGCCAGGTTAAGGCACCTCCTGGAGGGAGGAAGGAGTAAGCCTCTATTCGCACCATAAGATGGCCAGGGAGAGCACCAAACAAGCCCTTGTTTGCGCCACGAAAGGGTCAGGACAGGGCACCTCCTGGAGGGAGGTCGAGTAAGTCCTTGGTTCCAGCCTCTAAGATGAGCTAACTAAGAGCACCGGACAATAATGGACTAAAACATCCAAGCCCAAGAAGAGGCTCAACCAATAATGGACTAAGACGTCCAAGCCCAAGAAGAGGCTCAATCAATAATGGACTAAAATGTAACAACCCGTATATTTGGACCATTTAAATTGACAATAATCCACACATGTCAACTTAAATAGTACAAAACACGAATCATAAATGGAGTATAATTATATAAATGAGAATCATCACAGAATCACAGAAAATATAACATAACAGAATAGTGCAGCGAAATTACAACAATGTCATAATAGTAGTTCATGAAGCTACTAAGAAAATACAACAATGTCTCAAATAAAAGAAATACAACAACATAGATGTCCAAATGGAAAGAACAATACTGATAAAGATAAGATAGTCTTCAAGTCTTCAGCTCCAAATAAGCAGCAGCAGCAATCCTCAGTCTGATCCGAGCATATGCACAAACAAACACTCGAATCAGGACATATATTCTTATACATATAATATGGTTAGAAATTTTGAAATAACAATAACTCAAAGATGATTGGAATAAACATCTTTCAGGATCCGATAAACTATCTATATATAGTAGAGTACGATAAGTAGATAATGTCTATCAATAATATAAAGGTATCAAAATAGCGTTAAGTCATGGCCCATTCCACCCTTAACACATTTTTATTCCCAAAAGCATATACAAGACCGTAGTTTCCCCAAAACCGGAAGTCACCAGAGGGCAATCCATATACTAAAGGTACAAATCAAAGTCGTAGTGGTCGCGCATAAATGGAATACAAGTATGACAAGGCACATGAGGCTATACCCAAGATAGTGATACTACCGTTCGCCTGATCCGGACTGGTGAGAACGCAACGTCGCAGCGCCCGCAACACCGTGAGACAACACTCCCAATTCAAGGGTGCGCACCAATCAATCACAAAGTAAAAGAATAGTTTACGAAGAAGTGTGTCCACTTGAGATAGCTAATCCTCCATTGGCCCGGCACAGCTCCTGTTTTAGTCATTTCCAATTTGACACAAGTGTCAAGGCTATCCATTATCGTTCACTTTCTTCAATCATCAACGTTCGCCAATCCAACCACTTCATTCTGGATCATCACTTCGCGTATAGTTATTAAAGTGGTTTCCAGTTTAGACAGTGAGTATGTCCCAAACCGATTCCGGTTCCTTTAATAACCTTCGTGATTATAACACCGATTGGTCGTTAATATACTTCAAAACCAAAACAATTTCAATTTCAATTGGAATTCGTAAATCGACAATTCGTTAGTCTTTCGAAATAAATTTCCAAAATTACGTTTAAACTTTCCAATTTCAGTTTTTTACATTTCCATAATTCAACTTCAAAGTTTCAATTAAACAATTCAAATATTCATTGCATTTTGTATATAAGTCTATTCCAAAATCGTTTAACTAAATTTACGTTCAAAACGATTTAAATCAATTATCGCTTCCATTCGATATTCATTAAATTTATTTATCATTAAACAATTTCAATTAAATTTCCAATTCATTTCGTTACGTCTTAAATTCGATTTCATTATCCAAGTTACAACTTATTTACAATTACACTTGTCAAATCCAATTCTTTAAATTACAAGTCTTTCATTTGTTTCGATAAAGCGCATTCAATTTCTTATCAAAGATATTCCTTTCAAATTTCAAACTTAGTAAAAAAAAACTTATTTTCACTTGTTCAAAAATTCAATTTTTCTTAATAAAGATATTCAATTAAATTGTAATTCGATCTCATCATATTTCAATAATTTTAAATCTTAATTATTAATCATTTCAACTCATTCATTAATAATTCCAAACTTAATTTATAATAAATTCAAAATTTAATTATTAATTATTTCAAACTTTGTTATTAATAATTTCACAACTTAACTATTAATAATTTCAAAAGTTTATTATTAATAATTTCAACACTTAATTTTTAATAATTTCAAAAGTTTATTTTCAAATAATTCTAAATTTAATTATTAAATAATTAAATTTTAAACAATATTCTTTTGTCAATTATTACGTTAATATTTGTCTTCAAATTCAAATACTCACATTTACATTCATTCGAATTTAAATTTCAATTTATTCAAAACTTCGTTATTCGTCAAATAAAACTTTATTTTATTTAAATCAAAACATTTGACCAATCGGGTTTTATTTTAATTTTCTATCCTAAGTCAGAGTCATTTGGGTATTTATCATTTCAACCCGATTCCATTTAAATTCAAAATCAAAACATACAAAGGGAACTTGCAGTGTGATAGCTGGGATGGTGTCAAAGTAAATAAACAAGCAATAGCATCCATTCACAACAATTCAACAATTTCAAATAATCCCGAAATAATCGTATTAATTCGCGTTTGTTATTTACGCCAATTAATATAACTATTTCTAGAATCTACCCTATCATTTCAAGTAGATTAAAGATTATAACATTACGGTTTCACTTGTCGTTCAATTTCAACTACAACAGTTAATTCAATATACGTTCAAAGGTCCAAAGTGAAATTTGTCAATTCTACGTGTCAATTAACTTACAAATTAAAAGGGTCAATTTAACTAATCGAATTTAACATATGAAGGGGTCAGGTTTAGCAAATCAGAATTTAACATATATAATCCAAATTAAATTCGTTAACTATCCTATATCAAATTTGCTTGCAAATTATTTGTCACTTTATACTAGCAATCAACATTCAATTCAATCACATAGCAATCATTCAACAATACCAACTAGCATAAGAATATAGTCGTGAAAATTAATTCACCTTCCGTGGATAAAGAAATTGACCAAAAGCAAGAAGAAGCACGAATAGAGTCGGTACAGCACGAACAACGAACACTGCAATATCGACCAAAGAAAACGATATTAATACAATGAACGTTTGTATAAAATTTATAAATTAATATAAATGCGCTTACCGACGACGGAGAAAAGAACGAAGCTGAAAGTCGGTGCTGCTGCAAAAAGAAATTCAGTCGGTTGCTGCAACACAGAGAAAAGAAAACGGTTACTATTTACTCAACAAATCGATACTGTTCAAATCTTTTTTCTTCTTTTTTTTTTTTAAGTTGTACAGTTTCATCCTAACGTGCGCCACTAGTTTGTGCTATAGAAAGCAACATCATTTCATGCAATTTCCCAATACTACGCATGCATTTGCATTGCTGTGCAACTTATACCAACCGGTGACGCACACACACATGGGAAAGCATTCACGCAGCCCCCACACAACACAACAAACACCCTCACGCACATGGGAAAGATTGTGAAGCATGGGTTCGGCCTTGCCCTTCTTATACATTTTTATTTCTCACAGCACGCACACGAAGGGAAAACAAAAAAAACAAAATTTACAGCATGCACTCATTAATACCCACACGAACTTGCTGGAACGCACGCCACACCACAGGCCTAAGTGACGCACGGTTATGTTGGGGAGTGGGTGCTGATGGTTGAGCGGAGGGCAGTGGGTCCAGGGAAGTGCGCGAGGTGGTGATTGGGTGGGTGAGCTCGGTTCAGGCGAAGGGTGGTGCTCGCGCATGCACGCGCGGATGGCAGTGGAAAGAAGGCGGTGGTGACCAGCGTGTTACTGTCGTGAGGTGGTGGGGCGATGTGGCAGTGGGAGGATGGTGGTTGGGGCAGTGCGGAGGTGTGCGCGCGTGGATGTGGTTGGCTGGGAAGGGTGGGACGAGGCAGAGACTTGGGTTGTGGGCTATGGAGATGGGTTCGCTGGTGGCAGGGGAGGACGGGTTGCAGGTGGGTTGAGTGAGGCGGTTGGGTGAGGGATTCACGTTCCTTTTTAAAGAAAAAAAAAAGAATTGAAACAGTGGGACAAAATACAAAGAGAAGAATAAAAGATGGAGAGGGAGAGGAGTACCTGACGTTGTGAATGAAATGTGAGTTCAGTCTCATTTTTATTATTTTAAATCTCAGCAATAAATGTTATTTTTGAACCACGAAACGTCACACCCCTTTCCAATGCCAACCCCCCCAGCTTCCCACTACCGTATCAATTACCAGCTAAGATTTATTTTTTTCAAATTTTGAATGTACACGGGCTCACGAATTTTGGCTGAATATTATTTAACTGGTCCGTCCGGAACAGATAAATTAACACGAAAATTTTTACGTCGGACTCCGATTTACACAAATGAGTATACCGTTTTGATCAGTGCGACGACGCGCTTACAACGGTACGCAAATTATTGCGTTACGATGATTTTATAAAATTTGCATTTACGCCGCTTAAATTGTACGCTATGCAAAACAATTTAATCGGAGCAGGCGATTACAGTTTTAGACGAAACGAATTATAAAATCTTGATCAGAATAATTTTTACAACATAACTGTGTAAAAATATTTGGATTTGGAAGATAAATTTTACGCAGCTTTATATGGACTGATATACAGTAAAACGCGAACGGATTTTACTGTAATATTTTTCAACGAAACTTTTTCTATATCCATATCTAACTAGACGTATGTCACAAATAAAGTTTGGGCGTAAATTGAGATCGTTATAATTTCAAATTTTTTTTATTGAAACGATGTATTCTAAATTTTAAATTGGGTCGGAAATTCAGGGTCGTTACAATCTCCCCCACTCAAAACTTTTCGTCCTCGAAAAGGAACGAGACGAGTGAAGTAGGAATGAAATAAGTAGAAAATTCAAGATAGATTTCGAGAATTTTGAATAATACCTGAAATTAATAGTTCGGGGTTTGAATCCCGAATACTATCCTCAGTTTCCCATGTGAAATCTCGCTCATCTGCACTCCATTGTACTTTGACGAGATTTACCGACTTCCTTCTGAGTTGCTTTGTCTCACGATCGACTATCCGAAGTGGCTTTCGCTCAATAGTCAAGTCTGGCTCAATAACTATCTCTTCCAACTGGGCAGTAGGGATGGTCATAGATGGATCGTGTACAACTTTACGGAGATGTGAGACGTGGAACACGTTGTGCACACCGGCGAACTTCTCTGGTAATGCAACTCTATATGCTAATGTTCCGACTCTTTCTGTAATCTCAAATGGACCAACAAATCTGGGAGATAGTTTCCCTTTTCTTCCAAATCGAACAATATTCTTCAAAGGCGACACTTTCAGAAATACTTTGTCTCCAACACTGAATTCGAGATCTCTTCTTCTTTTGTCAGCATAGCTCTTCTGTCTATCCTGTGCTGTCTTTATCTTCTCCCTGATTTCTTCGACTTTTTCAGAAGCTTCCATAATCATTTCTGGTCCAAGCACTAATCGATCTCCAGACTCAATCCAACAAGCTGGCGATTTGCACGGCCGTCCATATAAGGCTTCGAACGGTGCCATACCAATACTTGCCTGGTTTATAAAAGATAATTAATTCAATTCAAATATACTTATTCAAATTTGAAATTCAAATTATTTACCTGGTAACAATTATTATAAGTGAATTCTACCAAGTGAAGATGGTCTTCCCAGGATCCACCAAAGTCAATAATACAAGCTCGGAGAAGATCTTCCTAAATCTGATTCACCCTCTCAGTTTGGCCATCTGTTTGAGGATGATATGCTGTGCTCAAATTCAGTTTGGTGCCCAAGGTATCCTGAAATGCCTTCCAGAATTTACTGGTGAAAATAGGATCTCGATCGCATACAATACTAGATGGTACACCATGAAGTTTAACAACTTCCCTCATGTATATCTCGGCCAAACTCGAAGCTGTACGAGTGGTCTTGACTGGAATAAAGTGAGCGGACTTCGTCAGTCTGTCGACAATCACCCATATACTTTCGTTACCCTTTCTAGTCCTTGGTAGCCCATCAATAAAGTCCATAGAAATTTGCTCCCATTTCCAACCTGGAATCTCTAGAGGTTGAAGCAATCCTGCTGTCTTTTTGTGATCAGCTTTAACTTGTTGGCAAGTGGTACACCTACTAACATAGGTAGAAATATCGCGCTTCATCCCACTCCACCAATATAACTTCTTCATATTCTGGTACATTTTAGTGACACCAGGATGAAATGAAAGCGAAGACTTATGATTTTCTCGCAGCACTTCCTGTCTAAGACCATCAACATTAGGAACACATATTCGATTATCAATCCTCAAGATTCCATTACTATCAACATGTGCACCCACTTTATTATCAGCATTTTCAACTCTGCCAAGAACTATTTCTTTGATGCGATAAAGCAAAGTGTCCTCGTATTGTTTGGCTATAATACGATCCATAAGAGCTGGGGAGACGGAAAGCTGGAATAACATTCCTTCAACAAGATTACAACAGATCATAGCTTGGTTTCTGCTCAAAGCATCAGCTACGGCATTTGCTTTTCCCGGAGTGTAGTTAATATCAAGATCATATGCAGCTAGAAATTCGAGCCATCGGACTTGTCTCGGATTCAAATCCTTTTGCAAGAAGATATACCTCAATGACTTATGGTCCGTGAATAACTCGAATTTTGTTCCCAATAGATAGTGCCTCCATAGCTTAAGAGCAAATACAACCGCAAGAAGCCCTAAATCGTGGGTTGCGTAATTTGTTTCATGGGTCTTTAATTGACGACCAGCATAGGCAATAACTTTTCCTTTTTGCATTAAAACAGCTCCAAGTCCATCTCGACAGGCATCTGTATAGACGGTCAATCCTTCGCTACCATCAATAACTGTAAGAACCGGGGCAGAGGTCAACTTTCGCTTCATCTCATTGAAAGCTGCTTCGCACTTTTCGCTCCAGATAAATTTCACATTCTTTCTGGTTAGTGCGGTAAGTGGTGCGGCAATACGGGCAAAGTTTTTCTATAAATCTGCGGTAATAGCCGGCTAAACCCAAGAAACTGCGGATATCTGTAGGAGTTTTTGGAGTCTCCTAATCCTGCAAATTCCAAAGATTCGAATTAAGAATTTGATAAGTTGTTTTAATAGAATTGATGAGTAAGAATAGAACTTACATTGATTACGGCGATCTTAGCTGGATCGACCGAAATCCCATTCTCTGAAACAATATGGCCAAGGAACCGAACTTCATCTTTCCAAAAATGGCATTTTGAAAACTTGGCTTTAAGCTGATGGCTACGTAGAGTTTCAAGAACAAAAGCCAAATGTGACCTATGCTCTTCCTCATCCTTAGAGAAGACGAGAATGTCATCGATGAAAACAAGAACAAACTTGTTAAGAACATCCCGGAAAACTCTATTCATCAAATCGACGAAATAAGCTGGAGCATTAGTAAGACCGAACGGCATAACCAGCCATTCAAAGAAACCAGTCTCAGTGCGGAATGCTGTCTTAGGAATACTCTCCTCGGCAATTCTGAGTTGGTGAAAGCCAGTAGCCAGATCGAGTTGAGAGAATACTTTAGCTCCATGGAGCTGGTCGAATAGATCGTTGATGCGGGGCATTGGATATCTGTTCTTGTGTGTGAGCTTGTTCAGCTCTCTATAGTCCACACACATTCTGAGGGAACCATCTGATTTTGTGACGAACACTACTGCAGCACCCCATTCTGAATGACTTCGCCGAATCAAGCCTTTAGAAAATAAGTCTTCAATTTGAGCATTCAGTTCAGCTTTTTCTTTAGGAGCCATTCTCCGAGGAGGGAGAACTACTGGTCGGGCACCAGGAATAAGGTCAATGCGGAATTCGATTTCCCGCGGTGGTGGTAGAGAATTGACTTCTCCAAACACATCAGAAAAGGATTGGACCACTGGAGTAGAGCATAGTTCATTTGGATGGGAGTCAAGTGAAAATATAAAACTCCCAGCATATTCTTGAGGTGATTTGCCTTCTATAACCAAAGACATACCATGGTTATCGATGAGAGAGACTGTTCGAGCTTTGCATGAGATATTGGCTTCGAACTTCCGTAGCCAATCAATGCCTAGTAGTATATCGAATGCTTCGAATCCGAGGACATAGAAATCCCAAGTGAAGTGGTGAATGCCATGCATAAGAGTAACATATTTACAAACCCTTTTAAGGTTAGCGGGCCCTCCAATAGGGTTTGATACACATAAGAAGGTAGATGAAAGAATGGGTTCCAAACCAAGTTTATTGCACAAATCAATAGATATGAAACTATGTGTTGCTCCGGTATCAAATAGAACTTTAACTGGTACAGTATGCAACATAAAAATACCCTGTAATGTACCTTGGTTATCGGTAGGAGCAGGTGGGGTAGGTGGATCATGGGCTGAAGAAGTCATAGCAAAAACCCCGGCCGTCTTTCCCTTTTTGTACATAGGACAATCCCTCTTGAAATGGCCTGGCTGCAGACATACGTGACAGAGATCGTTCCTAGTATTCTGAGGAGGCGGAACAGCGGCACTAGCAGAGGCTGGACAACTGCTGGCGTAGTGACCCCTCTGGTCGCATTTGAAACAAGTG
The DNA here is from genome assembly GCA_030737815.1 of Allium fistulosum. NCBI lineage: Eukaryota > Viridiplantae > Streptophyta > Magnoliopsida > Asparagales > Amaryllidaceae > Allium > Allium fistulosum. The sequence continues at coordinate 75,993,640 of CM060904.1, read as the reverse complement.
ATGGAGGATAAGTCGACGGGCTTCTTCTGAGAATAGCCAATCCCAGATTTCTGCTGCCAATTCTTCTTCTGTTGCTCAAAATTTTGCTTCCTCTTTCCCGACTGATTAGCTGGTGTCTAAGTAACTGGGGCTTTGGGGACAGATGTTCCTTTAGGCTTTCCCTCGTATCGAAGAGCGAAATCCATCAACTCAGTGAAAGTTCCATGGACGTGAGCGGTGAGGAGCTCGTAATACTCTGGGCGTGCGCCATGAATGAACTTCTCGTTCTTCAGTAGAGGTGTGTCAATCAAGCCCGGTCCGAACTTGGAGAGTTCGTTAAACTTCCTTTCGTACTCAGTAAAGGTCATGCTGCCCTGCTTGAGATCCATGAAAGACCGATAGAGTTGGGCCTTCCCAGCAGCTGGCATCCACTGAGCCATAAAGGAATCCCTATTACAAATGATATGAAACGAATCAAAATTATGAAGAGATAAGATAGAAATTAATTTAGTTGGAATTTAGATAGATTGCTACCTAAACTGGGCCCAAGTGATGGTTTCCTCATCAGTTCGAGAAGTGACTGATTCCCACCAATCTTGTGCAGCATCCTGAAGCTGCCAAGCGGCCAACTTCCGCTTCTGAGCATCTGCGATCTCTAAGCCAGAAAAGATCCTTTCCAGACTCTTAAGCCATTGTTGTGCTTCGATAATACTTTCGGAGCCAGTAAATTTGACTCCTCCAAGCTGAGTGTACTCCTTGCTAAGAGTGGAGAATCGGACTGCGGGAGGTGGAGCACGTGGACCAGGAGCATTTCCACCCCTGCCTCTAACATTTCTTCTGGTAGCCATCCTGGAATACCAAAAGTGATTTTAGAATCAAAGATAGAAATTTATAGAACTTAAGGAAATTCTATTCAACGATTTTAATGAGAAAGACGAATCAAAGGATGTGGATTCTGAAATGATTCTCCTCATTCTAGGGTATGTTTACCCTATCTCTAATGAGCTTTAAACTCCACAGGCTAAGGTTATCGGGAACCAAAGCTCTGATACCAACTGTAACAACCCGTATATTTGGACCATTTAAATTGACAATAATCCACACATGTCAACTTAAATAGTACAAAACACGAATCATAAATGGAGTATAATTATATAAATGAGAATCATCACAGAATCACAGAAAATATAACATAACAGAATAGTGCAGCGGAAATACAACAATGTCATAATAGTAGTTCATGAAGCTACTAAGAAAATACAACAATGTCTCAAATAAAAGAAATACAACAACATAGATGTCCAAATGGAAAGAACAATACTGATAAAGATAAGATAGTCTTCAAGTCTTCAGCTCCAAATAAGCAGCAGCAGCAATCCTCAGTCTGATCCGAGCATATGCACAAACAAACACTCGAATCAGGACATATATTCTTATACAGATAATATGGTTAGAAATTTTGAAATAACAATAACTCAAAGATGATTGGAATAAACATCTTTCAGGATCCGATAAACTATCTATATATAGTAGAGTACGATAAGTAGATAATGTCTATCAATAATATAAAGGTATCAAAATAGCGTTAAGTCATGGCCCATTCCACCCTTAACACATTTTTATTCCCAAAAGCATATACAAGACCGTAGTTTCCCCAAAACCGGAAGTCACCAGAGGGCAATCCATATACTAAAGGTACAAATCAAAGTCGTAGTGGTCGCGCATAAATGGAATACAAGTATGACAAGGCACATGAGACTATACCCAAGATAGTGATACTACCGTTCGCCTGATCCGGACTGGTGAGAACGCAACGCCGCAGCGCCCGCAACACCGTGAGACAACACTCCCAATTCAAGGGTGCGCACCAATCAATCACAAAGTAAAAGAATAGTTTACGAAGAAGTGTGTCCACTTGAGGTAGCTAATCCTCCATTGGCCCGGCACAGCTCCTGTTTTAGTCATTTCCAATTTGACATAAGTGTCATGGCTATCCATTATCGTTCACTTTCTTCAATCATCAACGTTCGCCAATCCAACCACTTCATTCTGGATCATCACTTCGCGTATAGTTATTAAAGTGGTTTCCGGTTTAGACAGTGAGTATGTCCCAAACCGATTCCGGTTCCTTTAATAACCTTCGTGATTATAACACCGATTGGTCGTTAATATACTTCAAAACCAAAACAATTTCAATTTCAATTGGAATTCGTAAATCGACAATTCGTTAGTCTTTCGAAATAAATTTCCAAAATTACGTTTAAACTTTCCAATTTCAATTTTTTACATTTCCATAATTCAACTTCAAAGTTTCAATTAAACAATTCAAATATTCATTGCATTTTGTATATAAGTCTATTCCAAAATCGTTTAACTAAATTTACGTTCAAAACGATTTAAATCAATTATCGCTTCCATTCGATATTCATTAAATTTATTTATCATTAAACAATTTCAATTAAATTTCCAATTCATTTCGTTATGTCTTAAATTCGATTTCATTATCCAAGTTACAACTTATTTACAATTACACTTGTCAAATCCAATTCTTTAAATTACAAGTCTTTCATTTGTTTCGATAAAGCGCATTCAATTTCTTATCAAAGATATTCCTTTCAAATTTCAAACTTAGTAAAAAAAACTTATTTTCACTTGTTCAAAAATTCAATTTTTCTTAATAAAGATATTCAATTAAATTGTAATTCGATCTCATCATATTTCAATAATTTTAAATCTTAATTATTAATCATTTCAACTCATTCATTAATAATTCCAAACTTAATTTATAATAAATTCAAAATTTAATTATTAATTATTTCAAACTTCGTTATTAATAATTTCACAACTTAACTATTAATAATTTCAAAAGTTTATTATTAATAATTTCAACACTTAATTTTTAATAATTTCAAAAGTTTATTTTCAAATAATTCTAAATTTAATTATTAAATAATTAAATTTTAAACAATATTCTTTTGTCAATTATTACGTTAATATTTGTCTTCAAATTCAAATACTCACATTTACATTCATTCGAATTTAAATTTCAATTTATTCAAAACTTCGTTATTCGTCAAATAAAACTTTATTTTATTTAAATCAAAACATTTGACCAATCGGGTTTTATTTTAATTTTCTATCCTAAGTCAGAGTCATTTGGGTATTTATCATTTCAACCCGATTCCATTTAAATTCAAAATCAAAACATACAAAGGGAACTTGCAGTGTGATAGTTGGGATGGTGTCAAAGTAAATAAACAAGCAATAGCATCCATTCACAACAATTCAACAATTTCAAATAATCCCGAAATAATCGTATTAATTCGCGTTTGTTATTTACGCCAATTAATATAACTATTTCTAGAATCTACCCTATCATTTCAAGTAGATTAAAGATTATAACATTACGGTTTCACTTGTCGTTCAATTTCAACTACAACAGTTAATTCAATATACGTTCAAAGGTCCAAAGTGAAATTTGTCAATTCTACGTGTCAATTAACTTACAAATTAAAAGGGTCAATTTAACTAATCGAATTTAACATATGAAGGGGTCAGGTTTAGCAAATCAGAATTTAACATATATAATCCAAATTAAATTCGTTAACTATCCTATATCAAATTTGCTTGCAAATTATTTGTCACTTTATACTAGCAATCAACATTCAATTCAATCACATAGCAATCATTCAACAATACCAACTAGCATAAGATTATAGTCGTGAAAATTAATTCACCTTCCGTGGATAAAGAAATTGACCAAAAGCAAGAAGAAGCACGAATAGAGTCGGTACAGCACGAACAACGAACACTGCAATATCGACCAAAGAAAATGATACTAATACAATGAACGTTTGTATAAAATTTATAAATTAATATAAATGCGCTTACCGACGACGGAGAAAAGAACGAAGCTGAAAGTCGGTGCTGCTGCAAAAAGAAATTCAGTCGGTTGCTGCAACACAGAGAAAAGAAAACGGTTACTATTTACTCAACAAATCGATACTCTTCAAATCTTTTTTCTTCTTCTTCTTCTTCGTTTTTTTTAAGTTGTACAGTTTCATCCTAACGTGCGCCACTAATTTGTGCTATAGAAAGCAACATCATTTCATGCAATTTCCCAATACTACGCATGCATTTGCTGTGCAACTTATACCAACCGGTGACGCACACGCACATGGGAAAGCATTCACGCAGCCCCCACACAACACAACAAACACCCTCACGCACATGGGAAAGATTGTGAAGCATGGGTTCGGCCTTGCCCTTCTTATACATTTTTATTTCTCACAACACGCACACGAAGGGAAAAAACAAAAAACAAAATTTACAGCATGCACTCATTAATACCCACACGAACTTGCTGGAACGCACGCCACACCACAGGCCTAAGTGACGCACGGTTATGTTAGGGAGTGGGTGCTGATGGTTGAGCGGAGGGCAATGGGTCCAGGGAAGTGCGCGAGGTGGTGATTGGGTGGGTGAGCTCGGTTCAGGCGAAGGGTGGTGCTCGCGCATGCACGCGCAGATGGCAGTGGAAAGAAGGCGGTGGTGACCAGCGTGTTACTGTCGTGAGGTGGTGGGGCGATGTGGCAGTGGGAGGATGGTGGTTGGGGCAGTGCGGAGGTGTGCACGCGTGGATGTGGTTGGCTGGGAAGGGTGGGACGAGGCAGAGACTTGGGTTGTGGGCTATGGAGATGGGTTCGCTGGTGGCAGGGGAGGACGGGTTGCTGGTGGGTTGAGTGAGGCGGTTGGGTGAGGGATTCACGTTCCTTTTTAAAGAAAAAAAAAAGAATTGAAACAGTGGGACAAAATACAAAGAGAAGAATAAAAGATGGAGAGGGAGAGGAGTACCTGACGTTGTGAATGAAATGTGAGTTCAGTCTCATTTTTATTATTTTAAATCTCAGCAATAAATGTTATTTTTGAACCACGAAACGTCACACCCCTTTCCAATGCCAACCCCCCCAGCTTCCCACTACCGTATCAATTACCACCTAAGATTTATTTTTTTCAAATTTTGAATGTACACGGGCTCACGAATTTTGGCTGAATATTATTTAACCGGTCCGTCCGGAACCGATAAATTAACACGAAAATTTTTACGTCGGACTCCGATTTACAAAAATGAGTATACCGTTTTGATCAGTGCGACGACGCGCTTACAACGGTACGCAAATTATTGCGTTACGATGATTTTATAAAATTTGCATTTACGCCGCTTAAATTGTACGCTATGCAAAACAATTTAATCGGAGTAGGCGATTACAGTTTTAGACGAAACGAATTATAAAATCTTGATCAGAATAATTTTTACAACATAACTGTGTAAAAATATTTGGATTTGGAAGATAAATTTTACGCAGCTTTATATGGACTGATATACAGTAAAACGCGAACGGATTTTACTGTAATATTTTTCAACGAAACTTTTTCTATATCCATATCTAACTAGACGTATGTCACAAATAAAGTTTGGGCGTAAATTGAGATCGTTATAATTTCAATTTTTTTTTATTGAAACGATGAATTCTAAATTTTAAATTGGGTCGGAAATTCAGGGTCGTTACATAAAATGTCCAAGCCCGGGAAGAGGCACAACCAATAATGGACTAAGATGTCCAGGCCCGAGAAGAGGCACAATCAACTGAGGACTAACATGTCGTAACTCAGATAAAGGCTTATCAAATAATGGACTAAGACGTTCAAGCTCAAGAGGAAGCTAATCAAATTATTTCTATACCAAACCTGAAGGGTTCTTATATGTCAAAAAAGACAAAAGCAAAGGAGTAAAACAGATCTCCATCTATTATTACCCGATTCTGGGTTTCGGGACTCTCACTTCTAAGCATCAGCTATTAATACCCGAATAGGGGTTTCAAGTCCTTCATATATGAAATGCATCATCTAACACCCGAATTTGGGTTTCAGGTCTTATTTAGTCACTAACTTATTATGCCCGAATTTGGGTATCAAGATTGCTACTTATCTAAACCCTAATATGGGTACAGGATCTGTGGATTTCTATTCATCACAAATGCCTGAATCTGGGCTGCGGCATTCTTATATAGGAATTTCAACATCTAATACCCGAATCTGGGTTTCGGATTCAATCAATCGCCACCTTTATTAAACCCGAATCAGGGTATGAGAACATTGTCTATTATTACAATTTATAATACTCGAACTCGGGTTTCGGGATTATTATCTAATTTTTGCCTTGATACCCTAATCTAGGTCCGAGACATCTATTATGAAACAATTTCTATGAATTTCTGGTTATTCAAAATATGCCCTAATACGGGCAAGGGATTTCTGTTCTCACAACTATCTGCTTGCACAAATATGTGCCCTAATCCGGGCCAAAGATTCTTTCTGCAAAAAGGATTAACTCAAATATGTCCTGATCTGGACTCAAAGTTTAATGAGAGTCATACTATAAAATCCCATTTAGTTGGCAATAAAAACCTGAATCTGGGTTTAAAAATGCTATATATAGAACTATTTTTGGAATATTGTCATCTGAATGTTGGGTATCATGTTGTCAATCTCTAAACTTCACAAGTTAATACCCTAATCTAGATTAGGGTTCTTGGATGACATAATTGAGTCTATGGCAAGCAACAAAAAATTTCAAACAGATCTTCTTAATATCAAAATTAAAAGTTGGTGTTTATGAGTTCAAAATGATGCTTAACAGGCGGATAAGGGCATTAATATGTTGATCAACAACTGAACATACATGTAAGTATGATAATAACAATGGCGCTTTTGATTTTGAATTTTGCAAGAAAGACAAAATTAAGAAGAGTAAAAAGAAAAAAGCTATGAAAGCTTTGTCCTAAAGAACAAAGGCTTCTTTCATACAGGAGGGGGGGAAATGTTAACCATAAAATTTACTTGAAGGCAGAAGTATGAAAGAAGGATAATAAAATTGAAGTTTTGATGAAGAGACAGGCTAAGTCATCATGAAAGATTCAAAAAGAATGTTTCGAAGGGCCAACTATTTATACAGTGCAAAGGCCTTCGACCCAGATGGAAACAAATAGGGCCTTCCGCTACAACCAACCTTTCGACACAGAGGGGAAAGCAATAATGACTTTAGAGCCCCATCCGAAAGCAATCAATAGTGTTCCCTCAACTACACAATCAAACCTTTCGAAGTCAAAGGTTTCGCCCCGAAGTGTCCTTTTCGAAAGCTTAGCAAGCCATTCGAATCGGTTAAGACATATCCAGGATACCTTTCGACAGCATCGAAAGGTGCTATGAAGAAAGCAACATTCAGAATTTAGCAAAGGCAAAGGAATGAAAGAAAACTGTTAACCAAAAATATGGCTAACACCCTAAGCTAGTGTGTACTAGAGCCAATTTGTAGAAATTCCACAAATGCCCATAGGGTTTGTAATAAATTACAAAACCGTTTGAATTTGAACAAGTGGATACAAAGAATAAAATAAGTAAAAAATGAATATGCCCAAGCCATCCTCTTTATCCAAATATTTTTTTATTACAAGAGGAGTTATTATAGAGAAAAAAGAAATTCCAGTCCCCTTTTATGAGGGAATACATCTACATTTATAGAGTTTGGATGTAGAGATGCTTGTTTTAATCCACGATGTGGGACTAATAGCTCCATAAGGGTTGTTAAGGAATGTAAAGACTTTGAGAAATTTGTGAAGGAAAGTAGGCTAATCCCCATTGAATTAGCTTTGTGGATGGCTCTAAGTTATTCCTCTTTGCTTTATTTTCTATATGTTATAACTTGGATGTGGTATAGATTCAATAATCATGAATTATGACTTTGATTCTTCATAAATTTGATGACATGCTATCTTGATAAGGTATGATGGTAGCTTCATCATTATTCATGTCTTTGTTGGTGTCGCATGGTTATTGTTTTACTTTGGTGCCTTCATATATCAAGGATATGTGGACAGAACTTATATGAAAGGCCTGGATTTCTTTTATAGACCTCCTTTAAGGGTTAAGGAACTCCTTTTGACTATGCCGAGAGCCTCTCCCTTTGACGTGCACGAAACCCTCATTCGACTTTATTGAAGGTACCTATTCTAATAGTTGTAAAATCCCTTTCAACTCCGTCGGAAGCATCGTTCCCAATATTTGTGTTGCCATGCTTTCGATGTCTTTGATAGCCTACTTTCTTCAACAAATTAAGAGCCCTATTTCTGATTGACTCGAAAGTACTGCTTGGAACTAAATGGAGCTGTCTACTTGAATGATCCCTACGAAGGGTTTAGCTGCTTCAAAGCCAATTGCTTCGGAAGGTTGCCTTGGCCAGATTGGTGATCTCTGAATATCATTCAGGCTTGTCTTCCAATGCCTTCGAAAGCCCTTTTGTTTAAATCAATCCTCCCCTTTCGCCATCACCCTTTTGACTTAGTCGAAGAATACCTTTCCCTTCCGACATTTCGATTCAGTCGAAAAGTCCCTTTCGCCTTAGTCGAAAGGTTAAGATGCAGAATCGTGTATAGGAGGCTAACTTGAACTTGGTCGAAAGGATGCATTAACTTTGTCGAAAGGTTCAATCAAAGCGGAAGGTTTGAATCTAAGTCGAAAGGGTAGCCTTAGGCCATTTTGATCTCCATGGAAGCTTGGGTTTCACCTACCTTTGTCGGAAGCTACCTTTCGACTTCGTTGAAAGGTCGTCTTTGCAAAAAACTTCCTCTCGACTTCATCGGAAGGTTGTGTAACAACCCGCATATTTTACGATTGTATATTTAAATATTTTATTTAAAGCATCGTTAATCGGATTAAAGTCCGAAAAGCTACTTTTTGTAAATAGTCGAATTGGGACTCGAGACCACTTCCATTGAGTCCAAAATGGAATTTACAGCTTTTTGAGTATAAACATCGATATGTTTGGAGTTGAGTGAATTTTGCTATTTTTCACTTAGGGCTTTGGGCTTGGGTTTGAGTTTCAGCCCACTAACCCAACTCATCTTATATCCTAACTCCACCCCCTCTCCTCATCATACACTATCATTTCCTAACACTTCAAGCTTTAGAAAAATGAGGGAAAAGAAAAGGAATTAGAAATTCCTAAGCCCTAGATTCATTTGCAAACTCAAGTTCTAGCTCCAAAATCTAAGAGAAGCTTGAGTAAGCATCCTCTTCGTCTTCTCCATCTCATTTCCTCTTCAATTTCAGAAATTTCCTAAACCATAACTTAGGAAATGTTTTTCTTTTTGAGCTTAGATTGAAGCTTCTTGGGTTAAAATTGAAGAGTGATTGTTCTTGCCTTGCTCTATAGCTTCTCTCTTGTGTTTTTGGGTGTAAAGGTGAGTTTTTAACTCACATCTACTTCTATCAATATCATTGTTGTTAGGTATGAATTCCTAACACTTATTTATGTTTATTGGCTTTTGATTTGAATTGAATTGGTGAATATTTCAATTTTTGGTGTTTTGAAGTCAAATCTTTGAAAATCCAATCTTTGATGTTTGAACACGTTAGTGGGGTGTTTCGGAGGGCCATACAAGGCTGGGTTGCCGCTTGACGTAAATCCCTAGTCTTTGTTGCTCGCTCGTTCGCTTCCGTTCCGTTTAATTGATTTTTTGCCCCACAAGGGGGCTAGGCTGAGAAAACTGAAGTTTGCAGATTCAGTCGACTGACTCCTGAGTTCAGTCGACTGAACCTGGACCAAGAAAATTCCTAGTCCCTGTGTTAGTCGACTGAACTCTGAGTTCAGTCGACTGAGCCTGGAAACCGAGTGTTTCCAGGCATGTGTCAGTCGACTGAACTCTGAGTCCAGCCGACTGAACCTGGAAACAGAGAGTTTCCAAGTATTGAATCAGTCGACTGAACTCTGAGCCCAGTCGACTGAATCTGGGAAGTTTCATTTTTGCCTATTCTAGGCAAATTTGTGTGGATTTCCAATTTTTGATCGATTCTCCTTTCTCCGATTAGTTGTTATCACTTTAGTTGACTTTGATAATTTCTTTTTCGGGATTTTTGGCAACATCCATTCTGATGGATTCAGTATCGATTTCTTTGGATTTGATTCACGTCTTCGTATGTGGATTTTGGTGATTGATTGTTTCTACAATCATTTCTGTGATTTGTCACTTTAAAATATAAAGGCCTTCTATACTAGTAGTAAATATTCAACTCTTTCACGAAGATGATTTCAACCCTATTTTCTATAACAAAGCTCGTTTATAAACCCGTTTTCCAATCTGTTAGTATATATAAACCTTTACCTCATTTGTATGAGAAATATAATTAAACGTTTTAGTAAAACAAGTGTTATAAAATGCTTGCGTTTACTTCATCGGTTAATTCTTGGACTTGTTCGATTGAACTCTTGTGACAATTTTCGAGTGGAAATCTACAATTTGTTCGTAAATTTTTAGGTTAAGCCAGTGGTTATGGGACATGAAGCTAAACTCTTATATTTACTTGCTTAGTGTGATTCTCACTTCTTATTGATTAATGGTGATCATTTTGTGGTTTAGACTAGCAATGTGCGATGTCTCTTTGTCCACGTGGGGGACTGTACCTCATTTTATTGAGTTTCGTCTCATTCTTTTATGGGCTAGCGACCCATGTTCTTTTATGGTGTTCGGCTCATCGGATGTACCGTTATTGTACTACATCGATGTCCCGACTTTTTGGTTCATCGGACGTACCGTTATTGTACTGCGTCGTTGCTCCGAAATTATGGTTAGCGACCATGGAATAGCGTTCCATTTGTGATACACGTGTTGGTGAGTTTTTGAAATGACTCTCTCTTCTCTACCTTCATTTTGTAAGGATTTTTTTTTTAGAGATGATATATGTATATATCATTTATTAACAAATATATTTTTCCAGGGTCATTTTTTTTCCCAATAAAAAAACTTTATCCAGGATCAAAAATTTTACCAATATAGATATATCAGTGCAACCACAAAAATATGCACACACATATGAAGATGCATGTGCCCCTCTGGTTTAATCGGGTTATGGCAAACAAGAGGTTACAGTGATTGATTAAATTTAATCAATCCCCACATAGCTTAATTTCATTTTATTATTTAAGTAATGAAAATCTTATTCATATAGGTAATAGTATGGTTTTTATTCTTTGATAGCTTGTTGGATTCTCCATGAAATATGATTCATAGAACCCAGATAATTATGTTATGATTATCTGTAAAATCAATTGTATAGTGTCTGTGCTTTGAAAATGATATAAGCTTATATCATTACCTATGTTTGCTTTCTTATAATATCTACCTTATATGCAAACTCATGTCTGGGATATTCTTAAGTGAATCCTCATATTCCAGAAGCTTGATTCCTTGATACCAAGGTACTAGACTAAATGAAATGCAGTCCGGGGTGAGTTTCCTCACACATGGATACTTAGCAAATAAAATATGGATTAAACAGACTCTCTACTCAGACATATTTCAGAAGGTCTTAAAATGCATTTTGCCCAAAGATTTAGTAAAGAGGGATTCAGATTTTATGTTAAAATTACTAAGGTACTGGTGTGACAGTGTCTGATCAAATCATATCTGAACATGTAAATAATTTACTAATATGGATCTAACATCACTATCTTATAAAATCCCTACTGGTGATCTCACTTACAAAATTATAGCTAAAACTTTTCAACATTCCAGATAATAAAACTTAGATATTTTAAATACCAGTTCCAAGTCAAATTCTCAAAATACTTAACCAAATATCCAACATCACTCTGTACTTAGTACAATGGAATTTTTTTTTAAAATATCATACATGCAAATTTCATCTTGTAAGCTCTTATCTATCTAATTCTAGCATGCTATAATCTTCTTCTCAATGCTTTGCTTCTACTCCTATCTAGAGGCTGCTGTCCCTGAAAAAGCATTTGAAGCTGCCTCATTTTAAATGAGACACCCCAGATGCCATTAGCACACTAGGGTCAGACAAATGTATGGTATGAGAAAATTCACAAAAGCAATTAATTAATTAATTAGGTTAAAATCAAGTTAAGTACATATACATAAAGTTCTGCCCTATGGAAACAGGTAATACTTGTGTGCATGCTCTGTGTCATTGTGCATGTGCATATTTTAATCTTTCTTTCCAAAGACTACATATATAAATATGGTACATACATTCAAGCATACAATTCAGTCATAGTCAAACAATCATTCACACCAAACAGGAAAATAACCAATATGAGTTAAATCATTTATTCCATCCTCATATTTCAATTCTGGGAAAAACTCTAGTTTCCTCATCATATCAAATATTTTTCCCTTGGTATATTTATCTATCCTGGTCTCATCTGCAATTTTATGAATCAATGGACACACTGTAATGAACTAATTCACTCCATTACACAAAGATCTCAGGACTTGAACAAGCCATGTGTCAACTTGCATTACTCAAGAACACAAGTCATTCCTGCAGTAATCTTGACCCCATTTCCTAATCAAATTCTTAGGTACTTTCTCTTTTTAAATTTTTCAGAGCAAACCCAATCAGTGAGTTATTTTACAAAAACAAGCATTCACCTCATAGCATTCCTTATCATTCTCATAAACAAACAGAGACAACCAAGCAATTTTAGTATTGGTACTTATTAAAACATGTTCTTGCAATTTTAAAGAGATATAGACAACTAACATTGGTTTATGGCTCTATGGGAAGATTTTATTGCAAACATCTGTGCTTTAGTTAACTCAGATTGACCAAGCTTCCTAAATCACAAAATCTATTTGCTGGGTGGATATTGTATATTTTCTTTGAATCAGGAGTGTCAGCACATAGGCAAGCCTATTGCACTCCTAATTCCTTTTCATTTTAAGCCTCAACACATATACATATGTATATTGCAGCCCATAAGCTTATTAATTCTTCTGGGTTGAGCCAAAACCAACACTACTTGCTTATATCCAACATTTTATTTTTCTGGGTATTTATTTGTTTCTAACCAGTATCATATTAAAAAGAGATCTGGGTTTCAAAGATACTTATGTATGCATGCAGATCATATTTAGAATATTCACAAAATAAAACAACCAGAACAACCATTTAGCATTAAAGCATCCTTAACTTCTGAAGAACAATCACATACACTTTTAAGAAAAATTCATTTATAACTGGCTGCCTTCATTAGGACTTAGTGCCTTAAGTTGTTGAGTGAGTTTTCTCACCTAGCTCTCTTCTTTGCTTCCTTAATTAATTGATGAACTTCTGCCTTTAGCCTCAAGCTCTTTTCCTTCCCTTGCCTTATGATTTCTATGGTGTTGTTTTTTTTCTTTTTCCAAAATTCTTTTCTGAGAAGGAGAGGAGGCTGCTGCATATACATATATATATATATATATATATATATATATACAGGGTCCTCCTTAGGGTTTTGGGTATTGGCTAAAGCCATTTTTGCCCACCAGAAAAATTATGTTATCTGCATTTTATTTGAACCCAAAATTCTACCCTTCCCGGCTTAATTTAGGTGAAGAGAAAAGTGGTTATATTCTTTTTGGTTAATTTCAGAAATTTGCTTTTCAGAAAATACTTTTTTCCTTTGTCTACAATCATGCTAAAAATGTGACTTGATTTGTTATTTATCAAATACTCTTCCTAATTCTGCCTATACCAAGCATTTCCCTGTTTTGTCTTATTTTTCCTATTTTTAGCTTTCATGTAAATGGTATGTACTTCCTTTATTTATTTACAAGAGGACTACTCCTTTTTATATCCTCATTTTTTTTCTTTCTGCCTATATACTAAAATATGTCTGTATATTTTATTTTACTAATTTGAACTCTAGTATTTTATTAACATATATATATATATATATATGTCTTACTGAAATAATTAGTACACCCATATATATTTTTATACATCATTCTGTATTGACACTCTCATGCACATGTACACTCAAAAATATTCAGTAGCATCCATATATGTATATTTACTTATGCATACAGCTTTTAAGGATTTAATCTATATATATATATTCCCATACATATCAATATGTATTTATTCTTAGAGTTCAGGGATTTTAGCTTTAGTTCATGTGCATTTCCTGTGCACACATGTACACACATACTGATACACTATCAAGCTATATCAATTCCCTTTCAAAATTTATTTAAAATTTATTTTGAATTTATTTTATATTTTTCAGAATAAATTCCTAAAATCTTGGGTCATTACATACACCCCTCCTTTTAGAAATTGTGTCCCATAATTTTCCTAAGCTTAAAATGAATTTTAAACTTAATTCAGAGAACAAGTACATTCTCAACCAAATAGATTTTTAGTTCTATAATAACTAAAAATATATGCATCTAAAACAATCAAAAATCAGAATTACCTTTAATCTGAAAATAGCTTAGGATAATTCATCCTAACTTTGTCTTCTAATTCCCATGTGCAATCACTAGGATCAAGACTCCACTGTACCTTTACAAGTTTCAGAGATTTATTCCTCAACTTCTTCACATCTTTTGCCAAAATTCCCACTGGATCCTTTTCGTAAATCAAATTAGGATTTATCTGCACTTGGGTTGGGGTCTCAAGAATTTCTGCCTTGTCATGGACCCATCTTCTCAATTGTGATAAATAAAAAACATCATGTATACCTTGCATGTTTTCTGGTAATTCCAACTTATATGCCAAGGGACCAATTCTTTCCAGAATTTTGTATGGTCCAATATATCTTGGGGTTAACTTGCCTTGTTTCCCAAACCTCAGCACATTTTTCATAGGTGAGATTTTGATGAAAACAAAATTTCCCACTTCATATTCCACCTGCCTCCTTTTCATGTCTGCAAATATCTTCTGCCTTTCTTGTGCTGCTGCCATTCTTCTTCTTATCAACTCAATTTTCTCCTTAGTTTCTTGTATGTACTCAGGTCCTAAAATAGACCTTTCTCCTGCTTCTACCCAACAAACAGGTGACAAACAGGGTTTACCATATAAGGCTTAAAATGGAGCCATTCCTATGGTGCTTTGATAGCTGTTGTTGTATGTAAATTCAACTAGATGAAGATAATCTTCCCAGTTTCCCCCAAAGTCCAGTACACATGCTCTCAACATGTCCTCCAAAACCTTGTTTACTACCTCGGTCTGCCCATCTGATTGAGGATGGTAGGCAGTACTTAGGCATAGTTCACTTCCCATTGCTTCTTGAAAGCTTCTCCAGAATTTTGAGGTGAAGATGGTATCCCTATCACTCACAATGGTTTTGGGAATGCCATGTAACTTTACCACTTCCTTTATAAAAATTTGAGCTAATTTTGGTGCTGTCCTTTCTGACTTGATTGGGATGAAGTGTGCTACCTTGGTTAGCCTATCAACTATCACCCATATGCTTGTATTGCCTCTCTTAGATCTAGGCAGTCCATCTATGAAGTCCATAGATATGTCTTCCCACTTCCACTGTGGTACACTAAGAGGCTGCATCAACCCTGATGGCCTTTGGGTTTCATCCTTGACTTGTTGGCAAGTCATACATTTGGCAATGTATTTAGCTACATCAGATTTCATCCCCTTCCACCAGAAGTCTCTTTTCAAATTTTGGTACATTTTTGTGTTGCCTGGGTGTATGGAGTATTTACTTCTGTGATATTCATTCAATATCTCTTTCTTCAATTCTGTGTCCTCTGGTACACACATCCTATTTTGGTATCTCATATAACCATTTTTATCAATATGGTGATTCATCACTTCCTCCCCTTTTGAGAGGAGCATTTTCTTCTCTAATAAGTTGGCATCCTGTTCTTACATTTTTCCTACCTTCAGAATTAAATCTGGTTGAAGTGTCATTAAGCTTAACTTCCCTTTATCTTCTTGTGCACCATGCATCTGCTCATCAATGTGCACACAACCATTCTCCCCAATTTCTAACTCAGTTAGCAAAGACAAGTCCTTAAATTCTTCTATCATCATCATAGCCAATTTAGCATGCTGTCTACTTAGAGCATCTGCAACTTTGTTTGCTTTGCCTGGTGTATAGAGTATGTCAAAGTCATAGGCAGCTAAGAATTCCACCCATCTATGTTGCCTCATGTTCAAATCTTTTTGTGAAAATAAATATTTTAGAGACTTGTGGTCAGTGTAAAGTTCAAACTTAGTGCCTAACAAATAATGTCTCCAAAGTTTCAAAGCATAGATCACAGCTGCTAATTCAAGGTCATGTGTGGCATACCTTACTTCATGGGGTTTAAGTTGTCTGGATGCATATGCAATGACTTGGCCTTGTTGCATCAACACTGCACCCAAGCCAAATCCACTAGCATCAGTGTATACAACTAATTCTTCATTTCCATGAGGTACCTTTAAAATTGGAGCATTCACCAATGCCTCCTACAACTGTTCAAAAGACTTCTCACATTTTTCTGACCAAACAAAAGCTTGGTTCTTCCTGGTTAGGTTAGTGAGTGGTGTAGAAATTTTTGAAAAATCTTTTATAAATCTCCTATAATAACCTGCCATCCCCATAAATGACCTTACTTCACTCACAGTGCTTGGCCTCTTCCATGCTTGAATAGCCACTACTTTATTGGGGTTCACAGAAATTCCTTGGGCAGATATAACATGGCCAAGAAAATGCACTTCCTCTTTCCAAAATTCACATTTTGAGTATTTTGCCTTTAAGTCTTTTTCCCTTAGTCTAGACAAAACCATGTGCAGATGGCTTTCATGCTCTTCCATTGTTTTGGAATAAATTAAAATGTCATCTATAAAAATAAGCACAAACTTGTCTAAATAATCTCTAAAGGTTCTGTTCATTAAATCTACAAAGTATGATGGTGCATTGGTCAAGCCAAATGGCATAACCAAAAATTCATACAACCCATATCTAGTGTTAAAGGCAGTGTACTTGATGCTTGATTCTTCCACCTTCATTTGATGAAAACCAGATGCTAAATCTAGCCTAGAAAATACTCTTGCTCCAGCCAATTGATCAAAAAGATCATCTATTCTTGGCAGTGGGTATTTATTTTTAATGGTTACCTTGTTTAATTTCCTATAATCTATGCAGAGTCTCAAAGTACCATCTTGTTTCTTAACAAACACCACTGGTGCCCCCCAGCAAGAATTACTGGGTCTTATAAAACCCTTATTTTCTAATTCCTCTAATTGTTTCTTTAATTCTTTTAGTTCATTTGGCCCCATTCTTGTTGGCTTTTTAATCACTGGGCTTGCTCCTGGAACTAAATGAATTTGGAATTCCACTGGCCTATGGTTTGGAACACCATTAACCTCCTCAAAAACATCCAAGTATTCATTGACTATGGGAATTTCCTCAATAATATGTTTACTGGAATCTTTACCCAAATCAATCAAATGACACAATTTTCTTCCCTTGGACACTTCACACAAAATTGTGATCCTCTGGCTTCCGTGGTTTTGCAATGATATGGTGGATGAGTCTAAGTTAATTATGGCCTTGAATTGCCTTAACCAGTCTACTCCCAAAATAACACCTATATTTGGGTAATTTAAAACATATAAATTGGAAATAAAAGTATCTCCTCCTATGTTTAATCCCACATCCACACAGATCATGTTTAAAACACTAGAACTTCCCAGTGGACTTTGTATATGTAAAGGGTTTTCAACCAATATGCAACTTAATTTCAGCATTTTAACTAATTCATAAGAAATTAAAGAATGAGTTGCTCCTGTATCATATACTACTGCTATGGGTACATTACAAATAAATAGTGTACCTTCCACTTGACTGTGCTTCTCAGCATTGATCTCCACTGTTTTGCCTTTTTCTTCCAAGTTTGCTAATTTTCCTTGCTGCCTATTTTCAGGACAATTTCTTTTCATGTGCCCTTCTTTCCCACATAAATAACACTTGAAAGCTCCTCCTTTCAATTCTGGACATCTTGGTTTGATATGTCCTTCTTTTCCACACTGATGGCACACAATCTTCTTGGTTTCCTTAGCTTTGACATCTCCAGTGCCTTTGTTACTGGCCTCTTCCTTCTTCTTATCATAAGGGTGATACCTCCCCTTACCTTTCTTGGTGTTATTGTTCTTAAAATTTCTGAACTTCTCCCTTTCCTTGTCATGATGTTCCAACCTCAAAGCTAAGTCTATCACATGGTCAAAAGTCCTGTCAGCATAGGGTAACATGGCTCTGCTAAGTCCTGGGTTCAAACCTTTTATGTACCTATCATTTTTGGATGCCTCATCTGCCACAAGCATTGCTCCATATGTGGAAAGCCCCTCAAACTTTTGAGTGTACTCTGTGACAGTCATGGTTCCTTATCTAAGTCTAATAAATTCTTCTAGCAAGGTAGTCTTAGCTGATGCTGGTACAAACCTTGCTTCCAACATCTCTTTGAATTGATTCCAAGTGATTTCATTCTCACCTCTCCCTGCAATGATTACTTCCCACCAGCTTAAAACTACTCCTTTTAGCTGTCTTGAAGCCACTTGCCTCTTTCTTTGATCATCAAGTTGCATGTCATTGAAAATTCTTTCCAATGTTCTCAACCATGTTTGAATTTCCATGATACCCTCTGTCCCTTCAAAGCTTTTGCCTCCTAAATGAGTATATGTCTTAAGTAATTTTGAGAGTTCTTCATAGGGATTTTCTTGCCTTTGTCCTGCCCCATCCCTAAATGCTCTCACCAAGTCTTGCAGATTGACCATTGGTGGTGCATGGGAAGATCCTGCTCCCTGATTTGGTGGTCTCCCTACCATAGTTTGCTAATAAAAATTTACATAGCTGGTTAGTTTGATTGGTAATTTTATTATTTCAGTGGTTTTTATTCACACTGAAAACATTGATATATATTTAGTTCCTTTAAATTTTATTTCTATCTAAGAACTTGATCTTTACCTCTACTATGTTGAATAACATAGCTCTGATACCAAATGAAATGACCCTCTCTTCTCGACCTTCATTTTGTAAGGATTTTTTTTTAGAGATGATATATGTATATATCATTTATTAACAAATATATTTTTCCAGGGTCATTTTTTTTCCCAATAAACAAACTTTATCCAGGAGCAAAAATTTTACCAATATAGATATATCAGTGCAACCACAAAAATATGCACACACATATGAAGATGCATGTGCCCCTCTGGTTTAATCGGGTTATGGCAAACAAGAGGTTACAGTGATTGATTAAATTTAATCAATCCCCACATAGCTTAATTTCATTTTATTATTTAAGTAATGAAAATCTTATTCATATAGGTAATAGTATGGTTTTTATTCTTTGATAGCTTGCTGGATTCTCCATGAAATATGATTCATAGAACCCAGATAATTATGTTATGATTATCTGTAAAATCAATTGTATAGTGTCTGTGCTTTGAAAATGATATAAGCTTATATCATTACCTATGTTTGCTTTCTTATAATATCTACCTTATATGCAAACTCATGTCTGGGATATTCTTAAGTGAATCATCATATTCCAGAAGCTTGATTCCTTGATACCAAGGTACTAGACTAAATGAAATGCAGTCCGGGGTGAGTTTCCTCACACATGGATACTTAGCAAATAAAATATGGATTAAACAGACTCTCTACTCAGACATATTTCAGAAGGTCTTAAAATGCATTTTGCCCAAAGCTTTAGTAAAGTGGGATTCAGATTTTATGTTAAAATTACTAAGGTACTGGTGTGACAGTGTCTGATCAAATCATATCTGAACATGTAAATAATTTACTAATATGGATCTAACATCACTATCTTATAAAATCCCTACTGGTGATCTCACTTACAAAATTATAGCTAAAACTTTTCAACATTCCAGATAATAAAACTCAGATATTTTAAATACCAGTTCCAAGTCAAATTCTCAAAATACTTAACCAAATATCCAACATCACTCTGTACTTAGTACAATGGAATTTTTTTTTAAATATCATACATGCAAATTTCATCTTGTAAGCTCTTATCTATCTAATTCTAGCATGCTATAATCTTCTTCTCAATGCTTTGCTTCTACTCCTATCTAGAGGCTGCTGTCCCTGAAAAAGCATTTGAAGCTGCCTCATTTTAAATGAGACACCCCAGATGCCATTAGCACACTAGGGTCAGACACATGTCTGGTATGAGAAAATTCACAAAAGCAATTAATTAATTAATTAGGTTAAAATCAAGTTAAGTACATATACATAAAGTTCTGCCCTTTGGAAACAGGTAATACTTGTGTGCATGCTCTGTGTCATTGTGCATGTGCATATTTTAATCTTTCTTTCCAAAGACTACATATATAAATATGGTACATACATTCAAGCATACAATTCAGTCATAGTCAAACAATCATTCACACCAAACAGGAAAATAACCAATATGAGTTAAATCATTTATTCCATCCTCATATTTCAATTCTGGGAAAAACTCTAGTTTCCTCATCATATCAAATATTTTTCCCTTGGTATATTTATCTATCCTGGTCTCATCTGCAATTTTATGAATCAATGGACACACTGTAATGAACTAATTCACTCCATTACACAAAGATCTCAGGACTTGAACAAGCCATGTGTCAACTTGCATTACTCAAGAACACAAGTCATTCCTGCAGTAATCTTGACCCCATTTCCTAATCAAATTCTTAGGTACTTTCTCTTTTTAAATTTTTCAGAGCAAACCCAATCAGTGAGTTATTTTACAAAAACAAGCATTCACCTCATAGCATTCCTTATCATTCTCATAAACAAACAGAGACAACCAAGCAATTTTAGTATTGGTACTTATTAAAACATGTTCTTGCAATTTTAAAGAGATATAGACAACTAACATTGGTTTATGGCTCTATGGGAAGATTTTATTGCAAACATCTGTGCTTTAGTTAACTCAGATTGACCAAGCTTCCTAAATCACAAAATCTATTTGCTGGGTGGATATTGTATATTTTCTTTGAATCAGGAGTGTCAGCACATAGGCAAGCCTATTGCACTCCTAATTCCTTTTCATTTTAAGCCTCAACACATATACATATGTATATTGCAGCCCATAAGCTTATCAATTCTTCTGGGTTGAGCCAAAACCAACACTACTTGCTTATATCCAACATTTTATTTTTCTGGGTATTTATTTGTTTCTAACCAGTATCATATTAAAAAGAGATCTGGGTTTCAAAGATACTTATGTATGCATGCAGATCATATTTAGAATATTCACAAAATAAAACAACCAGAACAACCATTTATCATTAAAGCATCCTTAACTTCTGAAGAACAATCACATACACTTTTATGAAAAATTCATTTATAACTGGCTGCCTTCATTAGGACTTAGTGCCTTAAGTTGTTGAGTGAGTTTTCTCACCTAGCTCTCTTCTTTGCTTCCTTAATTAATTGATGAACTTCTGCCTTTAGCCTCAAGCTCTTTTCCTTCCCTTGCCTTATGATTTCTATGGTGTTGTTTCTTTTTTTTTCCAAAGTTCTTTTCTGAGAAGGAGAGGAGGCTGCTGCATATATATATATATATACAGGGTCCTCCTTAGGGTTTTGGGTATTGGCTAAAGCCATTTTTGCCCACCAGAAAAATTATGTTATCTGCATTTTATTTGAACCCAAAATTCTACCCTTCCCGGCTTAATTTAGGTGAAGAGAAAAGTGGTTATATTCTTTTTGGTTAATTTCAGAAATTTGCTTTTCAGAAAATACTTTTTTTCTTTGTCTACAATCATGCTAAAAATGTGACTTGATTTGTTATTTATCAAATACTCTTCCTAATTCTGCCTATACCAAGCATTTCCCTGTTTTGTCTTATTTTTCCTATTTTTAGCTTTCATGTAAATGGTATGTACTTCCTTTATTTATTTACAAGACGACTACTCCTTTTTATATCCTCATTTTTTTTCTTTCTGCCTATATACTAAAATATGTCTGTATATTTTATTTTACTAATTTGAACTCTAGTATTTTATTAACATATATATATATATAAATCTTACTGAAATAATTAGTACACCCATATATATTTTTATACATCATTCTGTATTGACACTCTCATGCACATGTACACTCAAAAATATTCAGTAGCATCCATATATGTATATTAACTTATGCATACAGCTTTTAAGGATTTAATCTCTCTATATATATATATATTCCCATACATATCAATATGTATTTATTCTTAGAGTTCAGGGATTTTAGCTTTAGTTCATGTGCATTTCCTGTGCACACATGTACACACATACTGATACACTATCAAGCTATATCAATTCCCTTTCAAAATTTATTTAAAAATTATTTTGAATTTATTTTATATTTTTCAGAATAAATTCCTAAAATCTTGGGTCATTACAGTTTTCATGCTCCCATTTGTGATAGGCCTCCCCCTTTGTGATTTCTAGATTTCTGGTTGATGATTTCTAGAATTTGTGTTTCACCTCTTTTTGTGACTAGCAATGGTATGTTTTTCAGTATTTTGGGTTTGGTGAATAAAATAAAGAATATGACATTCTTTTTGGTGCTTTGAGATTCTTGAGATATTGTATGACTTTGTTGTAATTAAATGTATACTTGTCACAGTCTGTGCAGTTAAAGCGCTCGGCAGATTCAAAGCGGTGGAGGTGCAAAAAGTCATAGCGGGGATACAGCGAGGATATAGCGGGATATAGCGGATGGCTTTAAAATAGCATATAAAACTCGTACTTAATGTTTTTACGAATATATAAATGGTAATTAAATGAAAAATTATCATTCAATTGAATTATAACTAATACATAAATACTTTTTAAATAAAAACATGTGCGAATATACTTTAAATAAACTTAAAACTGTTATATAACATAATTGAATTTAGTAGAATATTAGAGTATTTTCTTTTCTAAAAATATATTAAAAATTAAATCAAATAAATTAGTTTCATAATTTTTATAATGTATAAATTGAATTTTTCAATTCATTTTATTAAAGAAGATATAGCGGGAATAGCGGAATATAGCGGAAATAAAGGGATATAGCGGAAATAGCGGGGATTAAAGCGGAAAGGCTATATTGTGGGGCTATATGGAAAAATCGTAGCGGCAGAAACCCGCTATGAGATATAGCGGGGTTATAGCGTGGTAATAGCGGGGCATTAACTGCACAGGTCACAGTATGGCATTATGGTTATCATACGTATTTATTATATCTCTTACCCTATCTCATTTTATCTAATATTTATAGCTAGACTAATCCATTTATTATTTTCTTATTAAATAATACTCGAGTCAGACCGAGATGTTACAGGTGCTTCTGTTTGACTCCTTATCGGGGACTATTATCTGACTTTTGGCTAATTACTTAGCATAGTAGTTTTTTTTATACATTCGAGATATAGACTCCTTGATGTATAATTATTCTTTTGTCGAGCACTTGTACTTATTCTTTTGTGATGTAGTGGATCTAGTTTGACCACTACTTTGATGTACACTTTAATGTGATATATTCATATCTGATTCCGCCTTTGTGATATGAATGTCTGTGACTGATTTGTGTTATGTTTATTTCTATATTTGTTTCTGAAGGCCTCATAGCCACTGTGTGGTAGCTTTGAGTTTGTATTTGATATGGTGGATTTCCTCTTGACATGAATTGTAAGTTATATTATATGACATATCGGTACTCGCACAAAGCAATTACACAGATGGTCGCTTCTCAACAGCCTTATTCTTCGACCTAGTCGACGGCATTACCCCATAGTGTCCTTGGCTAGTGTGAGTATAGAGGTGGGGCGTCAAAGGTTGTCTTTGTCAAAATCTACCTTTCAACTTCTTCGAAAGGTCATCTTTTTCAATGTTTTCAAAAGCTATTAAATTCTCATCGATTGCTCCTTCTTTCATACTCACAATCTTGAGACTATTTTATGGATAACAAAAACCTTTCGACAACATTGAAGGGAAATGCAAATCTCGACAACATTCAACTAGAGTACAAACCTTCCGACAAGGTCAGAAACTTCGTAACAACAAGTGAAGACAAACCCTTCATCAAGGTCAAAGGGTTCACAAAAGAGTATAAAAGGCAAACCTTTTGACAAAGATGGAAGGTTCATTAAGGCATAAGAATGGTAAACCTTTCGACTAGGTCGAAAGGTTCATAATAGCACATGAAGGAGAAAGCTTTCAACAAGGACGAAAGGTTCATAACAAGGGCAAACCTTTCGATGAGGTCATAAGGTTCAAAACAGCATATGGAAAGCAAACCCTTCGATAAGGTCGAAAGGTTCACAACGGCATACAAATAGGAGACCTTTCGACAAAGTCGAAAGCAGGGAAGTAATGGGATGAACCAAGGAGCACAAGAGATTTATAACCTTTCGACACAGTCGAAGGGTTCATAACCTTTTGATGAAGTCGAAAGGTTTAAGGCGACATTTAAGAGGTAGACCTTTCGACTTAGATGAAAGGCGAGGCGCGGAAAGAGGCTAACCTGCATCTATAAATAAGACCCAAGGGGTCCTGTTTTGGGGGCTGAATTCTGAATACTGAATTCATCTTCTTTTCTCTACTTTCATAGTGATAATTGTACTTGAAAAAACCCTAAAGTGAATTGGGCTGAGAGCTCAATTTCTTGTAACTCATTTTGGATATGAATAAAATAAAAATGGCTTCTTCATGATGGATATTGACAATGAGGAGAATCATTAAGATCATTAGCTAGACTAATGATCAACTGCACATGATTTCAACCTTTTTCTCATAATCTCTTTTGATCTATGCTACGTATAAGATCGACTTAGACATTCCACGTCAAGACACATTATCATTGAAATCCATTCTTAATATGGGAAGGTAAAGTGATGATGACGTGTTGCATATGCTGAATGCATGGTTATGGGAATAACTAAATTGGTCTTATATAAGGAAAGTAAAAGGGTTAAAGATATAAAACTGGGACTGCTTCGAAAGGTGGAAAACCTTTCAACTTAGTCAAAAGGTTTACTTCCTAATAGAATCCTGGGTTATGTATCTTATAACCACTCGAAATGGACTTCATTCAGAGTAAACCTTCTCCCTTATGCACCAGTAAACCCTTCGAATTGATTCCATAGAAAGAATATAGATACCAAAGGGGCTAAAAGTAATTAAGATCGACAAATGAGTCATACATTTCCTTACAATAATGTCAAAAGGTCTCACACGCCACCTTTCGATGCAATTAAGAAGAAATTACGATTCATCAATTGTAACTGCTTTCAACTCCTAGGGGAGATGGAACTCAACAAATTGCTGATTTCAGGAAGCTAAATGATCGTGAATTATGTCAACCCAGTCAAAAGGTTGAAAAGACCTTGTCACACCTTTCGACAAGGTCGAAAGGTCTGGCAACTTACTTCTATTCTAACCTAGTCGAGAGGTTGGAAAGGCCTTGTCACACCTTTCGACAAGGTTGAAAGGTTTGGCTACTTACCTATATTCCATCCTAATTGGAACGTTAGGGCGATCTTTTTAACAACCTTTCGACAAGGTCAAAAAGGGTTTAGCTATTTTCTTCTACTTCAACCTTTTCAAAAGGTTGGAGTGATCTTGCTCTTTAATCTTTCGACAAGGTCGAAAGATTTGACAATCTGATATTTATCAACCTGGTCAAGTGTCTAAGTAGCCTCATTAACATTTCGACAAGGTCGAAAGGTATGACAATTCACTATTCTTTTCATCCAAATCAATTTGATTAAGACATTTTATCCAAAGATACACTTTCTGAAGTGAGAATCATCTCAACCACATGGTTACGTCCAAATAAAATTATCTTATCAAAGCATTGGGGATGTTGATAAGATTTCTTGTTAACAACTTACATAAGAACTTTTAGTTCTGACTCAAGTGTTTGGTTTTTTCATCACGCTCGGGTCAGCTTGAGTATTACAGTATTTGAAGACATAATTCCTTGAAGATGAAGATGGAGGTTGCTAGACCGTATTATTATTATTATTCCGCTGCATTATTTTGGTAGGTTTGTTAATTGTACGCTGATTATGTTGTAAAATTGTGTAATCAAATATATATTGTAAAACAGCTTCATGAACTGTTTATTTGATTATTATACCTTGTCATTCCGCTGCGAGATTCTGTGTTTTTCTTTCCTTCTTTTCTCTTATTTTCTTATCAAATCCCATTGACAATCCTCCCTTTTGAATGATTTGGGTTAGACATGTGTGGTTTATTGTCGATTTAAACTGTCCAAAAAGATGGGTCGTCGCACCTTAACTTTTAAGGACATCAAATGAATTGCGCTTTACGTAAACTGATCAAACTAATATTTTAGTGGTCGAATTTGTAGATTTATCTTGTAGCCTTTGGTTTAGTGGTACATTTAACACAACAAGATCATTATTGTAATCAATCATATTAAATACATGATATTACACTTTAGTTTACCTACATATTTCAATGAACTAATTTCATCGAGATTTCGTACATTATGAATTTGTGACCATTCACAATATAACATTTAAATATTATCGTATATGGATCAAATATCCATGTTCTTACATTGTTTTTAAAGTTCAAAACTCATTGAAGGTAATACACAGTCTCAATGTAAGTAAACTCATAAGTGACCAAGTTACGAACATATTTAGTAGTTGTATAATTAGACGCTTGCATGGGTTAATATGAAAAATAATTGGTAAGTATATTTTATATTTATATTTATCAATATTAATTCGGTTCATTTGTATATTTTCTAACAGATAAATATTTTATCAATTATATTTAATGCACAAATTTATTGATGTAGATTATTTTAACTTTATATAGCAAATGTTCTTACAATATTAGAAAGGTTAATTATTACCATTTCATTTTTTCTAATAAGGCTACGATTAGATTTTACGTTTCTCCAAACCCTAAGACAAAACATATAAGTCTTTATACTTCATTAGTGGATGTTAGGACTTGTATTTCTTGGGATTCTGACCTTGAGGAAAGCTCAACAAATCGTACTTCCATATATGATGGATAACTCCTTGTCCATTGTGTCATATACAACTCATAAGCCGTGATTCCTTTCCTTACTCATTTTTACGTTGAGGAAATCTCAGCAAACAAGGAGAGAGTATCACTCGTACCCACCAATTCATGACGAATAAATATACTATACATACCTCAAGGAAATCTCAACAACTATGTGTAACTATCTTACCTTGTCTAGTCTATATATTAATAGTACTACACATAACATTCCTAGCTTAAGGAAAGCTCAACAAAGAATATGTAAGTAGTCTATTGATATATAAATGGTAGAGGACAACTTTATATTAAATATTTATAATATTTAGTATATTTAGTTAAGTGATATCGACTTATGGAATAATGTATTTTCTTATGAAATACCCTTGTGATTCAAATGTTGGACACAACAGAAATCATGGTATACGTACTATACGCATGTATTTATTTCTTAAGTCTACTTGGATTTCTTATTGTTCCACCTTTTGTGATACATTCATATTATGTAAGTTCTATATTATGAGACGACCGCCCATGACACCTACACCGAACCTAGAGATAGTGCGCTGTAAAGTGTGCCAGGCGACCATGGACGATTGCCAAGGTAAATTTAAACAACAGAATCTATCGTATTACTCACAGCGCAAGGACAAAATACAATAGAATATATATATAGTGAAGCTTCACAGAATAGAATCTCATCAATAAAACTTCATAATAGTTGAATACAAACATCTGAACATTCAATACATCAAGCATCACTACATAACACTCAGAGAATATACAAGCAGCGGAACATCCAGTACATATAGTAAGAAGATAATATGCAATCCTCCAGCTCGTCTTCGACATCAGCACCATGGAAAGCAAGAACAGCACATGTCACCTGCTACCTAGTCTGCCCGTCCCAAAATGGACGAACAGCCCAAGGCAATAAGAGTTAAAAACATAAAGCCTTGAGTCAGACAATAGTCTTAGTGAGTGGTAAATTAACTAACAACATACCAAAAGAGCATAAAGGAAAAGGAATAGGAATACAACCCTCCCACTCCACCTCTTTCTACAGTGATAGCCCCCAGACACACAATAAGCAAAAGCAAACATAGCAAAGCATACAATTTAAAGTAAAGCAATTATCACTCGAGTCTAGGGCGATTTTTCCAAGTACAAACCCCCAAGGCCTAAACCAAGATCAGATAAGCATCCAGAAAATACCGCTCTTGAGACCGAATGACGATACAACCAAACATCCATGACTTTGGCTATCACTGTTATCATTGCTTCGATATCATCGTTAATTGAATGACTGGCTCCTTATTTCATCCGTCCGCCAAGGGCTAATGGAAACCCCGGTTCTAGACATAACTCCGCACGTCATCGTGACCCGTGCCTAGGACTATCGAATCTGCCCAGAGTACTTGACTACCAATCAGTAGCCTTCATGGACTATCGAATCTGCCCAACGTACTCTTGCTTCGAGCATGCTAGAACCTTCAACAACGATAATATCTCAGCCTTCTAGTCATCCTCCTCGACGACTATTTCCATACTAGCTCAAGCGCCTCTCGAGCAAACCATTATCCTCAAACCCGAACCATATCACCGAGTTATCAATCTGCTTGGAATGATCCTGTCTGGATTAGACCAAGGCTATCTCATATCATACTTTGCCTCATCATCATCATAGCAAAGCTTCATCTCAACATCATCATCAAATCTATCCATATGAGCTTCATCATCCGCTACATATGCCACGAGTAGCTTTTCCAATTCAAGAGCCTTTCCCTTAGCTTTTGAATCATCTTTGACCATCTTGTCTAAATCAAATCATCAATCATCTAATTCATAGCAATCAATCAAATCAAACATTAATCCAAGTAAACAAGCATTCAAATATGATCTAAATAGATAATTATAACAATAATGGCAATTTCGTAATTAAAGAGTCAAGAGTCTAACAAGAATGAAAACATGAGCAATATCTCCATAATCTTGATGAATGAAATTGCATAGGTTATCATGTAGTAAAATGGATGCCAAATCATTATGAACAATGGATCTATATGGATCTATACTTAGGATTAGGAAAATGCATGGAAGTCACTACTTTAGCACAAAATCAAGCCAACGATCCGATATACTCCTTTGGATTCGTGTGAGAGATAATCACCACTCACCAAATCACCTAAACACCTTAAAAGAAACCCACTTCAGATCTGGACAGCGAAGGATCTAACTCGATCTATCACCAATCCGCTTCAAACGATGAAATCTCTCTTCGAAGGATGAAGATCTTCAATCTAAGCTCTTGGATCTTCGATTTGATCTTCAATATGGATGGAAGGAATTACAAGATTAGAGTGGAGAAAAGAAGTGAAGAAGTGTAGAAGTCGAGCCCTCAAAATGTCAGCACTTCGTCGCTTCAAAATCCGGATCCCAAAAATGAAGAAGAACCCTCCTATTTATAGGCTGAAATCCACCTTAGGTCGCTCACTCGGAGTTAGGTCGTCCACGACCTACGACCTAAAACCCTTCGACCTAAAACCCTATGACCTAACAAACGCGCATCCACGTGACCTAACGCTTAAGCGCTTCTTCGACCTAACGACATAGCGCATCAGCGACCTAACTGCTAAGCCCTTATGCGACCTAACACTCACGCGACCTAACTGACTAATGGCCTAGCGACCTAACTATACTTAGCAATATGCCTTAGGTCGCTTACGACCTAACTTCAACATAAGGTCTCACGACCTAACTACTCCTTCCTTAGGTCGTTGCCGACCTATCCTTCTTAGGTCGATAACTTACCATGTTTCCTATACCGCTAATCTCTTAGGTCGCATGTTCCTTAGGTCGCCAAATTCTATAGGTCGCTAACTCCTATAGGTCACTAACTCCTATCGGTCGCTAACTCCTATAGGTCGCTAAACTTCCTTAAGTCGCCTAATTCTATAAGTCTCTCCAACCGACCTAACCTACCCCACGACCTAAGCCACCACACGACCTATCTTCTAAATGACCTAACTATCACACGACCTAACTCCTTAGGTCGTTCTAATCCTTAGGTCGCTCCACTTCACTAAGTCGTCTACCCCTTAACTCGCCAACTTCCTTAGGTCGCTCCGAGCTTTCATACGACCTAGGACTTAGACTCTGGACGACTTACCAACAATGCAACCAAAAGTCAAATGTTTTACGATGTTTCGATCCGTAAAAATATGGGTCGTGACATTCTCTCCCCCTTAGGAATTTTGCCCCCGAAATTCCAAACAAACAGAGCAATCAAAGACTATTCTGCATGCCTACCATCCATAGCAATCAACAAACCATGCATCCAATTCAAGTTTAGCATGCAGAATTCTAAAACTTAGAACAAGTTACAATGTCGTTAGATGACACGACACCTTAGGGCCATACCTTGAAGAGTTCAGGATGAGCTGCTTTCATCCTCTCTTCCACCTCCCATGTACAGTCGTTATCATCATCACTCCATTGTATCTTGAGAAACTTAACTATCTTTCTCCTAAGCTGTTTCATGTCGGTTTCCACAACACGAAGCGGCTTACGAGGTCTCCTATCGACTGGATCAACTTCGAAATCTTCATAGCTATCAGCAGAAATCACTGTATTCGAGCCGTGCACATACTTCCGTAGATATGATACGTGAAAAACATTGTGCACACCCGACATCTTCTCTGGTAACTCCAATCTATAGGCAAGCTTTCCAATTCGCTCGGTGATCGGGAATGGTCCAACAAATCTCGGAGTCAATTTTCCTTTCTTCCCGAATCGAATAACATTCTTCAGAGGAGAAATCTTCACAAAAACCATATCACCTATGTCGAACTCCAAATCCTTTCGACGCTTATCGGCATAACTTTTCTGACGATCTTGGGCTGCCTTCATTCGTTGCCGAATGATCTCTATGCAATCCGAAGTCTGTTGAATCATCTCTGGCCCAAGCATCAGCTTTTCTCCTGTCTCTAACCAACATGTCGGAGAGTTACACGGTCTTCCATACAATGCTTCATACGGTGCCATACCAATGCTTGATTGGTAACTGTTATTATACGAAAATTCCACCAAATGAAGGTGATCTTCCCATGATCCTCCGAAATCCAAAACACAAGCTCTGTGGATATCTTCCAAAACTCGGTTGACTCTCTCGGTCTGACCATCTGTTTGAGGGTGATAAGCTGTACTCAAACACAACTCGGTTCCCAAAACTTCCTGGAAGCTCTTCCAAAATCCACTAGTTAACGATGGGTCTCGATCGCTCACTATACTCTTCGGAATACCATGGAATCGAACTATCCACTTAACATACAACTCAGCCAACTTTGATGCAGTCCTAGTTGATCGAACAGGAATGAATCTTGCACTCTTAGTCAGACGATCTACAATGACCCAAATCCCTTCATTTCCCATTCTTGTCCTAGGTAATCCATCAATAAAATCCATTGATATCTGCTCCCACTTCCATGTAGGAACTTCTAATGGCTGAAGCAATCCACTTGGCTTCTTCTGTTCAGCTTTTACCAACTGGCAGTTCATGCATTTGGAAATAAAATTTCCAACATCCCTCTTCATACCTTCCCAGTAGTAGGTTCTCTTCATATCCCGATACATCTTATTTCCACCTGGATGAATTGTCAACTTCGAGTGATGACTTTCCTTCAGCACTTCACTCCTCAATTCATCTATATCGGGAACAACTAGTCGTCCTTGCTTCCGAAGCCAACCTTCTTGATCGACCTCGAATCCTTTATCCTTTTCTGGATCCAATCCAGATTCCAAATCACGGATAATCTTGACAAGCTTATCGTCTCACTTTTGGCTCTCGCCAATCCTTTCCACAAGAGTAGGTCTTATCGATAAGTTTGCCAACATCTCAGGTTCCAATTCCCATCTGGGCCTGAAGTCAAATCCAGCTAAATACTCGAGATTCTTCCATTCTGAAAACATGGCTCCCAATCCTGCATGTCTTCGACTTAACGCATCTGCCACTGCGTTACCTTTTCCCGGAGTATAAGCTATACCAAAATCATAAGATGCTAAAAACTCTAGCCACCGTTGCTGCCGAAGATTCAAATCCTTTTGGGAGAAAAGATACTTCAACGACTTATGATCTGTAAACAACTCGAATCGAACTCCCAATAGGTAATGTCTCCACATCTTCAGAGCAAAAACAATCGCCACCAACTCCAAATCATGAGTCGGTAATTCCTTTCATGCGGCTTCAGTTGTCGACTTGCATACGCAACAACTTTATCCCTCTGCATCAGCACTGCTCCAAGTCCAGTACCACATGCGTCGGTGTAAACCACCATCTCATCATTCCCACTTGGAATAGTCAAAACAGGAGCACTTGTCAATCGCTCTTTCAGGATTCTGAAAGCTTGCTCACACTTATCATCCCATCTGAACACTTGGTTCTTTTTCGTCAATCCTGTTAACGGTGCAGCTACCTTGGAGAAGCCTTTGATAAACCGTCGATAATATCCTGCTAATCCAAGAAAACTTCTCACATCAGATGCATTCTTAGGTCTACCCCAATCCTGGATTGCTGCCACCTTAGCGGGATCAACCGCTATTCCATTTCCAGAGATAACATGGCCTAAGAACCTCACTTCACTCTTCCAGAAGTGACACTTCGAAAACTTAGCCTTCAGCTGATGTTTCCACAAGATTTCCAAAACAATACGCAAGTGCGTCTTGTGCTCTTCTTCAGTTCTGGAATAAATCAGAATATCATCCACGAACACTAGCACGAACTTACTCAACTGATCTCTGAACACTCTATTCATGAGATCCACAAAATATGCTGGCGCATTAGTCAATCCAAACGGCATTACCAGCCACTCAAAGAAACCGGATGGTGTCCTAAAAGCAGTCTTCGGCACACTATCCTTAGCCACTCTTAACTGTAGAAATCCCGTAGCCAAATCCATCTGAGAAAACACCTTAGCTTCGTGATGCTGATCAAACAAGTCATCGATTCTCGGCAATGGATAATTGTTCTTCTTAGTCACCTTATTCAGCTCACGATAATCCACACACAACCTCAACGATCCATCTGCTTTGGTTGCGAACACCACTGGTGCACCCCATTCAGACACACTACGCCGAATGAATCCTTTCTGCAAAAGATCATCAACCTGCACCCTCAACTCTTGCTGCTCCCTAGGCGCCATCCGCCTAAGAGGCATCACGACAGGTCTGGCTCCTTCAACTAGATCTATACGAAACTCGATCTCTCTATGCGGCGGTAACCCTTTGACCTCATCAAAGACATCCTCAAATCCATTAGCGATTGGCACAGATGACAGTCCATCCCGTGGAACAACCAGCGAATACATGAAGCTCATGAAGACGCCTTCTTCATGCTTACATCGTATCACAATCTTTCGCCCCTCCACATTCTCGACTGTCACCTCCAACCTCTTACAATCAACCTTTGCCGCATACTTTCTAAGCCAGTCCATACCCAAAATAATTCCGAACCCCACAAAGTTTAGAACAAAACAATCACAAACAAAAGAGCAATCATGACTCGATACAATCAGACCACGGCATAGCATACACAAACAAGACGAACCCCCAACTGGATTAGTCACAACCAATGGCCTATCAACAATATCCGGTTCTAAACCCAACCGGCCTACAAGTTCATTACAAACAAAAGAATGCGACGCCCCAGTATCAAATAGCACTCTAACTGGAACACCACATATGGAAAGAGTACCTTGAACCACCACACTCTTTCCTTTCTCTTCAGCGGTAGGAGCTTTCGAAGACGATGGAACAGCTCCCAAAGCATAAGCTTGCACAATCTGCTTATCCTTCCGCGGTTCTGGACAATTCCTCTTAACATGCCCCAGCTTGTCACAGTTGTGGCACTTCACCGGCACCTTCGGATTCTTGCAATCCCTGGAGAAATGACCCTTCTGTTGACAATTGAAGCAGGTCACTTCGCTCTTCGGCTTCTTCTGGCCATCCTTACCCTTTTGTTGCTGCTGCTTCCTCTTCTTGTTTCCACCCTGCTGTGGTCTAGACTCCTCCTTGGTCACAGCAACAACAGATCCCTCTTTAGGAAACAGATTCTCATGCCTGAGAGCTTTCTCCACAAGCTTCTCAAATGGATCGTCCAAATGATCCACCAACTGCCTCCTAAGATAACTGTCCAAGCCTGTCACAAACTTCTCATTTTTCTGATACGAAGATTCAATATACGACCGGGCATACTTGGACAAAGCTTCAAACTCAGAAACATACTCAAGAACTGGTCTTCCTCCCTGCTTGAGCTCCACAAACTTCTTGAACAGAACAGACTTCTGAGCTATAGAAATGAACTTAGCTTCAAATCTGACTTGGAATTGCTCCCAAGTAATTTCTTCCTCCGGAGTATCAATGGTGATAGAGTTCCACCAATCAAAAGCTCTCCCTTGAAGCTGTCCTGACGCTAACTTCCTCTTAGACGCATCCTCAATTCCCAAATCACTAAAGATCCTTCTACAAGCATCTATCCACCTCTGGACTTCAATGGTTGATTATGTTCCCAAGAAAACCTTTCCTCCAAGAGCAGTGTAGTCCTTACACAGCTTAGCAAAATCCAATGGTCTTGGAGTTTGAACTTGAACTCCAACATCCACCGATGGCCCTGGAGCTGGCATCCTTCTCATGATCGAGGTCATCATAGCTTCGAACATAGCAGCATAATCAGCAGCCCCTTTAGTAGCACGACCTTCCCTAGCAGCTGGTCTCCCTCTTCGACTCATCCTTAATATCTATAAAAAGGAATGATTAATACACCTTGAGAAACAGCTACATAAGGGATTCAAATCATTCTAAGCTACTATATTATATATAGTAATCATCCATCAAAATACAATTACGTCTCTCATACGTGGTTACGTCAGCGAGCGTTGGGTAAAAGCGATTAACCAAAGCTCTGAAACCAAATGAGACGACCGCCCATGACCCCTTCACCGAACCTAGAGATAGTGCGCTGTAAAGTGTGCCAGGCGACCATGGACGATTGCCAAGGTAAATTTAAACAACAGAATCTATCGTATTACTCACAGCGCAAGGACAAAATACAATAGAATATATATATAGTGAAGCTTCATAGAATAGAATCTCATCAATAAAACTTCATA
Organism: Allium fistulosum; assembly: GCA_030737815.1. Classification (NCBI taxonomy): domain Eukaryota; kingdom Viridiplantae; phylum Streptophyta; class Magnoliopsida; order Asparagales; family Amaryllidaceae; genus Allium; species Allium fistulosum. The sequence continues at coordinate 75,958,616 of CM060904.1, read as the reverse complement.
ATAGTTGAATACAAACATCTGAACATTCAATACATCAAGCCTCACTACATAACACTCAGAGAATATACAAACAGCGGAACATCCAGTACATATAGTAAGAAGATAATATGCAATCCTCCAGCTCGTCTTCGACATCAGCACCATGGAAAGCAAGAACAGCACATGTCACCTGCTACCTAGTCTGCCCGTCCCAAAATGGACGAACAGCCCAAGGCAATAAGAGTTAAAAACATAAAGCCTTGAGTCAGACAATAGTCTTAGTGAGTGGTAAATTAACTAACAACATACCAAAAGAGCATAAAGGAAAAGGAATAGGAATACAACCCTCCCACTCCACCTCTTTCTACAGTGATAGCCCCCAGACACACAATAAGCAAAAGCAAACATAGCAAAGCATACAATTTAAAGTAAAGCAATTATCACTCGAGTCTAGGGCGATTTTTCCAAGTACAAACCCCCAAGGCCTAAACCAAGATCAGATAAGCATCCAGAAAATACCGCTCTTGAGACCGAATGACGATACAACCAAACATCCATGACTTTGGCTATCACTGTTATCATTGCTTCGATATCATCGTTAATTGAATGACCGGCTCTTTATTTCATCCGTCCGTCAAGGGCTAATGGAAACCCCGGTTCTAGACATAACTCCGCACGTCATCGTGACCCGTGCCTAGGACTATCGAATCTGCCCAGAGTACTTGACTACCAATCAGTAGCCTTCAGGGACTATCGAATCTGCCCAACGTACTCTTGCTTCGAGCATGCTAGAACCTTCAACAACGATAATATCTCAGCCTTCTAGTCATCCTCCTCGACGACTATTTCCATACTAGCTCAAGCGCCTCTCGAGCAAACCATTATCCTCAAACCCGAACCATATCACCGAGTTATCAATCTGCTTGGAATGATCCCGTCTGGATTAGACCAAGGCTATCTCATATCATACTTCGCCTCATCATCATCATAGCAATGCTTCATCTCAACATCATCATCAAATCTATCCATATGAGCTTCATCATCCGCTACATATGCCACGAGTAGCTTTTCCAATTCAAGAGCCTTTCCCTTAGCTTTTGAATCATCTTTGACCATCTTGTCTAAATCAAATCATCAGTCATCTAATTCATAGCAATCAATCAAATCAAACATTAATCCAAGTAAACAATCATTCAAATATGATCTAAATAGACAATTATAACAATAATGGCAATTTCGTAATTAAAGAGTCAAGAGTCTAACAAGCATGAAAACATGAGCAATATCTCCATAATCTTGATGAATGAACTTGCATAGGTTATCATGTAGTAAAATGGATGCCAAATCATTATGAACAATGGATCTATATGGATCTATACTTAGGATTAGGAAAATGCATGGAAGTCACTACTTTAGCACAAAATCAAGCCAACGATCCGATATACTCCTTTGGATCCGTGTGAGAGATAATCACCACTCACCAAATCACCTAAACACCTTAAAAGAAACCCACTTCAGATCTGGACAGCGAAGGATCTAACTCGATCTATCACCAGTCCGCTTCAAACGATGAAATCTCTCTTCGAAGGATGAAGATCTTCAATCTAAGCTCTTGGATCTTCGAGTTGATCTTCAATATGGATGGAAGGAATTACAAGATTAGAGTGGAGAAAAGAAGTGAAGAAGTGTAGAAGTCGAGCTCTCAAAATGCCAGCACTTCGTCGCTTCAAAATCCGGATCCCAAAAATGAAGAAGAACCCTCCTATTTATAGGCTGAAATCCACCTTAGGTCGCTCACTCGGAGTTAGGTCGTCCACGACCTACGACCTAAAACCCTTCGACCTAAAACCCTACGACCTAAAACCCTTCGACTTAAAACCCTACGACCTAACAAATGCGCATCCACGCGACCTAACGCTTAAGCGCTTCTTCAACCTAACGACATAGCGCGTTAGCGACCTAACTGCTAAGCCCTTACGCGACCTAACACTCACGCGACCTAACTGACTAATGGCCTAGCGACCTAACTATACTTAGCAATCTGCCTTAGGTCGCTTACGACCTAACTTCAACACAAGGTCTCACGACCTAACTACTCCTTCCTTAGGTCGTTGTCGACCTATCCTTCTTAGGTCGCTAACTTACCCTGTTTCCTATACCGCTAATCTCTTAGGTCGCATGTTCCTTAGGTCGCCAAATTCTATAGGTTGTTAACTCCTATAGGTCGCCAAATTCTATAGGTCGCTAACTCCTATAGGTCGCTAACTCCTATAGGTCGCTAAACTTCCTTAGGTCGCATAATTCTATAAGTCGCTCCAACCGACCTAACCTACCCCACGACCTAAGCCACCACACGACCTATCTTCTAAACGACCTAACTATCACACGACCTAACTCCTTAGGTCGTTCTAATCCTTAGGTCGCTCCACTTCACTAAGTCGTCTACCCCTTAACTCGCCAACTTCCTTAGGTCGCTCCAAGCTTTCATACGACCTAGGACTTAGACTCTGGATGACTTACCAACAATGCGACCAAATGTCAACTGTTTTACGATGTTTCGATCCGTAAAAATACGGGTCATTACATATTATATAACTTTTACACTTTGTTTAACTTATATAACATTTTATGTATGACGTTCTATTAATTAAATCTTATTTAATTCATTTAATTAATTAACACTATAACTAATTATTATATTATTCAGTTATAACATATTATATTGAATATGTATATTATAACCTTTATAATAACACACATATATCTCATATATATATATATATGTGTGTGTGTGTGTGTGTGTGTGTATTTTAATTTAGTAATTAAATTTTAATTTATTTATTCAATTAAACAATTAGTTAAGTTTTATTAATTTTGAAAATTCTTTTACACACACATGTATACTCATATTGTCTTAAACAGTTTAAAACAACAAAACATATATCATTATATATTATACATGTACATATATTTAATTAATTAACTTATTTAGTTAATTCATTTATTTTATTAATCTTCTTAATAAATAATAGTTTCAAAATTAATTTTATAATATTTTCAAACATTTTGAAAAATTATATTATAACTTTTATAATATGTATTTTATTTCAAATTTAACTTCTATGTTTGAAACTTTTTATTTTAAATTTTCAAAACAATTTGAAAATCCATAATATAATCTTTATATATTTTTACATTAAATTTAAATTTAAAATTTAAAATTTTTATTTTAATTTAAAATAATTTTGACATTAGCCTAAGGCCCAAATCAAATTGGGCCTTTTTTTAATTAGAAGCAATCTTTAGGCTCACATAACTGTTTAGGCCAGGCTGGTAGCTAGGTAAGATAAGGTACTTAATTACCCAACAGTCGAGCCTAGAAACTACCTTTCTTAAACACCCTACTAATTGTGTTGTAAGCTTAATTAGTTAGCCCTAATATGACTAATTTAGACAGTATAGGCTATTTAGCTCTGATACCATTGTTGGAACTGGCCGGTCTACGGTAGAAGAAATTGGTGAATTTCAAATTTTTTCTACCATTTGTTATTTTTATTGGGCTTATGAAATATAAATCATATAGAACCTTTCTAAATTTTTTAAATAAAATCATTATTTTATTTAAAATCATAATATAATTTTATATTATGTAATTAATATATTATTATATATACACCTGTATATCTAACATGGCAATCCGTGTATTTGACATGCTTGTGTATAACTGTTGGGATTTACACCGCAACAGACATGTTAGCCTCAATAGTATATAAATATATTGTCCAAATGTATGATTATATGTTTAAATTCATATATGTGAAGTTTTACAAATACACACACAAATATATATATATATATATATGTGTGTGTGTGTGTGTGTGTGTGTATGTATATGTATATGTATATGTATATGTATGTATGTATGTATGTACATGTGTATGTGTGCATGTATGTAGATATACATATATATGTTTGTATGTGTGTGTATTATATTTAATTTTGAATAATTTATTTATATAAATATATGTATAAAGAATTCATAACGTGAATATATAGTTATATACATGTGTGTGTATATATATATATGAATGTAAATAACTGCAAAATTGTTTTAAATAAAATAAAATAAATTTATATCATTATAGAATCCGAAAATAAATATAATTTTTAATATATATATCATTAAATTTTGTGAAAAAATTAATAAAATTAAAACAAAATTATTTTGGAACAGAAATTTGTATATTAAAATTTTTATAAAATTTTGTACAATATTTTAACAGTTAAACATATTTTTATATATTATAATTTGAAAACAATTGTTAAACTTAATTATTAATTTTTCATGTGTGTGTGTGTGTATATGTGTATATATAATTTAAATATATTAGAAAACTTTAAACTTTTTGTAAAAAAATATTTGACATAGAATTAATTTTATAAAATTAAAAATTATTTTATATGATACATTTATTAATGTTTTAGATTTATAAACTTTATTTGATTTATATAATATTTAAATAAATAATATATCTATTTTAAAAAAATTTATGCCAAATTTTTATTAGGCATAGAAATAATTTTATAAAATTTAAAGTATATTTTATATGATATATTAATTGATGCTTTCTATTTATAAAATTTATTTTATTAAAATAATATTTAATTAATATATATACATATTAATGCTGAAAGCCTTTCAGATATAAAACTAATTTTATAATATTTTAAAACATAATTTTTATGATATAGTTTTACATTTAGACTTATGATGCATATGCGATTTAAATAATATTATTTTAATATTAAATTAAAATTATTTTTTTCTATTTAAATTATGCCGTGAGTATTATTGGGTATATTTGTCATAAAATTTTTTTACGTACATAAACACATAAATAAACAACCATCATTAATGTGATGGTATATCAGTATGCTAGATTCGTCACTTATCGATCTAAACATCTTATGATACATAAATGATAAAACATTAATTTATAATTATAGATCAGAAACATACATTTACCAAAGCCTATAGAATACACATAGAAACGAAGTGATTGACTCTTTGAACTAGATTCCAATTCAGTAAGGTCCTAGCTCCTAAATTGATTACCACCAACTATCAAAATGAAGTAAAATTTGATATGATTTTTTCTAGAAATTTTGTGTTAATGGGGCTGCAATTTTCGGTTGTATATAATAGGGGTTGAGAGTCAAAAATCATCATTTTTAATAAAAGAAAGCATTGCTTAAATATAGGAAGAGACGGTGGAGGGAAAGGTGAATCCGATCCTAATATTTTTCACTTACTCTTTCTTTCCTTTAACTAGATCAACATCCTTTTTTTTAACAACCCATGACCGATCATACATAGGCTAGACTAGTCGCCTATACCCCTTATTCTGGGCTATAATAAATTGTAAACCCCAATAATATACGTCGCATTTAAATCCAATTTAAACACTTATAGGTATCGTAACGGTATATTTATAAGTAATATAAATGCACTATTTAATATTATTCAATACATCAATAAAACTTAATAATTAATGTTTCATAAATATTAATTAATTTACTTTATTTATGACAATTATAAATTAATTAAATCGTATGGTAAAAGGAGCATTCAACATTTCGACTATGTGAATCTTTTGGTGTAAATTCGATCAGCAATTAACATGGAATAATTCGAATATTAACGTTCATACGTCACTTACAGATAGTGTGCGTTTGACAAATTTATCGCTTATTTGGTTTTGATAAATTCCAATTTTACTTTGTTAAGCATTACCCGGTAGTGACGATTATTTATAGTAATTCTCTTCATCAAAACTATATCACTTTGGACTTACAGAATTTAGTAATGGTCAAAATTTCAATAATCATCCTTATTCAATTCTATAGTCCAAACACAAAGCCCTTGGTTCAATAATAAAAATTACTATTAACCGAACCACTCTGGTTAGAGACTTTGACTTTGAGTTGACTTCAGTTGATCGTGATACTAATCTCATATAACCGAGGAGACGAAACCCCTCTTGAATAACTTCCACTGCTTCCACTCGACCTAACTATAGTCGTTCGATGGACGTTGTGCCATGATTTATCTATAATCAAAGTGGAGCTTCCACTTGGAAGATTAACAGTATTCTCAAGTCGAGAGAACTCTGTAATTTTGTCACATCAATATTTTTAATTTGACCTTAGTTTTATTAACCAATAGAAAACTATCGAGTGAGTCATTCCATAGCTATCCAATAACTATCAGCATGTAACCCCTTGGTGGCCTCAGTAGTCATGAGTAGTGCACTGTAAAAAATCTAGAAAGCATTGTGTACTTGAGCCTCAACGGATGCATCGATGTCAAATCTCGATGCATATTGACTAGGAATATTTAAAACGGTATGTTTATTTTTATTGTGATAAACCACTCATAGTTGCAACGCATTGTAACTACTATCACAAATCACAAAACATACCATTTATAGATTTTTTATTAAATATACTTTTAATTAAATTTATTAATTAGTATAACATACTATATCAAGTATATAATAGAAAAAATACCTATTATTTCCAACAAGATTTATTATTAAGTTAGATATATGTAACATTTACATAATTTCCCCTAAGGTATATTCCTAACTCTATCGCATATTTCATAAGTTTTAAATTATTTTACTTTCTTTAACTTAAAATTTAAATTGCATCCAAAAAAATGTTTACTTGTAAATTTTTTTAAAAAAGTTTAAAATTAATTTATTGCTAAATGGGACTCACAAATTAATATAACATTGAACCCTGGACTGTCCAAAATCCCTAAATAAAATGTACCTCAATGTTCTATAACACCCCGAAAATTCAACAGAAATTTAATAATAAAATTTAATATAAATAAACAAGGACTAAACTTTTCATAAACGTCCGAATTTGGCTACAAAACATGCACCATTGTGTCCATAGTGATTTTCTGGAAGATTTTCCCATTTTATGCTTCAAAATCGAAGTTAATATGGAGAAATTACGGGTGTTTGAAGAATTGGAAATAAATAAGATATATATATATATATATATAAAGAAAAAAAATACACAACTTAATGCGGTGACCGGTCGGCCCAATAGGGTCGAAGGTCTAGCAGTAGCGATCAACCAAGAAGGGCAAGCGGTCGATTCTAGCCTGTTTAAAATCGAGAGTACTTATCTACCATGTGAATGCTCGAACGGTCGAGATCACTTATTTCGTTGCCAAGATTTAGATGAGCATGTGTGATCAGTGAGAAGATTCTCCAACCTAAATCCAATAGCCTAAACAAATTGTTAAACCCTATAAATTCAAGCCTAATCTAACCAAAATTCACATAATTGTTTACTGTAAAAAAACTCTGTCAAATTCCAACCTCTCCATTAACTTTAAATTTCTTGAAAAATCAACATTAAAGAACGCAAGCAATTGGACCTAAATGTATAATGCAGAGTTAGCATTTGGAGAAGCGATTCTTAAGAAAAGCAAATAAGAAGATCATATGCTTTGAGGTGAGTGCGAACAATTTTGATTAGATGATTATTATAGTTAGGTTTGAATTATTCTAATTGCTTTAGGGCGTTAGTAAATTATAATTTTAATTGTAAACTCTAATTTGAAACCTATAACCTAGGGTAGAGCTAAAATCACTCTAAATGGTTAAATCTGACACTAATGCTAGACCCTTCTTGTTAATTGAACTGTAAAGCCCTAAAATTAGTAAACCCTAAATCTATAAACTCTAATTGAAATTTCCATTGAAATTAAAAGCATGGACTGGTCTAATTAGAAATTAGAGTTCACTGGAAACTACTACTGACATGAATTAAATTTACAATCAGCAGTTAAAAGTCATGGGACTGGTGTGAGAAACTCAAAATATGGATATTTGAAAACAAAGAGTATCCCATAAGACCATGCCACACATAAACACAGAACGGGTTTTAACCTTATGATAACAAAAATCTTTACTACGCAAAATTTGGTAATATTATTTTTAGTGCATTCTTGAAAATACTTTTCAAGTAAACTTATATAATCTTAGCCGAAATTGTTACATTGATTAAATTCCAACATAATAGAGAATGCACTTATTGGAGAATGGATTTCCATACAATAGCAGGTAAGGAACTACCTTCCGTACAGTACATCTCTAGACGGATGAGCGAGGATCAACACCTTTGAAAACTCTGCACCTGGCAAGACCGACCTACCTACAGATCCATCTAGTAGTAGATAGAACCGAATATGATATCACCACGGTAGTTCCCGACCTATCCGAGAGCTCTCTTAGCATACCCAACATACCCAATATATAAAGGGTAATCTAGAAAGGTGATGACCACACCCTAATGGTTACGAACCATATGGCCTTATGGCATATGCTGTTTAAGCCATTTCCAGGTGATGAGACCCGAGGTAACGATTACCTTTCACATAGCACATTCCACTTTGAATTCCACATTGCCAATTCCATCACACACTATTGATTTCTACAAATGTACAACCTTTAAGCTCATACATCTCAGAGAAGGGTGTTAAGTATAAGAGAGTTACTTCCTACACCACCAAATAGATGTACGTTTGTAATAATCAATGTACGTGTATTTTAGAAATGCAATGTTAGACATTCATCCATACAAGTTGTCCATGAGTAGGACAAACCAAAAGAACTCTTCTGCTACATTCTTTCAGGAATCATCCCAAAGGATTAGTAGCGAGCAGCCCTTGCATCGAAGAACAAATGAAAATATTACTACTACATATATATGATATGAGAACTTTCCCTCGAGGGTCAGTGACAAGCAGCCCTACATTCTATCTTATCATTCCATATCTTCACCTTCGAACATGTAAATTGGTTCGAAGTGGTTTTTGTATAGGAATCACCCAAATCTGATCCCGGTTCCTTCGAACCAATCATTGATAAAAAGATGCTAAGTTAATAGATGCTTATCATCGATTAATTACTTTCTTTTATCAGAAATATCTTCAAGAGATATATATTTTTAAAACATTTTTTTGATATATACAGAATCATCAAACCTCTCTTTATACCAAATCATAATCATTTCTCATAAATCACATTGCTAAACATTATTGAGTAAAAAAGGGTCGATAGAAATTATACTAATTCTACTCAACATCAATTTGTTTAACCTTTACTATCCATTGAATAATAGTGAAATCGCCTTTTAAATTCACATAGATAGTATGGGTTCACTTCTCGAAATTTAATTCCAAGTGTAAGAAGCTTATTTATATACAATCCAATTTGTATTAAATTTGGAAAAATTATACTTGTCTCGTTTTCGACATTTTGACCTAATCTATTCATCGCCTAAGGAAGAGGCCAGGTGAGCCAGGGCACTGGTTGACCCTGAACATCTCCTTAGTTTAAGCAGCTCACAATCGAATCTCACAAATAGAAAAATCCATTCTACTCATTGGCTTTTAGAGCCAAGTTTAAATCACTTGATTATGATAGCTTTTCTTTATATAGTTTATTTAAACTCTTTGAAACAAATTATAAAACCTCCACATTATCTTTAAAGTACTTAATTATTAATTTGTAAACATTTACAAAAGATTTGGGAAAGAGTACTCAAGTTTAAAGCCATATTTCAAAAGTTATTAAAAGCGCTGCATATAGTGGTGCGAATAGTGCTTTTAAGGCATATTTGGTCAAAGCAACTTTTCTATCATTCTGGAATCCAATTTTATAACTCATATCTCTTTTAAAATATTTTAAAATATTTATAGAATTTATTACATATTTAAAGCGTTTAAAATATCAGTTTTTAAATAATTTATCGCTTTGGTTTTCGAACCACAAAACCGTGACGATTTTGAAATCTTGATTTTCTCATATTTCAAAATCTACTACACGAAATCTCGATCTTTTTCTTTTTTTTAAAAAATATGATTATAAGAGTTTGGATAATTCTTATTCCAAAGAATTTCGACTTTGAATCTATCGTTTAAATGGATTTAACTTTCTACTACGCGAAATACCGAACTATTGTTACGCAACGTGACTATTTTTGACTCAATCTTCATAACTTATCCAAACTTCACCAAATTTGGATTTAATGTTTATTAAATATTTATAAACCATTTTAAATCATTTTAGAGAGGTTTAACAATCTCATATATATCATTTCATTTATTAAGGGAAATTGATTTTCTTTGTGATATTCGACGTGTATTAAACGTGAATTGTTTCAACATTAAAATAAACATATAATCAACATCCAAACATGGTTTACAATCATCACAACCAAGCATAGCCAAACATATATATCATTCAATATATCATAATATAAATAGAGTCTCTCATCTTCATTGGTTTCTAACGAAAATTCGCTATTTCGCTATGATCGAATCAAAGCTTATAGAATCGAGCCTTGGACCTTTGGAAAGCCATAGCTTAAGCTTGCAAGTGGAAGTGGAAGTGGAAGTGGCTCGGCCTTGGGTGGTAAGAGGTGGTGGCTGTGTGCTTTGAGTGGAGGAAGGAGTAGTTTGAGCTTGTTTTGAAGTGGATTGCAAATGTATATATACTTATATAAATTTATCTTCTTTTTTGTGAATTTTTCTTCATGATTTCCTTAAGGTAGGAAGCTATTGGAAAGCTTGAGATTGGGGAAGAAGTTGAAGTAAAAATAGTGTGTAAAATTATGAAGAGAATGGTGGGTATTTATAGGAAAATATGTGAACTAAAATATCATGATATTTGTGTACATATACATCACCATTTCATCACCACCATACCCTCCTCATCCATCACTATGCATGGCCAAACACCGCCCAATGTGTGTAGCCATATGTGTGATTTAATGTGTGTAGCCATATCTGAGATCTTTTCTAATATATATATATATATATATATGTATGTATGTATGTATGCATGTATGTATGTATGTATATTTGCATGTTTATATATGTTCATGTATATGTTAGTGTGTGCATATGTATTTTATATATGTTCACAAGACATATAAACAAGGTTGCAACAACTTTGAACAATTTTCGTTCGTTAAACTGTTGAAAATCGGGAAGCCGATACCCGATCACATTTTCACTTATAAATTAATTTACATATAAATGTAAAAAAAATTGAAAACAAATTTCTTATCATTTTTAAATAATTAAAAAGATCAAATTTGATTTATAAAGCCATATAAATTCATATTAAACAATTGTTTACAAAAGGTGTTGTTTATCGATAAAGCGATGCGAATTTTCTTATATTTTCAAATCAAGTGTATATCTTTATAAAACTATTATAAATGATTTATTATCACTTCATAAATAGTTATAATTAATTATTATCAATTAAATACAATTATTTAAATAATTATAATTATTATTAAATCATTACATCTCAATTTAAATTCATAAATCAATTATTAAATATGATGCCATTATTGATGATGCCATAAATAAATTGTATTTCCCAAAAATAAAATAAATAATTTTAGTTCATATTCTTATTTAAATGAACAAATAAGTGTATGTATCTGGACTCATCACTCAAATACCGAGAAAATATCCTTTCTTGCTCTCTATGGGCTCCAGATTTGTGTGTTGGGAGATGCAAATTATCACACATTCTTGCTCTCTTTTCTATCTTCTAACGCCACAATTAAATTATTTTCTCCCTCCCAAAAATTATTGGTTACTTCAAACAATAGTGTTCTAAAATATCTGACCTCCAAGACGCAATCCATCAACCTCCCACCGTTTCTGTCCCAAATCATAAGAATAGATCTACAAAACCCTAATAATTCTAAATCGATGCCGGCAATTTACCCAACGCCTGAATGTTGGGAAGTTTCACCATTTTTTTGTATATTGATGCAAGCTTGTTGTTATGAACCAAACTAGGTAGAACTCACCCCTAAAAGCAAGCTCGTAAAGGGAGGGTGTTTGTACCAAAAATGGGCACAACACTCGTCGAGTGTAATTGAAGATATTAGAATGAAGAAGTAAAATGAAAAATGAGGCTAATCAAACAATCACACCAAGAAAATAAGCAGTAATAGAAAGAAAACAAGAATTTATAGTCGTTCGGCATTATTGCCTATGTCCATGAAGGTTGTGATGTTTATTGTTGATTAGAAACTGAGTTACAATAGTACAACATCTAACACATGAAGTACAATGGAGTTCAACTGAAGCACCAGCATAAATGTCCCTTTCTAGTTGCAATGGAGGTGTTATTTGTAGGTGCGAGGATGGAAATATCTGCCTTGAATCTCGGAATACTCTTTCTCAAGTTGAGGTTGGCCTACACGATCGATCCAGGGTCACTTGGGATCGATCTTTGATCGATCCAACATCACTTCGTATCGATCAGAAACTGCTCCAATTGAGCTGCGATCGAGCATGGAAAGTTCCCTATGCGTTGTGCAACTTGCTGTGAAAATCTCATTGTATTTGGAGTTGTGGTTGTGGAGTTATTGATTGATTAAGGTTGCAAATATGGATTGGCTGAGGCCCTCGTATCGATCCATTCGTATTGATGACGTGGCATGCACGTTTTGTCGAGATCCATTATTTGTGCATAATGGTGAGACCGCTTCTTTCAGGATGACTACTTCTTTCATATCCATCCGATGCTTTACTGTTTGAATCAATCTTGTGCTCCGCTTCTCGTATCGATCATAAACTCATCTTTTCATATCGATCAAGTAAGTGATCGATATGGACCGATAGATGCTATATCCTGGAGTCGTGCGCATTTCGTATCGATACTGATCGATACGAAATGATGGATACAGAATGAAATTGTGATAGATCAGTGCTTTGCCTCCGCTTTTCTGGAGTCGTGTGTGTCTCGTATCGATAATGATCGATACGAAATCATCGATACGAATTATATCTTTGGGATTCTTGATCGATCCATAACTTGAACATTCAGACTCTGATTGACTTAAAATTTGGAGTGTTGCTTTGAGCAGCACTGTTTTTATATCATGCTAATTATGGCTCGATCTGGATTTGGACCCATTTTTCCTTGCATCCATCGTGAACTTGCAGATAATTGATCTCCGGAGCGGATTGTCTTCAGTCTTTAGTTAAGTTCTTAGTATCATGGCCTTGCCAAAAGGCGGGATAACAATGGGTTTCTGGTTGGTTATATAGTCATCACCTGTACCATATTAGGTGATGTGGGACATTAAACTTGCATTTAGTTTTTTCAAAATCTATTTACGATAGGTCGACTAAATTAACTAGTTTTTTATTATGATTGAGTTGGTAGTTAATGACCGTTATAATATGATCAGTTCTATATAGTACAATGCTTCATGTAATGTATTGTTCTTTTTAATACCATTGTTTTGCTTATGTTATTGTCGATCATAGTGAATTTGTTGCTTTAAATTTGAGCAAATATGTTCATTAGTTTACGTAGTTGCATTCTATTTGCCAAAACAAGCATTATAAACAATATATTGAAAATGAAAATGAAAAATACTATAAGCAAATCCCATTTATTAACATGCATGTTTTCTTTTTAAATGTGTCCGAGATGGATTTGAGATTAGATAAGGACATAAAATTGCACCCGTATCATCTATGATCTCTATTGGGTATTTTGAGTCGAAATTATTTTCGCATAAACTCATGCAACCAAAGGAGTATGTCACTACTCGGAATTTCGAACACTTCGTATTCGAATATCAAGGTTTTTTTTAAATATTTGAATCTTGGATTTAATGTGAATGAATGTGATTTTTTAACCTTGTAAACCCTCTTTCTAATTGATAACTAATAATGGTAAAACCTATTTTAGAAAATTGTTTAAAAAAATAAATAGATCGAAGAAATATCGAAAATGTGAATGAATGTTTTATCGATAAACGCCCTCATAATGCGTGAGTTATCATCCAGGATGCTATCTCGAATAACGATGAAATTTACCACTCGGCGCGAAAAAATGAGGTAATGTGCGCCGAGGAGTTTCGTGGAGATCCAACGTGTTGGGTGATCATACAAGCTTAAATCGTGTGGTGATTTATTTGACAAATCAAATTATATATATTTAGACACACACACACTATTCCCTTAAATATCAATTACTTCTTCTTCTTTTTCCTCTATTATTTTTCTTTCCTACTACTTGTTTGCTTGAGCTGCCTCCTTCATCCAATTAAAGCTACAGGTGATAAGAGAAGCCGATTTTGGATACGTTGGAATTAGGGAGAAGAGAATTTCAAATCTATGTGGTCATTGGAGGGTGCAGCAATAATTTGGGGTCGTCAACATTGTGAGACCATCACCTAGGGTTGCCATTTGATGGTGATTCAAGTGGAGTTGAGTGAATCCAAGGTCACCATGCAATGCTCTTATCAAGGAGCACCTTCCTACACCGACCACTGCAGGTCAGATCAACTATAGAAGGGCATAATTTTTTGCTCTATGTGGGGCTTGGTCGAGGTCTTTTTTTGATAAGGAGGGTCAAGCTTCGAACTTTTGGGTTGGTGCTGACGGATACACGTAGTGTGACGCAAAGGAGCTGCCGGTGCGTCGATTCATCGTGTGTAGAGGGAGAAATCAAGGTGGAAGCAGGCACGGTGGTAAGTTCTTTGTGCATGCATGTGCACAGTAATTTGGGGGAAGAAGGGATTTGGGGTTAATGAGATAATTGGTAAATTAAGTAAGGTTAATTAATAAATCGATTATCTTGTTTCTTATAAAATTCATATCTCTTGTCGGTTGCACTCATAGTGAGATTATCTGTAGCATGGTAGGAGTTATTCTTAAGTTTGGGTGTGCTTGAGGTTATGTCTAGCTTGGATTTAGGTGAGTTATCTCACTATGTTGTATGTATATGTTGTGTGTGTATAAATATAAAGTTAAAGTGACATAACTAATTAAAGTTATAACTTTGGACCCCCTTGCTTTTGAAAGCAATGCCAACTTTATATCATATAACATCACTCTTATTGTCCTCTATAACATGTGGCGTGGCCTTGACTTAACGTTTAAATGGTTGTTTGGATTGTGTGTTGAATTTTGAATGAATATAGAATGGTCCGTATAGCGATAGTCGCTATAAGTGCACTTTGAATCCTTTTATGTTTATACTTGTTTTAGTGATTAATTAGGAATATATTATGATATATTTTTGTTGTTCTCTACACACGATGTATGGGGGCGGCAAGGAACATTTTTGGAATTTTATAGAGATTGTGAAATAAAGTTGTGAAAGTTAGAAGCGAAAAGGTCGCTATGGATGCACTTTGAAAATGCCTTGTGTTCAGCGATTTTTAATGTCAACTTTGAAAGTCATCCTAGGTGCTTCTTTGCATTTTTAATAAGTACTGTAAGTTACTTATTACTGAAAAAATATTAAGGTTTAGATACTGTTTTAATAATTATCTATGAATTTTTATAATAAAGGATTTTATATTATAAAACATGCTTTTTATGGTTTTTAAATAAATTATAAAATAATTATTTTTAAGTAATATTTAAAATAAATTTTTTAAACAATAGTACAAGTATTTTTAAAGTATTGTAGAAAAAATATCGATTTTAGAAAATTAGTTAATAATTTTATTAAAGTATTAAAAAGCTTAAGTAATATAATACTTTTTAAATTGTTTTAAGAATATTACTAGGTATATTAGCTTACAAATAAATTAGTATACATATAAATATATGCATCATTTTATGTAACGACATGGGATTTCGAACCATTCAAATCGACAATCATCCACACATGTTAGACTTGAATTGTTCAAAACAACAGATTGTTAATTTATATTTTGCAGAACTTAGCATATACAGTAAATAAATCAATCAAAGAATCACAGACACGGAGTAATACAACAATAAGCAGCGGAAATAGATGAATAGTAGTTCATGAAGTTACTACAAAACATCAGAGTCTGAAACAAAATATAACAGAAATCCAAATACATAGAAGTCACTAATACAAAAGCAACTGAAAAGTCTGAACATAAACAACTGGAATAACTGAAAGCTGAACAGATAGAGATGGATCTCCAAGCAAAGCTCCAAGCTCCAAAGGTGAGTCTCAAATGCTGTGACACTCAGTCTAACCCGAGCATAAAGAAAAACACAAAACACTCGAGTCAGGATTAACATTCTTATGCCAGTAAATCAACTCAAGTGAAATGCAATATAACTTAAAGGATGTTTGGGATTTCATTCCTCTAAGGATCCGTGAAACTATCTACATACATAGTATAATACGCTACATAGATAATGTCTAAATTAAAGTAAAATATTAAAATAGCATTAAGGCGTTATCCATATCCCCCTTAACACATTTTATATATTCCCATAGTCTATATAGATACTGTAAGCTCCACTAAACCGGTGGTATACTCAGGGAGCACTCCATAGGTACATTACAAAACAAACTCGTAGTGGGCGCGATAAGGCATGTGACAAGGCACGCGAGGCAATGCCTAGGGTAGGATTCTACCGTTTTGCAGAACGGGGCTGGTGGTAACGCATAGTAGCTACTACCGCCCACATCGAGACACACTCCCAAAATCAAAAGTGCACCCAATCAAATCACAAAGTAATATAATGGTATTGAAAAAGCATGCTCAATCGTAGGTGCGACCTCACTTGGCCCAGGTATAGCTTCTGTTTTAGTCACATCAAGCTGACTCGTGGGAGTCAGGGTTGTGTTCATACCTCATATAGACGTTCGCCAAACCATCCTACTTCGTTGTGGATTCTCCACCACGTACACAGTTGTTAAAGTGGTTTTCGGTATTGGCAGAGAGTATGACAATATCCGATCCCTGCCTCTTTAACAACCAAACGCTTATTTCACACCGTGGTCATTTTTATTTCAAAGCAGTTCATACTTCATATCAAAATATCATATTCATTTCAAAATCATATCACTTCCGAAATCAAATTCACTTTTGAAATCATATCACTTTAAATCATATTCATTTTCGAAATCATTATATCAAAGTATTCGCATTTAAATCCATTAAATCATAACAATTCCAACATAAACAGTTTAAATATTGAAAGTAGTTTGTATATTGGAATAATTATACATTAAAAATAGTTTATATTCAAAATAGTTTATAAATTAAAATAGTTTATATATTAAAAAAGTTTATATATTAAAAATAGTTTATATATTAAAAATAGTTTATATATTAGAATTGTTTCTTCCAATTCCACAAATCAATTCAAATCAACTTTAGTTCCAAAATTCAATTTAAATCAATTCTCAGTTTAACAATTTCTAAAAGGTTAAAATTCAATTCAAATTCTTATATCGATTTTAAATCCAGGTTTGAACTACAAATTTAAACCACTTCCAATTTAATAGGTTTCAAAGTTAAATATTCAAACATTCACAATAATTCAATTTGATAAATTCCATCTATTTTCAAAATTCGACTTTAATTTTATTTAAATTTGAAAATATCCACTTAATCATTTTTAATAACATTTAAATAAAATCTCAAATTACGAATTTAAATCAATATTAAATATCAAACTACAAATATATTTAATTCTAGAATATTCGCTTAATCACTTTTTTTAAAAAATTACAAATTTAAATCAAAATTAAATATTCAATTTCAATTTTATTCAAATTTGAAATTATTCATTTAATCACCTTTAAATCAAAATCAAGTTGTTAAGATATACAATCATATCTTCAATCTCAAAATCAATAGGTTCAGAGCAATTCTTATTTAAATTCAATTCTTAAGCAAATTAAATTACAAGTCCACTTTAACTTATCTTTCCAACCTTTATATATTTAAATCATTACAAAAATCTATTTTAAAATATTAATATAAATGGTAAATAAATATTTAAAACATATTATATATATATTCTAGTTAAATTAAATTCTTATTAAATTTATTATATTAATTATTATTAAATTAAATATTATTATTATTAAATCTATTTTGAAATCTTATTTTATATATTTTAAAATAATAAAGTTATAAGTAAAATTTATAATTTACATTCTAAAACTTAACTTATAATTTTAAAATTTCCACAACATATAATTTTTAAAAATCTAAATTTTACACATATTAACATAAAATCTTGATATTATAAAAACCCAATATTTATTTAAAATACATTTATATTTTCAAAATTCTAGAAATCTTTTAAAATAGACCAACGGTGTCCATATATAGTTTTCTATCCTATGGTCAAGTGATACAGATATTTATCATTTCAACCTGAAATAATTTAAATTTACGGGTATATATCATTTCAACCCGCAATAATTTAAATTTACGGGTATATATCATTTCAACCCACAATCCCAAAATTCAATTCAATAAAATCGGTTAGGTCTATCATTTCAACCCATAACGATTTTCCCTAATCTATAATATCGTTCGGGTATGTATCATTTCAACCCATAGGGAATTCCTAACTAACAGGGAACTTGCAGAGTGAGAACAATAGGATAAAAATAAAATATGAAAATAAAATAACATATCAATGATGAGCATATATCATAATTAACAATTTAAATGTAATATATATATACAACAATATTATGGTGTCACATATCAACCATAGGTGAATAATTTAAATAATACCATATCATATTCAACAATTTAATTACTAACAAATTAAATTTTAACAACACATTTCAACCGTCATTTCATGTGAATTAAATTTACTAAATATAAGAATGTTAATCATGAGAGATTGCTCACCTTTCGTGGCTAGAGAAATTTGACAATGAAATGAGTAACGAATCCAGGTATAAATTCCAAAGCATAGCACGATGAACACGAATTCGACGAACAAAGCAAAGCACGACAGACTTGAATTGATGAAACAAAATATATAATTTTTAAAAGTCTAAAATTTACACCATATTTAAAACAAGCTGTTTATATTATATTTTCAAATCAATATTCCATTTACAACACATATATAAATAAAATCTCTATATACATATATTTTTAAAACCAATATCAAAATAAATCATTATAAATATATATTAAAATCAATATTAAAACATATTTACATTAAATCTGTATATATTATATTACAAAATCATTTAAAACACATAAATTTAAAATCAAAACATATATATATATATTATAAAAAATCAAAATATCTATATATATTATATTTTAAAACTCTATATATGTATATATATTAAAATTAAAATATCAATATATATTATATATATTAAAACATTTATGGCGGAGCTGCATCTTGTATAGGTGGAGATCAAGGGTTGGTGTGCTTCGATAGAGGGTTCGAGCTATGGAGTGTGTTTGATGCATGGAGTAGCTGTCAAGGCGGGTTGTAGATGTTGCGGCTGACAAGGAGTAAAGGATATTGGCTGTCGTGTGCTGTTTGGTGACATTGGGTTTTCTGGTGGGCTAAAGCATGAAACATGGGTCAGGGGTCGCGGAGGGTGGCTGCGATGGCCAAGCGGCGGAGGGAGGAGCTGATTTACAAGGAGGAGGCCGCTTGGGTCAGTGGGTGGTTCGAGTGAATAGATGGTTGCGACCAAGCGGAGGAGGTTGGTGACTGTTGCTAGGGGATGCGAAGGCCTGGTGGTGATCGGACGAGGCTGACGTGGAGTGGGGTGAATGGTGAAGACCTTGGCTATTGGTGAAGGTCAGGTCGGAGGGGTAGCAACGGAAGGAATGAGCGTGAATTGTTTTGGAGGGTTTTCCTGCGGCTGAGGGTGCATGAACTGTCAGGTGAGGGGACGCAGGCTATCGTGGCAGTGTCGATCATGGTGAAGTGGTGGAGCTTCGGTTGGCTGTGCATGGTGCAGGTCGAAGGAGAAGAAGCTGTTGATGGTGGAGGTTGACCTGATGGCTGTGCTGTCAGGTGGCATGACAACCTTGGTGGAAGGTATGGGCATTAGGCTGGGTGAGGCAATAAGGCGAATGAGAGGGAGAGGCGGAGGGGAAATTTCTTACGTGGCACAGCCGAGGAGGGACATTTAGGCAAAAATGGAAAGAGTCACGAGAATGGGAAACATCAAATATATGAATACGAACTATAACATATCATATATTTATTTTCTCAAATGAATGAATAGAGGAAGACAGAACGAACTGGCACATAATATTGGAACCAGTGGAAAAATAAAAAGTCAGAAGTTAAATTCCAGAATTTATTAATTGCTAGTGGCTATTAATAGTACCTGATGGGCAAACGAAAGGACAAAGGAAAGCTAAAAGGCTCAAAATACGGAACCTGTACAGCAAATTGTTTTGCCGAATTCGTCGCTTAACGGACACCGAAATGCACAACTGAATATACTGCGGAGATCAGCATGACGAGACGAATAGAATGGTACATAGATATGAGTGATACGATCATCCTATCAAAAGTCGATATTCACTACCAAACTGCTGTTAATTCGCCGAAATAAGATAAACAGGGCTATAACAGTCCAAATTTTGTGAAACGAAATGTGTAACAACCCATATTTTTAATCAATATTTTAAATTACATTTATTTGAAACTTTGATTTTTAAATCATTTAAAATTAAATTTTGGGATTTTCCAATGTAATTTTGGATTTTGTTTATAATTTATTTTCCCAATATAATAAAATAATGATTTTCTGAAAATTTTGATATTCTGGTCAACTTTGGTCAAACTTTGACTTGCAGTTGAAATTTTTAATTTTTAATTTTTAATTTCAAATATTTTTCTTTGAAGCAGAATATAATTCTAATATTTGTCTTGCTTTTCGTTTCGTCAAATTTTGTTTTGTAATTTTTAAATTTGATAAATTACAGCGTTTTACACGCAATTATTTTCTGTAATTTTATTTTCTAATTCCTATGCTCATTTCTCTATTTTATTTTCTATTTTTATTTTGTTTAGACTTCGATTTATTTATTGGATTTTATTTTGATTTTGGTTTTGGAAATTTCAAGAGACTTTGGTTTCTCTTTATATAACTTATGCCTTTTCATTTGCCTAGCTCTTCACTTCCTTAGCCGTTCATTCCTCTAACCCTAGCCGTCACTTCCCTTCTCAAATCACATACAAACTTCTCTTCTCATCTTTTCTCATTTCCATTTCCTGAACAAGAATTTGTAGCAAACATTTTTCTTTCTTCCTCTTTTTCTCTTTTCTTTCTATTTGCTATGCTCGGCCTCACCATCATCCACCCCTTGCCGACCACCACCTCCTCCTCCACCATCACCTGATCGGCCAGCAACCCCTCACCATCTCCCCTTCCATAGCCGTGAACCCTAGATCCAAAACATCACCACCTATGTTAGAAACCTTAGCCGAACTCCTATAATCACCACCATCTTCCTGTTGCCTCGGCCTCCACAACAAAAACTCCACCACCTACTCCTCCTCCAGTCCATGACAGAACCTGACCTGACCCTTGCCACACCCAGACTTGGCCTGACCCCTTGCGTGAACCCATGGCCGAGCCATATTTGCCTAGGCCGAACCCACTTGAATCAATAACCTTCCAAATGCCTTGCCTTTTTGCCTTCCAGGAGTTTTTGTAACGACCCGGTATTTTCAACCATTCGCATCCGCACAAGCCGGACTTGAATTGTTCAAAATATCATATTGTTAATTTAAAATTTGACAAAACTCAGCATATACAATAAATAAATCAATCACAGAATCACAGACATAGAGTAATACAATAATACGCAGCGGAATAAACAAATAGTAGTTCATGAAGCTACTATAATAACATCAGAGTTAGAAGTAAAATACAACAGAATATCTCAAATGCAGTGAAGTCTCCAGTACAACAGATGACCTCTCTAAACAAATCAACTAGAAAAGCTGAAAGTTGAGTCAATAGTTGGATCTCCAAACGAAGCTCCAAACTCCAAAGGTGAGTCTCAAATGATGTATCACTTGGTCTGACCCGAGCGTGAAGTAAAACACAAAACACTCGAGTCAGGATTAACATTCTTATATCAATAAATCCAACTCAAGTGAAATATCAACTGAAATACAATTAACTTAGAGCATGTTTGGAATAACCATCCTCTAAGGATCTGTGGAACTATCTACAAATATACACTATAACACCGTGGTCATTTCAATTTAATTTATACTTCAAAACCCAAATATCATTTCATTTCAAATATATCTATTTTCCAAAATAGTATATATATATATTAAATAATTTATAAAGTAAAGTATTTATAATTTGTCAAGTCTCACAAATCGATTTAAATCAACTCAAATTCAAATGTATTCAACGCTCAATTCATCAATTCAATTCAGTTCTCAATAGACCGTTTAAAATTTCTATATATTTCAAAGCTTTAATATTCAACACTTTCAAAGTTAAATTTAACAGTTTCATATAGCTCTTGATTTAACTTTATTATTATTTAATTAGGGAATATTCACTTAATAAATTCAATATCATTTAACTAGCCTTAAATTACATTTTTACTAAATATTTCCTTAAATTTATTTATGGAAGAAATACTAATTAAATTACTTAAATCAAGCCCAAGTTATAAAACATATCTTAAATCTCAATTTCAATAAGTTTCAAATCGGTTTAATTAAATAAATTTTTTTATTGAATACAATTTTAACTAAATTCAAATTATCTTCCCAACCTTAACTTATTCAAATTATTACCAGAATCTATTTTGAAATATAAATTTAAATACTTAACCATATTATATGTATTAAATCAATATTAATTAAATTAAATGTTATTATTAAATCTATATATATCATTACCATTTATATAATAATTTAAGAATCAACATTTATTAAAACCATATATTTCTTCCCAAATCCATAGAATTTATTTTCAAAATATTTATATATATGGACCAACGGTGTCCGTATATATATCTATCATATGGTTAAGTGATACGGATATTTATCATTTCAATCCGAAATTTAAATATATACGGGTAGATATCATTTCAACCGGTAATCCCAATTTCAATTCAAATGAAAATCGATTGGGTTTATCTTTTCAACCCAAAACGATTTTCGCTTATTCTAAAGTCCATTCAGGTATGTATCATTTCAACCCATAGTGAATTCTATACTAACAGGGAACTTGCAGAGTGGGAACAGATATGATAAAATAATAACAGACAAATATCAATAACAATATAATATAAACAACAGGATATGGTGTCATATCCCACAGGTGAACGGTTACAGATAATAGTATATGTAACAATTATTAAATAGTTAACAGTTCCTAGCAGCATATTTATATTGTCGTTTCAATTGAAA
This sequence comes from Allium fistulosum, assembly GCA_030737815.1. Taxonomy (NCBI): domain Eukaryota; kingdom Viridiplantae; phylum Streptophyta; class Magnoliopsida; order Asparagales; family Amaryllidaceae; genus Allium; species Allium fistulosum. Next base: position 75,935,380 of record CM060904.1, on the reverse strand, counting down.
TCAAATTTAATAAATAAAAGAATGTTAATCGTGAATGATTGCTCCCCTTTCGAGGCTATAGAGGATAGACAATGAAATTGTGTTACGAAATGTAGGCACGACTTCCAAATCGAAGCTAAATGGACACTGTAACGACCCGTAAATTTCAACTGTTTTAATAACGTAATTAGTTGAAATTTTGTGAAATTTTAAACGATAAAATTTTGAAATAAAAATTTAATATTTGGAATACGTCTAGTTAAACATAGCGACTGGTAAATTTTCGTCCGAAAATATGAAAGTTTATTTCGCGCGTAAATTCATTTCAAATTAATCTGTTAAAAAGCGATGAAAATAAAATGTTTCCGAAACCTAAATATTTTAACATAGAAAAATTCTAAACCATCTTCTGAGCAAGATGTCAGTTTGTCGTTTTTCCAAATTCGGACATCTTTGGCTCCGTCGATCTTATTTTTGGAAAATTAGCAGCATTTTCGGTACCAATATCGACTTTTGATCGGATGATCGTACCACTGATATCGGTATATCGTTTTGATCGTCTCGTCGTGTTGATCTCTGCAGTATATTCATTTGTGTGCTTCGGCATTCGGTACACCGTGGAATCTGTAAAACGAATGTCGTAACGGTATCCATTTTGGATCCTTTTGATTTCCTACTGAAATGACCCTCCTATTTCTACTCTAATTCCATAAGGATTTTTTTTTTTTAAGGTAAAGAAGATATATATATATATAGATAGATATATCATCCATTGCAATTATAATTCTCAGGGTCAATATCTTTCTCCAATAAACCAAATATATCCAGGATCACAATAATCAACCAATATAAATATATCAGTACATTCACAAAGATAAGCACATACATGTGAGGATGTATATGCCTCTCTTGTTTGAATCAGAGTTCTGGAAAAACAAGAGGATATTGGATTGCTGATTTTTTTTTTTTGACCAAACAATCCACTGGAAACATAGACTTTAGTCTGTTTATCCTAACTAAGAAGTGATCAAGTAATAATCAGTAGTAAACAAGCTTTTAATATAGATGATCATGTTAAAGTCTTGATAGTATCAAATTCAGTATAAAAGAAAGTGGATCCTAAGTGAACACAAGCAACATCTAGGCGTAATGGAAACGCGCCTAACTTATACACAAGAGATCACGAGTTCGAGTACTAAGCTGGTTGGTTCAAACACAATTTTTGTTTTTTTTTTCTTTTTCATCTTTCTCCTGTACAGTTTGGAACCTGTTATCTACCTATATCTGCACACATATACTTTATTTTTGCCTATATTCTATCATACCAAAACAATAATTCTTGCTTAATTATTTTGAAACTCATTTCTACAACCTGGAAGACTTCATGATTGATGTAAATTTAAGGGTCTGTTGCTTGGGTTTTGTAAATGATAAGAGTGTTTATCTTTATCCAGGTTTGAATTTCTTCTCACAAAATCTGTCTGGAATTAAGAATGCATTTGGTTAGAATCTGAGTGAAATTCAGATTCTTATCACAAATACAAAGGAAAAGGTGAGGCAATATTTGCACTAAACATGATTATATGCATATATATCTGCAACTATATGGGTTTGGCTTACAATTCCCTTATTACAAATCCTTTCTTTTAAAAATTAGGACATGAGACATTTGTATGAAACAAGCTTAATTATGGGAACTTTGCAGCCATATAAAACATTCAACCTATGCCTATTTTCTTTTGTATACATATGCCATAGTAGAAAATAAAACCATTTAATCTTTCTGAAAATCAACTATCCAGATTTTCTCAAAACTCAAGTCCTTTCCAAAGACTCAAGATTGACTAATACATTTATAAAATGTAATCATTAGATTTTAACATGGTGTTCTTGCTAAATCCACTTACAAGATTTGATTAAATTAAACATAACAGATATTTAACTTGGTTCATAGATTCCAGATACAAGTCAATCCCTTAATAAAATACCTAACAAAATATCCATCCAATATTCAACACTTAATACAAGTAGCAATTTAAATTGTCAATACATGCAGATTTCAACATTTAGGCTCTTATCTAACTAAGTTTAGCATGCTATATCTTCTTCTCAAAGCTTTGCTCCTACTCCTACTTAGTTGCTGCAATCCCTAAAAAGCATTTGAAACTGCCTCATTTTAAATGAGACACCCCAGATGCCATTAGCACACTAGGGTCAGACACATGTCTGGTATGAGAAAGCTCACAAAAATCAATAGTTAATTAGGTTAAAGTCAAGTTAAGTACATATACAGATAGTTCAGCCCTTTGGAATCAGGCAAATACTTGTGTGCATGCTCTGTGTCATTGTGCATGTGCACACTTTAATTTTCTTTCCAGAGACTACATATATAAACATAGCACATACATTCAAGCATACAATTCAATCATAGTCAACCAATCATTCATACCAAACAGGAAAATAACCAATATGAGTTAAATCGTTTATTCAATTCTCATATTTCAAATCTGGGAAAAACTCTAGTTTCCTCATCATCTCAAGTATTATTCCCTGGGTATATTTATCTATCCTTGGTCTCACCTGCAATATTTATGAATCAATGGACACACTGTAATGAACTAATTCACTCCATTACACAAAGATCTCAGGACTTAAACAAGCCATGTGTCAACTTGTGTTACTCAAGCACACAAGTCATTCCTGCAGTGTTCTTGACCCCACTTTCCTAATCAGGTTTAAGTTAATACTAACTCTTTTGATTTTTCATGACAAAACCATTCAGTGATTCATTTCATTAGCTAAAAACATCCATAACATGGCATCTCATATTATTCATAACCATACAGAGGCAAACAAGGTTCTGTATATACATATATCTATCCTGGTATTTAAAAGGAGTTTAGGCAACTAGCATTGGCTTATGGTTTCTGAGAGAGTTTTTTTTTTCTTTTGCAACATTTGTGCTTGAGTTAAACTCAGGATGACCTGGTTTCACTGAATCACAAAATTTTGTTTGCTATGCATTTTATTGAATCAGGAGCATCAGCACATAGGCAACCCTATTGCACCCCTAATTCCTTTCTATTTCAAGCCTCAGCATTTATACATGAGTATATTGCAGCTCATCATTATTTACATCTTTCTGGGTTGAGCCAAAACCAATACTACTTGCCTATTCTCAACATTTTATTTTCTGGGTATTTGTTTATATCCCTAAACATTAACATATCAGAGATCTGAGTGTATAAAACAGATATGTATACTAACAACGCATAAAACTTTGTTATAATAAAACAAGCAATCAACCAAAGAGAATCAAAACATTTTCAGATTTTAAATCCACAGATAAGCATTCATATATGAAAATACTCTTTTAAGAAAAATACTTATAACTGGCTGCCTACATTAGGACTTATTGCCTTAGGTTTTTGAGTGAGTTTTCTCACCTAGCTCTCTTCTTTGTTTCCTTAATTAATTGATGAGCTTCAGCCCTCTGCCTCAAGCTCTCTTCCTTCCCTTGTCTTATGATTTCTGTGGTGTTGTTTTTCTTTTTTTTTCAAAATTCTTTTCTGAGGAGGAGAGGAGGCTGCTGCATATACATGTATATATATACAGGGTCTCTCTCTTAGGGTTTTGGGTATTGGCTAAGTCCATTTTTGCCCACCAGAAAAAATCATGTTATCTGCATTTTTTAAACCCAAAGTTTTACCCTTCCCGGCTTAATTTGGGTGAAGAGAAAAGTGGTTACACATTTTTTTTCAGAAATTTGCTTTTCAGAAAATACTTTTCCCCTTGTCTACAATCATGCTAAAAATGTGACTTGATTTTGTTATTTATTAAATACTCTTTTCTAATTCTGCCTATACCAAGCACTTCCCTGTTTTATCTTATTTTTTTCTATTTTTAGTTTTCATGCAAATGGTATGTACTTCCTTCATTTATTTATAAGAGGATTATTCCTTTTTATATCTTCATTCTTTTTATTTCTGCTTATATTAAAATAGGTCTGCATATTTTATTTCACTAGTTTAAACTCTAGTATTTTATTAACACATATATATATTTATAAGTCTTACTGAAATAATTAGTACACCCTCCTATATATTCATACATCATTCTATACTGACACACACATGCACATGTACACTCAAAAATATTCAGTAACATTCATATATACATTTACTCATGTATACTACTTTTAAGAATTTAATCTACATATATATATATATATATATATATATATATATATATTTCCATACACATCAATATGTATGTATTCTTGGAGTTCAGGGTTTTAGCTTATATTCATGTGCATTTCCTGTGCACACATGTACACACACTGATACACTATCAAGCTATATCAATTCCTCCTTCAAAATTTATTTAAAATTTATTTTAAATTTATTTATATTTTCCAGAATAAATTCCTAAAATCTTGGGTCATTACATACACCCCTCCTTTTAGAAATTGTGTCCCAAAATTTTCCTAAGCTTAAAATAAATTTTAAACTTAATTCAGAGAACAAGTACATTCTCTACCAAACAGATTCTTAGTTCTATACTAACTAAAATATATTCATCCAAAATAAAGAAAACAATCAAAAATCAGAATTACCTTAATCTGAAAATAGCTTAGGATAATTCATCCTAACTTTGTCTTCTAATTCCCATGTGCAATCACTAGGATCAAGACTCCACTGTACCTTCACAAGTTTCAGAGATTTATTCCTCAACTTCTTCACATCTTTTGCTAAAATTCCCACTGGATCCTTTTCATAAATCAAATTAGGATTTATCTGTACTTGGGTTGGGGTTTCAAGAATTTCTGCCTTGTCATGGACCCATCTTCTCAATTGTGATACATGAAAAACATCATGTATACCTTGCATGTTTTCTGGTAACTCCAACTTATATGCCAAGGGACCAATTCTCTCCAGAATTTTGTATGGTCCAATATATCTTGGGGTTAATTTGCCTTGTTTTCCAAACCTCAGCACATTTCTCATGGGTGAGATTTTGATGAAAACAAAATTTCCCACCTCATATTCTACCTGCCTCCTTCTCATGTCTGCAAATTTCTTTTGCCTATCTTGAGCTGCTGTCATTCTTCTTCTTACCAACTCAATTTTCTCCTTGGTTTCTTGTATGTACTCAGGTCCTAAAATAGACCTTTCTCCTGCTTCTACCCAGCAAACAGGTGAAAAACAGGGTTTACCATATAAGGCTTCAAATGGAGCCATTCCTATGGTGCTTTGGTAGCTGTTATTGTATGTAAATTCAACTAGATGAAGATAATCTTCCCAGTTGCCCCCAAAATCCAGTATACATGCCCTCAACATGTCCTCCAAAACTTTGTTTACCACCTCAGTCTGCCCATCTGATTGAGGATGGTAGGCAGTACTTAAACATAGTTCACTTCCCATTGCTTCTTGAAAGCTTCTCCAGAATTTTGAAGTGAAGATGGTATCCCTATCACTCACAATGGTTTTGGGAATGCCATGTAACTTTACCACTTCTTTTATAAAAATTTGAGCTAGTTTTGGTGCTGTTCTTTCTGACTTGACTGGGATGAAGTGTGCTACCTTGGTTAGCCTATCAACTATCACCCATATACTTGTATTGCCTCTCTTAGATCTAGGCAGTCCATCTATGAAGTCCATAGATATGTCTTCCCACTTCCACTGTGGTACACTAAGAGGTTGCATCAACCCTGATGGTCTTTGAGTTTCAGCCTTGACTTGTTGGCAAGTCATACATTTGGCAATGTACTTAGCTATATCAGATTTCATCCCCTTCCACCAGAAGTCTCTTTTCAAATTTTGATACATTTTTGTGTTACCTGGGTGAATGGAGTATTTACTTCTGTGATATTCATTCAATATCTCCTTCTTCAATTCTATGTCCTCTGGTACACACATCCTATCCTGGTATCTCACATAACCATCTTTATCAATGTGGTGATTCATTACTTCCTCCCCTCTTGAGAGGAGCATTCTCTTCTCTAATAAGTGAGCATCTTGTTCTTGCATTTTTCCTACCTTCAGAATTAAATCTGGTTGAAGTGTCATTAAGCTTAACTTCCCTTTATCTTCTTGTGCACCATGCATCTGCTCATTAATGTGCACACAACTATTCTCCCCAATCTCTAACTCAGTTAGCAAAAATTAGTTTTTAAATTCTTCTATCATCATCAAGGCCAATTTAGCATGCTGTCTACTTAGAGCATCTGCAACTTTGTTTGCTTTCCCTGGTGTATAAAGTATGTCAAAGTCATAGGCAGCTAAGAACTCCACCCATCTATGTTGCCTCATGTTCAAATCTTTTTGTGAAAACAAATATTTTAGAGACTTGTGGTCTGTGTAAAGTTCAAACTTAGTGCCTAACAAATAATGTCTCCAAAGTTTTAAAGCATATATCACAGCTGCTAATTCGAGATCATGTGTGGCATACCTTACTTCATGGGGTTTAAGTTGTCTGGATGCATATGCAATGACTTGGCCTTGTTGCATCAACACTGCACCCAAGCCAAATCCACTAGCATCAGTGTATACCACTAATTCTTCATTTCCATGTGGTACCTTTAGAATTGGAGCATTCACCAATGCCTCCTTCAACTGTTCAAAAGACTTTTCACATTTTTCTGACCAAACAAAAGCTTGGTTCTTCCTGGTTAGGTTAGTGAGTGGTGTAGAAATTTTTGAAAAATCTTTTATAAACCTCCTATAATACCCTGCCATTCCCATAAATGACCTCACTTCACTCACAGTGCTTGGCCTCTTCCATGCTTGAATAGCCACTACTTTGTTGGGGTTCACAGAAATTCCTTTGGCAGATATAACATGGCCAAGAAAATGTACTTCCTCCTTCCAAAATACACATTTTGAAAATTTTGCCTTTAAATCATTTTCCCTTAATCTAGACAAAACCAGGTGCAAATGATGCTTATGTTCTTCCACTGTCTTGGAATAAATCAAAATGTCATCTATAAAAATAAGCACAAACTTGTCTAAACAATCTCTAAAGGTTCTGTTCATTAAATCTACAAAGTAAGAGGGTGCATTGGTCAAGCCAAATGGCATAACCAAAAATTCATACAACCCATACCTAGTGTTAAAGGCAGTGTACTTGATGCTTGATTCTTCCACCTTCATTTGATGAAAACCGGATGCTAAGTCTAGTCTAGAAAATACTTTTGCCCCTGCTAATTGATCAAAAAGATCATCTATTCTTGGCAATGGGTATTTATTTTTAATAGTTACCTTGTTTAATTCTCTATAATCTATGCAGAGTCTTAAGGAGCCATCTTGCTTCTTAACAAATACCACTGGTGCTCCCCAGCAAGAATTACTTGGTCTTATAAAACCCTTTTCTTCCAATTCTTCTAACTGTTTCTTTAGTTCTTTTAGTTCATTTGGCCCCATTCTAGTTGGCTTTTTAATCACTGGGCTTGCTCCTGGAACTAGATTGATCTGGAATTCTACTGGTCTATGGTGTGGAATACCCTTGACCTCACCAAACACATCCAAATATTCATTGACTATGGGAATTTCTTCAATGGTTAATTCACTGAAATCTTTTTCTGAGTCAATTAAATGATATAGTTCTCTTTCCTTAGCTACCTCACATAAAACTGTGATTCTCTGGCCTCTAGAATTTTGCAATGATATGGTGGATGAGTCTAAATTAATTATGGCTTTAAATTGCCTTAACCAGTCTACCCCCAATATAACACCTATATTTGGGTAATTCAAAACATATAAATTGGAAATAAAAATATTTCCTCCTATGTTTAATTCCACATCCACACAAATCATATTTAAAACACTAGAACTCCCCAATGGACTGTGTATATGCAATGGGGTTTCAACCAATATGCAATTCAGTTTTAGCATTTTAACCCATTTATAAGAAATTAAAGAGTGAGTTGCCCCAGTATCATATACTACTGTTATGGGTATGGTACAAATAAGTAATGTACCTTCCACTTGGCTATGGTTTACAGTGTTACTCTCCACTGTGGCTTTGCCTTTTCCTTCCAAATTTGCCAATTTGCCTTGCTGTTTATACTCAGGACAATTCCTCTTCATATGCCCCTCTTTCCCACATAGGTAGCATTTGAAAGCTCCTCCTTTCAATTCTGGACATCTTGGTTTGATATGCCCTTCCTTTCCACACTGATGGCACACAATTTTCTTCTTGTCTTCCTTAGCTTTGACATCTCCAGTGCTTTTGTTACTAGCCTCTTCTTTCTTCTTATCATAAGGGTGATATCTCCCCTTACCTTTCTTGTTATTATTGCTCTTAAAATTTCTGAACTTCTCCCTTTCCTTGTCATGCTGCTCTAATCTCAAAGCTAAGTCTATCACATGGTCAAAAGTCTTGTCTGCATAGGGTAACATGGCTCTGCTAAGTCCTGGGTTCAGACCTTTTATGTACCTGTCATTTTTAGATGCCTCATCTGCCACAAGCATTGCTCCATATGTGGAAAGTCCCTCAAACTTTTGAGTGTATTCTGTGACAGTCATGGTTCCTTGTCTAAGTCTAATGAATTCTTCTAGCAAGGTAGTCTTTGCTGATGCTGGTACAAACCTTGCTTCCAACATCTCTTTGAATTGATTCCAAGTGATTTCATTCTCATTCCTTCCTGCAATGATTACTTCCCACCAGCCTAAAGCTACTCCTTTTAGCTGTCTTGAAGCCACTTGCCTCTTTCTTTGATCATCAAGTTGCATGTCATTGAAAATTCTTTCCAATGTTCTCAACCATGTTTGAATTTCCATGATACTCTCTGTCCCTTCAAAGCTTTTGCCTCCTAAATGAGTATATGTCTTAAGTAATTTTGAGAGTTCTTCATAGGGATTTTCTTGCCTATGTCCTGCCCCATCCCTAAATGCTCTCACCAAGTCTTGCAGATTGACCATTGGTGGTGCATGGGAAGATCCTGCTCCCTGATTTGGTGGTCTTCCTACCATAGTTTGCTAATAATAATTCACATAGCTGGTTAGTCTGATTGGTAATTTGGTTGTTTCAGTGGGTTTTTTTTTTCACACTGAACACATTGTTATATATATATTTAGTTCCTTTAATTTTATTTCTATCTAAGAACTTGATCCTTACTTCTACTATGTTAAATAACATAGCTCTGATACCAACTGAAATGACCCTCCTATTTCTACTCTAATTCCATAAGGATTTTTTTTTTTTATTTTTTTTTAAGGTAAAGAAGATATATATATATATAGATAGATATATCATCCATTGCAATTATAATTCTCAGGGTCAATATCTTTCTCCAATAAACCAAATATATCCAGGATCACAATAATCAACCAATATGAATATATCAGTAAATTCACAAAGATAAGCACATACATGTGAGGATGTATATGCCTCTCTTGTTTGAATCAGAGTTCTGGAAAAACAAGAGGATATTGGATTGCTGATTTTTTTTTTGACCAAACAATCCACTGGAAACATAGACTTTAGTCTGTTTATCCTAACTAAGAAGTGATCAAGTAATAATCAGTAGTAAACAAGCTTTTTATATAGATGATCATGTTAAAGTCTTGATAGTATCAAATTCAGTATAAAAGAAAGTGGATCCTAAGTGAACACAAGCAACATCTAGGCGTAATGGAAACACGCCTAACTTATACACAAGAGATCACGAGTTCGAGTACTAAGCTGGTTGGTTCAAACACAATTTTTGTTTTTTTTTCTTTTTCATCTTTCTCCTGTACAGTTTGGAACCTGTTATCTACCTATATCTGCACACATATACTTTATTTTTGCCTATATTCTATCATACCAAAACAATAATTCTTGCTTAATTATTTTGAAACTCATTTCTACAACCTGGAAGACTTCATGATTGATGTAAATTTAAGGGTCTGTTGCTTGGGTTTTGTAAATGATAAGAGTGTTTATCTTTATCCAGGTTTGAATTTCTTCTCACAAAATCTGTCTGGAATTAAGAATGCATTTGGTTAGAATCTGAGTGAAATTCAGATTCTTATCACAAATACAAAGGAAAAGGTGAGGCAATATTTGCACTAAACATGATTATATGCATATATATCTGCAACTATATGGGTCTGGCTTACAATTCCCTTATTACAAATCCTTTCTTTTAAAAATTAGGACATGAGACATTTGTATGAAACAAGCTTAATTATGGGAACTTTGCAGCCATATAAAACATTCAACCTATGCCTATTTTCTTTTGTATACATATGCCATAGTAGAAAATAAAACCATTTAATCTTTCTGAAAATCAACTATCCAGATTTTCTCAAAACTCAAGTCCTTTCCAAAGACTCAAGATTGACTAATACATTTATAAAATGTAATCATTAGATTTTAACATGGTGTTCTTGCTAAATCCACTTACAAGATTTGATTAAATTAAACATAACAGATATTTAACTTGGTTCATAGATTCCAGATACAAGTCAATCCCTTAATAAAATACCTAACAAAATATCCATCCAATATTCAACACTTAATACAAGTAGCAATTTAAATTGTCAATACATGCAGATTTCAACATTTAGGCTCTTATCTAACTAAGTTTAGCATGCTATATCTTCTTCTCAAAGCTTTGCTCCTACTCCTACTTAGTTGCTGCAATCCCTGAAAAAGCATTTGAAACTGCCTCATTTTAAATGAGACACCCCAGATGCCATTAGCACACTAGGGTCAGACACATGTCTGGTATGAGAAAGCTCACAAAAATCAATAGTTAATTAGGTTAAAGTCAAGTTAAGTACATATACAGATAGTTCAGCCCTTTGGAATCAGGCAAATACTTGTGTGCATGCTCTGTGTCATTGTGCATGTGCACACTTTAATTTTCTTTCCAGAGACTACATATATAAACATAGCACATACATTCAAGCATACAATTCAATCATAGTCAACCAATCATTCATACCAAACAGGAAAATAACCAATATGAGTTAAATCGTTTATTCAATTCTCATATTTCAAATCTGGGAAAAACTCTAGTTTCCTCATCATCTCAAGTATTATTCCCTGGGTATATTTATCTATCCTTGGTCTCACCTGCAATATTTATGAATCAATGGACACACTGTAATGAACTAATTCACTCCATTACACAAAGATCTCAGGACTTAAACAAGCCATGTGTCAACTTGTGTTACTCAAGCACACAAGTCATTCCTGTAGTGTTCTTGACCCCACTTTCCTAATCAGGTTTAAGTTAATACTAACTCTTTTGATTTTTCATGACAAAACCATTCAGTGATTCATTTCATTAGCTAAAAACATCCATAACATGGCATCTCATATTATTCATAACCATACAGAGGCAAACAAGGTTCTGTATATACATATATCTATCCTGGTATTTAAAAGGAGTTTAGGCAACTAGCATTGGCTTATGGTTTCTGAGAGAGTTTTTTTTCTTTTGCAACATTTGTGCTTGAGTTAAACTCAGGATGACCTGGTTTCACTGAATCACAAAATTTTGTTTGCTATGCATTTTATTGAATCAGGAGCATCAGCACATAGGCAACCCTATTGCACCCCTAATTCCTTTCTATTTCAAGCCTCAGCACTTATACATGAGTATATTGCAGCTCATCATTATTTACATCTTTCTGGGTTGAGCCAAAACCAATACTACTTGCCTATTCTCAACATTTTATTTTCTGGGTATTTGTTTATATCCCTAAACATTAACATATCAGAGATCTGAGTGTATAAAACAGATATGTATACTAACAAAGCATAAAACTTTGTTATAATAAAACAAGCAATCAACCAAAGAGAATCAAAACATTTTCAGATTTTAAATCCACAGATAAGCATTCATATATGAAAATACTCTTTTAAGAAAAATACTTATAACTGGCTGCCTACATTAGGACTTATTGCCTTAGGTTTTTGAGTGAGTTTTCTCACCTAGCTCTCTTCTTTGTTTCCTTAATTAATTGATGAGCTTCAGCCCTCTGCCTCAAGCTCTCTTCCTTCCCTTGTCTTATGATTTCTGTGGTGTTGTTTTTTTTTTTTTTCAAAATTATTTTCTGAGGAGGAGAGGAGGCTGCTGCATATACATGTATATATATACAGGGTCTCTCTCTTAGGGTTTTGGGTATTGGCTAAGTCCATTTTTGCCCACCAGAAAAAATCATGTTATCTGCATTTTTTAAACCCAAAGTTTTACCCTTCCCGGCTTAATTTGGGTGAAGAGAAAAGTGGTTACACATTTTTTTTCAGAAATTTGCTTTTCAGAAAATACTTTTCCCCTTGTCTACAATCATGCTAAAAATGTGACTTGATTTTGTTATTTATTAAATACTCTTTTCTAATTCTGCCTATACCAAGCACTTCCCTGTTTTATCTTATTTTTTTCTATTTTTAGTTTTCATGCAAATGGTATGTACTTCCTTCATTTATTTATAAGAGGATTATTCCTTTTTATATCTTCATTCTTTTTATTTCTGCTTATATTAAAATAGGTCTGCATATTTTATTTCACTAGTTTAAACTCTAGTATTTTATTAACACATATATATATTTATAAGTCTTACTGAAATAATTAGTACACCCTCCTATATATTCATACATCATTCTATACTGATACACACATGCACATGTACACTCAAAAATATTCAGTAACATTCATATATACATTTACTCATGTATACTACTTTTAAGAATTTAATCTACATATATATATATATATATATTTCCATACACATCAATATGTATGTATTCTTGGAGTTCAGGGTTTTAGCTTATATTCATGTGCATTTCCTGTGCACACATGTACACACACTGATACACTATCAAGCTATATCAATTCCTCCTTCAAAATTTATTTAAAAATTATTTTAAATTTATTTATATTTTCCAGAATAAATTCCTAAAATCTTGGGTCATTACACCTATCCTTTCATTTATGTACCGTGTAAACAAATGGACACCTACCTTTTAATATTTCTAGAATTTAATATTCGACTTTCCTTATTCCTATTGTTGAAATATTTATTTATAACGTCCCTTCATTCTCTGTTTTCAGCTTTTCACTATCCCTGACTTTTAAACGTATAAACTTCATCCTTTCCTATTCTCTTTTCTCATCTTTTCTGTTATGTGCACGACATAGAAAAAAAAAGAAAACAGAGAATCTTGAAATAGCAATACCACTTCTCATCTCCACCTTTTGAAGCCGACCGCCCTTCTCTTTCCTTCCCCTCCTCCGTCGACAACACATCACCGGCACCGCCTGACCTTCGCCATCGCTGACTCATAGCCACTGTCAACCGCCTTCGAGCCTATCCACCACCCTCTACGCTGCGGCACTCACATCTGTCCCTGACCACAGTCTTGCCCACTCCGGCGACCTAGACTCGCCTTCTAGACCAGTGCAGCAGTTGCTTCCGGTCAGTCGTTCGTCTCCACCTTCTCATCCCATACGTGCTGCATTTGATTAGATGCTGTGCATTTTCCATTCTAAAAAAAGGTATTTTATATATATTTATGTTTTATGTCATATATTAGTTTATGCATGTTTGGTTATACGTATATTATTTACATTCGTTTATTTATAAAGTTTATAATATTACATTTATACGTATTATATATATAATAGCCTACCTATGTTCATTTGATTTTGATATAAAAGTTATGTAACAGTAATATATTATAAAGTAGGTTTGCATATAAAGTTTATTTAATAAAGTGTATTCTAGTGCTACGTGTATGTTATAAGTTATAATACTTTAGTTTATGCATGTTCATATTTTGAAATTCTACAGTAAGGTATATATATTTTTATATGTTAAGGTATATAGTATATATGTTTCTGGTATATATATATATGTTCACGGTTTATATTATATAAGAGAAATTATATAAAGAAGTTATATCTATTATATAGGGATAATTGGGTTTATTGTAGGGCACGTGTACAAGATTGTATGAGTCGTGGAGTTACAGTACTGTGTTTTTTTGAAGTATGTTGGTTGCAGAAGTTAAGGTCTAAAGGCTATAAGAGGCAGCACTCTTACTCTAATATAGGAAATATATGTTATGCTGCATAAGGTCAGTGAGTATATCTTGGTATATATTTATGTCTTATATATGTTTGCATATATACGTGTTAGTTATATAGGTTAATGTATGTAAGTATATATATTTTGGAATATCTTTAAAATACGCTTACGTGTTGTTTTGTAATTTTTAAAATATATAGGTATTTCGACTTTTTTTTTGGGTTTTAAAGCCAATGTTGATTTTATTTATATATATGTATTTTGATTTTAGAGATATAGATTTTGAATTTTCATGTGTATACGTTTTTAAAATTTATATTGATTGTCAAGTATATGTAGATTTTGCTTAAAAACGTGCCTTAATGTAAATATTTGTTTAAAGGAAAGTAATAAAATAATAATAATATAATTTACTCTTCACTTCTATTAATACTAAGATGGTTCTGATTCGTTTTATCAATTTCTTGTTATCAGCTTTGATCCTCGAATTCATGCAAATCTAGCTTTGTTTTGGAAGTCGTGCTTGCATTTTGTAACTCAACTTCATTGTCTATCCTCTCTAGCCTCGAAAGGTGAGCAATCACTCACGATTAACGTTCTTTTATTTATTAAATTTGATTTCAATTGAAACGACAATTGAAATATGCTGCTGTTAGATATTTACACTGTTATTACCTGTATCAGTTCACCTGTGACATCTGACACCAATATATGTTATATATGCAATGATAATCCAGTTTAATTGTTAAATGACTGATTGTTTGATGTTTACAATTGGACGTTAAAATTGTAATGTATAAAGTGATAAATATTATGCAAGTAAATTTGACGTAGGATAATTAAAAATTTGAATTGACATATATGTTGAATTTGATTAGTTGAATATGACCCCTTTTATTTGTTAATTTAATTGACATGTAAAATAGTGATAATTACACTTTGAACCATTGAACGTATAGTGGATTAATTGTTGTAGTGTAAAAATTGAAATTGAATGACAAGTGAAAACCATAATGTAATAATCTTTAATCTACATGAAATGATAGTGTAGATTCTAGAAATAATTATATTAATTCGTACAAATAACAATGCGAATTAATACGGTTATTTCAGGATTATTTGAATTGATTATTGGATTGATATTGATTGTTGTTATTGCTTGGTTATTTACTTTGACACCATCCCAGTTATCACACTGCAAGTTCCCTTCGCTATGTTTTGATTTTGAATTGAATTGGAATCGGGTTGAAATGATAAATACCCAAATTGAACTTTGACCTAGGATAGAGAATTAAAATAAACCCGATTGGTCAATAATTTGATTTAAAAATAAACGAAGATTTTATTTGAATAAATAATATGGTTTTGAAATAAAGTTGAAATTTGAATTTTTATGAAAGAAAATGTTAATATTTAATAATCTGAAACAAAATATTAACAATGTAATTAATGAAAGAATGTTGTTTAATTTGAGAAATGATTGAATTAAGTTTGAAATTATAATTAAGTTTGAAATTATTAAAGTTTGAAATGATTTAATAATTAAGTTTGAAATTATAATTAAGTTTGAAATTATTAAACTTTGAAATTATTTAATAATTAAGTTTTGAATTATTTAATAATTAAATAACATTGAATTATTTAATGATTAAATTGAATTGAATTCTTTAATAAGTAAAATTGGACTTTTGAATAAGTGAATTTACTTCGTAAATAATTGAAATTGATTTTTCTTTATTAATTAAGTTTTGGAAAATTATTAAGTAAGTAAATAAGTGAAATTGAATTTGTAACGACCCGCCATTTTGGACCATTCGCATCCATTATAAGTGTATAGGTAGACACTCATGCCGGAGTTGAATTGCTCAAAATACCGCGTTGTTAATTTAAATTTGGCAAAACTGAACATATACAGCAAATAAAATAATCACAGATCACAGACACAGAGTAATAAGTGCAGCGGAAATAAAAGAGATAGTAGTTCATGAAGCTACTATATGAATATATAAAATACATCAGAGTTTACAACAGAAGAGAAATATGATATATCAGAGTTAAACCAGATACAACGGAAGAGTAACACGATACATCAGATACAAATCAGGATGCATCACTGGAATCATCGAATACTGAAAGCAGATTAGATGGCTGTATCTTCAAGCAAAGCTCCAACTCCAAAGGTGAGTCTCGAATACTGGTACACTCAGTCTGACCCGAGCATAAAGCAAAAACACAAGACACTCGAGTCAGGATTAACATTCTTATATTAATAAATCCAACTCAAGTGAAATAGCAATTGAAATACAAGTAACTCAAAGGATGTTTGGAATAACCATCCTTTAAGGATCCGTTAAACTATCTACTAGGTAGTAATATACGCTAAGTAGATAATGTCTATCAGTAATAATAAAGATATCAAAATAGCGTTAAGTCATGGCCCATTCCACCCTTAACACATTTTTATTCCCAAAAGCATATACAAGACCGTAGTTTCCCCAAAACCGGAAGTCACCAGAGGGCAATCCATATACTAAAGGTACAAATCAAAATCGTAGTGGTCGCGCATAAATGGAATACAAGTATGACAAGGCACATGAGGCTATACCCAAGGTAGTGATACTACCGTTCGCCTGATCCGGACTGGTGAGAACGCAACGCCGCAGCGCCCGCAACACCGTGAAACAACACTCCCAAAATCAAGGGTGCACCAATCGACAACAAGTATAAGTAGTTCGAAGAAGTGTGTCCACTTGAGGTATCAATCCTCCATTGGCCCGGCACAGCTCCTGTTTTAGTCATTTCCAATTTGACACAAGTGTCAAGGCTATCCATTATCGTTCTCTTTCTTCAGTCAACACGTACATCATTCCAACCACTTCATTCTGGATCATCACTCCGCGTATAGTTATTAAAGTGGTTTTCGGTTTAGATAGAGAGTATATCCATAACCGAATTCCGGTCTCTTTAATAACTTCCGTAATTATTTCACCGATTGGTCGTTTATATATTTCAAAAGCCAAATCAATTTCAATTTCAATTTCAATTCGTAAACCAACATTTCATTTGTCTATCAAAACAGTTTCCATACTTTACATTTCAAAACTTCCAAATTACCGTTTCAAAATCTTATAATTCAATTTCAATCTTATATTGAAAACAATTCAAATATTGATTCAAGTTCGTACAAAAGTTTCATCTCGAAATCATTAGAATCAATTTAGTTTTACATTCCAATCAATTTACATTCATTTATCGATTTCATTCAATATCCATTAAGTAAATTTGCCATTCAAAACAATTTCTATTAAATTTCCAGTTCATTAAATCCATTATTTAAATTCAACTTCATTACATCAAACTTATCGATTTAATTAAATTATATTCATCAAACCAAATTCTTTAAATTTCAAGTCTTACATTAATTTCAGTAAATCACATTTTATTTCTTGTTAAAGAAATTCCACTTCACTTATTTACTTAGTTAAATAAATTTCCAAAACTTAATTAATTAAGAAACTCAATTTCAATTATTTACGAAGTAAATTCACTTATTCAAAAGTTCAATTTTCTTAATTAAAAATCCAATTCAATTTAATCATTAAATAATTCAATCTTATTTAATTATTAAATAATTCAAAACTTAATTATTAAATAATTTCAAAGTTTAATAATTTCAAACTTAATTATGATTTCAAACTTAATTATTAAATCATTTCAACTTAATTCAATCCTTTCTCAAATTAAACATCGTTCTTCCATCAATTTCATTTTTAATATTTTGTTTCAGATTTTTAAATATTAACATTTTCCTTTCATTAAAATTCGAATTTCAACTTCATTTCAAAACCATATTATTTATTCAAATAAAATCTTCGTTTTATTTTCAAATCAAATTGTTGACCAATCGGGTTTTTATTTAATTCTCTATCCTAGGTCAAAGTTAAATTTGGGTATTTATCATTTCAACCCGATTCCAATTCAATTCAAAAATCAAAGCATAACAAAGGGAACTTGCAGTGTAATAACTGGGGTGGTGTCAAAGTAAATAAACAAGCAATAACAATGAACAATAACAATCCAATAATCAATTCAAATAATCCCGAAATAACTGTATTAATTCGCATTGTTATTTGTACGAATTTATATAATTATTCCTAGAATCTACACTATCATTTCATGTAGATTAAAGATTATTACACTAATTATTCATACGGTTCTTCACTTGTCATTCAATTACAATTCCATACATCATCAATTTAACAACATACATTCAGTGGTTCAAAATGTAATTAAACAAATCCTACGTGTCAATAAATTTAACAGTTAAAGGGATCATATTATACAAATGTCAGTTAATCAAATTTAACATTTAACTATCCTATATCAAGTTCAATTGCATACTATTTATCATTTTAACATTAACAATTTAACGTCCAATATAAACATCAACAATCAATCAATTATCAGCCAAACTGTATTATCATCGCATAAATAATTAACAGATAATGGTGTCAGATGTCACAGATGAACTGATACAGGTAATAGCATATATAACAGTGTCATTAGCTAATAGCAGCATATTTCAATTGTCGTTTCAATTGAAATCAAATCTAATAAATAAAAGAACGTTAATCGTGAGTGAGTGCTCACCTTTCGAGGCTAGAGAATAGGCAATGAAATCAAGTTACGAAATCCAGGCACGAATTCCAAAACAAAGCTAGACGGACATGATTCGGTGAAGGAAATAGACACGACGGACAAAGCTGATAATAAGAAATAGACGAAATCAAATCAAAATTGGATCGATGAAGATAAATGATGTAAGCGAACTTATATATATATCATATTCTTCATTCAAACACTATTAAGAAATTTTTTTTTCAAAAGTCATTGTTTACATTAAAACTGTATTAGAAATAAATTTCCATATTGTATCCATTTAAAATAGATATGCAATGAAGTCCAAGGTTTACAAAATGTTATCAAACAATATTAGACAAAACATCTATACATAAGCTTATATAAAATTTTACGTATTATAAACAATATCAAGTTTCTATACATATGAACTAGCCTACATAAACAGGCGCATAATCACTTGTACTAACCTATTATGCAAACCGTTTCAACGTATTGTATACTTAATAAAATAAAGCCCCCTTTTTTTTCTTCTTCTTTTTTTTTTTCATATACAATACTGTCATTAATATAGTATATAACATACAAAGACCTAGGATGTAAATACTGTACACTATTTAAACTGACACCTAATGAAGTAACAGTGCAAAATATATACATAATATACAAATATAGCTTACATATCTATTATACTTTAAAATACAACATATAAAGAAGGCTGCAAAGGTCTGTACTTATATAGATATGTAAACCTATGCTTTATATCCATATTAAAACAATATATACACTTATATAGATTTATATACAAACAAAAAGATTGTATAAAATAAACTAATATATCTTTTTTTTTATTGCAATGATCACTGTTATATATAAGCTTGCTAGTATTATATATCTTTCCAGTAAAGAATCATCAGCTACAAAAACTCATTCACACTATCAACAACCCAAGAAACAAAAAAAAATCATAAGAAAAATCATACCGGATCATTTGAAACTTCAATCAAACCCGCTGTTGTGATTCAACTAGCAATGCATTAACCATAATATACACAGCAGCATCATAAACAACTTCATTCATCTTAATCCTCTACTCTTCTGTATTCAACATCTCATAAACCAACTTTGGCAGCTCTAACCAAACAAGTTCCTAAACACCCCAACCTTCTCCACTACGTCCCTAACCTCCCCTAATTTCTCCCCATAATCACTTGCATTCGTGACGTGCAGCATGTGCCACAGCCCTGACCCCATCACCAGCACATCCGGTACCCTAGTCTCCTGCTTCCGCCTTAAAACCTCAGTTAGGTTAGACTCATACGGCGCCCCCAGGAAATTGACGACCATGCTGAACATGGGCAGCTCGAAATGGTAGTCGCTGTGGCGGCGGAAAAGATCGGACCGGATCTGATCCGCGAGAGAATCGTCGTTGTCGTCTATCAACAGATCGATTAGTGAGAGAGTGAAGAGCCTCGATTGAGAATCGCCGCGATTAATACATAAGAGCCGTTGAGCAGATCGCGGGCGTCGGATTTGGAAATTGTTCTGAGGGAGTTCTTGCAGGAGAAGAGGAGCTTGTGGCGACTGAGGTGGACGCCGGCGAGGAGGAGAGGGAGGAAGATGATGAGGTGTTTGGCTGCCAGGTTTCAAGTTCCACACTAATAGTATAAGCAACCTTTTGTTATCTTAGGCAGAGAACGAACTAGAATGAAAGGGGGAGAGGAAGAGGTTTGTAATGTATGTACAGGAGGAAGGAAGGAGCAGGTCACGAGATTTGGGAAAGGAAAAAGACAGTTCAATGCAGACTATAATATACCAATCATATTCTTGTTATCATAGCCTCACAAATGAACAGATAACGAATAGACAGAGAACTCAACCAAAAGTAATAAATCAAAACTAATGAATAGCAAAGGTCGAGCTGTTGAATTCAAGAAGATATAAATGCTAGTGGCTATTGGATTTCACGCAGGATAACGAAAAGTCTCAGTGCGGATTTGTAACCGGCTACCGATACGGTAGGCGTTACGCAAAATGCAACGTACAACGGAACTCTCAATTTGACAATCTAATATACCGTAGAGATCAGCACGACGAGACGATTGAAACGGTATATAGAAAACAGTGGTACGATTGAATTATAAAAATTCGAATTTTTCTACTACGGAAAATGCAAGAAAAACACTGAAAAATAAGATCGACGGAGCCAAAGATGTCCGAATTTGGAAAAACGACAAACTGACATTTTGCTTAGAAGATGGTTTAAAATTTTTCTATATAAAAATATTTAAGTTTCGAAAACATTTTATTTTCACCGCTTTTTAACTGATTAAATTGAAGTGAATTTTCGCGCGAAATAAACTTTCGTATTTTCGGACGAAAATTTACCTGTTGCTATGTTTAACTAGACGTATTCCAAATATTAAATTTTTATTTCAAAATTTATCGTTTAAAATTTCGCAAAATTTCAACTAATTACGTTATTAAAACAGTTGAAATTTACGGGTCGTTACACTCTCCCCCACTCAAAACTTTTCGTCCTCGAAAAGGAACGAGGTAGGAGAATAGAAACAACCAGAAAGAAAAATAGATTTGAAATACAAAATAACAATTAATTTAAACCATATAAATTCAAATTTTAAATTAATTGGTATTCAATAATTGATTTAATCCATTTGATTTCACTAAAATCAATCTCAACTATTCCTAAATTCATTTTCTTATTATCACATTTTCTTCAATTTACAATTTCTAAAACCATAAATTTGAATAGTCCTTTATTATAATCATATTTTCTTCAACAATTTAAATTCTTCTTTATTCCAAATTATTGTTAAATTTATTCTACTTAATATATCTACTCACATATATTTATCCCATATAAATTAATTTAAACCATAAAAGTTTCGATTTAAATTAATTTACATCGATTAATTTCTTTTAAATTCAAGGTATTTTCATTTGTTGATCAAATTTCAATTCATTAATTCTTTCAAAATAAATTTATTAATTCTTTCAAAACAAATTTATTTCATTATTAACTGAGTTTACTTATTATCCTATCTAACTCTATTGACATCTTTATAATCAAAATTTAGTGTATAACATTTATTATAAACACTCGAATTATAAACACTCGAATTATTTGTATAGTACTAAATTGCATTTCAATATAACTTACCTAAATTATTCATAAGTTAAAATGTAATTGGATAATAATACAATATAAAATTTTTGAATTCAATTATTTCAAGTTTAAATACTTATTCAAAATCTAGCTTTATTTATAATCGAAAACATCTTTTAACATGATTTTTTTAAGAATTAAATCTCCATTTAATTTCAAACCCTTTAGAAATAATTACATATATACTATATATATATTAAATCAAATTAAATTTAAAATAATATACCCATAGATATATATATATATAAATCAAGTCATACTTAAGAAATTCAATTTAAAATACTTTTCCAAACAAACTGTAGCAAAGCTACAGAATGATTTCTCCACTTCGAAACTCGAAAATGAATGTCGATGATGCGGCCGCCATCACCGAAATTATTTTCCAGCGACAAAGAGAAGAGCACTGATTTAAAAATTCTTTGAAAACAGTTTCTATTTGAAAATATCTTCAATAATATACATTTAAAAAAATTAAAACCAAAGCTTGAAATCACTGAAAATTAAATTCTCAAATTCTAAATTTTAAATTCATTTAAATTTCTAAATAATTCTATAAACCAACTTTTATAATTTCATTTATTTTTATGTTGGAATGATCAATGATTTACAAAACAAATAGTGAAAATCCAATATTACCTTTTTGGCAACCAATTTAGTTAACAATTCAATTTCAGAAAATTTATACTTATATAATATAATTTTACAAGATTATTTTATTTACTAAATTTTGAAAACAATATTGTGTCAGTTTGTTCTGTTAAAGTGTTTTGGAAATCCTATCGATAGCGTTGATCAGATGAATCGATCGGAAACCCAAATCAACATCAACAACTCAAACAACACAATAAAGAAACATTTTTATATTAATAACAAATGCACTACCTTGCACGACGATACCAGGATGGATTTCAAAATAAGTATAGGGATTCAAATTTGATGACTCAAATAAAAGAAAATTTTGATTCGAAAATAAGTTTGAAACAGAAGATAAGATAATTCAATTACCACAATCGGAAGATGGATGAGTTTATTTAATTCACGGGAAACCTTAACCGGGTCGTCCGTAACTTCAAGAATAAGATCGATGCTGAATTCCGAGGTAAATCGACATTCGATCTCAAGATATAGAATTCAGGTATAGCAGGAGATAGATAGCATCGTAAACCGAGGATACAGAAATCTCCGGTAAATCAATGCCTATTATAAAGGAGTTTACTCCTTTACGAATCATTTGAAGATTGGCGAGACCGCCGATCTATTATAGGTATCATTCAAAATGGAGTTATGGGGTGCTCCAGAATTTGACAGAAGACGAATAGTGAAGGACACGAATGAATTTCGGAACCGAGGGAAACGTTCCAAAATTCAAAGGAATTGAGTCAAAGGAAGAGATTGAAACTCGAATGAGAGTGATTCTGTAAATACATTTACCCTATATGTTAAGTTTTGCCTAGAGCTACCAAAGCTCCGATACCAACTGTAACGACCCGCCATTTTGGACCATTCGCATCCATTATAAGTGTATAGGTAGACACTCATGCCGGAGTTGAATTGCTCAAAATACCGCGTTGTTAATTTAAATTTGGCAAAACTGAACATATACAGCAAATAAAATAATCACAGATCACAGACACAGAGTAATAAGTGCAGCGGAAATAAAAGAGATAGTAGTTCATGAAGCTACTATATGAATATATAAAATACATCAGAGTTTACAACAGAAGAGAAATACGATATATCAGAGTTAAACCAGATACAACGGAAGAGTAACACGATACATCAGATACAAATCAGGATGCATCACTGGAATCATCGAATACTGAAAGCAGATTAGATGGCTGTATCTTCAAGCAAAGCTCCAACTCCAAAGGTGAGTCTCGAATACTGGTACACTCAGTCTGACCCGAGCGTAAAGCAAAAACACAAGACACTCGAGTCAGGATTAACATTCTTATATTAATAAATCCAACTCAAGTGAAATAGAAATTGAAATACAAGTAACTCAAAGGATGTTTGGAATAACCATCCTTTAAGGATCCGTTAAACTATCTACTAGGTAGTAATATACGCTAAGTAGATAATGTCTATCAGTAATAATAAAGATATCAAAATAGCGTTAAGTCATGGCCCATTCCACCCTTAACACATTTTTATTCCCAAAAGCATATACAAGACCGTAGTTTCCCCAAAACCGGAGTCACCAGAGGGCAATCCATATACTAAAGGTACAAATCAAAATCGTAGTGGTCGCGCATAAATGGAATACAAGTATGACAAGGCACATGAGGCTATACCCAAGGTAGTGATACTACCGTTCGCCTGATCCGGACTGGTGAGAACGCAACGCCGCAGCGCCCGCAACACCGTGAAACAACACTCCCAAAATCAAGGGTGCACCAATCGACAACAAGTATAAGTAGTTCGAAGAAGTGTGTCCACTTGAGGTATCAATCCTCCATTGGCCCGGCACAGCTCCTGTTTTAGTCATTTCCAATTTGACACAAGTGTCAAGGCTATCCATTATCGTTCTCTTTCTTCAGTCAACACGTACATCATTCCAACCACTTCATTCTAGATCATCACTCCGCGTATAGTTATTAAAGTGGTTTTCGGTTTAGATAGAGAGTATATCCATAACCGAATTCCGGTCTCTTTAATAACTTCCGTAATTATTTCACCGATTGGTCGTTTATATATTTCAAAAGCCAAATCAATTTCAATTTCAATTTCAATTCGTAAACCAACATTTCATTTGTCTATCAAAACAGTTTCCATACTTTACGTTTCAAAACTTCCAAATTACCGTTTCAAAATCTTATAATTCAATTTCAATCTTATATTGAAAACAATTCAAATATTGATTCAAGTTCGTACAAAAGTTTCATCTCGAAATCATTAGAATCAATTTAGTTTTACATTCCAATCAATTTACATTCATTTATCGATTTCATTCAATATCCATTAAGTAAATTTGCCACTCAAAACAATTTCTATTAAATTTCCAGTTCATTAAATCCATTATTTAAATTCAACTTCATTACATCAAACTTATCGATTTAATTAAATTATATTCATCAAACCAAATTCTTTAAATTTCAAGTCTTACATTAATTTCAGTAAATCACATTTTATTTCTTGTTAAAGAAATTCCACTTCACTTATTTACTTACTTAAATAAATTTCCAAAACTTAATTAATAAAGAAACTCAATTTCAATTATTTACGAAGTAAATTCACTTATTCAAAAGTTCAATTTTCTTAATTAAAAATCCAATTCAATTTAATCATTAAATAATTCAATCTTATTTAATTATTAAATAATTCAAAACTTAATTATTAAATAATTTCAAAGTTTAATAATTTCAAACTTAATTATGATTTCAAACTTAATTATTAAATCATTTCAACTTAATTCAATCCTTTCTCAAATTAAACATCGTTCTTCCATCAATTTCATTTTTAATATTTTGTTTCAGATTTTTAAATATTAACATTTTCCTTTCATTAAAATTCGAATTTCAACTTCATTTCAAAACCATATTATTTATTCAAATAAAATCTTCGTTTTATTTTCAAATCAAATTGTTGACCAATCGGGTTTTTATTTAATTCTCTATCCTAGGTCAAAGTTAAATTTGGGTATTTATCATTTCAACCCGATTCCAATTCAATTCAAAAATCAAAGCATAACAAAGGGAACTTGCAGTGTAATAACTGGGGTGGTGTCAAAGTAAATAAACAAGCAATAACAACGAACAATAACAATCCAATAATCAATTCAAATAATCCCGAAATAACTGTATTAATTCGCATTGTTATTTGTACGAATTTATATAATTATTCCTAGAATCTACACTATCATTTCATGTAGATTAAAGATTATTACACTAATTATTCATACGGTTCTTCACTTGTCATTCAATTACAATTCCATACATCATCAATTTAACAACATACATTCAGTGGTTCAAAATGTAATTAAACAAATCCTACGTGTCAATAAATTTAACAGTTAAAGGGATCATATTATACAAATGTCAGTTAATCAAATTTAACATTTAACTATCCTATATCAAGTTCAATTGCATACTATTTATCATTTTAACATTAACAATTTAACGTCCAATATAAACATCAACAATCAATCAATTATCAGCCAAACTGTATTATCATCGCATAAATAATTAACAGATAATGGTGTCAGATGTCACAGATGAACTGATACAGGTAATAGCATATATAACAGTGTCATTAGCTAATAGCAGCATATTTCAATTGTCGTTTCAATTGAAATCAAATCTAATAAATAAAAGAACGTTAATCGTGAGTGAGTGCTCACCTTTCGAGGCTAGAGAATAGGCAATGAAATCAAGTTACGAAATCCAGGCACGAATTCCAAAACAAAGCTAGACGGACATGATTCGGTGAAGGAAATAGACACGACGGACAAAGCTGATAATAAGAAATAGACGAAATCAAATCAAAATTGGATCGATGAAGATAAATGATGTAAGCGAACTTATATATATATCATATTCTTCATTCAAACACTATTAAGAATTTTTTTTTTTCAAAAGTCATTGTTTACATTAAAACTGTATTAGAAATAAATTTCCATATTGTATCCATTTAAAATAGATATGCAATGAAGTCCAAGGTTTACAAAATGTTATCAAACAATATTAGACAAAACATCTATACATAAGCTTATATAAAATTTTACGTATTATAAACAATATCAAGTTTCTATACATATGAACTAGCCTACATAAACAGGCGCATAATCACTTGTACTAACCTATTATGCAAACCGTTTCAACGTATTGTATACTTAATAAAATAAAGCCCCCTTTTTTTTCTTCTTCTTTTTTTTTCATATACAATACTGTCATTAATATAGTATATAACATACAAAGACCTAGGATGTAAATACTGTACACTATTTAAACTGACACCTAATGAAGTAACAGTGCAAAATATATACATAATATACAAATATAGCTTACATATCTATTATACTTTAAAATACAACATATAAAGAAGGCTGCAAAGGTCTGTACTTATATAGATATGTAAACCTATGCTTTATATCCATATTAAAACAATATATACACTTATATAGATTTATATACAAACAAACAGATTGTATAAAATAAACTAATATATCTTTTTTTTTTTATTGCAATGATCACTATTATATATAAGCTTGCTAGTATTATATATCTTTCCAGTAAAGAATCATCAGCTACAAAAACTCATTCACACTATCAACAACCCAAGAAACAAAAAAAAAATCATAAGAAAAATCATACCGGATCATTTGAAACTTCAATCAAACCCGCTGTTGTGATTCAACTAGCAATGCATTAACCATAATATACACAGCAGCATCATAAACAACTTTATTCATCTTAATCCTCTACTCTTCTGTATTCAACATCTCATAAACCAACTTTGGCAGCTCTAACCAAACAAGTTCCTAAACACCCCAACCTTCTCCACTACGTCCCTAACCTCCCCCAATTTCTCCCCATAATCACTTGCATTCGTGACGTGCAGCATGTGCCACAGCCCCGACCCCATCACCAGCACATCCGGTACCCTAGTCTCCTGCTTCCGCCTTAAAACCTCAGTTAGGTTAGACTCATACGGCGCCCCCAGGAAATTGACGACCATGCTGAACATGGGCAGCTCGAAATGGTAGTCGCTGTGGCGGCGGAAAAGATCGGACCGGATCTGATCCGCGAGAGAATCGTCGCTGTCGTCTATCAACAGATCGATTAGTGAGAGAGTGAAGAGCCTCGATTGAGAATCGCCGGCGATTAATACATAAGAGCCGTTGAGCAGATCGCGGGCGTCGGATTTGGAAATTGTTCTGAGGGAGTTCTTGCAGGAGAAGAGGAGCTTGTGGCGACTGAGGTGGACGCCGGCGAGGAGGAGAGGGAGGAAGATGATGAGGTGTTTGGCTGCCAGGTTTCAAGTTCCACACTAATAGTATAAGCAACCTTTTGTTATCTTAGGCAGAGAACGAACTAGAATGAAAGGGGGAGAGGAAGAGGTTTGTAATGTATGTACAGGAGGAAGGAAGGAGCAGGTCACGAGATTTGGGAAAGGAAAAAGACAGTTCAATTCAGACTATAATATACAAATCATATTCTTGTTATCATAGCCTCACAAATGAACAGATAACGAATAGACAGAGAACTCAACCAAAAGTAATAAATCAAAACTAATGAATAGCAAAGGCCGAGCTGTTGAATTCAAGAAGATATAAATGCTAGTGGCTATTGGATTTCACGCAGGATAACGAAAAGTCTCAGTGCGGATTTGTAACCGGCTACCGATACGGTAGGCGTTACGCAAAATGCAACGTACAACGGAACTCTCAATTTGACAATCGAATATACCGTAGAGATCAGCACGACGAGACGATCGAAACGGTATATAGAAAACAGTGGTACGATTGAATTATAAAAATTCGAATTTTTCTACTACGGAAAATGCAAGAAAAACACTGAAAAATAAGATCGACGGAGCCAAAGATGTCCGAATTTGGAAAAACAACAAACTGACATTTTGCTTAGAGATGGTTTAAAATTTTTCTATATAAAAATATTTAAGTTTCGGAAACATTTTATTTTCACCGCTTTTTAACTGATTAAATTGAAGTGAATTTTCGCGCGAAATAAACTTTCGTATTTTCGGACGAAAATTTACCTGTTGCTATGTTTAACTAGACGTATTCAAAATATTAAATTTTTATTTCAAAATTTTATCGTTTAAAATTTCGCAAAATTTCAACTAATTACGTTATTAAAACAGTTGAAATTTACGGGTCGTTACAGAATTTCTTTAACAAGAAAAAAAATGCGATTTATTGAAATTAATGTAGGACTTGAAATTTAAAGAATTTGATTTGTTGAATTTAATTTAATAAAATTTGTAAGTTTTGATATAAGGAAGTTGAATTTAAATAATGGATTTAATGAATTGGAAATTTAATAGAAATTGTTTTGAATGGCAAATTTACTTAATGAATATTGAATGAAATCGATAAATGAATTTAAATTGATTTAAATGTTAAATTAAATTAATTTAAATGGTTTCGGAATGAAACTTTTATACGAATTTAAATCGATATTTGAATTGTTTTAAATAAAGATTGAAATTGAATTATAAAATTTTGAAATGATAATTTGGAAGTTTTGAAACGTAAATTATGGAAATTGTTTAGAAAGACAAACGAAATGTTGATTTACGAATTCTAATTGAAATTGAAATTGATTCGGTTTTGAAATATATTAACGACCAATCGGTGTAATAATTACGAAAGTTATTAAAGAGACCAGAATCGGTTAGGGACATACTCACTGTCTAAACCGAAACCACTTTAATAACTATACGCGGAGTGTGATCCAGAATGAAGTGGTTGGATTGATGTTCGTGATGACTGAAGGAAGAGAACGATAATGGATAGCCTTGACACTTGTGTCAAATTGGAAATGACTAAAATATGAGCCGTGCCGGGCCAATGGAGGTCAGCTACCTCAAGCGAACACACTTCTTCGAACTACTCATTACTTGTTGTCGATTGGTGCACCCTTGATTTTGGGAGTGTTGTTTCGCGGTGTTGCGGTCGCTGCGGCGATGCGTTCTCACTAGTTCAGATCAGGCAAACGGTAGTTTCACTACCTTGGGTATTGCCTCATGTGCCTTGTCATACTTGTATCCCTATACACGACCACTACGATTTGTTTTGTACCTTTAGTATATGGATTGCCCTCTGGTGACTTCCGGTTTTGGGGAAATGTGACGACCGCCCATAACCCCTGCACTGAACCTAGAGAAAGTGCGCTATAAAGTGTGCCAGGCAGCCATGGACGATTGTCAAGGTAAATTAAAACAACAGAATCTATCGTATTACTCACAGCGCATGGACAAAATACAATAGAACATATATATAGTGAAGCATCACAGAATAGAATCTCATCAATAAAACTTCATAATAGTTAAATACAAACATCTGAATAGTCAATACAACAAGCCTCACTACATAACACTCAGAGAATACAAAGCAGCGGAACATCCAATACATATAATAAGAAGATAATATGCAATCCTCCAGCTCGTCTTCGATATCAGCACCGTAAAAAGCATGATCAGCACCTGTCCCCTGCTACCTAGTCTGCCCGTCCCAAAATGGACGAACAGCACAAGTCAATAAGAGTTAAAACATAAAGCCTTGAGTCAGACAACAGTCTTAGTGAGCAGTAAATTAACTAACAACATACCAAAATAGCATAAAGGAAAAGGAATAGGAATACAACCCTCCCACTCCAACCTCTTTCTACAGTGATAGCCCTCGGACACACACTAAATAGAAGCAAACATAGCAGAGCATACAATGTAAAGTAAAGAAATTATCACTCGAGTCAAGGGAGATGTTTTCCAAGCACAAACCCCCAAGGCCTAAACCAAGATCAGATAAGCACCCAGAAAACACTGCTCTTGAGACCGAATGACGATACAACCAAACATCCATGACTCTGGCTATCACTGTTATCATTGCTTCAATATCACCGTTAATTGAATGACCGGCACATTCTTTCAGCCGACCGTCAAGGGCTAATGGAAACCCCGGTTCTAGACATAACTCCGGCATGTCATCGTGACCCGTGCCTAGGACTATCGAATCTGCCCAGAGTACTTGACTACCAATCCGTAGCCTTCAGGGACTATCGAATCTGCCCAACGTACTCTTGCTTTGAGCATGCTAGAACCTTCAAAAATGATGAGATCTCAGCCTTCTAGTCATCCTCCTCGACGACTATTTCCATACTAGCTCAAGCGCCTCTCGAGCATCCATTGTCCTCCAACTCGAACCATATCACCGAGTTATCAACATGCTTGGAATGATCCCGTCTGGATTAGACCAAGACTATCTCATATCATCATCATCGAATCTATGCATAAGAGCTTCACCATCCGCTACATATGCCACAAGCAGCTTTTCCAATTCAAGAGCCTTTCCCTTAGCTTTTGAATCATCTTCGGTCTAAATCAAATCATCAATCATCTAATTCATAGTAATCAATCAAATCAAACATTAATCCAAACAATCAAGCATTTAAATATGATCTAAGTAGACAATTATAACAATAATGGCAATTTCGTAATTAAAGAGTCGAAAGTCTAATAAGCATGAAAACATGAACAATGTCTCTATAATCTTGATGAATGAACTTGCATAGGTTAACATGTAGTAAAATGGATGCCAAATCATCATGAACAATAGATCTATAAGGATCTATACTTAGGATTAAGAAAATGCATGGAAATCACTATTTTAACACCAAATCAAGCCAACGATCCGATATACTCCTTTGGATCCATGTGAGAGATAATCACCACTCACCAAATCACCTAAACAACCCCAAATCAACACACTTCAGATCTGGACAGCGAAGGATCAATCTCGATCTATCACCAATCCGCTTCAAACGATGAAATCTCACTTCAATGGATGTAGATCTTCGATCTAAGCTCTTGAATCTTCAACTTGGATGGATGGAATCACTAGATTAGAGTAGAGAAAAGAAGTGAAGAAGTGAAGAAGTGTAGAAGTCGAGCTCTCAAAATGGCAGCACTTCGTCGCTTCGAAATCCGGATCCCAAAAAGTGAGAAAAACCCTTCTATTTATAGGCTGAAATCTCCCTAAGTCGTTGCCTCGGAGTTAAGTCGTCTCCGACCTACGACCTAAGACCCTCACCGGCCTAAGTCTTCAACCTAACAACTCATACGACTTAACAGCTGCTCCGCCTAACACATGCGCATACGACCTAACTACTAAGCCGACCTACGACTTAACTAATATGCGCGACCTAATAGGAGATACGACTTACGACTTAGCGGCTTAACCCCTAAGTCACTCACGACTTAATAACTTAGCAACTCTACGACTCACTATGCTACGACCTAACTTCCTTAAGTCGTCTAATGACCTAACTTCGCTAACCACTAGGTCGCTAACCTGCTAACTTCTATAAGTCGTCAACACTTAGGTCGCTCGACCGACCTATCCTACCATACGACCTAAAATCCTTAAGTCGCTAACTCACTTAAGTCGCTCTATTACTTAACTCGCTAACTCGCCGATTTCTTAACTCGGTCAGTTTTCTTAAGTCGCCCCTATTCCTTAAGTCGGTCACGACTTATGACTTGAACAAAAATTCTGCCCAACACTATCAAACGACCTAAACCACTACACCTTAAGTCGTCCACTACCTTAGGTCGCTCCAACACCCTACGACCTAAGCTACCACGAATTAATTCCTATACGACTTAACTGCCTTAACTCGTATCTTCCTTAAGTCGCTCCAAAACTTCCATACGACCTAGGACTTAAACTCAGGATGAATTATCACAAATGCGACCCAATGTCAACTGTTTTACGATGTTTTGATCCGTGAAAATACGGGTCGTTACATTCTCTCCCCCTTAGGAATTTCGCCCCCGAAATTCCAAACAAACAAATCAATCAAAGACTATTCTGCACGCCTAACATCCATAGCAATCAACAAACCATGCATCCAATTCTAGCTTAGCATGCAGAATTCTAAAACTAGAACAAGTTACAATATCGTGAGATGACACGACATCTTAGGGCCATACCTTGAAGAGTTCAGGATGAGCTGCCTTCATCCTCTCTTCCACCTCCTACGTACAGTCGTTATCATCATCACTCCATTGTATCTTGAGCAACTTAACTATCTTCCTCCTAAGCTGTTTCGTGTCAGTTTCCACAACACGAAGCGGTTTACGAGGTCTTCTATCGACTGGATCAACTTCGAAATCTTCACAGCTATCAGCAGAAACCACTTTATTCGAGTCGTGCACATACTTCCGTAGATATGATACATGAAAAACATTGTGCACACTCGACATCTTCTCCGGTAACTCCAATCTATAGGCAAGCTTTCCAATTCGCTCGATAATCGGGAATGGTCCAACAAATCTTGGAGTCAATTTTCCTTTCTTCCCGAATCGAATAACATTCTTCAGTGGAGAAATCTTCACAAAAACCATATCACCCACGTCGAATTCCAAATTCTTACGACGCTTATCGACATAACTTTTCTGACGGTCTTGGGCTGTCTTCATTCGTTGCCGAATGATCTCTATACAATCTGAAGTCTGTCGAATCATCTCTGGTCCAAGCATCAGCTTTTCTCCTGTCTCTAACAACATGTCGTAGAGTTACAGGGTCTTCCATACAATGCCTCATACGGTGCCATACCAATGCTTGACTGGTAACTGTTGTTGTACGCAAATTCCACCAAATGAAGGTGATCTTCCCATGATCCTCCGAAATCCAAAACACAAGCTCTGAGGAGATCTTCCAAACTCGGTTGACTCTCTCGGTCTGACCATCTGTTTGAGGGTGATAAGCTGTACTCAAACACAAATCGGTTCCCAAAACTTCCTGGAAGCTCCTCCAAAATCCACTAGTGAATAATGGGTCTCGATCGCTCACTATACTCTTCGGAATACCATGGAATCGAACTATCCACTTAACATACAACTCAGCCAACTTTGATGCAGTCCTAGTTGATCGAACAGGAATGAATCTTGCACTCTTAGTCAGACGATCTACAATGACCCAAATCCCTTCATTTCCCATTCTTGTCCTAGGTAATCCATCAATAAAATCCATTGATATCTGCTCCCACTTCCATGTAGGAACTTCTAATGGCTGAAGCAATCCACT
Organism: Allium fistulosum; assembly: GCA_030737815.1. Taxonomy (NCBI): domain Eukaryota; kingdom Viridiplantae; phylum Streptophyta; class Magnoliopsida; order Asparagales; family Amaryllidaceae; genus Allium; species Allium fistulosum. Next base: position 75,901,785 of record CM060904.1, on the reverse strand, counting down.
TGGCTTCTTCTGTTCAGCTTTTACCAACTGGCAGTTCATGCATTTGGAAATAAAATTTCCAACATCCCTCTTCATACCTTCCCAGTAGTAGGTTCTCTTCATATCCCGATACATCTTATTTCCACCTGGATGAATTGTCAACTTCGAGTGATGACTTTCCTTCAGCACTTCACTCCTCAATTCATCTATATCGGGAACAACTAGTCGTCCTTGCTTCCGAAGCCAACCTTCTTGATCGACCTCGAATTCTTTATCCTTTTCTGGTTCCAATCCAGATTCCAAATCACGGATAATCTTGACAAGCTTATCGTCTCGCTTTTGGCTCTCGCCAATCCTTTCCACAAAAGTAGGTCTTATCGATAAGTTTGCCAACATCTCAGGTTCCAATTCACATCTAGGCCTGAAGTCAAATCCAGCTAAATACTCGAGATTCTTCCATTCTGAAAACATGGCTCCCAATCCTGCATGTCTTCGACTTAACGCATCTGCCACTGCGTTACCTTTTCCCGGAGTATAAGCTATACCAAAATCATATGATGCCAACAACTCTAGCCACCGTTGCTGCCGAAGATTCAAATCCTTTTGAGAGAAAAGATACTTCAACGACTTATGATCTGTAAACAACTCGAATCGAACTCCCAGTAGATAATGTCTCCACATCTTCAGAGCATAAACAATCGCCTCTAACTCCAAATCATGAGTCGGGTAATTCCTTTCATATGGCTTCAGTTGTCGACTGGCATACGTAACTGTTTGCACAAAAAATGGACAAACACCTCAAAGTCGTATGATTTAATAGATCTTATGTTGTTCTTAGCGATTTGAGTGATTTATGCAAATATATGAAAAGCAGGGGCTAAACTGTAAAAAGACACGCAAATTTATAGTGGTTCAGCCAGAATGTGCCTACGTCCACTTTATATGTTATTTCTCTTCTCTTCTTTTGATTACAAGTACAAAGCTTTGATACAAGTAAAAGAAAGTTGTTTGAAAGTTCCTTCCGTGCTTGAGCTCTCAAACTTGTCCTCCATTGATGTACCCCTGCCCCTTTATTTATAGAGTGAGGCTGAGGGTAGGGGTCTAGGATGTGTACAGTTGCTGATGGGCCTGGGCTGACATGATCTGGCCTGGTACGTCTTGGTTTGGCATCGCTTGGTTCGGAGATGGTTGGAGTGTAGAGTGGACCGGTTGTAGGTGATTCGGTGCTATGTGATAGAACCTTGGTCTGGTTTGGGGTATGGTCCGGTAGGAGCTTGAGAAGTGAGTTGGTCTGGTATTGTTGTTGGTCCAGTAGGATGGAGTTGGGCTGGTCCGGTAGGGGTATGGTCTGGTTGAAAGCTTTCATCCGGTAGTGGGTGGACCGGTGGTGGTTTCGCATCGCAAGAAGGCTTCGGAGTTGGTTCGCTGGTAGTGAAGGTAACTGGTTCGGTGGTAGTGGAGGTAGCTGGTTCGGTGGTCTTGGAGGTAGCTGGTTCGGTGGTCTTGGTTCGGTGGAATTTCGCCCAACATTTGCCCCCCAAAGTGGGGCATATGCCAGCATGTGCCTTGCTTTGTTTTTAGTCCATTCGGTTTCGCTTGTCGAGTTGGTTGGTTCGGTGGTCTTGAGTTGTCTATAAGTACGGGGCATAAGCCTTCGTGGTTTCTCGCCTAAACGAGATAGCCGAACCAAAGTGTTAGCCAAACCAAAGTGCTTTGCCGAACCAGAGTGTTAGCCGAACCAGAGTGTTAGCCGAACCAGAGTGTTAGCCAAACCAAAGTGCTTCGCCGAACCAGAGTGTTAGCCGAACCAGAGTGTTAGCCGAACCAGAGTGTTAGCCAAACCAAAGTGCTTCGCCGAACCAGAGTGTTAGCCGAACCAGAGTGTTAGCCGAACCAGAGTGTTACTTTTCACCGAACCAGGTATGGATCCTTTCCCTTTTTGCCGAATGGGTCTTCACCGCATGGGCTTGGTGACTCCGAGTGCCGAGTGAAATCATGTTTTATGTCTCCTGTTCTAATGACGTGTTTTTCCGGTGTTGCAGATAATGTCTCGTAAAGCGGAAACTCGATCAGACAAGAAGAAATCCGGGGGCGAAGGAGGTTCCTCTGCCGTGCCCCCAGCTCAGCCGAATCCAGAACGTCACGGACCAACCCCGAGATCACTAGTGGACGGGTACGGCCCTCAGGAACTTCTGAACTCCCCGCCTGATTGCTTTCCTAGCTCCCTCAAGGAGGAACAGCTTGATGTCATTTCCCGATCTTTTGGAATTGATAGGGCGCACCTGCTGTTGCCAGGGAGAGAAGTTATGCCGTACGATCCTCCTGAAGGGTACTTCGCCTACAGCAGATACCACTGCATGTGTGGTGCCATACCTCCTCTTAACGCTTCGATAGCCAGCTTCCTCACATATCTAAAGGTGGCCCCATTCCAGCTTCAACCCAACTCCTATGCTATACTGGTAAGCCTCTTCGTCATCTTCCGGAGGAAGTATGGTCATGCTCCTTCTAATCGGGAGATCCGGTACTTGTACAATCTGAGGGGCTATAAGAAGGGGTCCCCATACATCAGCTTGGAGTCGGCTGTAACTTTCAAGCCGGTCTTGGACCTGTATTCCAAATTCAGCATGTTCAAGAAGGAGTGGTTCTTTGTCAGGGACGACTCCGTTTCAATTCGGCGCTTTACTTCTGGATGTAAGTTGATGCTTTTACTTATAATTTCCATTCCGATTGCGATGCTTCTTCTCATACTTTCTCATTTTTGCTAGCGACAGGTGGTTTTGCGATTGTGGAGACTGACCGCCTAGTTCAGACGGCGGCTGAGATAGAAGCTATTCTCGGGAAATATAGATCATCTTCCTTCCTGATCAGAAATGCGACCCTTCTGGAGTATAACTTAATCCTTCCACAGCAGTCAGTAGTCAAGCTGAGGGAAACGGCGGAGGAGAGGGCGGCTGCTCAGACTAAGGGAGGTGTTACGGTAGAGAGTAGCAAGACGAAACCTTTCACAAAACCTCCAGCCGTCGGAGGTAAGAAACTCAAGAAGTCGGACGGTCCCTCCCCCAGCAATTGTCCACTTATCCAGGAGGAGGAAGACATAGAGGAGGAAAGAGGTGAGGGTGGAGATGGTCGGGAAGGTGGTAAAGGTGGCGATGGCATCGGGGCCTTGCTTCCTGGGCAAGCGGGCGAGATTCAGGAGTGGACGGATGATGCGTTCCACCGGGCTTTCGAGGGGCTGGACGAAGATCCGGCTTTGGTAGAGAAAACCGGGAAAGCGGACCAGGCCGGGACCGGTGCAAGCGAGTCTTCTCAGACCATTCCAGCCAAGGTGGCTCCGACGACTCAAGGTGAAATCTTGACTCCTGCATGCTTCATTAATGATAGGGACTTAGGAATATTTTATGATCCGCTCCCGTCCTGGAATGAAATCCAGGACTCATTACAGTATCCTACTTCTCCCCAGGGTTTGTATAACAGACGTGCTTTCTTTCTTCTTTTAACTTGCAATTTACCGCGTTTCTCGAATTATATAGTGATGTAAGCTTGTGACACTTGTTCTTCATATCAGGAGCAGGCAAGACATCCAAGGCCTCAGACCTTCGGCACAGGCTTGAGCAATATAAGCTTTCCAAAACTTCTGTCAAGCCGAAGCCTTCGACCCACCGCTCCGGGGATGTAGTCGGCTACCGTCCTCTTCTCGGGGTTATCGAAGAGGGTATTCAGCAGAGAAAGAGGAGTCATCCTTTATCCGAACCTTCGCCCGGTCCTCAGCTCCCGGCTCAGCCTCTTCATGATATCACGAAGGAGGACAGCGAGTTTGCACCCTCTCCGCACCCGTCCGGAAACCCTTCCGTTACTCATATCGACCGTCCTGACTTGGCTCGTAATCCATTTGCGGGTCATCCTGATTTGGATCCAAGTTCCCATGCATTACCATTGACGAGGTTACTGGTGAGCACCTTCTTCCCCGCAATCCCATGGTACGGGTGCTTGATGAAGCCAAGTCCTTAGATCTTGATCTACTTACCACTCGGATAGTTACCATGGGAGACGAGGCCAAGGCTAATATTGATCGGGTGGCGGAGGAGACTAGGAAGCTGATGGGGCATCATGCCCGGCTGGTTAAGGCTGGAGAGGAGATTGGGAGTGCCAACATCCGACTAAGATTGATGGTTTCGGACCATGCCAAACAGCTCGTTGATCAGGCCATTCAGATTTCTCAGCATGAGGCTGCCTCCGGGCGGTTGAGGAAGGCTATGGAGGAGGCTAGTAAGGCGGAACTACGGAAGATGGAGGCTGCCTGCAAGGAGCAGATAAATATGGCCATCTCGACAGTGGATGAGGTTCGGAGGGCGGATCTTGAGCAGGTAGAGGAGCTGTCGGGGAAGCTTGAAGCCACAGAGCTTGCTCAGGTTAGGCTGAAGGAGGAGATGGAGGCGATGCGGAAATCCCTTCAGGCTGACTGCTCGAGATACCGTTTGGAGAGAGAAGCTGCTGTTGGAAGGTTGTCGGCTTCCGAGGCCCGGATGAGGGAGTTTGTGGAGAATGAGGGGATGATGGATGAAATGCTTCAGGACATGTACTTCCGAACTTGGAAGCAGGGCAACCTATCCTGGATGGATGATTATCCTAGGGTCATGGCTAAGATCTATCTTCGGGCTTTGGAGGAGGCTAAGGCCGATGCGGAAAAAGATAGTGGCGTGGTCTTCAGCATGGGTGCGGTCACTGCTCAGTTTACCAAGGAGGAGAAGGTGGCGGTGAAGGAAGGTATGCGGTTGCTTGCCGCTGAGGAAGTAGGCGTGCAGGTAGAGGATGACGATCAGGATAGTTAAGAAGCAGGTGCTGGTAAGTCTTCCTTTTTAGTCTCTCCATTAACTTGGTTGCTTATCACTAATGAATCATTTCTCTGACTGGACAGGTGGTCAACAGGACAAGGATAAAACTCCAATGCAGCCGGCCCCTTGATCAGACCTGGAAAAACTCTTTTTGTGGACTTGACAGGGTTGTATATGTTAGTCTTAAAACAGTAGAGTAACTTTTAGGTTGTAATATTTTGCCACTTGTAATAAATAGTCTTATTTTTGACGTGTAATTCTTTAACTTAAGCTGATTTTGTCGTCTTTTGAATGTTTGCTGTTATTTTGACATGTCGTATGAGAAATATAGCTATGTATATTCTTGTAATTGAATTGTGTCTGATGTCGGGTTCTGGTTTAAGACATAATTTCATGACTTGCAATGCTAGTGTGTGGTGTTAACAAATTATAGTCATGTATTTGTACATAAAGGGAGAAAATACCACCTTTCATGTTCTGTTTGTAGATGGTAGTTTCGAATATCTTGTATGACCGAGCATGGAAAGCAGTTGAATGCCCTGCCATCCGATTGTGAATCCCTGCATCCATTGGCGAGTATCTCCTACTTTGTATCCTGTACTTTAGGGATTGTTATAGTGGATAGGAGGAAACTCTTTAAGAAAAAATTGAAATATGTGAAAAAGTAAAACTTCCAATCACGGAAGGCCTTCGATGTGCTTAAGTTCGTGGCAAACGGGTTTTGTAGTCACTTTCACTAGCTGTGGGTCTTGGAGACATTTGTCACCCATCTTACGCCTCCGCGGGGAGTTAATTCTTTTTTACCACAGCCGCACCTAAGACACATCGGAGCCGAGATCGCGTACAGTAACTACCCGGGCCATTATGGCCCGTAATCGTGGGTATTATCCGATTTACTGTGGCCAGCTAGCGTGGGTGCCGATCGTCAACTGTGAACTGCCCCTGGCTGGCCACACCTTATGTTGGGGCTTATAGTCGGTTCACAGTTGCCGGTGAGCCTAACGCCGTAATGAGCTGCCTCGGCTATAGTCGGCCTTCTCGGTGGCTTATAATCGGCTCATTACAGTTGGCTTTAAGGGCCGTCGCGAGCAATGAGTTAACCCGCAGCAGAGGGATGCTGGAGCAAAAGTGTCTCATTGGCGAGGGCATAGATTCGCATAGTACCTGTTAAGTTTTGCCCAGGTGAAGTTGCGCCGTGGAGTGCTTTGAGTGGAAATGCTATACGCATAGGATTTTGTTCAACAGAAAAGGATAAAGTTAACAAGTAGCCAAGATATAAAGGAACAAGTTAAAAAAAGAGACAAAGTTTTTTAAAGTGGTTCGGCATGAAAAGGCCTACGTCCACTGATTCTCTTTGTTAATTCACTTCATATGGGCAATACAAGTTAAGAAAAGTATCGACGGAGGTGTTGGATGTTCCATGCCCTCTGGAACACCTCTCCGTCCACTGCTGACAAAATATAGGCTCCGTTGTGGAGATCTTTATGAATTACATATGGTCCATCCCAGATTGGGTCTAGTGCTCCGGGGCGAGGGAAGATTCGCTTGAGGACAAGATCCCCTTCTTGTAAGGTACGATGCTTGACTTCGGAGTTGTATTGTGCTGCCACTTTCTGCTTGTGGGCTGCTGCTTTAAGGACTGCATCATTTCTTCTCTCCTCAACTAGATCCAAAGACATGCGGAGGAGTTCTTCATTCTCTTCTGGGTTATAGTGGATCCTACGGTGGGAAGGCACAATGGTTTCAACTGGGAGCATAGCCTCCGATCCGTATGCCAAAGAGAAAGGAGTGTGCCCCGTTGATGTTTTGAAAGATGTGCGGTAGGCCCACAGTGCCGTAGGGAGTTCATCCACCCAAGCACCCTTTGACTTTTCGAGCTTCTTTTTTATTAGAGTTTTCAGAATTTTGTTGACGGCTTCGACTTGTCCGTTGGCCTGGGGATACGCTACGGATGAGAAGCTTTTGTGAATTCCGTGCTCTTGGCACCAGTTGGCGAATTCCTCGCTGTCAAACTGAAGCCCATTGTCTGATATGATTTTGAGTGGGACTCCGTACCTGCACAGGACATTTTTGATCAAGAAGCTAATAACTTTTGCTGAAGATACTTTATTCAGGGGTTCCGCTTCCACCCATTTGGTGAAATAGTCGACTGCCACTATAGCATATTTGGCCCCGCCTCGGCCCATTGGTAGCTCGCCGATTAAGTCAATTCCCCATATTGCGAAGGGCCAAGGGCTGGTCATTTGAGTAATCTCAGTTGTTGGTAGCCGCGGAATCTTAGCGAACTTCTGGCAGCTGTCACACTTTTTGACGAATTTTAGGGCGTCCTTGCTTAAGGTGGGCCTGAAATATCCATATCGGAGTATCTTTTTTGCTAATGTTTGCCCTTCGGTGTGATCTCCGCAGCTCCCCTGATGGATGTTGGACAAGATTTCCTTGGCTTCCCTCCCGGCGACACACCTTAATAATGGGTTAGAGAATCCGCGCCGATAGAGGATGTCTTCTTGCATTGTGTAGCGGGATGCTTTCCTCAAGATTTTCTTGACTTCGTTACGCCCGTGGGGTAGTGCGCCACTTTGTAGGTAGTCTCGTATGGGAGTCATCCAAGTTGCTTCTTCGGTTGCAGCTATCAGATTCACTTGCTCAAAACTTGGGGCCGTTTGCTTTGAGATGGTTACTGCCCCGAAGATGGCGATGTCTCTCATAATTGCTTGCTTTGCCAATTCGTCGGCCTCTTGGTTCTCTCCCCGAGGGATGTGTTTGACTAAGTAGTGGTCCAATCGGCTGAGAAGCAACTTGGTCTTCTTTAGATATGCTATGAGTCGTTCCTCTCGAGCTTAGAATTCTCCTAGTATTTGATTAACAATAAGTTGAGAATCGCTATGAAGACACAAAGAATTGGCTCCGATTTCTATGGCAATTTCTAGTCCGGCTATCACTGCTTCATATTCTGCGTCGTTATTGGTGGCGGCGAACTCCAATTTTATAGCATAGTGCAGTTTGTTTCCCCTACGAGTGACTATTACCACACCTGCCCCCGAGCCTTGTTCGTTCGATGCACCATCCACAAAGAGATTCCACTTGATATCTTCTGTTATTTCCAATTGCTCCTGATCTTCGTTGGTAGTGAATTCTGCAATGAAATCAGCCATGGCCTGTCCCTTGCTGGCGGTGCGAGGGTGATAGGTGATATCATACTGACTCAGTTCAATGCACCATTTAAGTAATCGCCCAGAAGTGTCGGGACGATGGAGTACCTGCCTCAGCGGTTGATCGGTCAGAACTTTGATGGAATGGACTGACTTCTGCCCCAGTAAACCTTTTGCTGACGAAGTAAACTGGTCGTTGCGTGCGGTTGTCTTCCCTTACCAAGGCAGCGCTTAGAGCGTGAGATGACACAGCAAGGTATAGGTATAATTCTTCGCCTTCGATTGGAGTCGAGAGTACCGGTGGTTTCTGGAGGTGTTCGATTAGGTTAAGGAAAGCGGTTAAGCATTCGTCAGTCCATTCAAACTTTCCTTTGTCTTTCTTTAGAGTTTCGAAAAAGGGGACGCACTTGTCCGTTGCCTTGGAGATGAATCGGCTTAGAGCGGCCACTTTTCCATTTAGGCTTTGCATTTCCTTTCGAGTGGAAGGTATCTTGATATCCCTTAGCGCTCGGACTTGTTCAGGGTTTGCTTCAATCCCCCTGGCATGAACGATGAATCCTAAGAACTTTCCTGATGACACTCCGAAGGAGCATTTTAGAGGATTCAACTTCTTCCCATACTGGCGGAGTACTTGAAACATCTTGCCTAGGTGGCTTACGTGATCTTTGGCTTTCCTTGACTTTGCCAGCATGTCATCCACATATACTTCCATAGTTTGTCCTATTAGTCCTGCAAACATCTTGTTGACGAGGCGCTGGTAGGTGGCCCCTGCATTTTTAAGTCTGAAAGGCATTACCTTATAGCAGTATAAACCCCGGTCGGTGATAAAACTAGTGTGGTCTTGGTCGGGAGCATGCATAGGAATTTGATTATATCCTGAGTATGCGTCCATAAAAGATAGGAGCTCGTGCCCGGCGGTGCTGTCTACAAGTTGGTCGATTCGGGGAAGTGGGAAGCAATCCTTTGGGCAGGCGTCGTTTAGGTTGGAAAAGTCAATGCAGGTTCGCCACTTCCCATTAGCCTTCTTTACCAGCACCGGGTTGGCGATCCATTCCGGGTAGATAGCTTCTCGTATGAAGTCATTAGCGAGTAGATTCTTTACTTCTTCATCGAGGGCTGTTGATCGTTCTGCCCCCATACTTCTTTTTCTTTGTTTTACAGGCGCCTGGGTAGGATCAATGTTTAATACATGGCAGGCTATGTCGGGGGAGATTCCGGTCATGTCAGCGTGTGACCATGCGAATACATCCAAGTTGTGGCGGAGAAAGTCGATGAGTTGTTCCTTCAATTCGGCTTTTAGTTGGGACCCAATTTTCAATAGTCTACTTGAGTCGTGCTTGTCTACAGATATAAACTCCATAGCCTCTGCAGGCTCGGCGGTGGCCTCCTCCTCTTTGTCCCTAGGGTCTAATTCATTGAAAGGGTCGCTGGTATATCGAAGAGGAGGGGCTTTCTTTAGTTGCTATGCTTCTAGACTTTTTGTACAGAGGGCAATCTCTACACTCTTCCCTTTATCCTTCCTGTGGTTGTTGCGAAGTTCAGTCACATAGCAGTCTCGAGCAACGTCCTGGTCTCCTTCCACTTTCCCTACTCCATTGTCTGTTGGAAATTTCATTTTCAGGCACCATGGGGCTAGGACAATTTGGAAGTCAGACAAGGCTGGCCTTCCTAAGAAGGCGTTGTAGGCCGAATGGTTTTCTATTAGCACAAACGTCTGTTTCCGTACAACGAAGCGGGGATGGCTTCCAATCTCAACAAAGAGGTCCAGTTGCCCGAGGGGCATCTTCACATCTCCAGTGAAACCGTGTAGTGGTTTATCGCAGGGAGATACATCCTTCATTGATAGTTTCATTTTGTCGAATGCGTGTTTGAACAGGATGTTTACTGAGCTTCCAGTGTCTATCAGGATTCGGTAAACTTCGGCGGGACCGAGTCGGGCAGAGATAACCATGGGATCCATGTGAGGGTACTGCCTTCCTTCTAGGTCACGCTTACCGAATGTGATGTCATCACTTTCTTTCCGCTTCGGGTGGCGCTCTTCTATAACCGAATTGACATAGTCCTTATTGTCTCTAAGCGACTTTCCATATCTTTCCATCTCTTTCCAGCTTCTGTCTGCGATGTGCGGCCCTCCTGAGATGGTATGGACCACTATCTTCTCTTGACTAGAGCTGCTAGCGTTGCGGTTTCCTCTATCGTCCCTCGGTGAGGGTAGCCTTGGGTTTTCATTGGCAGGAGCTGGAGTCCTGTCCTGACTTTTTACATAACGTTCCAGTTTCTTCCTTCTGATGTGTTCCTCAATCAGATCTCGGAGATGATGGCATTCGTTGGTATCATGCCCGTGAGACTCGTGGAAGCGGCAGAACTTTCCAGACTTCTGTGCGTTATCTGATTCCTTCTTGTATGGTGGGCGTTTGTATCTAACTTCGCCTTGGGTGGCAAGGAAGATATTTTCGACGGTCTCGTTCAAAGGAGTGTAAGTGTCGAATCTTGGTCCTGGCCGATATAGGCGCTTTTCTCCCTTCTTGCCCCCAGCATTGTCTCTGGAATCATTTCTCCGAACGTCCCTTGCCACAGCAGGGGCGTTGCCATGGGTTGCCTTATTTTGCTGTCCTGACTGCCCCTCAACGGCAGCATCCTCAAGCCTCATGTATTTCCCGGCTTCATGGAAGAAATCGGGTAAAGTAGCTGGTTTTTCTTTTGTCAACCTCCTAGCAAATTTAGTGTCCGGATGCACACCACTGCAGAGGGCCATTAGGATAAGCTTCTCATCGGCATCTTGGACTGCGGCTGCTGCGGCGTTCAATCTGGTTAGGTATTGCTGCAGCTTTTCACCAGGTTTCTGTTTGACGCTGGATAAGGAATAAGCGTCCTTAGGTTGCTCCACATGAATGCGGAACTGACTGATAAATTTTTCTTTCAACATTTCCCACGAGCTGATGGATCCCTGGGGTAGATGACAGAACCAGGAGGTAGCAAGATCTGCTAAGAAGAGCGGAAAGCATTTGCACAGTACTCCCTCTGTCGCCTCACTCATGAGCATATGTTGTGTGTACCTCTGTAAGTGTACAACGGGGTCGGAGGTTCCTTTGTAGGGTTCCATTGTTGGCATCTTCCATTCTCGGGGGGTGATAGCAATTTCGATGTTGCGGGCGAAAGGGCTGGTCACCCTAGCGCCTATCCCTCGATCTCTTTGTTCCCATTGGACACACTCTCTGAATAAGCTTGCCATCCTCTCATCAGCATTTGGAGCAGATAGAAACGAGTTTGGTTCTGTTCTGTGGGATTGATCCCGTCCAGATGACCTGTAGGGATGGTATCGTCTATCATTTCTCATATTTTCCAGCGGTTGCCTTTGATCTTATGGGAGCATGCTAGGGTCAGCTACAATTGGCCCTTGTCTTGATCTTCCCCTGTTGGGTTCTGATCTAAGCACTTCCTCGGGTCCAACTTCGGGCTGGACTCTAGCTCGGCCCCGTTCACTGGCGTTTCTGTGGTTAGGCAGCATGACAGGCTCAGCTACAGTTGACCTTCGCCCGGTACCTCCCCCGTTGGGTTCGGTACCAAACGTTTCCTCAGGCCTAACTTCGGGCTGTGCTTGGTCTCGGCTCCTACCATGGCTACTTCTGCCGTTAGCTCCTTCGAAGAAGGAAGATCTTTGTTGTCTCTGAGATCCTCCAGACTGGGACTCGCCCCATAATTCAGTGTTGCGGTTGGATTCTTCAGCGTCCCTTAAGCGTGACATGAGATGGTCCACCAAGGCTTCCTGCTGGGATGTGAAGCGGTTAGTTACTTCAACCACAACTCTGTCCAAATCTGCCCTAGTAATTGCTGTAGGCTGTTCTGTGGCAGGAGTGGTTGGGTTAGCATGTCCTTCATTTGTTACTGCTGCCGGAGGAGGACGATTTACTTGATTCGTGACAGCTGGATCTGGAAGACTGCTGGATGCGATGTTTTTTCCTTGGTTAACATCTTTTCTCTGTTTGGGAGGCATGTTTTCCAAGTAGCGAACGATGCTGTTAGGAAAGCTGTTAAGTGGATGAAGCTGAAGCTTCGAGCTTCTCCGCTCTCAATGAAAGCACCAAAAATGTTTGCACAAAAAATGGACAAACACCTCAAAGTCGTATGATTTAATAGATCTTATGTTGTTCTTAGCGATTTGAGTGATTTATGCAAATATATGAAAAGCAGGGGCTAAACTGTAAAAAGACACGCAAATTTATAGTGGTTCAGCCAGAATGTGCCTACGTCCACTTTATATGTTATTTCTCTTCTCTTCTTTTGATTACAAGTACAAAGCTTTGATACAAGTAAAAGAAAGTTGTTTGAAAGTTCCTTCCGTGCTTGAGCTCTCAAACTTGTCCTCCATTGATGTACCCCTGCCCCTTTATTTATAGAGTGAGGCTGAGGGTAGGGGTCTAGGATGTGTACAGTTGCTGATGGGCCTGGGCTGACATGATCTGGCCTGGTACGTCTTGGTTTGGCATCGCTTGGTTCGGAGATGGTTGGAGTGTAGAGTGGACCGGTTGTAGGTGATTCGGTGCTATGTGGTAGAACCTTGGTCCGGTTTGGGGTATGGTCCGGTAGGAGCTTGAGAAGTGAGTTGGTCTGGTATTGTTGTTGGTCCGGTAGGATGGAGTTGGGCTGGTCCGGTAGGGGTATGGTCCGGTTGAAAGCTTTCATCCGGTAGTGGGTGGACCGGTGGTGGTTTCACATCGCAAGAAGGCTTCGGAGTTGGTTCGGTGGTAGTGGAGGTAACTGGTTCGGTGGTAGTGGATGTAGCTGGTTCGGTGGTCTTGGAGGTAGCTGGTTCGGTGGTCTTGGTTCGGTGGAATTTCGCCCAACAGCAACAACTCTATCCTTCTGCATCAGCACTGCTCCAAGTCCAGTACCACATGCGTCGGTGTAAACCACCATCTCATCATTCCCACTTGGAATAGTCAAAACAGGAGCACTTGTCAATCGCTCTTTCAGGATTCTGAAAGCTTGCTCACACTTATCTTCCCATCTGAACACTTGGTTCTTCTTCGTCAATCCTATTAACGATGTAGCTATCTTGGAGAAGTCCTTGATAAACCGACGATAATATCCTGCTAATCCAAGAAAACTTCTCACATCTGCTGCATTCTTAGGTCTAACCCAATCCTGGATTGCTGCCACCTTAGCGGGATCAACCGCTATTCCACTACTAGAGATAACATGGCCTAAGAACCTCACTTCACTCTTCCAGAAGTGACACTTCGAAAACTTAGCCTTCAGCTGATGTTTCCGTAAGATCTCCAAAACAATTAGCAAGTGTGTCTTGTGCTCTTCTTCAGTTCTGGAATAAATCAGAATAGCATCCACGAACACAAGTACAAACTTGTTCAACGGGTCTCTGAACACTCTATTCATAAGATCCACAAAATATGCTGGCGCGTTAGTCAACCCAAACGGCATTACCAGCCACTCAAAGAAACCGGATGGTGTCCGAAAAGCAGTCTTCGGTACACTATCCTTAGCCACTCTCAACTGGTGAAATCCCGTTGCCAAATCCATCTGAGAAAACACCTTGGCATCATGAAGCTGATCAAACAAGTCATCTATTCACGGCAATGGATACTTGTTCTTCTTAGTCACTTTATTCAGCTCACGATAATCCACACACAATCTCAACGACCCATCTGCCTTGGTTGCAAACACAACTAGTGCACCCCACTCGAACACACTACGCCGAATGAATCCTTTCTGTAAAAGGTCATCAACTTGCACCCTCAACTCTTGCTGTTCCCTAGGCGCCATCCGCCTAAGAGGCATTACAACAGGTCTGGCTCCTTCAACTAGATCTATACGAAACTCGATCTCTCTATGCGGCGGTAACCCTTTGACTTCGTCAAAGACATCCTCGAATCCATTCGCGATTGGAACTAATGACAGTCCATCCCATGGAATAACTAGCGAATACATGAAGCTCATGAAGACGCCTTCTTCATGCTTACATCGTATTACAATCTTTCGCCCCTCCACATTCTCGACTGTCACTTCCAGCCTCTCTCAATCAACCTTTGCCGCATACTTCCTAAGCCAGTCCATACCCAAAATAATTCCGAACCCCGCAAAGTTCAGAACAAAACAATCACAAACAAAAGAGCAACCATGACTCGATACAATCAGACCACGGCATAACATACACAAACAAGACGAACCCCCAACTGGATTAGTCACAACCAATGGCCTATCAACAATACCCGGTTCTAAGCCTAACCGGCCTACAAGATCACTACAAACAAACGAATGCGACGCCCCAGTATCAAACAACACTCTAACTGGAACACCACATATGGAAAGAGTACCTTGAACCACCACACTCTTTCCCTTCTCTTCAACGGTAGGAGCTTTTGAAGATGATGGGACAGCTCCCAAAGCATAAGCTTGCACAATCTGCTTGTCCTTCCGCGGTTCCGGACAATTCTTCCTAAAATGCCCCGGCTTGTCATAGTTGTGACACTTTATCGGTGCCTTCGGATTCTTACAATCCTTCGAGAAATGGCCCTTCTGCTGACAATTGTAGCAAGTCACTTCGCCCTTCGGCTTCTTCTGGCCATCCCTACCCTTCTGCTACTGCTGCTTCCTCTTCTTGTTTCCACCCTGCTGGGGTTTAGACTCATCCCTGGTCACAGCAACAACAGATCCTTCCTTAGGAAACAGACTCTCATGCCTGAGAGCTTTCTCCACAAGCTTCTCAAATGAATCATCCAGATGATCCACTAACTGCCTTCCAAGATAACTGTCCAAGCCTGTCACAAACTTCTCATTCTTCTGATATGCAGATTCAATATACGACCGGGCATACTTGGACAAAGCTTCAAACTCAGAAACATACTCAAGAACTGGTCTTCCTTCCTGCTTGAGCTCCACAAACTTCTTGAACAGAACAGACTTCTGAGATGTAGAAATGAACTTAGCTTCAAATCTGGCTTGGAATTGCTCCCAAGTAATCTCTTCCTCCGGAGTATTGATGGTAATAGAGTTCCACCAATCAGAAGCTCTCCCTTGAAGCTGCCTTGATGCTAACTTCCTCTTAGTTGCATCCTCAATTCCCAAATCACCAAAAATCCTTCTACAAGCATCTATCCATCTCTGGACCTCAATGGTTGATTCTGTTCCCAAGAAAACCTTACCTCCAAGAGCAGTATAGTCTTTGCACAGCTTAGCAAAATCCACCGGTTTTGGAGTTTGAACTTGAACCCCAACATCTACTGCTGCCCCCGGAACTGGTGTCCTTCTCATGATCGAAGTCATCATAGCTTCGAACATAGCAGCATAATCAGTAGTCCCCTCAGAAGCACGGCCTTCCCTAGCAGCTGGTCTCCCTCTTCGACTCATTCTCAATATCTATAAAAAGGAATGGTCAGAACATCTTGAGAAATAACTGCTTAAAGGACTCAAACTCTTCTAATCTACTATATTATATATAGTAATCATCCATCAAAATACAATTACGTCTCTCATACGTAGTTACGTCAGCGAGCGTTGGGTAAAATCGATTAACCAATGCTCTGATACCAAATGTGACGACCGCCCATAACCCCTGCATTGAACCTAGAGAAAGTGCGCTGTAAAGTGTGCCAGGCAGCCATGGATGATTGTCAAGGTAAATTAAAACAACAGAATCTATCGTATTACTCACAGCGCATGGACAAAATACAATAGAACATATATATAGTGAAGCTTCACAGAATAGAATCTCATCAATAAAACTTCATAATAGTTGAATACAAACATTTGAATAGTCAATACAACAAGCCTCACTACATAACACTCAGAGAATACAAAGCAGCGGAACATCCAGTACATATAATAAGAATATAATATGCAATCCTCCAGCTCGTCTTCGATATCAGCACCGTGAAAAGCATGATCAGCACCTGTCCCCTGCTACCTAGTCTGCCCGTCCCAAAATGGACGAATAGCCCAAGGCAATAAGAGTTAAAACATAAAGCCTTGAGTCAGACAACAGTCTTAGTGAGCAGTAAATTAACTAACAACATACCAAAAGAGCATAAAGGAAAAGGAATAGGAATACAACCCTCCCACTCCAACCTCTTTCTATAGTGATAGCCCCCAGACACACACTAAATAGAAGCAAACATAGCAGAGCATACAATGTAAAGTAAAGAAATTATCACTCGAGTCAAGGGCGATGTTTTCCAAGCACAAACCCCCAAGGCCTAAACCAAGATCAGATAAGCACCCAGAAAACACTGCTCTTGAGACCGAATGACGATACAACCAAACATCCATGACTCTGGCTATCACTGTTATCATTGCTTCAATATCACCGTTAATTGAATGACCGGCACATTCTTTCAGCCGTCCATCAAGGGCTAATGGAAACCCCGGTTCTAGACATAACTCCCGCACGTCATCGTGACCCGTGCCTAGGACTATCGAATCTGCCCAGAGTACTTGACTACCAATCCGTAGCCTTCAGGGACTATCGAATCTGCCCAACGTACTCTTGCTTTGAGCATGCTAGAACCTTCAACAACGATGAGATCTCAGCCTTCTAGTCATCCTCCTCGACGACTATTTCCATACTAGCTCAAGCGCCTCTCGAGCATCCATTGTCCTCCAACTCGAACCATATCACTGAGTTATCAACATGCTTGGAATGATCCCGTCTGGATTAGACCAAGACTATCTCATATCATCATCATCGAATCTATGCATAAGAGCTTCACCATCCGCTACATATGCCACAAGCAGCTTTTCCAATTCAAGAGCCTTTCCCTTAGCTTTTGAATCATCTTCGGTCTAAATCAAATCATCAATCATCTAATTCATAGTAATCAATCAAATCAAACATTAATCCAAACAATCAAGCATTTAAATATGATCTAAGTAGACAATTATAACAATAATGGCAATTTCGTAATTAAAGAGTCGAAAGTCTAATAAGCATGAAAACATGAACAATGTCTCTATAATCTTGATGAATGAACTTGCATAGGTTAACATGTAGTAAAATGGATGCCAAATCATCATGAACAATGGATCTATAAGGATCTATACTTAGGATTAAGAAAATGCATGGAAATCACTATTTTAACACCAAATCAAGCCAACGATCCGATATACTCCTTTGGATCCGTGTGAGAGATAATCACCACTCACCAAATCACCTAAACAACCCCAAATCAACACACTTCAGATCTAGACAGCGAAGGATCAATCTCGATCTATCACCAATCCGCTTCAAACGATGAAATCTCACTTCAATGGATGTAGATCTTCGATCTAAGCTCTTGAATCTTCAACTTGGATGGATGGAATCACTAGATTAGAGTAGAGAAAAGAAGTAAAGAAGTGTAGAAGTGTAGAAGTCGAGCTCTCAAAATGGCAGCACTTCGTCGCTTCGAAATCCGGATCCCAAAAAGTGAGAAAAACCCTTCTATTTATAGGCCGAAATCTCTCTAAGTCGTTGCCTCGGAGTTAAGTCGTCTCCGACCTACGACCTAAGACCCCCACCGACCTAAGTCTTCGACCTAACAACTCATATGACTTAACAGCTGCTCCGCCTAACACATGCGCATACGACCTAACTACTAAGCCGACCTACGACTTAACTAATATGCGCGACCTAACAGGAGATACGACTTAGCGGCTTAACCCCTAAGTCGCTCACGACTTAATAACTTAGCAACTCTATGACTCACTATGCTACGACCTAACTTCCTTAAGTCGTCTAACGACCTAACTTCGCTAACCACTAGGTCGCTAACCTGCTAACTTCTATAAGTCGTCAACACTTAGGTCGCTCGACCGACTTATCCTACCATACGACCTAAAATCCTTAAGTCGCTAACTCACTTAAGTCGCTCTATTACTTAACTCGCTAACTCGCCGATTTCTTAACTCGGTCAGTTTTCTTAAGTCGCCCCTATTCCTTAAGTCGGTCACGACTTATGACTTGAACAAAAATTCTGCCCAACACTATCAAACGACCTAAACCACTACACCTTAAGTCGTCCACTACCTTAGGTCGCTCCAACACCCTACGACCTAAGCTACCACGACTTAATTCCTATACGACTTAACTGCCTTAACTCGTATCTTCCTTAAGTCGCTCCAAAACTTCCATACGACCTAGGACTTAAACTCAGGACTTATCACAAATGCGACCAAATGTCAACTGTTTTACGATGTTTTGATCCGTGAAAATACGGGTCGTTACAGGAAACTACGGTCTTGTATATGCTCTTGGGAATAAAAATGTGTTAAGGGTGGAATGGGCCATGACTTAACACTATTTTGATATTTTATATTACTAATAGGCATTATCTACTTATCGTACACTACTACATAGTAGATAGTTTAACGGATCCTTAAAGGATGGTTATTCCAACATCCTTTGAGTTACTTGTATTTCAATTGCTATTTCACTTGAGTTGGATTTATTAATATAAGAATGTTAATCCTGACTCGAGTGTCTTGTGTTTTTGCTTTACGCTCGGGTCAGACTGAGTGGTTCAGCTTTTGAGACTCACCTTTGGAGTTGGAGCTTTGCTTGAAGATCCAGCCATCTATTCTGCTTTCAGTATTCGATGATTCCAGTGATGTATTCTGATTTGTATCTGATGTATCGTATTACTCTTCTGTTGTAAACTCTGATGTATCTTATATATTCATATAGTAGCTTCATGAACTACTATCTCTTTTATTTCCGCTGCATTTATTACTCTGTGTCTGTGATCTGTGATTATTTATTTACTGTATATGTTCAGTTTTGCCAAATTTAAATTAACAACGCGGTATTTTGAGCAATTCAATTCCGGCATGAGTGTCTACCTATACACTTATAATGGATGCGAATGGTCAAAAATATCGGGTCGTTATAGTTGGTATCAGAGCTTTGGTAGCTCTACGCAAAACTTAACATATAGGGTAAATGTATTTACAGAATCACTCTCATTCGAGTTTCAATCTCTTCCTTTTGACTCGATTCCTTTGAATTTTGGAACGTTCACTGCGGTTCAAAAAAATTCATTCGTGTCCCTCACTATTCGTCTTCTTTCAATTCTAGGGCACCCCATAACTCCATTTTGAATGATATCTATAATAGATCGGCGGTCTCGCCAATCTTCGAATGATTTGTAAAGGGGTGAAACTCCTTTACAATAGGCATTGATTTACCAGAGATTTCTGTATCCTCGGTTTACGATGCTATCTATCTCCTGCTATACCTGAATTTTATTTCTTGAGATCGAATATCGATTTACCTCGGAATTCTACAACGATCTTATTCTTGAAGTCACGGTCGACCCGGTTAAGGTTGCCCGCGATTTATATAAATTTATCAATCTTCCTACTTTGTTATTAATCATCATATCTTTGTTTCGAACTTATCTTCGAATCAAATTTCTCTTTGATTTGATTCCACCAAATTTGAAACCCTATCCTTATTTGAAAATTCATTCCTGTATCGTCTAGCAAAGAAATGCATTTATAAACTAATATGTATAAATGTTTTAATATACGCTGTGTTGTTTGAGTTGTTGATGTTGATTTGGGTTTCCGATCGATTCGTCTGATCAACGCCATCGATAGGATTTCCAAAACACTTGAGCAGAGCAAACTGACACAATATTGTTTTCAAATTTGGTAAAAGAAGTAATTTTGTATGATTATATTATAAATATATAAGTAAAATTTTCTGAAAAAAAAGAAAAAGAAAAATTAATTGGTTGTTGAAATGATAATAATTGATTATCATTTATTGTTCTATAAATGAATTTTTTTTAACATGGATTATAAACTGATTTGAAATTTAAATGAATTTAACATTTAGAATTTAAGAATTTAATTTCCAGTGATTTCAAGCTTTGGTTTTTAAATTTTTAAAATGTATATTATTTAAGGTATTTTCAAATAGAAACTGTTTTCAAAGAATTTTAAAATGTTGAAATCGATGCTCTTCTCTTTATCGCTGGAAAATAATTTCGATGATGGCGGCCGCATCATCGACGTTCATTTTCAAGTTTCGAAGTGGAGAAACCATTCTGTAGCTTTGCTACGGTTGTGTTGGGAAAAAATATTTAATTTGAATTTCTTAGTATGACTTGATTTATATATACATATATAGGTATATTATTTTAAATTTAATTTGATTTAATATATATAGTATATACATAATTATTTCTAAAGGTTTTGAAATTAAACGGAAATTTAATTCTTAAAAATCATGTTAAAAGATGTTTTCAATTATAAATAAAGCTAAATTTTGAATAAGTATTTAAACTTGAAATAACTGAATTTAAAAATTTTATTTGTATAATACTCAATTTCATTTCAATATAACTTACCTAAATTGTTCAGAAGTTAAAATGTAATTGGATTGAACAATATATATAAAAAAATGTCTTTATAAATAAAATTTGAGTGTTATAATAAATGTTATACACTAAATTTTGATTATAAAGAGGTTAATAGAGTTAGATAGGATAATAAGTAAAACTCAGTTAATAATGAAATAAATTTGTTTGAAAGAATTAATAAATTGAAATTTGATCAACTTATGAAAATACCTTGAATTTAAAAGCAATTAGTAAATATAAATTAATTTAAATCGAAACTTTTATGTTTTAAATTAATTTATATATGTTAAATATATGTGATTAGATATATTAAGTAGAATAAATTTAACAGTAATTTGGAATAAAGAAGAATTTAAAATTATGGAAGAAAATATGATTATAATAAAAGACTATTCAAATTTGTGGTTTTAGAAATTGTAAATTGAAGATAATTGGATAATAAGATAATGAATTTAGAAATAGTTGAGATTGATTTTAGTGAAATCAAATGGATTAAATCAATTATTGAATATCAATTAATTTAAATTTGAATTTATATGGTTTAAATTAATTGTTATTTTGTATTTCAGATCTGTTATCTTTCTGGTTGTTTCTATTCTCCTACCTCGTTCCTTTTCGGGGACGAAAAGTTTTGAGTGGGGGAGAGTGTAACGACCCGTAAATTTCAACTGTTTTAATAACGTAATTAGTTGAAATTTTGTGAAATTTTAAACGATAAAATTTTGAAATAAAAATTTAATATTTGGAATACGTCTAGTTAAACATAGCGATTGGTAAATTTTCATCCGAAAATATGAAAGTTTATTTCGTGCGTAAATTCACTTCAAATTAATCTGTTAAAAAGCGATGAAAATAAAATGTTTCCGAAACCTAAATATTTTTACATAGAAAAATTCTAAACCATCTTCTGAGCAAGATGTCAGTTTGTCGTTTTTCCAAATTCGGACATCTTTGGCTCCGTCGATCTTATTTTTGGAAAATTAGCAGCATTTTCGGTACCGATATCGACTTTTGATCGGATGATCGTACCACTGATATCGGTATACCGTTTTGATCGTCTCGTCGTGTTGATCTCTGTAGTATATTCATTTGTGTGCTTCGGCATTCGGTACACCGTGGAATCTGTAAAACGAATGCCGTAACGATATCCATTTTGGATCCTTTTGATTTCCTATCCTTTCATTTATGTACCGTGTAAACAAATGGACACCTGCCTTTTAATATTTCCAGAAATTAATATTCGACTTTCCTTATTCCTATTGTTGGAATATTTATTTATAACGTCCCTTCATTCTCTGTTTTCAGCTTTTCACTATCCCTGACTTTTAAACGTATAAACTTCATCCTTTCCTATTCTCTTTTCTCATCTTTTCTGTTATGTGCACGACATAGAAAAAAAAAGAAAACAGAGAATCTTGAAATAGCAATACCACTTCTCATCTCCACCTTTTGAAGCCGACCGCCCTTCTCTTTCCTTCCCCTCCTCCGTCGACAACACATCACCGGCACCGCCTGACCTTCGCCATCGCTGACTCATAGCCGCTCTCAGCCGCCTTCGAGCATATCCACCACCCTCTACGCTGCGGCACTCACATCTATCCCTGACCACAGCCTTGCCCACTCCGGCGACCCAGACTCGCCTTCTAGACCAGTGCAGCTGTAACGACCCAGAATTTTGAACAAATTAAATTGAGAATATTTAATTTATTTTAAACATTTGAACGATAATTTAATTTGAATCCCCGATCTAATTTTGAAATCTGCGATTAAACTTAAAAATTTAATCGATTGAAAGTTGAATAAAAATTTAAATCTTCAATTTTAAGCTGAAGAAAAATATTTCAAAAGCTTTTAAAATTCGTATTGATAATACCGAAGCTAACCGAACTGTCAGGATTGAATTTTTAACCGTTTTGCTCAGTTTTGAATTTAATTGTTTTAAACCGATATTTAAAAATAGTCATTTTTCAAACAGTCTCGGAATTCGACGAAAACAGTTTCATTGGATCCGTAGTATTGAATTATTGTCGGATTCCAATTTTCGTAATTTTCAGAGTTGTTATGTGAATGTACGACATATAAACGCGTTGGAAATTTTATCGAGACGTTTTGATATTTGAATTTAAACTTAAAGATTTGTAAAACGACAATACGTACATCACGCACCCGGATTTTTTCCTTCGTACCTATTCTCTGCTGCATCGCGTACTCCTGTCTCCCTCCATCTCTTTTAAAATCATCACGCAAAACAGTTTTAAAAAGAAAAAAAAATGGCTAACAAGATAAAGTATTCGACTGTGAATTTATATTCTTCATTCCCCTTCTCATCTCAATTCAAAATCGAAACTTCAAAGAAAAAAATAGCAGCCATGTTCTTCTCAACTATAAATGAAATCGAACGAAATCAACGTTCGTTTAAAATCAGGGTTTTCCTCTCAAAGAAAAAGAAAAGGGGATAGGGTACGAAATCGATTTCGATTTCGAAATCGATCGCGAGTTGATCGATTCAGCTCGAGGGCTCGCTAGGTCTCGCGCTCGATCGATGGGGCTGGGGTTGTTCTCGAGCACACTGGAAGTGGCGATCTCGGTGGAGCGGCGACCATCAGGCGAGTCGATCTCGCGTACGAGATGACAGGGGTTGGCTCGCGTGGGTTTCGATCAATGAAGGCTGGCGATGGCAGAAGTCGCGATCGAAGCATTGGATTATGGCGATTCGTGGACTTGGCGATCGTTGGAGTTTTGAATAGCCGAGGTCGGAGTAGCAATGTCAGCAAGGAGGAAGGCACGCCTGTAGCCGTGATCTGGGGATGGGGTTTCGATCTGGGGTTCATCGAGTTGGTTCAGGCAGTGAGGTATAATAGTATCTTTATTTTAATTTTTGTATAAATATTTTAAAAGGGAAATTTTTGGTTAAAATCAAATTTCCAGTTTAAGGAATTTTATATCACTGTTTTGTTTAATTTATTTAAAAAGGAAGTTTGTAAAAAAAAAATATAATAATAATATTAAATATATATGTATGTAGGTTTAAAATATATATGTAGTTTAAAAGGAAAATCATTTAAAAGAAATTTTATATAGATTAAGATTTGAAGAAGGAAAATTTATTACTATTTTATTTTCAGAAAATAAAAATATAAATGTATTATTGAGTTATCTAAAATTTATTTAAGTTACTAAAAAGACTTTCTAAAGGGAATTCAGTTAATTTAATAAATTGATAAGAGAAAGTTTGTTAATAAAAATACTTTAGCTAATTTAATTTATCTAATAGAAAATAAATTTTTAGATTAGTTCAAATTAAAAGTGTTGATTTATTTAATCTATTGAAAAGAAATTAAAATGTTCGATTTGTTCGAATATTAACGAAATGTATAAAATTGTTTATACCAGGTTACAATCGAGAAAAAAAAAACTGAAATGGAAATGGATTGCAAAAATAAAAAGCTAAGGTGAGATTTTCTCACTCGAAGGAAAAATTTAATATTGCAGTTATTTATTGACTGATTGATTGCTATTGAATGTGCTATTAGATATGATAGGATATATCTATATATATATAGCAGTATATACATATTGGCATATGTATATATTGGATTGATTGATTTCCCGCCTCGTATAGCGGATGAGACCCTATTGCGCCGTTAGTAAGCGGATTTATAAAAACCTATATACCGCGATAATTCCGTACTGGAGCGGAATTGGTATTGTGCTGACGTCTTTGGATGCAGGAAAACAGGTTGGAGGGATCCAACTGGACCCCTCACTTTGATTGAATTTATTTATACTGTGATATGAATCTGTGAATGATTATATTGATGTTATTGATCATATCGATGTCTGGAAAATTGTTGAAAGCTAAAATTTAGCTGAATGGATGTTTGATATCATTGGATTCCAAAAATAAACGAAATTTAATTTTTGGAAATCAAAATAGAAATTTCTAAATGAATTTGATTTTAGAAATTTAATTAAATTCGAAGAAAGGAATTTTAAAAGTATAAAAAGTTAATTTTTATAATCTTATCGAATTTATTTCCAGAATAAAGTGAAAATGTTAAATAAATGAATTGCGTATAATAGTGATTTTAAATTGAGGAAATTAATTTAAAATCTGGATTTCTAAATAAATTGGAAGAAACGATTGAAATTTATTTTCTTAAAAAGGAATTTATTTAAAAGAAGATAAGTTGGAAATTCAGTTTGAAATTTAATTGGTAAATTAAAATAAGTTGTGAAATCAATGTAAAATGAATTCAATAAGGAATTTATTTAGTAGTGCTAAATAAAATTTGAAATCAATCTGTAATTGATTTAATATTTAGGAATGAATTTTTGAGAAATCAATGTGGAAATTTTATTCGAACGTTGAAAATAAAATTAGAAATCAACATTGAAATTTATTTGGTATTGAAGCTTTTATAAATGGAATTAAAATTTATAAAAGTTGTTTATGAACCCAAAGTCACTTATTTTGATAAGTTAAGTATAGAAGTTGATAAAAGAAGATTTATAAATCAAAGTTGTTAGAAAATAGAAATAGGATTTATAAATGTTGTTTTATAAATTCGAAGTCAATTGGATTTGATAAAGTAAATATAGGAGGTTATTAAAGAAGGGATATTCGCGATTTTGGATAGCGAATTATCTTTGAAATAAATGGTAGAAATGATTGAAATGGGGTTAAGTAAATTTTATTCACGATTTTGGACAGTGAATATATTGTTAAGTAAAATGGATTCATTTTTGAAGAAGTAATATTTAAAAAAAAAAATGAAGTTAAACATTTTAAAAGTGTTTTAAAATGTGTTGTGAATCGAAACCATAGATTTCAACATTTATTGTTGAAATAGACGTTTTCGAGAAACTTAAGGAAATAGTGGACTATAACACTGTTGTTATAGTAAATGATTTCCGGAAGGAAATGTTTTATTTAGTATTGGGATTTATATATCTATCTTAATTTCGAATCCCTGTACTAGTGATTTCGAGTCGTCGTAACGATGTTTTACGTAACATTCGTTTTGACTCAAATAAAGGCGTTAAAAGAATATTTTCCTTAAAGAATGAAATTATACTTAATTTGATTTAAGTATATCGAATATTTTCCAAGTGTTGAAAATAAATGGATTGTGAATTGCTGACTTATTTTTAAATAAGTATGGAAATGTTTTCCAAAATGAAATGAAATGTTTTGAGAATTTATCTCCTTAAAGATAAATTGAAATTGAATATTGAAAACGATTTGAAAATCGAATATCAGTAGATATTCGAAAGTATAAATTCAATACGGAATTTATAAAAGAAAGCGAAGTTGTTTAAAAATAAATATTGATTTATTTTTGAAGTGTGGAAAATTGATTTGAAATTGTTTTCAAATGGTTAAGTGTGGGAATTTTATATCTAGTAAAGATATTTTTGAAGATGAAATAATTTGGAAAATTATTTGGAATCTGATGATGTTGCGCATCTTTATTGATAGTTAAATAACCGACTATCAATAATTACCTTTAGATAGGTATTTGTTGTGAATTGGATGAATTTGAATGCCACACTTATTGTTGAATAATCGCTCACTATTCGGGTTAACCGGGAAAGGACCATGGGGTCGTATAACCCATTCCGAATATGTGATACGTCGTTATGAATCGCATTTGAAGACCGGTGTTGAAGACCGGATATTTTTGAAAACGAAAGGATTACCGTCGAGTTACTCTACATCGACTGATCTTCGATTTAGAGGTTTTATCACCCTTAGTGACGGGAAGTCTTGACGTGATTAGAAAATTATCCGGAAATGCAAGGGCTTCGTGAAAAGTGCCTTCGGTTCTGTTCGATCCCGGAACAGACTTGTATGGATTGTGTGTCTGACGTTACAATTTGAGATATAAAGCTGATTCCTTTCAAATACATTTCTGTTGGTGGCGGAGAATTTATTCTCTTAGCTTAACACCCTTCTCTGAGACGTACGAGCTCAGAGGTTTTGTAGTTGAAATTTATCAGCGATATATCCCAATTTGGTAACGTGGCATACTGAGTGTTGCTGTGAAATGATCAGTGTTTGATCATTTGTGATATGATCATTTGTTTGATCTTATATCTTTGTGATCATAGGTTGATCATTTTGTTTGACCCGAAGCAGGGCTTTTTGAGAAAGCGTAGCTTTGTGGACGAGACTTCGTCGAGCCTCACACCCCGGAAATGGTCGAAACAGGAAGGATGCAGCAAGGTTCTAGGGAGTAGCGCCCCTTAGTGTATGTCATTCCTTCTGGATAAAGGTGGTATCATGGTATGGAGCCCAGATACTTAACCTCTGTGGTTACTGCATTATTATTATCTATGTGGTTTGTTGCGAATCGGGGATCCTCGGGAAGATCGGTGACGATCGGGGGATGGCATACGCGTGTCAGTAGTTACCTATTTTTGCAGAGGTAACCCGGCCTTGTGTTGGCAGAGATCCGGTTAGGTTCTCGGGTCGTCTATTCCAGGGACGTACCCATCGTGGATAGGAAGTTCCTTTGCCTGACCATTTGTTGGAAATCCAGACTCCAATACGAACTTTGTACGGTATTAGTTGTAGAACCTGCCATTTACGTACGGTGGTCACCACTGTTTAGATGGTAGCTATAGTAGGCATACGATACTGGTCGTATGTTGGCTAAGATTGATATTATACTTTCGAAATGTTTTCTACATTATGCACTAATAATAATATCAAAAATAATTTGATTTTGCGTAGTAAGCATCTTTGACTATCATAAGAAGAAATCTCCTCCAATTCTGCGTTTGCATGGTGTGTGTGGTGGGAGGTCTTATGGTAGTTTCATTTTCCAAAAGCATTGCGAATTGACTTTAAAAACTTCCTGTTGTTTATTTTAAAGAATAACTGTTTTACGATCTCACACCAGTCACCATGACTGACTCGGAGTTTATTGTTCCCTTCTAAACTCTGGGTGCCCACAAATTTCCACACGGGCAGCCTAGAGTTATGTTATCAGGATATTCTGGATATTCTGGAGCTTGGGAGATAAGCTGGATGACGAGACGTAGTATTTGTATCTGATAGTATTTATTCCGCTGTGTATTCTGTATGAGGACAAGTTATATAACTGTCCATTGTTGTATATGACTCTGATGATTGATGTATGTATAAAATGATATAGTTCTTTATTTAAAGATTATTCATTTATCTATTATATATTGTTCCGCTGCGATATGTGAGATTCTGATATTGTCTCTGTTCTGTGTTTCTATTGATGTTCTGTATCTGTTGTTGTTTTGTTGTTCTTCTTCTTTCCTTCTTCTTTCTTCTTCTATCTTCTTCTTCTACCTTTTCTTTTTTCTTAAACCCTCACTATTGGAGTTTCCGGCACTCGATTGCTCGACAGTCGATAAAGTGAGTATCGATGTCGAATTTTCGAAAGTCGAAAATTTCAGGACGTGACAAAGTGGTATCAGAGCATATGGTTAAGCGAAAACCCTGCTCTGTTGGGTGTTACTCATTAGAGATAGAGTCAGTAGTACTCTAGAATGAGTTTGAGTGTAATAATAGATATGAGCGCGTATTTGTTAGTTAATATAAAATTGTTTTGTATTGTGATGATTGGTTTATTAAGTGGCATATGAACCTTCGTCGGCACAGTCTTGCAAAACTGTATCGAAGGGGTTTCTAAACGCTTGAATAAAACAATTCGGCACAGTATTGTTTTGAATAGGGTAAATGAGATAGTTTTGCCCAAAACTATTTTTGTATAGAAAAGAAATGTTTTTCTATGAATTACTATAGTATATGGTTGCATGGATGTTAGGAAAGTGATAATATTGAAATGTTATCATTATTATTGAAATTGAATAAGAAATTCAAATCATAACTCCAAAGTTAAGAAATGAATCCATATACAAATGAAATTAAAGAATATAAATTATAAATGTGATTTATAAATGAAACGGAATTCCAGAGAAGTTTTTGGAAATGTTTTGAAAAGAATTTGAAAATTTTGGGGATTTGGAAAGTTTAAATTCCTGTTTGATTTGAAAATGAATTTCAAAGATTTTGAAAAAAAAATGTTCTAAAGGGATGAAAGCTCTAAACTCTTTTCGGTCGCTGGAAAATAACTTCGATGATGACCGCGGCATCGTTGGTGTTCATTTTCGGGTTTCCAAAAGAGGAATTGCTGCCAAATTGTTTTAAGTGGAAGTTGTTTGAAAATTTGGGTTTATGTTTTGGAAATTCAAGAATAATTTGACTTGTTTTCAAAAATGAATCTGAAATGTAAAATATGTGAATGTGATTGGAATTAAAGTTCATTAATAAATGAAATCTATAAATGTGAATTGAAAGTATAAGGAAATAAATTCATATATGAATAAAAATTATGAATATGAATTGTAAATATGATTTACAAATGAAAATAGAATTCAAAGAAGATAATTGAAATTAAAATTCATTAGTAGAATGAAATTTGTAAATGTGAATGTATAAATGATTTTATAAATCAAAATGTAAATAAGTCGAAGAATTATAAAATATTTGAAATTTGATTTGGAAATGAGATTCCAATTGGAAATGAAAGAATCAGTGAAGGAGTTTCAGAATGAATGAATAAATTGCGATTGCAAGTGCCAGAAAATGAAATTGAATGTTAAAATTCATTTTGAATTTGTAAGTAAATAAAACTGCAATTGAATTTGATTTGTGGAAAACGAAGTGAACTATTAAACTAAAATTAGTAAGTGAAGCTAATTGAATATTAACCAAATGAATAAGGTTTGGAACGAATTAAATTCAATAATTGAAAAAGAAAGATAAATAGAATTCAAATGGAAATCGAAATGTAAAATTAAATCATAATGGATCTATATAACTTCAACAGTGAAGTAAAGATGATATAAGAAGTATATATTGAAAACTTTGTAATTGAATTTGCAAAATGATTTGAATGTGTAACTAGATATTATGGCTAGTAGGACATACAGGTGTTATAAAAGGAATTGGAATTTTGATTTCGAAGATAATTTGAATTGCTCGAAAAAGGTATGTATTTGAGTTTTAATATGAGTTTTTGATGATTTCTCTCTAGCCGCTTGGCTTTTTCTTTTTCTTTTTGAAATCTGAGAGTCCGTAGGGACGTTTTGTAGTCGTGCCGTATTAGCCGCGCAAAGGAGACGCTGGCGAATTTTTTCGGAAATTTAGGGCGTTAGAAAATTTTTGAGAAAATTTTGAGAGTTTAAATTTGAATTTGAAATTAAATTTGAATTTCGAAGTAAACAGTGTTATTTGGAAACTATGAAAGGTTTAGGAAAGTTAGTTGAAACTAATAACGAATCTTTAGTAGAAAGATTTGTTATGATAAAAATTGATAAAATTATTGGATGTTGAAAGATAGTAGACGAGTTAAGGACCTTTTTTCCTAACTTGTAATTTCGAGGACGAAATTCTTTTAAGGGGGGAAGTCTGTAACGACCCAGAATTTTGAACAAATTAAATTGAGAATATTTAATTTATTTTAAACATTTGAACGATAATTTAATTTGAATCCCCGATCTAATTTTGAAATCTGCGATTAAACTTAAAAATTTAATCGATTGAAAGTTGAATAAAAATTTAAATCTTCAATTTTAAGCTGAAGAAAAATATTTCAAAAGCTTTTAAAATTCGTATTGATAATACCGAAGCTAACCGAACTGTCAGGATTGAATTTTTAACCGTTTTGCTCAGTTTTGAATTTAATTGTTTTAAACCGATATTTAAAAATAGTCATTTTTCAAACAGTCTCGGAATTCGACGAAAACAGTTTCATTGGATCCGTAATATTGAATTATTGTCGGATTCCAATTTTCGTAATTTTCAGAGTTGTTATGTGAATGTACGACATATAAATGCGTTGGAAATTTTATCGAGACGTTTTGATATTTGAATTTAAACTTAAAGATTTGTAAAACGACAATACGTACATCACGCACCCGGATTGTTTCCTTCGTACCTATTCTCTGCTGCATCGCGTACTCCTGTCTCCCTCCATCTCTTTTAAAATCATCACGCAAAACAGTTTTAAAAAGAAAAAAAAATGGCTAACAAGATAAAGTATTCGACTGTGAATTTATATTCTTCATTCCCCTTCTCATCTCAATTCAAAATCGAAACTTCAAAGAAAAAAATAGCAGCCATGTTCTTCTCAACTATAAATGAAATCGAACGAAATCAACGTTCGTTTAAAATCAGGGTTTTCCTCTCAAAGAAAAAGAAAAGGGGATAGGGTACGAAATCGATTTCGATTTCGAAATCGATCGCGAGTTGATCGATTCAGCTCGAGGGCTCGCTAGGTCTCGCGCTCGATCGATGGGGCTGGGGTTGTTCTCGAGCACACTGGAAGTGGCGATCTCGGTGGAGCGGCGACCATCAGGCGAGTCGATCTCGCGTACGAGATGACAGGGGTTGGCTCGCGTGGGTTTCGATCAATGAAGGCTGGCGATGGCAGAAGTCGCGATCGAAGCATTGGATTATGGCGATTCGTGGACTTGGCGATCGTTGGAGTTTTGAATAGCCGAGGTCGGAGTAGCAATGTCAGCAAGGAGGAAGGCACGCTTGTAGCCGTGATCTGGGGATGGGGTTTCGATCTGGGGTTCATCGAGTTGGTTCAGGCAGTGAGGTATAATAGTATCTTTATTTTAATTTTTGTATAAATATTTTAAAAGGGAAATTTTTGGTTAAAATCAAATTTCCAGTTTAAGGA
This sequence comes from Allium fistulosum, assembly GCA_030737815.1. Taxonomy (NCBI): domain Eukaryota; kingdom Viridiplantae; phylum Streptophyta; class Magnoliopsida; order Asparagales; family Amaryllidaceae; genus Allium; species Allium fistulosum. The sequence continues at coordinate 75,870,736 of CM060904.1, read as the reverse complement.
ATTTTATATCACTGTTTTGTTTAATTTATTTAAAAAGGAAGTTTGTAAAAAAAAATATAATAATAATATTAAATATATATGTATGTAGGTTTAAAATATATATGTAGTTTAAAAGGAAAATCATTTAAAAGAAATTTTATATAGATTAAGATTTGAAGAAGGAAAATTTATTACTATTTTATTTTCAGAAAATAAAAATATAAATGTATTATTGAGTTATCTAAAATTTATTTAAGTTACTAAAAAGACTTTCTAAAGGGAATTCAGTTAATTTAATAAATTGATAAGAGAAAGTTTGTTAATAAAAATACTTTAGCTAATTTAATTTATCTAATAGAAAATAAATTTTTAGATTAGTTCAAATTAAAAGTGTTGATTTATTTAATCTATTGAAAAGAAATTAAAATGTTCGATTTGTTCGAATATTAACGAAATGTATAAAATTGTTTATACCAGGTTACAATCGAGAAAAAAAAAACTGAAATGGAAATGGATTGCAAAAATAAAAAGCTAAGGTGAGATTTTCTCACTCGAAGGAAAAATTTAATATTGCAGTTATTTATTGACTGATTGATTGCTATTGAATGTGCTATTAGATATGATAGGATATATATATATATATATATAGCAGTATATACATATTGGCATATGTATATATTGGATTGATTGATTTCCCGCCTCGTATAGCGGATGAGACCCTATTGCGCCGTTAGTAAGCGGATTTATAAAAACCTATATACCGCGATAATTCCGTACTGGAGCGGAATTGGTATTGTGCTGACGTCTTTGGATGCAGGAAAACAGGTTGGAGGGATCCAACTGGACCCCTCACTTTGATTGAATTTATTTATACTGTGATATGAATCTGTGAATGATTATATTGATGTTATTGATCATATCGATGTCTGGAAAATTGTTGAAAGCTAAAATTTAGCTGAATGGATGTTTGATATCATTGGATTCCAAAAATAAACGAAATTTAATTTTTGGAAATCAAAATAGAAATTTCTAAATGAATTTGATTTTAGAAATTTAATTAAATTCGAAGAAAGGAATTTTAAAAGTATAAAAAGTTAATTTTTATAATCTTATCGAATTTATTTCCAGAATAAAGTGAAAATGTTAAATAAATGAATTGCGTATAATAGTGATTTTAAATTGAGGAAATTAATTTAAAATCTGGATTTCTAAATAAATTGGAAGAAACGATTGAAATTTATTTTCTTAAAAAGGAATTTATTTAAAAGAAGATAAGTTGGAAATTCAGTTTGAAATTTAATTGGTAAATTAAAATAAGTTGTGAAATCAATGTAAAATGAATTCAATAAGGAATTTATTTAGTAGTGCTAAATAAAATTTGAAATCAATCTGTAATTGATTTAATATTTAGGAATGAATTTTTGAGAAATCAATGTGGAAATTTTATTCGAACGTTGAAAATAAAATTAGAAATCAACATTGAAATTTATTTGGTATTGAAGCTTTTATAAATGGAATTAAAATTTATAAAAGTTGTTTATGAACCCAAAGTCACTTATTTTGATAAGTTAAGTATAGAAGTTGATAAAAGAAGATTTATAAATCAAAGTTGTTAGAAAATAGAAATAGGATTTATAAATGTTGTTTTATAAATTCGAAGTCAATTGGATTTGATAAAGTAAATATAGGAGGTTATTAAAGAAGGGATATTCGCGATTTTGGATAGCGAATTATCTTTGAAATAAATGGTAGAAATGATTGAAATGGGGTTAAGTAAATTTTATTCACGATTTTGGACAGTGAATATATTGTTAAGTAAAATGGATTCATTTTTGAAGAAGTAATATTTAAAAAAAAAATGAAGTTAAACATTTTAAAAGTGTTTTAAAATGTGTTGTGAATCGAAACCATAGATTTCAACATTTATTGTTGAAATAGACGTTTTCGAGAAACTTAAGGAAATAGTGGAATATAACACTGTTGTTATAGTAAATGATTTCCGGAAGGAAATGTTTTATTTAGTATTGGGATTTATATATCTATCTTAATTTCGAATCCCTGTACTAGTGATTTCGAGTCGTCGTAACGATGTTTTACGTAACATTCGTTTTGACTCAAATAAAGGCGTTAAAAGAATATTTTCCTTAAAGAATGAAATTATACTTAATTTGATTTAAGTATATCGAATATTTTCCAAGTGTTGAAAATAAATGGATTGTGAATTGCTGACTTATTTTTAAATAAGTATGGAAATGTTTTCCAAAATGAAATGAAATGTTTTGAGAATTTATCTCCTTAAAGATAAATTGAAATTGAATATTGAAAACGATTTGAAAATCGAATATCAGTAGATATTCGAAAGTATAAATTCAATACGGAATTTATAAAAGAAAGCGAAGTTGTTTAAAAATAAATATTGATTTATTTTTGAAGTGTGGAAAATTGATTTGAAATTGTTTTCAAATGGTTAAGTGTGGGAATTTTATATCTAGTAAAGATATTTTTGAAGATGAAATAATTTGGAAAATTATTTGGAATCTGATGATGTTGCGCATCTTTATTGATAGTTAAATAACCGACTATCAATAATTACCTTTAGATAGGTATTTGTTGTGAATTGGATGAATTTGAATGCCACACTTATTGTTGAATAATCGCTCACTATTCGGGTTAACCGGGAAAGGACCATGGGGTCGTATAACCCATTCCGAATATGTGATACGTCGTTATGAATCGCATTTGAAGACCGGTGTTGAAGACCGGATATTTTTGAAAACGAAAGGATTACCGTCGAGTTACTCTACATCGACTGATCTTCGATTTAGAGGTTTTATCACCCTTAGTGACGGGAAGTCTTGACGTGATTAGAAAATTATCCGGAAATGCAAGGGCTTCGTGAAAAGTGCCTTCGGTTCTGTTCGATCCCGGAACAGACTTGTATGGATTGTGTGTCTGACGTTACAATTTGAGATATAAAGCTGATTCCTTTCAAATACATTTCTGTTGGTGGCGGAGAATTTATTCTCTTAGCTTAACACCCTTCTCTGAGACGTACGAGCTCAGAGGTTTTGTAGTTGAAATTTATCAGCGATATATCCCAATTTGGTAACGTGGCATACTGAGTGTTGCTGTGAAATGATCAGTGTTTGATCATTTGTGATATGATCATTTGTTTGATCTTATATCTTTGTGATCATAGGTTGATCATTTTGTTTGACCCGAAGCAGGGCTTTTTGAGAAAGCGTAGCTTTGTGGACGAGACTTCGTCGAGCCTCACACCCCGGAAATGGTCGAAACAGGAAGGATGCAGCAAGGTTCTAGGGAGTAGCGCCCCTTAGTGTATGTCATTCCTTCTGGATAAAGGTGGTATCATGGTATGGAGCCCAGATACTTAACCTCTGTGGTTACTGCATTATTATTATCTATGTGGTTTGTTGCGAATCGGGGATCCTCGGGAAGATCGGTGACGATCGGGGGATGGCATACGCGTGTCAGTAGTTACCTATTTTTGCAGAGGTAACCCGGCCTTGTGTTGGCAGAGATCCGGTTAGGTTCTCGGGTCGTCTATTCCAGGGACGTACCCATCGTGGATAGGAAGTTCCTTTGCCTGACCATTTGTTGGAAATCCAGACTCCAATACGAACTTTGTACGGTATTAGTTGTAGAACTTGCCATTTACGTACGGTGGTCACCACTGTTTAGATGGTAGCTATAGTAGGCATACGATACTGGTCGTATGTTGGCTAAGATTGATATTATACTTTCGAAATGTTTTCTACACTATGCACTAATAATAATATCAAAAATAATTTGATTTTGCGTAGTAAGCATCTTTGACTATCATAAGAAGAAATCTCCTCCAATTCTGCGTTTGCATGGGGTGTGTGGTGGGAGGTCTTATGGTAGTTTCATTTTCCAAAAGCATTGCGAATTGACTTTAAAAACTTCCTGTTGTTTATTTTAAAGAATAACTGTTTTACGATCTCACACCAGTCACCATGACTGACTCGGAGTTTATTGTTCCCTTCTAAACTCTGGGTGCCCACAAATTTCCACACGGGCAGCCTAGAGTTATGTTATCAGGATATTCTGGAGCTTGGGAGATAAGCTGGATGACGAGACGTAGTATTTGTATCTGATAGTATTTATTCCACTGTGTATTCTGTATGAGGACAAGTTATATAACTGTCCATTGTTGTATATGACTCTGATGATTGATGTATGTATAAAATGATATAGTTCTTTATTTAAAGATTATTCATTTATCTATTATATATTGTTCCGCTGCGATATGTGAGATTCTGATATTGTCTCTGTTCTGTGTTTCTATTGATGTTCTGTATCTGTTGTTGTTTTGTTGTTCTTCTTCTTTCCTTCTTCTTTCTTCTTCTATCTTCTTCTTCTACCTTTTCTTTTTTCTTAAACCCTCACTATTGGAGTTTCCGGCACTCGATTGCTCGACAGTCGATAAAGTGAGTATCGATGTCAAATTTTCGAAAGTCGAAAATTTCAGGACGTGACAATGCAGCAGTTGCTTCCGGTCAGTCGTTCGTCTCCACCTTCTCATCCCATACGTGCTGCATTTGATTAGATGCTGTGCATTTTCCATTCTAAAAAAAGGTATTTTGTATATATTTATGTTTTATGTCATATATTAGTTTATGCATGTTTGGTTATACGTATATTATTTACATTCGTTTATTTATAAAGTTTATAATATTACATTTATACGTATTATATATATAATAGCCTACCTATGTTCATTTGATTTTGATATAAAAGTTATGTAACAGTAATATATTATAAAGTAGGTTTGCATATAAAGTTCATTTAATAAAGTGAATTCTAGTGCTACGTGTATGTTATAAGTTATAATACTTTAGTTTATGCATGTTCATATTTTGAAATTCTACAGTAAGGTATATATATTTTTATATGTTAAGGTATATAGTATATATGTTTTCGGTATATATATATATGTTCACGGTTTATATTATATAAGAGAAATTATATAAAGAAGTTATATCTATTACAGGTAAATAGACCCAAGGAAGAAGTTGCAAAAAAAATTAGTCTTAGGGACAACAAGTTTGTTTTTAAGTCTGAAGGACATTTTTTAGTGTAAACTGAAAATGATAGTTACAACTATCATTCTGTAATTTACACTAAAAAGTGTCCATCAGTCTAAAAAACAAACTTATTGTCCCTGAAACTAAATTTTTCTCTAACTTTTTCCTTGAGCCTAAAAACCCCTATCTATTATATAGTGATAATTGGGTTTATTGTAGGGCACATGTATAAGATTGTATGAGTCATGGAGTTACAGTACTGTGTTTTTTTGCAGTATGTTGGTTGTAGAAATTAAGGTCTAAAGGCTATAAGAGGCAGCACACTTACTCTAATATAGGAAATATATGTTATGCTGCATAAGGTCAGTGAGTATATCTTGGTATATATTTATGTCTTATATATGTTTGCATATATACGTGTTAGTTATATAGGTTAATGTATGTAAGTATATATATTTTGGAATATCTTTAAAATACGGTTACGTGTTGTTTTGTAATTTTTAAAATATATAGGTATTTCGATTTTTTTTTGGGTTTTAAAGCCAATGCTGATTTTATTTATATATATGTATTTTGATTTTAGAGATATAGATTTTGATTTTTCATGTGTATACGTTTTTAAAATTTATATTGATTGTCAAGTATATGTAGATTTTGCTTAAAAACATGCCTTAATGTAAATATTTGTTTAAAGGAAAGTTATAAAATAATAATAATATAATTTACTCTTCACTTCTATTAATACTAAGATGGTTTTGATTCGTTTTATCAATTTCTTGTTATCAGCTTTGATCCTCGAATTCGTGCAAATCTAGCTTTGTTTTGGAAGTCGTGCTTGCATTTTGTAACTCAACTTCATTGTCTATCCTCTCTAGCCTCGAAAGGTGAGCAATCACTCACGATTAACGTTCTTTTATTTATTAAATTTGATTTCAATTGAAACAACAATTGAAATATGCTGCTGTTAGATATTTACACTGTTATTACCTGTATCAGTTCACCTGTGACATCTGACACCAATATCTGTTATATATGCAATGATAATCCAGTTTAATTGTTAAATGACTGATTGTTTGATGTTTACAATTGGACGTTAAAATTGTAATGTATAAAGTGATAAATATTATGCAAGTAAATTTTACGTAGGATAATTAAAAATTTGAATTGACATATATGTTGAATTTGATTAGTTGAATATGACCCCTTTTATTTGTTAATTTAATTGACATGTAAAATAGTGATAATTACACTTTGAACCATTGAACGTATATTGGATTAATTGTTGTAGTGTAAAAATTGAAATTGAATGACAGGTGAAAACCGTAATGTAATAATCTTTAATCTACATGAAATGATAGTGTAGATTCTAGAAATAATTATATTAATTCGTACAAATAACAATACGAATTAATACGGTTATTTCAGGATTATTTGAATTGATTATTGGATTGATATTGATTGTTGTTATTGCTTGTTTATTTACTTTGACATCATCCCAGTTATCACACTGCAAGTTTCCTTTGCTATGTTTTGATTTTGAATTGAATTGGAATCGGGTTGAAATGATAAATACCCAAATTGAACTTTGACCTAGGATAGAGAATTAAAATAAACCCGATTGGTCAATAATTTGATTTAAAAATAAACGAAGATTTTATTTGAATAAATAATATGGTTTTGAAATAAAGTTGAAATTTGAATTTTTATGAAAGGAAAATGTTAATATTTAATAATCTGAAACAAAATATTAACAATGTAATTGATGAAAGAATGTTGTTTAATTTGAGAAATGATTGAATTAAGTTTGAAATTATAATTAAGTTTGAAATTATTAAAGTTTAAAATGATTTAATAATTAAGTTTGAAATTATAATTAAGTTTGCAATTATTAAACTTTGAAATTATTTAATAATTAAGTTTTGAATTATTTAATAATTAAATAAGATTGAATTATTTAATGATTAAATTGAATTGAATTCTTTAATAAGTAAAATTGGACTTTTGAATAAGTGAATTTACTTTGTAAATAATTGAAATTGATTTTTCTTTATTAATTAAGTTTTGGAAAATTATTAAGTAAGTAAATAAGTGAAATTGAATTTCTTTAACAAGAAAAAAAATGCGATTTATTGAAATTAATGCAAGACTTGAAATTTAAAGAATTTGATTTGTTGAATTTAATTTAATAAAATTTGTAAGTTTTGATATAAGGAAGTTGAATTTAAATAATGGATTTAATGAATTGGAAATTTAATAGAAATTGTTTTGAATGGCAAATTTACTTAATGAATATTGAATGAAATCGATAAATGAATTTAAATTGATTTAAATGTTAAATTAAATTAATTTAAATGGTTTCGGAATGAAACTTTTATACGAATTTAAATCGATATTTGAATTGTTTTAAATAAAGATTGAAATTGAATTATAAAATTTTGAAATGATAATTTGGAAGTTTTGAAACGTAAATTATGGAAATTGTTTAGAAAGACAAACGAAATGTTGATTTACGAATTCTAATTGAAATTGAAATTGATTCGGTTTTGAAATATATTAACGACCAATCGGTGTAATAATTACGAAAGTTATTAAAGAGACCAGAATCGGTTAGGGACATACTCACTGTCTAAACCGAAACCACTAATAACTATACGCGGAGTGTGATCCAGAATGAAGTGGTTGGATTGATGTTCGTGATGACTGAAGGAAGAGAACGATAATGGATAGCCTTGACACTTGTGTCAAATTGGAAATGACTAAAATAGGAGCCGTGCCGGGCCAATGGAGGTCAGCTACCTCAAGCGAACACACTTCTTCGAACTACTCATTACTTGTTGTCGATTGGTGCACCCTTGATTTTGGGAGTGTTGTTTCGTGGTGTTGCGGTCGCTGCGGCGATGCGTTCTCACCAGTCCGGATCAGGCAAACGGTAGTTTCACTACCTTGGGTATTGCCTCATGTGCCTTGTCATACTTGTATCCCTATACGCGACCACTACGATTTGTTTTGTACCTTTAGTATATGGATTGCCCTCTGGTGACTTCCGGTTTTGGGGAAACTACGGTCTTGTATATGCTCTTGGGAATAAAAATGTGTTAAGGGTGGAATGGTCCATGACTTAACACTATTTTGATATTTTATATTACTAATAGGCATTATCTACTTATCGTACACTACTACATAGTAGATAGTTTAACGGATCCTTAAAGGATGGTTATTCCAACATCCTTTGAGTTACTTGTATTTCAATTGCTATTTCACTTGAGTTGGATTTATTAATATAAGAATGTTAATCCTGACTCGAGTGTCTTGTGTTTTTGCTTTACGCTCGGGTCAGACTGAGTGGTTCAGCTTTTGAGACTCACCTTTGGAGTTAGAGCTTTGCTTGAAGATCCAGCCATCTATTCTGCTTTCAGTATTCGATGATTCCAGTGATGTATTCTGATTTATATCTGATGTATCATATTACTCTTCTGTTGTAAACTCTGATGTATCTTATATATTCATATAGTAGCTTCATGAACTACTATCTCTTTTATTTCCGCTGCATTTATTACTCTGTGTCTGTGATCTGTGATTATTTATTTACTGTATATGTTCAGTTTTGCCAAATTTAAATTAACAACGCGGAATTTTGAGCAATTCAATTTCGGCATGAGTGTCTACCTATACACTTATAATGGATGCGAATGGTCAAAAATATCGGGCCGTTACAGACACGATTCGACGAACAAAGCTAATAGCTTGGAATAGACGAAATCAAAATAGAACTGGATTGATGAAAAGAAATTGTATAAGTGAACTGATATTGATATAACATATAAATTTATATATATACATAATCATATTCTAATTTCAACACATATTAAATTAAATGTATATATACATTTGTTTCAAAAAAAATTTATTGTTTTAAATTAAAACACACACATATATATACACTTATTAAAAACGTAAGATACTTATATAAATTATATATTATTTACTGCAAAATTACCACTTGACATTATACAAAAATCAATGTATATGTTATTAGAAAATCACTACTTACATTAACACACATAGATTTAAAAATCATAACACATATTTAAATTTTATAATAGAACGTATGTTAACAAACTTATATACCTTATACACTCAAGTAACCTATATATATATACACGTTACCTTATTTTATCCGTACGTACTTATAAACCCAATTATCTAATTAATACATTAAGAATAACAGAATCCAATGTACCACATATTTATATATAATACTAATATAATACTCCATAGATATCTATTAATATACATGTATTAACAGATTATAAAATAATATAAATAAGTTACACCTTACTGTAAAATAGCTGAAACCTGATCAAAATATGCATACTTACCTATGAATACTTAACATATATAAAATGTAATTCATAACAGATAGTTTTAAACTTGTATAAACTTCTTTTTTTATATCTAACAGTTTTGAAAAGCAAACCTATATATTATAACTATATCGAATACATAAGCAATGAATATACAACTATTTATATAATATACAAACCGACCAATGTCTAAACTTATACAACTAGTAGATTCGAAGACGTATATAAAAACTTTCATATAAATATATAAATATACATATGTATACAGACTTATAACCATCATACTTACACAGTAAAACATATATATTTATACCTATATATACATATATGTGAAACAAAACTGAGTACGCTTGAATATAAATAGAGTTGTAAATAAAACAATATATATATAAAACAAAGGAGATTATAACTTGCATTTTTTTTAACAATAGGAAAGGTGAAGTAAGTAGGTAGTGGGAGATGCTGCTACTACCGATCGGGGTGACGATGGTTTTAAAGTCGATGGTGATGGGTTGCGAAGTCAAAAGGCTGCTAGACTGACCTCGCGACGGACGATAGGGTGTGGTGGTAGGAAAGTGGCTCCTAGTGGAAGGCTAGGGAAGATGCGTGAGTTAGTGCCGGGAATGGCGGAGGGAGGAGAAAGAGCAGGCCGAGCCCACGCTGGCTGTGATCGAATGAACAGAATATTTAATTTTTTTTTATTTTTTGAGGAATAGGTGGTGGAAGGAAGACAAGAAGATAGGCCACCAAAACAATGGGCAGGTGAAAGGTGAGAGAATAAGATGAGTTATCTTCTATTATACATACTTTCTTTGATGACAAAGAAACAATGCTGAGAGAATTTGAACAGGAGCAAATTTGAACCTCACAAATTATATTAATAACAGAGAATATTGATAGTTAGCTGCTAAAACATTAATGACTGATGGCTATTTATCTGCACGGTGGGTAATGATAATATATAAGAAACAAAGGGCCCGAAACAGTACCGATATGGTTATCCGTATCGCAGATTCCGCCGTGCACCGGACGCCAAAACACACAATTGAATATACCGTAGAGATCAGCATGACAAGACGATCAAAATGGTATACATATGTCAGTGGTACGATCATCCGATCAAAAGTCGATATCGGTACAAAAATGCTGCTTTTTCGTCGAAAATAAGATCGACGGAGCAATAACAGTCAAAATTTGGAGAAACGAAATATGACGTCTCACTCAGAAAATGATTTACAAATTTTCTATATAAAAATATTCAGGTTTGGAAAACATTTATTATCATCAAATTTTAATCGATACGAATTGAAATAAAATTTCACAATAAAATAAACTTCCATATTATCGGATGAAAATTTACTATTTGCTATGTTTAATTAGACGTATTCCAAATATCAAATTTCCAATTCAAAATTCTATCATTTAAAATTTCACTAAAATTTCAACTAAATATATAAATAAAACAAATAAAGTTATTAAAATTTTCGGGTCGTTACACTCTCCCCCACTCAAAACTTTTCGTCCCCGAAAAGGGAGGAGGTAGGAGAATAGGACAACCAGGCAGAAAAGATAGATTAAAAGACAAGGATAAATAATTAATTTAAACTATATAAATTTTACTTGAAATATTCATTTGAAAACTTTATTTGCAAATCACTTATCTTTAATACTTTAATACCTTTCAAAACCCATTTGCAAATTTCTTGCTTCCTTTATAAATGCCATTTACAACTTTATAAATATATGAAAACTATTCGAAAACTATTATTTACCTCATTACTTATATTTACAAAGAAGCTATTGAAAACATTAAATCCATAATTCATAATTTATAAATTTTATCTCAAAATATCTTTCAACATTATTAATTAATTAATAATCATTTACTTCAAATATGTTTTATTTAATTAAAACTCCTAAAATATTTATAACACTAAAATTTTCTATTAATCCATGTAGTATATAAATAAACAATATTTAAAAAGGATATAGTCAACAATGAAAAGAAGGAGGATTTGGAAAAACAAAATATAGGTGAATAAATAAAGCTGAGCAGATAAGGTAGATTCAAAAGAGTAGTATCGGGCATGAATAATTAATTCAAACCATTAGAATTTCAATTTCAAATATTAATACAAAATTTCTTTGTTGGAAATACTTTTATAATAAAATACCTTTTTAACGAAAAAAAATTTCTTTTGAAATTACTTTTATAACTCGATGTTTCAACAAGTTTATCCTCGTTCCTGCAGACTCTGACAGTGCGTTGATCAGGCGCAAAGCTAGAATTCTTCAGGTACTTAGTAGACTTGTTTCAACACCTAGTGAAAATACTGGAAAACTTTTAAAACTGATATGGAAAGTACAATCCAAACAAAAAAAACAAAACCTTTGTCTAACCATGGTTTGCAGATACACAATGGTTATGCCTGGATCCCCCAGGAAACAATCCATATCCGTAAGCTTTCTCAGCCCTGCGAGTTACGCCATGATGACTAGTAGAATGCAGGATACACAATGGTTACGCCCGTACCCCCAGGCCATCTCAGCCAGGCGGTTTCGCTACTAATGCGACCTACATATATGCAGGATACACATTGGTTACGCCTGGATCCCCCAGGAAACAACCCGTACCCCCAGGCTATCTCATCCAGGCGGTTTTGCTACTAATGCGACCTACATAGATGCATGATACACAATGGTTACGCCTGGATCTCCCAGGAAACAATCCGTACCCTTAGGCCATCTCAGCCAGGCAGTTGCGTTATGCATCCGCGCTTGTAAGACCATGGGTAATTCCATGGAATTCGATGGAAACTCGAGTATCATATCCGAAAAACCAAAAATCAGAGAATATCGATAGAATGAATCCACAATGTGGCCACAAAGCGGATATCAAGCAGAAGGCACTTTCCATATCTTTACTTCGAAAATATGTATCATATAGTACCTTTTCAAATCACTTTCAAATATCGTACTTATATAAAGTCCATTATATATAAGATTTAATTTTCAAATCAAATACCTTTCCAAAATCAAAAGTATATCAAATCACACTTATATAGACTTCAGTTATATAAGATTTCACTTTTCAAATTGAGTACCTTTCCAAATCAATAGTTTTCGAATCAACTTCATACTTATACAAATCAATTTTATATAAGTTCGATAACTCCCAAATCAAGTATTTAGTAAAAATAAGGTTCTCAATTCAATTCGTTTCAATGTCAGTTCAGTTTCAAAATCATATACAATTCCACCAAATTATTTCTTCTCAATTTAAATATCTTTAGTTTTTAAAGTTTCCAACATAATAAATTTAGAAAATAAATCCAAATTTCCAAATAAATATAATTTAAGTCAACCAATTCATTTCCAAAATCAAATGTTTCAAAATCATCTTATATTTACATAAAGTCCATCTTATATCATGCATAGAGAGCCATATGGGATTGAACATCTTTGCTTTATAAAAGGTTTTGAATTTAGAATAGTTTTGTAAATAAAATAGTTTTGAAAAATAGATTTGTATATAAAATAATTTTGTAAAATAGTTTTGTAAAATAGTTTTGTATGTAAAATAGAATAAAACAATTTGTTTAAGAAAATAAAAGAAAAATAGTTTTGAAAAAAAAAGGTTTTAAATTGATAGTAGTTTTTCATAAAAGAAAATTCCAATTAAATTACGAAGATATCCCACCCAACAACTTCCAATTTCAACGTCAAGTATATCAATGATATTAGAATATAAGATGTACATACGTCATCATTTCGCAAAATCATATTCGATCTCTCACTCGATCACACAAGTTCGCTTTCGAACTAGTATTGTCCATTCGACTTCCCTAATGCGGATTTTGATATGGTTTCTCGACTAGAAACCATCAGTCTCCTTGCATAGCCATATACTATGATAGAGAATTCTAGAATCAAGCCCAAAATCCATATCAAATATTCGTCATCAAGAATCAAATGAAAAATCCTAACACAAAATGGTGGAATTCACCTCGAACTTGTGTACTCAAACCTGAATCAAATTAATTATGCAAATAAAATGGCATACGTACAACTATGTACCTATTCCAACTTGTTAAATATATAGTTTTATAAAGACGTTACCCAGTTAAAACATTTAAACTAAATTTTATTCAAAATATTTTGAAGACCAAATTCTTTTCCAAACATTTCAAATCTAAATTTCATATTAGAAAAATTCAAAATAGTCTTATTGATTTACTTAACAAAATAGTTTTAATCTTATTAAATCATACTACTTCATACTTAACATACAAAACTAACTTATATACTTTGTCAAATAATTTGTACTTTTCGAAATTACTTGGCTTTGAAAAATTAAACCTCGATTTGGAAGTGTTCGAACATTGAAAATAGTCGGAGAAATCAAATTTCCAATCCAAGAGTTGGAAATCAGCAACAAATCAGTAAATCTATTCTAAATGATAGGGTTATATCAAATCAGATCCAAAACTCAATGACTGAACACCGGCTCATTTCAAATCGTTTCAAATATATATACATACATACATACATACATACATACATATATATACATATATCTTTCGAATATCAAATCATACTTCGGAATTTGAAATCAAAAATGGTTTCACAAAATCACTCGCATAGCAAAGCTACTGAAGTGGCCTATCCCTCACTCTGAAACTCGAAAATCAATGTCGATGATGCATGCACTCATCACCGAAATTATTTTCCAACGACATAAGTGAGTTCTGGACTACTATTTTCTCAAACTTCTTTTGAAATTTCTTCGAAATCATTCGAAACTCATTAAAATCATTTGAAACATTTCTTATTCGGAAAATACTTTAAATCATATTATTATTATATATTTCAAAATCTTAAAACCAATTTCAAAATACCGGAGTTCAATTCTCGAATTTCAAATTTAAAATCCTTCAACTATAAATCATTTTTAGGTAAATCAAATTTCTTATATAATTTTTTTCAAAATTACAAATCCTTTGTAAACCTCAAATTCTCATTTTAAAAAGGGTATATAATCTTTATCGAAAACATTTCACTTATATATATATATATAGAATAAAATCATACTTATCAAAATAATAATTTCGATATATAAAACAATTTCAAAATACAATTAAACCCAATTTTTCAAAGGATGATTTAAGAATATATTTCAAAATGAAGATAGAGATTCAAATTAGAGGGACTCTAATCAAATAGAATTATGATTCGAAGATAGGCTCGAATGAAGATGAGATAATTAAATTTCAAAATAGAAGATGGATATACTTATATAAATCGTGGGTGACCTTAACCGGTCAACCGTGATTTCAAAATAAGATCGGTGTAGAATTCTGAGGCAAATCGACATTCGATCGCCAGAAATAGAATTCAGCGTAACAAGAGATAACAGCATCTAAACCGAGGGATATATATAAATCTCTGGTGAATCAATGCCAATTGTAAAGGAGTTTCACCCCTTTACAAATCATTCAAAGATTGGTGGGATCGCCTATTCTTATAGAGATCATTCGAAGTGGAGTTATGGGATACTCCAGAATCAAAAGAATACAAATAGGGAGAGGCAAGAATGAATTTTGGAACCGCAAGGAACGTTCCAAAGTTCAAAGGAAATCGAGTCAAAAGGAATAGATTCAAACTCGAACGAAAGTGATTCTGTAAATAAACTTACTATATATGCTAAGCTTTGCCTAGAGCCAAAGCTCTGATACCAACTGTAACGACCCGGTATTTTCAACCATTCGCATTCGCACAAGCCGGACTTGAATTGTTCAAATTATCAAATTGTAAATTTAAAATTTGGCAAAACTCAGCATATACAATAAATAAATCAATCACAGAATCACAGACACAGAGTAATACAATAATACGTAGTGGAATAAACAAATAGTAGTTCATGAAGCTACTATAATAACATCAGAGTTAGAAGTAAAATACAACAGAATATCTCAAATGCAGTGAAGTCTCCAGTACAACAGATGACCTCTTTGAACAAATCAACTAGAAAAGCTGAAAGCTGAGTCGATAGTTGGATCTCCAAACGAAGCTCCAAACTCCAAAGGTGAGTCTCAAATGCTGTATCACTTGGTCTGACCCGAGCGTAAAGTAAAACACAAAACACTTGAGTCAGGATTAACATTCGTATATCAATAAATCCAACTCAAGTGAAATATCAACTGAAATACAATTAACTTAGAGGATGTTTGGAATCACCATCCTCAAAGGATCTGTGGAACTATCTACAATGTAGAAATATACACTATAACACCGTGGTCATTTCAATTTAATTTATACTTCAAAACCCAAATATCATTTCCTTTCAGATATATCTATTTTCCAAAATAGTATATATATATTAAATAATTTATAAAGTAAAGTATTTATAATTTCTCAAGTCTCACAAATCGATTTAAATCAACTCAAATTCCAAATTCAAATGTATTCAAAGCTCAATTCATCAATTCAATTCAATTCCCAATAGGCCATTTAAATTTTCAATATATTTCAAAGCTTTAATATTCAACACTTTCAAAGTTAAATTTAACAGTTTCATATAGCTCTTGATTTAACTTCATTATTATTTAATCAGGGAATATTCACTTAATAAATTCAATATCATTTAACTAGCCATAAATTACATTTTTACTAAATATTTCCTTAAATTTATTTAAAAAAGAAATACTCATTAAATTACTTAAATCAAACCCAAGTTATAAATCATATCTTAAATCTCAATTTCAATAAGTTTCAAATCGGTTTAATTAAATAATTTTTTTTATTGAATACAATTTTAACTAAATTGAAATTATCTTCCCAACCTTAACTTATTCAAATTATTACCAGAATCTATTTTGAAATATAAATTTAAATACTTAACCATATTATATGTATTAAATCAATATTAATTAAATTAAATGTTATTATTAAATTTATATGTATCATTACCATTTATATAATAATTTAAGAATCAACATTTATTAAAACCATATATTTCTTCTCAAATCCATAGAATTTATTTTCAAAATATTTATATATATGGACCAATGGTGTCTATATATATATATATATATCATATGGTTAAGTGATACGGATATTTATCATTTCAATCCAAAATTTAAATATATACGGGTAGATATCATTTCAACCCGTAATCCCAATTTCAATTCAAATGAAAATCGCTTGGGTTTATCATTTCAACCCATAACGTTTTTTCCCTATTCTAAAGTCCGTTTGGGTATGTATCATTTCAACCCATAGTGAATTCTATACTAACAGGGAACTTGCAGAGTGAGAACAGATATGATAAAATAATAATAGACATATATCAATAACAATATAATATAAACAACATGATATGGTGTCATATCCCACAGGTGAATGGTTACGGATAATAGTATATGTAACAATTATTAAATAGTTGACAGTTCCTAGCAGCATATTATATTGTCGTTTCAATTGAAATCAAATTTAATAAATAAAAGAACTTTAATCGTGAATGATTGCTCACCTTTCGAGGCTAGAGAGGATAGACAATGAAATTGTGTTACGAAATGCAGGCACGACTTCCAAATCGAAGCTAGATGGACATGATTCGACGAACAAAGTTGATAGCTTGGAATAGACGAAATCAAAACAGAACTGGATTGATGAAGAGAAATGGTATAAGTGAACTGATATTGATATAACATATAAAATTATATTTATACAAAATCATATTCTAATTTCAACACATATTAAATTAAATGTATATATACATTTGTTTCAAAAAAAAATTTATTGTTTTAAATTAAAACACACATATATATATACACTTATTAAAAAGTAAGATACTTATATAAATTATATATTATTTACTGCAAAATTACCACTTGACATTATACAAAAATCAATGTATATGTTATTAGAAAATCACTACTTACATTAAAACACATAGATTTAAAAATCATAACACCTATTTAAATTTTATAATAGAACGTATTTTAACAAACTTATATACCTTATACACTCAAGTAACCTATATATATACATGTTACCTTATTTTATCCGTACATACTTATAAACCCAATTATATAATTAATACATTAAGAATAACAGAATCCAACGTACCACATATTTATATATAATACTAATATAATACTCCATAGATATCTATTAATATACATGTATTAACAGATTATAAAATAATATAAATAAGATACACCTTACTGTAAAATAGCTGAAACCTGATCAAAATATGCATACTTACCTATGAATACTTAACATATATAAAATGTAATTCATAACAGATAGTTTTAAACTTGTATAAACTTCTTTTTTAATAACTAACAGTTTTGAAAAGCAAACCTATATATTATAACTATATCGAATACATAAGCAATGAATATACAACTATTTATATAATATACAAACCGACCCATGTCTAAACTTATACAACTAGCAGATTCGAAGACGTATATAAAATCTTTCATATAAATATATAAATATACATATGTATATAGACTTATAACCATCATACTTGCACAGTAAAACAGATATATTTATACCTATATATACATATATGTGAAACAAAACTGAGTACGCTTGAATATAAATAGAGTTATAAATAAAAAATATATATATAAAAAAAGGAGATTATAACTTACATTTTTTTTAACAATAGGAAAGGTGAAGTAAGTAGGTAGTGGGAGATGCTGCTACTACCGATCGGGGTGACGATGGTTTGAAAGTCGATGGTGATGGGTTGCGAAGTCGAAAGGCTGCTAGACTGACCTCGTGATGGACGGTAGGGTGTGGTGGTAGGAAAGTGGCTCGCTAGTGGAAGGCTAGGGAAGATGTGTGAGTTAGTGCCGGGAATGGCGGAGGGAGGAGAAAGAGCAGGCCGAGGCCATGCTGGCTGTGATCGAATGAACAGAATATATTTTATTTTTTATTTTTTTTATTTTTAGAGGAATAGGCGGTGGAAGGAAGACAAGAAGATAGGCCACCAAAACAATAGGCAGGTGAAAGGTGAGAGAATAAGATGAGTTGTCTTCTATTATACATACTTTCTTTGATGACAAAGAAACAGTGCTGAGAGAATTTGAACAGGAGCAAATTTGAACCTCACAAATTATATTAATAACAGAGAATATTGATAGTAAGCCGCTAAAACATTAATGACTGATGGCTATTTATCTGCACGGTGGGTAATGATAAAATATAAGAAACAAAGGGCCCGAAACGGTACCGATACGGTTATCCGTATCGCAGATTCCGCCGTGCACCGGACGCCGAAACACACAATTGAATATACCACAGAGATCAGCATGACAAGACGATCAAAATGGTATACATATGTCAGTGGTACGATCATCCGATCAAAAGTCGATATCGGTACAAAAATGCTGCTTTTTCGTCGAAAATAAGATCGACGGAGCAATAACAGTCAAAATTTGGAGAAATGAAATATGACGTCTCACTCAGAAAATGATTTACAAATTTTCTATATAAAATTATTCAGGTTTGGAATACATTTATTATCATCAAATTTTAATCGATATGAATTGAAATAAAATTTCACAATAATATAAACTTCCATATTATCGGATGAAAATTTACCATTTGCTATGTTTAATTAGACGTATTCCAAATATCAAATTTCCATTTCAAAATTCTATCAGTTAAAATTTCACAAAAATTTCAACTAAATATATAAATAAAACAAATAAAGTTATTAAAATTTTCGGGTCGTTATACTCTCCCCCACTCAAAACTTTTCATCCCCGAAAAGGGAGGAGGTAGGAGAATAGAACAACCAGGCAGAAAAGATAGATTAAAAGACAAGGATAAATAATTAATTTAAACTATATAAATTTTACTTGAAATATTCATTTGAAAACTTTATTTGCAAATCACTTATCTTTAATACTTTAATACCTTTCAAAACCCCATTTGCAAATTTCTTGCTTCCTTTATAAATGCCATTTACAACTTTATAAATATATGAAAACTATTAGAAAACAATTATTTACCTCATTACTTATATTTACAAAGAAGCTATTGAAAACATTAAATCCATAATTCATAATTTATAAATTTTATCTCAAAATATCTTTCAACATTATTAATTAATTAATAATCATTTACTTCAAATATGTTTTATTTAATTAAAACTCCTAAAATATTTATAACACTAAAATTTTCTATTAAACCATGTAGTATATAAATAAACAATATTTAAAAAGGATATAGTCAACAATGAAAAGAAGGAGGATTTGGAAAAACAGAATATAGGTGAATAAATAAAGCTGAGGAGATAAGGTAGATTCAAAAGAGTTGGTGTGCTGCGGTAGGGGGTTCGAGCTATGGAGTGTGTTTGATGCATGGAGTGGCTGTCAAGGCGGGTTGTAGATGTTGCGGCTGACAAGGAGTAGAGGATATTGGATGTCGTGTGCTATTTGGTGACATTGGGTTTTCTTGTGGGCTAAGGCATGAAACATGAGTCAGGGCTCGCGGAGGGTGGCTGCGATGGCCAAGCGGCGGAGGGAGGAGCAGATTTACAAGGAGGAGGCCGCTTGGGTCAGTGGGTGGTTTGAGTGAATAGGTCGTTGCGACCAAGCGGAGGAGGTTGGTGACTGTTTCTAGGGGATGCGAAGGCCTGGTGGTGATCGGACGAGGCTGACGTGGAGTGGGGTGAATGGTGAAGACCTTGGCTATTGGTGAAGGTCAGGTCGGAGGGGTAGCAACGGAAGGAATGAGCGTGAATTGTTTTGGACGTTTTTCCTGTGGCTGAGGGTGGACGAACTGTCAGGTGAGGGGACGCAGGCTATCGTGGTAGTGTCGATCATGGTGAGGTGGTGGAGCTTCGGTTGGCTGTGCATGGTGCAGGTCGAAGGAGAAGCAGCTGTTGATGGTGGAGGTTGACCTGATGGCTGTGCTGTCAGGTGGCATGACAACCTTGGTGGAAGGTATGGGCATTAGGCTGGGTGAGGCAATAAGGCGAATGAGAGGGAGAGGCGGAGGGGAAATTGCTTGTGTGGCACGGCCGAGGAGGGACATTTAGGCAAAAATGGAAAGAGTCACGAGAATGGGAAACAGCAAATATATGAATACGAACTATAACATATCATATATTTATTTTCTCAAATGAATGAATAGAGGAAGACAGAACGAACTGGCACATAATATTGGAACCAGTGGAAAAATAAAAAGTCAGAAGTTAAATTCCAGAATTTATTAATTGCTAGTGGCTATTAATAGTACCTGATGGGCAAACGAAAGGACAAAGGAAAGCTAAAAGGCTCAAAATACGGACCTTGTACAACAAATTGTTTTGCCGAATTCGTCGCTTAACGGACACCGAAATGCACAACTAAATATACTGCGGAGATCAGCACGATGAGACGAATAGAATGGTACACAGATATGAGTGATACGATCATCCTATCAAAAGTCGATATTCACTGCCAAACTGCTGCTAATTCGCCGAAATAAGATAAACGGGGCTATAACAGTCCAAATTTTGCGAAACGAAATGTGTAACAACCCATATTTTTAATCAATATTTTAAATTACACTTATTTGAAACTTTGATTTTTAAATCATTTAAAATTGAATTTTGGGATTTTCCAATGTAATTTTGGATTTTGTTTATAATTTATTTTCCCAATATAATAAAATAATGATTTTCTGAAAATTTTATATTCTGATCAACTTTGGTCAAACTTTGACTTACAGTTGAAATTTTTAATTTTGAATTTTTAATTTCAAATCTTTTTCTTTGAAGCAGAATATAATTCTAATATTTGTCCTGCTTTTCGTTTCGTCAAATTTTGTTTTGTACTATTTAAATTTGATAAATTACAGCGTTTTACACGCAATTATTTTCTGTAATTTTATTTTCTAATTCCTATGCTCATTTCTCTATTTTATTTTCTATTTTTATTTTGTTTAGACTTCGATTTATTTATTGGATTTTATTTTGATTTTGATTTTGGAAATTTCAAGAGACTTTGGTTTCTCTTTATATAACTTATGCCTTTTCATTTGCCTAGCTCTTCACTTCCTTAGCCATTCATTCCTCTAACCCTAGCTGTCACTTCCCTTCTCAAATCACATACAAACTTCTCATCTCATCTTTTCTCATTTCCATCTCCTGAACAAGAATTTGCAGCAAACATTTGTCTTTCTTCCTCTTTTTCTCTTTTCTTTCTATTTGCTATGCTCGGCCTCACCATCATCCACCCCTTGCCAACCACCACCTCCTCCTCCACCATCACTTGATCGGCCAGCAACCCCTCACCATCTCCCCTTCCATAGCCATGAAACCTAGATCCAAAACAACACCACCTATGTTAGAAACCTTAGCCAAACTCCTATAATCACCACCATCTTCCTTGTTGCCTCGGCCTCCACAACACAAACTCCACCACCTACTCCTCCTCCAGCCCATGACAGAACCTGACCTGACCCTTGCCACACCCAGACCTGGCCTGACCCCTTGCGTGAACCCATGGCCGAGCCATATTTGCCTAGGCCGAACCCACTTGAATCAATAACCTTCCAAGTGCCTGGCCTTTTTGCCTTCCAGGAGTTTTTGTAACGACCCGGTATTTTTAACCATTCGCATCCGCACAAGCCGGACTTGAATTGTTCAAAATATCATATTGTTAATTTAAAATTTGGCAAAACTCAGCATATACAATAAATAAATCAATCACAGAATCACAGACACAGAGTAATACAATAATACGCAATGGAATAAACAAATAGTAGTTTATGAAGCTACTATAATAACATCCGAGTTAGAAGTAAAATACAACAGAATATCTCAAATGCAGTGAAGTCTCCAGTACAACAGATGACCACTCTGAACAAATCAACTAGAAAAGCTGAAAGTTGAGTCAATAGTTGGATCTCCAAACGAAGCTCTAAACTCCAAAGGTGAGTCTCAAATGCTGTATCACTTGGTCTGACCCGAGCGTAAAGTAAAACACAAAACACTCGAGTCAGGATTAACATTCTTATATCAATAAATCCAACTCAAGTGAAATATCAACTGAAATACAATTAACTTAGAGCATGTTTGGAATAACCATCCTCTAAGGATCTGTGGAACTATCTACAATGTAGAAATATACATTATAACACCGTGGTCATTTCAATTTAATTTATACTTCAAAACCCAAATATCATTTCATTTCAAATATATCTATTTTCCAAAATAGTATATATATATTAAATAATTTATAAAGTAAAGTATTTATAATTTCTCAAGTCTCACAAATCGATTTAAATCAACTCAAATTCCAAATTCAAATGTATTCAAAGCTCAATTCATCAATTCAATTCAATTCTCAATAGACCGTTTAAAATTTCAATATATTTCAAAGCTTTAATATTCAACACTTTCAAAGTTAAATTTAACAGTTTCATATAGCTCTTGATTTAACTTCATTATTATTTAATCAGGGAATATTCACTTAATAAATTCAATATCATTTAACTAGCCTTAAATTACATTTTTACTAAATATTTCCTTAATTTATTTAAACAAGAAATACTAATTAAATTACTTAAATCAAGCCCAAGTTATAAAACATATCTTAAATCTCAATTTCAATAAGTTTCAAATCGGTTTAATTAAATAAATTTTTTTATTGAATACAATTTTAACTAAATTCAAATTATCTTCCCAACCTTAACTTATTCAAATTATTACCAGAATCTATTTTGAAATATAAATTTAAATACTTAACCATATTATATGTATTAAATCAATATTAATTAAATTAAATGTTATTATTAAATCTATATATATCATTACCATTTATATAATAATTTAAGAATCAACATTTATTAAAACCACATATTTCTTCCCAAATCCATAGAATTTATTTTCAAAATATTTATATATACGGACCAACGGTGTCTGTATATATATCTATCATATGGTTAAGTGATACGGATATTTATCATTTCAATCCAAAATTTAAATATATACGGGTAGATATCATTTCAACCCGTAATCCCAATTTCAATTCAAATGAAAATCGCTTGGGTTTATCTTTTCAACCCAAAACGATTTTCCCTTATTCTAAAGTCCATTCAGGTATGTATCATTTCAACCCATAGTGAATTCTATACTAACAGGGAACTTGCAGAGTGGGAACAGATATGATAAAATAATAATAGACATATATCAATAACAATATAATATAAACAACAGGATATGGTGTCATATCCCACAGGTGAACGGTTACGGATAATAGTATATGTAACAATTATTAAATAGTTAACAGTTCCTAGCAGCATATTTATATTCTCGTTTCAATTGAAATCAAATTTAATAAATAAAAGAATGTTAATCGTGAATGATTGCTCCCCTTTCGAGGCTAGAGAGGATAGACAATGAAATTGTGTTACGAAATGTAGGCACGACTTCCAAATCGAAGCTAGATGGACACGATTCGACGAACAAAGCTAATAGCTTGGAATAGACGAAATCAAAACAGGACTGGATTGATGAAGAGAAATTGTATAAGTGAACTGATATTGATATAACATATAAAATTATATGTATACATAATCATATTCTAATTTCAACACATATTAAATTAAATGTATATATACATTGTTTCAAAAAAATTATTGTTTTAAATTAAAACACACACATATATATACACTTATTAAAAACGTAAGATACTTATATAAATTATATATTATTTACTGTAAAATTACCACTTGACATTATACAAAAATCAATGTATATGTTATTAGAAAATCACTACTTACATTAACACACATAGATTTAAAAATCATAACACATATTTAAATTTTATAATAGAACGTATGTTAACAAACTTATATACCTTATACACTCAAGTAACCTATATATATATATACATGTTACCTTATTTTATCCGTACGTACTTATAAACCCAATTATATAATTAATACATTAAGAATAACAGAATCCAACGTACCCCATATTTATATATAATACTAATATAATACTCCATAGATATCTATTAATATACATGTATTAACAGATTATAAAATAATATAAATAAGTTACACCTTACTGTAAAATAGCTGAAACCTGATCAAAATATGCATACTTACCTATGAATACTTAACATATATAAAATGTAATTCATAACAGATAGTTTTAAACTTGTATAAACTTCTTTTTTTATAACTAACAGTTTTGAAAAGCAAACCTATATATTATGACGCAGCGGATATTACAAAAATGATGTAGATCGTTGAATGTAGCAATCGGTGGATTGGAAGATGCTGAAATGCCCAAATTCGTTGATCCGAAGATAGAGAATTCTAGTTATCCTGAACTCGTTGATCGCGCACGATACCGGGTTCGAAGATCTTCAATTCTTCAAGCGTTGATCAAGCGCACTTGATTCCGCGAATCGGCTTCTACAATCGTTGAATCGAGCGCACTCGATTATCCGAAAGAGGAGATAGGAGATTACACTCAACTACCAATTTGAATGAAAGCACAAAGCAATCAAAAGAGAATTTTATTCAATATTCAACAACCTTTTACAAATGAGACTCACGGCCTATTTATAGGCGAACAACTTTACAATAGAAATTTCTCCAACTCCTAAGTCGTTTCCGACTCATAGCTATGCTCTACGACTCATCATAAGTCGTATACGACTCATCAAATTACAACATGACTTACGACTTATACAAAACGTTACAATACTAACCTTCAACGACTTATCAACATACAACACGACTCAGAAGTAAACGACTCATAATCAGACGACTCATCTTAAGTCGTTTACGACTTATCAAATTACAACACACCACGACTTATGATTTATAACAGATGCGACTTATCAAAGCAATACCACAGCAGCTTTCTATGTCTTAAGAATCAACGATCCGGATTAACTCGACGTAAGGACGAATGGTCTTCAGGCTTTTGGCGACATAAGATGATACGACTTATCTGAATCGTAACTCGGTGCCCATTTATCCTCTGCCTTAAGTCGTATCTGACTTAACACTTGTATATTCTTCTCCTTGAGTCGTGGACGACTCATCACCGCCTCCCTAAGTCGTAGACGACTCATACCTTGACGACTCATCACCGCTTCCTTAAGTCGTAGACGACTCATGCCTGTCTCTATGAGTCGTGGACGACTCATGCTTGTCTCTATGAGTCGTGGTCGACTCATGCCTGTCTCTATGAGTCGTGGTCGACTCATGCCTGTCTCTATGAGTCGTGGACGACTCATGCCTGTCTCTATGAGTCGTGGACGACTCATGACATTGCTCTTAAGTCGTAGACGACTTATATCTACCGTGTTAGTTTTATCTCGTGGACGACTCATGCCTGTCTCTATGAGTCGTGGACGACACATAGCCTTGCCCTTAAGTCGTAGACGACTTATATCTTCACCTTTGGTTGTCCAGTTGAGTCGTGGACGACTCATCAATGCCTCCTTAAGTCGTAGACGACTTATGCCTTGGCCAAATAAAGGTTGCGCTGCATCATCCTCCCCAGGTTGAGAGAAATTCGACCTTGAATTTGCACATTCTTCATCCCCAACAAACTCATCCCCATGATATGGTACAAGATGTTTAACATTGAATACGTCAGATGTATACATATCATCTGGCAGCTTCAGTTTATAAGCATTTTCATTGATTCGTTTCACAACTTCCACCGGACCAATTTTTCTGGCTTTCAACTTGTTGTATGCGCCCACGTGAAAACGATCTTTTGTTAATACTGCATAAACCATATCACCTTCATGAAATTCAACACTCCTTCGTTTCAAATCTGCAGACTGTTTATACTTCTCATTCGCTTTCTCTAGTCGTTCTTGAACGCTTTTATGACATTCCGTCAACCCTTCAACAAAATCAGCAGCTTTCTTAATTGTCCCCTTTGAGTGTGGTATCACCGTTAAATCCAACGGTCCCTTCAGTAAGCTCGAATAAACAATCTGGAATGGACTGAACCCAGTACTTCGATTTACAGCATGATTATGAGCAAATTCTGCCTGGCATAACTTCACATCCTAACTCTTCAGATTGTCTTGAACAAGACACCTCAACAAGTTTCCCAATGATCTGTTAACCACCTCAGTCTGTCCATCCGTTTGTGGGTGATAAGCACTACTAAACTTCAGCTTTGTTCCCACCATTTTCCACAAACTCAACCAAAAATGACTTAGAAAACGAGTATCCCTGTCCGACACAATCGATTCTGGCAATCCATGAAGTCGATAGATCTCTCTGAAAAACAACTGAGCAACATGAACAGCATCCGCCGTCTTCTTACAAGCAATAAAATGTGCCATTTTCGAAAATCGATCAACCACCACATAAATGGAATCATTTCCACGCTGCGTTCTCGGCAACCCCAACACAAAGTCCATACTCACATCAACCCATGGTTTAGTTGGTACCGGTAACGGCATATATAAACTCGCATTAGTCGCAGTTCCTTTCGAAACTTGACAGATATGACATCTCTCAACAAACCTCTCCACTTCTTTCCTCATCGATGGCCAAAAGTAGGATTGTGAAATTAACTGTAAGGTACGGTCTCTTCCAACATGCCCTTCTTCATGTAATTCCTTGATAATTTTCATTCTCAAACTACCCTCCGGTATGCACAATCGATTCCCTTTGAACAGAAAACCATTTACCATCACGAAATCATCCGTCTTTCCCTCCTTGACTTTATCAACAAATTTTGCAAAGTAAGGATCATTAGTAAATAAGTCTGGCAACATTTCAAACCCCGTCACTTCAACCTTCAGTGTAGTCAACAAATGACTCCTCCTACTCAAAGCATCAGCCACACGATTTGTCACCCCTGACTTGTGTTTAACAACAAAAGTAAACTGTTGCAGATATGCAATCCACGATGCATGTCTCGCTGAAATCTTGTCTTGCCCTTGCAAATGCTTCAATGCTTCATGATCAGTGTAAAGAACGAACTCCTTCTGAAATAGATAGTGTCTCCAGTGTTTAATAGATTGTACAACAGCATAAAACTCCACATCATAAGTACTGTATCGCATCTTCGCTCCTGACAACTTCTCACTGAAATATGCAATAGGACGCCCCTTCTGACTCAACACCCCTCCAATCCCAACCTTGGATGCATCAGTATGTAGTTCAAACACCAACTGAAAATCAGGTAGCACTAGAATTGGTGCAGAGGTCAAAAGATCTTTGATTCGTTCAAAAGCAACCCCGGCTTCCTCCGTCCATGCAAACTGTTTACCTTTCATGCAATCTGTAACAGGCGCCATCACACTACTAAAGTGTGGAATAAACCTTCGATAAATTGAAGCCAACCCGTGAAAACTACGAACTTCCGTTATCGTCTTGGGCTGCGGCCAATTTCTGATCGCCTCAACTTTACTTTGGTCAACCTGTATTCCTTTCTCTGAAACAACATACCCCAGAAATAAAACACTATGCGTCATGAACACGCATTTCTTCGTTGCAGCATAAAACTGTTCTTGTCGTAGTACCATCAGCACTTCTCTAAGATGATTCAAATGTTCCTCAGGACTCCCACTGTAAATAAGAATATCATCGAAATACACCACCACGAATTTCCCAATGAACGGTCGAAAAATCTGATTCATCACCCTCATGAAAGTACTTGGTGCATTGGATAAACCAAATGGCATGACCAACCATTCGTATAGACCCTCCCTGGTTTTAAAAGCAGTCTTCCACTCATCTCCTGGTCTGATACGAATTTGATGATATCCGCTCTTCAAATCAATCTTAGAAAAGATAGTAGCTCCGCTTATCTGATCCAACAAGTCATCCAACCTCGGCATTGGAAATCTATATCTCACGGTAATCTTATTCAATGCTCGACTGTCAGTGCACATCCTCCACGTCCCATCCTTCTTGGGTACCAATAAAGCTGGTACAGCACAAGGACTCAGACTCTCCTGCACACGTCCTTGCTCAAGCAATTCCTCTACCTGCCTTCGCAACTCTTCATGTTCCTTCGGACTCATTCAATAATGTGGTCTGTGTGGCAACACAGCACCTGGAACAAGATCTATCTGGTGTTGTATATCTCTCAACGGTGGCAACTCCGTTGGTAACTCTTCTGGAAATACATCGTCAAATTCTTTCAAAATTGGTTTTACTTCTTTTGGAATCTCAACCTCTTCACTGCTCTCTCGCCCAATTAACAAAAACACTTCAGGTTCCTCCTCTACTTCCTTCACAAACTCCTTCAACGATAACAAAGTTTTGAGCTCTTCAATCTCCTCCAACTTGTTTTCCTCCTGTTGTCTCTTCTTTGGAACTAGAGTAATCTTTGTGCCTTCAAACATGAAACTGTAACTGTTGGTACGTCCATCATGTTGCACAGCTCGATCATACTGCCACGGTCTCCCTAGCAACAAATGACAAACGTCCATATCTACGACATCACACCAGATTTCATCTTTGTATTTCTTCCCAATTGAAAACTTTACACAAGCTCTACGTCCAACTTTCACTTCACCACCCTTCCTCAACCAAGCTAACTTGTACGGTTTAGGATGTTTCTCGGTTTTCAACTCCAACTTCTTCGCTTCTGTAGAGATAATGTTATCACAACTCCCAGCATCAATAACAAATTTACAAACTCTTCCCAAAATAGTGCATGTAGATTGAAAGATATTGTTTCTCAGCCAACTACTTTCCTCCTCTTGCTTCGGTGTTAAACAACTTCTCCTCATCATCAATGCGTACCCATCATCTCCTGACAGTAAGTCTTCCTCCTCAACTGGCAAAGAATTAGAGCATTCAGCTTCTTCATCCTCATCCTCAACTTCTGCAATCATGGTTCTCTTCTTTGGCTTTGGACACTCACTGCTTTTATGACCCAATTCCTGACAATTGTAACATTTGAAACCATTGTTAACCCTTGTCTTCTCAACCTCCTTCACCCCTGGTCTACTGATAGGTTTAGAAACATTAGTACTTCCTCCAACACCCTTCGCTTGATTGTTAGAATTAGTAAACACACCACTTCCTCGTCTCCCTTGTTTTTCCCAAGCCAAAGCTTTCTGATGTGCTTCTGCCACAGATCTTGGATCGAACATATTAACCATATCCTGAATCTGCATTCTCAATCCCCCAATGAATCTAGATGTCAGCTGCTCTTCTGTTTCCATAATATCATTCCTCGCAATCAGTTGGTAAAATTCATCAGCATAGTCATTAACTGTCTTTGTGCCCTGCCTCAAGTTTTGCAAACGTTGATACATCAAAGATTGATAATTGTAAGGTAAGAACGTTGCTTTCATCAATTTCTTCATCTTCTCCCAAGATTCAACTTTTGACTTTCCCATCCGATCACGTGTAAGTTTGGTCTACTGCCACCATGCCAAAGCTCTACCCCTCAGCCTTGTAGCAACCAACTTCACTCTACGATGTTCTGGAACTTCTTTGAAGTCAAAAATCTCCTCAACATTAGCCACCCAATCTAGAAACTCCTCCGCTTGCATACCACCTTTGAAT
This sequence comes from Allium fistulosum, assembly GCA_030737815.1. Taxonomy (NCBI): domain Eukaryota; kingdom Viridiplantae; phylum Streptophyta; class Magnoliopsida; order Asparagales; family Amaryllidaceae; genus Allium; species Allium fistulosum. The sequence goes on along the minus strand of CM060904.1, from coordinate 75,840,792 downwards.
TCAGGAATTTCTGTCTTCATCCCCGATTCCCACTTGTGATCATACCCAGAATAGTTTCTTCCTTGACCTCTTCCTTGAATACTACCACCATCATACTCCTCTTCAAAATCAGATGCATAACGATGTCGATTCTAACCACCAACATCTCTACTCCCTTCACGTCTACCACCATCCCTTCTATCTACATTCCTCCGTTGACGATCATTCACGTTCCTCCCACGCCCTTGATCATTGTCAACACTTCTGTCTCGATTGGAATGTGGTGAGATTCTACTTCCCCCATGGTTAGATTCTGGTGAAACCCTTCTCCGATTTTGATTCATCTCCGTCATAAGCTTCTCTAACCGGCCAATTCCTTCGTTAAGCTTTTCACTAAAATTCTCATTGATTCTTTGCTCCATCTCATCAGCTTCTTCTCTTCGGTACAAAGCTTCTACGTTTTGATGACGATTAGCTCTCCTTGGCGGCATACTTGAAAACTTTACAACACTTCAACACTTCAGAATTCAAACACTTTTCGGACTTTGATCCAAAATGAAACGGATCGAAAACTTCCACTTTGTAGCAAATCGCAATGAACACGATGGACAAAGTTTCGGTTTTCAATGCAAATCCGATCTTTCAACTTCGAACAAGATGACCACTTCTTCCTCTCGGCCACGGCTCAACACTTCAAGCTCGGCTTCTCTCTTAAACTTCAAATTGAATAGGCTCCAAGTCTCGATCTAGCTATGATTGGCTAGAACAAGCTCTGATACCAAAACTGACGCAGCGGATATTACAAAAATGATGTAGATCGTTGAATGTAGCAATCGATGGATTGGAAGATGCTGAAATGCCCAAATTCGTTAATCCGAAGATACCGAATTCTAGCTATCCTGAACTCATTGATCGCGCACGATACCGGGTTCGAAGATCTTTAATTCTTCAAGCGTTGATCAAGCGCACTTGATTCCGCGAATCGGCTTATACAATCGTTGAATCGAGCGCACTCGATTATCCGAAAGAGGAGATAGGAGATTACACTCAACTACCAATTTGAATGAAAGCACAAAGCAATCAAAAGAGAATTTTATTCAATATTCAACAACCTTTTACAAATGAGACTCACGGCCTATTTATAGGCGAACAACTTTACAACAGAAATTTCTCCAACTCCTAAGTCGTTTCCGACTCATAGCTATGCTCTACGACTCATCATAAGTCGTATACGACTCATCAAATTACAACATGACTTACGACTTATACAAAACGTTACAATACTAACCTTCAACGACTTATCAACATACAACACGACTCAGAAGTAAACGACTCATAATCAGACGACTCATCTTAAGTCGTTTACGACTTATCAAATTACAACACACCACGACTTATGATTTATAACAGATGCGACTTATCAAAGCAATACCACAGCAGCTTTCTATGTCTTAAGAATCAACGATCCGGATTAACTCGACGTAAGGACGAATGGTCTTCAGGCTTTTGGCGACATAAGATGATACGACTTATCTGAATCGTAACTCGGTGCCCATTTATCCTCTGCCTTAAGTCGTATCTGACTTAACACTTGTATATTCTTCTCCTTGAGTCGTGGACGACTCATCACCGCCTCCCTAAGTCGTAGACGACTCATACCTTGACGACTCATCACCGCTTCCTTAAGTCGTAGACGACTCATGCCTGTCTCTATGAGTCGTGGACGACTCATGCTTGTCTCTATGAGTCGTGGTCGACTCATGCCTGTCTCTATGAGTCGTGGTCGACTCATGCCTGTCTCTATGAGTCGTGGACGACTCATGCCTGTCTCTATGAGTCGTGGACGACTCATGACATTGCTCTTAAGTTGTAGACGACTTATATCTGCCGTGTTAGTTTTATCTCGTGGACGACTCATGCCTGTCTCTATGAGTCGTGGACGACACATAGCCTTGCCCTTAAGTCGTAGACGACTTATATCTTCACCTTTGGTTGTCCAGTTGAGTCGTGAAAGACTCATCAACGCCTCCTTAAGTCGTAGACGACTTATGCCTTGGCCAAATAAAGGTTGCGCTGCATCATATTATAACTATATCGAATACATAAGCAATGAATATACAACTATTTATATAATATACAAACCGACCCATGTCTAAACTTATACAACTAGCAGATTCGAAGACGTATATAAAAACTTTCATATAAATATATAAATATACATATGTATACAGACTTATAACCATCATACTTGCACAGTAAAACAGATATATTTATACCTATATATACATATATGTGAAACAAAACTGAGTACGCTTGAATATAAATAGAGTTGTAAATAAAACAATATATATATAAAACAAAGGAGATTATAACTTACATTTTTTTAACAATAGGAAAGGTGAAGTAAGCAGGTAGTGGGAGATGCTGCTACTATCGATCGGGGTGACGATGGTTTGAAAGTCGATGGTGATGGGTTGCGAAGTCGAAAGGCTGCTAGATTGACCTGGTGACGGACGTCAGGGTGCGGTGGTAGGAAAGTGGCTCGCTAGTGGAAGGCCGAGGCCATGCTGGCTGTGATCGAATGAACAGAATATATTATTTTTTTTATTTTTTTATTTTTGGAGGAATAGGCGGTGGAAGGAAGACAAGAAGATAGGCCACCAAAACAATGGGCAGGTGAAAGGTGAGATAATAAGATGAGTTGTCTTCTATTATACATACTTTCTTTGATGACAAAGAAACAGTGCTGAGAGAATTTGAACAGGAGCAAATTTGAACCTCACAAATTATATTAATAACAGAGAATATTGATAGTCAGCCGCTAAAACATTAATGACTGATGGCTATTTATCTGCACGGTGGGTAATGATAAAATATAAGAAACAAAGGGCCCGAAACGGTACCGATACGGTTATCCGTATCGCAGATTCCGCCGTGCACCGGATGTCGAAACACACAATTGAATATACCGCAGAGATCAGCACGACAAGACGATCAAAATGGTATACATATGTCAGTGGTACGATCATCCGATTAAAAGTCATTATCGGTACCAAAAATGCTGCTATTTCGTCGAAAATAAGATCGACGGAGCAATAACAGTCAAAATTTGGAGAAACGTAATATGACGTCTCACTCAGAAGATGATTTATAAATTTTCTATATAAAAATATTCAGGTTTGGAAAACATTTATTATCATCAAATTTTAACCGATATGAATTAAAATAAAATTTCACAATAAAATAAACTTCCATATTATCGGATGAAAATTTACCATTTGCTATGTTTAATTAGACGTATTCCAAATATCAAATTTCCAATTCAAAATTCTATCATTTAAAATTTCACAAAAATTTCAACTAAATATATAAATAAAACAAATAAAGTTATTAATTTTTTTTGAGTCGTTACAGTTTTGCTTACCATCTCTTCACATTCCCTTTGCCATGGTCGTGCTTGTGTGTGACCATAGCCGAGTCTATTAGCTTTATAACCATCATGGCCGAGCATAACATGATGGTGGTCTAGCCTATTTGCAGTGTGGCCGAGCCTACTTGTATAGGTCAAGCCATTTTATTCATCTTGATTCATATTTATACATTGCTTTGATTTATTTTCTTGTGTTGTATTATATACTTATGTATATTTTGAATGTGTTGTTTACAAGACTCGGTGTAACAACCCTGTATTTTACAAATATTCTTAAATTGATTTTTCCAGATTCAAAAGCTTTATTTATGAAAAAGAATAAATTTTGTTATTTTAAATATAAACTTTGACTTTGATGTGGATTAGAATTCCAAATATGACTAAATTTAATATTTCCTGAAAATGTGAATTTTGGTCAATAGTCAAACTTTGACTTTTAAGTTTAAATTTTAAATAGTTTGAAATTATAAATTTTATCTTTTATTATGAAAATAGATTTAATAACTTGAACACTACTTTTCGTTTCGTTGAAAACGGAGTTAACATGTAAAAGTTATGTACATTTCAATTTTTAGTATAATTTGTTTTATTGTGCAATTTTGCCTATTTTAATTTTTTTATAAATCATATTTTCTTTCTTATATTTTATTTTAATATGTGTCAATATGTTAATTTATGTATATTTTCATCTCTAAATATTTTTAAAAATAATAATAGAATTTTTCCAAAATTTACTATGATGATTTACTATTTTTAAAGGCTGTTTCCTATTTTCTGCTATTTTCTTCATTAAAAATTATATGTAAATTAAATTTTAAATATTTATTTTGTGAATATATTTTTATTTTATGTTATTATTTATGTTTAAAAATATATTACAAGCTCATATGAATTTTCTAAAATTTATCTATTCAATTTCAAATTTCTAGACTAGTTTACTATTTTAGCTATTTTCTTAATTTAACTTTATATTATTGATAAATATTTATATAAATTATTATATTTTGTTCAAATTTCGAAATTTTACCTGGGATTATTATCTTTTTCCAGAAATATAAAGTTATAAAAAAAACAAAATAAAGAAATTTGAAAGGCCTTAAACTTTCTATCTTCCTATGGGCTTTTATAGTCCACCTTTTTACTTTTAACCTAACCTTTCACCAATTAACCCTAACTATTCCTCATTCTTTTTGTTTCAGCCGACTTCCCCATATTATTCACGTATTTTCAAGCTCCAAAACCCTAAAAAAAGTCATGGCCTCCATCTTGAAAAAAATTAGGTAAATCCCTCTTTTCTTTCTATTTTTTTTTCTTACTTTTTCTATGCAATTTTGCCTTGCTTTCTCCCTTGCTTTCTTCCTTGTTTAGATCGGCCTCTCCCCCTTGTTCCACGGCCACCACCTCCTTCCATCTCTTCCAGACCACCACCACCATCTACCCCACCAGATCTGACCATGGCCGAACCCCTTTTGATGGTCAAACCCCTCAAACTACAACCTAGATGCCTAGATCCATGCTTATTTGACCTCTACATGCTCATCCACTTCAACCACCACCCAAACTACCACCATAGCCGCCACCACTCCTCTGACCTGACCACGACACACCCCTCCCCACCTCTGTCTAGTCATGACACACCACAGGCCGAGCCCAATCCCCATGGCCGAGCCCTTTTTTTGACCAAAAACCACCTAGTTGCCTTCAAAACCACATCACCTCCTCATGTACAAACTCCACCTTGTCTTGCCTTGAACCCGAGCTATGTTAGCCCAAACCTGACCCAAAACTTGACCACATCTGAACCATATTAGACCCCAAAGCCATACCAAACAATAGAGAAGGCAAAGCAAAAGACTGCATAGTGGTATCTCCTTTTATTTCAATGTTATTGCATTTTAAAGTCGTATTGAATTTTGCTGTTTTGATTGTTTGTTTTGGGTTGTACACAAGAGTTGTAGATTGGATTCGCTCTCCACTCAACTCCGTAGTCTTGTCATCGTGCTTTTGTTTCCATTGTGTCATTGGTTTTGATATCTCCAACACAAACAGGTGAGTTATTCTCACCAGACAATATGTACCTATATAACTAGTAAATTGACACCCTGTGAATCTGTAGAAATATATTATCATGTTATACTTGACTATGTTATGATCATATGATGTTTATACACCTGTTATATCATCTGTTATTGTTATATAATGTATTCTGTTCATTTATATCTGTTTATCACACTGCAAGTTCCTTGTAGACTAGAATCACTATGGGTTGAAATGATACATACCCGAACGGACTTTAGAATAGGGAAAAATCGTTATGGGCTGAAATGATAAGCCTGAATGGTTTTTATTTATTTTATTTAACTTGGGATTGCGGGTTTGAAATGATAGAACCCGGATTTTTCTTTTTAAACTGCGGATTGAAATGATACATATCTGTATCACTTGACCTAGGTTAGAAAACTATATACAGGCCCGTGGTTATTTTATAAAGTGTTTTTGGATATTTTTAAGTATTTTAAAAATATAAATTTATGAAATTTGATTTAAATAGATTTTGAAATGTTTTAGAATAAAGAAATTATGATTTTTCTATGAGTAAAAATGTAATTAATGAATTGTTAAATTGGATTATTGAAATATAACTTAAGTTTGGAATTTGGAATTTTGGTTAAAAATGATATTTAAGTTATATGAATAAAATGGAAATTTAATTATATTTGGAAAATGGTAAAATATGATAATTTGATTAAATTTGAATTTAAGTGATTTATTAAAGTATTATTGATTTTTCTATGAGTTTAAGTGGTTAAATAAATGAATGTTTAAAAGTGATCTTTTAAAATATAACTTGACTTGGAAATGTGAAATTTGGTTTTAATTAAAGGTTTAAGTTAATTTAATAAAATTGGAAATTTAGTTAAATTTGTGAAATGGTAATTTAAATTTGAAGTGTTAAGTTATTTGTTGAAATGTGAAGAATTGGAAACTTTTACACTTAAATTTATTAAGTAAATTGTTGAAAATTGGATTTAATTATAAGAAATTTATTGTGAAAAAGATATATGTTAAATGATATGAATATGAACATTTTAAATGTTAAAATATGATTTTTAAAATGTTTATGTGTTTTAAATTGAAGTTATTTAATTGCTGGAAATACACTAACACCTGAAATCTACTTTCAATAGCATTCAGAAATGCTATAGATTCCATTTTGAACTAAAATTGTGTAAAAAGAGCTATTACAGCATTTCTGAAATGCTGTAGTTGCTGTAATTGAACTTATAGGCTAATATTGAACTCAGGCCTATTATAGCATTCTCTGGAATGCAGTCTTTGCTGAAACCAAATTTAACCCTTGTTTTGAAATCCGAACTACCGCAGCACTTCTGAAATGCTGTCTTTTCTGTTTTGAACTATAATTCAACTAAAACTGAGTTTTAACAGCATTTTTAAGTGCTGTCTTTGCTGAATTAAAAATGTTTTCAAATATAACTTGTAGCAGTTGTTTTTAAATGCTGTGAAATGCTGAAATTTTAATAATTAGGGTTTTTGACTTAGTAAACGAACTCAGAATGGTTTGAAACTTTGGAGATTGAATACATGATTTGAAAATATAATAATTACATTTTTAAAAGGTTTAAATGAATTATTTTGATTGGAATATAAACTATTTAAAGGTGATTTGAAATGATAGTAAATGAACGATATCTTTGAATTTAAAGGGTATTTAAAGTTGAATTTTTGGTTTTGAACTGATAGGATATTTTATTATATTAAAATGATTTGAAATGAAGTTTTGGAAAGATATAATATTTTGATATATTGAAATGATTTGAAAAGAAGTTTTGAAATGATATGATATTTTAAATACATTGAAATGGTTTGGAATTGATTTAATCTTTATTTTGATAAAGATTTGGATTTGAAATGATATTCTATTTTGAAGTATAAACTGTTTTTTTAAACTTATAACCACGGGTTATAATAACGATTGGTTGTTAAAGAGACCGGGATCGGATATGGACATACTCTCTGTCGATACCGAAAACCACTTTGACAACTGTGTACGCGGTGGAGTTTCCAGAATGAAGTAGGATGGTGGCGACGATCCTAAGGTATATACGTGGACCCAACTCCCGTGAGTTGGCATAAGGTGGCTAAAACAGGAGCGATCTCGGACCAGTGAGGTAGCACCTCTTATCGGACGCACTTCTTCGATTCCATTCTATTACTTTTGATTTTTGGTGGCCACCCTTTGATTTGGGAGTGTTGTTCGAGGTGGACGGTAGTGGCTGCTATCCGCTCCATCAGTCCGTGTGCGTAATTGGTATATCTACCCTGGCATTGCCTTGTGTGTCGTGTCACCTACCATATCGAACCCACTACGATTGTGATTTTAAGATCCGACCGCGTTAAGGTTCTCCATCCCCTTAACGCTATTTTCTATATGATTATACTTTACCATTTAGACACTACTGTATATAGCGTATATTACTACATAGTAAATAGTTTAACGGATCCTTAAAGAATGGGCGATCCCAAGCATTCTTTAAGTTACTTGTACCTTTATTACAGTTCACTTGAGTTGGTTTACATTATATAAGTATATATTGTCCTGACTCGAGTGTTTTGTGTTTTGCGTTACGCTCGAGTCAGCCTGAGTATTCACAGATTTGGATTTCCACCTTCTGGAGATTTGAATCGCTGGAGATTATCTGCTAGTCTTGTTCTATCAACTTCGGTTCTGTTGTTCTATTCAGCCTGTACTTGGTTATTGTATTGAGACTTCTGTTGTACTTTATTTCTTATGTTGTATCTTAAGTAACTCTGATATATTTACATAGTAGCTTCATGAACTACTATTTCTTTTACTTCCGCTGCATTATTTTACTCTGTGTCTGTGATCTGTGATTATATTTATTTACTGCATATTCTGAGATTTTCCAAATTTTAGTTACAACGCGGTATTTTGAGCAATTCAATTCCGGCATGAGTGTCTACCTATACACTTATAATGGATGCGAATGGTTGAAAATATCGGGTCGTTACAGTTGGTATCAGAGCTTTGGCTTTGAGGCAAAACTTAGAATGTATGGTAAATTTATTTACAGAATCACTTTCGTTCGAGTTTGAATCTCTTCCTTTTGATTCGATTTCCTTTGAATTTTGGAACGTTCCCTGCTGTTCCGAAATTCATTCGTGTCCCTCACTATTCATCATCTTTTGATTCTGGAGTATCCCATGACTCAACTTCCAATGATTTTTATAGTGAATTGGCGGTCTCGCCAATATTCTAATTTTCTTGCAAAAGGGTGAAAATCCTTTATAATCAGCATCGATTCACTAGAGATTTATATTTATCCTTGGTTTAGATTCTAATATCTTTTATTTTTCCAAACTCTATCTCTTGAGATCGAAGGTAGATTTACCCTAGAAAATCCACATTTGATCTTATCCATTAAGTCACGGTTGACCCGGTTAAGGTTGTCCGCGATTTATCTAAGCTTACCCATCTCTCTACTCTGTTTAACCATCTTGTCTTTTGTTTCTAAACTATCTCCAAACATTTTGAATTGTACTGGTAAATCTATGTTTTGTTTCATATGTTGTGTTGTTTGGGTTGTTGATGTTGATTTGGGTTTCCGATCGATTCGTCTGATCAACGCTATCGATAGGATTTCTACAACCCTTTGACAGAACAAACTGACACAATATTATTTTAAAATTTGGTTAATGAAATAAATTTGGAAATATAATTTTATGGAACTTAATAAATTGATTTAAATTGATAATTTGAAATGATAATACTTGATTTATCATTTATTGTTCTACAAATGAATTTATAAATAGTTGTTTATAAATTTATTTGGGAACTGAATTAAAACAAGAAATTTAAAGAATTTAATTTCCGATGGTTTCAAACCTTGTGTTTAAAATTTTTAAAAGGATATTATTTAAAGTATTTTGAATAAAAATTTGTCTCTAAAGGATTTTAAAGTTTAAAAATTTAGTGCTCTTCTCTTTGTCGCTGGAAAATAATTTCGGTGATGACTGTAGCATCATCGACGTTCATTTTCGAGTTTCGAAGTGAAGAGACCAATCTGTAGTCTTGCAACAGCTTTGTTTTGGAAAATCTAATTGATTTGAATTTCTAAAATATGACTGGATTATAATATATATATATATGATTTAAATTTGATTTGACATATTATGTATATATAATTACTTATCTCTAAATGGTTTGAAAGGAATCGGAAGTTTAATTCTTAAATTTTATTTTAAAGAATAATTTCAGTTATAAGAAGAAAATCAAAAATTTGAATAAATGATTCAAACTTGAGATAATTGAATTGGAAAGTTTTACTTGTATAACACACAATTTCATTCCAATATAACTTACCTAAATTACACAGAAGTTGAATATGGAATTGGATAAGATACAATATAAAAAGGATTTTTATAAATAAAATTTGAGTGGTTATAATACATGTTATACACTTAAATTTTAGTTATAAAAGATTAACAGAGGCGAATAGTGAAAAAGGAATTTAAAGAGATTTTATTTAAATAACTTAATAACCAAATTTGATTTACTATGGAACCTTAAGTCTAACCTAGGAATTTTAATAAAGGTTATTTCCTAAAATGAATATGTTGTATAATAAATAATGAATCTTTGAATAGATAAAATAAAATACATTTGAATTAGACATTTTGTAATAAAGTTTATTTAACTTGAATTCATAGTTAATTGATGTCTAAATGAATAAATGTGTAAAGAAATTTGATTGTTATATTTGCTATGATAAATATTTTACTTATGAAATAGATATGTCTTGAAAAAATGAATGATTATAATTTAAATAGTTAAAATGTATTTTAACATCACTAAAAATTGATAATTGAGAATTTGGTTTTCAAATGGAATTTTAAGTGTAACTTATTAAAGGAATATCTATTTGTGAAATGGGTATTTTAAATAAAGTGTTAGGTTATGTGTTAAATTAAGAGCTAACTAAAATAGTGAACTTTTAACTTAATAAATGAGGTATAGTTTTATTTGAATATTCCATTCATACAAGTTTGTTTTAATAAGTTATAAGTTAAATGATATCCAAATGAATATTTCTGATATTAAACTGATTTGAAATATTAATATATCTACTGTAGCATTTTATAAGTGCTGCTGTTTTGAAAATACAGTGTTTTGGAAATTTTTATAATTGAATGAACTTAGAAATGTTACAACTTTAAAATGAATATTATTTGACCTTGAATTAAAATGGTTTAAATGAAGATTATTTTTTTTAAAAGGTGTTTTGATTTTCTAAGTGTTATGTTTTTTTTTTAGAATAACATTTCCAAAGTGTTATGATTTTAGTAGTGTGATTTCCAAATGATAAACATCCCTAAATTATTATGATCTCAAAGCATTATGGTTTCAAATTATTATCTTATTTTGTTTTTCAAACTACCTTTTGTTTGTCCTTATTTCTCTTATCTTGTTACAGAATGGGAAGGCTATTGCTTATACCAGTCCGTTTAGAAATCTTTCTGTAATCTTTGATAATCTTTGTTACTCATCTGGATCTGAACACTGTTTTTCCATTCATAGACCGTCGGTCAAGTGAAAAGGGTGATTCAGACTCTAGAGGATCTTTTCGTGTTTGTATTCTTGATTTGATCACCTCCATCTTGTCAAACTTACCTATAACAATAGTTATCAGGTGTAATTCCAATCTTCTTATCATCTTGTCTTAATTCTATTTCATTCTATCTTTTTTTGTGCTTTCCCGTACCTCGTTCCTTTTCGGGGACGAAAAGTTTTGAGTGGGGGAGAGTGTAACAACCCAGTATTTTACAAATATTCTTAAATTGATTTTTCCAGATTCAAAAGCTTTATTTATGAAAAAGAATAAATTTTGTTATTTTAAATATAAATTTTGACTTTGATGTGGATTAGAATTCCAAATATGACTAAATTTAATATTTCCTGAAAATGTGAATTTTGGTCAATAGTCAAACTTCGACTTTTAAGTTTAAATTTTAAATAGTTTGAAATTATAAATTTTATCTTTTATTATGAAAATAGATTTAATAACTTGAACACTACTTTTTGTTTCGTTTAAAACGGAGTTAACATGTAAAAGTTATGTGCATTTCAATTTTTAGTATAATTTGTTTTATTGTGCTATTTTGCCTATTTTAATTTTTTTATAAATCATATTTTCTTTCTTATATTTTATTTTAATATGTGTCAATATGTTAATTTATGTATATTTTCATCTCTAAATATTTTTAAAAATAATAATAGAATTTTTCCAAAATTTACTATGATGATTTCCTATTTTTAAAGGCTGTTTCCTATTTTCTGCTATTTTCTTCATTAAAAATTATATGTAAATTAAATTTTAAATATTTATTTTGTGAATATATTTTTATTTTATGTTATTATTTATGTTTAAAAATATATTACAAGCTCATATGAATTTTCTAAAATTTATTCTATTCAATTTCAAATTTCTAGACTAGTTTACTATTTTAGCTATTTTCTTAATTTAACTTTATATTATTGATAAATATTTATATAAATTATTATATTTTTTTCAAATTTCGAAATTTTACTTGGGATTATTATCTTTTTCCTGAAATATAAAGTTATAAAAAAATAAAATAAAGAAATTTGAAAGGCCTTAAACTTTCTATCTTCCTATGGGCTTTTATAGTCCACCTTTTTACTTTTAACCTAACCTTTCACCAATTAACCCTAACTATTCCTCATTCTTTTTGTTTCAGACGACTTCCCCATATTATTCACGAATTTTCAAGCTCCAAAACCCTAAAAAAAGTTATGGCCTCCATCTTGAAAAAAATTAGGTAAATCCCTCTCTTCTTTCTACTTTTTTTTCTTACTTTTTCTATGCAATTTTGCCTTGCTTTCTCCCTTGCTTTCTCCCTTGTTTAGATCGGCCTCTCCCCCTTGTTCCACGGCCACCACCTCCTTCCATCTATTCCAGACCACCACCACCATCTACCCCACCAGATCTGACCATGGCCGAACCCCTTTTGATGGTCAAACCCCTCAAACTACAACCTAGATGCCTAGATCCATGCTTATTTGACCTCTACATGCTCATCCACTTCAACCACCACCCAAACCACCACCATAGCCGCCACCACTCCTCTGACCTGACCACGAATCACCCCTCCCCACCTCTGTCCAGTCATGACACACCACAGGCCGAGCCCAATCCCCATGGTCGAGCTCTTGTTTTGACCAAAAACCACCTAGTTGCCTTCAAAACCACATCACCTCCTCATGTACAAACTCCACCTTGTCTTGCCTTGAACCCGAGCTATGTTAGCCCAAACCTGACCTAAAACTTGACCAGATCTGAACCACATCAGACCCCAAAGCCATACCAAACAATAGAGAAGGCAAAGCAAAAGACTGCGTAGTCGTATCTCCTTTTATTTCAATGTTATTGCATTTTAAAGTCGTATTGAATTTTGCTATTTTGATTGTTTGTTTTGGGTTGTACACAAGAGTTGTAGATTGGATTCGCTCTCCACTCAAGTCCGTAGTCTTGTCATCGTGCTTTTGTTTCCATTGTGTCATTGGTTTTGATATCTCCAACACAAACAGGTGAGTTATTCTCACCAGACAATATGTACCTATATAACTAGTAAATTGACACCCTGTGAATCTGTAGAAATATATTATCATGTTATACTTGACTATGTTATGATCATATGATGTTTATACACCTGTTATATCATCTGTTACTGTTATATAATGTATTCTGTTCATTTATATTTGTTTATCACACTGCAAGTTCCCTGTAGACTAGAATCACTATGGGTTGAAATGATACATATCCGAACGGACTTTAGAATAGGGAAAAATCGTTATGGGCTGAAATGATAGGCCTGAATGGTTTTTATTTATTTTATTTAACTTGGGATTGCGGGTTTGAAATGATAGAACCCGGATTTTTCTTTTTAAACTGCGGATTGAAATGATACATATCCTTATCACTTGACCTAGGTTAGAAAACTATATACAGACCCGTGGTTATTTTATAAAGTGTTTTTGGATATTTTTAAGTATTTTAAAAATATAAATTTATGAAATTTGATTTAAATAGATTTTGAAATTTTTTAGAATAAAGAAATTATGATTTTTCTATGAGTAAAAATGTAATTAATGAATGGTTAAATTGGATTATTGAAATATAACTTAAGTTTGGAATTTGGAATTTTGGTTAAAAATGATATTTAAGTTATATAAATAAAATGGAAATTTAATTATATTTGGAAAATGGTAAAATATGATAATTTGATTAAATTTGAATTTAAGTGATTTATTAAAGTGTTATTGATTTTTCTATGAGTTTAAGTGGTTAAATAAATGAATGTTTAAAAGTGATCTTTTAAAATATAACTTGACTTGGAAATGTGAAATTTGGTTTTAATTAAAGGTTTAAGTTAATTTAATAAAATTGGAAATTTAGTTAAATTTGTGAAATGGTAATTTAAATTTGAAGTGTTAAGTTATTTGTTGAAATGTGAAGAATTGGAAACTTTTACACTTAAATTTATTAAGTAAATTGTTGAAAATTGGATTTAATTATAAGAAATTTATTGTGAAAAAGATATATGTTAAATGATATGAATATGAACATTTTAAATGTTAAAATATGATTTTTAAAATGTTTATGTGTTTTAAATTGAAGTTATTTAATTGCTGGAAATACACTAACACCTGAAATCTACTTTCAATAGCATTCAGAAATGCTATAGATTCCGTTTTGAACTAAAATTGTGTAAAAAGAGCTATTACAGCATTTATGAAATGCTGTAGTTGCTGTAATTGAACTTATAGGCTAATATTGAACTCAGGCCTATTATAGCATTCTCTGGAATGCAGTCTTTGCTGAAACCAAATTTAACCCTTGTTTTGATATCCGAACTACCGCAGCACTTCTGAAATGCTGTCTTTTCTGTTTTGAACTATAATTCAACTAAAACTGAGTTTTAACAGCAGTTTTAAGTGCTGTCTTTGCTGAATTAAAAATGTTTTCAAATATAACTTGTAGCAGTTGTTTTTAAATGCTGTGAAATGCTGAAATTTTAATAATTAGGGTTTTTGACTTAGTAAACGAACTCAGAATGGTTTGAAACTTTGGAGATTGAATACATGATTTGAAAATATAATAATTACACTTTTAAAAGGTTTAAATGAATTATTTTGATTGGAATATAAACTATTTAAAGGTGATTTGAAATGATAGTAAATGAACGATATCTTTGAATTTAAAGGGTATTTAAAGTTGAATTTTTGGTTTTGAACTGATAGGATATTTTATTATATTAAAATGATTTGAAATGAAGTTTTGGAAAGATATAATATTTTGATATATTGAAATGATTTGAAATGAAGTTTTGAAATGATATGATATTTTAAATACATTGAAATGGTTTGGAATTGATTTAATCTTTATTTTGATAAAGATTTGGATTTGAAATGATATTCTATTTTGAAGTATAAACTGTTTTTAAACATATAACCACGGGTTATTATAACGATTGGTTGTTAAAGAGACCGGGATCGGATATGGACATACTCTCTGTCGATACCGAAAACCACTTTGACAACTGTGTACACGGTGGAGTTTCCAGAATGAAGTAGGATGGTGGCGACGATCCTAAGGTATATACGTGGACCCAACTCCCATGAGTTGGCATAAGGTGGCTAAAACAGGAGCGATCTCGGACCAGTGAGGTAGCACCTCTTATTGGACGCACTTCTTCGATTCCATTCTATTACTTTTGATTTTTGGTGGCCACCCTTCGATTTGGGAGTGTTGTTCGAGGTGGACGGTAGTGGCTGCTATCCGCTCCATCAGTCCGTGTGCGTAATTGGTATATCTACCCTGGCATTGCCTTGTGTGCCATGTCACCTACCATATCGAACCCACTACGATTATGATTTTAAGATCCGACCGCGTTAAGGTTCTCCATCCCCTTAACGCTATTTTCTATATGATTATACTTTACTATTTAGACACTACTGTATATAGCGTATATTACTACATAGTAAATAGTTTAACGGATCCTTAAAGAATGGGCGATCCCAAGCATTCTTTAAGTTACTTGTACCTTTATTACAGTTCACTTGAGTTGGTTTACATTATATAAGTATATATTGTCCTGACTCGAGTGTTTTGTGTTTTGCGTTACGCTCGGGTCAGCCTGAGTATTCACAGATTTGGATTTCCACCTTTTGGAGATTTGAATCGCTGGAGATTATCTGCTAGTCTTGTTCTATCAACTTCGGTTCTGTTGTTCTATTCAGCCTGTACTTGGTTATTGTATTGAGACTTCTGTTGTACTTTATTTCTTATGTTGTATCTTATGTAACTCTGATATATTTACATAGTAGCTTCATGAACTACTATTTCTTTTACTTCTGCTGCATTATTTTACTCTGTGTCTGTGATCTGTGATTATATTTATTTACTGCATATTCTGAGATTTGCCAAATTTTATTTACAACGCGGTATTTTGAGCAATTCAATTCCGGCATGATAGGATATTTTATTATATTAAAATGATTTGAAATGAAGTTTTGGAAAGATATAATATTTTGATATATTGAAATGATTTGAAATGAAGTTTTGAAATGATATGATATTTTAAATATATTGAAATGGTTTGGAATTGATTTAATCTTTATTTTGATAAAGATTTGGATTTGAAATGATATTCTATTTTGAAGTATAAACTGTTTTTAAACTTATAACCACGGGTTATAATAACGATTGGTTGTTAAAGAGACCGGGATCGGATATGGACATACTCTCTGTCGATACCGAAAACCACTTTGACAACTGTGTACGCGGTGGAGTTTCCAGAATGAAGTAGGATGGTGGCGACGATCCTAAGGTATATACGTGGACCCAACTCCCGTGAGTTGGCATAAGGTGGCTAAAACAGGAGCGATCTCGGACCAGTGAGGTAGCACCTCTTATTGGACGCACTTCTTCGATTCCATTCTATTACTTTTGATTTTTGGTGGCCACCCTTCGATTTGGGATTGTTGTTCGAGGTGGACGGTAGTGGCTGCTATCCGCTCCATCAGTCCGTGTGCGTAATTGGTATATCTACCCTGGCATTGCCTTGTGTGCCGTGTCACCTACCATATCGAACCCACTACGGTTATGATTTTTAGATCCGACCGCGTTAAGGTTCTCCATCCCCTTAACGCTATTTTCTATATGATTATACTTTACTATTTAGACACTACTGTATATAGCGTATATTACTACATAGTAAATAGTTTAACGGATCCTTAAAGAATGGGCGATCCCAAGCATTCTTTAAGTTACTTGTACCTTTATTACAGTTCACTTGAGTTGGTTTACATTATATAAGTATATATTGTCCTGACTCGAGTGTTTTGTGTTTTGCGTTACGCTCGGGTCAGCCTGAGTATTCACAGATTTGGATTTCCACCTTCTGGAGATTTGAATCGCTGGAGATTATCTGCTAGTCTTGTTCTATCAACTTCGGTTCTGTTGTTCTATTCAGCCTGTACTTGGTTATTGTATTGAGACTTCTGTTGTACTTTATTTCTTATGTTGTATCTTATGTAACTCTGATATATTTACATAGTAGCTTCATGAACTACTATTTCTTTTACTTCCGCTGCATTATTTTACTCTGTGTCTGTGATCTGTGATTATATTTATTTACTGCATATTCTGAGATTTGCCAAATTTTATTTACAACGCGGTATTTTGAGCAATTCAATTCCGGCATGATAGGATATTTTATTATATTAAAATGATTTGAAATGAAGTTTTGGAAAGATATAATATTTTGATATATTGAAATGATTTGAAATGAAGTTTTGAAATGATATGATATTTTAAATATATTGAAATGGTTTGGAATTGATTTAATCTTTATTTTGATAAAGATTTGGATTTGAAATGATATTCTATTTTGAAGTATAAATTGTTTTTAAACATATAACCACGGGTTATAATAACGATTGGTTGTTAAAGAGACCGGGATCGGATATGGACATACTCTCTGTCGATACCGAAAACCACTTTGACAACTGTGTACACGGTGGAGTTTCCAGAATGAAGTAGGATGGTGGCGACGATCCTAAGGTATATACGTGGACCCAACTCCCGTGAGTTGGCATAAGGTGGCTAAAACAGGAGCGATCTCGGACCAGTGAGGTAGCACCTCTTATTGGACGCACTTCTTCGATTCCATTCTATTACTTTTGATTTTTGGTGGCCACCCTTCAATTTGGGAGTGTTGTTCGAGGAGGACGGTAGTGGCTGCTATCCGCTTCATCAGTCCGTGTGCGTAATTGGTATATCTACCCTGGCATTGCCTTGTGTGCCATGTCACCTACCATATCGAACCCACTACGATTATGATTTTAAGATCCGACCGCGTTAAGGTTCTCCATCCCCTTAACGCTATTTTCTATATGATTATACTTTACTATTTAGACACTACTGTATATAGCGTATATTACTACATAGTAAATAGTTTAACGGATCCTTAAAGAATGGGCGATCCCAAGCATTCTTTAAGTTACTTGTACCTTTATTACAGTTCACTTGAGTTGGTTTACATTATATAAGTATATATTGTCCTGACTCGAGTGTTTTGTGTTTTGCGTTACGCTCGGGTCAGCCTGAGTATTCACAGATTTGGATTTCCACCTTCTGGAGATTTGGATCGCTAGAGATTATCTGCTAGTCTTGTTCTATCAACTTCGGTTCTGTTGTTCTATTCAGCCTGTACTTGGTTATTGTATTGAGACTTCTGTTGTACTTTATTTCTTATGTTGTATCTTATGTAACTCTGATATATTTACATAGTAGCTTCATGAACTACTATTTCTTTTACTTCCGCCGCATTATTTTACTCTGTGTCTGTGATCTGTGATTATATTTATTTACTGCATATTCTGAGATTTGCCAAATTTTATTTACAACGCGGTATTTTGAGCAATTCAATTCCGGCATGAGTGTCTACCTATACACTTATAATGGATGCGAATGGTTGAAAATATCGGGTCGTTACACTCGGATCTTGGCTCTTCATCCACTCAAATCTATTCGTGCTTTGTCGTGCTTTTCGGAGTTTTAGTTGTGTTTCTTGAATTGTTATCTCCAGCTTTAAAAAGGTGAGTTTATCACTCTCGACATTCGTACTCATATAATTGTGAAACAATGACATGTGAATTGTAGAAATTAATATGCTATATTCATATATGCCTGTGATATGATTTTATGATGTTATATACTGCTTATATATTTGTTACATCACCTAATATGATATTATATGCTCTACTGTTATTTTATTATCTGTATCTCACACTACAAGTTCCCTTTCACTATGGGTTGAAATGATACATACCCAAACGGACTTTAGAATAAGGAAAAATCATTATGAGCTGAAATGATAGGCTCGAGTGATTTTTATTTTATTTTATCTATTTTGTTTGACTTGGGATTGCGGGTTTGAAATGATAGAACCTGGATTTTTCTTTTTAAATTACGGATTGAAATGATACATATTCGTATCACTTGACATAGGTTAGAAAATATTATACAGACCCGTGGTTTATTTTAAATAATAGTTTTCTAAAACTTTAAGTAATTTGGAATACTAAATATATATATGATTTTGAACTTAAGTTTGATATCATAGTTTTTTGAAATTTTTTAAGTATTTGGAATTTAGATTATCTGAGAGTTTAACTTAAATTGGATTTAAATGATTTAAATAAATTTTATAGTGATTTTCTGTAAGTTAAAGTATATAAGCAAATTAATGATTGAAAATGTAAATTTTTGATTTGAATTAATAATTGAAAATTTAGTGTTAAATGGAATTTTAAGCTTAACTTAGTGATAAGAATATTTTATTTATGAAATGGGTATTTTAAATAAAGCAATAAGTTATTTGTTAAAATAAAAGTTAAGTAAATTAATGTATTTTGACTTGATAAATGGATTATAATTTAAATTGGATATTGGTTAAATAAATGTTATTTTATTAAAAAAATTTAAGTTAAGTTATATCCAAATAAATGATTTGGAAAAGTGAAATAAGTTTGATAAGTTAAAAATGATAAAAGTTGAAGATATATTGTTTTAAAGTGTTATAATTAACTTATAACAGAAATTGTAGCGTTTCAGAAATGCTGTGATTTTAATTGAACTGTTTTTGAAATAATATAGCTAAGGTAATACTTTATAAATGCTGTTGTTTCTGAAATTGAACTGTTTTTGAAATAATAATATAGCTACTGTAACAATTTATAAGTGCTGCTGTTTCTGAAACTGAACGGTTTTGAAATAATAATATAGCTACTGTAACGCTTCATAAGTGCTGCTGTTTTTGAAATTAAACTGTTTTTGAAATAACAATATAGCTACCGTAACACTTTATAAGTGCTGCTGTTTCTGAAACTGAACTATTTTGAAATAATAATATAGTTACTGTAACACTTTATAAGTGCTGTTGTTTCTGAAATTTCAATATTTTTGAAATTGTTATAATTGAATGAAAGAACTTAGAAATGCTACAATTTTGGAAATTGAATAATTGATTTGAAAGTATATTGACTTCATGTTTTAATGGTTTAAATGAATTGTAATGACCCAAGATTTTAGGAATTTATTCTGACAAATATAAATGAATTCAAAATAATTTTTGAATAAATTTTGAAAGGGGATTGATATAGCTTGATAGTGTATCAGTATGTGTGTACATGTGTGCACAGGAAATGCACATGAACTAAAGCTAAAAATCTCTGAACTTTAAGAATAAATACATATTGATATGTATGGGAATATATATATATATAGATTAAATCCTTAAAAGCTAAATGCATAAGTAAATATAAATATATGGATGCTATTGAATATTTTTGAGTATACATGTGCATGTGTGTGTCAATACAGAATGATGTATAAATATATATATAGGTGTACTAATTATTTCAGTAAGACTTATATAAATATATATATGTGTTAATAAAATACTAGAGTTCAAATTAGTAAGATAAAATATACAGACATATTTTAGTATATAGGAAGAAAGAAAGAAAAACTGGAGATATAAAAAGGAGTAGTTCTCTTGTAAATAAATAAAGAAGGTACATACCATTTACATGAAAGCTAAAAATAGGAAAAATAAGACAAAACAGGGAAATGTTTGCTATAGGCAGAATTAGGAAGAGTATTTGATAAATAATAAAATCAAGTCACATTTTTGGCATGATTGTAGACAAAGGAAAAAGTATTTTCTGAAAAGCAAATTTCTGAAAAAAATTGTAACCACTTTTCTCTTCACCTAAATTAAGCCGGGAAGGGTAGAATTTTGGGTTCAAGTAAAATACAGATAACATGATTTTTCTGGTGGGCAAAAATGGCTTTAGCCAATACCCAAAACCCTAAGGAAGACCCTGTATATATACATGTATATGCAGCAGCCTCCTCTCCTTCTCAGAAAAGAACTTTGAAAAAAAAAGGAAACAACACCATAGAAATCATAAAGCAAGGGAAGGAAAAGAGTTTGAGGCTAAAAGCAGAAGTTCATCAATTAATTAAGGAAGCAAAGAAGAGAGCTAGGTGAGAAAACTCACTCAAAATCTAAGGCAATAAGTCCTAATGTAGGCAGCCAGTTATAAGTAATTTTCTTAAAAATGTATTTTCATATGAGAATGCTTATCTGTGATTTTTAAAACTGAAAATGTTTGGATTCTCTTTGGTTGTTCACTTGTTTTATTATATGAAAGCTTTATGTGTTGTTAGTATACTTATGTTTTATTAAATCCAGATCTCTGATATGTTAATGTTTAGGAACATGAACAAATACCCAGAAAATAAAATGTTGAAAATAGGCAAGCAGTATTGGTTTTGGCTCAACCCAGAAAGATGTAAATAATGTTGAGCTGCAATATACTCATGTATAAGTGCCGAGGCTTGAGACAAAAAGGAATTAGGGGTGCAATAGGGTTGCCTATGTGCTGATGCTCCTGATTCAATGAAAATATATATATGTTCATATGCATAGCAAACAAAATTTTGTGATTCAGTGAAACCAGGTCATTCTGAGTTTAACTCAAGTACAAATGTTTGCAAAAAGAAAAACTCTCTCAAAAGCCATAAGCCAATGTTAGTTGCCTAAACCCCTTTTTTAAAATACCAGAATGTATATATATACATACAGAACCTTATTTATTTAGTCACCAATGGTTGTTTGCTTGCTTGTCTCTGTATGGTTATGAATAATATGAGATGCCATGATATGGATGTTTTAGTTAGTGAAATGGATCACTGAATGGTTTAGTCATGAAAAATCAAAAGAGTTATTATTAACTTAAACCTGATTAGGAAATTGGGGTCAAGAACACTGCAGGAATGACTTGTGTTCTTGAGTAGCACAAGTTGACACATGGCTTGTTTAAGTCCTGAGATCTTTGTGTAATGGAGTGAATTAGTTCATTACAGTGTGTCCATTGATTCATAAATATTGCAGATGAGACCAGGATAGATAAATATACCAAGGGAATAATATTTGAGATGATGAGAAAACTAGAGTTTTTCCCAGAATTGAAATATGAGGACTGAATAAATGATTTAACTCATATTGGTTATTTTCCTGTTTGGTATGAATGAATGTTTGATTATAACTGAATTGTATGCTTGAATGTATGTGCCATATTTAAATATGTAGTCTCTGGAAAGAAAAACTAAAGTGTGCACATGCACAATGACACAGAGCATGCACACAAGTATGATCTGATTCCAAAGGGCAGAACTTTATGTATATGTATTTAATTTGATGTTAACCTAATTAACTAATTGCTTTTGTGAATTTTCTCATACCAGACATGTGTCTGACCCTAGTGTGCTAATGGCATCTAGGGTGTCTCATTTAAAATGAGGCAGTTTCAAATGCTTTTTCAGGGATTGCAGCAACTAAGTAGAGGTAGGAGCAAGGCTTTGAGAAGAAGATTATAGCATGCTAAACTTAGTTAGATAAGAGCCTAAATGATGAAATATGCATGTATTAATGATTTAAACTGTTACTTGTATCAAGTGTTGAACATGGGATGGATATTTTGTTAAGTATTTTATTAAGGGATTGACTTGTATCTGGAATTTATAAATCTAGTTAATATCTGATACTAAAGAACTTAATCAAAATATTGTAAGTGAATTTAGTAAGAACACCATGTTGAAAACTGAATGATTACATTTTATAAATGTATTAGTCAATTTTGAGTCTTTAGAAAGGATTTAAGTTTTGGGAAATCTGGATAGTTGATTCTCAGAAAAATTAAATGGTTTTATCTTTCTACATGGCATAAGTATACAAAAGATAATAGGCATAGGATTGAATGTTTTTATATGACTGCAAGGTCTCAGGAGTTAAAAATATATATACATATAGGTATTCATGCATGAATGGAATTTTTATTATAACACTGAACTATGTGTGGATTGATTAAATTCAATCAATCCAATATCCTCTTGTTTTCCAGAACTCTGATTCAAACAAGAGAGGCATATACATCCTCACATGTATGTGCTTATCTTTGTGAAAGTACTGATATATTTATATTGGTCAATTATTTTGATCCTGGATATATTTTGTTTATTGGAAAAAGAAAATGACCCTGGGAAATATATATTTGTAATGAATGGTCAATCTATATATCATCTCTGATAGTTCAAAGGAAGTTTAAATCAAACTTAAAAGTGTAATTGAATGTAGGTGGACACCCAGACACATATAAATTGAATGTGCATATGCATGTACAGGGAGATCCAATTTAGACGTCAGTCTAAATAATTTAGACGTCTGAGATTAAACTTAGACGTCAGTCATAATAATTTAGACGTCTAAGGTTAAATGTAGACGTCTGTCACAAAAGAAATTAAATGTCTGAATTTAGTTCAAAATGTCCTTTTCTCTCTGTTTCAATTTAAGATCTCTGAGCCGTCTGTCATAATTAATTAGACGTCTGTGATTAAGTTTAGACGCCTGTCATAAGAATTTAGACGTCTGAACTGCTGATTTTGCCTAATTTGCCTATTTAGAAAAGAAATAAGTGGCTATGTCAATAGCTTGTTTGGCATTTTGATTTCTATATGATTTAAATTCCCTTTGATGGAAAAAAAATCCTTATGAAATTAGGGTAGAAATAGGAGGGTCATTTCAGTTGGTATTAGAGCTATGTTATTCAACATAGTAGAAGTAAAGATCAAGTTCTTAGATAGAAATAAAATTTAAAGGAACTAAATATATATATCAATGTTTTTAGTGAAAAAAAACCACTGAAATAATAAAAATTACCAATCAAACTAACCAGCTATGTAAATTATTATTAGCAAACTATGGTAGGGAGACCACCAAATCAGGGAGCAGGATCTTCCTATGCACCACCAATGGTCAATCTGCAAGACTTGGTGAGAGCATTTAGGGATGGGGCAGGACAAAGGCAAGAAAATCCCTATGAAGAACTCGCAAAATTACTTAAGACATATACTCATTTAGGAGGCAAAAGCTTTGAAGGGACAGAGAGTATCATGGAAATTCAAACATGGTTGAGAACATTGGAAAGAATTTTCAATGACATGCAACTTGATGATCAAAGAAAGAGGCAAGTGGCTTCAAGACAGCTAAAAGGAGTAGCTTTAGGCTGGTGGGAAGTAATCATTGCAGGAAGGAATGAGAATGAAATCACTTGGAACCAATTCAAAGAGATGTTGGAAGCAAGGTTTGTACCAGCATCAGCAAAGACTACCTTGCTAGAAGAATTTATTAGACTTAGACAAGGAACCATGACTGTCACAGAATACACTCAAAGGTTTGAGGGGCTTTCCACATATGGAGCAATGCTTGTGGCAGATGAGGCATCCAAAAATGATAGGTACATAAAAGGGTTGAACCCAGGACTTAGCAGAGCCATGTTACCCTATGCAGACAGGACTTTTGACCATGTGATAGACTTAGCTTTGAGGTTGGAACAGCATGACAAGGAAAGGGAGAAGTTCAGAAATTTTAAGAACAATAATACCAAGAAGGGTAAGGGGAGGTATCACCCTTATGATAAGAAGAAGGAAGAGGCCAGTAACAAAGGCACTGGAGATGTCAAAGCTAAGGAAACCAAGAAGAAAATTGTGTGTCATCAGTGTGGAAAGGAGGGGCATATCAAGCCTAGGTGTCCAGAATTGAAAGGAGGAGCTTTTAAGTGCTATCTATGTGGGAAAGAGGGGCATATGAAGAGGAATTGTCCTGAGTACAAACAGCAAGGAAAATTGACAAATTTGGAAGGAAAAGGCAAAGCCACAGTGGAGATTAACACTGAAAACCATAGCCAAGTGGAAGGTACATTACTTATTTGTGCCATACCCATAGCAGTAGTATATGATACTGGGGCAACTCACTCTTTAATTTCTTATGAACTAGTTAAAATGCTAAAACTGAATTGCATATTGGTTGAAACCCCATTGGGGGTAGACTGATTAAGGCAATTTAAAGCCATAATTAATTTAGACTCATCCACCATATCATTGCAAAATTCTAGAGGTCAAAGAATCACAGTTTTGTGTGAAGTAGCTAAGGAAGGAAAACTATATCATTTAGTTGACTCAGAAAAAGATTTCAGTGAACTAACCATTGAAGAAATTCCCATAGTCAATGAATATTTGGATGTGTTTGGTGAGGTCAAGGGTGTTTGTAACGACCCGGAATTTTCGAACCCGAAAATTCCAGATAGTTAGGAGAAAAAGAAAAGAGATAGAAGAAAGAAACCGAAAGAAGAAAGAAAAACAGAAAACACAACATCTCACATTCGCAGCGGATAAAATATAATATCAAATAATAATATCAGTTATACAAAGAAAACTGTATTTGTTAATTTACATTCAATACATCAGAGTTACAACCATTTACAAATAGACTAGACAGTTATCCACCTGTCCCAGACTACTATCAATAAGCTCTCAAATACACAGCGGAATACACTCCATACGTTCCTGCCATCCAGCTCGCCTCCTGAGCTCCAGAACGTCCTTACCTGAAAATCTATAATACTCGGTCTGACCCGAGCATTACATCAAAGTAACACCCGGGTCAGGCTGGAAACCAGCGTGAGTAAACCCATACAATTTTATACTAAGTGAAAATCATAAAGAAAAACCCGGGGTAACTCATACTTCACTACGAGTTCATTACTTGTTATGCTCAATACTTACTTCAAATATCGATCTATAAAGAATCGAAGTGGTTTCGGGTATTAACTAATACCCGACTCCTGTCTCTTCGAATCTAATGTCATCTTAACTCAAGTTATTCAAATGAAATACAATTCATTTTTAAATACAAGATGTCACTGTTTTAACCCAACATATTATATCACATAGCATTCCACATCACATACCAGAGATATCAACTAATCTAAGGCATACAATATCATTCAATCATTCATAGCAAGATTAACCAACCATACCATCTCTAATTAATTTAATTAACCACGAATTAATTACTTTAATTACTTTTAAACCTTGGTTATTAATTACAAACCAATTAATTTATCATCCAAAAAATTTCCATTTTAATTAATCATCCTTGATTAATTATACTTTAATTACATTAAGTAATTAGTCTTTAATTAATCTCACAAATTGATTATCATCAACCATTTACAGTAATTATCCTTAATTAATCACTTAAATTAATTATCTTAAAATCACTTATATTGATTAATTATCCTTAAATTAATCAAACTCATTAATTAACTAACCCTTAATAAGTTTCCTTAATTAATCAAAACTTTAATTACTTACTTTAAGTAATTATCCTTTAATAAATTACATTTAGTAATTTCTATTAATTACCCACCTTAACTAATGACATTAAGTAATTAACCTTTTGTTAATTAACCTCTAATTAATTAATCTCTAATTTCTTTCATTAATTAATCTTTTTATTTATTACATTCAGTAATAGTACTTAATCAAATTCCAAAGTGATTATCCTTAATTAATTAAACTAATTAATTATCTTAAGTTAATTACATTTATTTAATTACTCCCACATCATTAGTTAATGGTCCTTAAATTAAGTGATTAACTTTTAATTAATTCCCTAATTAATTATCATATTTCTTTAAAACTTATTTCCTTAAATATATTTTAAAAACTTGATCAAACATTTTTCTTTTGAAAGCTAATTATTTTAATAACTTAAAAACTTGTTTTAAACACTTTGTTTTGGAACTTTATAGGATATCTTAAATTGGAAAACTTGTTTTTATTTTTCTTTTAAACTTTGAAACCTTTGAAAAGCTTGAGTTCTTTCATTTAAAAACTTAGTATACTTAAATTACCCGAGCCAACTACGATCTTCCCCGAGATACACGCGAGCAAAATCCTCTCGAAAACTCAGAACACTCTAGATCGTCCACTACTCCGAGACACACACGCAAACTTCACGAGTAAATTTCCGAGCCATAACCTTCTTCCCCAAAACCAACCAACCCAGACAACAACATACACGCGTGCACGTGTACAGAAATTCCGATCACCTTCGATCAAGTCTCCGACCACCACCAAGTCGCTGTTCCTCCCCTCAGTCACCACGAACAACCAGATCATCGAAACGATCACGAAATCAAAATCGAGCTTGATCGAACAATCCTGGAACGAAACTGATCGTCAACAACCCCCTCGTGCCGTCGCCACAGATCACCAGAGCTCTCGAAATTCTGACCAAGGCCTCGCCGAAGACCCACACTTCCTTTCCCCTTCCTCCGAACGAGTCTGATGCGTTCTCGATGACGCAATTGCCTTGACTTCGACGTCGACCCAAAATGGTCATTAAACCCTAAAACTTTGTCGACCGGCCACTACGGTGGTAGATAAATTCTTCTACCATTTTTGTCGAGACCACCGACCTCCAAACTACCCCCAGCCGCGATCCCGACCACCCTCCTTGCTCCGATCACCAGAAATCACCCCAAACCCAATCCCCGTTCAACCCATGAATTCTCCCAAATTACTTAACTAAAAATCATGATTTTATTTTTAAAATTCATAGTTTTCGAAATCTATTTGGATGATATAAGTGAATCTTGAATTCATGCAAGTCGAAAATTTGATATATTTTGTGTTTTGCTGTAATTCTTCTTCCAGTTAAAAACTACCTTCAAACTTAACTTAAAAATATTTTTAAAACCTATATCTTGTTGTTTCCTTCATACTTTGTTTATATCTCTAAGTCTAAAGAGAATTGAGGGAAGAGAAATTTAAATTTGAATTGTTTTGAAGCCTGTAAACTAGAACAGAGCAAATCATGATACACAGACATGCATATAACATCCTCATACCTATATACACGCATTCATATTTATATTTATGCAAACACTTATCACCACTTTTACTTCAAGTATTATTGCATGCATCAAGATTTCAAAATAGATTTACCTTTTAAAGAAAATTGTTTACTCACCTATAGAAGATAACAGAGCAAAGTTGTTTTTGAAAAACTGGCAATTTGATGTGAACTTAAATCTGCAATTTGATCTGATCTGCCACTTGATTCTGCTTGCACTTTGTTATGTTGAAATCCTGGGTCTTTGCTTTTAGTTTCAGATTTGAAATTTGCAAGAGGTTGTTTGAATTTTACTTAAATTTGATTTCCTCAGATTTCTTTTCTAGTTTGGCCTTCTCAGATTTTTGTTCTTTCTTTTTTTTTTCTCCTTTCTTTGATTTCAGATTGTTGTTTTTAATTCTCTGGTTTTGAAAATGAGAAGATTGAAAGAAGTAGGAGTAGAGCTAAATGTATATAAGAATGTACAGCCTTGTTTTTATTATTTTTAAAATGAAGAAAACTAATAACTAGACACTTGTACACACGAATCACCCTCTAGCTTACAAATGTCTATTTCATGTATTTTATGTTTTTATGTTATATTTTATATTTTTACTTAATACCTTGTCTTTTTATTTATCCTTATTTAAATTTAAACTAAGATTATAAATATTTTAAATCAATTACTAAGTATATATATACTAATGAAAATCAAATATACCTTATTTTTAAATCCAATTTATTTTAAGATATTTTATCTTTTAAAATTTCAATTCTCAAATTCAAATTCAATTTAATTAAAATCAACTCATATATATATATATTTAAACAAACACTTGTTTAATTAGTTTGAAAATAATAATTTTGCCAATTTAAATAATCATATTTGGAGATTATCAAGTAAATATTTATCCAGATATAAATATTTATTATCGAATTTATTTGTTAAATTAATAAATCAGTGTTTTAATAAATCAAATCCAGTTTAATTATAGATTAACAGCTGTCAAAAATCTGGGTTATCACATTCCTCCCCCCTTTAAATCTTTTCGTCCTCGAAAAGGAACTAAGCCAGAATTTACTTATTTACTTATTATCAGATAAATTTTTCTTTTGAACATATTTTTAAAACACTTTAAAAATCTTTATAATATTACTAAATTAGTTTTTATAAAAATACTTTTATAACTCGATGTTTCAACAAGTCCATTCTCGTTCTCACAGAAATTCGGTCATACGTTGATCAGGCGTAAGACTGAAAATCTATAAGTACTTAGCTGACCCATTTTCAACACCCAGTGAAAATATTTTGGAAAATAATTTTATTGAAAATATAGAAAACAGTTTTGAAAATAGAGGAAATATCTTTGGTGAGAATGCTCTGGAAATCATCACCCCCATCCATGGTCGCAGTTAACCCGATGGTTACGTTGCCGTCCCGGCAAAATCCACAGATAACTGTAGGTCTCCGCGCTCCTCGATTACGCCATGGAACCCGCTACAGATCGCAGTTATACCCGGGCCTTACGTTGCTATCACAGCACAAACCCATATAACTGTAGGCATCAGCGCCACCGAATTTCGCTGCCAAATAATGAAACTTCTCCCACATAGGTCGCAGTCTACCGATATAAAATCAAACGTAGACAGTTGGCTCTCAGCGGCACACACGACTTTCGCTATGTTACCATAGTGTCACAGTCTACCGATATAAAATCAAACATAGACAGTTGGCTCTCAGCGGCACACATGACTTTCGCTATGGTCTGCAGTAGATCGCAGTGACATCGAGTTACATTGTCGTCACAGAATAACTCAAATGCCTCTGTGGGCACCAGCCCCTCGACTTTCGCTACACAAATAATCCTCAGGAACTAGTTTGTCCGGACTCCTCACAGGATCAACTTTAGAATCCCCCTTGGGGTTCAAGGCAGTACCACCCAGTGGCACTCCTGAGAAGTTCATTTCAAGAGAGCGCCTTTTTCCCCAGAGCTATACTCAAAACATTTTATACTATATACTTATAGTATCTTCAAATCATACCCTTTATGATTTATCAAAATCTCCTTTACACAAAATCGATTACCAAAATCGATAATTCTCAAACTAGGCTTTCCAAAATCCAAAATTGATTTTCCCAAAAATCAAAAGCCCTTTCCAAAATCCATAGGTTCCCAAAACCTTTTCCAAAATCATTTTCATAAGATCCTTTATATATATATAGATATAGATATAACTTTGAAAATCTTTGGATCATTTCAAACTTTGTATAAAACCTCTTTTATACTTCAAATATTTCAAAAACCCTTTTCTTTTAGCAATAGATTCAACAAGGAAAGATTTACCTTATATAACAAGGATATATAACTTTATTTTATTCTAAATCAAATATTCATATTTGATAAATCTTTTATAAAGTTATTAACCATATTTCTTTTCAAAAACCATTTTACATTTCTTATCCACAAATCTTCAATATCAATTTCATTCAAATCCGTACAATGTACACATATCATCCTCACACAATATCAATCTGATCGCTCAATCGATCACACAATTTCACTTCCGAACTAGTATCGTCCACCCGACTTCCTAGTGCGGACTCAGATCTGGTTTCTTGATCAGAAACCGTCATTCTCCTTGCATAGTCACAACTATGATAGAGAATATCCAGAACCAATCAAAAATCCATATCCAGGTTCGCCGTCGAAAATCGAGTGAAAAATCCCAACTCGGATCGATAATACTATCTCGAAATTCTGTGTTCGAATCTGGATCAAATCACTATGCGAATAGAATAATATACGTATATCCTACGTATTTATCTTTATTGGTTATTAGCCAAATCAATTCTCTTTTCTATTCACATTTCCTTTAATTCTATTCTCTTATTCTCAATTGCTTCCATTTACAATTGAGTTAATACTTCAATTATAAACAGTTTGAACTCTGACCCATTTAAATTTAAAAATAGCTTGAAAAATTTTTAAAATAGATAAGTAATTGAAAAATAGTTATTAGTTTATAAAATAGCTGTAAAATAGTTAAGTAGGTATAAAATAGTTAGATAATTGCAAAATAGTTTTTAAAATAGCGATTAGATATAAGTAACTGAAAAATAGTAATTAGTTTATAAGACAGTTTCAAAATAGTTAAATAATTTCGAAATAATTAAATAGTTTCAAAATAATTGTAAAATAAGTATAAGATAGTTTGGGGTTTAAGAAGAAAGATTGTATAGTAAATAGTTTGGAAACATATACTTGTATTAAAACAATTTGAAAATAATCCAGAGCCGAACTGTTTAATTTCCCAATCTCCATTTCCAATTAATTTCCCATTAATTCAATTTAAATTTCCACTTCCATTTAAATTGACTCAATACTTCAATTTCCATTGAAATTGATTTATTCCCAATTCAAGTTAAATAAATCCTCAATTTCTTTCCTAATTCAAATTAAATTCCATTTGATTTTAAAACTTATTCAACATTAATCACAATTCCAAATTATTTCAATTCAATTTGGATTAATTTCAAATTGAATCCACTTCAATTTCAAATTATCTTAATTTCCATTGAAATTAATACCAATTCCCATTTGAATTTTTAAACTTATACATCTTTAATCACAATTCTAATTAATTTAAATCAAATTCAATTTGAACTAATTCTATTCAAATCTCAACTTAAAACCATCTCGAATTATATAAATTCGAGTTAATCCCTTAAATCAAATCATCTTTTACTTTTTAAATTAAATCAACCTTTATTTTTAATTTAACAACTTAAAAATTTAAACCATTTAATTCTGAATCCAAATTCCAAAATTCCATTTTAAAATTATCTTTACTTAACTTATTACAAAGTTCAAATAAGAATTCAAAAACAATTTAATCTTCGGATTCTAATATATCATCCATTTCAATTTCCAGATCTCAAACCCATTTTGAGATCACTCATAACTCCCATTTAAATTAACCATTTAACTACCCAAGTTAAATTTAAATTTCATCTTGAAATTTCCAATTCAAGTTTTTCATTCTAAACTCATTTAACTTCCTTAAGTTAAATTAAATTTACTTAATCCGGTCAACTTTACACAATTTGAATTCCCATTCAAATTTTAAACTTTAGATTAATAATCTTTCCCTTTTTAAGCTTAAAAACTTACTTCACTTTGGGTTTCACATCACATCCCAAGGAAAATTTAAAATTCAATACTTAGAGTTTATTTCAAACATCTTTAATATAATGTATATTCTTATCTATACATATTTATTTCCTTTACACTTCAAGTCATACTTAAAATTTTAAACCATTTTTGGTTTTTAATTTCAAAACAAACTTCTTTAAAACAATCTTAAGTTTTTCTGGATTTAGATTTAAAATTTCACAATTTTTAAATTATCTTTAATTCCAATTTATAAGTCATACTTACCTAAAAGTTTATTTCCCTAAACATTTCATTTTGCTAAATTATTAACAACATTTCATTATTATCTTTATTCTGATAACACTTCTATAAATTCGAGATTTTAATTTCAGTTTGGATTCATTTCAAACTTATCTTCATTCAATTTTTATTAGAAAGAAATATCATTTTATATATCAAAATATATTCTTATATAAAATCATTTAAAATCCTTATATTAGAAAATAACAATTACGCTCTCATATATATATATATACACTCAACTCGTTCTAGGGTACCATTGACCCTATCCTTAACGAGTAATCCCAACAGAGCCAAGGTTCTCGCTTAACCTTTTGCTCTGATACCAACTGTAACGACCCGGAATTTTCGAACCCGAAAATTCCAGATAGTTAGGAGAAAAAGAAAAGAGATAGAAGAAAGAAACCGAAAGAAGAAAGAAAAACAGAAAACACAACATCTCACATTCGCAGCGGATAAAATATAATATCAAATAATAATATCAGTTATACAAAGAAAACTGTATTTGTTAATTTACATTCAATACATCAGAGTTACAACCATTTACAAATAGACTAGACAGTTATCCACCTGTCCCAGACTACTATCAATAAGCTCTCAAATACACAACGGAATACACTCCATACGTTCCTGCCATCCAGCTCGCCTCCTGAGCTCCAGAACGTCCTTACCTGAAAATCTATAATACTCGGTCTGACCCGAGCATTACATCAAAGTAACACCCGGGTCAGGCTGGAAACCAGCGTGAGTAAACCCATACAATTTTATACTAAGTGAAAATCATAAAGAAAAACCCGGGGTAACTCATACTTCACTACGAGTTCATTACTTGTTATGCTCAATACTTACTTCAAATATCGATCTATAAAGAATCGAAGTGGTTTAGGGTATTAACTAATACCCGACTCCTATCTCTTCGAATCTAATGTCATCTTAACTCAAGTTATTCAAATGAAATACAATTCATTTTTAAATACAAGATGTCACTGTTTTAACCCAACATATTATATCACATAGCATTCCACATCACATACCAGAGATATCAACTAATCTAAGGCATACAATATCATTCAATCATTCATAGCAAGATTAACCAACCATACCATCTCTAATTAATTTAATTAACCACGAATTAATTACTTTAATTACTTTTAAACCTTGGTTATTAATTACAAACCAATTAATTTATCATCCAAAAAATTTCCATTTTAATTAATCATCCTTGATTAATTATACTTTAATTACATTAAGTAATTAGTCTTTAATTAATCTCACAAATTGATTATCATCAACCATTTACAGTAATTATCCTTAATTAATCACTTAAATTAATTATCTTAAAATCACTTATATTGATTAATTATCCTTAAATTAATCAAACTCATTAATTAACTAACCCTTAATAAGTTTCCTTAATTAATCAAAACTTTAATTACTTACTTTAAGTAATTATCCTTTAATAAATTACATTTAGTAATTTCTATTAATTACCCACCTTAACTAATGACATTAAGTAATTAACCTTTTGTTAATTAACCTCTAATTAATTAATCTCTAATTTCTTTCATTAATTAATCTTTTTATTTATTACATTCAGTAATAGTACTTAATCAAATTCCAAAGTGATTATCCTTAATTAATTAAACTAATTAATTATCTTAAGTTAATTACATTTATTTAATTACTCCCACATCATTAGTTAATGGTCCTTAAATTAAGTGATTAACTTTTAATTAATTCCCTAATTAATTATCATATTTCTTTAAAACTTATTTCCTTAAATATATTTTAAAAACTTGATCAAACATTTTTCTTTTGAAAGCTAATTATTTTAATAACTTAAAAACTTGTTTTAAACACTTTGTTTTGGAACTTTATAGGATATCTTAAATTGGAAAACTTGTTTTTATTTTTCTTTTAAACTTTGAAACCTTTGAAAAGCTTGAGTTCTTTCATTTAAAAACTTAGTATACTTAAATTACCCGAGCCAACTACGATCTTCCCCGAGATACACGCGAGCAAAATCCTCTCGAAAACTCAGAACACTCCAGATCGTCCACTGCTCCGAGACACACACGCAAACTTCACGAGTAAATTTCCGAGCCATAACCGTCTTCCCCAAAACCAACCAACCCAGACAACAACATACACGCGTGCACGTGTACAGAAATTCCGATCACCTTCGATCAAGTCTCCGACCACCACCAAGTCGATGTTCCTCCCCTCAGTCACCATGAACAACCAGATCATCGAAACGATCACGAAATCAAAATCTAGCTTGATCGAACAATCCTGGAACGAAACTGATCGTCAACAACCCCCTCGTGCCGTCGCCACAGATCACCAGAGCTCTCGAAATTCTGACCAAGGCCTCGCCGAAGACCCACACTTCCTTTCCCCTTCCTCCGAACGAGTCCGATGCGTTCTCGATGACGCAATTGCCTTGACTTCGACGTCGACCCAAAATGGTCATTAAACCCTAAAACTTTGTCGACCGGCCACTACGGTGGTAGATAAATTCTTCTACCATTTTTGTCGAGACCACCGACCTCCAAACTACCCCCAGCCGCGATCCCGACCACCCTACTTGCTCCGATCACCAGAAATCACCCCAAACCCAATCCCCGTTCAACCCATGAATTCTCCCAAATTACTAAACTAAAAATCATGATTTTATTTTTAAAATTCATAGTTTTCGAAATCTATTTGGATGATATAAGTGAATCTTGAATTCATGCAAGTCGAAAATTTGATATATTTTGTGTTTTACTGTAATTCTTCTTCCAGTTAAAAACTACCTTCAAACTTAACTTAAAAATATTTTTAAAACCTATATCTTGTTGTTTCCTTCATACTTTGTTTATATCTCTAAGTCTAAAGAGAATTGAGGGAAGAGAAATTTAAATTTGAATTGTTTTGAAGCCTGTAAACTAGAACAGAGCAAATCATGATACACAGACATGCATATAACATCCTCATACCTATATACACGCATTCATATTTATATTTATGCAAACACTTATCACCACTTTTACTTCAAGTATTATTGCATGCATCAAGATTTCAAAATAGATTTACCTTTTAAAGAAAATTGTTTACTCACCTGTAGAAGATAACAGAGCAAAGTTGTTTTTGAAAAACTGGCAATTTGATGTGAACTTAAATCTGCAATTTGATCTGATCTGCCACTTGATTCTGCTTGCACTTTGTTATGTTGAAATCCTGGGTCTTTGCTTTTAGTTTCAGATTTGAAATTTGCAAGAGGTTGTTTGAATTTTACTTAAATTTGATTTCCTCAGATTTCTTTTCTAGTTTGGCCTTCTCAGATTTTTGTTCTTTCTTTTTTTTTTCTCCTTTCTTTGATTTCAGATTGTTGTTTTTAATTCTCTGGTTTTGAAAATGAGAAGATTGAAAGAAGTAGGAGTAGAGCTAAATGTATATAAGAATGTACAGCCTTGTTTTTATTATTTTTAAAATGAAGAAAACTAATAACTAGACACTTGTACACACGAATCACCCTCTAGCTTACAAATGTCTATTTCATGTATTTTATGTTTTTATGTTATATTTTATATTTTTACTTAATACCTTGTCTTTTTATTTATCCTTATTTAAATTTAAACTAAGATTATAAATATTTTAAATCAATTACTAAGTATATATATACTAATGAAAATCAAATATACCTTATTTTTAAATCCAATTTATTTTAAGATATTTTATCTTTTAAAATTTCAATTCTCAAATTCAAATTCAATTTAATTAAAATCAACTCATATATATATATATTTAAACAAACACTTGTTTAATTAGTTTGAAAATAATAATTTTTCCAATTTAAATAATCATATTTGGAGATTATCAAGTAAATATTTATCCAGATATAAATATTTATTATCGAATTTATTTGTTAAATTAATAAATCAGTGTTTTAATAAATCAAATCCAGTTTAATTATAGATTAACAGCTGTCAAAAATCTGGGTTATCACAGTGTTCCACACCATAGACCAGTAGAGTTCCAGATCAATCTAGTTCCAGGAGCAAGCCCGGTGATTAAAAAGCCAACTAGAATGGGGCCAAATGAACTAAAAGAATTAAAGAAACAGTTAGAAGAATTGGAAGAAAAGGGTTTTATAAGACCAAGTAATTCTTGCTGGGGAGCACCAGTGGTACTTGTTAAGAAGCAAGATGGCTCCTTAAGACTCTGTATAGATTATAGGGAATTAAACAAAGTTACTATTAAAAATAAATACCCATTGCCAAGAATAGATGATCTTTTTGATCAATTAGCAAGGGCAAAAGTATTTTCTAGACTAGACTTAGCATCTGGTTTTCATCAAATGAAGGTGGAAGAATCAAGCATCAAGTACACTGCCTTTAACACTAGGTATGGGTTGTATGAATTTTTGGTTATGCCATTTAGCTTGACCAATGCACCATCATACTTTGTAGATTTAATGAACAGAACCTTTAGAGATTGTTTAGACAAGTTTGTGCTTATTTTTATAGATGACATTTTGATTTATTCCAAAACAGTGGAAGAACATAAGCATCATTTGCACCTGGTTTTGTCTAGATTAAGGGAAAAAGATTTAAAGGCAAAATTTTCAAAATGTATATTTTGGAAAGAGGAAGTACATTTCCTTGGCCATGTTATATCTGCTCAAGGAATTTCTGTGAACCCCAATAAAGTAGTGGCTATTCAAGCATGGAAGAGGCCAAGCACTGTGAGTGAAGTGAGGTCATTTATGGGGATGGCAGGGTATTATAGGAGGTTTATAAAAGATTTTTCAAAAATTTCTACACCACTCACTAACCTGACCAGGAAGAACCAAGCTTTTGTTTGGTCAGAAAAATGTGAGAAGTCTTTTGAACAGTTGAAGGAGGCATTGGTAAATGCTCCAATTTTAAAGGTACCACATGGAAATGAAGAATTAGTGGTATACACTGATGCTAGTGGATTTGGCTTGGGTGCAGTGTTGATGCAACAAGGCCAAGTCATTGCATATGCATCCAGACAACTTAAACCCCATGAAGTAAGGTATGCCACACATGATCTCGAATTAGCAGCTGTGATCTATGCTTTAAAACTTTGGAGACATTATTTGTTAGGCACAATGTTTGAACTTTACACTGACCACAAATCTCTAAAATATTTATTTTCACAAAAAGATTTGAACATGAGGCAACATAGATGGGTGGAGTTCTTAGCTGCCTATGACTTTGACATACTCTATACACCAGGCAAAGCAAACAAAGTTGCAAATGCTCTAAGTAGACAACATGCTAAATTGGCTATGATGATGATAGAAGAATTTAAAGACTTGTCTTTGCTAACTGAGTTAGAAATTGGGGAGAATGGTTGTGTGCACATTGATGAGCAGATGCATGGTGCACAAGAAGATAAAGGGAAGTTAAGCTTAATGACACTTCAACCAGATTTAATTCTGAAGGTAGGAAAAATGCAAGAACAAGATGCCAACTTATTAGAGAAGAAAGTGCTCCTCTCAAGAGGGGAGGAAGTGATGAATCACTATATTGATAAAAATGGTTATATGAGATACCAAAATAGGATGTGTGTACCAGAGGACACAGAATTGAAGGAGGATATATTGAATGAATATCACAGAAGTAAATACTCCATACACCCAGGTAACACAAAAATGTACCAAAATTTGAAAAGAGACTTCTGGTGGAAGGGGATGAAATCTGATGTAGCTAAATACATTGCCAAATGTATGACTTGCCAACAAGTCAAGGCTAAAACCCAAAAACCATCAGGGTTGATGCAGTCTCTTAGTGTACCACAGTGGAAGTGGGAAGACATATCTATGGACTTCATAGATGGACTGCCTAGATCTAAGAGAGGTAATACAAGTATATGGGTGATAGTTGATAGGCTAACCAAGGTAGCACACTTCATCCCAGTCAAGTCAGAAAGAACAGCACCAAGATTAGCTCAAATTTTTATAAAGGAAGTGGTAAAGTTACATGGCATTCCCAAAACCATTGTGAGTGATAGGGATACCATCTTCACTTCAAAATTCTGGAGAAGCTTTCAAGAAGCAATGGGAAGTGAACTATGTTTAAGTACTGCCTACCATCCTCAATCAGATAGGCAGACTGAGGTAGTAAACAAAGTTTTGGAGGACATGTTGAGGGCATGTATACTGGATTTTGGGGGCAACTGGGAAGATTATCTTCATCTAGTTGAATTTACATACAACAACAGCTACCAAGGCACCATAGGAATGGCTCCATTTGAAGCCTTATATGGTAAACCCTGTTTGTCACCTGTTTATTGGGTAGAAGCAGGAGAAAGGTCTATTTTAGGACCTGAGTACATACAAGAAACTAAGGAAAAAATTTGAGTTGATAAGAAGAAGAATGGCAGCAGCTCAAGATAGGCAAAAGAAATATGCAGACATGAGAAGGAGGCAGGTAGAATATGAAGTGGGAAATTTTGTTTTCATCAAAATCTCACCTATGAAAAATGTGCTGAGGTTTGGAAAACAAGGCAAGTTAACCCCGAGATATATTGGACCATACAAAATTCTGGAAAGAATTGGTCCCTTGGCATATAAGTTGGAATTACCAGAAAACATGCAAGGTATACATGATGTTTTTCATGTATCACAATTGAGAAGGTGGGTCCATGACAAGGCAGAAATTCTTGAGACCCCAACCCAAGTGCAGATAAATTCTAATTTGATTTATGAAAAGGATCCAGTGGGGATTTTGGCAAAAGATGTGAAGAAGTTGAGAAATAAATCTCTGAAACTTGTGAAGGTACAGTGGAGTCTTGATCCTAGTGATTGCACATGGTAATTAGAGGACAAAGTTAGGATGAATTATCCTAAGCTATTTTCAGATTAAGGTAATTCTGATTTTTGATTGCTTTTTTTTTGATGCATATGTTTTTAGTTATTATAGAACTAAAAATTTATTTGGTTGAGAATGTACCTGTTCTCTGAATTAAGTTTAAAATTTATTTTAAGCTTAGGAAAATTGTGGGACACAATTTCTAAAAGGAGGGGTGTATGTAATGACCCAAGATTTTAGGAATTTATTTTGACAAATATAAATGAATTCAAAATAATTTTTGAATAAATTTTGAAAGGGGATTGATATAGCTTGATAGTGTATCAGTATGTGTGTACATGTGTGCATAGGAAATGCACATGAACTAAAGCTAAAAATCTCTGAACTTTAAGAATAAATACATATTGATATGTATGGAAATATATATATATATATATAGATTAAATCCTTAAAAGCTGAATGCATAAGTAAATATAAATATATGGATGCTACTGAATATTTTTGAGTATACATGTGCATTTGTGTGTCAATACAGAATGATGTATAAATATATATATAGGTGTACTAATTATTTCAGTAAGACTTATATAAATATATATATATATATGTGTTAATAAAATACTAGAGTTCAAATTAGTAAGATAAAATATACAGACATATTTTAGTATATAGGAAGAAAGAAAGAAAAACTGGAGATATAAAAAGGAGTAGTTCTCTTGTAAATAAATAAAGAAGGTACATACCATTTACATGAAAGCTAAAAATAGGAAAAATAAGACAAAACAGGGAAATGTTTGCTATAGGCAGAATTAGGAAGAGTATTTGATAAATAATAAAATCAAGTCACATTTTTGGCATGATTGTAGACAAAGGAAAAAGTATTTTCTGAAAAGCAAATTTCTGAAAAAAATGTAACCACTTTTCTCTTCACCTAAATTAAGCCGGGAAGGGTAGAATTTTGGGTTCAAGTAAAATACAGATAACATGATTTTTCTGGTGGGCAAAAATGGCTTTAGCCAATACCCAAAACCCTAAGGAAGACCCTGTATATATACATGTATATGCAGCAGCCTCCTCTCCTTCTCAGAAAAGAACTTTGAAAAAAAAAGGAAACAACACCATAGAAATCATAAAGCAAGGGAAGGAAAAGAGTTTGAGGCTAAAAGCAGAAGTTCATCAATTAATTAAGGAAGCAAAGAAGAGAGCTAGGTGAGAAAACTCACTCAAAATCTAAGGCAATAAGTCCTAATGTAGGCAGCCAGTTATAAGTAATTTTCTTAAAAATGTATTTTCATATGAGAATGCTTATCTGTGATTTTTAAAACTGAAAATGTTTGGATTCTCTTTGGTTGTTCACTTGTTTTATTATATGAAAGCTTTATGTGTTGTTAATATACTTATGTTTTATTAAATCCAGACCTCTGATATGTTAATGTTTAGGAACATGAACAAATACCCAGAAAATAAAATGTTGAAAATAGGCAAGCAGTATTGGTTTTGGCTCAACCCAGAAAGATGTAAATAATGTTGAGCTGCAATATACTCATGTATAAGTGCTGAGGCTTGAGACAAAAAGGAATTAGGGGTGCAATAGGGTTGCCTATGTGCTGATGCTCCTGATTCAATGAAAATATATATATGTTCATATGCATAGCAAACAAAATTTTGTGATTCAGTGAAACCAGGTCATTCTGAGTTTAACTCAAGTACAAATGTTTGCAAAAAGAAAAACTCTCTCAAAAGCCATAAGCCAATGTTAGTTGCCTAAACCCCTTTTTTAAAATACCAGAATGTATATATATACATACAGAACCTTATTTATTTAGTCACCAATGGTTGTTTGCTTGCTTGTCTCTGTATGGTTATGAATAATATGAGATGCCATGATATGGATGTTTTAGTTAGTGAAATGGATCACTGAATGGTTTAGTCATGAAAAATCAAAAGAGTTATTATTAACTTAAACCTGATTAGGAAATTGGGGTCAAGAACACTGCAGGAATGACTTGTGTTCTTGAGTAGCACAAGTTGACACATGGCTTGTTTAAGTCCTGAGACCTTTGTGTAATGGAGTGAATTAGTTCATTACAGTGTGTCCATTGATTCATAAATATTGCAGATGAGACCAGGATAGATAAATATACCAAGGGAATAATATTTGAGATGATGAGAAAACTAGAGTTTTTCCCAGAATTGAAATATGAGGACTGAATAAATGATTTAACTCATATTGGTTATTTTCCTGTTTGGTATGAATGATTGTTTGATTATAACTGAATTGTATGCTTGAATGTATGTGCCATATTTAAATATGTAGTCTCTGGAAAGAAAAACTAAAGTGTGCACATTCACAATGACATAGAGCATGCACACAAGTATGATCTGATTCCAAAGGGCAGAACTTTATGTATATGTATTTAATTTGATTTTAACCTAATTAACTAATTGCTTTTGTGAATTTTCTCATACCAGACATGTGTCTGACCCTAGTGTGCTAATGGCATCTGGGGTGTCTCATTTAAAATGAGGCAGTTTCAAATGCTTTTTCAGGGATTGCAGCAACTAAGTAGGGGTAGGAGCAAGGCTTTGAGAAGAAGATTATAGCATGCTAAACTTAGTTAGATAAGAGCCTAAATGATGAAATCTGCATGTATTAATGATTTAAACTGTTACTTGTATCAAGTGTTGAACATGGGATGGATATTTTGTTAAGTATTTTATTAAGAGATTGACTTGTATCTAGAATTTATAAATCTAGTTAATATCTGATACTAAAGAACTTAATCAAAATATTGTAAGTGAATTTAGTAAGAACACCATGTTGAAAACTGAATGATTACATATTATAAATGTATTAGTCAATTTTGAGTCTTTAGAAAGGATTTAAGTTTTGGGAAATCTGGATAGTTGATTCTCTGAAAAATTAAATGGTTTTATCTTTCTACATGGCATAAGTATACAAAAGATAATAGGCATAGGATTGAATGTTTTTATATGACTACAAGGTCTCAGGAGTTAAAAATATATATACATATAGGTATTCATGCATGAATGGAATTTTTATTATAACACTGAACTATGTGTGGATTGATTAAATTCAATCAATCCAATATCCTCTTGTTTTCCAGAACTCTGATTCAAACAAGAGAGGCATATACATCCTCACATGTATGTGCTTATCTTTGTGAAAGTACTGATATATTTATATTGGTCAATTATTTTGATCCTGGATATATTTTGTTTATTGGAAAAAGAAAATGACCCTGGGAAATATATATTTGTAATGAATGATCAATCTATATATCATCTCTGATAGTTCAAAGGAAGTTTAAATCAAACTTAAAAGTGTAATTGAATGTAGGTGGACACCCAGACACATATAAATTGAATATGCATATGCATGTACAGGGAGATCCAATTTAGACGTCAGTCTAAATAATTTAGACGTCTGAGATTAAACTTAGACGTCGGTTATAATAATTTAGACGTCTAAGGTTAAATGTAGACGTTTGTCACAAAAGAAATTAGATGTCTGAATTTAGTTCAAAATGTCCTTTTCTCTCTGTTTCAATTTAAGATCTCTGAGCCGTCTGTCATAATTAATTAGACGTCTGTGATTAAGTTTAGACGCCTGTCATAAGAATTTAGACGTCTGAACTGCTGATTTTGCCTAATTTGCCTATTTAGAAAAGAAATAAGTGGCTATGTCAATAGCTTGTATGGCATTTTGATTTCTATATGATTTAAATTCCCTTTGATGGAAAAAAAATCCTTATGAAATTAGGGTAGAAATAGGAAGGTCATTTCATGAATATGTTATGATTTCAAAGTGTTATGAATTTCATTTAAGACTTGTGATTTTGAAAGCATTATAACTTTGGAAAGTGATATGATTCTTGAAATGGATATAATTGAAGAAAAAATGGTATTGTTTTGATATGGCTTAAAATGAATATGTTTTGATTTGAACTATAAACCATTTTTTAATTTATAACCACCGGTTATAATAACGATTGGTTGTTAAAGAGACCGGGATCGGATATGGACATACTCTCTGTCAATACCGAAAACCACTTTAACAACCGTGTACGCGGTGGAGATTCCAGAAAGAAGTAGGATGGTGGCGACGATTCCTATTGAGGTATATACATGGACCCGACTCCCGTGAGTTGGCATAAGGTGGCTAAAACAGGAGCGATTGACGGGCCAATGAGGTAGCCCCTCTGATCGAACACACTTCTTCGATACCATTCTATTACTTTGTGATTGATTTGATGGCCATTCTCGATTTTTGATTTGGGAGTGTGTTCCGAGGTGGGCAGTAGTGGCTGCTATGCGTTACCACCAGTCCAGATGCATAATTGGTATATCTACCCTGGCATTTCCTAGTTGTGTCGTGTCACCTACCATAGCGAGCTTTACTACGACTTTGGTTTTGTGCCATAGCCTGTGGAGTATTTAGGGTAGCCTCCCGAACTGGAGGTATGCTGATACTGGATAGACTACTTGGACTATTTATGTGTTAAGGGGAATATTGGGTCACTCCTTAACGCTATTTTAAAGTATGTTTATTTTACAATTAGACATTATTATAATAGCGTATATTACTACATAGTAGATATTTTAACGGATCCTTAAAGGATGGGCGATCCCAAGCATCCTTTAAGTTACTTGTGCATTTCTATTACAGTTCACTTAAGTTGGTTTACATTGTATAAATATGCATGTTCTGACTCGA
Organism: Allium fistulosum; assembly: GCA_030737815.1. Classification (NCBI taxonomy): domain Eukaryota; kingdom Viridiplantae; phylum Streptophyta; class Magnoliopsida; order Asparagales; family Amaryllidaceae; genus Allium; species Allium fistulosum. The sequence continues at coordinate 75,796,935 of CM060904.1, read as the reverse complement.
GTGTTTTGTGTTTTGCTTTACGCTCGGGTAAGACTGAGTTGTACCAGTATTCGAGACTCACCTTTGGAGTTGGAGCTTCGCTTGGATCCATCTATTGATTTTGCTTTCGGTCGTTCGGTTAATTCCAATGATGTATTCAAATCTTGTATTTGACTATTGTATTGAGACATCTTTGTATCCATAAATTCTGCTGTATCTTGTTTAACTCTGTTATGTACATAGTAGCTTCATGAACTACTATTCTTTTGTTTCCGCTGCATTATTGTTATATTACTCTGTGTCTATAATTCTGTGATTATTTATTTACTGTATATATTGAGTTTTGCCAAATTTTATTTCCAATCTATTGTTTTGAATTATTCAAGTCTGACATGTGTGGATTTATTGTCGATTTGAATGGTCTAAAATAGTGGGTCGTTAGAAAATATGACGTCTCACTCAAAAAATGATTTACAATTTTATTATATAAAAATATTTATATTTCGAAAACGTATTATTTTCATCAAATTTAATTGATTTTAAATTGAAATTGAAATTTTCACAACAGAACAAACTTTTATATTTTCCAATGAAAATTCGGCACTTGCTACGTTTAAATAGACGTACTCCAAAATGTCAAATTTTCATTGTTAAATTTAATTGTTTTATCTTCAAGAAAATTTAGTTAATTACGTTATAAAAATCGTTAAAATTTCCGGGTCGTTACACTTTAAAAAGGTTTTAGTAAATATATAAGTTGGACAAAATAAGTTAAGTCTTTTATAAAGAAACAAAGGAAGATTTGGATCATAATGCTTAAGTTATAATAAATGGTTTTGTAAAGTTGAGTAAAAGTATATTAACTTGTTAAATCTGTGTAGATATAAGTAAATATAATTAGGAAAATAATTAATATCATAATCAGGACTATAATTAGGACTATAATTAGGAACATAATTAAAGACTTTATAATGAATACTTTAGGGATAATTATAAATGTAATTTGATCTTTAAAAGAGGTTTTTAGAGGTAAATGTTTAAAGTATGAAATGTTTTGATTAGTTGTGACAAAGTTTATGCAACACTTGTATTAAACCCTTATAAATGTAATTAGATCTTTAAAAGAGAGTTTTAAAGATAATGATTAAGTATGAAATGTTTTGGGTTTTTAGTAAACAATGTTTTAGCAACATTTGTTTTTATACCATTGAATTATATTTTAAAGTGAAATTATTATAAATATACTTTATAACAGCCCGCACTTCCCGACACACCAATCCAAAGCTTCGTGTTACTTTTGGACTAGCGTCATGCAAGAAATCCGAGCTGTTGTGTTTGTAAAATATTATAGAGCATAATTATAAGGGTAAATTCTAAGACATTCTACACTTTCAGATCTCACAGCAGAAGGAATAAAAATATAGTATTGAAAAATAGACATTTCAAAAAAAACAGTCTCCAAAATACTTAATTTCCATATACACCGTTTTCAAAATATAGTATATGTTCTTCAGACTTTTAATACATTAAGTAACTACATGATGGATAACAAAGAATATGAGAACTCCATCGTAAAGCTCCTTTCTTCACATACTATGCCCAGTCAACTTCTAACCCGTCATCCTGTGATGGGGAAAAATGAAGAGAAGGGGGTCGGTTGGATAAAAGTCTGGTGAATGAGTACAAATTTAATATATGATGATCATGTGCAGCTAACCTTAATTCTACTCTAGATGACATAGGGTGTACTACAAGTGTCAATGAATTCCAAATGTCTGTTACATAAGGTTTCTTGTTTAATACATTCCTTCACTACAATTTTTATAGGCTAATACAAAGGATCGAACTAAGGATCGATTCTCATATCTCACGATTGGCCACCGCTCCTAGAGCTACTCAATACGTAAGACACCGCCCTCTTGGCTACCAACTGTGGCAAACATTGCCGCTAGACTACCATGGAATTAAATTTCCACTACATCACTACCACTAAGCTACTGGGAATCGGTTTATCTCATCGTCTGCATTTGCTTCTCCCTCTCAATCGTAGTTTTGGCCTCTTCTTGCACGCTCAGGGATCCTCCATCTAAACTATATCATGTGAATCAGAAATCATGCATACAAGACACTCGTTTGTGCTGGACCCACATAATCAGGCATCCTCGTCAGTGCTACATGCTCACCGTGGAACCTCCTGCGAGTGTCATTGTGAAAATATATCGCCCACTATCGATACTCGATCCTAAATTGGGTAAACAATTTTTAACCAACACTACCATAACCCAACGTTCTCTCTTAGGGAACTAGCTTCCCTACAAGTCCAAACATGCATCCAATTTCCTTTAAATGGACCCCCAAATAGTTAACGTTTATATATATATTTTTATTAACCTTAGGCCGAGCTTCAGACTGTGCAATTTACTAATGTATTGATCGACCGTTAACGGTCGACCCCCAAGGATCAGGGGTCGACCGATCCTAGGCTAAAATTAGGGTTTTCGTACTTTTCTCATGTCGATTCTTAGTTCTAGATTATTTCATTGATTATTACTGCGTTTTCATATTGCAGTGATTACCCTAAAAATGTAATTATGATGACCAGTTAATATTTCTTAATTTCACAGATTTGTAGAATTTCAATTTCAGTTGTTTAAATATAGGGTTTATAGATTTTAAGGTTTATAGTTAACTAAATTAAAGAGGTGTGCTAGATCTACATCAGGTTTAACAATTCACTATAATTTCAATTCTACCCTAGATTACAAATTTCAATTTTTAGTGTTTTACCACAAGAGAGGTGTGCTAGCATCAAATTAGGTTTAGTAATTTACAGTAATTTCCATTTCTACCTAGGTTACAATTTCCAATTTATGGTTTTTAACATTATCGTAGATCATAAAGAATATACCAATTTTAACCGTAAATAGTCACCTAATTAAAATTGTTCTCACTCAACTTTTTAAAAGCTACCTATCCTTAATTGCTTAAAATCATTTTTGTCGACGCGTATGAATTTATCCTTTGTTGATTTGACCAAATCCCATCTTTTAATTTCGATCTATCTCTCTACTTTTATTTTAATTTATATTAAAGAAATTATGTTGGAGCAGAGAACAAAGTGACAGAGTTTGGGTGTTGTAAGCTTTGTGGAGATTTAGGGTTAGGTTAAGGGTTTATTTATAGGCTACGTTTTTAATTCTAACCATTAGCAAAAAGAAATGCACCCATCAACTACGTTCAAAGAGATATGACACACATTCAAACGTCCATCAAAAGATATACTCAAATTTCTGGATTATTTATTTTTACGTAAGAAAATTTCATTTTCTTTTAATTTAAAGATGGCAACATCTTTAATAGCCGTTCATTCAATGCCAATACTATTCATTCATATTTTTCACTATTATTATTAACGAATGGCAGAGAATCATGTATTTGTTTGCCTTTTATTTTGATGGAATTTAAGTGAAGTTTATTTCTATAAAAATCATTCCTTCATTCATGTCCTCTTATATATGTACACATAGACATATATATATATATATAAAAACTTGTTTTCTTTTCGCTTGTTAATGTAATGGTCATATTGCTGCTACTAATTATAATTAAAGTCGGATAATTAAAAATTATAATCCCAATTAATATACCTAATTGATATTCCATATATATACATTATTAACCTTTGTAGAAAACCCTAGATTTCTATTCAAACGTATAAATATGTGTATTAATTAAATGCCTTATCCTTTTACAAATAAAGAAATAGCATATTCTTTCTTTCTTTTTAAATAATGATTCATTTCCATATTTTATTACCCTTATTCCATAACATTGCTTGCATTCTTATCTTTCTTAAACATATCGTTGCACCTCCCTTCTAACCTAAGCTATCTATGTTTACTAATAACTATCACTATTAATTAATGCTTTAATCTATACATTTCCCTTAAGATAATCTTATACTTTCATATACATTTATCTTCCAACATACAATTTTAGACATACCCTTTTCTTTTCAAAATATGTAACTTTTATTAAATGTCTTCTTTTTATACATATTTTGTTACGATGTCTTTCGTTTTAATTAACCCTTTACTTTTGTGAATATATTATTATTCTTACTTTTAAAACATATAAATGTAGATGTACTCTTTTTTTTATCTTTTTAACATGTGTAACGCATATTAATAAATGCCCTCTCTTCTGGTGTTAAATAACTTCATTTTATTTATTAATGTTTATCGAAAATGTACTCTTTTTAGTTAAATATATTGATACATTCTTTCTTTAGTATATTCAAAATATTAAGTACGACATTAATTAATGCTTTTCCTTTGAGACATTTTCATATTTGTATGCATATATACTTTTTCCCTCTTTTCTTTTAAATGTACACTTATCATTATACCCTTTTTCTTTTCTTTTCTTAGTGTCATTCATACATATTCTTATTTCTTAACAAATAAGTTTTTCTTTATTCCTGCATTAACTCTTAAGATTAATTTCAAAATAGGCACAAAACACAAAATGTGCACTACAGTAAATATTCTGTATCTTCTTCATACGGTATCCGTTTCTAACGAATTATAAATGAATTTGGGCTAGAAAAATCTACTTGACATAATGGAAAAGTTGGATTCCGTAAATTCATTCATTTATAGAAATTTACTATTTCATTCTTTTTATGTGGAATTACATTTTTACCCTAATAATATTTTAATTTATCATTAAAATTTCCGGGGTATTACATACTTAGATCTTTAATGATGGAATTTTAAAAATAACAACAAGTATGGAATATTTTGGAACAAAATACATTTATGACAAGAAAGAAGAGAACACAATATCAAATCTCACATGTAAAATGATAATATAATATCTCAAAAGGTCTTTACCAAAAGGAAAACCTTTATATACATATATCAATCAGAGAAAACTAACCTATCATCAACTGGGACAGTTATAACATCCTATCCTCACAAATGTTAATAGATTCCATCAAGTAATGCATCGGAAAATAAATACGATAAGAAATTATCCAACTTCTCTCTAAGAGCTCCAATGAACCATGGCCAAATCTAGAAACATATTCGAGCTGACCAGAGCATTAAGAAAATAACACCGGATCAGTTTGGTAAACCAGCATGAGAAACTCAAATAATATAGATTTGTTATATCTTAAAACCCTTCAAAATAAGGGTATCTCGTAAGACCACGCCGCCAATAAATAAGGAAGGGGTTTTACCTTAAGATAACCAAACCATTTCTATTATAAAATTTAGTGATAACATAATAATGTCTATGGTGTGAAATATAAATAATCACAAAGCTGTGATGCAAGTGATTGTATATCATGACAATAAGAGGTACAAAATCATAACTGATAAGGCACATTCACTAATTGTATAAGATTTCCACCTAGATCACTTTAGGGAAGCCGAATCCAAATTACTGCACAAGGATCAAAGATGTCCTCCTGAAGCGTCATACATCTCTAGTGAATGTACCATAGGAAAACCATAGCTGGTTTTGCTAAGGCCCGATGCATCACTTCCGCATGCATATCCCAATAAGTATATCTAGAAATGGAGTCGCATGTACCATATAGGTTTGCAAACCTTACTGGCTATGTCTCTTATCTCTGATTTTAGCCATACCCATTGATGAGGCTATGTCCGGCATTCAAGCCCACGAGTCACCACCCGAACAGATCTTCCACACAAGCTCTAACTCAAACCAATCTCGAAACCACACATGGATTCCTATATCTCAATGGATCTCGGAATCACACATGGATCCCTCAACAGATCTCGAAATCACACATGGATTCTCATACCTCAACAGGTCTTGGAATCACACAAGGATTCCCACATCGTGAGTAGATCACGAACAACTACTTGTGCTTGAGCATCTCAAACAGATTTCGAATGTCCATATAGATTTTAACATCATGAACTAATCACAGAGCAATCATGAACAAATCACAAACCTTTTCCAAAGCATAGAAGATATATATGGTTTTGGAGTGGTTACGGTTTCAAGTCATCTTATATAAGTACACTCCCCCGCTTATCGGATGCCCCAAAACCAATCGATCGATTTTTCGGGAATCTCAACCCCTGTTCTGTGGGAAATAAATAGACAATACATAAGATCGGAGATCACCTCCTAACCATTTAAGCGGACGAATTTCCTTATCATTTGTCCCAGAAGAGCAAAATGAGTTTATATGTACAGTATAGCATCACGAAGATAACCATACCATATAATTTTTGTGTTTCTTCTAGATATTTCCAGCATATATTTGGCCAGTCTAATAAACAATGAGAATAATCATATATGAGAAACTAAGCCCCGTATAGGGTCCATAAGCAAGTAACACACAAAGCACGATCAAACAAACAAGCACGATCAAGTCATATAACAACTTCTAATCCTCTTTCTAATTAATTTTCCTTTATTAATTAAAAACCTCTTTTATTAGTAAAACTCATTTTACTCAATAAACTCTTTCGTAAATGAAACTCCACTTGTTAATTAACTCCACTATTTAATTAAGCATCACCATTCATTTTCATCGAATTCCAATACTTCCCAAAAGTATTCATATACTTATCTCAACCGTATAACTATATTCACAAATCAAGTTCAAAGGGCTTAAGACAAATATTACTCAAACACTATCACTATAAACCCAAAATCATTTCACTTTGGATTATCTTCAAAACAATCTTTTTAAATATTTATTTATGTTCACAAGTATAACCAAAATGGGTTAAAGGCGAATGTTACTAACACATTGCCACAACAAACCAAAACCAATTTATATTTGTTACTCTCTTTAAATTTCCATTATTAAAGATCTATGTATTTTGCAAACTCATTTAAAAATATTTTAACACTTTAAAATACTATCCAAGGGTTTAAAAACAAATGTCATTAAAACATTGTTTATGACAAACCCCATAACACTTTACTATTTCGTTATCTTTAAAACTCCATTTTAAAGATCCAGTCACTTTTCAAAAGTATAGTTAAATAGGTTAAAACAAATGTTGCACAAACATTGTTACTATAAAACCAAAATCACTTTTACACTTTCCATTAACTTTAAAATATCCATTTAAAGTCCGAAGTACTTCTCCATTTTATTAAACAAGGTTATATACACTTTTAATCAATTTTACAAAACAGTCCATTATAACATAAGTGTTATAACCCCAAAACTCCTTTTAAATCCCTTTACAAAATATTAAACTTCCTTTTTAAAACTTCTATATATATATATATATATATGTTAAAATAAATTTAAAAAAATAAAAAATTACATATACTAATTTATTTATAAAACAATGATATGTAATAAAATACTATAAACCATTTGTAAAATATTATAATATAAAATCTTTTTATTTCTTATATTAAACCTTTAACAATTTCTAACACCATATATATACTAAAAATATACTTTCAAAATACTTATACTATATTTTAAAACCATTTATTTTAAAGTACCACTTAAAACCTATTTTATAATTTAAAACCATCACTTTATAAATCCATAAATGATTTTTAGAAACATATTTAAACCATGTTATTTTCCCATAACAAGTACACTAATAGTTCTTATTAATCAATACGAAGAAGCCATAGGATGTCTTCCAAAGTTTACTTTAAAATCATAGATCACAACGATTTCAAAGTGCATCCATCGCGACCTTTCCGCTTTTAACATTTTCCATTTCCAATTTCCACAAATGTCCAAACCAATCCATTTATGTCAAACACACCCAAACATGTGTAGAACAACCTAATACATATACATATACATATACATATACATACATAGATACATACATTTATAAATATATGTTTTTTTGAGAATTTTTTTTATATACATATATAAATATATATATAAAAACATATAAATATATACACGTTACCATAATATATCATATTTTAATCTAATTTAACATATGTCAAATATCAGGGATTTCAAAGCATGTTTAATATGATTATATCGTTTCTAACATATATAATGCACTATCACTTTTCACAACGCAATATCAAACATGTAAACAAATATTCTGAGCTATGATGCGTGCTACAGATGATTAAACAGGGACTATACTCAATAATATTGTTATCACTGCTTTTACAAAACAAGGTAGGGTCCAAATGTAATAGCTTGCATTGTTCATTATGCAGTTCTTTCAATACAACATCAATTATATGCACAAAATATATAGTTAATTGGTAAGTAAAACTCACCCAAGCTCCAATTAATGCCTTCGCATTTCCTAATAGTCCAAAATCGAACGCCGTTCGATTTTGACCAAAATTCCCATAAGCTCCAAACTCGGAGAATTGCCCTCCATTGCATAGATAATCCAAATACGAATACAACGGTGAAAATGATGCCTCAATTGGACCTTGTATGAAAAAGTTACGCGTTATAAAAGAATTTGAATTTAAAATTTAATTCAATAAATTAATTAACACACTAATTTAATTGCATTCCTTAATTCCTCACTGATCCCCTTCTTCCTCCATCAAAACATCATCGCCCCTAATATGCACGGACCCCCTATGCATGCATGAATTTCCATTGACACATAGCTCGGATCGACCGTTCAATGAACCGATTTCGCCATTCAACTTCTCATCTCGAACTCGACTCACCTGACCCACTTTCCCCCAACCCGTTCACCTCCTCTTACTTCCGACTGTAAGCCCTAATTGGACCACGTTCAGGTCGTGATCCCCTTCGAAAAACCATTCATCTTCAAACCACTGCCGATCAACTTCTTAGGCTCCCACGAACTCAACCACGCCAATGAATCAACCTTCGAAGCCCTCCCTAGCATCATGACCTATAGCTTGAAGCTACAGTTTTCCAAAATGTCGTTTCCTCCTATACCCCACTGCACTACCCTATATCACCTCCACGAGCTCATCTTCGCATGAGAAACTAAAACCCGTCCTCTATTTAGCCTAACTCCACCTGAAACTCCTCCAAGGCCAAGCCCTAATCCATGGTCGTAATTTCGTTCGTGCCCAATTGACGCCGTACACAATTTCAAACATTCCACTAAGTACACTCTCCTACGAAGCCAATGGATCCTAAATCACTCAATTATGTTGCCTAAATCTTAGAGTTTAATTGGTTGATGTGAAGAAAGGGGTGGTGGCAGGGTTAAATTTAAAAAGAAGAAGAAAGAGGGAAAGTAAATTAGGTTTTAACATTTTAAGGTGTATTTATAGAAAATATATGTTATATTATATTCTCTATATTTAAACTCTACGCATTCCGAGCATGCACGACCACATAGCATGTCCGATTGTCACGAAACTCGTCGGTGTACAACAAATCATTATTCTAGATTCAATGACACTAGTTTCGTCAAAATCCAAGACAGTGCCCCGGAATGATAATTTCACACGTTAATTAAAATAAATTATTTTTAAAGCAATTTTAATCACTTTTAATTCTAAATTAAAAGTAATCTATCATCATTCTTATTTAAACAGAATTTGATTAAGCTTTGGAAATCATTTTTTATTCAAATTAAATCCAAGATTCAATTGTTTAAATAATCCAATATTTTATTATAAACCATTCAAAACTTTAGGTCGTTACATTCTTCGCCCTTAAAAGAATTTCACCTCTGAAATTCCAACACAAGCAATAAAGCAACAATCACACATCAATATCTAATGGTATTGCAATCACCGACAACCATAGAATCAATCACATAACAGTACTATACAGTACTACCATCATTAGTAACCAAAACTCATGGTTCGTCCAGGTTTAGAAACGTTCTCATTGCACAAGAATGATAACCAATCCACTAAGTGTTACCTTATGCTCAACAGCCTCAAGTATTACTCAGTCGATCATTCATGCTACCTCAAGCAATTTGAAGAGTCATCCCCCAAACTCACCACAAGCCAAAACACATAGCATATAAATATTTTTAGAGCCGTATGATATACATATATTATCTGTATGCAATATCAAATCTGATCCCTAACTCGATTATATAGACTCCACCTCCAAACTAGTATATCTCACTTGGCCTTTCTAGTCCGGACTTTGATCTGGTTCCTTGATTAGAAACCTCTATTTTCCTTACATAGCCATATACTATGATAGAAAATTCCAGGCTCATATCAAAAATCTGTATCAAGTGTTCGCCGTCAAGAATCGAGTGAAAAAAATACTATCTCGGACCGGTGTGAATCACCTCGAAATCCATGTACTCGAATCCTTGATCAAGAGTTGGTATGCGAATAAAATGATCTACGTCCAACTTGCGTACATTATTCCAATTAGTTTCCTAACTATACCAATTACTTTCCATTTTAATTCACATTCAATTATCACTTAGTATTCCTCGGTTAATACTAAAATCATTTATGAATCATTTCATAAAATTTTCTTCAAGTTATTAAACATTATATAACTTAAGTTCATACCCATATAATACTCCACTATATCCTTAGAATATATACAAAAATATCCAATTCATTTTACTTAACATGGATATTAAATTAATTTAAAACTTATTTAAATTCTACTATCTTCTAAGCTTAAGTGTTATACAAACTTATCTTTTATAAACACTTAGCTTCAAATTCTATATCTTCTAAGTCCAAGAGTTATATAAACTCATCTTTATATTTTTACAAAACATTTAGCTTCAATTTCTTATACAAATTCCGAAGTTCCAACTATCCAAAATCGTCGAAATTCCATTTTTTAACAAATGAAAACTACCACCCAACACATTAGTTATGATGCATAGACCTCTCAATCCTAATGGATAAGCTATATGTGTCCATAATATAACTTAATAGAAAACTTGAGATTTAAACACCTAGTTTCCGTTTCAAATCATTTTGAAATATATATACGTATACCTTTTGTATACCAAATAATACTTCCGTTATTTAAATCAAAATCTGTTTTATGAAATCACTTTCTAGAAAATTGCTACTATAGCATCCCCTACTTTGAGACTCAAAAATAAATGTTGAAGATGTTGTAATCATCATCTGAATTATTTACCAACGACAAAAGTGAGTTCAGTACATCCAGACCATGCCTTTCGGACTTAACCAAAATCACTTCCAAAACGGTATCAAATAGCTCGTAAATTTACTAAGTACCATGATATCAATTCCATAAACCAATTCCCAAATCATTTACTTTAAAATAATACTAGTATTATTTTCTAAAATCTTAGAAAACCGATTTCTAAAAGACTGGGATTTAAGTTCTCAAATTCACAGGTTAAATTCTTTTCATTTATAAATCATATCTATAAACCATATTTATATAAGTCACTTTCTTATATAAAACTATTACAAAATATCTTTCTTCAATTAAAACTATAATAAACAACCTTTATTAAATTCAAAATTTAGCCCAACATTATCATTAAAAATCTGTATCAAGTGTTCGTCGTTAAGAATCGAGTGAAAAAAAATCCTATCTCGAACCAGTGTGATTCACATCAAAATCCATGTACTTGAACCCTTGATCAAAAGTTGGTATGCGAATAAAATGATCTACATACAACTTACGTATACTATTCCTGTTGGTCTCTTGGCTATACCTATTAATTTCCATCTTAATTCACATTCAATTATCATTTAGTATTCCTCAGTAAATACTAAAACATTTATGAATCATTTCATAAAATTTACTTCAAGTTATTATACATTATACAACTTAAGTTCATACCCATATAATACTCCACTACATCCTCAGAGTATATACAAAAATATCCAATTCATTTTACTTAACATGAATATTAAATCAATTTAAAACTTGTTTAAATTCTACTATCTTCTAGGCTTAAGTGTTATATTAACTTATCTTTTATAAAAAATAGGCTTCAAATTCTATTATCTTCTAAGTCCAAGTGTTATATAAACTCATCTTTATATTTTTACAAAACACTTAGCTTTAATTTTTTATATAAATTCGTAAGTTCCAACTGTCCAAAATCGTCGAAAATTCCATTTTTTTAACATACGAAAACTACCACCCAACACATCAGTTACGATGCACAAACTATTCAATCCTAATGCATAACCTATACGTGTCCATAATATAATTTAACAGAAAACTTGAGATTTAAACACCTAGTTTCCATTTCAAATCATTTTGCCATATAAATACGTATACCTTTTGTACAGCAAATCATACTTCCAATATTTAAATCAAAATCTGTTTTATCAAATCATATAGTAGCAAATTGCTACTATAGAATCCCCAACTTTGAGACTCGAAAATAAACGCTGAAGATGCTGCAATCATCATCAGAATTATTTTCCAGCGATAAAAGTGAGTTCATTGCATGCAAACCATGCCTTTCAGGCTTAACAAAATCATTTCTAAAATGGCATCAAATACTTCGTAAATATTACTAAGTACCATGATATCAATTCTATAAACCAATTCCCAAATCATTTACTTTCAAATAATACTGGTATTATTTTCTAAAATCTTTGAAAACCAATTTCTAAAACACCGGGATTTAAGTTCTCAAATTCACAGTTTAAATTCTTTTCATTTATAAATCATATCTATAAACCATATTTATATAAGTCACTTTCTTATATAAAACTATTACACAAGTGTTTACCTCAATATGTCATTCTTCCATTAAAACTATAGTAAACAACCTTTATTAAATTAAAAATTTAACCCAACATTATCACCGAATGCCTTATCGTCAAACTATGAAACTTAATTTACAAGGTGTTCCTTTCAATGTCCCCACAATTTATTATCTACCCAACCCACACAGTGAAAAGGTAAAACTGCTCATATACTAGTCGAGCATAACTAAGCAAACAATAAATGATAATAATCGAATATTATCATTTCCTAACAAACAAACATATCATAAATAACTTTATCTATTTATGAAAATTATTCTTTTAATATATAAAATATAATCCTAAGTAATATTATTTCATTTACCGATCTCGAAAACAATACTGTGTCGGTTTGCTTTGTCCAAGTGTTTAGAGATCCCTGTCAATAACTATAGCAACTCGTATTGATTAGAATCCATAAACCAGTCTACAAACCAAGCAACACAATACAAAACATTTAATAATAATAGCAAATACGCACTTTCATATATACACACTCAACTCATAATAAGGCATTCTATTACCCTATCTCTCAATGATTAATACCCACCAAAGCTATGGTTCTCGCCTAACCTTCAGCTCTGATACCAAATATAATGATCCACCTTTTCGACCCCTAAATGTCAACACTAATACATCCATGGTATTTACATGCCCAACGTCCATGTACCAAAAAGATGAATTGTTACGGTAAATAAAAACAAAACGAAATAGAACAAGAAAGAAGAGGGCACAATATTGGAATCTCACATGCAGAACGATAATATATAATATCTCAACTATTCTTTACCAAAAAGAAAAACTTTATATACGTACATCAATAAGAGAAAACTAACCTATCATTAGCCTGGACAGTTATAACATCCTATCCACACAAATGCTGATAAATACCATCAAGTAATGCAGCGGAAAATAAATACAGTAAGAAATCATCCACTTCCTCTCCAAGAACTTCAATGAATGATAGCCAAATCTGGAAACATACTCGATCTAACCCGAGCATTATGGAATATAACACCCGGATCAATCGGATAAACCAACGTGAGAAACTTAAATCATATAGATTTATTATATCTTAAAACCCTTCAGAATAAAGGTATCTCATAAGACCATGCCGCCAATAAATACGTACAGGATTTTACCTTACGATAACTAATCCATTTCTATTATAAAATCTAGTGATAATATAATAATGTCTATGGAGTGAAATATAAATAATCACATAGCTATGATGTAAGTGAGTGTACGTCATGACAATAATAGATATATAATCACAACCGCTAAGGCACGATCGCTAATTGTGTAGGAATTCCACCAAGATATCTTCAGCGAAGCCAAATCTGAACTACTACACAAGGATCAGTGATATCCTTCCAAAGCGTCATACATCTCTAGTGAATGTACCATAGAAAAACTGTAGCTGGTCTTGCTAAGCGCTGATGCATCGCTTTCGCATGCATATCTCAATAAGTATGTCTAGAAATGGAGTCGCATGCACCCTATGGGTTTGCCAACCCTACTGGCTATGTCTCATATCTTTGGTTTTAGTCATACCTGTTGATGACGCTACATCCGACATTCCAACCCACGAGTCACCACCCGAACTGATCTTCCACACGAGCTCCAACTCGAACAGATCTCGGAACCACACATGCATTCCCATATCTGAAAAGATGTCGAAATCACACATGGATCCTTCAATAGATCTCGAAATAACACATGGATTCCCATACCTCAACAGATCTAGGAATCACACGGATTCTGCATTCTGCATTGATCGTGAACAACTACATGTGTTCGAGCATCTCAAACAGATCTCGAATCTCCATATATATTCCATCATCATGAAGCAATCATGAAGCAATCACAAATCAATCATGAACCTCTTCCAAAGCATAGAAAACATATATAGTTTTGGAGTTGTAACGACCCATCTTTTTGGATGGTTTAAATCGACAATAAACCACACATGTCAAACTCAAACCATTCAAAAGGGAGGATTGTTAATGGGGTAAATAAGAAAATAAGAGAAAAGAAAGAAAAACAAAACACAGAATCTCACGGCGGAATGACAAAATATAATAATCAAATAAACAGTTTATGAAGCTGTTTTACAAATAACATTTGATTACACTTTTACAATATATCAGAGTTATACATACAGCAGGAATAAATAAATAATGCAGCGGAACAACATAATACAGTGGAATAATAATAATAATAATATAATACTAAACTCCGTCATCATCCTCTAGAAATAAAGTCTTCAATGTTGAAAAGCTCAAGCTGACCCGAACGTAATGAAAAGACAAAACACTCGAGTCAGAACTAAAAGATCTTATGTAAGTTAAATCAACAGTAAATAATATAAGTGTAACGGCTTCATAGATGTTTACAGGATTTTACATCTCCTATCCAGTGTATAACGTGCGTGCAATAACTTAAGAGATGTTCGGGATTTCCATCTCCTAAGGATCCATTAAACTATTTACTATGTAGTATGATACGCTATATATAGTGTCTATCAGTAAAGTAAGGTATTAAAATAGCGTTAAGGCATTACCCATAACACTCTTAACACATTTTATGAATGTCGTAGTCTATACAGTACTGTAAACTCCACCAAACCAGTGGGCAATCAGGGAGCACTCCATAGGTATGACAAAAACCAAAATTGTAGTGGGCTCAAGGCAGATGACAAGGCACAACGAGGCAATGCTAGGGTAGGATTCTACCGTTTGCATATCCTAGCTGGTGGTAACGCATAGCCGCAGCTACCACCCACCTCGAAACAACACTCTCATAATCAAATCGAAGGTGGCCACCAAATCAATCACAAAGTAACAAATAT
Source organism: Allium fistulosum (assembly GCA_030737815.1). NCBI lineage: Eukaryota > Viridiplantae > Streptophyta > Magnoliopsida > Asparagales > Amaryllidaceae > Allium > Allium fistulosum. Next base: position 75,781,430 of record CM060904.1, on the reverse strand, counting down.
GGTATCAAAGAAGTGTGTCCGATCTAAGGAGCGACCCCACTTGGTCCGTCAATTGCTCCTATTATACCCATCTCAAGCTGACCCTGGACAGTCAGGGATGCGTTCATACCTCATACAGTAGTGTTCGCCAAACCATCCTACTTCGTTCTGGATTCTCCACCATGTGCACAATTGTTAAAGTGATTTCGGAATTGGTAGAGTGTATGACAATATAAAACCCCGGCCTCTTTAACAACCAAACGTTATATTTTACACACCGTGATCATTTTATAAAATATTTATATAATAAATCCAGAAAACAGTTTATACTTTCATATAAACCAGATGAATCAATGATTTATCAAAAAAAATCTTAAGAATCAAATTTTTTATAAATCTGTTCATCAGAAGGGACCAAGAGACTTTGATTTATCTTTCAACAACCTAAAAAAAGAATAAAGGCCCAGAAAAAATTATTAAGATATCCATATACTTATTCCGAAAGTATAAATATATTCACAAATACCGAGGAAGATTTATTTCAATCAATTTCGAAAATAATTTATAAATCTGACTTAAACTATTTATATGCTTTAAAACCATTTATAAAGCTATTTATAAATTCCTAAAATAATTTACAACTCTTCCCTTTATCATAAACTTTTACACAAATTCCTTCATACGCTTCCAAATCACTTTATACAGGTTCTTTTATAACACCCTTTATAAAATCCTTTAATCTTTATAAAACCATTATAAAATCCTTTATAAAAATCTTTTATAAGAATCCTTTTATAAAATCCATTATAAAATCTCTTACAAAACTTTTATAAATTCCTTACAAAACCTTTAACATTTTTATTTATTAAAGTTATTATAAAATCTATATTTATTATATTAAATCAAAACTATATTTATTATATTAAATTTAATTTAAATATATATATTAAAAAATTTGTTAAAAAATTTATTAAATTATATTTAATATATATATATATGATTATATTAAATATTTTATTAAATTAAATTTTAAACTATTTAAAATATTTAAAACTAAATAAAATTATAAGTTAAAATCTTAAATTTACATTTAAACCATATACTAACTTATAATTTGAAACTTTAGAACATATAAAATAAATTATTTCCAAATATAAATTTTAAAGAAAATCATTGAATAAAATTTAAAAAAATAAAATTTATAAATCAAACATATTTCACCATTCAGAAAATAGTTTAAAACCGACCAACGGTGTTCGTAAATAATTTATTACCCTTTGGTCAAGTAATAGGGTATATATCATTTCAACCCCAAAATAGTTCAATTCTCCGGATATATATCATTTCAACCCGTATCTCGAATTAATAATTTCCAAATCGATAAAATCGCTCAGGTTTTACATTTCAATCCATAACGATTTTTCCGTAATCTATAAGATCGTTCGGGTATGTATTATTTCAACCCATAGTGATTTTTTCCTAACAACAAACTACGGGAACTTGAAGCATGATAACAACATTTATAATAAACATAACATTCAATCATCCAAATTGTTAACAAATAAACATCCATCGCAATCATCATCCAAATCAGCTAATAAATCACAACAATTAACTGGTTATCATTATCAGGTATTTAACTAACAATTTTAAATTCAATATTAATTTAAATGGAAGTTTAATTCAATATAAATTTAAATTAAATTTAAATGACAATATAAAATACCAAACAACAATTCAATAAATTTATAAGCACATCATAAATTTAATTTAACTAACATAAGATAGTTTAGTATTTGTGAGTGGGTTAAATCACTCACTTTTGATTTTTAGTCGAATTAAAATCCAAATAAAGCCCAAAATTCCAACAGTCTCAAAATTCAACCAAACCAGATCCATATTATCCAGAATTTCGATACAATCGCAACGGAAGAAACCACGTCCAAATCCATGCTCATATGAAAAAGTTATAGAAGTTAGAACATCAAAATATTTAAAATTTAAATTAAATAAAAAAAATAGAAGTCAATGCGAACTAACCTAGTCAAACCCTACATGCGACCTTGTTCATCCCTCGGCCGCCAACGATCACCTCCAAATCGCGGCCAACACCCTCGCCTACGACCAAATAGAGACATTCCATCACGCTCGCCTTGGCAGGCCACTGCACCATGCATCTCACGCCACCTCCACGATCACCAGAGGCGGAGCGCCGCCACACCCCCTTTCTTTCGATTTCTGGTGAACCTATTCGACTGCGGCATGTTCCAACCTCATGAATCGACTCCTCTGATCGTCCTCTACGCAGCAGCGCCTCCCGATCGTCGTCCGTCGATCGGACGACGATCCACCATCGAAAAGCAAACCCTAATATGGATGGTCATGGCTTCTTCAACGATTTCTGGCCAATCCGAGACACGATTGCAAAAATGAACAACAGATCTAGATTACGCTCGTCGAGAGCTTTCCAAGGATATATAACATGACATAGTTTGAGGAGTTTGAATTTCGATTTGATTTTGATATGAAATTAAATTTTGGGAATTAGGGTTTTGATTGACAGCCATTGAGAAGGGAAGGAGCAGACGGAAATAATAGTACGTATAGAAATAAGAAAATGGCTATTAGGGTTTGAGAAAAAGAAATCTATTTATGTTGAAAAAGATAGATAAGAATGAATGGACATATTGAATTGGGTCGGAACGATAACGACGACCCGAAAAGCCTGTTTCGTTCCCGAAACGAAAGTAGGTCATCCCATATATCAAAATATAGGTTTTCGGTAATTTTAAACTCAATGGAACAAGTTTCAAACCCCAATTCCATCGTATATAGAAGTTAGCTTTCAAAATCAAATTATATTCATTTAAATTTTATTGATTGATTTCTGCACGTTACGAACGCGAACGATCTAACGATAAGTCCGATCGCTACGAAACTTGAAATCCTACAATAATTCACTGTTACGGATCTTATGTAACTGGTTTCGTAGAAATTCGAGAGAGTGGCCAAAATGGCTAATTTTCTCATTAATTAAATAAATTATTATTAAAAATTAATTTAATCACTTTTATATTTAAAGTTAAAAGTTTACAATTTTTATCATTCTTGATTTCATAGAAATTTATAATCCTTTAAAATAAATTTTCCATGCTAAATCCAATATTTAAATATTACACTAAATTCAACGTTCAATTACAACTGTAATAAAATCCCAGTTAATTATATTTTAATTTTAATCAATTTCTTTATTTTGATTTACACTCTTATTATTGAATCAACTATTACCTTATGAATATAATTAACATAAGTTTACAATTTATAACATTCATATTCTAAAGTTATCATCTTAACTCATATTAACCATAATATTTAATTACATTAAATTTCATTGATTTCCAAATTAATTCCAAACATACTAAATAATGAGATGATAAATAAACAATTGTTACCTTTAAGTAATTTAATCACATTTATAAATTTATTATTTACAAACAAGATTATAACTACTTACCACATCACTTATTTCATATTATATATTAACCAATTTCAATTAATTACATACAATCTCACCATTAAATACAATTAATTTATTTCCTTATTTACAATTATAACTAAATTAACTTTACAATTATTTCAATTGATTGAGGTTACATTATAATAGTTGTCAATAGCATTCAAACAACACTATTTAAATCATATTCTGATTATCCTTCTCAATTAATAAATCTTAAATTTTAATTTTCCACAATATTAAATTTAAAATCTGATTTAATTTAATATTTTTAATTATCGAAAAATACGGGTCGTTACAGGAGTGGTTACGGTTTGGGTCATCTCATATAAGTACACTCCCCCGCTTACCAGATGCTTGAAAACCAATCGATAGATTTCCCAAGAATCTCAACCTCGGTTCTGTGGAACGGACTATACATAAGATCGGAGATATCCTCCTAACCATTTAAGCGAATGGATTTGCTTATCAATTGTCACAGAAGAGCAAAACAAGTTTATACGTAAAGTATATCATCACCAAAGATAACTGTACCATATAATTTCCATGTTTCTTCTAGATATTTCCAGAGTATATTTGGCCAATCAAATAAACAATGAGAATAATAATATATGGGAAACTAAGCCCCGTATACTGTCCATAAGCAAGTAACATACAAAGCATGATCGAACCAACAAGCACAATCAAGTAATATAAACGACTTTTAATCCCTTTTTTAATTAATTTTCCTTTATTAACTAAAAACCTCTTTTATTAATAAAACTCATTTTACTCAATAAACTCTTTTGTAAATGAAACTCCATTTGTTAATTAAACTCCACTATTAAATTAAACATCACCATTCATATTCAACACAATCTAATATTTCCTAAAATTACTCATATATTAATCTTAACAGTATATGCATATTCACAAATCAATTTCAAAGGACTTTAGATAAATGTTACTCAAACACTGTTACAACAATCCCAAAACCATTTCACTTATGATTATCTTCAAAACGTTCTTTTCAAAGATTTATTTACGTTCACAAGTATAACTAAAATGGGTTAAAGGCGAATGTTACTAACATATTGCCACAACAAACCCAAAATCAATTTATGCTTGTTACTCTCTTTAAAATTCCTTTAATAAAGATCTAAGTATTTTCCAAACTCATTTAACAATATTTTAACGCTTTAAAATATTATCCAAGGGTTTAAAAACAAATGTCATAAGACATTGTTTACAACAAACCCCAAAACATTTTACTATTCGGTTATCTTTAAAACTCTGCTTTAAAGATCCAATCACTTTTTAAAAGTATAGTTAAATGGGTTAAAACAAATGTTGCACAAAAATCGTTATTATAAACCAAAAATCACTTTTATACTTGCCATTTACTTTAAAATAACCATTTAAAGTCCTAAGTACTTCTCCATTTTATTAAAACAATGTTATATACCCTTTTAATCAATTTTACAAAAATGTCCATTATAACATAAGTGTTATAATCCCAAAACTCCTTTTAAATCCCTTTACAAAATATTAACCTTCCATTTTAAAACTTCTATATATATCAAAAATACCTTTAGAAAAATGGATACTTACGTAGACTAATTTATTTATAAAACTAAGTTATTTAATAAAATACTATAAAACATTTACAAAATATTATAATATAAAATCCATTTATTTCTTAAATAAGACCTTTAAAAATTTCTAAAACCATATATATAATAAAAATATACTTTTAAAATACCGAAACTTTATCTTAAAACCTTTTATTTTAAAACTCCATTGAAAACATGTTTTACAATTTAAAACCATTACTTTATAAATCCATAGAGGATTTTCAAAAATATATTTAAACCCTGTTATTTTCCCACAATAAGTATGCTAATATTACTTATTAATCAATACGAAGAAGCACTCGGATGTCTTCCAAAGTTAACTTTAAAATCGGAGATCACAGTGATTTCAAAGTGCATCCATCGTGACCTTTCCGCTTCAAACATTTTCCATTTCCAATTTCCCCAAATATCCAAACCAATCCATTTATGTTAAACACACCCAAACGTGTATAGGAAAACCCAATATATATATATATATATACACACACACGCATACATACAAAATGTCGCTTCTTTCTATACCCCACCACACTACCCCATATCACCTCCACGAGCTCATCTTCGCATGAGAAACTGAAACCCGTCCTCCATTTAGCCTAACTCCACCCTAAACTTCTCCAAGGCCAAGCCCTAATCCACGGTCTTAATGTCGTTCGTGCCGAATTAACGCCGTACACAATTTCGAACATACCAATAGGAATCACGCTCTCTTACGAAGCCAATGGATCCTAAATCATTCGATTACATTGCCTATATCTTAGGGTATTTGGTTGAAGTGAAGAAAGGGGTGGCGGTAGGGTTAAATTTAAAAAGAAGAAGAAAGAGGGAAAGCAAATTAGATTTTAACATTTTAAGTGTAGGATCGATTTCACCCTAGAGGGGGGCTGAATAGAGTGATACTATTAATTATAAAAATTATTGTGGAAATTTATATAAAATAATTGCAACACAGATATAGCATAATTATAGCAGCATAGATAATAGAAGAATAGAAAATAGAACACACAGATTTACCCAGCTTTGGCAAAACCCTGCCTACGTGATGCCCCCAAGATTTCTACCAGAAATTAAGTAGTCAGACGCTTACACATGTAAACTCGCGACATCCGTTATCGACTAACCTAACTCTACGCTCAAAACCCAGCCACAACTCAGCCACTGAGTTGCGAATTCTCGAACTACACCACCGTAGTTTGTCCCCTAGTCACACGACTAGACTTTACAAATGTTTGAAAGTAAATTACAAATAAAAACAATTAAAAATAACACAAAACCCTAATTTTTAAACTGTAGCCCAAATTAGAGGAAAAACCGGCCCAAATGTAAAATTAAAAAGAAACCCCCTTTTTATTTATTATCGGCCGTAATTCCTTCTTCGCTTGTGACAATGGATGTATCTTTGCTCGTCTTCGTTCCTCTTTTCCTATGCTCGAAAATTAAGGCTTTTGTAAAATTGAATTGCCGCCTGTATCTGATCAATCGCAGTGATTATCTCCTCTGTTTGGCTTGGACAATTGATCCTCTAGCTATGATGATTTCAGTCGATTCAATTTGATCGAGTTCAAACTGAATTTGGTATGTATTTTATGCTTTTTGCTTTACAGATTAGCTTACTTGAACTTGATGCTTTTTCTACGCCGATGATGAATGGTTAAATAGGGTTCGATCCCCTATAATTTCGTTCGTTTGATAATTTTCTTCGGCCACTTGATTATGTTTGAATGACTGTGATTTCTTTAGACTTGTTCAATTCGTATATTATCGATTGCTTGGTTATCACGGCTTTGATTCGCTTGACAATGTTTTCCTTGCTCACCATGGTTTAGAATTTCTGGCATTTGAACTTGAATTTACATCCTTGGCCACCACGGTTTGATTTGGTTTGAAACTGCTGTTCCATGCAGTTGTCTTTGACTTGGTTTGTTTGTTTTCACCATATTATTTATTGACTTCGGCATTGCATCGTTCAATTTGAAACTTTGACTTTGAATCTTTTCTGGTTTTTGTAAAACCTGCTGCTGACTTCGATTTCCTTGATTATGTGATGATATTTAAAACACCCCTGTCTTTGTTCGAAACTGCTACTTGACTTGGTTCCACTGTCGTGTGCTTCAATATGCATTGTTCGGTTTAATCTTTGCTCTGTGACTTGAATACTCTGTTACTTGTGCACTGGTTGAAGCTTTGTTAATCTTCATGTATATTGGTTTTTCATCTGTTGTTGTGTTTGATTTGAACCATTGACTGTGTAGTCGTGTAGATCTGCTGTCCTGGTGCACTTGCTCATTCGAGCTTATATATGCAATGTGCACTTGTTAGCATGGTCTGAATTGTGGCCTAGCTTGTATATGGTTTGTGTTGTATTCACCTCTTTGTACCTTTCCTTGAGTCTGGTTCCAATGTGTATGCACACATGTCTGTTGCATCACTTGTTGTTGGTGAATTCATGCCTCATTGTGTTCATTATGTAGTGAGTTGCTTGTACATGCCTCTCTGAACTTATGTTGATATGGAACTTCATCATTTTTTTGCTCCTTGATGTTCTGGCCTATCTTTGTTGTATCTGGTCTGGTGGCATTCATTTTAGTATACGCAGTCTTTGTTTTGGTTGCCAGGTCTAGTTGCTTCATTCTTGTCACTTCAAGTCTGAGTGTTATTTATGCATGTACATTGATCATGCTGAAATTTGTGGTCTTGGTTTCACTCGAGAATCATTTGCATTTTGAATTACACCTGAGTTGAATCTAGCTTATAGCTCGGGTTTGACCTTGTGCTGATATTGTGACTTTATTTTTATTTGACTTGAGTTGAACTCGGCTGTTGATTGGGTTTGACCTTGTGCGCACCTGTCCTTGTAATTGTATCAAGTGTACATTGGTGTGCACGGCCTTGTGGCATGTACAGTGATACACTATGCATGTCACAAGTTGTTTGTGTATGATGAATTCAAATTTAAATGATGACGAACAACCCAAATAACTGAGGAAAATAATATTTTCAAAATACATTTTATTTTACTGCACAAATATTTCTTTTCCAATTTTACTGCGTCAGTGTGTATTTTTGCAGATTGCTCGGATTCTAGATTCAATCTGGAATGGAGTTGAAGATAAATACGAGTGAATGAGTGATATGTAGTGAGGTCCTGATGTAAATGATAAATTGTGATAAAATTTGTATTGTAGTTGAAATTATGTATATATAGTGAGGGCTCAAATTTGTACTATTCAAAATTGTAATAAAATATTTGTTTGAATAAAATACCTGTTTGAATTTAAATTCTGTGTTATTTATTTTATTCAACAAATATTTATTTATTTAATTATTTATGTGAAAAATAAAATAGTACATTAATGAATACATTTAAATGAATATATATATATATATGTTTATTATCATCAAACAAAAATCATATACTAGCATATTCAACAATCTCCCCCATTTGATGGTAACAAACCATATATTTAAGATTTTGAATTTGTTAAATGTATTTGATCATTGATAGATTATATTTGCTCCGCCTATTTGAATGCTCCTCTCTACAACAAAGCTCCCCCTTCATATATGCATGAAAAAAAATAAAAATATGCAAATGAGCCTAGACGTAAATAGAAAAAAAAATATTTGACCTAATATTTGACCTTTATTTTCCAAAATCTTAACTTTTCTCTCCCCCTTTTGTTATCAGCAAAAGAGTAAAAGTGCTAGAAAAATAGAGATAAAGTGATAGACATTAATACAACATTAAAACTCAATCGAATATAAATATTAAATTTCAATAAAAAATCAAACAAAAATCATAAATACTCTGTTTGACGCACATTCCACTTTAGAATGATAGAGATGATGTCATCATATAAAACCATGTAGTTGTGTCTATTTGTGGTATATTTATCAGGAATTTGAATATCTCCTAACCAGGCATAACCGTTAGGATTTTTAAATGAGATTAGTAGTATTCCAAATTTTTATTAAAAAATGGATTGAAGTATCTTCTAACCACGCATAACCATGAGGACTTTTAAATGGGATTAAAATCAACTTGTCCATTTAATTAATTAATTTTGATATGTGTTCCATACATGCATAACCGTGACGACTTTTAAATGAGCATGAAAGCACATAATCAAAAATTCCAAGTAATTCACCCATGCATAACCATGAGGACTTTTAAATGAGAGTGAATACTTTGGATGTTTTTATTTGTTAAAAATATAATGAAATGAAAAACGAATAATTTCCCATTTAAAATACCACATATTGACATACTATATTGGATTTTGATGAGTGAAGGTCGATAGAAATATGATAGAATTAGAGATGGTCATGGAATTTTTACCAACAAAAAGTTTTTATAACTCTTGTTTAAATTTCTAAAGAAATTTACTAATTATACTGTCTCAAGTTATAATATATGATTAATATCAACACTCATCACTTTTTCGATCACTACTTAACTTTTTGATAATTAATAGGGAGTCAGATTAGTTAATGTAGTCATTTAAAATCAAATTCAAAAATAATTATAAAATCAAATTTCCTAAAATGACTAATCTGAAACAAGGTCAACAAAACGATGTTCTAGAAGGGGTTTTAGAAAAATGTCTGCTATTTGAAAATTATTTCAAGTGAAAAATATGGAGATATTTTCTTTGGAAAACGATGCAGCTACTGAATGTCTCAACATAAATCACGTTCCACTAATAATTTTTCCATCAACTAAATTTCCAGTATATTCTGCATCCGAATTTTCCTTTGACTCAAGATTGTTATTAATTGGATGAATGTTATAGACCATACCATGTAGTATGCAACAAAATATCTTAAAATCATTTTTAACAGCTTTTGAGTGAATTTCTTTTGAATTTGAATTGAAACCATGCAAATAAATAGATAGTGAACATAGTATCAGATCCAGTAAATATATCCACGTGTATCAAGAGTAACCATCAAAACATCATCTTTAATCCAAACAAATCTTTATGAACCAATTCAAAGTCTGTAGTGTTCTCGGCATAAACAAATAATTGGCCAAAAATTTTGAAAAATTCATAATCAATATCCTTATTCATTATCACATAACTGGCTGATTTAAATCAAATTATGGTGCAGATTATCACATCGTTTAAGATAAATGTACTGTTAACTATTTTACCTTCGTTGATAATTTTTCATTGTTGCCCATTTTGATTCTGCCACCTTTATACTAGGCTAAGGAACTTTGATTTGTCGCCCGTTGGGTGCCTGGAACAGCCAGAATCCAGGTAACACTATTGTTGTTCCTTGTGAAGACCCAAATTTTTGAGATAAAAATAATTTTAAAAAAAAATGGAAATCAGTTAACAGAGAATATTTAAAGAATAGAATAGTTTAAAAATAAATATTAAGAGTGAGTGAAATAATTAAATAAGAGGATAGTGATTTTTCAATGAATAATAATGAGAAGAAAATGATCAAGTATGAGTGAGTTTTACATACACATATCTCATATATATATTAAATATGAGTAGCCAGAGAAATATAAAGTGATAAAGTAAATCCTTCTGATAATTAAATTGCATAAAACCAGTTTAGTATTATTTGTGCATAAATACATTTTTAAAATAAATCAAGAGAAAATAAATGGTTTGAAATAATAGCTAGGAATAATAATAAAAAGGGGTATAAGTGAACTATTCAGGTTTAACAAAATATACAATGAAGCTAAGTCACACAAAAATAATGTATAGGTGAATCATGCAAATAGCATGTACATAGAAAAGCAGTAAAACAACTACTTTTACCTGAAATGGGAATCAAAAGGAAAATGGCATAATTAGCCATAAACATGCATACAAAATTCTCTTATTTTTGTAAGGATAAAATGGGTTATTCCTCTATTAAAACCCTAGTCAAATGATTTAAATCAAGGGGAGAAGCAGTAGTTTACTCTGGGAGAAATAAAAACAGAAACATATTTCAAAAAAAAAGAAGGGAAGAACTCACACTGTTTTCAAACTTAGGCATTCTCGGGGAAGAGAAGAGGAAGGTGAGTGATTAATCACCTATGAGATTTAAGGCATTAAGACCCAAATTAAGGGCAGCCAAATTATTTACATAAAATTATATTATGTTTTTTTCTGTTTGATTTTATTCTCTGAATGAATGTATGTTGATTATGGATGGTATTTTGGTTGAACTTTTGGTTGAGATTATAATCTGCTTTGATCTGTTGTGATAGTTTCAATTTTGCTTTGAAATATAATTAATCAAATAAATATCCACAAAAATGGGTTTTTAAAATCCATTTTTTATAATAAAATGAGTTAAATGTTTTACTGAAAAATAGGATATAAAAAGGAAATGAAGAAGACAGTGTGAACAATAAGGTTCATGCTTATGTCTAGTTCATTTAAAAATGGATATGAACAAAGCAATATTATATATATGAGATGTTTTGTTCAGATCACAAGCTAATATGTTTTTATGGGTTTTTCTCAAAAACCATATCCTATGTTCACAGTAAAATAAACATAGTATTTCATATGATTTCATTAGATTTATGCAGGCAATAGGAAAATTTCTAGAAATAAATATATAAGCAGGCTTTAGAAAAATATGTTTAAGCCAAAATTATTTTGAAATGAGATGTGCAATTTTACATGAATGTTTGGTACGTCTGGATGTAATCTTTGAGTGAGTTTAATAATCTTTGACTTATGTAATAAAGGAAAGAACATAAGCATTTCTGGAAATTAAAAAGAGAAATTCCTTAGAAAATAAATAAGCATGGTCTCTAAATTATAAAATAATTTAGGAGTAGTGCCTTGATCTATTCATCATCAGGTGGGTGATGGGTATGTGCATGACTTGCTTAAGTCCTGTAGGCCTCTGTGTAAAGGGTTAACAGAATTGAGCCCCTTTGCAATGCACACTTAGTGTTCAATGGCAGGAGTTTCAGACCAAATAAAATGAAAATGAGGTTGAGAAATTATGCTATGGAATTTAGGATGTTATTCCATAGGAGCTTGTGCATGTACAACTAAATGAAGTAAGATGGATGAATGCTTGGATGTATGATTGTTAGATAAGTTTAAATATACACATACTTAGGTTTTAATATGAAAATGAATAGCATCAAATATATGAGCTCTCTACCCATTCATAGTAATTAACAAGTTATTGCAAACTTTGATTTCACTCTCACCAGAATTTATTTCTAACCCTATTTGTTGCCTTTTCAATATTTGGGGTGTCTCATTTTTATTGAGGCAGCTCAAAGTATTGCAGCAGGGAAAGATGCATGAGTAGCTTGCTTGCATGGATATTTGGAGATCTTGATGAATTTAAAGTGTTTAAGAAAAGTAGCAGTGTTATTATAATAAATAAGTTAGATAAACTCTATTATGTTTTAAGTATTTCCAGGATTGAAATTTGCTTGTTTTCTTGTACAGGATATGAAAAAAAAGAGATTAATTATTATATGTGTGTTTATGAGTTACTGATATAAGCAACTGATCTTGAAGTTCTCTGGTGGATTATGATGAAGAAAATTATGCCATGTAATCTGATATGTGGACATACTTTCTTTGGCAATATTTGATAAATTTTTAATTATAAGGTTGAAGTAGTTTTTGAAAAAGCATGTAATAAAAATTGTTAAGTGGTAAATTGAACCTGGTTTTGGCTAACCAGTAAAGCTTGCCCATGCCTTATAATTGATATAAGCCTTAGCCTGCAAATCCTATTTGAACATCTGATTTCCAATGAAAATTTGTATTGCATTGTATAGTAGGATGAGGTGCATGTTACATACTTTTAATCTCTACTGCAACCATATTTAACTGAGCCTTGTTGTCTACCTATTTGATTTATGTCTGATTGCATTTTGGTCTTAGGCAAGTCAGTTGTAATATGCATTGCCATGTAGTCTCATTAGGAATCAAGCATGTCAATTATTCTACTGTTTATTGATTATAATCATTGGTTCTACTCTTTGGGAATTCATCGGTAATCTAAACCATATGTCCATCTGAAAGTTTTGCATGGGTTTGATTTTGACATTGCTTTGATCATACTGCTTTCATGTATATGCAAGTCTTCATTTGATATGATAGATTGAGTTTGCATTCTGTTCAATTGTATTGTCTCCTTTGTTTGGCCTTTAAACTAGGTTACCACCTTGATATTCATCTGATCATTGCATAGTTTATAAAACATGATATGAGCATATTTCCTGACATAAAAATTGTTTGTGTTTGAAATAAGAACCCCGGGTTAAAACAAATATGCATGAGTTGTTTTAACACACTTTATTTAATCAAAAATAACAAGTATCAAATTCCAAAATTCCAAAAATCAAGTGCAGGGCTTGTAAATCCAGGAATTCAATCAATTTGGGAAATAAAACAAGAAAATAATAAGTGGTCATATTTGAACTAGATATTAACCAAGCATGAGTTTAAAAAAAAAGATTAAACAGTAGAAATGGCTATGTGCCACAAATATTTCCCAAGTGTGAGAAACATTGTGTGATTGAATTTCTTTGCTAATTTAATTACTCTGATAGGCAATGAAACATTTATATATCTTCATATATATAAATGGCATGACCTGATTTATATACTAATATTTTTATATTGGTAAATTCAGGATCTTGTGGAAAAATTAATTGAAAGAAGTGATCCTTTGTGTAAAAAAAACTCATCTGAAAATCACTGTAAATAAATGATAAGAGAAGTGGGTCACATAAGTTGGTATCAGAGCTATGTTATCAAAAACATAGCATATATATATATATATCTAATCTTCTTATATGGATAAAACTCTAAGGCACAAACCATGAAAAAAAAATATAATATTCTCAGCAGGAATGAATTGCTGAAATAATTAAATTAGAAACAAGACTAACTAGCTATGCAATTTGAATAGTGAATCATGGTAGGAAGACCACCAAGCACTAGAGCAGGACCCTCTAATGCAACACCATTGGTCAATTTGCAAGATTTAGTGAGGGCATTTAGGGAAGGAGCAGTGCAAAGGGAAGAAAATCCTCATGAGGAGTTAGCTAAGCTACTGAAAACATTCTCTAATTTAGGAGGCAAGGATTTTGAAGGCACTGAAGGAGTCATGGGTGTACAAACATGGCTAATGTGATAACCCAGATTTTTGGACATCTGTTAATTGGATAATTATCTGATTTTATTTGGATAAATACATTTTGATAATTAGAAATATCTGAAGATATATATAAATAAGTGGATTTGAAACTATAATAATAGTTGAATTAAAGTGATATATCTTATAGTAAATTAATATATTAATATAAGAATAGTGATGTGCAAACTTAATAATGATAAAAATTTTAAGTGTGTATATGTTGAGTAAATTGAGAGCATTGATTTGAATTCAATATATTAAATTTTCAAAGAGGATTTAAAGTTAGAATTATATATTTATAAACACAAAAGATAAATACTTATTAAAGTTTAAAATAGGATTAAATAAAGGATCATACTTTTTCCTAAACATATATATATATGTTGTATATATATATAAAGATACTGAACATAAAAATATAAATAAATAAGTTTATATTGTTTAATTAAGTTATACATATAAATAAATAAAAGTATATACTAAATAAAGATATAAACACATTTCATAATTTATATAAAACATAAGTATTAAGGTAAAATATTTAATAAAGATTTAAAACATTGTAAACATAATAAATTAATTTAAAATGAGAAACTAAACACTTGTCAATTAAGGAATTTATGAAATATACATTTGTAAGCATTCTACAACTTAAGTTAACAAGTGGCCACACCTTGTTTTAAAGAAAATTTAGTATATAACAATGTTTAAAAGAAGCAAAACCTGTTTTATAACTTCCAGTTCAAAACTTTCCTCTGTACTCTCTTTCTTTCTTCTTCTTAAAAATATTAACAAAACCAAAATAAACTTTAAATCAACACAAGTACAAGTTCTCGGAATCAAGCAGCAATTGCAAGCTTCTTTGGTTCAGATCAGTTTCAAAAATTCAACAAGCAAATTCAACTCAAACAACAAGATTCAAAATACCAGATCAAAACAATGTTCCAGGAAAACAAAATATAACAGTGTTCTCTGGTTTCTTCATATCTGGTGAGTAAACAACTTTTTAAATCTGTTATATCTTGATTAGCATGTGATAATCCTTGAAGTATGATGTGAAATATGCTTTGCATGATGATGTAAATATGAAGTCATGTATATATGAATGGTGATATGGGTGTGCATGTCTGATATATCTGGTTCATCTCTGTTTATGATTACAGTGTTTACATTAGATCAAAATTCCTAAATCTCCTCATCAAATCCATATTAGGCTTAAGTATTTGAATGAAAGTGGTTTGTAATTGTATGATGAAGGTTATAAGATAGATCCAGGATTTTTAAATACCACAAATCATGTTTAAAATAAAATTTAACAGAGAAACTTAAATTTTGGTAAAAAAATTAACTATCTTAAATTCTATTTTGAATAACATGCATGTAATCATGATGGAAAATTATGAATTTTGATATGTATTTGGTAATTTTTAGTTGGTTAATTCGTATGAATTCTGGGTTTGAACGTTTTGGGGGTTTTGGTGATTTGCCGTTGATGGGCGTGACGATTGGAGCTAGAATCTTGGTCGAAGCTTGCTTATGAGTTGTTGGTGAGGGGAAAAATGTTGTGGAATTTTTCCAATGGTCGAGGAGTTTGAATCTGATCAAACTAGGGTTTTAGTTGCTTCTGTTTTGGTTGTGCGGTAATGGCATTTGCGACTTGAATGATGGATCGAGTTCGTTCAGTTTTGATGGAGTTGATGTTCTTGGGTGTGGCGACTCGGTGGTGGGGTTGGCAATGGTCAATGGCGACGAGATGGTCGGCGGCGATGGAGTTTATGGGTTCGAGCTGCTGCTGTTTTGGCTCAGTTTGGTCGTATTTTGATTCGAGCGAGTATTCTTCAATCTTGGTTCATGTTGTTGCTCACGTGTGATCGAGAGATCATCGGCGATGGTCGCGACGACCAACGGCGGCAGGAGGCAGTGGGACACGTGCACAAGCGCGTGTGTGTGTGTGCACGTTTGGAGCTGGGGATGATCGATAGTTTGGGAAGATGAAGTTTTCTCGGTGTTGTGCTCGTGCGATTTGAAGTGCGACTCGAAGAAGAAGATACGAGAGTTACTCGTGAGTTGCTCGGGAATTGACTCGGAATTTTGTGTGTGTGTCTCGGGTTTCTCTTGTAAACTAATAAGTTTCTAAAGCAAAGGGAAATAATCAAGTTTTTAAAATAAATAAAATGGAAGTTTCCAAAGAAAAGATCAACAAGTAAAGTTCAAAGATTAAATTGTTTTGTTTAAAGTAAATTATATATTTTTAAATCATGTAATTAATCCCTAAATGTTTTTCGATGATAAAATTTGGTAAATAATGAAGATAAAGAATTTATCTTTAATTAAGAATGTGATTAATTAAAGTTACTTGATAAGGTAATTAATTAAAAGAGTAATTAATTAATGAAAGAAATGGGAGATTAATTAATAAAAGTAATTAGAGATTAATTAATGATTAAGAATAATTAATCTGTAATTAAGATTAATTAATTTGTTAAGAGTAATTAAGGAATAAATTACTGAAATTGTAAATAATAAATGGATGTGATTAATTTAATTTAATTAATTTGTAAATTAATTAAAGATAATCTTGATGTTGATTAAGTATGAATACTTAATGAGATTGATATGGGTAATTACTTAGTATAAGTAATTAATGTATAATTACAAGATGTAATTAATTTAAAGGGAATTACTTAATGGGTAGTAATTGATGTAATTAATTAAAGGATTAATATAATTAATTAAGGAGTTAATTAATTAAGGTAAGTAATTATAGGACGATAATTACTGTTTATGATTAATTAAGATGGATATTTAAAGGGTGATTAATTAATTGGTTTGTAATTAATTAATGTTGAGTAAAGATAATCTAAGTGATTAAAGATTAGTAATTAATTTAATTAAAGATAAATTAAATTAATTTTGGAAGTGATTAATCTTGCTTATGAATGATTGAATGATATTGGATGCCTTAGATTAGTTGATATCTCTGATATGTGATTTGAGATGCTATGCGATAGGATATGTTGTTTTAAACTGTGATAATGTGGGTATCCATCGATGATGAATTACTGTGTAAAGGTGACACCCTGTATTTAAAATTTGAATTGTATTTCACTTAAACAACTTGGATTTAGGATGATATTGGATTCGAAGAGACCAGAGTCGGGTATCAAAAATATCCGAAACCACTTCGAATTTGTAATCTGTAATTCTTTATAGATTGATTTGTAAATCAAATAGGCTGGAATGGAATAAATTAAGTAAACTAGACCATTGAAACTAAGTAACAGTACTTAGATTTTGATTTGTGTAGTAAGTGTTTGGCTATAACAAGATAAGAACTCGTAGTGAGGTACGAGTTACCCTATGTTTCAAAGAGGTTTTACAACCTTAGTATTTCTATTTAAATGGGTTTACTGTAACAACCCGCTTTTCCGTACCCCTTGAATAGACACTAATCTCCATCTATTTACTCAAGGTGAACGAAAAACCGAACCATTAGGGTTTTAAAAGAAGAGGTAGAAGAAAAGATAGAAGAAAAGAGAAAGAAGAAACAAAAGAACAACATCAGAAACAGAAACAATATCAGAATCTCACATATCGCAGCGGAACAATATATAATAGATAATCACTAGTCTTTTAAAACAAAGAACTATATCAGTTTATACATACATCAATCATCAGAGTCAATATACAACAATGGACAGTTATATAACTTGTCCTCATACAGAATACACAGCGGAATAAATATATCAGATACAAATACTACGTCTCGTCATCCAGCTTATCTCCAAAGCTCCAGAATATCCAGAATATCCTGATAATATAACTCTAGGCTGCCCGTGTGGAAATTGGTGGGCACCCAGAGTTTAGAAGGGAACAATAAACTCCGAGTCAGTCATGGTGACTGGTGTGAGATCGTAAAACAGTTATTTTTCACAAAGAAAATAAAACAAATTCGCAATGCTTTTGGAAAATGAAACTACCATAAGACCTCCCACCACACACACAATGCAAACGCAGGATTGGAGGAGATTTCTTCTTATGATAGTCAAAGATGCTTACTACGCAAAATCAAATCATTTTTGATATTATTATTAGTGCATAGTGTAGAAAACATTTCGAAAGTATAATATTAATCTTAGCCAACATACGACCAGTATCGTATGCCTACTATAGCTACTATGTTCAATAGCAGGTTACCGCCACATTCCATAGCAGGTAATACAACTAAAACCGTACAGGGTTCGTATTGTTTCTTTGGATTTTCCAACAAATGGTCAGGCTAAGGAACTTCCTTTCCTCCTGCCGATTGGGATCGCCTCTGGCTGGACGTCCCGAGAGACAAACTGCTCTCTGCCAAACAAGGCCGGGTTACCCCTGTAACAGGTAACTCACGAATATGTCATCACCCGGTCCTTTGGGACCTTTATCCGAGCGCTCGATATCCAACATCACACATCATAAAGAAAGTGTATCCACATGAGTAAGTATCTGGGCTCCATACCATGATACCACCCCTTTCCAGAAGGAAATGACATACCCTAAAGGGCGCGACCCTCATAACCTTGCCGCAACATTCCTGTTTCGACCATTTCCGGGGTGTTGAGGCTCGACGAAGTCTCGTCCACAAAGCTACGCTTTCTCAAAAAGCCCTGCTTCGGGTCCAACAAAATGATCAACCTATGATCACAAAGATATAAGATCAAATAAATGATCATATCACAAATGATCAAACACTGATCATTTCACAGCAACACTCAGTATGCCACGTTACCAAATTGGGATATATCGCTGATAAATTTCAACTACATAACCTCTGAGCTCGTACGTCTCAGAGAAGGGTGTTAAGCTAAGAGAATAAATTCTCCGCCACCAACAGAAATGTATTTGAAAGAAATCAGCTTTATATCTCAAAGTGTAATGTCAGACACACAATCCATACAAGTCTGTTCCGGGATCGAACAGAACCGAAGGCACTTCTCACGAAGCCCTTGCATATCCGGATAATTTTCAATCACGTCGGGACTTCCCGTCACTAAGGATGATAAAACCTCTAAACCGGAGATCAGCCGATGTAGAGTAACTCGACGGTAATCCTTCCATTTTCAAAAATATCCGGTCTTCAACACCGGTCTTCGAATGCAATTCATAACGACGTATCACATATTCGGAATGGGTTATACGACCCCATGGTCCTTTCCCGGTTAACCCGAATAGCGAGCGTTTATTCAAAAATAAGTGTGGCATTCAAATTCATCCAATTCACAACAAATACCTATCTAAAGGTAATTATTGATAGTCGGTTATTTAACTATCAATAAAGATGCGCAACATCATCAGATTCCAAATAATTTTCCAAATTATTTTATCTTCCAAAATATCTTTTACTAGATATAAAATTTCCACACTTAACCATTTGAAAACAATTTCAAATCAATTTCCACATTTCATTTTATCTTTGAAGATAAAATCTCAAAACAGTTCATTTCATATTGGAAAAGCATTTCCATACTTATTTAAAAATAAGTATTTCACAAATCATTTATTTTCAACATTTGAAAATATTCGATATACTTAAATCAAATTAAGTATATAATTTCACAAATCATTTATTTTCAACATTTGAAAATATTCGATATACTTAAATCAATATTAAGTATATATTCATTCTTTAAGGAAATCATTCTCTTTAAACACATTTATTTGAGTCAAAACGAATGTTACGTAAAACATCGTTACGACGACTCAAAATAACTAGTATAGGGATTCGAATTTAGATAGATATATAAATCCCAATACTACATAAAAACATTTCCTTTCGGAAATCATTTACTATAACAACAGTGTTATAGTCCATCATTTCCTTATTTTCTCGAAAACGTCTATTTCAACAATAAATGTTGAAATCTATGATTTCGATAATTAACACGTTTAAAACATCTTTTAAAACAATTAACTTCATTTTACAATATCGCTTTCCCAAAACAAGTCCATTTTACTTAACAATATATTCACTATCCAAAATCGTGAATATACTTTACTATTTACATTTCACTATTTTCTACACGTTTTATTTCGATAATAATTCGCTATCCAAAATCGCGAATATATCTCCTTTGATAATTTTCTATATTTAATTTATCAAATCCAATTGATCTCGAATTTATAAAACAACGTTTATAAATTCTATTTCTGTTTTTAATAACAACTTCAACTTACAAATCTTCTTTTTAATAATTCGATAAACATTCCATCTAAAGGTAAAAATACAATTTATAAGTTAATCTCTTATAAATCTTTTTATTCTACAGTTTCATCCATTTTACAACTTCACAATTTATAAATCTATAAATTTCATTTTTAACACTTATAAAATTCGTTTTATAAGTCCAATATTTTGATTTATAAAATATCAATTTTTATAAATCTTTCTATACAAATCGTTTATAGTTATTCAAAAATCCCAACTTAAACCATTTTATAAATAAATCAACTTTTGTTTCAAAAACAACACTTCGGTTATATTTCACAAAAAATTATAACTTTTATAACTTTAAAATTTTACGTTTATAAATCGATTCAAAAATTCCATAAAACGTATATTTTCAAAAATCCCTTTAAAAATCCTTTTAAATTAAAAGTCGTCATTTTTAAAGTTCAAAACTGAATCCGATGATGCAACAACACCAATCAGTCCATCACAACAGTCAAATATCATATATCATCATATGATAACAGAATATATAAAAATATCTGTAAATAATCAATACTGTGAGGAATCCAGTCGGATCCCTCCAACCTGTTTCCCTGCATCCACAGATGTTAGCACAATACCAATTCCGCTCCAGTACGGAATTATCGCGGTATATAGGTTTTTATAAATCCGCTTACTAACGGCGCAATAGGGTCTCATCCGCTATACGAGGCGGGAAATCATCAATCCAATATATACATATGCCAATATGTATATACTGCTATATATATAGATATATCCTAAAATATCTAATATCAACAATTCAAACGGTCAATCATCAATCAATAACTGTAAAAATTCCACCTTCATTTGAGTGAGAAGATCTCACCTTGATTTCAATTTCCGTTCCAGCTTTTTATTTCGAATAAATTAAACAGCCGTTTAATTTTATCCAAAATTTTCACTGACTCCAAACGCATCCAGATCTGCGCTGCAGCGTAGAGCGCGTCGCTGCGATTCCAACGCTTCTGGTTTCGTAATTTTCCGATCTCGTATGAAAGAGATATTTCATTTTAAACATTACACAAATTTTAAATATAATTTAATTTACATTTTCTTTCATAATTTTAAACCTACAATCATCATCAGCCGTTGCTCCCAGGGGATGAAATCGTGACCGTTGCCATCATCTTCTTCGTTCATCAGGAAATCACGAACGCAAGTAAACAACCCAAAGCCGTTCGTCATTGCTACCATCGCACCCCCCTCCGATCGCCTAGAACCCATCATCTTGCCACCATACGAACCGCCATAGCCACCTCCACCCTCGGCCCAGATATCTCGAAGCTCGGTGGTCCCAGGCACGAGCAAAACGTGCTCGAATGACGCACAAACGCGGCCCAGTTTCTTCCTCCACGCCGCGCCTGTGACGATCTCCTCCGTTGGATTTAAAGATCACCATCCCCTCTACAATTCTCTAGTTGAACGATTACAACGATATTGACTGGATTTGGAGAAATTCGAGAATCAAATCTGGACGATATCGGCCATTGAAACGTTGGAGGCGGCTGAACGTGATTGCTAGGGTTTTGAGAGAGATAATGCATATATAATATTGTTTAATATTATTTTAATTAATAAAATTCTCGATTTTAACAGATTATGCAAACGATCTCCAAACTACGCGTTCCGACAGGCAATTCTAGGGTTTTTCCGCGTTCCGGACACAATGGAACAGGTTTCGTAAGCTAATTCGATCGTCTGTGAGAAATATGCAATAAAACGATCAATTTAAATTTAACCGATTTAAATCGATTTCGAGGCGTTTTGGCTTGCCCCGAACAAACGGTAAATCCAAAAATTATGAAATTTGAAATCTTACAATAATATCACATTACGGATCCGATGAAACTGGTTTCGTCGAAATCCGACACTGTCTGAAAAATGACTATTTTTAACTCGACGATTTAAATTAAAATAATATCGATGCGTTTCGAGTTGCCACGGTCAAACGACAACTCCGATTGATACGAAAATTGAAATCCGATAATAACTAACTATTACGGATCCAATGGAACTGGTCTCGTTCAATTCTGAGACTGTTCGAAAATTGGCTATTTTTACAATCGATAATTAAATATTAAAATATTCAATTTTCACAATTTAACTCCAAATTCAATTCTGAAAGTTCTAAAATATTTCTATAACTCCAGTATGATTAAATAAAATTTTCCAAATTAATTTCAATCATATTAAACTCGATTTTCAATTATTTCTGGAATTTCAATCATTAAATTATCGATTTAATTACCCAGGTAAATCCAATATTCGATAAAAAAAAAATTTATCCGACTTATTAAATTCCATTTATTAATATTAAAAATCAATTAAATATTCGAATTTTAATTATCAAAAATTCTAGGTCGTTACAAACTTCCCCCCTTAAAAGAATTTCGTCCTCGAAATTACAAGTTAGGAAGAAAGGTCCTTAACTCGTCTACTATCTTTCACAATCTAATAGTTTTATCTAATTTTCAAAACGAATCTTTCTATTAAAGATTCGTTATTATCTCAACTAACTTTCCAACTTAAATTTTAAGTTTCAAACAACATTGTTTACTTCCAAATTCAAATTCGAGTTTAAATTCAAATTTTTAAACTTTCAAAATTTCTCAAAAAATTTTCTAACGCCCTAAATTTCCGAAAAATTTCGCCAGCGTCTCCTTTGCGCGGCTAATACGGTACGACTACAAAACGTCCCTACGGACTCTCAGATTCCAAAAAGAAAAAGAAAAAGAAAAAGCCAAGCGGCTAGAGAAATAAGTCATCAAATCTCATATTCAAATTCAAATACTTACCTTTTGTCGAGCCATTCAAACTTATCTTTGAAATCAAATCCAATTCCTTTTATAACACCTGTATCTTACTAGCCATAATATCTAGTTACAGCATTCAAACATTTTGCAAATTCAATTACAAAACTTCCAATATATACTTCTTATATCCTCTCTAATTCGCTATTGAAGTTACATATCCCATTTCGTTCAATTTTTATTTCACATTCATTTGAATTTATAATTCACAATTTCAATTCTTTTTGAATTCAATTCAGTCTCATTTACTTACAAATTAAAAATGAACTTTAACATTCAATTTCATTTTCTGGCACTTGCAATCGCAATTTATTCATTCATTCACTAATTCATTCGTTTTCAATTTGAATTTCATTCTAATCAAATTTCAATATTCTATAAGTTATCAACTTATTTACATCTTGATTTATACAATCCTTTATACATTCACATTCACAATTCCATTTCATTAAGGAATTTTATTTTCATAATTCAATACTCAATTCCAGAGTCTTAATAACATTTTCAAAACCATTTTGAAAACAATTCAAATCATCCTTTGAATTTTCTAAAACAAAATCCCAAATTTTCAAACAACTCCTATTTAAAACAATTTGACAGCAATTTCTCTTTTGGAAACCCGAAAATGAACACCAACGATGCCGCGGTCATCATCGAAGTTATTTTCCAGCGACCGAAAAGAGTTTAGAGCTTTTATCTCTCTAAAATACTTTTCAAAACTTTCGAAATCCATTTTCAAATCAAAAAGATTTAAACTTACAAATCTCCAAAATCTTCAAATTCTTTTCAAAACATTTCCAAATACTTCTCTGGAATTTCATTTTAAATTACAAATTACATTTATAATTTACATTCATCAAATTTCATTAGTATATGGATTTATCTCTTAACTTTGGAGTTATGATTTCATTTTCTTATTCAATTTCATATAATAATGATAACATTTCAATATTATCATTTTCCTAACATCCATGCAACCATATACTATAGTACTTTATAGAAAATTATTTCCTTTCTATACAAAAATAGTTTTGGGCAAAATTATCTCATTTACCCTATTTAAAACAATACTGTGCCGAATTGTTCTATATAAGTGTTTAGAGATCCCTATCGATAGAGTTGTACGGACAATACCGACCAGAATCCATATACCACTCAACAAACCAATCATCACAATATAAAACAATTTTATATTCACTAACAAATACGCGCTCGTATCTATTATTACACTCAACTCATTCTAGAGTACTACTGACTCTATCTCTAATGAGTAACACCCAACAGAGCAGGGTTGTCGCTTAACCATATGCTCTGATACCAAATGTAACAACCCGCTTTTCCGTACCCCTTGAATAGACACTAATCTCCATCTATTTACTCAAGGTGAACGAAAAACCGAACCATTAGGGTTTTAAAAGAAGAGGTAGAAGAAAAGATAGAAGAAAAGAGAAAGAAGAAACAAAAGAACAACATCAGAAACAGAAACAATATCAGAATCTCACATATCGCAGCGGAACAATATATAATAGATAATCACTAGTCTTTTAAAACAAAGAACTATATCAGTTTATACATACATCAATCATCAGAGTCAATATACAACAATGGACAGTTATATAACTTGTCCTCATACAGAATACACAGCGGAATAAATATATCAGATACAAATACTACGTCTCGTCATCCAGCTTATCTCCAAAGCTCCAGAATATCCAGAATATCCTGATAATATAACTCTAGGCTGCCCGTGTGGAAATTGGTGGGCACCCAGAGTTTAGAAGGGAACAATAAACTCTGAGTCAGTCATGGTGACTGGTGTGTGTGACGACCGCCCATGATCCCTGTACCGAATCTAAAGATAGTGCGCTGTAAAAGTGTGCCAGGCGACCATGGACGATTGTCAAGGTAAGATTAAAACAACAGAATCTATCGTATTACTCACAGCGCATGGACAAAATACAATAGAACATATGTATAGTGAAGCTTTACAGAACAAAATGACATCTTATAAAACTCCATAATAGTTGAATACAAGCATTCATATAGTCAATACATCCAACCTCACTACAAATCTCTCAGAGAATACAAAACAGCGGAATATCCAGTACATATAAGAAGATAATATGCAACCCTCAAGCTCGTCTTCGATATCAGCATCGTGAGAAGAGAACAGCACCTGTCACCTGCTACCTAGTCTGCCCGTCCCAAAAATGGACGAACAGCCCAAGGCAATAAGAATTAAAACATAAAGCCTTGAGTCAGACAACAGTCTTAGTGAGCAGTAAATTAACTAACAACATACCAAAAGAGCATAAAGGAAAAAGGAATAGGAATACAACCCTCCCACTCCAACCTCATTCTACAGTGATAGCCCCCAGACACACACCAAGCAGAAGCAAACATAGCAGAGCATACAATTTAAAGTAAAGCTACTATCACTCGAGTCAAGGGCGATGTTTTCCAAGTACCAAGGCCTAAATCAGATAAGCACCCAGAAAATACCGCTCTTGAGTCCGAATGACGATACAACCAAACATCCATGACTCTGGCTATCACTGTTATCATTGCTTCGATATCACCGTTAATTGAATGACCGGCACATTCTTTCAGCCGTCCGTCAAGGGCTAATGAAAACCCCGGTTCTAGACATAACTCCCGCACGTCGTCGCAGCCCGTGCCTAGGACTATCGAATCTGCCCAGGGTACTCGACCATCAACAGTTGGCCGTTGGGACTATCGAATCTGCCCAAACGTACCCTTGTTTAGAGCATGCTAGAACCTTCAACAACGATGCTATCCAAGCCTCCTAGTCATCCTCCTCGACGACTATTCTCATATCCATTCATTATCTTCAACTCGAATCATATCACCGAGTTATCAACATGCTTGGAATGATCCCATCTGGATTAGACCAAGTCTTCATCACATGATTGCCTTGCTTCATTACATCCTCGCAAAGCCCCATCTCAACATATCATCAAATCTATGCATAAGAGCTTCATCATCCCGCTCCATATGCCACGAGCAGCTTTTCCAATTCAGGAGCCTTTCCCTTAGCCTTTGAATCGTCTTCGGTCTAAATCTAATCATCAATCATCTAGTTCATAACAATCAATCAAATCAAACATCAATCCAAGCAATCAAGCATTCAAAAATGATCTAAGTAGACAATTATAACAATAATGGCATTTTCGTAATTAAAGAGTTGAAAGTCCAATAAGCATGAAAACATGGATTATATCTCTACAAACTTGATGAATGAACTTGCATAGGTTAACATATGATAAAATGGATGCAACATCATCATGAACAATGGATCTACATGGATCTACACATAGGATGAAGAAAATGCATGGAAATCACTAATTTAACACCAAATCGAGCCAACAATCCGATCTACTCCTTTGGATCCGTGTGAGAGATAATCACCACTCACCAAATCACCTAAACAACCTCAAATCAACACACTTCAGATCTGGACAGCGAAGAATCAAGCTTGATCTATCACAAATCCGCTTCAAATGAAGAAATCTCTCTTGAAAAGATAAAGATCTTCAATCTAAGCTCTTGAATCTTCAATCTTGATCTTCGATTTGGATGGATGGAAGCACTTGATTAGAGTGGAGAAAAGAAGTGAAGAAGTGTAGAAGTCGAGCTCTCAAAATGGCAGCACTTCGTCGCTTCAAAATCCGGATCCCAAAAAGTGAGAACAACCCCTCCTATTTATAGCTGAAAACTGCCTGAGTCGTAACTCGGCTATCTCCTTAAGTCGTTGCCGACCTAACATATGCCGACCTACGACCTAAAAACCCCTACGACTTAACAGAGCCTCCGACCTAACTTATGCGCGCTTCACTCCTAAGTCGCCTGGACGACTTAACAACTTAGCATCATTCGACTTAACACTGCGCGACTTAACTATGCACGACTTAACACTTAGACGAAACCCAGCGACCTAACACACTGCCTCTCTACGACCTACGACTTATAAAACCTTGCGACCTAACAACTCAGCAACCCACGCGACCTAACAGTCTTCGACCTAACGACTTAGCCTATGCGCGACTTAACAATCTCGCGACCTAACACTTAAGCCAATACGCGACCTAAGACTTAGCCAATACAACAAGATACTAACCCCTTAGGTCGTCCAACGACTTAACTACTAAGTCGCTAACCTGCTATCCAACTCCTCTAGGTCGTTGCCGACCTAACTATACTAAGTACATCCTATAGGTCGCTCGAAACCTTAACTCGCCAGAAACTCTTAAGTCTCCTATCTCTTAGGTCGTCTACGACCTAAACCCTTAAACATCTACGCGACCTAACATAAGTCGCGAACAAACTGGGATACGACCTATCTACTAAGTCGTCTAGACGACTTAACTATCCAGTACTTCACTTAGGTCGCTCACCACATTCCTTAGGTCGTTGCCGACCTAACTCTACCCCACGACCTAACCCCAGAATACTTAGGTCGCCCACTACTCTTCCTTAGGTCGCCTAGACCTCTTAAGTCGGTCAGTCTTTAGGTCGTTAACTCGCCCTGCCGACCTAATTACTTAACTAAATCCTAGGTTGCACAATTCTATAGGTCGCTCCAACTAACCCACGACCTAACACTAACTCGCCGAAGTCCTTAACTCGGTCACGACTTAGCTCTTAGGTCGTCCACGACCTAGGACTTAGACAAATTTCCCCAAAAATCTGAAATGACTTAAAAAAGCAAAAATTCCAGATTTTGACGAACTTGTCGATCCGTAAAAATACGGGTCGTTACATTCTCTCCCCCTTAGGAATTTCGCCCCCGAAATTCCAAGCAATCAAAACTATTCTGTACGCCTACCATCCATAGCAATCAACAAACCATGCATCCAATTCTAACTTAGCGTACAGAATTCTAAAATTAGAACAAGTTACAATATCGTGAGATGACACGACACCTTAGGGCCATACCTTGAAGAGTTCAGGATGAGCTGCTTTCATCCTCTCTTCCACCTCCCACGTACAGTCGTTATCATCATCACTCCATTGTATCTTGAGCAACTTAACTACCTTCCTCCTAAGCTGTTTCGTGTCGGTTTCCACAACACGAAGTGGCTTACGAGGTCTTCTATCAACTGGATCAACTTCAAAATCTTCATAGCTATCAGCAGAAACCACTGCATTCGAGTCATGCACATACTTCCGTAGATACGATACGTGAAAAACATTGTGCACACCCGACATCTTTTCCGGTAACTCCAATCTATAAGCGAGCTTTCCAATTCGCTCGATGATCGGAAATGGTCCAACAAATCTCGGAGTCAATTTTCCTTTCTTCCCGAATCTAATAACATTCTTCAGTGGAGAAATCTTCACAAAAACCATATCCCCTACGTCGAATTCCAAATCCTTTCGACGCTTATCGGCATAACTCTTCTGACGGTCTTGGGCTGCCTTCATTCGTTGCCGAATGATCTCTATGCAATCTGAGGTCTGACGAATCATCTCTGGCCCAAGTATCAGCTTTTCTCCAGTTTCCAACCAACATGTTGGAGAGTTACACGGTCTTCCATACAACGCCTCATACGGTGCCATACCAATGCTTGACTGGTAACTGTTGTTGTACGCAAACTCCACCAAATGAAGGTGATCTTCCCATGATCCTCCGAAATCCAAAACACAAGCTCTGAGGAGATCTTCCAAAACTCGGTTGACTCTCTCAGTCTGACCATCTGTTTGAGGGTGATAAGCTGTACTCAAACACAACTCGGTTCCCAAAACTTCCTGGAAGCTCTTCCAAAATCCACTAGTGAACAATGGATCTCGATCGCTCACTATACTCCTCGGAATACCATGGAAACGAACTATCCACTTAACATACAACTCAGCCAACTTTGATGCAGTCCTAGTCGATCGAACAGGAATGAATCGTGCACTCTTAGTTAGACGATCTACAATGACCCAAATCCCTTCATTTCCCGTTCTGGTTCTAGGCAATCCATCAATAAAATCCATCGAAACTTGTTCCCACTTCCATGTAGGAACTTCTAATGGCTGAAGCAATCCGCTTGGCTTCTTCTGTTCGGCTTTTACCAACTGGCAATTCATACACTTGGAAATGAAATCTCCAACATCCTTCTTCATGCCTTCCCAGTAGTAGGTTCTCTTCATATCCCGATACATCTTATTTCCACCTGGATGAATTGTCAACTTCGAGTGATGACCTTCCTTCAGAACCACACTCCTCAATTCATCTATATCGGGAACAACTAGTCGTCCTTGCTTCCGAAGCCAACCCTCTCGATCGACCTCGAATCCTTTATCCTTTTCTGGATCCAATCCAGATTCCAATTCACGGATAATCTTGACAAGCTTACCATCTCGCTTTTGGCTCTCACCAATCCTTTCCACAAGAGTGGGTCTTATCGATAAGTTTGCCAACATCTCAGGTTCCAATTCACATCTAGGCCTGAAGTCAAATCCAGCTAAATACTCGAGACTCTTCCATTCTGAAAACATGGCTCCCAATCCTGCATGTCTTCGACTTAACGCATCTGCCACTGCGTTACCTTTTCCCGGAGTATAAGCTATACCAAAATCATACGATGCCAAAAACTCTAACCAACGTTGCTGCCGAAGATTCAAATCCTTCTGGGAGAAAAGATACTTTAACGACTTATGATCCGTAAACAACTCGAATCGAACTCCCAACAGATAATGTCTCCACATCTTCAGAGCAAATACAATCGCCGCCAATTCCAAATCATGAGTTGGGTAATTCCTTTCATGCGGCTTCAGTTGTCGACTGGCATACGCAACAACTTTATCCTTCTGCATCAGCACTGCTCCAAGTCCAGTACCACATGCATCGGTGTAAACCACCATCTCATCATTCCCACTTGGAATAGTCAAAACAGGAGCACTCGTCAGTCTCTCTTTCAGGATTCCGAAAGCTTGCTCACACTTAGCATCCCAACTGAACACTTGGTTCTTCTTCGTCAATCCTGTTAATGGTGCAGCTATCTTGGAGAAGTCTTTGATAAACCGTCGATAATATCCTGCTAATCCAAGAAAACTTCTCACATCAGATGCATTCTTAGGTCTAACCCAATCCTGGATTGCTACCACCTTTGCGGGATCAACCGCTATTCCATTTCCAGAAATCACATGGCCTAAGAACCTCACTTCACTCTTCCAGAAGTGGCACTTCGAAAACTTAGCCTTCAGCTGATGTTTCCGTAAGATCTCCAAAACAATACGCAAGTGCGTCTTGTGCTCTTCTTCTGTTCTGGAATAAATCAGAATATCATCCACGAACACAAGTACGAACTTGTTCAACTGATCTCTGAACACTCTATTCATAAGATCCACAAAATATGCCGGCGCGTTAGTCAATCCAAACGGCATTACCAGCCACTCAAAGAAACCGGATGGTGTTCGAAAAGCAGTCTTCGGCACACTATCCTTAGCCACTCTCAACTGGTGAAATCCCGTTGCCAAATCCATTTGAGAAAACACCTTAGCTTCGTGAAGCTGATCAAACAAGTCGTCTATCCTTGGCAATGGATACTTGTTCTTCTTAGTCACCTTGTTCAGCTCACGATAATCGACACACAATCTCAATGATCCATCTGCCTTGGTTGCGAACACAACTGGTGCACCCCACTCGGACACACTACGCCGAATGAATCCTTTCTGTAAAAGGTCGTCAACTTGCACCCTCAACTCCTGCTGTTCCCTAGGCGCCATCCGCCTAAGAGGCATCACAACAGGTCTGGCTCCTTCAACTAGATCTATACGAAACTCGATCTCTCTATGCGGCGGCAACCCTTTGACTTCGTCAAAGACATCCTCGAATCCATTAGCGATCGGCACTGATGACAGTCCATCTCGTGGAACAACTAGCGAATACATGAAGCTCATGAAGACGCCTTCTTCATGCTTACATCGTATCACAATCTTTCGCCCCTCCACATTCTCGACTGTCACTTCCAACCTTTCGCAATCAACCTTAGCCGCATACTTCCTAAGCCAGTCCATACCCAAGATAATTCCGAACCCCGCAAAGTTCAGAACAAAGCAATCACAAACAAAAGAGCAACCATGACTCGACACAACTAGACCACGGCATAACATACACAAACAAGACGAACCCCCAACTGGATTAGTCACAACCAATGGCCTATCAACAATATCCGGTGTCAAACCTAACCGGCCAACGAGTTCATTACAAACAAACGAATGCGACGCTCCAGTATCAAACAGAACTCTAACTGGAACACCACATAGGAAAAGAGTACCTTGAACAACCACACTCTTTCCCTTCTCTTCAGCAGTAGGAGCTTTCGAAGACGACGGAACAGCCCCCAAAGCATAGGCTTGCACAATCTGCCTGTCCTTCCTCGGTTCTGGACAATTCTTCCTGAAATGCCCCGGCTTGTCACAGTTGTGACACTTCATCGGTACCTTCGGATTCTTACAATCCTTCGAGAAATGGCCCTTCTGCTGACAATTGTAGCAAGTCACCTCGCCTTTCGGCTTCTTCTGGCCATCCTTACCCTTCTGCTGCTGCTGCTTCCTCTTCTGGTTTCCACCCTGTTGTGGTTTAGATTCTCCCTTGGTAACAGCAACAACAGGTCCTTCCTTAGGAAACAGACTCTCATGCCTGAGAGCTTTCTCTACAAGTTTCTCAAATGAATCGTCCAAATGATCCACCAACTGTCTCCCAAGATAACTATCCAAGCCGGTCACAAACTTCTCATTCTTCTGATAAGCAGATTCAATATATGACCGAGCATACTTGGACAAAGCTTCGAACTCAGAAACGTACTCAAGAACTGATCTTCCACCTTGCTTAAGCTCCACAAACCTCTTGAACAGAACAGACTTCTGAGCTGTGGAAATGAACTTAGCTTCAAATCTAACTTGGAATTGCTCCCAAGTAATCTCTTCTTCCGGAGTAGTGATGGTAATAGAGTTCCACCAATCAGAGGCTCTCCCTTGAAGCTGCCTCGATGCCAACTTCCTCTTAGTTGCATCATCAATTCCCAAATCACCAAAGATTCTTCTACAAGCATCTATCCACCTCTGGACTTCAATGGTAGATTCTGTTCCCAAGAAAACCTTCCCTCCAAGAGCAGTATAATCCTTGCACAGCTTAGCAAAATCCACTGGTTTCGGAGTTTGAACTTGAACTCCAACATCAACTGCCGCCCCCGGAACTGGTATCCTTCTCATGATCGAAGTCATCATAGCTTCGAACATGGCTGCATAATCAGCAGTCTCTTCAGTAGCACGACCTTCCCTAGCAGCTGGTCTCCCTCTTCGACTCATTCTCAATATCTACAAAAAGGAATGATTAGAACATCTAGAGAAACAACTGCATAAAGGACTAACTTACTGCTAAACTACTATATTATATATAGTAATCATCCATCAAAATACAATTACGTCTCTCATACGTAGTTACGACAGCGAGCGTTGGGTAAAATCGATTAACCAATGCTCTGATACCAAATGTGACGACCGCCCATGATCCCTGTACCGAATCTAAAGATAGTGCGCTGTAAAAGTGTGCCAGGCGACCATGGACGATTGTCAAGGTAAGATTAAAACAACAGAATCTATCGTATTACTCACAGCGCATGGACAAAATACAATAGAACATATGTATAGTGAAGCTTTACAGAACAAAATGACATCTTATAAAACTCCATAATAGTTGAATACAAGCATTCATATAGTCAATACATCCAACCTCACTACAAATCTCTCAGAGAATACAAAACAGCGGAATATCCAGTACATATAAGAAGATAATATGCAACCCTCAAGCTCGTCTTCGATATCAGCATCGTGAGAAGAGAACAGCACCTGTCACCTGCTACCTAGTCTGCCCGTCCCAAAAATGGACGAACAGCCCAAGGCAATAAGAATTAAAACATAAAGCCTTGAGTCAGACAACAGTCTTAGT
Source organism: Allium fistulosum (assembly GCA_030737815.1). Classification (NCBI taxonomy): domain Eukaryota; kingdom Viridiplantae; phylum Streptophyta; class Magnoliopsida; order Asparagales; family Amaryllidaceae; genus Allium; species Allium fistulosum. The sequence goes on along the minus strand of CM060904.1, from coordinate 75,748,165 downwards.
GAGCAGTAAATTAACTAACAACATACCAAAAGAGCATAAAGGAAAAAGGAATAGGAATACAACCCTCCCACTCCAACCTCATTCTACAGTGATAGCCCCCAGACACACACCAAGCAGAAGCAAACATAGCAGAGCATACAATTTAAAGTAAAGCTACTATCACTCGAGTCAAGGGCGATGTTTTCCAAGTACCAAGGCCTAAATCAGATAAGCACCCAGAAAATACCGCTCTTGAGTCCGAATGACGATACAACCAAACATCCATGACTCTGGCTATCACTGTTATCATTGCTTCGATATCACCGTTAATTGAATGACCGGCACATTCTTTCAGCCGTCCGTCAAGGGCTAATGAAAACCCCGGTTCTAGACATAACTCCCGCACGTCGTCGCAGCCCGTGCCTAGGACTATCGAATCTGCCCAGGGTACTCGACCATCAACAGTTGGCCGTTGGGACTATCGAATCTGCCCAAACGTACCCTTGTTTAGAGCATGCTAGAACCTTCAACAACGATGCTATCCAAGCCTCCTAGTCATCCTCCTCGACGACTATTCTCATATCCATTCATTATCTTCAACTCGAATCATATCACCGAGTTATCAACATGCTTGGAATGATCCCATCTGGATTAGACCAAGTCTTCATCACATGATTGCCTTGCTTCATTACATCCTCGCAAAGCCCCATCTCAACATATCATCAAATCTATGCATAAGAGCTTCATCATCCCGCTCCATATGCCACGAGCAGCTTTTCCAATTCAGGAGCCTTTCCCTTAGCCTTTGAATCGTCTTCGGTCTAAATCTAATCATCAATCATCTAGTTCATAACAATCAATCAAATCAAACATCAATCCAAGCAATCAAGCATTCAAAAATGATCTAAGTAGACAATTATAACAATAATGGCATTTTCGTAATTAAAGAGTTGAAAGTCCAATAAGCATGAAAACATGGATTATATCTCTACAAACTTGATGAATGAACTTGCATAGGTTAACATATGATAAAATGGATGCAACATCATCATGAACAATGGATCTACATGGATCTACACATAGGATGAAGAAAATGCATGGAAATCACTAATTTAACACCAAATCGAGCCAACAATCCGATCTACTCCTTTGGATCCGTGTGAGAGATAATCACCACTCACCAAATCACCTAAACAACCTCAAATCAACACACTTCAGATCTGTACAGCGAAGAATCAAGCTTGATCTATCACAAATCCGCTTCAAATGAAGAAATCTCTCTTGAAAAGATAAAGATCTTCAATCTAAGCTCTTGAATCTTCAATCTTGATCTTCGATTTGGATGGATGGAAGCACTTGATTAGAGTGGAGAAAAGAAGTGAAGAAGTGTAGAAGTCGAGCTCTCAAAATGGCAGCACTTCGTCGCTTCAAAATCCGGATCCCAAAAAGTGAGAACAACCCCTCCTATTTATAGCTGAAAACTGCCTGAGTCGTAACTCGGCTATCTCCTTAAGTCGTTGCCGACCTAACATATGCCGACCTACGACCTAAAAACCCCTACGACTTAACAGAGCCTCCGACCTAACTTATGCGCGCTTCACTCCTAAGTCGCCTGGACGACTTAACAACTTAGCATCATTCGACTTAACACTGCGCGACTTAACTATGCACGACTTAACACTTAGACGAAACCCAGCGACCTAACACACTGCCTCTCTACGACCTACGACTTATAAAACCTTGCGACCTAACAACTCAGCAACCCACGCGACCTAACAGTCTTCGACCTAACGACTTAGCCTATGCGCGACTTAACAATCTCGCGACCTAACACTTAAGCCAATACGCGACCTAAGACTTAGCCAATACAACAAGATACTAACCCCTTAGGTCGTCCAACGACTTAACTACTAAGTCGCTAACCTGCTATCCAACTCCTCTAGGTCGTTGCCGACCTAACTATACTAAGTACATCCTATAGGTCGCTCGAAACCTTAACTCGCCAGAAACTCTTAAGTCTCCTATCTCTTAGGTCGTCTACGACCTAAACCCTTAAACATCTACGCGACCTAACATAAGTCGCGAACAAACTGGGATACGACCTATCTACTAAGTCGTCTAGACGACTTAACTATCCAGTACTTCACTTAGGTCGCTCACCACATTCCTTAGGTCGTTGCCGACCTAACTCTACCCCACGACCTAACCCCAGAATACTTAGGTCGCCCACTACTCTTCCTTAGGTCGCCTAGACCTCTTAAGTCGGTCAGTCTTTAGGTCGTTAACTCGCCCTGCCGACCTAATTACTTAACTAAATCCTAGGTTGCACAATTCTATAGGTCGCTCCAACTAACCCACGACCTAACACTAACTCGCCGAAGTCCTTAACTCGGTCACGACTTAGCTCTTAGGTCGTCCACGACCTAGGACTTAGACAAATTTCCCCAAAAATCTGAAATGACTTAAAAAAGCAAAAATTCCAGATTTTGACGAACTTGTCGATCCGTAAAAATACGGGTCGTTACAGTGTGAGATCGTAAAACAGTTATTTTTCACAAAGAAAATAAAACAAATTCGCAATGCTTTTGGAAAATGAAACTACCATAAGACCTCCCACCACACACACAATGCAAACGCAGGATTGGAGGAGATTTCTTCTTATGATAGTCAAAGATGCTTACTACGCAAAATCAAATCATTTTTGATATTATTATTAGTGCATAGTGTAGAAAACATTTCGAAAGTATAATATTAATCTTAGCCAACATACGACCAGTACCGTATGCCTACTATAGCTACTATGTTCAATAGCAGGTTACCGCCACATTCCATAGCAGGTAATACAACTAAAACCGTACAGGGTTCGTATTGTTTCTTTGGATTTTCCAACAAATGGTCAGGCTAAGGAACTTCCTTTCCTCCTGCCGATTGGGATCGCCTCTGGCTGGACGTCCCGAGAGACAAACTGCTCTCTGCCAAACAAGGCCGGGTTACCCCTGTAACAGGTAACTCACGAATATGTCATCACCCGGTCCTTTGGGACCTTTATCCGAGCGCTCGATATCCAACATCACACATCATAAAGAAAGTGTATCCACATGAGTAAGTATCTGGGCTCCATACCATGATACCACCCCTTTCCAGAAGGAAATGACATACCCTAAAGGGCGCGACCCTCATAACCTTGCCGCAACATTCCTGTTTCGACCATTTCCGGGGTGTTGAGGCTCGACGAAGTCTCGTCCACAAAGCTACGCTTTCTCAAAAAGCCCTGCTTCGGGTCCAACAAAATGATCAACCTATGATCACAAAGATATAAGATCAAATAAATGATCATATCACAAATGATCAAACACTGATCATTTCACAGCAACACTCAGTATGCCACGTTACCAAATTGGGATATATCGCTGATAAATTTCAACTACATAACCTCTGAGCTCGTACGTCTCAGAGAAGGGTGTTAAGCTAAGAGAATAAATTCTCCGCCACCAACAGAAATGTATTTGAAAGAAATCAGCTTTATATCTCAAAGTGTAATGTCAGACACACAATCCATACAAGTCTGTTCCGGGATCGAACAGAACCGAAGGCACTTCTCACGAAGCCCTTGCATATCCGGATAATTTTCAATCACGTCGGGACTTCCCGTCACTAAGGATGATAAAACCTCTAAACCGGAGATCGGCCGATGTAGAGTAACTCGACGGTAATCCTTCCGTTTTCAAAAATATCCGGTCTTTAACACCGGTCTTCGAATGCAATTCATAACGACGTATCACATATTCGGAATGGGTTATACGACCCCATGGTCCTTTCCCGGTTAACCCGAATAGCGAGCGTTTATTCAAAAATAAGTGTGGCATTCAAATTCATCCAATTCACAACAAATACCTATCTAAAGGTAATTATTGATAGTCGGTTATTTAACTATCAATAAAGATGCGCAACATCATCAGATTCCAAATAATTTTCCAAATTATTTTATCTTCCAAAATATCTTTTACTAGATATAAAATTTCCACACTTAACCATTTGAAAACAATTTCAAATCAATTTCCACATTTCATTTTATCTTTGAAGATAAAATCTCAAAACAGTTCATTTCATATTGGAAAAGCATTTCCATACTTATTTAAAAATAAGTATTTCACAAATCATTTATTTTCAACATTTGAAAATATTCGATATACTTAAATCAAATTAAGTATATAATTTCACAAATCATTTATTTTCAACATTTGAAAATATTCGATATACTTAAATCAATATTAAGTATATATTCATTCTTTAAGGAAATCATTCTCTTTAAACACATTTATTTGAGTCAAAACGAATGTTACGTAAAACATCGTTACGACGACTCAAAATCACTAGTATAGGGATTCGAATTTAGATAGATATATAAATCCCAATACTACATAAAAACATTTCCTTTCGGAAATCATTTACTATAACAACAGTGTTATAGTCCATCATTTCCTTATTTTCTCGAAAACGTCTATTTCAACAATAAATGTTGAAATCTATGATTTCGATAATTAACACGTTTAAAACATCTTTTAAAACAATTAACTTCATTTTACAATATCGCTTTCCCAAAACAAGTCCATTTTACTTAACAATATATTCACTATCCAAAATCGTGAATATACTTTACTATTTACATTTCACTATTTTCTACACGTTTTATTTCGATAATAATTCGCTATCCAAAATCGCGAATATATCTCCTTTGATAATTTTCTATATTTAATTTATCAAATCCAATTGATCTCGAATTTATAAAACAACGTTTATAAATTCTATTTCTGTTTTTAATAACAACTTCAACTTACAAATCTTCTTTTTAATAATTCGATAAACATTCCATCTAAAGGTAAAAATACAATTTATAAGTTAATCTCTTATAAATCTTTTTATTCTACAGTTTCATCCATTTTACAACGTCACAATTTATAAATCTATAAATTTCATTTTTAACACTTATAAAATTCGTTTTATAAGTCCAATATTTTGATTTATAAAATATCAATTTTTATAAATCTTTCTATACAAATCGTTTATAGTTATTCAAAAATCCCAACTTAAACCATTTTATAAATAAATCAACTTTTGTTTCAAAAACAACACTTCGGTTATATTTCACAAAAAATTATAACTTTTATAACTTTAAAATTTTACGTTTATAAATCGATTCAAAAATTCCATAAAACGTATATTTTCAAAAATCCCTTTAAAAATCCTTTTAAATTAAAAGTCGTCATTTTTAAAGTTCAAAACTGAATCCGATGATGCAACAACACCAATCAGTCCATCACAACAGTCAAATATCATATATCATCATATGATAACAGAATATATAAAAATATCTGTAAATAATCAATACTGTGAGGAATCCAGTCGGATCCCTCCAACCTGTTTCCCTGCATCCACAGATGTTAGCACAATACCAATTCCGCTCCAGTACGGAATTATCGCGGTATATAGGTTTTTATAAATCCGCTTACTAACGGCGCAATAGGGTCTCATCCGCTATACGAGGCGGGAAATCATCAATCCAATATATACATATGCCAATATGTATATACTGCTATATATATAGATATATCCTAAAATATCTAATATCAACAATTCAAACGGTCAATCATCAATCAATAACTGTAAAAATTCCACCTTCATTTGAGTGAGAAGATCTCACCTTGATTTCAATTTCCGTTCCAGCTTTTTATTTCGAATAAATTAAACAGCCGTTTAATTTTATCCAAAATTTTCACTGACTCCAAACGCGTCCAGATCTGCGCTGCAGCGTAGAGCGCGTCGCTGCGATTCCAACGCTTCTGGTTTCGTAATTTTCCGATCTCGTATGAAAGAGATATTTCATTTTAAACATTACACAAATTTTAAATATAATTTAATTTACATTTTCTTTCATAATTTTAAACCTACAATCATCATCAGCCGTTGCTCCCAGGGGATGAAATCGTGACCGTTGCCATCATCTTCTTCGTTCATCAGGAAATCACGAACGCAAGTAAACAACCCAAAGCCGTTCGTCATTGCTACCATCGCACCCCCCTCCGATCGCCTAGAACCCATCATCTTGCCACCATACGAACCGCCATAGCCACCTCCACCCTCGGCCCAGATATCTCGAAGCTCGGTGGTCCCAGGCACGAGCAAAACGTGCTCGAATGACGCACAAACGCGGCCCAGTTTCTTCCTCCACGCCGCGCCTGTGACGATCTCCTCCGTTGGATTTAAAGATCACCATCCCCTCTACAATTCTCTAGTTGAACGATTACAACGATATTGACTGGATTTGGAGAAATTCGAGAATCAAATCTGGACGATATCGGCCATTGAAACGTTGGAGGCGGCTGAACGTGATTGCTAGGGTTTTGAGAGAGATAATGCATATATAATATTGTTTAATATTATTTTAATTAATAAAATTCTCGATTTTAACAGATTATGCAAACGATCTCCAAACTACGCGTTCCGACAGGCAATTCTAGGGTTTTTCCGCGTTCCGGACACAATGGAACAGGTTTCGTAAGCTAATTCGATCGTCTGTGAGAAATATGCAATAAAATGATCAATTTAAATTTAACCGATTTAAATCGATTTCGAGGCGTTTTGGCTTGCCCCGAACAAACGGTAAATCCAAAAATTATGAAATTTTAAATCTTACAATAATATCACATTACGGATCCGATGAAACTGGTTTCGTCGAAATCCGACACTGTCTGAAAAATGACTATTTTTAACTCGACGATTTAAATTAAAATAATATCGATGCGTTTCGAGTTGCCACGGTCAAACGACAACTCCGATTGATACGAAAATTGAAATCCGATAATAACTAACTATTACGGATCCAATGGAACTGGTCTCATTCAATTCTGAGACTGTTCGAAAATTGGCTATTTTTACAATCGATAATTAAATATTAAAATATTCAATTTTCACAATTTAACTCCAAATTCAATTCTGAAAGTTCTAAAATATTTCTATAACTCCAGTATGATTAAATAAAATTTTCCAAATTAATTTCAATCATATTAAACTCGATTTTCAATTATTTCTGGAATTTCAATCATTAAATTATCGATTTAATTACCCAGGTAAATCCAATATTCGATAAAAAAAAATTTATCCGACTTATTAAATTCCATTTATTAATATTAAAAATCAATTAAATATTCGAATTTTAATTATCAAAAATTCTGGGTCGTTACATTTACTCACGCTGGTTTCCAGCCTGACCCGGGTGTTACTTTGATGTAATGCTCGGGTCAGACCGAGTATTACAGATTTTCAGGTAAGGACGTTCTGGAGCTCAGGAGGCGAGCTGGAGAGCAGGAACGTATTGAGAGTTTTCTACTGTGATACATGATAGTATCTGAAACAGATTGATTATCTGTCTTGTGTTTGTAAATATGTTGTAACTCTGATATATTAAAGTGTAATTTGACAAGTACAGTGTTCCTTTGTATAACTATTATTTATCTGATATTATATTTTGATCCGCTGTGAATGTGAGGTTTCTGTGATTTGGTGCTTCTGCTTCTTCTTTTTCTTCTCTCTCTTCTTCTTTTTCTCTAACTATCTGGAAATTTCGGGATCGAAATTTTCGGGTCGTTACATTTGGTATCAGAGCAGAAGGTTAAGCGAGAACCTTGGCTCTGTTGGGATTACTCGTTAAGGATAGGGTCAATGGTACCCTAGAATGAGTTGAGTGTATATATATATATGAGAGCGTAATTGTTATTTTCTTATATAAGGATTTTAAATGATTTTATATAAGAATATATTTTGATATATAAAATGATATTTCTTTCTAATAAATATAAAGAAATTGGTTGTTAAAATATTGGAATTAAATTAAGTGGTAATAATAATACAACCAAATTAAAATTGAATAAAGTTAAGTTTGAAATGAATCCAAACTGAAATTAAAATCTTGAATTTGTAAAAATGTTATCAGAATAAAGATAATAATGAATTGGTTTCCAGATATGATAATCATGGTTATTATAGATGGTTGTTGTGTTTAATAATGAAATGATGTAAATGATTAAGTAAAATGAAATGTTTTAGGGAAGTAAACTTTTAGGTGAGTATGACTTATAAATTGGAATTGAAGGTAATTTAAAATTGTGAAATTTTAAATCTAAGTCCAGAAAACTTTAAATTGTTTTAAAGAAATTTGTTTTGAATTAAAACCAAAGGTGGTTTAAAAATTTTAAGGTATAACTTGGTGTGTAAAAGAAATAAAAATGTATAAATAAGGATATACATAATATCAAAGATGATTTGAAATAAACTCTAAGTGTTGAGTTTTAAATTTTCCTTGGAATGTGATATGAAAACCCAAAGTGATAAGTTTTTGAACTTATAAGTGGAAAAGATTATCAATATAAGTTTAAATTTTGAAATGGGAATTGAAATTGGGTCAAGTTGACTGGATTAAATTGAATTTAACTCAAGGAAAGTTAAATGAGTTTAGAATGAACAACTTGAATTGGAAATTTTAAGATGGAATTGAAATTTAACTTGAGTAGTTAAATGGTTGATTTTAAATGGGAGTTATGAGTGATCTCAAATGGGTTTGAGATCTGGAAATTGAAAATGGATAATAAATTAGAATCTGAAGATTAAATTGTTTTTAATTCTTATTTGAACTTTGTAATAAGTTAAGTAAAGATAATTTTAAAATGGAATTTTGATTCAGAATTAAATGGTTTAAAAAAAAATTTAAGTTGTTAAATTAAAATAAAGGTTGATTTGATTTAAAAATAAGGGTTAATTTAACTTAAGGGATTAAATCAACATTTAAAATGTTTTATAATTCGAGATAGTTTTAAATTGAGATTTGAATGGAATTAGTTCAAATTGAATTTGATTTGAATTAATTAGAATTGTGATTGAAGATGGATAAGCATAAGTTTAAATGGAAAATTTGAATTGAAATAATTTGAAATAAATTTGAAGATGAATGAGTTCAAATTCAAATAGGAATTGGGATTAATTCAAACTGGAATTGAAATGAATTAAAAATTGGTTCAATTTGAAATTTATGTGAATTAATTGAAATTGTGATTAAAGTTGAATAAGTTTAAAAATCAAATGGAATTTGATTTGAATTTGGAAAGGAATTAAGGATAATTCAACTTGAATTGAGGTTAAATCAATTTCAATGGAAATTGAAGTTATTTAAATTGGAATTGAGTCAATTTAATTGGAGGTGGAAATTTAAATTGAATTGATGAGAATTGAACAGTTTGACTATGGTTTATTTTCAAAATAAATTGTTTTAATATAAATCTATTTTCCAAACTATTTACTATACAACTTTTCTTTTTAAACCTAAAACTATTTTATACTTGTTTTACAATTATTTTTGAAACTATTTAACAATTTTTCAACTGTTTTATAAACTAATTACTATTTTTAACTACTTTATAACTAATTGCTATTTTACAACTATTTTGCAATTATTTAAGATTTCTATAACTATTTAACTATTTTCCAACTATTTTACAATTATTTAACTATTCTACATATACTTTACAAACTAATAACTATTTTTCAACTACTTATCTATTTTTAACTTTTTCAAGCTATTTTTAAATATTAAATTGGTCAGATTTCAAACTGTTGGTAATTAAAGTAATAACTCAATTGGAAATAGAAGCAATTGAGAATAATTGAATGGAATTAAAGGAAATGTGAATAGAAAAGAAAATTGATTTGGCTAATAACCAATAAAGATAAATACGTAGGATATACGTATATTATTCTATTCGCATAGTGATTTGATCCAGATTCGAACACAGAATTTCGAGATAGTATTATCGATCCGAGTTAGGATTTTTCGCTCGATTTTCGACGGCGAACCTGGATATGGATTTTTGATTGGTTCTGGATATTCTCTATCATAGCTACGACTATGCAAGGAGAATGACGGTTTCTGATCAAGAAACCAGATCTGAGTCCGCACTAGGAAGTCGGGTGGACGATACTAGTTCGGAAGTGAAATTGTGTGATCGATTGAGCGATCAGATTGATATTGTGTACGGATGATATGTGTACATCGTACGGATTTGAATGAAATTGATATTGAAGATTTGTGGATAAGAATTGTAAAATGGTCTTTGAAATGAAAAGTATATTTGTGAAATATAATGGAATTGGATATTTCTTTGGTTGAAATTTACTTTATGGAGGTAAGTAAATGGTAAATAACTTTATAAAGAAATCAAACTTGAATATTTGATTTGGCAATAAATAAAGTTATATTTTGTAATATGATAAACTTCCCTTATTGAATCTAGTCAGAATAAAAAGGGTTTTGAAATATTTGAAGTATATATAAAAAAAAAAAGTTTTATACAAGTTTGAAATGATCCAAAGTTTTCAAAGTTATATATATCTATATCTATATATATATAAAGGATCTTATGAGAATGATTTTGGAAAAGGTTTTGGGAACCTATGGACTTTGGAAAGGGCTTTTGATTTTTGGGAAAATCAATTTTGGATTTTGGAAAGCCTAGTTTGAGAATTATCGATTTTGGTAATCGATTTTGTGTAAAGGAGATTTTGATAAATCATAAAGGGTATGATTTGAAGATACTATAAGTATATAGTATAAAGTGTTTTGAGAATAGCTCTGGGGAAAAAGGCGCTCCCTTAAAATGAACTTCTCAGGAGTGCCACTGGGTGGTACTGCCTTGAACCCCAAGAGGGGATTCTAAAGTTAATCCTGTGAGGAATCCGGAATAAACTAGTTCCTGAGGATTATTTGTGTAGCGAAAGTCGAGGGGCTGGTGCCCACAGAGGCATTTGGGTTATGCTGTGACGACAGTGTAACTCGATGTCACTGCGATCTACTGCAGACCATAGCGGAAGTCATGTGTGCCGCTGAGAGCCAACTGTCTGCGTTTGATTTTATATCGGTAGACTGTGACACTATGGTAACATAGCGAAAGTCGTTTGAGCCGCTGAGAGCCAACAGTCTGCGTTTGATTTTATATCGGTAGACTGCGACCTATGTGGAGGAGTTTCATTTTGACAGCGAAATCGTGTGTGCCGCTGAGAGCCAACAGTTACATGGACTTTTGCTGCGACGGCAACGTAACCCTGGATGTAACTGCGATCTGTTGTGGGTTCCTTGGTGTAATCAGTTACATGGACTTTTGCTGCGATGGCAACGTAACCCGTGATGTAACTGTGACCATGGATGGGGGTGATGATTTCCAGAGCCTTCTTACCAAAGATATTTCCTCGATTTCAAAAATGTTTTCTATATTTTCATAAATAATTTTTCCAAGTATTTTCACTGGATGTTGAAAACGGGTCTACCCAGTACTTATAGATTTTCAGTCTTACGCCTGATCAACGTATAACCGAATTTCTGTGAGAACGAGAATGGACTTATTGAAACATCGAGTTATAAAAATATTTTTGTAAAAACTATCTTATAAAATTATATAGATTTTAAAAGTGATCAAAGAGTAATTTATCTGATAATAAGTATTTAAAATTTGGCTTCTTTCCTTTTCAAGGACGAAAAGATTTAAAGGGGGGAGGAATGTGATAACCCAGATTTTTGGACATCTGTTAATTGGATAATTATCTGATTTTATTTGGATAAATACATTTTGATAATTAGAAATATCTGAAGATATATATAAATAAGTGGATTTGAAACTATAATAATAGTTGAATTAAAGTGATATATCTTATAGTAAATTAATATATTAATATAAGAATAGTGATGTGCAAACTTAATAATGATAAAAATTTTAAGTGTGTATATGTTGAGTAAATTGAGAGCATTGATTTGAATTCAATATATTAAATTTTCAAAGAAGATTTAAAGTTAGAATTATATATTTATAAACACAAAAGATAAATACTTATTAAAGTTTAAAATAGGATTAAATAAAGGATCATACTTTTTCCTAAACATATATATATGTTGTATATATATATATAAAGATATTGAACATAAAAATATAAATAAATAAGTTTATATTGTTTAATTAAGTTATACATATAAATAAATAAAAGTATATACTAAATAAAGATATAAACACATTTCATAATTTATATAAAACATAAGTATTAAGGTAAAATATTTAATAAAGATTTAAAACATTGTAAACATAATAAATTAATTTAAAATGAGAAACTAAACACTTGTCAATTAAGGAATTTATGAAATATACATTTGTAAGCATTCTACAACTTAAGTTAACAAGTGGCCACACCTTGTTTTAAAGAAAATTTAGTATATAACAATGTTTAAAAGAAGCAAAACCTGTTTTATAACTTCCAGTTCAAAACTTTCCTCTGTACTCTCTTTCTTTCTTCTTCTTAAAAATATTAACAAAACCAAAACAAACTTTAAATCAACACAAGTACAAGTTCTCGGAATCAAGCAGCAATTGCAAGCTTCTTTGGTTCAGATCAGTTTCAAAAATTCAACAAGCAAATTCAACTCAAACAACAAGATTCAAAATACCAGATCAAAACAATGTTCCAGGAAAACAAAATATAACAGTGTTCTCTGGTTTCTTCATATCTGGTGAGTAAACAACTTTTTAAATCTGTTATATCTTGATTAGCATGTGATAATCCTTGAAGTATGATGTGAAATATGCTTTGCATGATGATGTAAATATGAAGTCATGTATATATGAATGGTGATATGGGTGTGCATGTCTGATATATCTGGTTCATCTCTGTTTATGATTACAGTGTTTACATTAGATCAAAATTCCTAAATCTCCTCATCAAATCCATATTAGGCTTAAGTATTTGAATGAAAGTGGTTTGTAATTGTATGATGAAGGTTATAAGATAGATCCAGGATTTTTAAATACCACAAATCATGTTTAAAATAAAATTTAACAGAGAAACTTAAATTTTGGTAAAAAAATTAACTATCTTAAATTCTATTTTGAATAACATGCATGTAATCATGATGGAAAATTATGAATTTTGATATGTATTTGGTAATTTTTAGTTGGTTAATTCGTATGAATTCTGGGTTTGAACGTTTTGGGGGTTTTGGTGATTTGCCGTTGATGGGCGTGACGATTGGAGCTAGAATCTTGGTCGAAGCTTGCTTATGAGTTGTTGGTGAGGGGAAAAATGTTGTGGAATTTTTCCAATGGTCGAGGAGTTTGAATCTGATCAAACTAGGGTTTTAGTTGCTTCTGTTTTGGTTGTGCGGTAATGGCATTTGCGACTTGAATGATGGATCGAGTTCGTTCAGTTTTGATGGAGTTGATGTTCTTGGGTGTGGCGACTCGGTGGTGGGGTTGGCAATGGTCAATGGCGACGAGATGGTCGGCGGCGATGGAGTTTATGGGTTCGAGCTGCTGCTGTTTTGGCTCGGTTTGGTCGTATTTTGATTCGAGCGAGTATTCTTCAATCTTGGTTCATGTTGTTGCTCGCGTGTGATCGAGAGATCATCGGCGATGGTCGCGACGACCAACGGCGGCAGGAGGCAGTGGGACACGTGCACAAGCGCGTGTGTGTGTGCACGTTTGGAGCTGGGGATGATCGATAGTTTGGGAAGATGAAGTTTTCTCGGTGTTGTGCTCGTGCGATTTGAAGTGCGACTCGAAGAAGAAGATACGAGAGTTACTCGTGAGTTGCTCGGGAATTGACTCGGAATTTTGTGTGTGTGTCTCGGGTTTCTCTTGTAAACTAATAAGTTTCTAAAGCAAAGGGAAATAATCAAGTTTTTAAAATAAATAAAATGGAAGTTTCCAAAGAAAAGATCAACAAGTAAAGTTCAAAGATTAAATTGTTTTGTTTAAAGTAAATTATATATTTTTAAATCATGTAATTAATCCCTAAATGTTTTTCGATGATAAAATTTGGTAAATAATGAAGATAAAGAATTTATCTTTAATTAAGAATGTGATTAATTAAAGTTACTTGATAAGGTAATTAATTAAAAGAGTAATTAATTAATGAAAGAAATTGGAGATTAATTAATAAAAGTAATTAGAGATTAATTAATGATTAAGAATAATTAATCTGTAATTAAAGATTAATTAATTTGTTAAGAGTAATTAAGGAATAAATTACTGAAATTGTAAATAATAAATGGATGTGATTAATTTAATTTAATTAATTTGTAAATTAATTAAAGATAATCTTGATGTTGATTAAGTATGAATACTTAATGAGATTGATATGGGTAATTACTTAGTATAAGTAATTAATGTATAATTACAAGATGTAATTAATTTAAAGGGAATTACTTAATGGGTAGTAATTGATGTAATTAATTAAAGGATTAATATAATTAATTAAGGATTTAATTAATTAAGGTAAGTAATTATAGGACGATAATTACTGTTTATGATTAATTAAGATGGATATTTAAAGGGTGATTAATTAATTGGTTTGTAATTAATTAATGTTGAGTAAAGATAATCTAAGTGATTAAAGATTAGTAATTAATTTAATTAAAGATAAATTAAATTAATTTTGGAAGTGATTAATCTTGCTTATGAATGATTGAATGATATTGGATGCCTTAGATTAGTTGATATCTCTGATATGTGATTTGAGATGCTATGCGATAGGATATGTTGTTTTAAACTGTGATAATGTGGGTATCCATCGATGATGAATTACTGTGTAAAGGTGACACCCTGTATTTAAAATTTGAATTGTATTTCACTTAAACAACTTGGATTTAGGATGATATTGGATTCGAAGAGACCAGAGTCGGGTATCAAAAATATCCGAAACCACTTCGAATTTGTAATCTGTAATTCTTTATAGATTGATTTGTAAATCAAATAGGCTGGAATGGAATAAATTAAGTAAACTAGACCATTGAAACTAAGTAACAGTACTTAGATTTTGATTTGTGTAGTAAGTGTTTGGCTATAACAAGATAAGAACTCGTAGTGAGGTACGAGTTACCCTATGTTTCAAAGAGGTTTTACAACCTTAGTATTTCTATTTAAATGGGTTTACTCACGCTGGTTTCCAGCCTGACCCGGGTGTTACTTTGATGTAATGCTCGGGTCAGACCGAGTATTACAGATTTTCAGGTAAGGACGTTCTGGAGCTCAGGAGGCGAGCTGGAGAGCAGGAACGTATTGAGAGTTTTCTACTGTGATACATGATAGTATCTGAAACAGATTGATTATCTGTCTTGTGTTTGTAAATATGTTGTAACTCTGATATATTAAAGTGTAATTTGACAAGTACAGTGTTCCTTTGTATAACTATTATTTATCTGATATTATATTTTGATCCGCTGCGAATGTGAGGTTTCTGTGATTTGGTGCTTCTGCTTCTTCTTTTTCTTCTCTCTCTTCTTCTTTTTCTCTAACTATCTGGAAATTTCGGGATCGAAATTTTCGGGTCGTTACAGCTAAGGACCTTAGAAAGAATATTTGCAGATATGCAAATTAATGACCAAAGGAAGAGGCAGATAGCTTCTAGAAGGCTCAAGGGAGCAGCACTAGACTGGTGGGAGGTGATCACCACAGGAAGACCAGAAAATGAGATAACATGGGATCAATTCAAGGAGATGCTTGAGGCAAGATTTGTCCCAGCAACAGCTAAGGCAACACTGCTTGAGAATTCATAAGGCTGAGACAAGGACAAATGAGTGTGACTGAATACACTCAAAAATTTGAGAGCTTGTCTAAGTATGGAACCATGCTCATAGGGAATGAGGAATCAAAGAATTCAAGATTTATTCAAGGATTTAATGCTTGTTTAAGTAGAACAATGCTACCATACAAAGACAAAACATTTGATCAAGTCATAGATCTCACTCTTTCTTTGAACAACATGATAATGCAAGAGAGAAATTCAGGAATATGAGGGCTAATAACCAAAAGAAGGGGAAAAATAGAGCACATCCCTATGACATAAGGAATGCAGATAAGAAGGTTGAAGGAGCAACTAGTGGGGAAGCTAAGAAGAAAATGGTTTGCTACAATTGTGTCAAGGAGGGACACATGAGTAATAGGTGTCAAGCAGCTAAGAAGACACCATTCAGTTGCTATAATTGTTGGAAAGAAGGTCATATCAAAAGGAATTGCCCAGAGGTCAAGAAGGGAGTAAAGGTAGGAGCATTAGAAGCCAAAGCAAAGGCAAGTGCAGTTGGAAGTTCTGCACAATTGGAAGGTATACTTCTAATTAAAAATTATCCAATTTTAGTTATATATGACACTGGGGCTACACATTCTTTAATATCACAAGACATAGTGGATAAATTGGCTCTCACATGCAATTTAGTTGAAAAACCCTTGTTTATTCAGAGTCCCCTAGATAGCTCTTGCCTGCTAGGATTAAGATGTTTGGGAGTAGAATTAAACATAGGTGGAAATGTGTTTAAATCTGACTTATTTGTGTTGAAATATCCTGGAATAGGAATTATTCTAGGAGTAGATTGGTTGAGTAAATTCAAAGCAATTTTGAATTTAGAAAATTTTACTATTTCTTTGAAAACAGAAAATGGTAAAAATATTATAGTCATGAGTGAAACAGCCAAGATAAATTGCCTTAATCAAATATGGAGCATGATTGAAAAAGAATCGACTCTAGAAGATATATAAGTGATAAAAGAATACCCAGATGTTTTTGGAGAGGTTATAGGAGTTCCAGAAAATAGGCAAGTTGAATTTCAAATAAGGTTAATCCCAGGATCAAGTCCTATCATCAAGAAGCCTACCAGAATGGGTCCAAAGGAATTAGTGGAATTAAAACAACAGCCGGAGGAATTGGAACAGAAAGGTTTCATAAGGTCTAGTAGTTCAAACAAGGGTTCTCCAGTGGTATTTGTGAAGAAGCATGATGGTACAATGAGAATGTGTATTGATTACAGGGAATTAAATAAAGTCACCATCAAGAACAAATACCCACTCCCCAGAATTGATGATTTATTTGACCAATTAAATGGAGCAAAAATCTTTTCAAGGCTAGGCTTAGCCTCTGGATTCCATCAGATGAAGGTTGAGGAGGAGAGTATTAAATACACTGTATTCAATATAAGGTATGAGATATATGAATTTTTAGTAATGCCTTTTGGATTGACAAATGCACCATCCTATTTTGTAGATTTAATGAATAGGACATTTACAGATTTTCTAGATAAATTTGTAGTTGTCTGTATTGATGATATACTGGTATATTCAAAATCAGAAGAGGAACATGTAAAGCACTTGCATCTGGTTTTGTCAAGACTAAGAGCACATAATTTAAAGGCAAAATTTACTAAGTGCACATTTTGGCAAAATGAAGTTAAATTTTTGGGACACATTATATCTCAACAGGGGATTAGTGTAGACCCAAACAAGGTCATGGCAGTGCAATCATGGAGCAGGCCCAAATCAGTGACTGAGGTGAGGTCATTTTTAGGAATGGCAGGTTATTATAGAAGGTTCATAAAAGACTTTGCAAGGATAGCCATTCCACTGACCAAGTTAACCAGAAAAGAGCAACCATATGTGTGGACAGAAAAGTGTAAACAAGCTTTTGAATCATTAAAGAAAGCATTGATGGAAGCTCCAGTCTTGCAAGTCCCAGAGGGAAATGAAGGATTAGTGGTTTACACAGATGCTAGTGGGTCTGGGTTAGGGGCAGTACTCATGCAACATGGTAGAGTCATAGCATATGCATCAAGGCAACTCAAGCCAAATGAAACTAGATATGCTACACATGACTTAGAGCTTGTTGTTGTTGTTTATGCATTGAAGCTATGGAGACACTACTTGTTAGGTACTAAATTTGAATTATTTACAGACCATAAATCACTTAAGTATTTGTTTTCCCCAAAAGACTTGAACATGAGGCAACATAGGCGGGTAGAATATCTAGCTGCCTATGATCTTGATATATTATATACTCCTGGAAAAGCTAACAAAGTGGCAGATGCATTGAGTAGGCATCAAGCAAGATTGGAAAGCCTAATGATGACTGAATTCAAGGATTTAACAATCCTCAGTGAAGTAGACATAAGAGACGAGATTGGTGCATCAGACAATGCACACAGTGACATGATTGAATGTGGAAGATTAAGGCTTATCTCCTTGAGATCAACTCTGGTTGATAAAATAGGAAGAATGCAGAGTCAAGATGCTAATTTGAAAGAAAAGAAGGACATGATATCACAAGGTATATCAGTGGAAAATTATGAAGTTGATGATAAAGGCTACTTAAGGAAGAAAGGGAAGCTCTGCATACCCAATGTGGAAGAACTGAAGTAAGAGGTTATGGATGAGCATCATAAAACAAAATACACTATACATCCAGGTGGTACAAAAATGTACCACGATCTTAAAAGAAATTATTAGTGGCCAGGTATGAAAGGGGCGGTGGCAAGATATGTGGCAAAGTGCTTAATATGTCAACAAGTCAAGGCAGATTATCAAAGACCCTCAGGCATACTGCAACCACTAGAAGTACCTACCTAGAAATGGGAAAGTATTTCAATGGATTTTGTGGATGGTTTGCCAAGAACAAGAAGAGGTAATGATAGTAAATGGGTTGTGGTTGATAGGCTCACAAAAACAGCACACTTTATCCTAGTGAACTCAAATAGAAATGCTCATAAATTAGCTCAATTATTTGTGAAGGAGATAGTGAGATTACATGGCATCCCCAAGGCTATCATTAGTGATAGAGACACCTTTTTTACCTCAAGGTTCTGGGGTAGCTTTCAAGAAGCCATGGGGACAGAATTAAGCTTAAGCACATCCTACCACCCACAAACAGATGGGAAAACTGAGATTGTTAACAAGATTTTAGAGGATTTACTTAGAGCATGTATACTTGACTTTGGAGGCAGCTGGGAAGATCATCTCTACTTAGCTGAATTTTCTTATAACAATAGTTACCAGTCCACTATAGGTATGGCTCCATTTGAGGCCTTGTATGGGAAGCCTTGTCTATCTCCTGCATGTTGGATGGAGGCAGGTGAAAGAATGTTGCTTGGACCAGAACATGTGAAAGAAACCTCTGCAAGGATTGAACTAGTAAGGCAAAGAATGAAAGAAGCACAAGAGAGACAAAAAGCCTATGCAGATAGAGGAAGGAGGCCAGTGGAATTTGAGGTGGGAAATTATGTATTCCTCAAAGTTTCACCAATGAGAAAAATACTGAGATTTGGTAAGGCAGGAAAATTAACACCAAGATATATAGGTCCATATGAAATTATTCAAAGAGTAGGAACTTTGGCTTATAAGCTAAAATTGCCAGAGGAATTGAGTAATATACATGATGTATTTCATGTATCTCAATTGAGAAAATGGGTGCATGATAAGGAGACCATTCTTGAATCTCCTACACATGTTGAAATTCAAGAAAATTTGATTTATAAGAAAGAACCAGTGGGCATTGTGGCTAGAGAAGAAAAGAAATTAAGAAATAAAATAATTAAGTTAGTTAAAATCCAGTGGAGCTTAGATGAGAATTACTGTACATGGGAGGCTGAAGATAGCATGAAGGACAAATATCCTAATCTATTTTATGCTTAAAGGTATGCCTAAAAATTATGATAAATTTAAATAGCATTTATGTGTATTTGAATGGTTTTGAATGCATGAGTTTCTGAAATCTCCGAGATGAAGTCATACTATACAATTGAGAGAAAACAAATTGTGGGACACAATTCCTTTTAGGAGGGGAGTATGTGAAGACCCAAATTTTTAAGATAAAAATAATTTAAAAAAAAATTTGGAAATCAGTTAAAAGAGAATATTTAAAGAATAGAATAGTTTGAAAATAAATATTAAGAGTGAGTGAAATAATTAAATAAGAGATAGTTGTTTTTCAATGAATAATAATGAGAAGAAAATGATCAAGTATGAGTGAGTTTTACATACACATATCTCATATATATTAAATATGAGTAGCCAGAGAAATATAAAGTGATAAAGTAAATTCTTCTGATAATTAAATTGCATAAAACCAGTTTAGTATTATTTGTGCATAAATACATTTTTAAAATAAATCAAGAGAAAATAAATGGTTTGAAATAATAGCTAGGAAAAATAATAAAAAGGGGTATAAGTGAACTATTCAGGTTTAACAAAATATACAATGAAGCTAAGTCATACAAAAATAATGTATAGGTGAATCATGCAAATAGCATGTACATAGAAAAGTAGTAAAACAACTGCTTTTACCTGAAATGGGAATCAAAAGGAAAATGGCATAATTAACCATAAACATGCATACAAAATTCTCTTATTTTTGTAAGGATAAAATGGGTTTTTCCTCTATTAAAACCCTAGTCAAATGATTTAAATCAAGGGGAGAAGCAATAGTTTACTCTGGGAGAAATAAAAACAGAAACATATTTCAAAAAAAAAGAAGGGAAGAACTCACACTGTTTTCAAACTTAGGCATTCTCGGGGAAGAGAAGAGGAAGGTGAGTGATTAATCACCTATGAGATTTAAGGCATTAAGACCCAAATTAAGGGCAGCCAAATTATTTATATAAAATTATATTATGTTTTTTTTTTCTGTTTGATTTTATTCTCTGAATGAATGTATGTTGATTATGGATGGTATTTTGGTTGAACTTTTGGTTGAGATTATAATCTGCTTTGATCTGTTGTGATAGTTTCAATTTTGCTTTGAAATATAATTAATCAAATAAATATCATGATCACAGAAATGGGTTTTTATAATCCAGTTTTTATAAGAAAATGAGTTAAATGTTTTACTGAAAAATAGGATATAAAAAGGAAATGAAGAAGGCAGTGTGAACAATGAGGTTCATGCTTATGTCTAGTTCATTTAAAAATTGATATGAACAAAGCAATATTATATATATGAGCTGTTTTGTTCAGATCACAAGCCAATATGTTTTTATGGGTTTTTCTCAAAAACCATATCCTATGTTCACAGTAAAATAAACATAGTATTTCATATGATTTCATCAGATTTATGCAGGCAATAGGAAAATTTCTAGAAATAAATATATAAGCAGGCTTTAGAAAAATATGTTTAAGCAAAAATAATTTTGAAATGAGATGTGCAATTTTACATGAATGTTTGGTACGTCTGGATGTAATCTTTGAGTGAGTTTAATAAACTTTGACTTATGTAATAAAGGAAAGAACATAAGCATTTCTGGAAATTAAAAAGAGAAATTCCTCAGAAAATAAATAAGCATGGTCTCTAAATTATAAAATAATTTAGGAGTAGTGCCTTGATCTATTCATCATCAGGTGGGTGATGGGTATGTGCATGACTTGCTTAAGTCGTGTAGGCCTCTGTGTAAAGGGTTAACAGAATTGAGCCCCTTTGCAATGCACACTTAGTGTTCAATGGCAGGAGTTTCAGACCAAATAAAATGAAAATGAGGTTGAGAAATTATGCTATGGAATTTAGGATGTTATTCCATAGGATCTTGTGCATGTACAACTGAATGAAGTAAGATGGATGAATGCTTG
Organism: Allium fistulosum; assembly: GCA_030737815.1. NCBI lineage: Eukaryota > Viridiplantae > Streptophyta > Magnoliopsida > Asparagales > Amaryllidaceae > Allium > Allium fistulosum. Next base: position 75,726,725 of record CM060904.1, on the reverse strand, counting down.
GATGTATGATTGTTAGATAAGTTTAAATATACACATACTCAGGTTTTAATATGAAAATGAATAGCATCAAATATATGAGCTCTCTACCCAGTCATAGTAATTTACAAGTTATTGCAAACTTTGATTTCACTCACACTAGAATTTATTTCTGACCCTATTTGTTGCCTTTTCAATATTTGGGGTGTCTCATTTTTATTGAGGCAACTCAAAGTATTGCTGCAGGGAAAGATGCATGAGTAGCTTGCTTGCATGGATATTTGGTGATCTTGATGAATTTAAAGTGTTTAAGAAAAGTAGCAGTGTTATTGTAATAAATAAGTTAGACAAACTCTATTATGTTTTAAGTATTTCCAGGATTGAAATTTGCTTGTTTTCTTGTAAAGGATATGAAAAAAAAGAGATTAAGTATTATATGTGTGTTTATGAGTTACTGATATAAGCAACTGATCTTGAAGTTCTCTGGTGGATTATGATGAAGAAAATTATGCCATGTAATCTGATATGTGGACATACTTTCTTTGGCAATATTTGATAAATTTTTAATTATAAGGTTGAAGATGTTTTTGAAAAAGCTTGTAATAAAAATTGTTAAGTGGTAAATTGAACCTGGTTTTGGCTGACCAGTAAAGCTTGCCCATGCCTTATAATTGATATAAGACCATGGAAAAAGCTTGAAGCCTTAGCCTGCAAATCCTATTTGAACATCTGATTTCCAGTGAAAATTTGTATTGCATTGTATAGTAGGATGAGGTGCATGCTACATACTTGTAATCTCTACTGCAACCATATTTAACTGAGCCTTGTTGTCTACCTATTTGATTTATGTCTGATTGCATTTTGGTCTTAGGCAAGTCAGTTGTAGTATGCATTGCCATGTAGTCTCATTAGGAATCAAGCATGTCAATTATTCCACTGTTTATTGATTATAATCATTGGTTCTACTCTTTGGGAATTCATCGGTAATCTAAACCATATGTCCATCTAAAAGTTTTGCATGGGTCTGATTTTGACATTGCTTTGATCATACTGCTTTCATGTATATGCAAGTCTTCATTTGATATGATAGATTGAGTTTGCATTCTGTTCAATTGTATTGTCTCCTCTGTTTGGCCTTTAAACTAGGTTACCACCTTAATATTCATCTGATCATTGCATAGTTTATAAAACATGATATGAGCATATTTCCTGACATAAAAATTGTTTGTGTTTGAAATAAGAACCCCGGGTTAAAACAAATATGCATGAGTTGTTTTAACACCCTTTATTTAATCAAAAATAACAAGTATCAAATTCCAAAATCCCAAAAATCAAGTGCAGGGCTTGTAAATCCAGGAATTCAATCAATTTGAGAAATAAAACAAGAAAATAATAAGTGGTCATATTTGAACTAGATATTAACCAAGCATGAGTTCAAAAAAAAATATTAAACAGTAGAAATGGCTATGTGACACAAATATTTCCCAAGTGTGAGAAACATTGTGTGATTGAATTTCTTTGTTAATTTAATTACTCTGATAGGCAATGAAACATTTATATATCTTCATATATATAAATGGCATGACCTGATTTATATACTAATATTTTTATATTGGTAAATTCAGGATCTTGGGGAAAAATTAATTGAAAGAAGTGATCCTTTGTGTAAAAAACTCATCAGAAAATCACTGCAAATAAATGATAAGAGAAGTGGGTCACTTCATTCCTTAGCCTGCCACCACACCTACACGATAAAAGATTTTTGTGACCTATTTGTTTTTATAGGTCCATGATTGTTAGTGGCAATAGATTTTGAAAAATAAGTTTATAGAGACCCGAAACTTTTTATATATGTTCCTTTTGGCACCCAGATTTGTTTGACTTTGAGGGATTTTATATTTGTGCCTTTTAGAACTCAAATTGGAACAGTTTTCACATGTTTGGGTCTATACCAACAATTATTTTGATTGTGTCCAAATTTTCTACAAATTGTGCACATGGAATTGACTTGTTTAATTTCGTTTCTAACACATTCAGATTAATTATACCCAAGTCCTTGTCTAACAGTATTAATAGTTTGTTTCCCTAATTGCATATTTAGCGATCTTTCACTTTTTGAAAATTTTCCTAAAGTTGTAGACAATTGTTGGACTTGTGTTTTGAGAGATTCATTTTCATTTAATAATTGTGTGCACTTTTTAATAGAGTTTTCTCTCCTAGTATTTTCACTTTCTTTCAACATCAGAATTTTATTTTCAAGTGATTTAATTTTAATTTCTGATTTTTTAATCTCTTTTTCAAATGTTGGACACTTATCACACTTAGGGCTCTTGCTTTGATAGTTTTTAACCAATTGATCAAGCTATTTATTTAAATCTATCAAAGTGTCTCTTTGTGATTCAATTTTAGCGTATTTCTCCCTAAGTCTTTCGAAACATCCATTTACTTTGTGAAAATATATAAGTAATTCTGAATGAGTAAGTTTTGATACCTCGCTTGGCTCGTCGTCGTCAGCACTGTCAGTTATATCACTTCGAAGGCACATATCTGGTTTTTCGCTCTCACTACCAGTGCTATTATCATCTTCATCCGTTTCATCCCAAGTGGCTGCAAAACTTCTCCTTTTCGATTTCTTTTCTTGGCTAAATCGATTTTGTGGGCAATTGGGCTTGATATGATCGGGTTTGTTGCACTTGTAACATGTGATCTCTTGCTCTTCTGAGTTGTCTAGTGCTTTGACTATTCTGCTTTTCAATTTTTGATTTAGAGCTAGATTTCCGTATTTGTGGTTCCACTTTTTGAATCCTTTTATTAGTAGTGCCAGCTCAACTGCTCCATCATCATCATTGTTTGTACCAAAATTGGGCACCACACTCTTCGAAAGTATTTGAAGAGATAAAACGAAGAAAGTAAATGTAAAAGAGGATTATCTAACAAACACTCCAAACAATAATTAGAAAACTAGCAAAGGAACACAGAGATTTAGAGTGGTTCGGCGTGTTGCATATGTCCACTACGAAATGATTGTCTTTTATTAAGTTTTTCTTGCCGGTTACAGCAGATTACAACAGTAAATTCAAGTAAACGCTGATTTTTGAGTGCAACAATGGTTTCGGCAGAGTCTGGACGTCAGAGAGCCAAAAGATCCTTTTTCTGTAGGCTCTGGGGTGCTATTTATAGGCGTAGGGTGCAAATATCTCGCTCGGATCTCGGAAGACATTTTCTGGCATGTGGGTGGGCCCACGCGATCGATCCCACGTGATTTGCACTCGGTCCGTGATCGATACGAACAAATTTCATATCGATCAAGATTTGGTCCAATGGAGTCGAAATTGGGCATGAACATTCTTTAGGTTGTACTAAGCTCCTGTGAAAATTTGGTGGCATTTGGACTTGTAGATTGCGAGTTATGATCGATGCAAATTGGGCTCTCCAATATGGATACGAGTTCATATCAATACCTTCGCCTCCATCTCCTTCATGTCGATCAAAGACACGTGCTTGCTTGTTGACGTGGAGAGATAAAATGGGGTGGATCCACATTTTATGCCGAATCGATCAAATATTTCCAAGTTTTTGCCTCGTTCGTATCGATCTGACTTGGCCCGGTTCGTGCCGATCGATTGCATTATTCTGTTCGCATCGATCGACCGCATTGTTCTTTTCACATCGATCGACTGCATTATTCTGTTCGTATCGATCGACTGCATTGTTCTGTTCGTATCGATCGGCTGCATTGTTCTGTTCATATCGATGGGATGTTTTGATTTCATATCGATCTGTGGTCGATCGATTCAAAGCACGTTTGAAGCTTGATCGACACGAATTGGGTATTCGTGTCGCAGTCGATGGATATGAAGTAGGAGGGTCCGGATGGAAACAAAGTAGACTCTCTTGCTGTTGATCGATACGAAGTGAGCTTGTTTGCTGATGGATACGAAGAAGAATGTTTTCGATGGATACAAACAGGGCGGTTGCATGGCGATGGATACGAATAGATGGATGCGTGATGGATACAAAATCGACCATTGTGAAATGATGGATATGGCCTGATCGATGCGAAATGATGGATGTGAGCGAGTTGATTTCCTTGGCTTGCATCGATCATATCTTGAGCATATGAACTCGGATTGACTCGAAAATTGGAACGTTGGCTTTCATGGCTTTGATTGTCATGTCATTTAATTGTAGCTTGATCCGGACTAGGGCAAAATTTACCAATATCCATAGCGAACCTGTGTATAACTGTTTTCCAGGATGAACGGTCTTTGATTTCCAATCAATTCCTTGGTGTCACGGCCTTGCCAAAAGGCGGGATAACAATCATCATCATCACTTTCTGTTGTTCCTTTAAGAGCTGTTGATTTCTTTCGAGTATCACCTCCATCTCGTTCTTCCTTGAATTTCATTTCTAGCTCGCAAGTGGTGAGATTTCCGATGAGTTCTTCAACTTTGATCTGTTTCAAATCCTTTGATTCTTGAATAGCTGTGACTTTTGCTTCAAAACTCCATGGAAGGACTCTGAGGATTTTTTGAACTATTTCCAACTCTGTGTATGATTTTTCGAGAGCTTTTGATTTGTATACAATATTGGAAAGTCGTCCATACATCTCTTTGACATTTTCATCCTTGGCCATTGTGAAGTTCTCGTATTCGCTACTAAGCATGGCAAGGCGGGATTCTTTGACTTGAGATGTTCCTTCCTGAGCACTTCAAGTGTGTGCCATATTTCCTGCGCAGTTAGACAATGTGAGACATGATTAAATTCAATTTGATCCAATGAACAAATAATAGAATTCATAGCTTTTGCATTAGTATTCTATAATTTATTTTCCAGATCTGTCCATTGATCCATCAGTTTTTCAATTTCTTGATTATCTACAACTATAGTTGGTGCTCTATAACCTGTCTCAACTATATTCCAAGCATCAATGGTTTTCAGAAAAATTTTCATTCTAGTTTTCCAGTAAGCGTATTCACTATTGAACACTGGTGGTCTAACTATGGATTGACCCTCTGTAAAAGCATTATTAAAAGAAGCCATTTTAAAAATTCAAATTTGTAAAATAAAAATTGGTTTTTGAAAACAAATCAATTTTTTTAAAAAAAAATTGACTTATGTTCCTAACTCTGATACCACTTGTAGGATCGATTTCACCCTAGAGAGGGGTGAATAGGGTGATACTATTAATTATAAAAATTATTGTGGAAGTTTATATAAAATAATTGCAACACAGATATAGCAGAATTATAGCATCACAGATAATAGCAGAATAGAAAATAGAACACACAGATTTACCCAACTTCGGCAAAAGCCTACCTACGTGCTGCCCCCAAGGTTTCTACTAGAAATTAAGTAGTCAAACGCTTACACACATAAACTCACGACACCCGTTATCGACTAACCTAACTCTACGCTCAAAACCCTGCCACAACTCAACCACTGAGTAGCGAATTCTCGAACTACACCACCGTAGTTCGTCCCCTAGTCACACGACTAGACTTTACAAATGTTTGAAAGTAAATTACAAACAAAAATAATTAAAAATAACACAAACCCCTAATTTTTAAACTATAGCCCAAATTAGAGGAAAAACCGGCCCAAATGTAAAATTAAAAAGAAACCCCCTTTTCATTTATTATCGGCCGTAATTCCTTCTTCGTTTATGACAATGGTTGTATCTTTGCTCATCTGCATTCCTCTTTTCCTATGATCGAAAATTAGGGCTTTTGTAAAATTGAATCGTTGCCTGTACCTGATCAAACGCGGTGATTATCTCCTCTATTTGGCTTGGATAATTGATCCTCTAGCTGTGATGATTTCGATCGATTCAATTTGATCGAGTTTGAACTGAATTTGGTATGTATTTTATGCTTTTTTCTTACAGATTAGCTTACTTGAACTCGATGCTTTTTCTACGCCAATGATGAATGGGTTAAATAGGGTTCGATCCCCTATAATTTTATTCGTCTGATAATTTTCTTCGGCCACTTGATTATGTTTGAATGACTGTGATTTCTTTGGACTTGTTCAATTCGTATATTATTGATTGCTTGGTTATCACGGCTTTGATTCGCTTTGACAATGTTTTCCTTGCTCACCACTGTTTCGAATTTCTGGCATTTGAACTTGAATTTACTTCCTTGGCCACCACGGTTTGATTTGGTTTGAAACTGCTGTTCCATGCAGTTGTCTTTGACTTGGTTTGTTCGTTTTCACCATATTATTTATTGACTTCGGCATTGCATCGTGATTTGCACTCGATTGGTGATCGATACGAACAAATTTCATATCGATCAAGATTTGGTCCAATCGAGTCGAAATTGGGCATGGACATTCTTTAGGTTGTACTAAGCTCCTGTGAAAATTTGGTGGCATTTGGACTTGTAGATTGCGAGTTATGATCGATGCAAATTGGGCTCTCCAACATGGATACGAGTTCGTATCGATACCTTCGCCTCCATCTCCTTCGTGTCGATCAAAGACATGTGCTTGCTTCTTGATGTGGAGCGATAAACTGGGGTGGATCCACATTTTATGCCGAATCGATCGAATATTTCCAAGTTTACGCCTCTTTCGTATCGATCTGACTTGGCCCTGTTCGTGTCAATCGATTGCATTATTCTGTTCGTATCGATCGACTACATTGTTCTGTTCGTATCGATCGACTCTTTTGCTGCTGATCGATACGAAGTGAGCTTGTTTGCTGATGGATACGAAGAAGACTATTTTCGATGGATACGAACAGGGCGGTTGCAAGGCGATGGATACGAATAGACGGATGCGATGGATACGAATAAACGAACAGGGCGGTTGCAAGGCGATGGATACGATGATGGATACGGCCTCATCGAGTCAAAATGATGGATGTGTGTGAGTTGATTTCCTTGGCTTGCATCGATCATATCTTGAGTATATGAACTCGGATTCAATAAAAAATTGGAATGTTGGCTTTCATGGCTTTGATTGTCGTGTCATGTTAATTGTAGCTCGATCCAGACTCGGGCAAAATTTACCAGTATCCATAGTGAACCTGTGTATAAATGTTTTCCGGGATGAACGGTCTTTGATTTCCAATCAATTCCTTGGTGTCACGGCCTTGCCAAAAGGCGGGATAACATTTTCCCCCCAAAGTACGACTTGTGCGAACATGGCATGCTTTGAAAAGCTGCAATCTTTATTCTGAACAGTTTTATCTGACTTGTTGACCGGTAGTTGTCTTTTCGTCGAAAGATGTAACGTTTGATGGATCTTTAGTAATATAAATAATGAATTGTTGGCCACCTATTGTTGTACTGTGCACTGTTGTATCTGAGTGTTGAATGATAGCAAACTGTTGTTTGTTGTTGTAATCGTCATCAAACGAGTATTCAATTCCTGCAAAATTTGAATATTGGACGTTAGCCCGTTATACATGTATGTATGTTAAGCTGACTCTCGTTAACGTTCGTACGTTCACGAGTCGTTGTCAGTTTTTTTTTGTATCGAATTTCGTATCGACCCTCTCCTGAATCGGTGTGAAATTCGATTTGGAACAACGCTTAACGGTTATTTTGGAGTGTCCCTTCGTATCAATCCTCTCCTGGATCGATGTGAAAAGTTAAAAGAGGAAGTCGTTCTTCGTATCGATGGCAAGCGATACAAATCAGTTGATTCTTTGAATCCTTTCATATCGATAGATACGAACTCAGACGATCTTCATAATGATGGAGACGAACTTGCCATTCCCCATTGATAGATGCTTGATGGATGCGAACAGATGAATCAGCCTTCATAGTAATGTTCGTTCTTCGTATCCATAGCAGGATGGTCCGGATACTATTTTGCAATGATCTTCGCATCGAGGGACATATAATGGATACGAATAGTCCAGCTGATCCTTTGGGCATTATTCGTATCGGTGGATACGAGTCTTCACGAGCTATAATTTGATGGATATGAATAAAGCAGCTCATATCGATACATTTCAGATGGACTCGAATTGATGGATACGAATAGCCGTCTTCGTATCGATTTGGGGAGAAACCTGTTGAAACCAGTTGAGATGACTGGGAGTCGAATCGTTTTTTCTCCTTAGTTTCGCATCCATATAAATACTTTTTGGACTTAGCCAAATTTTAACTTGCTCTCATTTCCATACTTTGTCTTCGTATCGATTAAGTTCCTAGGAAAGAAGAAACTGTATTTGTCTTCGAATCACTCAACCCGCTAATCTTTCGAACTAACTGCTTAAATTAGGTAACCGATCAATAAATTCTCATTAAAATGACAAGACTCGAGTTTCAACGCCAAGTCATCCAAAGTCGTGGCTGTTTCCGGCATTGGCGATGCCAGAGTTGGATCGGAGTAAGGTTGAGGAAGGTGATGAAGAACACATGCCTACAAGCGACGAACCCGTGGCTGGGCCTTTTGACAGTCTTCAGGGTTTAGAGGGAAAGAGAAAAGGTAAGGCAGTTGCACACAAATGTCATAAATCTTCAAGATGGAAATCTGTAATTGTATCCCTACCAGCCTCCGGCGTTAGAATTTCGGAGGCTCCTCCCTCGCCAGTAGAGAATCCTTTTGACGGACTTGCTGATATTCTAATTCCAGACTATGTGTCACTTCAACACGACATTGGATTGGATGGGCTTCAAAGTGCTCTAGATTTAAGCGAATCTCTACCCATCAGTGCGGCCAACATTACCGGTTGGTCGGGGGTTGCACACAAATATACACTTCACGACACTACACGGTTTCAGGCCTTAAGTTGTCTGCTTCGAGAATTCACTAACTCCGTTCTTCTTTTACTTTTAAGATACGATGAATAGGCGAGATTCTATGCTCGGCGGTCTCCATTTAGTACGCCAATCATCGAGCTCGTATTATGAGTCCCGTCGGAGGGAGGATGATAGAAACCGCGATTGCGGTTATTCTAGTCAGGAACGTTACGAGAGGGATAGAGACAGAGATTATAAAGAACAGAGATATCGATCCCGATCGCGTTCTTCACCTCCCCGACTCCCTACTCAACCTTCTATTCACAGCTCACATCCCCCGGAGCCTCCAGGCCAAAAACCATCTTCTCATGCTCTAAGGTCTGAGTCTCAGCATCGTAGGACTGAGGCCGAACCTCCCACTGTTTCTGAACAAGCCATCAGTGATCCCACTGGGGAAGGGGCTATCAGAATTGCCCAGTTGAGAAAAGATTTCCCGAACGTATGTTTTGACGGCTTCATCTTCCCCCTCACTTAAAGAAAATTCCATCGGAAGTAGAAACCACGATGCATGACTACATTCATGACATTTATACAAAGTATAAGGAGTGGATGAAAGCTGCAGATAAGGCATTAGCGGTGGCTTTCGAGCGGGCTAAAATAATTAAAAAGTTAGAATCTGATCTCGCCCAGAAAGACCGCATCGTTCAAATGCTTAACGATGAAGCCGAGTCCTCTCGAAAATCAGAGATAGAGGCCATCAAAAAGGCTGACAAGGCGAACTTGGCTATGGAGAGGATGGGGCGGACACACTTCGCTTTGGTTAAGCAGATGGGCCAACGAAACACCACAGTTACCGCTGAAAGGGATGCTGCTCTGAAAGAACTCGATGAGCTAAAAGCCAAATATTCTGAAATCATCAAAGAAAAGGATGATGAAAATAGAGCAGCTCAGGAAGCATGTGAACAGGCCGCAATGCTTTGGAGCGAACGGGATGCGGCAACGGCTAAAGTCCGGGAGGTGGAGACTAAGGTCGAGGAGAAAGTCCAAATGGCGGAGTCTAGGCTAGAAGCTGATATTGAAGATCTCCTCATTTTTTATAATGCTAACGTCTTGAAGCATAGAAATCTACCCTGGCTCAATAATAATCCAACACATCTATACAACGCCTGGGGCCGATTAGCGAGAGATGAAAAGGCTGCCCACCAAGCTGAATCGATTGACGAGTTCGAGCTCGAGAACCGGGTGTTGAGCGAAGACGAGCGGAAAGTTCTCCACGATGCCATGATTTCATATGAGAAGGAGAAGCTTGGCGCTCAGCATTTGGAAGTTGGAGAAGTTTCCGGCGTCGAGCATCATGATACAAGTTCTGAAACTCCCGTGCCGACTCAGCCCGAATCCATACCTGCGGTTGATCCTCAGCCCGTCCTACTTATAATCCGGATCAACCACAGATATCTCCAGCTCGCGAGCAAGTCTCCGAGGCAGTTCCACCACCCACAAGCCAAACTAAGGAAGGTACTCTGAACATTCTCTATGCTTATCTGAAATTGGAAGCGTCACTTGAAGTAATTATTAACAGTTCTTCTTTTGCTTTTATCCAGTGATTGAAGCTACACCGGTTGTGCCTCCTGCAACTCAAGAACCACATCATATGCAGGAGCCATTATAACTGAAGCGACCACCACAATGACCAAGGCACCGACCGATGGAGCGAAGGAGAGCACACTTATTTTTGATGAGCAGATGATGGAGGAACTCCTCGGTCATCATAGTGACCCTTTTGCAGACTTGCCGTTCGTTATGGATGGAAGCGTTCCAATGACTAGTTCCTCGGCCCCAACTACGGGAGTCTCCAGCGATGCGCAAACACTTCATGAGGAGGAAATTATAGCTGAAATCAATGCTGAAATGGTGGCAGCCATGCGGGGCAGTGGTTTTGGCAGTGGAATGGCTGAACCTGGTTCAGCCTCTTTGCAGATGATATCTCCGGGAGGAACGGTCATCGAGACGAGCGCGCCTGCCCCACCTCCTTCTGTTGATCTTGTCCCTCCGACTTTGCCTGCAGGAAGCGTTCCAATACACTTGAGTTCGAAGGAGGATGTTGATATAATGCCCTCGACTGGAGACCGACCGCCGAAGAGCAAGGGTTCAAAAAGGAAACCGAGTGAGAGCTCCAGCGGGTCCACACCGAAGAGGAAACCGAAGGAGAGTAAAAAGAGTAGATATGCTTCTTTGGTGCAATTTTGAGTAGATAGGAATTTCTTTTGTTCTTTTTGCTAACCGTGTATAAATGCGGGTTCAGCCCCTGCTAGTAGGATTTTTGTGATAAACTTGTACTTGGTTTTCTTCCACAAATAGTGAAATGAAATTCCATTTTTTCTTTAACTCGGTTTTCATTCATTTGCTTAAGTGTTTCAGTGTTTGAACTCCAGTCTAGTATATGTTATTGAATTTCGACCTTTGGATTGGACCCAAGTTTAGTCATTAAGTCCTGAAATCACGACTACAAGTGATGACTGAACGTCAAGCTGGACTCCGATGCTACACTATCTCAATCAGTGATTGATGCTTAAGTTCTGCCCCCAATTTCATGGACGGATTGTAAAATCAAGTGGCAATTGCACTCCGCTTTCAACTCATCGAGCTTAATGTTGTTAAATTGATGCTAAAATGAAGAAATTTGAGTGGTCGAATCGCACTCACTCATCCATTGATGATTGCATCCACACTTCGGGGATTCGCATTCGTACGTCGGCGGTCGGGCTCACCTGCTTGAGTTTCAAGGATACGTCCACGCTCCGGGGACTTAAGTCATTTTCTCGGGTGGTCAGTCACACCCGCTTAATGTTTGCAACGATGTCCACACTCTAGGGACTTTAGGTGGATTCGTGGGTGGTCAGTCACACCCGATTTGCATTTACACTCTAACCACGCTCCGGGGACTTAGAGTTGTTTTACGGACGGTCAATCCCAATTCGGTTTTTGTTCAAACTCCAATCCACTCTCCGAGGATTCTGAGTCAATGTTTATACTCCAATTTGCGCTCTAGGAATTTGGAGTTGGTGTTTATGTTGACACTCCGGTTCGCACTCTGGGAATCCAGAGTTAGTTAATGTTTATACTCCAGTTCACACTCTGGGAAATTGGAGTTAGCCGAAAGATGGTCAGTCACATCTGTTCAGGCTTTAGGATTTTGTTCACACTCTGAGAACGACGAATCTATCAGGATCATGGATGATTGGTTCACATCCACCCTGAGTTAACAAGCGAGGTCGTTAGATGGACGGATCCATCCTCCTCAAACTTGGTCAAGATACGAGCGAAGTCGTTAGGTGGACGGATCCACCCTCTTCGAGATCGTATTTGTAAGTTTATATTCCAGTTCACACTCTGGGAATATAAAGTTGGTTAAAGGATTGTCATGTATCAATCCTTTTTTGACTTCAGTGTGATAACTTGCCCCCGAGCTCGGGTATCATCTAGAGAGTAACCGGTCATATCACAGTCACTCCCTATTTGAATAAATTCCACCGTCGGGTGGAATTTAGCTCTCCGTGCATAGTGATAGTTGTATGACGTAAATCACAGCCCTGGCTCGAAGAGATTGCATTTTATTGCTGAAATAAGAAAATACGGCAAAATCAGTTGCCATATTACAAATTCAAATTTCGAAATGCAGAAACAAATTGCAAATGAAAAATAGACTGAATAAATTAACAGAGCCTGTCATGTTTAGTAGCGATGAAGACTTTCGCTGTTCCAGGCTCTCGGAATAGTGAGACCGTCAACGGTCGATAACTTGAATGTGCCATCTCCGAGCTTTCGTTCAATAACGTACGGTCCTTCCCAAGTTGGTTTCATATGCGAAGGGACAGGGTAAATTCTCTTAAGGATGAGATCGCCGAGTTCAAAGGTTCGGGGTCGGACCTTGGCATTGTATAATCGGGCGACTCGACTACGGTATGCGGCTGCCCTCAAATCAGCCTCTTCACGCTTCTCATCCAATAAATCCACAGATTTGGCAAGTAATATAGAATTTGTCTTCGGGTCGTAATATGTCACACGATGAGATGGCACTTTTAATTCGAATGGAATATCAGCTTCTGAACCATAAGAAAGAGAAAACAGAGTGTGGTCGGTCATGGAATTGTGGGTTGTTCGGTAAGCCCATAAAGCCATAGGAAGTTCATCGACCCATTTGCCCCCGGCCTTTTCCAATCATCTTCATAATAGACTTTATAACTTTATTAACAGCTTCGACTTGTCTGTTCGCTTGAGGGTGTGCGACTGTAGAGAATTTCTTCTGAATGTGGAATCGTTGACAAAAATCCTTAAATTCAACACTGTCGAACTGGGTCCTGTTACCAGTGATGATAGTATGTGGGAGACCAAATCGGCAGATGATGTTGCGCACTACAAAGTTGATCACCTTCTTTGTTGTGATTGTAGCAAGGGGTTCAGCTTCCACCCACTTGGTAAAGTAATCAACTGCTACGATGGCGTACTTCGGACCACCTTTGGCTAGAGGTAGAGAGCCAATAATATCAATGCCCTATACTGCAAACGGCCATGGACTGACCATTTGAGTTATTTCGGTAGGTGGGGCCCTTGGAATCCGAGCATGCTTCTGGAATTTGTCGCACTTTCTGGCATAATCCGATGCATCGCGATTTACGGTTGGCCAATAGTATCCATATCTGAGCACTTTCTTGGCAAGGGCTTGCCCCCCAGTGTGATCGCCACATTCCCCTTCGTGCACATCATGCAATACGCGTTTGATTTTGTCATGAGCAATACACCGGAGTAAAGGAACAGAGTATCCTCATCTATACATGACTTCGTTCTGAATAGTGAACCGCGAAGCTTTTCGAAGAATTTGTCTCTTTTCACTCCTGCGCTCTGGTAGGGTTCCATGCTAAAGATAATTTCTGAACGGAGTCATCCATGACTCCTTATCGCGAATATCCAATATGTCTCCATTCGGTCGATGCTCGAGGAAGCCAATGTCTCCACGGGAACGAGTCCCATTTGTTGTGCCTCACCTGTGCTGGCTAACTTTGCTAATGAATCGGCTTTTTGATTGCGCTCTCGGGGAATGCAATAGATGGCATAATAATCGAACTGATTTAATATTTCTTGAACCTGAGCAAGGTAAGCAGCCAGTCTTCGGTCCTTGGCCTGGTATTCCCCTCTGAACTTGACACACGACCAATTGCGAATCATAATAAATCTCTACAGCAATGATTTTCAAATCTCTGGCAAGCCTCAATCCGGCAAGTAAGGCTTCATACTCAGCTTTATTGTTGGTCGCGTGAAAATCAAACTTTAAAGCATAGCATATAGATCGACCTTCAGGAGTTTCAAGCACAACCCCAGCACCTGAGCAACGGTCATTTGATGCACCATCGGTATGCAGCTTCCAGATATACTTGGGAGATTCACTAGTTTTGGGCAAGTCCTTTGGGATGGTAAATTCAGCTATGAAATCTGCTAGGACTTGTCCTTGAATGGCTCGCCTTGGAGTGTAGGTGATGTCAAACTGACTTAACTCAATATTCCATTTGAGTAACCTACCAGACGTCTCATGCCGCGTAAGGACCTATCGTAACGGCTGGTCAGTGTAAACGGTGATAGGATGAGCCTGGAAATACGGACGGAGCTTCCTTGAGGCAATAACAAGACAATAAGCCAACTTCTCTAGCTTCAGATAATTTCTCTCGGCTCCGGTTAGTCATTTGCTAATATAGTAGACCGGCTTTTGTATTCGGTCTTCTTCTCGAATTAGGGTAGCACTGATTGCGTTTTCTGATACCGCCAGATAAACGTACAATTTCTCATGATCGATAGGCTTTGACAAAATTAGCGATGTAGAGAGGTGTTGAATTAGTGCTCGGAATGCACCCTCACATTCCATAGTCCATTCAAAAGTTCGTTTCCCTTTTCGGATCAGATCGAAGAAGGGAATGCATTTGTCGGTAGATTTTGAAATGAACCTGCTCAGTGCTGCTATTTTCCCATTGAGGCTCTGGACTTGCTTTATAGTTCTCGAAGTTTCAAGGTTTCTAATCGCCCAGATCTTTTCGGGATTGGCTTCGATTCCTCGAGCGTTGACGATAAACCCAAGGAATTTTCCTGATGCGACCCCAAAGTGGCATTTCAACGGATTAAGCTTCATTATGTATTCTCATAGGATATTAAACATTGACTCCAGGTCCTTGACATGGTCAATGGAGAATCGTGACTTGACTAGCATGTCGTCTACGTATACCTCCATGGTTTTCCCAATCTGATTGGCGAACATTTGATTAACTAATCGTTGATAAGTTGCGCCAGCATTCTTGAGTCCAAAAGGCATAACCTTATAGCAATAAAGTCCCATATTGCTTACGAAGCTGGTATGCTCCTGGTCGGGTAAGTGCATTAGTATTTGATTGTAGCCGGAATACGCATCCATGAAGGATAAGAGTTCATGCTCGGCCGTTGAATCTACTAGTTGATCAATTCGAGGAAGTGGAAAACTATCTTTAGGGCAGGCTTTATTCAGATCAGAGTAATTGATACACGTTCTCCATTTCCCATTTGGTTTTCGGACAAGTAAAGGATTTGACACCCATTCCGGATATAATGCATCTCGATTAAATCCATTCGATTTAAGCTTGTCTACCTCTTCCTTAAGGGCGGCAGATCCCTCTGGATCCATACCACGCCTTTTTGTTTGACCGGGACGTGCCGCGGGTTAATGTTCAATGCATGGCTCGCGATGTCCGGCGAGATTCCACACATGTCAGAATGTATCCAGGCAAATACGTCAAAGGTTTGCCCGGAGAAATTCAACCAATTCCTCTTGCATTTGTTGGCTTAACTGAGATCCAGTCTTTATCATTCTAGAATCAACGCTATCATCGATCGGGACATCGATCGTCAGTTCGGTCGGAGAAGCTTGATTGTCTTTACATTCGTCTTCACTTTCGGTGTCTCTCGAGTCAAGATGTCTTTGGAATTGGTTGGGGTGCCCAAGCCTAGGCCCAGGCGTCAATTGTCAATTATCAACAAAACGGACGCAAAGAGATTCCTCTACGCCTTTCCTTTCTCCTTTCGCTCCGCCTCGTGCTGTTCAGCATCATAACAGGCTTGTCCAACAGCTTGATCTCCTTAAACGACTCCAACTCCACGATCGGTGGGGAACTTTAGAGTCAAACACCATGGGGCAATAGCAGCCCTGAACTCAGCTTGGGCCGGTCGGCCCAAGAAAGCATTATATGGCGAGTCTGTATCCAAAACAACAAACTGCGGTATCCGGACTCTCCGGCATTCTCCAATTCCTAACTCCATTGGAATTCCACCACTCCAGTGGGTATAGTTGCACTCCATTGAAACCACGGATACGGTACTGATATCTTTGGTCTCCATTTTCATCTGATCATAGGCTCGCTTGAACAATATATTCACAGAACTTCCACTGTCTACCAAGATCCTCTTCATCCAAGCAGGACCTACTTGAGTTGATATAACAAGTGGATCGATGGTTGGGGCTTCGATCCTATCGGCGTCTCTATCTCGGAAGACGATGTCGTCAGTCATCATCTTTTGTTGCTTGGCCGGAGCCTCATCTTCCAAACTACTACAACACTCGAAGCTCGCATGCCTAATAGAACTAGCATACGACTCCATTTCCTTCCAGCTTCGGTCTGCTGGATGAGGACCACCACTAATGGTATTTATCACCAACCTCCCGCTAGTACGAGCGGGTTCCTCCTGTCTTGCCTGATTCGATGTATGGTTCTGATTTGATGGGCCCGCACCTCCAGACTGCGGCGCCCGCACAAACTGTTCCAACTTCCTTTCACGTATCAACTTTTCAATGAGATCCTGCAAATGACTGCATTCATTTGTGTTATGGCCGTAACTTTCGTGGAATCTGCAAAACTTCCTTGTCTGAATCTGTTTCTCCGATGACTAATTCGGAGTAGGTTTCTTGTACTGAATAGTATTGCAGGTTTGTAAATACACATTCTCCAGTGACGTATTCAAAGGAGTGTAGTTATCAATCATAGGAGCCCTACGTCGTGGACCACGATTCTGATCCCGTTTCCTATTTTGATTACCATTGCCTTTCTGCTGATTTTGTTTATTCTGAATGTTCAATTGTACTTTTCCAGAGCTCTCCCCGGATTGTTTAACAGCAACATTACTTTGAATTCCTTCCATACTAGGCCATGCGTCATCCTTTTTCCTAGACTGTTTCGCATCTTCCCTTCTCAAGAATTGGGCTGCCTTGGAATAGAAACGGTCCAATAACGCAGGAGGTTTTCTGACCAACCAGTTGCCGAACTCTGAATCGGGATCACTCCCCTTAGTCAATGCCATCAGAATGGAGTTATCAGTAGGGTTGCTGATCTCAGCGCATGCAGCATGAAATCTCTCTAAATAATGTCTAGGTGTCTCTCTAGGAGCTTAAGTGACACTAGACAAAGTATTAACATCTTTCGGTCTTGCGACATGCATGTGAAATTGCTCAATAAACTTCATTGCCAACTGGTCAAAACAAGAGATAGATCGAGGTGGTAAACGGGTAAACCACATAGTTGATATGCCCCCTAGAGAGATCGGGAAGCTTCGGCACTTAACTGCATCATCAGCTCGTGCAGAATTCATCAACCATTCATACTTCAGGATATGTTGATTAAGATCAGAGCTCCCTTCATAAATGGGTAAAGTCGGCATCCTGAATCGTCGAGGTGGTTCAGCATAGAGTATCTCATCAGTAAAAGGGGTATGACTCCGGGTGATTCCCCAGTCGTCATTGCTAAGACCCTGACTCTCACAGATCATTTGATGGATCATCGTCGGAATGTCGAGAATCTGGACATTTTGAGCATGTTGGGCCAAGGTGTGGTCGGGTTCCATAATGCGAGGAGGGGACGGTCGCTGTCGACGGTCCATGTCTTGCCTCCTTGGTTCTACGTCTTTGGGGACGTAAGGCTCAGGATTATGGTTGTGTTGGCGGTGGGTCGGATCCGTTCGGTTCCGAGCGTCAACCAAATCAGTAGTTGTGGTAGTACGGTTATCAGTAATATGGTATGGGGTAGCGCCTCCTCGGGAGGAGGGTCCAGTCTGGTGACTGGTTGACGGGCCAACTCTCGGTTGCCCAAGACTCAATGTATGCCGATGCCCAGTGGCTTGTGTGTAACTTCCTTCCAGTCGCGGGCGTGTGGATCTATGATGGTAGTCAGTAGAGGCTGAACTCTCGATGGATGAATAGGAAGCCCGATCCCTTCTGGATCTTCTTCATCATTGACGGTTCAACTGGTTGGTCAATTCCGCATTAGCACAGAGCTGTTGAGTGAGTTGTTGACAGCTCTGAGTCAGTTCTTGCATTAGCATTTGGAATTCTTCCCTGGTGATGGGGCCTTGCGGATCTGACAGTTCGGCAGCATTCTGATCAGTTGGAGGTAGTTGTACGGGGTTCTGTCTGTCCCGTCCTTTTGGATCTGTGGCGGTTGAGGTAGTCCTTGTGTTAACTATGATGAATAGTGAAGCTCTTACCTAGATTTGATGCAAATCTGAATAGGATGGAAGAACTTTTAACTTGGAATCTAGATCTTCTTTTTAGATTTGTGCAATCCGATATCGATAGTAGATCCAACGAGCAGGAGAAAAACTATGTTTTCTCAGTGAAAGCACCAAAGTGTTTGTACCAAAATTGGGCACAACACTCTTTGTAAGTATTTGAAGAGATAAAATGAAGAAAGTAAATGTAAAAAGAGGATTATCTAACAAACACTCCAAACAATAATCAGAAAAATAGCAAAGGAACATAGAGATTTAGAGTGATTCAGCGTGTGGCCTACGTCCACTATGAAATGATTGTCTTTTATTAACTTTTTCTTGCTGGTTACAGCGGATTATAATAGTAAATTCGAGTACAATGCTGATTTTTGAGTGCAACAATGGTTTCGGCAGAGTCTGGACGTCAGAGAGCCAAAAGATTCTTTTTCTGTAGGTTCTGGGGTGCTATTTATAGGCGTAGGGTGCAAATATCTTGCTCGGATCTCGGAAGACCTCTTTTGGCACGCGGGTGGGCCCACGTGATTTGCACTCGGTCATTGATCGATACGAATGAATTTCATATCGATCAAGATTTGGTCCAATCGAGTCGAAATTGGGAATGAACATTCTTTAGGTTGTACTAAGCTCCTGTGAAAATTTGGTGGCATTTGGACTTGTAGATTGCGAGTTATGATCGATGCAAATTGGGCTCTCCAACATGGATACGAGTTCGTATCGATACCTTCGCCTCCATCTCCATCGTGTCGATCAAAGACATGTGCTTGCTTGTTGACGTGGAGCGATAAATTGGGGTGGATCCACATTTTATGCCGAATCGATCGAATATTTCCAAGTTTTCACCTCATTCGTATCGATCAGACTTGGCCCTGTTCGTGCCGATCGATTGCATTATTCTGTTCACATCGATCGACCGCATTGTTCTTCTCGCATCGATCGACTGCATTGTTTTGTTCGTATCGATCGACTGCATTGTTCTGTTCGTATCGATCGGTTGCATTGTTCTGTTCGTATCGATGGGATGTTTTGATTTCATATCGATCTGTGGTCGATCGATACAAAGCACGTTTGAAGCTTGATCAACACGAATTGGACATTCGTGTCGCAGTCGATGGATATGAAGTAGGAGGGTCCGGATGGATACAAAGTAGACTCTCTTGCTGCTAATCAATACGAAGTGAGTTTGTTTGCTGATGGAAACGAAGAAGACTGTTTTCAATGGATACGAACAAGGCGGTTGCATGGCGATGGATACAAATAGATGGATGTGTGATGGATACAAAATCGACCATTGTGAAATTATGGATATGGCCTGATCGATGCGAAATGATGGATGTGAGTGAGTTGATTTCCTTGGCTTGCATTGATCATATCTTGAGCATATGAACTCGGATTGACTCAAAAATTGGAACGTTGGCTTTCATGGCTTTGATTGTCATGTCATGTAATTGTAGATTGATCCGGACTCGAGCAAAATTTACCAGTATCCATAGCGAACCTGTGTATAACTGTTTTCCAGGATGAACGGTCTTTGATTTCCAATCAATTCCCTGGTGTCACAACCTTGCCAAAAGGCGGGATAACAATCATCATCATCATCACTTTCCGTTGTTCCTTTAAGAGTTATTGATTTCTTTCGAGTATCACCTCCTTCTCGTTCTTCCTTGAATTTCATTTCTAGCTCGCAAGTGGTGAGATTTCCGATGAGTTCTTCAACTTTGATCTGTTTCAAATCCTTTGATTCTTGAATAGCTGTGAATTTTGCTTCAAAACTCTATGGAAGGACTATGAGGATTTTTTGAACTATTTCCAACTCTGTGTATGATTTTTAGAGAGCTTTTGATTTTTATACAATATTGGAAAGTCGTCCATACATCTCTTTGACATTTTCATCCTTGGCCATTGTGAAGTTCTCGTATTCGCTACTAAGCATGGCAAGGTGGGATTCTTTGACTTGAGATGTTCCTTCGTGAGTCACTTCAAGTGTGTGCCATATTTCCTACGCAGTTAGACAATGTGAGACATGATTAAATTCAATTTGATCCAATGAACAAATAATAGAATTCAAAGCTTTTGCATTAGTATTCTATAATTTATTTTCTAGATCTGTCCATTGATCCATTGGTTTTTCAATTTCTTGATTATCTACAACTATAATTGGTGCTCTATAACCTGTCTCAACTATATTCCAAGCATCAATGGTTTTCAAAAAAAAATTCATTCTATTTTTTCCAATAAGCGTATTCACCATTGAACTTTGGTGGTCTAACTATGGACTGACCCTCTGCAAAAGCATTATTAAAAGAAGCCATTTTAAAAATTCAAATTTGTAAAAAAAATGGTTTTTGAAAATAAATCAAATTTTTAAAAAAAAATTGACTTCTGTTCCTAGCTCTGATACCACTTGTAGGATCGATTTCACCCTAGAGGGGGGTGAATAGGGTGATACTATTAATTATAAAAATTATTGCGAAAGTTTATATAAAATAATTGCAATACAGATATAGCAGAATTATAGCAGCATAGATAATAGCATAATAGAAAATAGAACACACAGATTTACCCAGCTTTGGCAAAACCCTACCTACGTGCTGCCCCTAAGGTTTCTACTAGAAATTAAGTAGTCAAACGCTTACACACATAAACTCGCGACACCCGCTATCAACTAACCTAACTCTACGCTCAAAACCCTGCCACAACTCTGCCACTAAGTTGTGAATTCTCGAACTACACCACCGTAGTTCGTCCCCTAGTCACACGACTAGACTTTACAAATGTTTGAAAGTAAATTACAAACAAAAACAATTAAAAATAACACAAACCCTTAATTTTTAAACTATAGCCCAAATTAGAGGAAAAACCGGCCCAAATGAAAAAGTAAAAAGAAACCCCTTTTCATTTATTATCGGCCGTAATTCCTTCTTCGTTTGTGACAATGGCTGTATCTTTGCTCATCTTCGTTCCTCTTTTCCTATGCTCGAAAATTAGGGCTTTTGTAAAATTGAATCGCCGCTTGTATCTGATCAATCGCGGTGCTTATCTCCTCTGTTTGGCTTGGATAATTGATCCTCTAGTTGTGATGATTTCGGTCGATTCAATTTGATTGAGTTCGAACTAAATTTGGTATGTATTTTATGCTTTTTTCTTTACAGTTTAACTTACTTGAACTCGATGCTTTTTCTACGCCGATGATGAATGGGTTAAATAGGGTTCGATCCCTTATAATTTCGTTCATCTGATAATTTTCTTCGGCCGCTTGATTATGTTTGAATGACTGTGATTTCTTTAGACTTGTTTAATTTGTATATTATTGATTGCTTGGTTATCACGGCTTTGATTCGCTTTGACAATGTTTTCCTTGCTCACCACGGTTTCGAATTTCTGGCATTTGAACTTGACTTTACTTCCTTGGCCACCACGGTTTGATTTGGTTTGAAACTGTTGTTCCATGTAGTTGTCTTTGACTTGGTTTGTTCGTTTTCACCATATTATTTATTGACATCGGCATTGCATCGTTCAATTTGAAACTTTGACTTTGAATCTTTTCTGCTTTTTGTAAAACCTGCTGCTGACTTTGATTGCTTTGATTATGTGATGATATTTAAAACACCCCTATCTTTGTTCGAAACTGCTACTTGACTTGGTTCCACTGTCGTGTGCTTCAATATGCATTGTTCGGTTCAATCTTTGCTCTGTGACTTGAATACTCTGTTACATGTGCACTGGTTGAAGCTTTGTTAGTCTTCATGTATATTGGTTTTTCATCTGTTGTTGTGTTTGATTTGAACCATTGACTGTGTAGTCGTGTAGATCTGTTGTCTTGGTGCACTTGCTCATTCGAGCTTATATATGCACTGTGCACTTGTTAGCATGGTCTGAATTGTGGCCTTGCTTGTATATAGTTTGTGTTGTATTCACCTCTTTGTACCTTTACTTGATTCTGGTTCCAATGTGTATGCACACATGTATGTTGCATCACTTGTTGTTGGTGAATTCATGCCTCATTGTGTTCATTATATAGTGAGTTGCTTGTACATGCCTCTTTGAACTTATGTTGATTTGGAACTTCATCATTTTGTTGCTCCTTGATGTTCTGGCCTATCTTTCTCGTATCTGGTCTGGTGGCATTCATTAGTATATGCAGTCTTTGTTTTGGTTGCCAGGTCTAGTTGCTTCATTCTTTTCACTTCAAGTCTGAGTGTTATTTATGCATGTACATTGATCATGTTGAAATTTGTGGCCTTGGTTTCACTCGAGAATCATTTTCATTTTGAATCGCACCTGAGTTGAATCCAGCTTATAGCTTGACCTTGTGCCGATATCGTGATTTTATTTGTATTTGACTTGAGTTGAACCCAACTTTTGATTGGGTTTGACCTTGTGCTTACCTGTCCTTGTAATTTTATCAAGTGTACATTGGTGTGCACGACCTTGTGGCATGTACAATGATACACTGTGCATGTCACAAGCTGTTCGTGTATGATGAATTCAAATTTAAATGATGACGAACAACCCAAATAACTGAGGCAAATAATATTTTCGAAATACATTTTATTTTACTGCACAAATATTTCTTTTTCAATTTTACCGCGTCGGTGTGTATTATTTCAGATTGCTCGGATGCTGGATTCAATCTAGAATGGAGTTAAAGATAAATACGAGTGAATGAGTGATATGTAGTGAGGCCCTAATGTAAATGATAAATCGTGATCAAATTTTTATTGTAATTGAAATTGTGTATATATAGTGAGAGCTCAAATTTGTAGTATTCAAAATTGTAATAAAATATTTGTTTGAATAAAATATCTGTTTGAATTTAAATTCTGTGTTATTTATTTTATTCAGCAAATATTTATTTATTTGGAAAATAAAATAGCACATTAGAAAATACATTTAAATGAATATATATATATGTATATGTTTGTTATCATCAAACAAAAATCATATACTAGTATATTCAACATTAAGGTGTATTTAAAGAAAAATATATTATATTATATTCTCTTGATTTAAACTTTGCACGTTCTGAGCATGCGCGACCACACAGCACATCCGATCATCATGAAACTCGTCGGTGTATAATAGTTTATTATTCTGGATCCAATGACACTGGTTTCATCAAAATCTGAGACAATATCCCAGAATGATAATTTCATACGTTATTTAAAACGAATTATTTTTAAAACAATTTTAATCACTTTTAATTCTAAATTAAAAGTCTACTGTCAACATTCTTATTTAAATATAATTTAAATAAGCTTTGGAAATTATTATTTTATTCAAATTAAATCCAAGTTTTAATTACTTAAATAATTCCAATATTTAATCATTAACCGTTTAAAAATCCGGGTCGTTACATGAACTTAGCACTAAAAGCCGACAAGGTAGACTTGTTTCTATCCGTGAGAGTTAAGAATGATGATTTGAGTAAGATGTAGAAACAAAAGTGCTCAAAAAACTACCGGGCTTCACTCTTGACGGAGGGATAATGGAAGTTGAGAAGGTCAGAAACATGATGAGTCCGCAAGACTTGATTTTATGCGACTGTTCTCATTGTTGTTGAATTTGACCAAAATTAATTTAATAAATATCTAGAAGAAATACGAGAAGTATACGGTATAGTTATTCACTCGATGATGATATGACCTATGTATAAACTTGTCTTGCTCTTCTAGGACAAATGATAAGGAAATCCATCTAGATAAGAGATGATATTTACCCTTATGTGTTGTCTGTTTATTTCTGAAAGAACCAGAATTGATTTAACCGGAAATTTATCGATTGCTTTTGGAGCTCTCGATAAGCAGGGGAGTTTACTTATATGAGATGACTCAAAACCGTAACCACATCAAATTCATATATGCGATCTATACTTTGAAAAAGGTTTATGATCTGTTCAAGATGTTGGAATCTATATGGAGGTTCATGATTTGTTTGAGATGCTCGAATCTATGTTGAGATTCGTGATCTATTCATGATGTAAGAATCAATATGGTGATTCCTGTTCTGTTCAAGTTGTGGCTTATGTGTTGGGTTGTTGAATGTAACTTCACTATCGATAATGAAAAAATAGGATATAGGATGCATAGATAAGGGGTTTAGCAACCCAAGTGTGCTGGTGACTCCATCTAGTTTTTCTTACGAATATGCATGCCGGAGTGATGCATCTGGACCCATGTGTTTGGACGTGGACCAGCTATGTATTTACCATTGTACATCAGCTAGAGATGTATGCTGCTCGGAAGGATATCTCTAATCCTTGTGCTGGAGATTGGAGTCGGCTTAGATCTAAGAAGATCTCAACGGAAAACCTACAAAATTATGCGAACGTGCCTTAGCAGTTTTTGATTGTATAACTATTTATTGTTGTGGTGTCCACGCAGCATAGCTATTTCTTACTTATATTCTATACCCTAGACATTATCTATTATATCACAATATGTACCTATTAGATGATTGGCTCTTTTGAGGGTAAACCCAATCCAGTGACTCGGTTGGTCTCAAAAGGTGTTGTTATATGTCACACATATTTTTGGAGTTTCGCACACTAGAATTTTTTCATAATCCGTGGTTTTAGTTTTCCCTTATTTCCATGGGTGCTCTTTCGGGCAGGTTGTTGTTGATGTTCATTGGGCTCTTGGAGAGGTGGTGGTGTTTTACCGACCAAAATATTTATTTCTGTTGCATTACTTTATGTATATATGTCAGTAAGGATAGACTATTACAACTGTCCAGGCCAATGATAGTACTAAGATTAGTAACTCTAAAATGCCATGTATATTAAGTAACACTGTGTACCGCCTTTTGATATTATACATTATCATTCCATTGTGAAATTCTGATGTTTTTATTCTCCTCTTTCTTGTTCGTTATCTTTTATCCTAACATCAGTCTTTCCAGCACTTTGGTGTTCGGCACGTAAATGCCATGGATGTATTACTGTTGTTATTCGGGGGTCAAAAAGGCTGTTTGTTATAGCTTGGTATCGGAGTAAGGTTAAGCGAGAACCTTGGCTTTAGTTTGGTATAACTCATTAAGGGATAGGGTATGGGAATGCCCTAGCATGAGTTGAGTGTATTATACATATGAGAGCATATATGTATTTGAAATATATCAGTAATATATAAGTAAAGGTTGATAGTGTAGTCTAATTTATGTAGGGATTACTGATTATCATTATTATCCCACATTTATTAACTTAGTCATGCTCAGCCAGTTTATGACCATTTACTATTGTTCGTTGATTAATAAGTAGTTTTTCTTTTTACTGCATGGTTGGATAGATAGTAATTTATGGGGACATTTAAACGAAAAACTTGTGAATTAAGTTTCAAAGTTTGACTATAAGGCAATCGACGATTATGTTGGGTTAAAAAAGTTAACTTTAATAAAAGATGTTTAAAAGAAAGGTATTTTAAGGATAATATTTGTGAAATGATTTTATATAAGAAAGTGACTTTATATAAGTATGCTTTATAAATAAAAAGGATTTAAACAAAGAATTTGAGTACTTAAATCCCGACGTTTGGAAAATTGTTTTCAAGGTTTTTGGAGAAAATAATAATAGTAATATTTGAGAGTATTTATGAATATAAATATTTTAAAAGGGATTTTAAAGGAGATAGAAAGTACGGAATTCACTTCCATTACTGGAAAATAATTCTAGTGATGATCGCAGCATCATCATCAGCATTCACTTTCGAATTTCAAAGTGGGGGATGCAATTATAGTAGTTTGATAAAAGTTATTTTAGTAAATTTTATTTAAATCCCAAAAGTATGATTTGATATACAAAAGTTTTAAATATATATTGTTATTTCAAAATGATTTGAAATAAAACCCAGTGTTTAGTTCTAAAGTTTTCTTGTTAAATTATTTTATGGACGCATGTATCCTCAGCATTAGGACAGTTTGGTTTGTGCATCATGGTATGGTATGTTGTTTAGTAGTTTTCATATGAGATAAAATGGTATTTTCAGTGATTTTGATATAGAAATTAAATAAAAGTGTTTAAAAGATGAGTTTTCGTAACTCATAAATTGAGAAGATGGTAAAATAATTTAAACAAGTATAAAATTTGTTGAACTTCCTTGTTCAGTAAAATATATAGGATTGTTCTGTATATACTCTTAGGATGTAGTAGAGTATTATACAAATATGAACTTAGATTATGGAATGTTTTATAAATAAAGATATGTCTTTGTAAAATGTTTAAAAACATAAGTAATGTTTTATGAATTTGTTCATAAATGATTTTAGTATTAACATGAGAAATACTATATGCGAAAATAAATGTGAATTAAAAATAAATTGGTATAGTTAAGAAACCAATGGATAAAGTACGTAAGTTGTACGTAGATCATTTTATTCGCATGACAGTTCTCGATCAAGGATTTGAGTACATGCTTTCGAGGTGATTTGCACCGGTTCAAGTTAGGATTTTCACTCGATTCTTGATAGCTAACATTTGGTATGGATTCTTGACATGATCCTGAGGTTTTCTATCATGGTATATGGATAAGTAAGGAAAACGGAGGTTTCTAATCAAGGAGCCTGATCGGAGTTCGCATTAGAGAGGTCAAGTGATCTATACTGGTTTGGAAGTGAAATCTATGTGATCGAGCAAGTGATTGGATTTAATATTGCATACAGATGAGAAATGCACATAGTACGAGCTTTGGTATAATTGAATGCTATGTTTTGTTGGCTTATGGGGAATTTAGGTGATGACTCTTTAATTTGTTATTTGGTAGCATGAATAATCGACTAAGAAACAACCTGAGGCTGTTGAGCGTAAGGTATGCTTAGCAGATTGTTTATCATCCTTTTTTAATGAGAAGTTTTTTTTTGAACCTGGCATAATCATGTGAGCTATATTTTCTAATGATTTTGAATGATGTTAAGTGCTGATTTATGATTATTTCTTTTTGTTTCTCGTGTTGGAATTTCGAGGACGTGATATTCTAAGTGGGGGAAAATGTAACGACCCGGAATTTCAAACAATTCGTGTTTAAATATTTAAATCTTGGATTTAATATGAATAAATGTGATTTTATGACCTTTTTAACATGCTTTTTAATTAATAACAAATGATGGTAAAACTTGTTTTAGAAAAATGTTTACAAAAATAAATAGATCGAAGGAATATCGATAATGTGACTGAAAATCATTTTATCGATAAACGACCTCAAAATGCATGAATTTATCATCCTGGAGTGCTGTCTCAGATAGCGATAAAATTTATACCATTTAGACTAGAAAATTAAGGTAATGTGCGCCGACGAGTTCCATGGCGATCCGACGTGCTATTTAATTGTACGAGTTCAAAATTGTGTGGCGATTTATTTGAGAAATCAAATTATATATATGTATGTATGTATGTATATGTTATTCCCTTTAATATCTATTCCTTCTTCTTTCTTTTTATCCTCTGTTCTTTTTCTTACATGATCCTTGCTTCCTTGAGCCGCCTCCTTCATTCAATTAAATCTGAAGCTACAAGTGACAAGAGAAGCCGATTTTGGATCCGTTAGACTCGGGGAGGACGGAGCTTTAAATCTATGCGTCGTTGGAGGATGCGGCAGTACTTTGGTGTCATCAACATTGTGCGACTTTTGCCTAGGGTTGTTGTAATAACCATAAATTGCATAATTGTAACAGCCGGTAATTTTCGACTCTTGAAAATTGACATTTATACGTTCACTATATAAACTGCCGATATTCAAGTGCCGGAAATACCAGGTCATTAGGGTAAAAGAAGAAAGAGGTAGAAGAAGAAGATAAAAACACATCAGAGTCTCACAATCGCAATGGAGTAAAGTATAATATATAATAACAGCTTTTAAATACAAAGAAACCTGTACTGTTATATATACATACCATTATCAGAGTACAACAATCATCCATTTATTTGGACAGCTTAAAACTTGTCCTTACACAGCGGAAATAATAACGAAGTACGGAGATACGTCTCTGCCATCCAGCTCGCCTCTTGAGCTCCATAGCATATTATCCTGGATCTGTTCAACTCAGTCTGACCTGAGCATCATAATAAAACAACACCCGAGTCAGTCTGGAAAACCAGCGTGAGAAAATCACACTCAATTGGATTATTATATTTTTGAAAATCCTTTGAAGACAAAGGTATCTCGTAAGACCACGCCACAAATAAACATGTCGGGTTTTTACCTTACGATAACCAAAACGATTTTTATCAAATCCTCTGATATTATAATAGTGTCTATAGAAAGTAAGTAGAAAATAGCTTAAATGCTTGCATCTCACGTTCCAGCATAGTAGGGCACAATGAAAACCTTACGGGCGCTTATTGGAGATTGGGTTCCATACAATGGCAGGGCTACTGGGGTACCGCCCGTCATAGTACCTGGTCTAGATCAGCATATCGAGGACCACTCCCGATCCTCTACAACACAAGACCGGCCTACCCCTAACCTGGATAGACCTAATAAGATCACCTCGCATTGGGATCAGCAATCACCACACAACCAAAATAAAGGGACTCTAGACAGGGATGACCTTACCCTACTTGGAAGCTACCTACTTAGCCTTGCTGCACCTCCCCTGTTTTAGCCATTCCCGATAGATGAGGCTTAAGGCTATGATTACCTTTCAAGAATGAATGTAATGATCCTGAACTCGGCCTTCGGAAATTGGCACCCGTACTTCACTTGTACTCAAAATGCCGCAGATTCAAACGCCGAATCTGGCTCACAGGAGCTTATAACACAGTAAGTATAACAACACAGCGGAAGAAAGAAATGAATGATATCATATATAACTCCAACAAATACAATATCTAGAATGATATACAACAATATCAGAGACAAATAATAATGTTACAGTAGAAACAACAGAACTGATACTCCAAGTGATCCGACAAAGAGAATGAATCCAACTACTCCAACATCAAGCTCGAACCACCATCACGTTGCACCAAGATAAGCAACGTCAGTCGTCGGTGAACTCCAAACTCTGAACTAGCTCCAACTAGTCTACTAAACCTGACTATCTGAAAACCCCAACTCTAGACTGCCCGTGTGGAAAATTGTGGGCACCCAGAGTTTAGGAAGGGAACAATAAACTCCAGGTCAGTCATGGGACTGGTGTGAGTAACAAAAACAGTTTATCTTTAAAACAAACAACAAAAGAATTTTTAAACATTGAAATCTGTAATGCTTTTTGGAAAATGAAACTACCATAAGACCTCCCACCACACACATAATGCAATCGCAGAATTGGAGGAGATTTCTTCTTATGATAGTCAAAAATGCTTACTACGCAAAATCATTCGATATTATTACTATTAGTGCATAGTGTAGAAAACCATTTCGAAAGTATAATATTAATCTTAGCCAGCATAGACATTCCGAACTATGCCTACTATAGCTACCATCTAAACAGTGGTGACCACCATAAGTAAATGGCAGGTTTTACAACTAAAACCGTACTGGGTTCGTATTGTTTGGATTTCCAACAAATGGTCAGGCTAAGGAACTTCCTACTGCCACATGGGTATGCCTGTGGAGGGACGTCCCGAGAACCTACCCGGATCTCTGCCAACACAAGGCCGGGTTACCTCTGTAACTAGGTAACTACTACTCGAGTATGCCACCCCCCGGTCCTTTGGGATCTTTATCCGAGGCCTCGATCACAAAGCAACAATCACACAGTAAATAAGATTGATGCCACCACACAGGTATATCATCTGGGCTCCATACCATGATACCACCTTTTTCCAGAAGGAAATGACATATCCTAAAGGGAGCGACCCTCATAACCTTGCTGCATTTTCCTATTTTTACCATTTCCGGGTTATGAGGTCCGATGAGGTCTCGTCCACAAAGCTCCGCTTTTTCACAAAGCCATGCTTTGATCAACAAATGATCACCAACACATAGCAACACTTAACATGCCACACTACCAAATTGGGAGTATATCACTGATAACCTTCAACTACATAACCTCTCAGCTCGTACGTCTCAGAGAAGGGTGTTAAGCTAAGAGAATAAATCTCCGCCACCAAACAGAAATGTATTTGAAAGAAATCGGCTTTATATCTCAAAGTGTAGTGTCAGACATACATCCATACAAGTCTGTTCCGGGTTCAAACAGAACTGAAGGCACTTCCAAAGAAGCCCTTGCAATCTGGGTATTCACAATCCCAATCGAACTTCCCATCACTTAGGGAATCTCTATACCGGGCGCTACTCGGTGCAGAGACAATCGATAGGTTATCCTATCGTTTTCACAAATACCCGGTCTTCACCACCGGCCTTCAATTGCTATCCATATACGACGTATCACTTATTCGGAATGGGTTATATGACACAAAGGTCCTCTCCCGGCTAAACCGAATAGTGAGCGTAATATTTAAAAACCTATGGATATGGGATTTCAATTAAGTCACAACTTGTGATCCATAACTTTTCTTTCAAATGGTTTAAACAAATTACCATTTCAAATCTTTTTAAATAAAAAGATTTATTTCACAAAGTTCACCCAGTTTGTCACAAAGATCTATTCATGGATTTTCAAATCGATTTCCATTTCAAATCTTTTATACAAAAGATATACTTTTCCAATTTCAACACAAAGTTTAATAATCTTCCACAAAGGTTCAATTATAGCTTTTCAAAACAATTCAATTTTCAAATTGAATTAACCCATTCAATCTGTAAATCAAAGATTTAATTGATAACTTTCAAAACAATTCACAATTCAAATCTTTTATAATATAAAAGATACACCATTTGAAATCCTCTTGACTTCAAGACAAGGTTCAACCATCTTTCACAAAGGTTAATTCATAGTTTTCTCAACTATCTACAATTTCATTTCAAACTTGAAATGTTTCGATACAAATTGGAAATCCTTTCTTTTTATGAAAGCTATTATTTGAAACACATAGTTCACTTTATGGAAAACACTGATTTCAATTTACATAATATAAAGCCATTCAGGTATAAAACTTGGATTTAGATTTAGATTTCCAAAACCATACTTTTAGATGGTTAAAAACCCAAATAAATACCTTTATAACTTGTATGTTCCTTTTAGACCATAATTTCCAAATCATTGAATTCAATTTCAAATATTGAATTCAAATTTAAATCAAATTACTTAAATTTCAAGTTTTATAAAGTTATTTAAAATAACTTTTATTTAAAAACTCCTTTCCAAAAGCTTTAACATTTAACCCAAATCCATTTCCAAAATTAATTGAAATTAAAATTTCAATTTCATAAATATTATATTTAAATCATCTGTGACTTAACCGTTTTCCTCGTGAAATCCATATTTGTGTGTGTAAAAGTGTGGTCCAGGGGTTTTACACAGTAGTGCAACATCATTCAATCATCACAGATTCAACACAAAAATATAGTTGATAAGCGGTATAAACTATAACGCTTATCGTTCATTCACAGATCACAGATATATATATCACAAATAATCAATTACATTCATCCCAGATAAATACATTACAGATCACAACACAAATTATGATACATCACAAAGCATCACATATCAGGGATATCAAACAATTCAACCATCCAATATAATCCAAACATCCATAAGTATGATCAATTTAATTATCTGATTGATTTAAATCAGATTAATTTCGATGAATAAATTTGCTAGTCATGGTAAATTAATGATCAATTAATTACAAAACATTTAATAATTTCCCTTTGATTAATCATTAATTAACCCTTAATTAATAATTAATTATAAATTTATTACAATAACTAATTAATTACTCCTTAATTAATAATTATTTCTCAATCACTTTCATTAATTGATTGACCTTTAATAAATTAATTATTCTCAAATTAATTACCTTAATTAATTTATCACATTATCCTTAAATCAATTATTGCTCAATCACTTGACTAATCAACTTTAATCATTAATTAATATTTAATTAATAATCCTTAATTCACAAATTAATTACATTGATTAATCCTTTAATTACACTGAGTAATCATCACTTAATTACTTTCCTCAAGTAATTATCCTTTAATTATTATCTATTAAGTAATTTCCCTTTTTATTACATCCAGTAATTTCCATTAATTACTTCACTAAGTAATTACACTTCATTAATTACATTAAGTAATTATACTTAACCCAATATCAAGTAATTATCTTTAATTTATTAAACATAATTAATTAATTAAAATTTACCACATTAACTTAATTAATCTTTAATTACTTTGATAAATAAATTCCTAATCATTAATTAATAGTTTAAATTATCAAATTAATGATTCTTAATTACAAATTAATTTAACCTTAATTTATATATTTAAACCTTTAATAACTTAATTAATTCAAATCATAAATTAATTAACTTATTAATTTAACCACTTAATCATTTAAAAAAATAAATGAATTACAAATCATTAATTTACTTTAAGATAAAACATCATTTTCATTAATGATTTAATTATCATTTTCAAACCATATTTGAAAGCATTTTGACTTCTAAATTCTTTTTCAAAAACTTTTGATTTATAACTTAGTTTAATCCTTGATTTAAAATTTAAAAATTAAATTTAAAAATTTCAAAACAGAACAGGTTAGAAAACTGGAACGAGTTCCTACCTAAGCCTCCCCATGTTTTCTTCGAGTTAAATTCAGAAATACCTCGAGTGACGCTCGAGTGAAACCCGCGAGAACAACCTGAAACCACCTAGGCTATCAAAATTCCCAGATCACCAAACTCGTGCTCGTGCACGTGCACGACGCTGATGATCACCACCAGCCAACGCCGCAACGTCGAGCAACTCGACGATCACCTCCAGGCCATCCTCCGACCATCTGAACCGCGTTGCCACCTCGAAAATGAAAACGATCTAAAAAGTGGAAACCTGGAAACAACAGCCGCCTCACCATCAACCTGGAAACGCCACTGTTCTCGCACCCTCGACCACCAGACAACCCCAAACTCCGACCACACGATCACCAACGTCTTCCCTATCACCCTCTAGAGCCTCGGAACACTCGATCAACTCCAGATGACAAACGAGACCAAAGTTCTCGACCCCACAAAACTAGGTTTACGAATTACAATCGCTCGTCGCCGTTGCCACAGTGCTCTGAACACCGACCTGATATTTTTCCTTCAATCTCCAATCATTCCTCCATCTCCAGGCAAGACCCCATGCCTTCCGATCAACTTGATCGCTAGAGTGAACCCAAAACATCAATTTCAGTTCAACACGAATTTCTAGTCCTATACATCTCTAAAAATTGTGATTCCAACTTTAAAAATCATGTTTTGGTTTTTTGATTCAATTTATATTCCTGAATCCAGGAAACGGGATGATAGAAATTTCATGTATGTTTGAACTTGCTCAGTTGTTTTAATTTTCCAGGGCCAATTCAAGTTTATATTGCATAATTTAAAGTTTTAAACTTACTTTGTTACTGAACAAACAAATTTGTTTTAGTCCTAAGTTCCATCAGTCATTAGATCAAGAGAATATAAATTTTGAATTAAAACTTGAGCCTGGGAACAAATAGCAACACTAATACTCAACAGTATATACACTTTATACACATTCATGAAAAATGCCAGAGAATTTCATATAAACACATTTGTTTCAGGGAATAGCATGCACCCAGATTAAGTTTAAGATTTTAAATGAAATGTTACTCAACGTGTTTTGAGAAGATAAACAGAGCACTCTTGTTTGAAAAGTTTTAAACTTTTTTAAACTGCGAATTGTTTTTCTTTGATCTTCTAATCTTCCTGCCCTTTGTTGTTGTATGATGTTTAATGTGGTAAAAATAGAAATGTTATCTTATTATTCTCTGGTTTGCTTAATTTTTTTGTGAACGAACTAGAATGAAAATGATATATAAAAGGTTGTTGTACAGGCTGATGTATAAACTAGTACAAGATATTTTGTATTTGGTCAGGGATTTTCTTTAGCTTTGGTGGCTGAGATAATTGAACGTGATGGCTTGCATTAATTAGGCTTGTACAATTATCTTATTTTTCTTATTTCATTTTGTACATTGCATGAGAGAAAAAAATCTGGTGGCTTCTACTTTGCAAGCCTACATCCATATGTATATTATTATTATTTTTCATGTGTTCATACTTATGTGTATATACTTAAATGTATTATTTGTTTCATTCTTTTACAAGTCTACATATATACCTTTGTTTCCTTTTACCATCTAGTACATTCATTTCCTGCCATGTTTCATTTTACTATTCACATCCAATTTTGATTTGTTTCTTTTTGACTTGTCTTTATAGTATTACTTTATAAACAAATTCCTATTAATTTGTTATTAGATTTTAGTTAAGTGTTAATTTATCTTATATGTGTGTATTTCTATTTTTATCTATTTATTTTCATAATTTATCTTTTATTCATTTCTATTTCTAACTCAAATATTATTATTATTTTTATTTCTATTATAAAAACAATCAATTCTGAATTTAAATTATTTATTTATTCACTTTTATACTTGTGTCAAATATCTATATTCTTATAATTATTTTTAAACCATTTACTTGAGATTTAAATCCAAATCACATATATACAATATTTAAATTCATATGATTTAATATATTTTTATTTGGATTCGGGGAAACTCGAATCAATTTATCAATGAATTTCACAAATTTTTATTCAAAAATTTAAATTAATTATCAATTTAAATATATATAAAATCCGGGGTCGTTACAACGAATTTCACTTAGAATGCTCATCGTCCTACAATGACGATGTTCTGATAGCATTTGTCCATACAAGTTGCCCTGGGTCTGGACAAACTAAATCACCATCTTCATCATCTTCACGGTATTCATTCGTAACGTTCAAACGAGATCGAAGTGGTTTTCGGATAATTAAACCTGATCCTGGTCTCTTCGAAACGATCAACGCATTGGCCAATATTGATAGTCGATTATTTAACTATCAAATAACATCCACAAGCAACCATCAGGCCTTAAATAATTTTCCAAATTGTATTATTTCCATACTTCAACACTTTGAAAATAGTTTTCAAATCCCTTTTTATTCTCACGGAACAAATTCGAACCCTTGCTCAATACTTAGCATAATTTTCCCACTCCATTTGATATTCAACACTTGGAAAATATTCATTCATTTCCTATTTCTTTTCTCAAAAATCATTTACAACTTTATTTGTAAATTCCCAACTTGTTTCGCACGAATTCTATAAATCCTAGAATTCCTTAGTAAATTTCCTTTAATATTTCCAAAGCCGTTTATGCTTATTTAAAATTCCAGTTTCACTTCTACTTCCCTTGTGAGTTTATTTCACCTTCCGAAGTTCACTTATCTTATGCTTTAGAAATTTATTTAAGTTCCCATAATAACACTATAAGATCTTTCTTCTAAAATCTTATTCAATTAAATAAACTTAGCTTCCCATCTCGAGAAGATGTATAATTGAATTTAAAACATTTAAATATATATATATATATATATACCTATTGGATAAGAATTATGGTTTATTTTCAAAATATAGTTTTAGGTAAAACTAAAATATCAACATATTAAAAGCATTAAAAATTCATATCCAATTACTGATTAATTTACAAAGTTGGTTTATAAAATTAGAATTTATTTCAATAAATATTAAGAATCATAATAACTAACTTCGGAATATTCTAAATCCAAATAATAGTTCAAATTATAAAGTATAGTAAATTTTAAAATTCCATTTAAAACAAATTTTAATTTACTCGACAAAAATATACTTTTTAGAAAATCCAATATTTTCCATTTTCCCTTTATAAATCTCTCTTGATCCGTATCACATCGACCATATCTAAATTTATCACCATTCTTTGCATTCGAAATATATTCCATTATTTCTTTCCAAAATGATTCGCATAGCTCGGTGTAAGTTCATACTATAATTTATATTTTAACATATCCATTGATATTATTTTCTCCTATTTATAAACCCCGTTTATAAATTTATAAACTACCTTGAGTTTTTCATCTAATTATAAAAACAAATTCCATTTATAATTTCATTTCATAATTTTATCCCTTAATAAAATTCCATTTTATTTCAAATCTATTTATCGATCCCAATATCCCTTCAAGCCCTTAATACATAAAATTTAATTTCAAATCTCAACTTAAAATAATTTACAAATAGTTAAGTAATACCAAGTTAATACATATATCTTTATTCCACTTAGCTTCCTTTAGAATAAATCCAATTTTCAATATAAATATCCTCTATTCAAATTTTTTTTAAAATTCCTTCAAATTAATTATTTATGGTATTTAAAAATACCAATTTTAATTCCATGTTATTTAAGGTTTAATAATTCAGTTCACCTACAATCCATATCAATTTATCCATCATATCATATCAAATATATATATTGTTAGCACCAAAATTGGTCACTAACCTCGTAGAAGAAGATTGTGAAGAGATATAAGTGATGAAATCAAATTAAACAGAGAAGACAGTGCTAATCTAAATACAGAAAGTAAGAACACCAAATTTATAGTGGTTCGGCGTAATTGCCTACGTCCACTTTGAGGTTAAACTTTATTGATCTTCTTTATAGTTGATTACAAATACAATTCGTGAATCAAATGCTTGAATGAAGTTGTTAAGTAGAGAAGATGAGTCTTGAAAATGGCAGAGTCTCCTCGGTGTTTTCTCTCCAAAAAAGGATCCATTTCACTGTGACCCTGCCCCTCTATTTATAGGCAAAGATGGGCTGGACTTCCCAAGTGGGCTGATTGCCGAACGCTCCAGCCCGAGTACAGTGGTCACCGTATGCCGAGCAAGGTTCGCCGAACGCTCTGCGACGAACCATCCCTTCTATGCCGAACGGTATGTTGGTGTCGTGGGAAATGTAGGATGGTTGTCTGTTGAGGCCGAACGCTCTGCGCCGAACCATCCCTTCTATGCCGAACGGTATGTTGGTGTCGTGCTGAATGTCAAGTATTACGCCGAACACCATGGGATGTCGAGTACTCTTGTATGCCGAGCAGCCTTGATGCCGAGCGACCTTGTATGCCGAGCAGTCTTGATGCCGAGCAGTCTTGATGCCGAGTACTCTGGTACGCCGAGCAGTCCTGATGCCGAGTACTCTGGTATGCCGAGCAGTCTTGATGCCGAGTACTCTGGTATGCCGAGCAGTCCTGATGCCGGGCATTCTTGTACGCCGAGTACCTGTTGGATGTTGGGTGCTTCGCCGAACACTCTTGGATGTCAAGTGCCTCGCCGAGCACTCCTTGAGGCCGGTCACTCTTGTACGCCGAGTACCTGTTGGATGTTGGGTGCTTCGCCGAACACTCCTGGATGCCAAGTGCCTCGCCGAACACTCTTTGATGCCGGACACTCTTTGATGCCGAGCACTGATTGCCGAGTACAAGTTGCCTGGTCAAATCCCCAGGAAACACTTGCCCTCCAAAGTGTATCTCGTGGCCAAACGTGGTGCGCTTTGAATCTGGTACAATCTACCTCGGAGGTACCCTCTCGAGAATGCTAGCGAAGGGAGGTGCAAGACGAACAAGTTTGGGATGTCGAACGATACGTTCGGAGCCGAACGTTCCTAGCGTGCCGAACGTCATTCCGCCTCGATGCCGAGCGCTCCGGTATTGACCGGTTCTACCGGGTATAGCCCCTTCGACTTCCACCATTCCCCTCTATAAAACCAGGTCCTTTTCTTCTTCTCTCCTTTTACTTCTTATTTCTACCGTTCTTGCAATTCTGTTCAATCGTCCGAATTTGAGACTTAATTACACCATCTCAATCTCTGATCTGCAAACTTAGGTATTTTTCCTCGTATATTCAAACGAGATGTTCGAACGATGTCGTGTAGAAGGTTTTTGTATAGCTTGCCTGCATTGCCGAACGAAATAGCGTGGAGGAGTTAGGAGTATGTCCACTTATCGTCTTAGTTTCCTCGTGTTGAATCGAGGTTAAAGGGAAGAAAAAGAAAGAAGGTGTTGGAGGAGGTAAAGGCGCCGTTCGCTGCTCCGGCGCATGTCGTCATGTGCCGGACGGTGGAATGGTTAGTTACCGAACAGTACCTTGGCCGGACAATGCCAGGCCGAACGCTTGCTAACATGTCAAACTATAATTGAGCCGAACGAACTAAAGCCGAACAATACCCAAATGCCGAACGACTGACACGCCGAACATTGACTTCAGGCCGAACGTTGAATCTAGCCGAACAATCCTTAGGTCGAACCGTGACTTTAGCCAGACAAAACAATTGCCGAACATTCCCTAGGTCGAACAATGTCTTCTAGCCGAACAATACAATTGCCGAACATTCCTTAGTTCGAACAATGTCTTTTAGCCGAACAATACAATTGCCGAACATTCCTTAGGTCGAACAATGTCTTTTAGCCGAACAATACAATTGCCGAACATTCCTTAGGTCGAACAATGTCTTTTAGCCGAACAATACAATTGCCGAACAATACAATTGCCGAACAGAACTTTTAACTGGACAATGTCTTTTAGCCGAACAATACAATTGCCGAACAATACAATTGCCGAACAGAACTTTTAACTGGACAATGTCCTAACCGAACGAGGCTTTCTAGCCGAACAATTGACAATGACTCTACTGAACCAAGACACATGCCGAACAATATTTAAATGTCAAATTAGTCTTAAGCCGGACACCTCATAAATCACATGTTTTCTGAATTTGGAACTGTAATCACCTCAAGGCGAGCTTTTTGAGACGGTCAGCGATGACGGTCTTCGAAGGCGACGACTCGAAGCTAATCATTATATCTTTAAAATCTTACTGCTTGTACACAATTGTTTTCACTAGTTCGCACACCACGTGGGGGGGAAACTCGTGTTGCTAATTCTAACGTTCAACGTTTTTTGAGTATAGTTCTCTCAAGCACTTAGTTATTTATTCGGGATGTCGAGAAAATCTAGCTCCGCCACCATATCCGACAGGCCTGGGCCGTCATCGAGGCAAGGAGCCGTAGATACTTCCAACCCGTCAATCTCTCCCGCTCATAACTTGGCGCCCGATGCTCTGGAGTCAACCATCTTACTGGACAATCCGATCGATTCTCAAGCCTCGAAGATCAACGAGGCCGCTCTGCGACGGATATGTTCCATTCACGGGATTCCCTTTGCTGACGTGTTAGTTCCTTCGAGACACGACCGTCCTCATCTGCCCCCAGTCGGGTACACAGCCTGCAATAAGTTCATGTGTTGGATGGGCAGCGTGCCTCCATTCAATTTATTTCTCCGGGATGTGCTGCAGTATATAGACATAGCTCCGTCGCAGCTGCACCCAAATGGCCATGCGTTTCTATATGGGACTTATTTACTTTTCATGGTCGTCTTCTCCAGACCTCCAACCCCCGGTGATATCCGATACATTTATATGTTCAAGAGACGGAAAGATAGCCCTTCCTTCATGTTCCTCGAGCCATACCACAAGTGCCAGATCTTGACAGGGGCCTGTAGCAAATTCGCCCTGTACAAACAGGAATGGTTCTATGTGCGCTGCCCTTCCGGTTTCGCTAGGAGATGGGTTGAAGGCAGTAAGTCTCTCTGCCGAGTTACTGTTCGTATTTAACCCGAGCATGTCTTTCCTAACTTTTCGTTTCATCTTTTCAGGTATCAGCCCACGCCCGGAAGGCCGAGGATATTCTGATGCTGTCGATGCGATTAGAGCTCTTCCGACCGAGGATCGAGATATCCGAGCTATCATTTCAAATGAATCGCTGTCGGGGTTCGGCTTGCTAGCCCCTGGTCGTCGGATCAGCCTTCCAGAAGGTGTTACAATTCCCAAACCTCCATCTGGTAAAGGGAAAAAACTTGCCGGACCGTCGTCGCGTCGCGCTCCCGACACGCACGAAGAAGGCGAGCGCAAAGAGGATGATGCCCCCGAAACTCAGGGCGAGAACGTGGGTCCCGCTTGGAATCCGGCAATCGAGGTTCAGGATATTAAGACATCATCCCCCCTTCGAAGGGAAAGAAGAAGCTGAAATATACGGTTCAAAAGGAGAAAGTTGGTGGCACCTCAAAATCTACACCTATCCCTCCTGAGAAAGAGGCTTCTTCGCAGCATCTGGAAAGTTCTCTGAGGGGTCTGTCCAACTTGTCCATCCCCGATGATTTACTTAATTACGGACTCGATGATCCTGAAGCTCTCAAATTCTCTTCGCCCGCTAGAGGCACTGTAGGAGTTCAACTCCCGGCCCAAGGAGACAATACTCCGATTTGCAAAGATAAACGAACGGGTCCGTCGGGGGGAACACTAGGACACACACGCACATGCGCATTCCATAATATACTTCAAGTCTTTTTAATTCGTGAATTCTCCTTAACTCGTTGTTATCTCCATTCTTTGCAGGTGATATGGGCCGCTCACACGGACTTGATCGCCTTCAGGGGTCTTCTATATTCCATCACTCCGGACGGGATTCCGGTTCAGGCAGACGCAGGGACCGAGGTGATTATGAAGATAGGGACAATCGTCCTCGCCAGTCGTCTCACCGCAAGAAAGCACAGTCTCAATCTTCCCAGTCCCGCGATCTTCCTCCTCCAACTGAGCCGGATAAAGAGAAGTCTTTGCAGAAGGGTTATCAGTCTGATGGTGCCCGAGAACAACATTCCAGTTCATCGAGTACGAGGCAAGTTCGAGAGCAGCGTAAAAGAACGGAATTCTCTAAGCCTCCTCCTCCTACTCCTGCCGTGGACCCCACTATTGCGGAAAAGATGGTCGACCTTAAGGCCAAGTTTCCGAAAATCTGTTTTGACGGCTTGAAATTCCTCCCAGCCATCCATCACATTCCTGGGCACGTGAAGCAAAGTGCCATTGCCTGCAACAATGACGTCTATGTTCAACATGACGCATTCATGCACTTGGTGGAGAAGATCTCGGAAGTATCTGTCGAGCGTCAACACGAGATTGACCGTTTGAATCTAGAGGCTGACAGCGATAAGAAAATCATCAAACTCCAAGACGAAGAGCTCGCTTCGTATAAGTCAAAGCTAGAAGCCGCTGAACAAGGTGCAAAAGATACTGCTGAGGCAGTTGCTCGCTTAGAGGTGGCTCACAAAAAGGAGCTTGACGAAGCAGTTCAGCGCAGCGGCGCCCTTGCCCTAGAAAAAGACTCTGTCCAAAAAGAAAGGGACGCGCTCGCTACTCAAGTCAAAGAGCTGAAAGAACAACTCTCCAAGGAGAAAGAAGACAAAATAGCTGCTCAGGAAGAATCGCAGCGATATTGTGATGAGATTGTTGCTACCCGACTCCTGAAGACAAAGCTCGACAACGAACTTGCCGGGGTCGAGAAAATGAAGGATGAGGCCCGTGAGGAGGGCAAAAGAATGGTTATGGAGGAGCTTGATTCTCGACTTGAGGCGGCCGCAGAGGCCGGCAGGGAAGAGGTCAAGAGTATGTTTGACCCACTGATCGCCGAGTACGGAGCTCGCGTCCTTATGCACCGCGACCTAACATTCTTGGGCGACGGCTACCACGAATCCCTGGCTGAGGCATGGGAAACTTTGATAAAGATCGAGAAAGTCGTGTCAGGCTCCGAAGAGATCGACGAGGATGCGTTGGTGAAGGAGTTCCTGAGGGGGAATGAGCCATCGGATTTATCCGCAGCAATGGCTCTTTATGGCAAAGGCTCTTCCCCTTCGAAAGAGAAGAACGACGAGGCTGGCCCGTCAGAGGCCGACGCTACTACTCCTCACATCGCCGCTCCTTATGCTGCTCAATCGGCCGGTCGGTCGACGCTTGATCCATTCGAGCAGCATGCCAGTTATGATCCCGAAGATCCCGGGCTCGGCGTTCGTGTGCTGTCACCTATCCTGGAGGGTGAAACCCCACGCGCCACCGATAGCCAACCGGATCCTGGTAGGAAATTCTTCTTTCTCTAGAAGTCGAAGAGATCCCGTCATTTTTCAGCAATGGTTATTCGTTCTAATGCCCACTTCTTATATTTTCATGCAGGTTGTTCTGACGCTGAGCTAACTCCGAGGAGCGATGACGCCAAAGAGGAAGTAGGGAAAACAAGCGACGTTGCTCACGCAGGGGTAACTCCCAGTCCAGACGCTCAAGTGATCGGGGCGCTTGATGATGACAAACTTGATACTTCGTCTCCTGCCGAAGGAAGCGATGAAGTTAAAATCACTGGTGTAACGACTCGGATTTTTCGCGTTCGAAAATCAACATCCGTACTTCACATTGTACTAGAATGCCGCAGATTCGACCGTTCAAATCCGATTCGCCGGAGCTATAACACAATTAAGTATAACAACACAGCGGAAGAAAAAGAATAATACATTGATATACAATATCTGATACAATATCCAGATACAATGATGATACAATGAATATCTATATACATCAGAGATATGATACAACAAATAGCAGCGGAAAAGAAAAGATAACAACAGCAGCGGATAGAATGTCTCCAATAGAATGCTCCAAGATAAGCAACGTCAGTCCATGAACTCCAAGAACTGAACTAGCTCTAGATAATCTACTCAACCTGAATATCTGAGAAAACCCAACTCTAGACTGCCCGTGTGGAAAATAATGGGCACCCAGAGTTTAGGAAGGGAACAATAAACTCCGGATCAGTCATGGGACTGGTGTGAGCAACAAAACAGTTTATCTTTAATACAAGCAACAAAGGCTTTTAAACATTGAAATCCGCAATGCTTTTCGAAAATGAAACTACCATAAGGCCTCCCGCCACACACACAATGCAATCGCAGAATTGGAGGAGATTTCTCCTTATGATAGTCAAACATGCTTACTACGCAAAATCAAAACTCTTTTGATATTATTACTAGTGCATAGTGTAGAAAAACATTTCGAAAATATAATATCAATCTTAGCCAACATACAACTATTGTTGTATGCCTACTATAGCTACTACGTTCAATAGCAGGTTACCGCCACATTCCATAGCAGGTAATACAACTAAAACCGTACAGGGTTCGTATTGTTTCTTTGGATTTCCAACAAATGATCAGGCAAAGGAACTTACTTAACGAAATAGAAACGCCTCTGGAAAGACGCCCCGGATCCTAACCGGATCTCTGCAAACAAAAGGCCGACGCTACCTCACGCTGTACAGCTATAACTAGGTAACTAACACACTGACGCTACCTCACGCTGTACAGCTGTAACTAGGTAACTAACACACGAGTCATGTCATCCCCCGGTCGTTACCGACCTTTATCCGAGCGCTCGATAACCAACATCACACATAATAAATAAAGTGTATCCACATGAGTAAGTATCTGGGCTCCATACCA
The DNA here is from genome assembly GCA_030737815.1 of Allium fistulosum. Taxonomy (NCBI): domain Eukaryota; kingdom Viridiplantae; phylum Streptophyta; class Magnoliopsida; order Asparagales; family Amaryllidaceae; genus Allium; species Allium fistulosum. The sequence goes on along the minus strand of CM060904.1, from coordinate 75,683,180 downwards.
TGATACCACCCTTTATCCAGAAGGAAATGACATACCCTAGGGGCGCTACCCCTACAAACCTTTGTCGCAACATTCCTGTTTCGACCATTACCGGGTTGTGAGGCTCGACGAAGTCTCGTCCACAAGCTACGCTTTTCCACAAAGCCACGCTTTTTCACAAAGCCACGCTTTTTCACAAAGCAACGCTTTTCCACAAAGCCATGCTTTTTCACAAAGCCACGCTTCGATCAACAAATGATCAGCAGCACATCGTATGCCACATTACCAAATTGGGAATGTATCACTAGTAACCATCAACTACATAACCTCTGAGCTCGTACGTCTCAGAGAAGGGTGTTAATCTAAGAGAATAAATTCTCCGCCACCAACAGAAATGTATTTGATAGAAACCAGCTTTACATCTCAAAGTGTAACGTCAGACACACATCCATACAAGTCTGTTCCGGGTTCGAACAGAACCGAAGGCACTTCCGAAGAAGCCCTTGCAAATTCGGGTATTCACAATCTCGATCGGACTTCCCATCACTTAGGGAATCTCTATACCGGAGCCATGATGTAGAGAAAATCGATAGGTCATCATATCGCTCTCGCAAATACCCGGTCTTCACCACCGGTCTTCAAATGCTATCCATATCGTCGTATCACTATTCGGAATGGGTTATATGACACAAAGGTCCTCTCCCGGCTAAACCGAATAACGAGCGCAATTAAAAATCATATGGATACTGGGGTTTCAGTCAAATCACAGCTTAAAGCCCAAAACTTTTCATTCGAATGGTTAAAACAATTTACCATTTCTAATCTTTTAAACAAAGATTCATTTCAAAAACCTTCACTAGTTTAAACAATTTCCACACTTTTAATCTTTTAAACAAAAAGATTCAATTCACAAAGTTCACCCCATTCACAAAGATTCATTCATAGATTTTCCCAAATCAATTTCCATTTCAATTGAATTAACTCGTTAAATCCTTAAATCAAGATTTAACTTATAGCTTTCAAATCAATTCTATTTCAAGTTAGATTAACTAGTCCGGTCTTTGAATCAAAGACTCATTTCATAACTATCAAAACATTTCAATTCCATTTCAAACTTGAAATCTGTTAACACAATTTGGAAATCCTTTACTTATGTGAAAGCTTTTACTATTTGAAAACAAATAGTTTCGTTTCAGAAAAATCCAGTTATATTTACACGAGTTAAAACCCTTGAATTAAATTCAAATTCCCAAATCAATACCTTTAAAATGGTTTAACCCATATATAACTTGTACAACATCTTTAATCCCTAGTTTCAAATCATAGAATTCAATTTCAAACTTGAATTCAAATTTAAATCAAATTATTTAAATTCCAAAACTTGATTAAGTTATTCGAAATAACTTTTATCTTTGAAACTCTTTTCAAAATCTTTTCACTTTAAACCCAAATTTCTAATTTCAAAATCAATTGAAATTAAAATTTCAATTTCAAAAACATCAGATTTAAATCATCTGTGACTTAACCGATTTCCACGTGAAATCCATATTTGTGTGTGTATGGTGTAGTCCAGGGATTTTACACACAATAGTGCAACATCAATCATCACAGATATATCGATAAGCGGTATAATCGATAACGCTTATCTTCATTTACAATTTCATAGATAAAATAAATTTATCAGTCACAAAGATTCATTATTACAATTCGATGTGGGTTTCGGATAACCAACTGGAATCCGACTCCCTGTTGCATCGAAATTCAAGTGCCGTTTTACAGCCAAGGGTTTCATATTCACATAGTAATATATCACAGAAATAGAAATTTCAGATCACAACATAAATCAGGATGTATCACAAATCATCACAAATCAGATAGGACAATCAATTCAAGGCATCTCATATAATATAATCATTCATAAGTAAAGTTAAACATTAAATAAACATTTATAAGCAGGATTAATTAATCGTTTAATCCTAATCAATTTAATTTATTTCCAAGTAAATTAATTACGTATGAATTAATTATCGAATTCTGATTTATAAATTACAAATTATTTGATATAAATTAATTTATCAAACACTTTAATTATTCTTAATTAATAAATTAAATAGATTAACCTTAAGTTAATTACATAATCATTTATTCTTAATTAACTTTAGAATAAAAACATTATTTTGATTTATGATTTAATTATCCTTTTCAAACCCTATTTGAAAACATTTTAACTTTCAAATTCAATTCCCATTTCAATTGGATTATCCTAAGAATAATAAATCTTAAACCTTTAAGTTTGAACCCTTAATTATTTTAAGTTTAAATTTGGGAAATAGGTCAAGTTGTAAATTTGAATAAACTAACTCGAGTAACCCATGATTCACTCGAACAAAACACTAAATAACTCGAGTAAAACACTAAAATAACTCGAGCAACATTCCATTTGAATTCAATCAAACTCAAATACTGACAGGTTAAATACATAAACCTGCAACAATTATCACACCCGAGCCCACACGTCAACTCCTTCGAGTCCCAAACCCCACTGCTTCGAGCAAAAACATGAATTGACTCGACAAAACTCTCGAGCATCCATCTTCCCCAAATCAACATCAGATACGCCAAGATCTCCGTGCACCTGCACCATCACGGCAACCAACTCCGACCCCTCGCAACCACCCACTCAGGTCAGCGACCACCTTCCAACTAATTCCCGACCATCAAATCGATAGCAGAAACCACAAATCAAAATCGAGCATTGAGCTCGAAACCAGAAAACACTGCCGATACCTGGAATTTGCTTCAAACACCAAGATCCGATCATCTGGAAAACTTCACCTCCGGCCTCGAACTCCTCCATACCCCATCTATCACCAGCTTGAATCACGAAGAACTCGATCAAACCACGACGTCAAACGAAACGAAATTTCACAGCACCTAAAAACTAGGTTTACGGAAAAGAAAACGTCACCGGCGCCACCACGATCATTGGCCGATCATCGCGACATTTTTCCCATACTCCCCTATCACTCCTTCGCCTCCAGCCCAATTCCCGACCATCACCAACCAGAGGATCACCCACGGTAGCTCGAAATGCCCCAAACAGTCAAACTCGAACTGCTCTTAATCCTTATCTCTAAAAATTTGAGTTCTTGTTTTAAAAATCATAATTTAGCATAAGGATTCAGTTTATAATCCTGAATTCGAAGATTAAGGGGTTTGAAATTTCTCAAATTTGAAGTTTGGCTTATGTTTCTTAATTTCCAGAAAAATAAATAAGTTGTTTAACTTAAGTTAAACCCTAACTAAAGCTTGAAATGAAACAAACAAGTTTCATTCATATCCCAAAGCCTAACATGGATTATAGAAAGAGAATTCGATTTTATTTTTAAAACAGGTTTGAAGCCTATAAAACTTAGAACAGAGATCAATATGTCTGTTTCCAGACATGCACAACCACATCCATATTCTCCAGCATGCAATCACATTTCACATTCATACAACACATATCCAAGTTACCATCATCACAGACTTAAGATAATAAGGAAGATCAAGTTTAAAGGAAGAAGTTTACTCACTTTGTTTTCAAAAGAAGAACAGGGCTGCCCTTATGTTGAACCAGGCTTGAGTTTGAAAGTTAGAAACTTGCCTCCTTGCTCTCTGGTTTGATTTGTTTTTAAGTTGAAGCTTTTTGTTTAAGTTTAAAGATGATATTTACACAGTTTTTACTTAGCTTGATGGACGAAAATGGGATGAAAAGGCTGGTATATAAAAATGAGTTACAGTGTGATAAAAATAATGAGTTTGTACAAATTTCTTTAGCAGGGATATTTTTTTCTTGCTTGTGGCTGATATAACTTTTGTAGTGTACTAAGGAGGCTGCATTTATTACCTTGTACAATATACTTATGCTTTGTTCCCATGCTTTGTGATATAAAATGAATTCAAATTTTAACATGATGTTTATATCTTTGTTTTCCTTTCGGCTGTACAAGTATGAAATAGAATGTTGTCTTCATTTATTCCTTTGCATACTTTAACTCGGCTGTACATGTTTTTAAGATAGTGGTGTTATATATATCTGTACTAGAAATTGTTTATTTATTTATTTGGTGGCCGAAATGATATACATGATATGCTAGAGATTCAAGCATTAATTGATATTTGTCTTCCTTTACAAGCTTGTGCTTCATTAGATTTCATCATTTTGCAAGTGTGCATGCATATATACTTTCCTGTTTACAACTTTATTTCATATTTAAGTGTTGTTTCTTTTCTTTTCTTATGGCTTAACAATATAAATAAATTTCTATTTTATTACGTTGTTAGATTATTTAACTTTACTACTAACTATCTTGTATCCAAAGTATATACATATATATATCTCTATATTTATTTATTTCTATTTCAACTTAAAATTTAAACTCAATATATATATATAAATTCAAACTTTCCCATATATGCATATATACATATATATTCACATTATTATTAAACCATTTACTTGAATTTTAAATCCAAATCATATATATACAAATCGTTTAAATTCATATGACTTAATATAAAATATATTTGGATATCGGGGAAACTCGCATCCATTTAAATCAATTTATTTTACTATTTTTATTCAAAAATTTATTTAATTATCAATTTAAATAAATTAAAATTCTAGGGTCGTTACAACTGGCGCCTCTGAACATACTTCGGAGACGAGCATGAAGGACCGTCTCGCCGACGAGGAGAAGAAAAAGGTCAAAGTCAAAGTTGAATCTGAAGTACTGGAACTTACTGACCCGCGGAACAGACCTTTGAAAATCATTCTCCCGGGCAGGTCCAAACCGCTAGATGTTCCGTCTCCTACTCCTGACTCCGTCTCTCTAGCAAGCAAAAAGTCCAAGAAAAAGCGTGAGGGAGAGGAGTCGTCGGAAACACCAAAGGCAGACAAGAAGAAGAAGTCGAAGAAATAATCGATGCACTTGTTCAACAAGTTTCCTGATTAAGTTTTGTAATTGTTTTTATCTTCCACTACTTGTAGTTTATATAGGCCTGAATTTTGTAGGAGTGATCTTGTATCCCCATTTTGGACTTATCGAATAAAATTTTAGTTTCTTTTTGTTTGAATGATTCTCTTGTCTTTATTTGGTTTGCTGACACTGTGCTCCGAGGACTTGGAGACTTGAGACTGTTCATGCTCTAGTCCGTGCTCTGGGGACTTAGAGTTCTCCGTTCCGCACTCTGGCGATCCGGAGATTAGAAATCGTTTATACTCTAGTCCGCGCTCTGGGGACTTAGAGTACTCCGCTCCGCGCTCTGGGGATTCGGAGATTGGAAATCGTTTATACTCTAGTCCGCGCTCTGGGGACTTAGAGTACTCCGCTCCGCATTCTGGGGATTCGGAGATTTGAAATCGTTCGTACGCTGGTCCGCGCTCTGGGGACTTAGAGTACTCCGCTCCACACTCTGGGGATTCGGAGATTGGAAATCGTTTATACTCTAGTCCGCGCTCTGGGGACTTAGAGTACTCCGCTCCGCACTCTGGGGATTCGGAGATTTGAAATCGTTCGTACGCTGGTCCGCGCTCTGGGGACTTAGAGTACTCCGCTCCGCACTCTGGGGATTCGGAGATTGGAAATCGTTTATACTCTAGTCCGCGCACTGGGGACTTAGAGTACTCCGCTCCGCACTCTGGGGATTCGGAGATTTGAAATCGTTCGTACGCTGGTCCGCGCTCTGGGGACTTAGAGTACTCCGCTCCGCACTCTGGGGATTCGGAGATTAGAAATCGTTTATACTCTAGTCCGCGCTCTGGGGACTTAGAGTACTCCGCTCCACACTCTGGGGATTCGGAGATTTGAAATCGTTTGTACGCTGGTCCGCGCTCTGGGGACTTAGAGTACTCCGCTCCGCACTCTGGGGATTCGGAGATTGGAAATCGTTTATACTCTAGTCCGCGCTCTGGGGACTTAGAGTACTCCGCTCCGCACTCTGGGGATTCGGAGATTTGAAATCGTTCGTACGCTGGTCCGCGCTCTGGGGACTTAGAGTACTCCGCTCCGCACTCTGGGGATTCGGAGATTAGAAATCGTTTATATTCTAGTCCGCGCTCTGGGGACTTAGAGTACTCCGCTCCGCATTCTGGGGATTCGGAGATTTGAAATCGTTTATACGAGTCTGCATGTTGTGAATGTTAACATAATTTATCATCCAATTAAGAGATATAGAAACTTCATAGAAAATATGGCTTCAAGCCTTTATTAACGAAAATCAACTGAATTGCTTGATTACAACTTTCACAAGGAAACTAAGTCATTATTGAATGGAAACATGCAGGAAATAACAATGCCTACAACAAGAAAGGAAAACATGCTAAATGTAATAGTGCCGCAAATGTTCACTTTTCCATGCTCGGGGGAGTGTCGCGCCATCAACGGTCGCTAGCTTGAATGTTCCTTCTCCAAGCTTCCGTTCAATGGCGTATGGACCTTCCCAGCTGGGATTCATGCGTGATGGTACCGGGAAGACTCGTTTCAGAACGAGATCACCCACATCAAAGATTCTTGGGCGGACTCTGCCGTCGTAGTAACGCTTGACTCGATGTTTGTGCGCCGCCGCCCTTAATTCAGCTTCCTCACGCTTTTCGTCAATGCAGTCCAGTGATTCCAGCGAGGTTTTGGTTCGTCTTGGGGTCATAGTATGTCACTCGGTGCGATGGAACTTCAAGTCCCACCGGTATAACGGCTTCAGAGCCGTATGCCAAGGCGAACGGAGTGTGGCCGGTCGCGGACTTGTGGGTAGTTCTATACGCCCATAATGCTGTCGGGAGTTCATCTACCCACTTGCCTCCAACCTTCTCCAGACGCTTCTTTAGTATGGACTTGATTATTTTGTTAATGGCCTCGACTTGTCCGTTAGCTTTTGGGTGTGCAACGGCGGCGAACTTTTTCTCGATGCCGTACTTTAAACAGAACTCTTTGAACTCTCTACTTTCGAATTGCGTTCCGTTGTCTGTAATGATGGTGCGTGGAAGGCCAAAGCGGCATATAATGTTTCGTACAACGAAGTTAATGACCTTCTTAGAGGTGATAGTGGCCAAAGGTTCTGCCTCAGCCCATTTCGTGAAATAGTCGACTGCAACTATTGCGTATTTCGCACCACCTTTGGATAGAGGCAGAGAGCCGATTATGTCGATTCCCTAGATCGCAAATGGCCAGGGACTGATCATTTGTGTGAGTTCCGTTGAAGGAACCCTCGGGATTTTTGCATATCTTTGACACTTGTCGCATTTTCTTGCGTAGTCCGCGGCATCCCGGTTTACGGTGGGCCAGTAATATCCATAGCGGAGGATCTTCTTTGCTAGCGTTTGCCCCCCAGTATGGTCGCCGCATTCCCCTTCGTGAACTTCTCTCAAGACTCGCTTTGTTTCATCATGAGCGATGCACCGCAATAATGGGACTGAGAATCCTTTTCGATACATTGATCCATCATGTATTATGTATCGCGCAGCCTTCCGAAGGACCTGTCGTCTTTCGCTTCTTTTTTCTGGTAAAGCCCCGGTTGTCAGGTACAGTTTGAATGGGGTTATCCACGAGTCCTTCTCGATTTCTGTTTCCAACACGCGATCGATTTTCATCTCGTCTATGCTTGGAGCATGCAAGACTTCAACGGGATACAATCCCATTTGTTGAGCATCGTCGGTACTTGCGAACTTAGCCAACAAGTCGGCTTCTTTGTTCTGTTCTCGCGGGATATGTGAAATGTCATAACGCTCAAGATTTGATAGTAGTTCTTGGACCTGAACGAGGTACGGAGCAAGTTTTCGTCCTTTTTCTTGGTAGTCTCCTCGTACTTGGTAAACCACCAACTGCGAGTCACAAAAGATTTCGACTGATTCGATCCCGAGTTCTTTGATGAGCTTCAAGCCAGCGATTAGTGCTTCATATTCAGCTTCGTTGTTCGTAGCCGGGAAATCGAGCTTCAGGGCATAACAGATTGATCGGTTTTCCGGAGTTATAAGAACTACGCCCGCGCCGGAGCAACGGTCGTTTGATGCACCGTCAGTGTATAACTTCCATCGAATGGGGGGAATGATGTCGTGATCGTCCGGTTTGATGGGTATGGTAAATTCAGCGATGAAGTCTGCTAACGCTTGCCCTCGGATGTCTCTCCGTGGTAAGTACGCGATATCGAATTGGCTCAACTCGATGTTCCATTTTAGCAATCTTCCAGAAGTTTCCGGTCGCTGAAGTACCTGCCTCAGGGGTTGATCGGTATAAACACCGATTGAATGCGCTTGAAAGTATGGGCGCAGCTTGCGTGATGCAATCACCAAGCAATAAGCCAATTTCTCGATTTTAGGGTAATTCTTCTCTGCCCCCGTTAAACGCTTGCTAACATAATACACCGGCTTCTGGACTCGATCCTCCTCACGAACCAAAGCTGCGCTTATCGCATGAGGGGATATAGCCAAGTAAACGTACAGCATCTCATGGTCAACTGGTTTAGATAGCATTGGTGGGCTCTCCAGATGCCTTACCAGGTTCCGGAATGCTTCCTCGCAGCTAGACGTCCATTCAAAATTTCTCTTTCCTTTCTTTATTATGTCAAAGAACGGGATGCACTTGTCAGTTGCCTTGGATATAAATCGACTCAGCGCAGCTACTTTTCCGTTCAAGCTTTGTACCTGCTTTATAGTCCTGGGCGCTTGTACATCTCGAATAGCTTGGATCTTTTCTGGGTTGGCTTCGATTCCCCTAGCGTTGACGATGAATCCTAAAAACTTCCCTGATGCAACGCCGAAAGAACACTTCAGCGGGTTGATCTTCATTCCATAGAACCTGAGTATGTTAAACATTTCAGCTAAGTCTTGAATGTGGTCATTTGACCGTCGTGACTTCACAAGCATGTCATCCACATAGACTTCCATGGTTTTGCCCAGTTGGTCCTTGAACATTCGATTCACCAAACGTTGATAAGTCACTCCAGCATTCTTCAATCCGAAGGGCATCACTATATAGCAATACAGCCCGACATTCGTAACGAAGCTGGTGTGTTCCTAGTCCGGAATATGCATTGGGATTTGGTTGTATCCTGAGTAAGCATCCATGAATGACAGTAACTCGTGTCCTGCGGTGGAATCGACCAACTGATCGATCCTAGGCAACGGGAAACTGTCCTTAGGGCATGCTTTGTTCAAGTCGGAATAATCTACGCAAGTCCTCCATTTCCCATTCGCCTTCTTTACTAGCACGGGGTTGGAGACCCATTCCGGGTAGAGGGCGTCGCGGACGAACCCATTTGCTTTGAGTTTGTCCACCTCCTCTCCAAGAGCAGTGGACCTCTCTGGATCCATTCCTCTCCTTTTTTGCTTGACTGGGACATATTTCGGGTCTATGTTCAACATATGACTCGTGATGGCGGGAGAAATCCCACACATATCAGAATGCGTCCAGGCAAAAACATCAAGGTTCGCCCGGAGGAAGTCGCTAAGGTCTTCAGTCATAGCGGGGCCTAGCTGTGATCCGATCTTCAGTATTCGCGAAGGGTCGTCACGGCTAACTGAAATGTCAATTGTTAATTCAGCCGGTGCCGCCTTCTCTTCCCTGGGTTTCTCATCGTCGTCTCTCGGATCTATATCTCCGTAGATCTGAGAACTATGCCCGAGCCAGGGCTCGGGCGCTACTTGTCAATTATCCGCATTGAGGATGCGGACGGGGTTGTCCGCAACCTTTCCCTTCTCCCTCCGGTGGGCCTCTCGGAGCTCGGCCACATAACAGGAACGACCAGCTGCTTGGTCACCGTGAACAATTCCTACTCCTTTGTCAGTCGAAAACTTCAAAGTTAAGCACCACGGGGCTAATGCCGCCCTAAATTCAGCCAGGGCCGGCCGACCCAAGAAAACATTATACGGAGAGTCCACATCCAAAACTACAAAGGGTAGAATTCGTACCCTCCGACGCTCGCCTTGTCCCAGTTCAACTGGTAACTCGACATATCCTACTACATCAGTCGCAGCGCCGTTAAAGCCGTGGATACGAGCTTTGGATGGTTTCAAGTCTTTTGTCTCTAGCTTCATCTGATCGTAGGCCTTCTTGAAGATGATGTTGACTGAACTTCCACAATCAATCAAAATTCTTTTTACATATGCTGGTCCGATCGTTGCAGATATGACCATGGGATCGATGGTCGGAGCCTCTACCTGATCAGCGTCTCTATTCCTGAACACAATATCATCTGTCATTACGCGCTGCTGCTTAGCAGGGGCTCCGTCCTCCACGTTCGAACAACACTCAAAATCTGCATGCTTCAAGGAACTTGCATATCGCTCCATCTCCTGCCAATTCTTATCCGCGGGGTGAGGCCCGCCGATGATTGTATTTATGACCAGTCTACCCACGGTCCGGGCAGGCTCCTCGGGATGACGTGGAGCTGGTGCACGACCTGGGTTGGACGTCCCCTGTCCTCCTTCTTATGGATCCTTCACAAATTCCTGCAATTTCTTCTGCCTGATCAACTTTTCGATAGCGTCGTGCAAGTGTCTACATTCTTCCGTATTGTGTCCATAAGTCTCATGGAAGCGACAATATTTCCCGGTCCGCTTCTGTTCTTCAGTTGATTCTTTTGGACGTGGTTTTCTGTACTGAAAAGTATTGCAGGTGGATAGGTAAATGTTCTCAAGTGGGGCGTTTAGCGGAGTGTACTCGCTGTAGCTGGGAATTCTCGACTTCCACTTTCCCGCTTCTTTCCTCTTTCCTTGACTTCTTCCTCCGGACTCTTTGGGCTGCACAGGCTTACTCTGGACATTGACTTGGACCTTTCCCAAATTGTCTCCAGATTGCTTCACAGCAATGTTGCTCTTGATTGACTCTTGGGCAGGTCCCGGTGCCTTATCTCGTCGTACCCACCTAGCTTCCTCTCTTCTTATGAACTGGTGTGCCTTGGAGTAGAAACGATCTAGCGTAGCCGGAGGTTTTCCTGCCAGCCAGTCTCCAAACTCAGAATCCGGATCTACACCTCTCATTACAGCCATTAGAATTGCATGGTCATTGGGATTACTGACTTCAGTTGCCGCAACGTGGAATCTTTGTAAGTACTCCTTCAGCGACTCTCCGGGATTTTGGATTACACTTGACAAAGACATCACGTCCTTCGGGCGTGTAGTGTGTATCCTGAACTGCTCAATAAACTTCTTTGCCAACTCCTCGAAGTTTGATACGGATCGCGGAGGAAGTCGGGTGAACCACATAGTAGCGATCCCAGACAGAGTAATCGGAAAGCACCTACACTTGGTGGCATCATTTGCTCTGGCTGAATCCATCATCCATTCATACCTCATTACATGTTGTCTGGGGTCAGTCTTTCCTTCGTATGCAGGAATGGTTGGCATGCTAAACTTCTTGGGGTACGCCGCTTGCAGCACAACATCCGTGAACGGAGTATGACTTCTTGACACTCCCTAGTCATCATTTGATAAGCCCTGATTTTCTTTCATCAGTTGCCTGACCATGGCTGTCAGATCGGGTGTCTGTATGGAAGCTGGGAGGTTGAAGTCAGTTCTACGCGCCTGTCCATGCTGATGCCTCCTTTCCTGGCAATCTGCCAATCGTGCGTCTTGAGGTTCAACATTGTTAGCATTTTGATGATCTGGAGCTCCATCCTCCATCTGTACTCCGGTTCGGAAGCTTCCAGTTCTGGCTTGGTCGCGGTCTCCAGCTGTTCGAACAGCTGCATCCGCCCTTACAGCTTCAGTCTTACGGCGTCTACGCCTGGGTGGTTCATCAGAAGAAGTAGAGCTGTCAGACGAGGAATAAGCAGCTGGATTGCCCCCAGCATTCTGTTGCTGCTATTGAGTGAGTTGTGCCATCAGGTTGGCATTAGCTTGCATCTGTTCTCCCAGTTGTCTCCTGCTTTCCCTAAGTTCTCTCATCAAGTCATTGAACTCTACTCTGGTGACAACTGGAGTCTGTTCTTGAGCGGCAATTCCTGCACTCGGGATCGCTGGTTGGTTGCTAGGTCCTGCTTGTTGCACGCTAGCAGTCTCTCGGGCATCCGCATTAAGAGAAGCTGACCTGGTACGTGGTCTTGCCATTGTAGAGTTATTGGTATGAACTCTGAGTAGAATCAACGGATGTCCTATCAGTAAGTCGAATCTTCTTTGGGGGATTTGTTCAATCCAGTAGCTTCAAAGCAGATCCTTGAGGTCTGAGAATTCGATTCTCGGTGAAAGCACCAAAGTGTTAGCACCAAAATTGGTCACTAACCTCGTAGAAGAAGATTGTGAAGAGATATAAGTGATGAAATCAAATTAAACAGAGAAGACAGTGCTAATCTAAATACAGAAAGTAAGAACACCAAATTTATAGTGGTTCGACGTAATTGCCTACGTCCACTTTGAGGTTAAACTTTATTGATCTTCTTTATAGTTGATTACAAATACAATTCGTGAATCAAATGCTTGAATGAAGTTGTTAAGTAGAGAAGATGAGTCTTGAAAATGGCAGAGTCTCCCCGGTGTTTTCTCTCAAAAAAAGGATCCATTTCACTGTGACCCTGCCCCTCTATTTATAGGCAAAGATGGGCTGGACTTCCCAAGTGGGCTGATTGTCGAACGCTCCAGCCCGAGTCCAGTGGTCGCCGTATGCCGAGCAAGGTTCGCCGAACGCTCTGCGCCGAACCATCCCTTCTATGCCGAACGGTATGTTGGTGTCGTGGGAAATGTAGGATGGTTGTCTGTTGAGGCCGAACGCTCTTCGCCGAACCATCCCTTCTATGCCGAACGGTATGTTGGTGTCGTGCTGAATGTCAAGTATTACGCCGAACACCATGGGATGCCGAGTACTCTTGTATGCCGAGCAGCCTTGATGCCGAGCGACCTTGTATGCCGAGCAGTCTTGATGCCGAGCAGTCTTGATGCCGAGTACTCTGGTACGCCGAGCAGTCCTGATGCCGAGTACTCTGGTATGCCGAGCAGTCTTGATGCCGAGTACTCTGGTATGCCGAGCAGTCCTGATGCCGGGCATTCTTGTACGCCGAGTACCTGTTGGATGTTGGGTGCTTCGCCGAACACTCCTGGATGTCAAGTGCCTCGCCGAGCACTCCTTGAGGCCGGTGACTCTTGTACGCCGAGTACTTGTTGGATGTTGGGTGCTTCGCCGAACACTCTTGGATGCCAAGTGCCTCGCCGAACACTCTTTGATGCCGAGCACTGATTGCCGAGTACTAGTTGCCTGGTCAAATCCCCAGGAAACATATATGAAAACAATAAATATTTTTGAGGAATCCTATTGGATCCCTCCAACCTGTTTTTCCCTGCATCCATAGTGTTAGTCAATAAGTAACATACCAATCCCACTTTGAGGGGATATCGCGGTATATGGGGTCATCCGCTATTATGCGGGGCGCATAGGGTCTCATCCTCTATATAATGCGGGAATATCACTCCAATACTAATATATATACTACTATATATATAACATCCAACAGATAAATTATAAATTTATCAATCAAATCAGGCATGCAATAATTTAAATTTAACATTAAAATTTTTAATATGCAATCCAAATATGTGTGAGAAATTCTCACCTTTGATTTTAAATTGCGAACCGTTCCCATTTAAATCTTTTTCTTAGATTTTGCAGCTCCGAACCCCTCCTTCATGATTTTTTTGGACCTCGTATGTATTTTATTATATTTTATCAGCATCGATACTTAAACAAACAATGAACTAATTAACCTTTTTACTAGAATTAAATTAAAATTTCAAAACAAATGAATTACCCCATATTACCAACAACCCCAAGAACAAACTACCACCCCCTTGATGGCCACTGCCTCTTCATCGAAACCTTCGCGCTCCAAATAGCATCCCTAGACACCCCTCTGGCCTCCTATCTCCAGGTCATTGAGCCCACGTCAAATGCGACTCCGCCAAGCACCAACACTCCATCCTCCGTCTGCATCATGCGAAATCCTAGCCTCGACTTAGCGTCCCCCTTCCAGTTCACGCGTGCGCCACGCCGATGCGTACGAGGCCGTCGCCAATCGCCCAAGAACGGAGCCCTAAATCTCGAACCGATCATCACTCGATTTCAATGAAAAACGCGACTTCCTCCAACCAATCTTGCTCGCGCGTGACCTGTTTCTATTCCATCCTTCTTCGACAGTCGTTCCTTGCCGAACTCCTCCAGGCGCTCACGTGCGCCTCATCTTCAACGTCGATTGCACTACCCCCCAAGCCCCTACGATTTTGAATCGAATTCGATCTTTGGTTTTTTTTATAAACGAGCTGATTCGTTTTCATTCGAACTGAGTTAAGCAAATGATTTTGAAAGAAGGAGAAGGCGCTTTTTTTCTTTCTGGTGAGGATTTACTTTTGAAATGTCTACCGATTTCCTTTCGAACAAAGAGGGGGGAAAGACGTGATATAAAGTAGTGGTAGCGTATTTGAGTACATTGCATGTTAGGATGAGTGCCCAGTGATTTGAAAAAAGACAGAATAATAGCTGACGGGAAATTAAAAGTCAACTCAAATATATATACATATATATATATATATATATATATATATATATCTGTGTGTGTATTTATATTTTAAAACGTTCGATTCCCACAACTCAAAATCTCGTACCCCTATCGAGGCGTGCCGCTAGGCGTTTATAATGTTATACCCCTATTCCGAACGCAATGGAAAAGGTTTTGAGTCCTAGTTCGATCGTATAGAGAAGATAGCTTTTTGGACTCGATTATTTTATTTGATTTTGATATAAATTTCAACGCGTTTATATCCCGTACAACCAAACGACAACTCCAAACGCTACGAAACTTGAAATCCGATAATAATACAATATTATGGATCCAATAGAACTAGTTTCGTTGAATTCCGAGACTGTGCCTCAGAAAGCTATTTTTAAATGTCGATTTAAATGATATATTTTTAAAATTGAACAGATCACTTCCAAATTCAATTTTAAAAGTTGCATTGTCTTCGGTATTATTAATATAAATTTTACAAGCCCTTTAAATTATTTTTATCGAGCTTAAAACTCCAAGTTCACTATTTTAACCAATATTCAATTATAAAATTTCAATAATTAAATTATCCAATAATCACTAAATTTAAACTCTGAATCTATTTCTATAAATAAAAACCAATCTTTCACATTCAAAAATCAATCTATAATTCAATTTTAATATTTAAAACCATTCAAATATTTATAATTAACGCTAGAAAAAAACCCGAGTCTTTACGATAATTAAGTAAATAAGTTAATTAAGGGGAAATGGCGGGTAAAATAAAGTGGGTAAAGGGGAACGAACTAATAGAAGCGAGTATGAGGGCATATGCCCAACTTATTGTGGGATAATATCATTACTCGTTTCTATTCATTCATTTCAATCTACTCAAACTAAAATAAAACGTTCGAGAAATTCTTTAATGGTGGAAGCGTAAGAAGGCAAATAAGAGGAGGATAAGAGAACGTAAGCTAAAAGAAACTAAAAAAGGCTAAAGCTATATATCTTAAAGATCTAAGTGAGTAGTACTCATCCCTTCTAATCTGATTTTTTTCATATGTATGGGATTGGTATAAATCTATATGTTTTTATGTATGACGGGGTTCAAATGGGTTCGCATGCAAAAGTATAAAGAGTTAATGAATGTCTTTGGGGATGGACGTGCATAATGAGTTGTTTACATGTGTTTTCCCTACTCTTGTGATTTCGAAAACTTAATGAAAGATTTATATAATTTTTAAGCTGTGCCGCTAAAGCCCCGCTAAAACGAGCTCGAATCGATGAATGGAGTATACGAGTGTGTTCTTATATGGAAATCATGATTTTTAAGCTACATCTCACAATTTTAGAGGATGTGGTGATGTCGTGGTGGTAAGATGATCAGTTTTCAATCATTTAGGAAATTTTTGGGATGTGGTTAGCTGGAGGTGGAGCGATGGTGTTAGAATCAACCTTGGGTGATGGCAATGTCTTGGTGAACTCGGAGGTAGTCTAGTGGACTACGGTGATGGAGGCAACTCGATTTAGGGTTTCGACTGTCATTATTTTGGGTCACATCTTTTGGGTTGGCGGTGGCACTGGGCTGGTTGAGCTAGCTATAGCTTTGCTCGGAGCCGAGGTTGGGGATAACAAGTCAAATGATATAGGCATTGGGAGGCCAAAGGTGGTCAAGGCGGTGGTAGCTGGATGAACGAGGGCGGGGTTGGGTTTCCTCGATGCGTTTTCTTCTAGGCCCGAGTTTGAAAATAGGGAGGAAGCACTGTTCTAATCGGGTCGGGTGGGATGGAGTTTAGACTATGTGGTCTTAGGTTTGGATGGGTGAAAATTAATTTATTTATTAAATTTTATAAGTTAAGTGTCAAACTTTGGAGTGCTTTATATCATTCATCTTACACCGTTTGACCTGCGGGTTTTTGCACTAGGTTTTGTATGAACTAGTAGAACACTTTGGTATAACTTATTGATGGTTTTGATGAAGTATAAATTTATAATAAAATAATAATGGTTGAATATAATTATGTTATTTTAAATAATAATGTGGTTGAATTAATTATACTCCATTGGTGATATCTATTTGGCTAAATAAAACACCGTTTTGCTATAATCAAGGTTTTTAATCTCGGATATCGAGCACGTTTCGTCTCGGCGATTTTAGTGACTCGGTATCATATCGGGGGAGATTTCGGACGAGATGACTGCATCTCGGGCACCAATATCGAATTTGTATCTCGGACCTAAAGTTCATCTCGGGACCATATCAGAGTATAACACATCACATAATTTATAGCAAAAAATGCATGGTATCGGTTTATTTATTATTTACTGAATTACAGCAACTAATATCCACTATTCTGACTGAAAAAAATAATGCAATTATAATTTAACTATATGAAATTGTTCAACAAAGGTTACAAAACTCATCAGTTTTAGCAATTAAATATAAGTAGATGAAAGGTGACAAATTAACTGAAAAAAAGCGGGTTCTATACAATTACATATATGCAGTAAGAATAACATAATAACAGTATTAGGAACTGATGCAAACAAAAGCAAATGCATATAAGAGATATCAGGAATCGAAGGGTTTTAGGCAATGCAAATCCACTTGCAGAAGGTTATGCAGTAAGAATAACAAACTAAATTTACTTGTAAATCTACTCTAAATTATACTATATATTCAATTTTCTGAAAAATTGAATTTCATGAAAATAGAAACAACCCTAATTTACATACATGTAGAGAGTAGAGAGATAGGTCAAAGACGAAGCTGCAGATTGTCAAAAGCGAGATCGAGTAGTCGAAAATTGAAAGCAACCGCGAGCTGTCGGATGTTAGAAGAGGGAGTTCTATTTTTTTTAAAGAGGGAGTTCGATTTTTTTCTCTGGAGAAGAGGGAGTTCGATATTTTGATGAGGAACATGCTCTTTTGAGAAGTTAAATCGAAAAGAAATGGGCTTTACTCATTTTTTTATGATAGAATGAGATGATCCTTTTTTTTAGAAAAACAATATATCGGGGATATCTCGGAATAACGTTTCACTCGAAATATCCATCGACATATGTAAATTTATACCAATATAATCGAAACGAGATGTCAACCGATATCTCATGTTTCGTTTCGCCCAAGCCTTCAACCGAGATCTCGGCCGAGATAGCCGAGATTTAAAACAGTGGCTATAATTAAATTAAATAGATTCTTGATGACATCTATTAGTAGAATAAAACACCATTCTGCTATATTTAAATTGACTATATTATTTTGGACATCTATTTAGCAGAATAAATCCCTGTTCTGCTATTATATTAAATTTGGACATTTAATGTTATGCCAGTTAATAGGATAAATGACACATTAACTGTGGATGGTTAATTACGGATTTGATTTATATATATGTTGCTTATGTAAATACTAGTATTGGCTTGGGAAGTTAAATTGGGATAAATGGTAGCTTGTTTAAGTACCATAGTGGTCGCTAAGCCGCTTTCCAAATTTGAAAAGTTATGGATTTAAATTAACTTCTATTTTATAACAATTTGAGGTTAAGTGTTTATATAATTATAAATGACATTAAAAGTTAGTTTATTAATTATTTTATTAAGGATGTTTTAAAGTAAGTTAATTAATTATTTTATTAAAGATGTTTAAATTTATTTAACTATATCATTAAAGAGTTTAAAGATATTTAATTTTATTATTAATGTTGTTTAAAGTAAATTAATTATTTTACTAATAATTACTAAGTTAATTAATTATTTTATAAAAGGGATTTTGCTAAATAAAAAGGATTTATTTAAAGGAGATTTACAAATAATGTTATGTAAAAGAAATTTATAAATGATATTTGTAAAGGAGTTTTATTAGAGATATTTTGCAAGGGAGATTTATAAATAGTATTTTATAAATAAAAGAGAGATTTATAAATGGTAATATATAAATAAAAGCATGGATTTATAAGTGATATTTTGATAATAACGAAGATTAGTGTTAATTATATAAGATTTGTAAAAATGAGTTAAAGGAATTATATAAAGGATTTTATAAAGAATTTTTATAAGGGAGCATTATAATAATTTTAGAGATTTATAAAATGAGTTTTATAAATTATTTTGGAGATTTATAAAAGGATTTGTAAATATGGAATGAGTTTATAAAAACGGAATTTCATAAAAGAAATGAGATTTGATTTGGATAAATAATACTTCTTAATTATGGTGATATGGAAACATTCCTTTTGTACTTAACACCGAAGGAAAAGTGGTTTGAGTTTAGAGTAAGTAATGTTTTAAATGATATTTGTTTTGGCCCATTTAAATATGAATTTCGAAAAGAGGAAATATGAATTCAGTTTTTGTTAATATACTTATACCATTGAGATAAGTATATGGATATATTTTCTAAGTATTGAAAGTATAATAGTTTGTGAATATACTTATGTCGGTGAGGTAAGTACAAAATTGTTTTTCCAAGTATTGAAAGGAGTATAAGGGGTTTGTGAATATATCTTTTATGAAGGAATTTGAATCTAATAATTGAAAGAGAATTAATTAATGAAAGATTAATTACTGAAAGATTAATTAATAGAGGCTTAGTGGATTTAACATGAAATTAAATCTATGTTTGATTGTTTCTTTATTTGATAGTTAATAACTGACTATCAAATCTTGGCCAAAATATAACTCTGGAAATATCTAGGAGAAATACGTGAGTTATATGGTGCAGTCATCTTCAATGATTTTGTATTGTGCGTATAAATATCGTTTTGTCCTCCTAGGACAAATGATAAGGAAACCCATCCGCTTAAACAGTTAGGAGGTGATCTTCACTCTTATGTATTGTTTGATTATTTCTAAAAAAATCGAGGTTAAGTTTACCAGAATAATCAATTTGGTTTTGGAGCGCTCGATAAGCGAGGGAGTGTATTTATATGAGATGTCTCAAAACTGTAACCGCTCCAAAACCATATATATGTTCGATGCTTTGGAAGAGGTTCGAGATAATGGAATCAAGGATGGAATTCTTTGAAGTGTAAGGGCTAGTTGCTACTAATCCTAAGGGTGAATCCAAAATGGATGTAGTAGAAGTAGTGCCTTCGGTTTGTTCATATCCTGAACAACTCTTATGGATGATTGCATTGCATTGTTTCCTGGAGGTTAGTGTTAGCATTCCAAGTGGGATTTGCTAAGAGAGGAAAAAGGTAATCATGACCTCACTCCTAAGTAATGACTAAAATAGAGGATATGTAGTAAAGCTATGTGGTTGGTTCGCTACTATTAAGAGCAGTCATTCCTCGATCTAGAATTAGCATTTATGGATTTGGTATGCATGCGCTCGAGAAGAGTGGGGCTATGGCCTGGTGCAAATGTTTTGTAGCCTGGGTGCTCGGGAATGATGTAATCCGGTATGCCATGTTAAAGGGGCAGTCGGCTCTGTGTTGGCCAGGGGTCCATGTGAGGCCCTCGATACATTGTCTAGAGATGTACTGTGGCAGGCGGTACCCTAGTATTCTTGTCATTGATGGAAATCCAATCTCTAATACGTGCTTTTACGGACTTAGTTGTATACCTATTATTCTGGAATGTAACTAATTTAACCATTTCAGCTATGATTAATATTTATCTTAAACCCTAGACATTATTAGAATATCACAAGATTTCCTATAAAATGGTTTGGTTATCGTAAGGTAAAAGCCCATCCATGTTAATGTGCAGCATGGTCTTACGAGATATCTTTATTTTGAATGGTTTTATAATATTAAAAATTTATTTAATTATGTTTCTCACATTGGTTTACTGATGCAGCGCAACCTTCATTTGTCAAAGGCATAAGTCGTGACCAAGACTTGCGACCTAACGTAGAAGTTGTAGGTCGTCTACAACCTAAGGAGCCACGTGAGGAAGAGCTACGACTTAACGGGGGAGGGTTACGACTTAACCAAGTCAGGGAGAAAAGGCTACGACCTAACAAAGAGGCTAGCGAGTTAGCAGTGTGTGAGGATTGGCTGGGAGTTGAAGTGTTAGGTCGCGAGCGACCTAACGTAATTTTTAAGTCGGAGCTACGACCTACCAGCCTGAAGGAAAAAGAGATACGACTTAACTTGTTTTTAACTCGTGTACGACTTAACGAGTTGGAACTAAGGTCGCATGAAGAGGATTCAGATGCTATGTCCTTAAGTCGCAAGGTTTTAAGTCGTACAGACTTAGGTCGCGGAGTTAGGCTTCTTAAGTCGCAAAGTCTCATCTTAAGTCGCGAAGCCCTAGATGCCGTTGATATGTCTGCCGAGTTAATCTCTGTCTTTGATTCCCTTAAAGACGTTGATTCCTGATGCCGCTTTTGTTTTAGGTCGCAAACTACGGATGCCGTCCATTCTTTAAGTCGCTGAAGTATGAAGACCGTTGATTTCTTTAAGTCGTTGATGCCGCCTGTTTTTAAGTCGCTGAAGCCTGGTGCGTTGATTCTTCTGCGAGTTAATCTATGTCGTTGGTTTGTAAGTCGTTGTATGCTGTACTAAGTCGCTGCCGACTTAAGTTGTGTCGCAAAGTTGTTATGTCGTGAAGCTGTGTTGTAAACTGTTATAAGTCGTAGGTCGTCTGGTTTCATAGGTCGTCTGTTGTAAGTCGAAATGGTCTGTCTGTTGTGAGTTGTAAGTCGGGTACGACTTATGTTAAGTCGGAGACGTTGTTAAGTCGGAACCGACTTAAGTACTTGTAATATTTTTTTGAAGTTTTCTGTTGTGTTGAGTTGTAGCCTATAAATAGGCGTGTATGGTCATTTTGTAAAGGTTGTTGATTTTTGAATAAAATTCTCTTTTGATTGCTTTGTGCTTTCATTCAAATTGGTAGTTGAGTGTAATCTCCTATCTCCTCTTTCGGATAATCGAGTGCGCTCGATTCAACGATTGTAGAAGCCGATTCGCGGAATCAAGTGCGCTTGATCAACGCTTGAAGAATTGAAGATCTTTGAACCCGGTATCGTGCGCGATCAACGAGTTCGAGATAGCTAGAGTTCGGTATCTTCGGATCAACGAATTCGGGCATTTCAGTATCTTCCAATCCACCGTATTATCTTGTTTTGTAATATCCGCTGCGTCATTTTGGTATCAGAGTTTGTTCTAGCCAATCATAGCTGGATCGAGACTTGGAGCCTAATCATTTTGAAGCTTGAAGAGAAGATTCGAAGTTGTTTATCACGGCTGAGAGTAAGAGGATTTTGTTCAAAGATTGATTGATCGAATTTGTATTGGAAGCCGAAACTTTGTCCATCATGTTCATCGCGATTTGCTACAAAGTGGAAGTTTTCGATCCATTTCATTTTGGATCAGAGTCCGAAAAGTGTTTGAATTTTGAAGTGTTGAAGTGTTTGCGAAGTTTTTAAGTATGCCGCCAAGAAGAGCTAATCGCCACCAAAACATAGAAGCTTTGTATCGAAGAGAAGAAGCTGATGAGATGGAGCAAAGAATCAATGAGAACTTTAGTGAAAAGCTTAACGAAGGTATTGGTCGGTTAGAGAAGCTTATGACGGAGATGAATCAAAATCGGAGAAGGGTTTCACCTGAATCTAACCATGGGGGTAGTAGGGTCTCACCGCATTCTAATCGAGACAGAAGTGTAGAAAATGATCAAGGGCGTGGAAGGAACGTGAATGATCGTGAACGGAGGAATGTTGATAGAAGGGATGATGGTGGAAGACGTAATGGTAGTAGAGATGTGGGTGGACGAGATAGACAACAATATACATCTGATTTTGAAGAGGAGTATGATGGTGGTAGTGTTCGAGGACAAGGACGAGGTTAAGGAAGAAATTACTTTGAGTATGATCACAAGTGGGAGTCGGGGATGAAGACAGAAATTCCTGAATTCAAGGGTGGTATGCAAGCGGAGGAGTTTCTGGATTGGGTGGCTAATGTTGAAGAAATTTTTGATTTCAAAGAAGTTCCAGAACTGCGTAGAGTGAAGTTGGTTGCTACAAGGTTGAGGGGGAGAGCTTTGGCATGGTGGCAGCAAACCAAGCTTACACGTGAACGAATGGGGAAATCAAAAGTTGAATCTTGGGAGAAGATGAAGAAGTTCATGAAAGCAACGTTCTTACCTTACAATTACCAATCTTTGATGTATCAACGTTTGCAAAACTTGAGACAAGGAACGAAGTCTGTTAACGACTATGCTGATGAATTCTATCAACTTATTGCGAGGAATGATATTATGGAAACGGAAGAGCAGCTGACATCTAGGTTCATTGGGGGATTGAGAATGCAGATTCAGGATATGGTTAACATGTTTGATCCTAGATCTGTAGCTGAAGCACATCAGAAAGCGTTGGCTTGGGAGAAACAGGGTAGACGAGGAGGTGGTGTGTTTACTAGTTCCAACAATCAAATGAAGGGTGTTAGTGGGAGTTCTAATATTTCTAAACCTATCAGTAGACCAGTGGTGAAGGAGGCTGAGAAGGCGAAAGTTAACAATGGTTTCAAATGTTACAATTGTCAGGAATTGGGTCATAAAAGCAGTGAGTGTCCAAAGCCAAAGAAGAGAACCATGATTGCAGAAGTTGAGGATGAGGATGAAGAAGCTGAATGTTCCAATTCACCACCTGATGAGGAGGAAGAAGAAGTGATGGGAGACGAAGGTTACAATCTAATGATGAAGAGGTCCTGTTTAACACCAAAGCAAGAGGAGGATTGTAGTTGGTTGAGGAGCAATATTTTTCAGTCAACGTGTACTATTCTGGGGAAGGTTTGCAAATTTGTTATTGATGCTGGAAGCTGTGATAATATAATTTCTTCTGAAGCTGTGAGGAAGTTGGCGTTGAAGACCGAGAAACATCCGAAACCGTACAAGCTAGCTTGGTTGAGGAAAGGCGGGGAGGTGAAGGTTGGACGAAGGGCTCGTGTGAAGTTTTCAATTGGGAAGAAATACAAAGATGAAATCTGGTGTGATGTCGTAGATATGGACGTTTGTCATCTGTTGCTAGGGAGACCGTGGCAGTATGATCGAGCGGTGCAGCATGACGGACGGACCAACAGTTACAGTTTCATGTTCGAAGGCACAAAGATTGCTCTAGTTCCAAAGAAGCGACAACAGGAGGAAAACAAGTTGGAGGAGATTGAAGAGCTCAAAACTTTGTTATCGTTGAAGGAGTTTGTGAAGGAAGTAGAGGAAGAGCCTGAAGTGTTTTTGTTGATTGGGCGAGAAAGCAGTGAAGAGGTTGAAATACCAGAAGAAGTTAAACTAGTTTTGAAAGAATTTGACGATGTATTTCCATATGAGTTACCAACGGAATTACCACCGTTAAGGGATATACAACATCAGATAGATCTTGTTCCAGGTGCTGTGTTGCCACACAGACCACATTATCGAATGAGTCCGAAGGAGCATGAAGAGTTGCGGAGACAGGTAGAAGAATTGCTTGACCAGGGGCGTGTGCAGGAGAGTCTGAGTCCTTGTGCTGTACCAGCTTTATTGGTACCCAAGAAGGATGGGACGTGGAGGATGTGCACTGACAGTCGAGCATTGAATAAGATTACTGTGAGATATAGATTTCCAATGCCGAGGTTGGATGACTTGTTAGATCAAATAAGCAGAGCTACTATCTTTTCGAAGATTGATTTGAAGAGCGGATACCATCAAATTCGTATCAGACCAGGCGATGAGTGGAAAACTGCTTTTAAAACCAGGGAAGGTCTATACGAATGGTTGGTCATGCCATTTGGTTTATCCAATGCACCGAGTACTTTTATGAGGGTAATGAATCAGATTTTTCGACCGTTCATTGGGAAATATGTGGTGGTGTATTTCGATGATATTCTGATATATAGTGGAAGTCCAGAGGAACATTTGAATCATCTTAGAGAAGTGCTGATGGTATTGCGACAAGAACAATTTTATGCTGCAACGAAGAAATGCGTGTTCATGACGCATAGTGTGTTATTTTTGGGGTATGTTGTGTCGGAAGAAGGTATACAGGTTGACCAAAGTAAAGTTGAAGCTATCAGAGATTGGCCACAGCCCAAGACGATAACGGAAGTTCGTAGTTTTCATGGGTTGGCTTCATTTTATCGAAGGTTCATTCCACACTTTAGTAGTGTGATGGCGCCTGTTAAAGATTGTATGAAAGGCAAACAGTTTTCATGGTCAGAAGAAGCAGGGAATGCTTTTGGGAAGATCAAGGAGTTGCTGACGACTGCACCAATTCTAGTATTACCTAATTTTCAGTTGGTGTTTGAACTACATACTGATGCATCCAAGGTTGGAATTGGAGGGGTGTTGAGTCAGAAGGGACGTCCAATTGCATATTTCAGTGAGAAGTTGTCAGGAGCGAAGATGAGATACAGTACGTATGATGTGGAATTCTATGCTGTTGTACAATCTATTAAACACTGGAGACACTATCTATTTCAGAGGGAGTTTGTTCTGTATACTGATCATGAAGCATTGAAGCATTTGCAAGGGCAAGACAAGATTTCAGCGAGACATGCATCGTGGATTGCATATCTGCAACAATTTACATTCGTTGTGAAACACAAGTCGGGAGTGACGAATCGTGTTGCGGATGCGTTGAGTAGAAGAAATCACTTGTTAACTACATTGAAGGTTGAAGTGATGGGGTTTGAAATATTGCCAGAATTATTTACCGATGATCCTTACTTTGCAAAGTTTGTTAATAAAGTCAAGGATGGAGAGACGGATGAGTTCGTGATGATAGATGGTTTTCTTTTTAAAGGAAATCGATTGTGCATACCGGAGGGTAGTCTGAGAATGAAGATTATCAAGGAATTACACGAAGAGGGACATGTTGGGAGAGACCGTACCTTACAGTTGATTTCACAGTCCTACTTTTGGCCATCGATGAGGAAAGAAGTGGAAAGATTTGTGGAGCGATGTCATATATGTCAAGTTTCGAAAGGAACTGCGACTAATGCTGGTTTATATATGCCGTTACCGATACCAACTAAACCATGGGTTGATGTGAGTATGGACTTTGTTTTGGGTTTACCTCGAACCCAACGGGGAAACGATTCCATTTATGTGGTGGATGATCGATTTTCGAAAATGGCACATTTTATTGCTTGTAAGAAGACGGCAGATGCTGTTCATGTTGCTCAGTTGTTTTTCAAGGAGATCTATCGACATCATGGATTGCCAGAATCTATTGTGTCGGATAGAGATACTTGATTTCTGAGTCATTTTTGGCTGAGTTTGTGGAAAATGGTCGGAACGAAGTTGAATTTTAGCAGCGCTTATCATCCGTAGACAGATGGACAGACTGAGGTGGTTAATCGATCATTGGGAAATTTGTTTAGGTGTCTTGTTCAAGATAATCTGAAGAGTTGGGATGTGAAGTTATGCCAGGCAGAATTTGCTCATAATCATGCTGTGAATCGAAGTACTGGGTTCAGTCCATTTCAGATAGTATATTCAAGCTTACCCAAGGGACCGTTGGATCTAACGGTAGTACCACAATCAAAGAAGACAGTTAAGAAAGCTGCTGATTTTGTTGAAGGGCTGACGGAGTGTCATAAAATCGTTCAAGAACGACTAGAGAAAGCAAATGAGAAGTATAAACAATCTGCAGATTTGAAACGAAGAAGTGTTGAATTTAACGAAGGTGATTTAGTTTATGCAGTGTTAACAAAAGATCGTTTTCCAGTAGGCGCTTATAATAAGCTGAAAGCCAGGAAAATTGGTCCGGTGGAAGTTGTGAAATGAATCAATGAAAATGCTTATAAATTGAAGCTGCCAGATGATGTGTATACGTCAGAGGTGTTCAATGTTAAACATCTCGTACCATATCACGGAGATGAACGAGCTGGTAGAGAAGAATTTACAAATTCGAGGTCGAATTTTTCTCAACCTGGGGAGGATGATGCAGTGCAACCTTCATTTGTCAAAGGCATAAGTCGTGACCAAGACTTGCGACCTAACGTAGAAGTTGTAGGTCGTCTACAACCTAAGGAGCCACGTGAAGAAGAGCTACGACTTAACGGGGGAGGGTTACGACTTAACCAAGTCAGGGAGAAAAGGCTACGACCTAACAAAGAGGCTAGCGAGTTAGCAGTGTGTGAGGATTGGCTGGGAGTTGAAGTGTTAGGTCGCGAGCGACCTAACGTAATTTTTAAGTCGGAGCTACGACCTACCAGCCTGAAGGAAAAAGAGATACGACTTAACTTGTTTTTAACTCGTGTACGACTTAACGAGTTGGAACTAAGGTCGCATGAAGAGGATTCAGATGCTATGTTCTTAAGTCGCAAGGTTTTAAGTCGTACAGACTTAGGTCGCGGAGTTAGGCTTCTTAAGTCGCAAAGTCTCATCTTAAGTCGCGAAGCCCTAGATGCCGTTGATATGTCTGCCGAGTTAATCTCTATCTTTGATTCCCTTAAAGACGTTGATTCCTGATGCCGCTTTTGTTTTAGGTCGCAAACTACGGATGCCGTCCATTCTTTAAGTCGCTGAAGTATGAAGACCGTTGATTTCTTTAAGTCGTTGATGCCGCCTGTTTTTAAGTCGCTGAAGCCTGGTGCGTTGATTCTTCTGCGAGTTAATCTATGTCGTTGGTTTGTAAGTCGTTGTATGCTGTACTAAGTTGCTGCCGACTTAAGTTGTGTCGCAAAGTTGTTATGTCGTGAAGCTGTGTTGTAAACTGTTATAAGTCGTAGGTCGTCTGGTTTCATAGGTCGTCTGTTGTAAGTCGAAATGGTCTGTCTGTTGTGAGTTGTAAGTCGGGTACGACTTATGTTAAGTCGGAGACGTTGTTAAGTCGGAACCGACTTAAGTACTTGTAATATTTTTTTGAAGTTTTCTGTTGTGTTGAGTTGTAGCCTATAAATAGGCGTGTATGGTCATTTTTTAAAGGTTGTTGATTTTTGAATAAAATTCTCTTTTGATTGCTTTGTGCTTTCATTCAAATTGGTAGTTGAGTGTAATCTCCTATCTCCTCTTTCGGATAATCGAGTGCGCTCGATTCAACGATTGTAGAAGCCGATTCGCGGAATCAAGTGCGCTTGATCAACGCTTGAAGAATTGAAGATCTTTGAACCCGGTATCGTGCGCGATCAACGAGTTCGAGATAGCTAGAGTTCGGTATCTTCGGATCAACGAATTCGGGCATTTCAGTATCTTCCAATCCACCGATTGCTACATTCATCGTATTATCTTGTTTTGTAATATCCGCTGCATCATTTACTAGACTGATCCGGGCGTTATTTTCTTTTAATGCTCGGGTCAGCCCGAACATATTTTCCAAATTTACCTTGACACTTTGGAGATTCAAGAGACGAGTTGGATTCTCCAAGGCATATTCATATATTTTATCTTCCCTTGTTGGGTTCTACTCTGTATTGATTAGCAATTGTAATGACATGTTTTTATAACTGTTCAAGCTGATGATATGTTAGTTTGCTCTGATGATAGAATGTGTATTAAAGTTCTTTTCTTTTTGTAAACACCCGTTGTATCTTATATATTACTCATTGCATTGTGAGATTCTATTCTGTCTTTTATTTCTTCCACCCCAACAATCTACCTTCCTAACACTTAGATGTTCGGCATGTGACTACCCTGGATGTATTAGTATCGACTTTTATGGATTGAAAAGGCATGTTGTTACACTTATATAATTCTATATGAATTTATGAAGCTGTAAGACTTGAAATAAACAAGGAAAATACCCTAGAAAGGCAAAATAAAGTTAAACTATGGAAGAACGGGGATTCATGCAATTTTAAAGAATTTATCGGTATTTTCTTTAACAATGGAGGTAAAACCAACTAAATACAGTGCTGGGGTAAACGGGGTACTAGGGGGACGCGGGAGAATAAATTCCATGGGAAAATATATTAACAGGGGTTAGGAAAAAGAGAGACAAGGTCCAAATTATTTGCTTAAAAGAATGCTGCAAATAACAAAAAGTAAAATAGGAACGAATACCATGTCAACGCATGTAAAGGCACTGTCAGGAATATCGGAGTTATCGGGGTATAGCACTAGGGCGGCGGCTCTATTTTTATAAGTAAGTGTATTACGCTAAGTATGAAGGGATCATACTGCACTAAAACTTATAAAGGAACACTTAATAAGTAAAGTGTAGAGTGTATTGTGTGGGTCGAGAGGATTCTGCACTAAAAAGATAAACATATAAGACTTATAAAAGATAAGTCAATGGGACTCGATGAGAGGCAAGGTCATAAAAAAGGAAGGGATCCTGGGTTAGATAAAGGTAAGGACTTGGAATAGCTACTGATGCCAGATGGGGATGCTCACTCGAATGCACACTTAGGAAAGGGGAGGAGAGGCATTCAACTTTCAGGTAATACGGTGAGGGATGTCAAGTAAAACAAATGTTTAAAGACTACATGTGGGTTTCACTGTGGTCTGTCGCGGTGGGGTTTCCAAGAAGTTTAAACTACTATGGTGAGATGATTCTAAGCAGTTTTAAAATTAAGCACATAAATGAAGAGGAACTACTGGTAGTTGTTTCTTTGTAGTCCAACGCTTAACTAACTAAATAGTTAAATACTGCGGGGGCTAGGTCTAAGCAGTTCGAACTAAAGATGAATTTAAAGGGATACTACAGCGGGTAATGCTAAGTAGTTCAAAATTAATAAAATGTTTAAAGACTACAGGTGGGTTTCTTTGTGATTTGTTGCGGTAGGGTTTCCAAGTAGTTTAAACTAATATGGTGGGGTGATTTCAAGCAGTTTAAAATTAAGCAAATAAATGTACAAAGACTATATGTGGCTGTTTCTTTGTAGTCCAAGGTTTAACTAACTAAGTAGTTAAATACTTCGGAGGCTAGGTCTATGCAGTTCGAACTAAAGAATGAATTTAAAAGGATACCGTAGTAGGCGATTCCAAGGAGTATTAGACAAGAGAAACTTCGAATGAATGAATTTAAAAAAATACCACGGTGGGCGATTACAACTAGTACGAGTTAAGAGACAAACATTAACAGGAAGCTAGTAAGTTCTTCAGAGGGGTATAATACCAAATACTAAAGTAAGGTGTATAAGAACTACGTAGGGCACCACGTCAAATGCTTTAAAAGAATGACCCGTAGATCAAAGAAGAATTTATATGGGAAACTAGGTAGGCCTGTGCAGGGAGCATAGTATTTTATTCTTAGATTCAAAAACAATCTAAACCAGGATTCGGGTGGGTCACCGTGGGATGTGCAGTAGTAAGGAAAAGCTGCTTAAGGAAGCATTAATTGAAGACGTAAATAAGAAATAATTTGCGTCAGAAGTTTGTGGTGTTTCACACATAATTGATTGAGTAGTGAGGGGAAACCTAGCATATGCAATGCAGGTTAGTCTCACTCTATATTTGTTTTGGGGATAGTATTATTCACACCAGACATATATCTGGCCCATATTTTTATTATTGTTTTCCCCATAAACTCATGGATACTCATTTGTGTATGTTGAATTTATGGACTTAGGAAGGTTTGGAATAATGGCCATAGTACGAGGACTGAAGAAGGAGCAAGGGGGCTCTCTAGCTAATAAAATTTTTGTTTTCGTTGTATGCCGGAGTGTGGACCGCATCTTCATATATGGACCCGACTCTTTTTTATGTTATTTGACACTATATTTGACCCCTATATGGGCATCTTATTTGGGAAATACCGACCGAAGTAATTGTAGTGAATATTAAAATAAATATACTATTGTGGAATGAAATATATGACAGTTTGCTATGTTTACTTTATATGTAGACATATCATGTTGAACTCACTTTAGTCCTCGGAATATATTTCTGGTGGTGACTACAGCATCATCGGTGTTCCTCTTCAAGTTTCAAGTGGGGATGTTACGGTTTGGTATCAGAGCATAGGTTTAGGGAAACTTAAGTGAAATAGAGCTAATAGAGGATAAGAGTAGTAATTAAGATGGAAGTAAATGCACTAAGGAGGGGATGGGCTAATATATAAGTATACACACACACAGATATATATATATATATGTATGTATGTATGTATGTATATGTATATGTATATCTATATGTATGTATGTATATTGTACTTATATGTTGCTATATAGATATATATAGGGAAAATATATATCCTTTTATTGTGTTTTCGCTTCCTACCTTTCTGTTTCTTATGAAGACTTGGTTAATAGAAGAAGCAAGATGATTTGAGAAGTGGACGGATCACAATAGGGGGCCCAAATGTTAGAAGAGAGCTAAAAATAAGCAGGCTAATAAAGAGAATGAGGAAAGAGAGGAAAGAATTCCAAGGGCACTAAGGGAGGAAGCTGTACCGCCAGCTAATGAAGTGGGTATGGATGTGAATGTCATATTTAGATAGTTCAAGGCCCAAATGATGCAGTAAGCTGCACCAAAGGCAATACAGCCGAGAGCTGTGGTGATGGAATATTTCCCAAGGATGAGCAAATATTATAGAAATCTGCAAGGAAAGGTGTTTACAAGGAAAGTGCCTGCAATAAAAGTGCTGAATTGGTTGAGAAGCGGTAAGCGTATATTTGGTGACTTAGGATTGAGTGATGCGCAGAAGAGAAGACTAGCTTCAGGGCAGTTATAGGAAGATCACTGGATTGGTTGGAGACCGTAATTACAAGAACCCTAAAAGAGGGAATCACTTAGGAGTTGTCCGAGTAGAGGTTGGAGGCTCAGTTCATATCGAAGTCTCAACAGAGTGTGTTGATGAGGGAGTTCATTGACTTAAGATAGGATGACCTTACAATGGAGGGGTACATTCAGAAGTTCAATGCATTGGTTAAGTACAGTAGGGAGATCATTAACACTCCTATGGAAAAAAATGTGAAGTTTATTAGAAGCTTGAAGCAAGGGCTTGATCATAAGGTGACGGCTCATCTAGCATCATCTTATGAGTTTTGTAGTGGACATGGCCAGAAGATATGATAGCATGTATCAAGAGAATAGAAGGTTGGAGATGAGGTCCAAAGCAGAACAAAAGAAGAAGTTCACCCCATACACTAAAGGCAAGAAAGGAGTGTCGAATGGGAAGGGTGCAGTTGCTAATACTAAAGTTGCATTACAGAAGTAGTTTGCTACAGCTGGGGACAGATGGGACACTATGCTTTAAAGTGCCCCATGCCCAAGAATGTTGCAAGAGTGATGTGCTTCAAGTGTGATAAGATGGAACATCTGAAGAAGGATTGTGTAATATCCCCCATTTTGAGGCCCGAAACTAAGCACTACTGATGCTGCAGTCATCTATAGTATTAATTTCTGGTGACAAAATGTGGTCATGTAAACGGTATCCATAATATTAGAAACGCATGAATATGGAATAAACGAAAACTTTCGCATTTCATTTCATAGTCATAATTTCATATTTAGTACATAATCCCAAACGTTGCCCATATCTAGATAAAATATAAATATTATAAAATACCAAGAGCGACATACGAAAAGTCCCCTTGGTTGATTAGAATTACTAAATAGACAAATACCTTTATTGTCAATACATTCATACAACAACTAACATAACATAGCGAATAATAGAAATAGATAGACTCTTATATCGCTAGCTTTTTCTCCTGCACGTCTCCGAAAGCTTTATTCCCCAAAACCGACTTAACCTGAAAATCCCTTACTCCCAACCTACTCAAATCAAAATTTAAGCACCCGAGTGTTTAAGGGAAAAACATAAATTTTGAGTCAGACAAAAAGCCTGGTGTAAATAATAATATGCCATCTCAGTTTGTGGATATTCGGTGAGACCACTGAGCGGAATGGATTTTCCCCTCAGTAATATCTCTTTTAAAATATTTTTTGCAAATCAAATTCCTACAACCAAATTGGTTAAAGTAGACAATATAAACAATAATGTGCATGCATGCTACATGGGTAATCATGACTATCCGTCAAATCAGTTGGCTATTCATCTTAATGTTTAGTTTTCACAAGGTAACTACCAACCTACATGGCTGACTCGACCCTACTAGATATACCAAATTTTCTAATTGATTGTTAGAAGAAAATTGGATGATCTATCCAAATACACTTATCCTAGTGTTTACCTGACTATCTATCAATCTCATAGTTTTGCTAGGCTTACTATAAACCTAAAGGTTTTGCAGGCCAACCTATAACCTATTTATCTTTACGTATTCCTTTCTGTGCGGACACTTACTTTTAGTCTTACCTATGACAAAGCCCAATACACTGGAATTTTGGACTTATATCGGCTAGGGGCTAACTCTAAAGTATAGGGCGCTACCCTACACTAGTCCTATCTGGTTTTCTAATCTTTGAGTCAAATCTATCCTATCACAATCTATCCAAAAGTGATAAGAACAATAATCTCTTTTATAAAAATCTTGAGCTAAATCCCTTTTTCTATTTTCTTGAAAACAAAACCTTTGCAAATGATTTAACCCTTGAAATCATACTTTCTAAAATAAGAAAATTGTAATCCTTTACTTTATTTCAAAATATTTATGCCATGATATATGCTTTTAAAACTTTATTGATGAATCTCGAAATCCGTTGGAAGTTATCTCACTTCGAAACAATAGGTTATAAAGCCAAAGCAATATATTCTTTACATTGACAAAACATGGCAATGACATAGTCGATAAGGGTCTTCACCCCTCAAAACATAGGCCAAAATACTAAACTTTTTATATTGATAAAGCTCGGCATTATCGCCATTGGGGTCAATGCCCTTCTTTAATATAAAATATGTTAAAGTATTTGATTTATAAATATAAGGGTATATAGTCGAAGTCAATCACTTAGGGTCGACATAGACAAATCTCAGCATCACTGCCTTAAGGAAATTAAGCAACTTCATTAAAGTTGAAGTCAATATGAGCGGCATCATAACCCTTTACGAAAACAGGCAACAAGGAGTGAAGGCGGCAAGGGATCAAGCTGAAGTGATAAAATGTGGAACCATTTCCTATGTTTAAAAATGTTGTCTCCTTGCCTTTCGGAGTTATCTCAAAATGTGCGGCGTCGGTATCACCGCTATAAGTATCTTTGAAGACATTAGGGTAGGCAATGTTATACATAGGCGGTAGTTTGTGTAACAATCCGTAATTTTACCACTTTGAAAATGGAATATTCAAACTTAAATAATCATATTTCCTGTGATAAATAAGAATGGTGAACTTATTTTTAGAATTAATTAAAGATTTTGGACTTTTACCATAACATTGACAAAATTGACAAAAGTTGGTTTTCGATAAAGTTGGATATACAGTCCAAAAAAAATTGTTTTAAAAGATAAATAACTACTTTTAAAATCATTATATATAAAAATAATAATAGGTTGATAAAAGTTATATAATTTTATACACACACACAAACATACTTATGTTATAGTGATTAACAAATTTTGTCGCGCATTGACAAAATCAATATCGTATATTTGCAAATGAATATTGATATTGTTTTATATTATTTTATAAGTCAAATACACTTTTTTTAATTAAGTAAAGAAGATAAGAAAATTATTTTCAATTTTGGTTTAAATAAATAGATAGTTTAACTAAAACATCAAAATATGATCGTACAACATTGTCAAAATTCAACGTTTTGTCGATTTAAAGTTGTCGCAACATCGTTGCACCTTTATGTACATATTCTCATAAACATTATAACATATAGGAACTAATTAACAAATAGTTAATCAAGTTTACTTTTTCTAATTAAGGTTAGGAAATTCTAGAAATATCATTAGTAAAAGTAAACTAATAAAAACAAAACTGGTCAAATCAAAATAAACATCATTATTACTTTAGTTTTCTTACTCCTTAAGTGATAAGGACACAAAGTAAGGATTTGAAATGCATTAATGAGATGGTAAGTTTACTTTTGGTAATGTCAAGTTTGGAAAAAAATATCCAAGGTTATTTTATTAATTTAACAAGGGGTAATTTGGTAGCCTACCACCTCTTTCTTTCCTATAAATACACAAGCATTCTTCTCATTTTTCACACATCCATCTCTTCTTTTCTTAAGCACTTCTTCTTCTTTAGAGTTTTAATGGCTTCCATGCCTTAGAAAAATAATAAAAAAATATTAGAGAAAAAAAAAAGAAAAGAAAAATATATATAGTATTCCACCTCAAAACTAGTACAAACCACCTCCTCTCTACCTCCATAACCCACGGCCTCCTTCCATCACCCCCTAAGGCCGAGCACACCACCATCGAAAGCATGGTCGTGCCTACCTTAGCCTGGGCCGAGCTTAAAAGAGAAGAAAGGAGTAAGTTCGGGAAGTTTCGGAGCAAGGAAAAGGGAAGGAAGTACTGCCGAAATCGATTCAGAATTCTATGAAAAAGATTAGTGAAGTGGAACTAATTTTGAGTAGTCAATGTTTACTAAATAATAATTAATCTCTATAGATATTTTTAGGTATGATAATATGACCATTTAATCTCTTAATGATTTGTATGAGTGGTTGATAACTTAAATGAGTTTATGGTTGAATGTATGGATGTTGATATGGTTGATAACTTTTTTGTGATAAATTATGAGAAATCATAATAAAATGGTTAATTAATAGAAATTAATTCAAATAATATGTGTATGGAGTTAGTTAGCCTCTTAATGATTTTAAAATATCTAATAAGGTTGGAAATGATATTATAATAATATAATGGTATGAAATGAAATGGAAAATGGATTTGAAATATGAAAAATATTATATAAAATGAGTTTAAAATGATTTAGAAATGTTTTATAAACATTTAAAAGTGTTTCCATGAAGTTTGAAAAGAAATTGAAAAACAAGTCAAATGTATGCGCGTCACGTAACGGTAGTTCGCGATTTCGCCCTATAAAAGTTAAACGAGTATACGAAGTGGAATATAGCTCGAAATTCTTCAACATAAGAATTTTCCGAACTACTATATCAATTTCTTTCCAACAAAGAAAGAAAATCAAGATTTCATTAAGTAGATTTTGAAATATGTCCAAAACAATTTTCTAAAAACATCGTGGTTTTTTAGTTTGAAATCGAAGAAGGAATTTCTTTATAAAAGATATTTTTAAATGACTAAAAATATGAAATAAATTTTAAAATCTATTAAAATGGTGTCATAAAAGATTTTAATTAGAAAATAAGAATTTTCAAACATTAAAAAGGTTATTTTAATCAAATAAGCTGTTATAAGCACTTTTCGCAGCATTTTTCTGCTGTAGTTTCTATAACTTTTGAAATAAAGATTTAAACTTAACGATTCTTTCTAGAATCATTTATAAATGTTTTTAAATGAATAATTAAGTGTTTTAAAAATAAATTGGAAGTTTTATAACTATTTTAGATAGAGTTTAAATAAATGGTCATTATAACACTTAAACAATATAATAAAAATCATTTCCTTGAATGTAATAACAAACTGAGTATGCAGAAATGACTAGTATATTTGTCCCGCTTGTGAGATCTAAATGGTAAAAGAAGGTGTGTAACTAAGGTTAGGAATGGAGCAACCGGTGTCCTGAACTTACCTGACCTTTGTTTTCCCATTTAGACGAGGGTTGGAACAAATCGAAAGGAAAGCCCGGATGCTCTAAAAAGGTTTTCCCAAAGTAAAAGGTGAAGAGTTTTCCAAGAGTTAAAAAAGGATTTGTATAAAATGGTTTTGGGTTTGTTGTAACGATGTTTTATATAACATCATTTTTAACCCATTTAAATGAGGATTTAGAAATAGAAAATCTTTATTTAAGGTTTAAGCATGATTTTAAATAAGATGACTTGGTATTTCCCAAGATTAAAGAGGAGTTTTAAATGAAAGATCTAAGAATAATGTTGAAATGTTTTCCTATGTAGAAGAGAAAATAATTTACAATTATTCCAAGATTTAAGAAAGGTTTAAATAAACCAAATGATTTGATAAAGAGGCTTAATGATTCCATATGCTGTTCAGAAGATAAAGGAAAGATTCAATGAACATATCTCTAAGAGATATTTATGAACAAATAAAAAGATGAATTAAATTGAATGATGTTTGGTATCCATATATGAACTAAACATTTTTTATTGATAATTGGTTTCGAAGAAACCGGGGTCGGATTTGGATGATTCCTATCTGAAAACCACTTCGAACCAATGTACACGTTCGAAAGTAAAGTCATGTTGATGATGATGATGATTATTGAAGACCGGAGGTCTTCATTAGCGGAAGAACTGCTTGTTGACATTCCCTGGGTAGCTCCCAATATAGAGACATTTATAATAGCAGTGGTCCTATCATATTTGGAAATCTTTAGATTACAAGGACTACTCGCTACTAATAGTAGTAGGAGGAGTGTCATCGGTTTCGTCAGTCCCAGAGCGAACTTGTATGGATGAGTGTCTGACATTGTATTGCGGAGTCACAAATGTTGACTTTTACAAACATACATCTATTTGGTGGCGGAGAAGGCAACTTCTCTTAGCTTAACACCCATCTTTGAGTCGTATGAGCTCAGAGTTATGTTCGTGGAAGTCAAATAGTGATCAAAGGAATGGCAATGTGGCATTCAAAGTGGAACCTGTTATGATCGAAGCGTGGTTTTGTATGAAAAGCATGGCTTTGTCTAAGTTGAGCGTAACCTCACTCCCAAACCTAACATCTCGGAAATGATATGGGAACTATGTTACATATTTCAGGCTTAGTATCACGAGGGTGGCGTATGATCCCTCAAGGTGACTGGCGGCGTATGATCTTGGCCACTAAGGTGTCCAGATGGGACCTTTATTTTATGGAATAGTGGTGTGTGAGTCCTTGCATGAGAAGCTACTGGATATCAAGAAGTGTGGCAATATGAGGTATAGTGGTGTGTGAGTCCTTGTACGAAAAACCACCGAGTTTCGGTTGCTATGCGTGGTTATCGAGGTTCCCTGTCATAGTGGAAAATCCAATTCCAATACAAGCTTTACGGTTTTGATTGTATTCCCAAAATAGCTGTAATGCTTTGCAAACATTTCAGCTACCCCATTTGGTATCATATACTATGTCCGGTATATTCCATTTGACCTAGTCCGGCTATGTTCTCTTAGACTTAGTCCGGGTATTGATTCCTTATTTGAATAAGTTTATTTGAAAGATGTTTTCAAAAAGAATGTCACTAAAGATAATATCAAATTATTTTGGTAATAAAAGTGTTTTGGTTATCATAAGGTAAAAACCCATCCGTATTTATGTGTTGGCGTGGTCTTATGAGATACCCTTCTTTTAAAAGGTTTTTGATAACATCGTCATGAGTTATACGTTTAAAATTTCGAGTATCTCACACTGGTTTATCAAGCCTAATCCGGGTATTTTTAATACTCGGGTCAGATCCGAGTAGTTTCAGGATTAGCTGAAGATGCTTGGAGTTTCCAGAGGAGAGTTGGATATCTTCATCATCGTATGGACGTATTCTATTATCCGTTGCATCCATTGCACTTGTTTTGTCAGCATTTGTAAGGGCAGGTGTTATAACTGTCCAGGCTGAATCTAGGTTAGACTCTAATATATGTTTTAAAAATTTCTTCTGTAAAGATTATTGTTGAAATAATATATGTTATTCCATTCATGTGAGATTTTGTTTTCTGTTCCATTCTATCTTTATTTTTCTTTCTACCCTTAATGATCCGCTTGTTCGTGCAATTTGAGTTGGACATGTGTGGTTTATTGTCGATTCAAAGCATACGGAAAAATGGGCTGTTACATTTGGTATCAGAGCTTACGTTGAGCGAACCCCTAGGCTTTGTTAGGGTAAGACTCATCAGACATAGGATTAGTAATACTCTAGGACGAGTAACTCATTATAGATAGGGTTAGTAACACCCTAAAGTGAGTTAGAGAGTATATATATGAGCACGTATTTTTTAGTAACTAATAAAATATTTTGTGTTGATTTATCCGTTGAGTGGTTTATGGATCCTGATCGATGCGCCCGATCACCATTATCGATGAGGGTTCCTAAACATTTAAACAAGGTGAACCGACACACTGATTTTGAAAGATTTGGGTAAATGAAATAATTTCACCTAAGCTTATGTATTATTTATAAAGAAATAACTTTCGAAAATGGTATAGTTATTAATAGTGTGTTAGCTTGTAACTATTGTAACTAAGGGAATGATAACTTTTAAGTATTATCATCCGTTGATTTAACAAACACCTTGCAATTTAAGTTTCATGATTTGAATATAAGATGTTTGATAATAATACTGGGTTAAGATAAATGAATTAATATAAGATAAAAAAATGATCATGTCTTATAAAAAAATGAGGTATTTTACAAAGATAAGTGTAACGATCCCGGATTTTTTATAAGTTTAAATTGATAATTAAATTAATTTTTGAATAAAAATTGTGAAATTAATTGATAAATTGAAGCGAGATTCCCCAATTCAAATAGAATATATATTAAATCACATGAATTTAAATATTGTATACATGTGTATATATGCATATATGGGTAAATTTGAATGTTTGTATATATATATTGAATTTAAAATTTTAAGTTAAAAATGGGAATAAATATAGGAAGTAAAATGAAATACAAATAAAATATACTTGTTAAATAATAAATATATATATATATATATATATATCTCCACACTAGAAACTATGAAATTTACATAAGTAAATAAATATATAAGTTAGAAATTAATATATATAAGATAAATTATAAAGTAAAGACATTGGATAAAATCTAATAACCTAAATTGAAATAGAAATCAATATATAAAAAGATAAGTTATAAAAATAAAATAAAATAAATACATAAATAAATTATAACAACATACTAACTCTAAAAAAATTCATTTACATTATAAAGTAATAAAATAAACAAAAAAGGAAAGAAGGAATATATATACACATTCAAATAAGAAAAACAAATTGGATAAGTATAAAAAGTTTGCAAAAGAAGACAGCAAAATTTTATTTAAGTAGAAACATAAAGGACTTGAGCAATTAATGCCTGAATCCTTAGTACACAACATAGATTTATACAAGCCACCAAAGCAAGATTTCAGCCAAGTCAAACAAGCAAAGCAATAAAGAAAAATCTCTGACTTGATAAAAAATAGAAATATATATGTACCTCTATTGTACAAACAAATAACATCACCTGTAGCTTCCTATATAGATCAACCTCATCTCATTTTATTTCGTCCATTCTAAGCTAAGAAAAAAAAATTTGAAGCAAACATTATCTTAAAAATATAAGCAAGCTTCTTGTAACGACCCAGAATTTTGAACGAATTAAATTGAGAATATTTAATTTATTTTAAATATTTGAACGATGATTTAATTTGAATCCCCGATATAACTTTGAAATTGACGATTAAATTATAGAATTTAATCTA
This sequence comes from Allium fistulosum, assembly GCA_030737815.1. NCBI lineage: Eukaryota > Viridiplantae > Streptophyta > Magnoliopsida > Asparagales > Amaryllidaceae > Allium > Allium fistulosum. The sequence goes on along the minus strand of CM060904.1, from coordinate 75,643,422 downwards.
TTGAAACTGGATAAAAAATTGAATCTTCGATTTTAAGCCGAAGAAAAATATTTTGGAAGCTTTTAAAATTCGTGTTGATATTACTGAAGATAACAGAAGCTTCAGAATCCAATATCGAATTGATTTGATCAGTTTTGAAATTTATATCGTTTAACCGATATTTAAAAATAGTCGTCCGAGGCGCAGTCTCGGAATTCGACGAAACCAGTTCCATTGGGTCCGTAATATTGAATTATTGTCGGATTTCAAATTTCGTATTTTTATAAGTTGATACGTGACCATACGGTGATAAAACGCATTGAAATATAAACAGATTCAATTTAAATTTAAAATTTGTCACGTCAATTGCTTTTGGTTCCTTAAGACACGCTCCTTGGTTTCTGCCGAGTATCACGAGATAGATCGTGCCTACCATACTTCATTCGAAAAGAGAAAAATATATCTCGTTCTCCCTCACCTGTTCAAACATCAGAATGAAGAAAACTAAATAAAAATGGCCGTAGCCTCTTCCCTAAATTAAAAAAAAAAATTCTCGTTCAAGAATCAAGTAAAAAGAAGGGCCTGTAATGTTTCTCCCATTCGAAAACAAATCCCTCCCCTTCTCAATAAAATTCACGAAATCAGGCTCGCGAGCCTGGCCGAAATGATGGCGTCGCAAGCTCGAGCAGAGCGATAAGCCAATCGAAGCAACGTCGAGGCAGAGGGTTTCGATCGCGTGGGCGTAGGCTCGAAGTCGAGTAAGCAATCAGCAGGTTTAGGCAAAATCGAGTTCGCGTACAGTGTCGCGAATGGGGAGATGCTCGCGATTGAGGAATTCAACGTATTCGACGAAGCAGCGTTGCTGGGTGGAGGCACGTCAACGTTGATAGGGTCGTTCGTTCGAGAGGGGGTTTTGGAATCGCGATGTATGCTGGAACAGTGACTCGCGTGCGAGGAAGGTACGCGGCAGTGGAGGTGGGTTTTGGCAATGGTGGTCTGGCGATTTTCAAGCTGCGATGGAGGCGGCTTCGCATGTGTGAGGCAGAGGAGTAGTTCGCCTGTAAGGTATTGCTGCTTTCTTCGATTTAAATTGAATAATTACAGTTAGGTAAAACTATTCCTATGTAGATGTGAATATAGATTAGAAAATAATTTATTTGAAGTTTATAACTGAAATAGTTGTATAAAGAGAAATTTCTAAATGAAATTAAATTCTGTTTTTATCATGTATATAAACTGGATGAAGAAAAGAGATCTTTACAGTAAGAAAAAAAAATATAGCAGTTTTGATTTGGAAAGGATGAAATCTATACAAATATTTGTGCTTACTGTTTGGCTTTCAAATATGAACAGTGTTGATAATGCCCCGTTATGAAATTAAAGATTTGGTCAGAAGAAATTTTATATATATATCAAAGATCTGGGAAAATGGAAATTTTAAATGATAATAAGTGATTATTCAATTAGTTCAAATATGGTATTAAAAGAAATTGGTTTAAAATAAGATCATTGGATAATTAAAATTACCAAATGAAATTTATTATTCGATCTGTTCGAATATTAATAAATTGTGTAAATATTTATACAAGGTATAAATCGAGAAGTCAAGCCGAGAATGAAAATGGGATGGCAAATTAAAAGCTAAGGTGAGATCTTCTCACTCACATTGAAAAGTGGAAATTTTCAGTTATTAATTTGATTGACTGTTTGATTGCTTTTGAATGTGCTATTAGATATGATAGGATATATCTATATATATAGCAGTATATACATATTGGCATATGTATATATTGGATTGATGATTTCCCGCCTCGTATAGCGGATGAGACCCTATTGCGCCGTTAGTAAGCGGATTTATAAAAACCTATATACCGCGATAATTCCGTACTGGAGCGGAATTGGTATTGTGCTAACATCTTTGGATGCAGGGAAACAGGTTGGAGGGATCCAACTGGATTCCTCAACTGTATTTATTTATTTACAGATGTTGATATATATTCTGTTGTCATATGTTGAGGTATGATATTGACTGTGGTGATTGACTAATTGATGCGTTGCATCATCGGATTCAAATTTTGAAATTTAAAAATAACGATGTTGATTTTAAAAGTGAAATTTTAAAAGTGATCTTTGAAAATATACGTTTATTTAAATTGTTGAATTGATTTACTTTAAAAAGATAAACGTTAAAACTTTTAAGTTATAAAAGTTGAGATTTTGTGAATTTTAACAAAGAAGTAATTTCTTTTGAAATAAAGAGTTAAGAAATTTATGAAATGGTTTAAGTTGAGATTTTTGAATTCTTAAACCAATGTATATAAAAAGATGTATCAAATTGATATTTATCAATTTAAGTTATTGGAATTTTAAAATAAGTTTTATAAGAGATATGAAATTTATAATTATAAAATGTGAAGATACGAAGTGTATAGAATTATAAAATGTGAAGATATGAAATTTATAATTATAAAATGTGAAGATATGAAATGTATAGAATTATAAATTGTAAAGATATGAAATTTATAGATTTATAAAGTCTGAAGTTGTAGGATGAATGGTTATAAGAAATTAACTTATAAATTGGATTTTTGCCTTTAAATGGAATATTGATCGAATTGTTAACAAAGGAGATTTATTAAGTCGAAGTTGTTAAAAAAAAAGAGAAATAGAATTTGTAAACGTGTTTATAAATTCGAAATAGATTGAATGTGATAAATTAAATATAGAAAGTTACTAAAGAAGTTATATTCACGATTTTGGACAGTGAATGTATTGTTAAGTAAAATGGATTCATTTTTGAAGAAGTAATATTTTAAAAATGAAGTTAAACATTTTAAAGGTGTTTTAAAATGTGTTATGAATCGAAAGCATAGATTTCAACATTTATTGTTGAAATAGACGTTTTCGAGAAATTTAAGGAAATGGTGGACTATAACACTGTTGTTATAGTAAATGATTTCCGAAAGGAAATGTTTTTATATAGTATTGGGATTTACATATCTATCTTAATTTCGAATCCCTATACTAGTGATTTTGAGTCGTCGTAACAATGTTTTACGTAACATTCGTTTTGACTCAAATAAATGTGTTAAAAGAATATTTTCCTTAAAAGATGAATATATACTTAATTTGATTTAAGTATATCGAATATTTTCAAGTGTTGAAAATGAATAGATTTGTGAAACACTTATTTTTAAATAAGTATGGAAATGCTTTTCCAATGAAATGAACGTTTTGAGAATTTATCTTTGTAAAAGATAACTTGAAATTGAATATTGAAAATCGATTTGAAAATCGTATATCAGAAGATATTTTGAAATATAAATTCACTATGGAATTTATAAATGGAATGGGAATTTGTTTTAAAAATAAACGTTGATTTATTTTTAAAATATGGAAATTTTATATCTAGTAAAGATATTTTTGAAGATGAAATAATTTGGGAAAATTATTTGGAATCTGATGATGTTGCGCATCTTTATTGATAGTTAAATAACCGACTATCAATAATTACCTTGAGTAGGTATTTGTTGTTAATTGGATGAATTTTAATGCCACACTTATTTTTAAATAATCGCTCACTATTCGGGTTAACCGGGAAAGGACCATGGGGTCGTATAACCCATTCCGAATATGTGATACGTCGTTATGAATCGCATTTGAAGACCGGTGTTGAAGACCGGATATTCTTGAAAACGGAAGGATTACCGTCGAGTTACTCTACATCGACTGATCTTCGATTTAGAGGTTTTATCACCCTTAGTGACGGGAAGTCCTGACGTGATTGAAAATTATCCGGATATGCAAGGGCTTCGTGAGAAGTGCCTTCGGTTCTGTTCGATCCCGGAACAGACTTGTATGGATTGTGTGTCTGACGTTACAATTTGAGATATAAAGCTGATTTCTTTCAAATACATTTCTGTTGGTGGCGGAGAATTTATTCTCTTAGCTTAACACCCTTCTCTGAGACGTACGAGCTCAGAGGTTATGTAGTTGAAATTTATCAGCGATATATCCCAATTTGGTAACGTGGCATACTGAGTGTTGCTGTGAAATGATCAGTGTTTGATCATTTGTGATATGATCATTTGATTGATCTTATATCTTTATGATCATAGGTTGATCATTTTTGTTTGACCCGAAGCAGGGCTTTTTATAGAAAGCGTAGCTTTGTGGACGAGACTTCGTCGAGCCTCACACCCCGGAAATGGTCGAAACAGGACGAATGCGGCAAGGTTCTAGGGAGTAGCGCCCCTTAGTGTATGTCATTCCTTCTGGATAAAGGTGGTATCATGGTATGGAGCCCAGATACTTAACCTCTGTGGTTACTGCATTATTTTTCTATGTGGTTTGTTGCGAATCGGGGATCCTCGGGAAGATCGGTGACGATCGGGGGATGGCATACGCGTGTCAGTAGTTACCTATTTTTGCAGAGGTAACCCGGCCTTGTGTTGGCAGAGATCTAACCGTAACGTTAGATTCTCGGGTCGTCTATTCCAGGGACGTACCCATCGTGGATAGGAAGTTCCTTAGCCTGACCATTCGTTGGAAATCCAAAGAAACAATACGAGCCTTTACGATTTCAATTGTATAACCTGTCTCCTCAGGAGGCAGCTATAGCAGGCATAATATAATGGTACCTATGCTGGCTAAGATTTATATTCTACTTTCGAAATGTTTTCCACTATGCACTAATAATAATATCAAAAAGAAATTTGATTTTTGCGTAGTAAGCATCTTTGACTATCATAAGAAGAAATCTCCTCCAATTCTGCGTTTGCATTGTGTGTGTGGTGGGAGGTCTTATGGTAGTTTCATTTTCCAAAAGCATTGCGAATTGACTTTAAATCTTTCTATTGTTTATTTTAAAGATAAACTGTTTTACGATCTCACACCAGTCACCATGACTGACTCGGAGTTTATTGTTCCCTTCTAAACTCTGGGTGCCCACCAATTTCCACACGGGCAGCCTAGAGTTATATTATCAGGATATTCTGGATATTCTGGAGCTTTGGAGATAAGCTGGAGGACGAGACGTAGTATTTGTATCTGATAGTATTTATTCCGCTGTGTATTCTGTATGAGGACAAGTTTATATAACTGTCCATTGTTGTTTATTGACTCTGATGATATGATGTGATGTAATGTAATAACAGATATAATTCTTTTGTTTTTAAATGATATTCATTTATCTATTATATATTGTTCCGCTGCGATATGTGAGATTCTGATGTTGTTCTGTTTCTGTTGCTGTTCTGTTGTTCTTCTTCTTTCTTTCTTCTCTTTTTCTTCTATCTTCTCTTCCTCCTCTTCTTTTAAATATTAAAGTTTCGCGTTTTCGCCATCCGATTGTTCGGCAATTGCTACAGTGGACGTAGCAGTGTCGGGTTTTCGGAAGACGGATTTGCGGGTCTTTACAGTTGGTATCAGAGCATATGGTTAAGCGACAACCCTGCTCTGTTGGGTGTTACTCATTAGAGATAGAGTCAGTAGTACTCTAGAATGAGTTGAGTGTAATAATAGATACGAGTGCGTATTTGTTAGTGAATATGAAATTGTTTTGTATTGTGTTGACTTATCGGTTGATTGTTTATGGATTCTGGTCGGTGCAGTCTAGCTAACTGTAATCGATAGGGGTTTCTAAACTCTAAACAAGATAAACTGACACAGTATTGTTTTAAATAGGGTAAATGAAATAATTTTGCCCAAAACTATTTTCGTATAGAAAAGAAATGATTTTCTATGAATTATCATAGTATATGGATGTTTGGATGTTAGAAAGTGATAATATTGAAATGTTATCATTATTATATGAAATTGAATACGAGATGGAAATCGTAACTCCAAAGTTAAGAAATAAATCCATATACAAATGAAATTTAAAGAATGTAAATTATAAATGTGAATTGTAATTTAAAACGGAATTCCAGAGAAGTTTTTGGAAATGTTTTGAAAAGAATTCGAAAATTTTGAGATTTGGAAAGTTTAAATTCCTTTTTGATTTGAAAATGAATTTCAAAGGTTTTGAAAAGTATTTTGGAGAGATGAAAGCTCTAAACTCTTTTAGGTCGCTGGAAAATAATCCTGATGATGATGGCCACATCATTAGAATTCATTTTCGGGTTTCCAAAAGAGAAATTGCTGTCAAATTGTTTTAAATAGGAGTTGTTTGAAAATTTGGGTTTTTGTTTGGAAATTCAAATGGAATTTGAATTGTTTTCAAATGGTTTTGAAAAAGTGGAAACGACTCTGGAATCCTATTTAAAAATACCTGCGAAATATTAATAAGTTGATAACTTATAGAATATTTGAATTTTGATTAGAATGAAATTCAAATTGAAAACGAATGAATTAGTGAATGAATGAATAAATTGCGATTGCAAGTGCCAGAAAATGAAATTGAATGTTAAAGTTCATTTTGAATTTGTAAGTAAATGAGACTGAATTGAATCCAAATTGAATTAAAATGGTAAAGTAAATTCAAATGGGAAGTTGAAATGTGAAATTGAATTCAAATAAAATTTGAAATGTAAAATTGAAGATAATGGATATAACTTCAATAGTGAACTAAAGATGTATAAGCAGTTTATATTGAAAATTTTGTAACAAAATGATTTGTATGTATGTAACTAGATATTATGGCTAGTAGATATACAGGTATTGTAAAGGAATTTGGAAAATTTATTTCACAGATAATTCGAATTGCTCGAAAAAGGTACGTATTTGAATTTTAATATGAGTTTTTGATGATTTCTCTCTAGCCGCTTGGCTTTTTCTTTTTCTTTTTGAAATCTGAGAGTCCGTAGGGACATTTTGTAGTCGTACCGTATTAGCCGCGCAAAGGAGACGCTGGCGAAATTTTTCGAAAATTCCGAGTGTTAGAAAATTTTTGAGAAAATTTGAAAGTTTAAAATTTGAATTTAAACTCGAATTTGAATTTTGAAGAAAACAATGTTGTTTGAAAATTTTGAAAGTTGGAAAGTTAATTGAATGATAACGAATCTTTAGTAGAAAGATTTGTTTTGGAAAATTGATAAAACTATTGATGTTGAAAGATAGTAGACGAGTTAAGGACCACTTTTCTTAACTTGTAATTTCGAGGACGAAATTCTTTTAAGGGGGGAAGTTTGTAACGACCCAGAATTTTGAACGAATTAAATTGAGAATATTTAATTTATTTTAAATATTTGAACGATGATTTAATTTGAATCCCCGATATAACTTTGAAATTGACGATTAAATTATAGAATTTAATCTATTGAAACTAGATAAAAAATTGAATCTTTGATTTTAAGCCGAAGAAAAATATTTTGGAAGCTTTTAAAATTCGTGTTGATATTACTGAAGATAACAGAAGCTTCAGAATCCAATATCGAATTGATTTGATAAGTTTTGAAATTTATATCGTTTAACCGATATTTAAAAATAGTCGTCCGAGGCGCAGTCTCGGAATTCGACGAAACCAGTTCCATTGGGTCCGTAATATTGAATTATTGTCGGATTTCAAATTTCGTATTTTTATAAGTTGATACGTGACCATACGGTGATAAAACGCATTGAAATATAAACAGATTCAATTTAAATTTAAAATTTGTCACGTCAATTGCTTTTGGTTCCTTAAGACACGCTCCTTGGTTTCTGCCGAGTATCACGAGATAGATCGTGCCTACCATACTTCATTCGAAAAGAGAAAAATATATCTCGTTCTCCCTCACCTGTTCAAACATCAGAATGAAGAAAACTAAATAAAAATGGTCGTAGCCTCTTCCCTAAATTAAAAAAAAAAAAATTTCTCGTTCAAGAATCAAGTAAAAAGAAGGGCCTGTAATGTTTCTCCCATTCGAAAACAAATCCCTCCCCTTCTCAATAAAATTCACGAAATCAGGCTCGCGAGCCTGGCCGAAATGATGGCGTCGCAAGCTCGAGCAGAGCGATAAGCCAATCGAAGCAACGTCGAGGCAGAGGGTTTCGATCGCGTGGGCGTAGGCTCGAAGTCGAGTAAGCAATCAGCAGGTTTAGGCAAAATCGAGTTCGCGTACAGTGTCGCGAATGGGGAGATGCTCGCGATTGAGGAATTCAACGTATTCGACGAAGCAGCGTTGCTGGGTGGAGGCACGTCAACGTTGATAGGGTCGTTCGTTCGAGAGGGGGTTTTGGAATCGCGATGTATGCTGGAACAGTGACTCGCGTGCGAGGAAGGTACGCGGCAGTGGAGGTGGGTTTTGGCAATGGTGGTCTGGCGATTTTCAAGCTGCGATGGAGGCGGCTTCGCATGTGTGAGGCAGAGGAGTAGTTCGCCTGTAAGGTATTGCTGCTTTCTTCGATTTAAATTGAATAATTACAGTTAGGTAAAACTATTCCTATGTAGATGTGAATATAGATTAGAAAATAATTTATTTGAAGTTTATAACTGAAATAGTTGTATAAAGAGAAATTTCTAAATGAAATTAAATTCTGTTTTTATCATGTATATAAACTGGATGAAGAAAAGAGATCTTTACAGTAAGAAAAAAAAATATAGCAGTTTTGATTTGGAAAGGATGAAATCTATACAAATATTTGTGCTTACTGTTTGGCTTTCAAATATGAACAGTGTTGATAATGCCCCGTTATGAAATTAAAGATTTGGTCAGAAGAAATTTTATATATATATCAAAGATCTGGGAAAATGGAAATTTTAAATGATAATAAGTGATTATTCAATTAGTTCAAATATGGTATTAAAAGAAATTGGTTTAAAATAAGATCATTGGATAATTAAAATTACCAAATGAAATTTATTATTCGATCTGTTCGAATATTAATAAATTGTGTAAATATTTATACAAGGTATAAATCGAGAAGTCAAGCCGAGAATGAAAATGGGATGGCAAATTAAAAGCTAAGGTGAGATCTTCTCACTCACATTGAAAAGTGGAAATTTTCAGTTATTAATTTGATTGACTGTTTGATTGCTTTTGAATGTGCTATTAGATATGATAGGATATATCTATATATATAGCAGTATATACATATTGGCATATGTATATATTGGATTGATGATTTCCCGCCTCGTATAGCGGATGAGACCCTATTGCGCCGTTAGTAAGCGGATTTATAAAAACCTATATACCGCGATAATTCCGTACTGGAGCGGAATTGGTATTGTGCTAACATCTTTGGATGCAGGGAAACAGGTTGGAGGGATCCAACTGGATTCCTCAACTGTATTTATTTATTTACAGATGTTGATATATATTCTGTTGTCATATGTTGAGGTATGATATTGACTGTGGTGATTGACTAATTGATGCGTTGCATCATCGGATTCAAATTTTGAAATTTAAAAATAACGATGTTGATTTTAAAAGTGAAATTTTAAAAGTGATCTTTGAAAATATACGTTTATTTAAATTGTTGAATTGATTTACTTTAAAAAGATAAACGTTAAAACTTTTAAGTTATAAAAGTTGAGATTTTGTGAATTTTAACAAAGAAGTAATTTCTTTTGAAATAAAGAGTTAAGAAATTTATGAAATGGTTTAAGTTGAGATTTTTGAATTCTTAAACCAATGTATATAAAAAGATGTATCAAATTGATATTTATCAATTTAAGTTATTGGAATTTTAAAATAAGTTTTATAAGAGATATGAAATTTATAATTATAAAATGTGAAGATACGAAGTGTATAGAATTATAAAATGTGAAGATATGAAATTTATAATTATAAAATGTGAAGATATGAAATGTATAGAATTATAAATTGTAAAGATATGAAATTTATAGATTTATAAAGTCTGAAGTTGTAGGATGAATGGTTATAAGAAATTAACTTATAAATTGGATTTTTGCCTTTAAATGGAATATTGATCGAATTGTTAACAAAGGAGATTTATTAAGTCGAAGTTGTTAAAAAAAAAGAGAAATAGAATTTGTAAACGTGTTTATAAATTCGAAATAGATTGAATGTGATAAATTAAATATAGAAAGTTACTAAAGAAGTTATATTCACGATTTTGGACAGTGAATGTATTGTTAAGTAAAATGGATTCATTTTTGAAGAAGTAATATTTTAAAAATGAAGTTAAACATTTTAAAGGTGTTTTAAAATGTGTTATGAATCGAAAGCATAGATTTCAACATTTATTGTTGAAATAGACGTTTTCGAGAAATTTAAGGAAATGGTGGACTATAACACTGTTGTTATAGTAAATGATTTCCGAAAGGAAATGTTTTTATATAGTATTGGGATTTACATATCTATCTTAATTTCGAATCCCTATACTAGTGATTTTGAGTCGTCGTAACAATGTTTTACGTAACATTCGTTTTGACTCAAATAAATGTGTTAAAAGAATATTTTCCTTAAAAGATGAATATATACTTAATTTGATTTAAGTATATCGAATATTTTCAAGTGTTGAAAATGAATAGATTTGTGAAACACTTATTTTTAAATAAGTATGGAAATGCTTTTCCAATGAAATGAACGTTTTGAGAATTTATCTTTGTAAAAGATAACTTGAAATTGAATATTGAAAATCGATTTGAAAATCGTATATCAGAAGATATTTTGAAATATAAATTCACTATGGAATTTATAAATGGAATGGGAATTTGTTTTAAAAATAAACGTTGATTTATTTTTAAAATATGGAAATTTTATATCTAGTAAAGATATTTTTGAAGATGAAATAATTTGGGAAAATTATTTGGAATCTGATGATGTTGCGCATCTTTATTGATAGTTAAATAACCGACTATCAATAATTACCTTGAGTAGGTATTTGTTGTTAATTGGATGAATTTTAATGCCACACTTATTTTTAAATAATCGCTCACTATTCGGGTTAACCGGGAAAGGACCATGGGGTCGTATAACCCATTCCGAATATGTGATACGTCGTTATGAATCGCATTTGAAGACCGGTGTTGAAGACCGGATATTCTTGAAAACGGAAGGATTACCGTCGAGTTACTCTACATCGACTGATCTTCGATTTAGAGGTTTTATCACCCTTAGTGACGGGAAGTCCTGACGTGATTGAAAATTATCCGGATATGCAAGGGCTTCGTGAGAAGTGCCTTCGGTTCTGTTCGATCCCGGAACAGACTTGTATGGATTGTGTGTCTGACGTTACAATTTGAGATATAAAGCTGATTTCTTTCAAATACATTTCTGTTGGTGGCGGAGAATTTATTCTCTTAGCTTAACACCCTTCTCTGAGACGTACGAGCTCAGAGGTTATGTAGTTGAAATTTATCAGCGATATATCCCAATTTGGTAACGTGGCATACTGAGTGTTGCTGTGAAATGATCAGTGTTTGATCATTTGTGATATGATCATTTGATTGATCTTATATCTTTATGATCATAGGTTGATCATTTTTGTTTGACCCGAAGCAGGGCTTTTTATAGAAAGCGTAGCTTTGTGGACGAGACTTCGTCGAGCCTCACACCCCGGAAATGGTCGAAACAGGACGAATGCGGCAAGGTTCTAGGGAGTAGCGCCCCTTAGTGTATGTCATTCCTTCTGGATAAAGGTGGTATCATGGTATGGAGCCCAGATACTTAACCTCTATGGTTACTGCATTATTTTTCTATGTGGTTTGTTGCGAATCGGGGATCCTCGGGAAGATCGGTGACGATCGGGGGATGGCATACGCGTGTCAGTAGTTACCTATTTTTGCAGAGGTAACCCGGCCTTGTGTTGGCAGAGATCTAACCGTAACGTTAGATTCTCGGGTCGTCTATTCCAGGGACGTACCCATCGTGGATAGGAAGTTCCTTAGCCTGACCATTCGTTGGAAATCCAAAGAAACAATACGAGCCTTTACGATTTCAATTGTATAACCTGTCTCCTCAGGAGGCAGCTATAGCAGGCATAATATAATGGTACCTATGCTGGCTAAGATTTATATTCTACTTTCGAAATGTTTTCCACTATGCACTAATAATAATATCAAAAAGAAATTTGATTTTTGCGTAGTAAGCATCTTTGACTATCATAAGAAGAAATCTCCTCCAATTCTGCGTTTGCATTGTGTGTGTGGTGGGAGGTCTTATGGTAGTTTCATTTTCCAAAAGCATTGCGAATTGACTTTAAATCTTTCTATTGTTTATTTTAAAGATAAACTGTTTTACGATCTCACACCAGTCACCATGACTGACTCGGAGTTTATTGTTCCCTTCTAAACTCTGGGTGCCCACCAATTTCCACACGGGCAGCCTAGAGTTATATTATCAGGATATTCTGGATATTCTGGAGCTTTGGAGATAAGCTGGAGGACGAGACGTAGTATTTGTATCTGATAGTATTTATTCCGCTGTGTATTCTGTATGAGGACAAGTTTATATAACTGTCCATTGTTGTTTATTGACTCTGATGATATGATGTGATGTAATGTAATAACAGATATAATTCTTTTGTTTTTAAATGATATTCATTTATCTATTATATATTGTTCCGCTGCGATATGTGAGATTCTGATGTTGTTCTGTTTCTGTTGCTGTTCTGTTGTTCTTCTTCTTTCTTTCTTCTCTTTTTCTTCTATCTTCTCTTCCTCCTCTTCTTTTAAATATTAAAGTTTCGCGTTTTCGCCATCCGATTGTTCGGCAATTGCTACAGTGGACGTAGCAGTGTCGGGTTTTCGGAAGACGGATTTGCGGGTCTTTACAGCTTCTGCTCAAACAACAATATCATCAATTGAAACCAGAGATCAAGAGAGGCTTCAACTTGCAAAATTTTACAAGCCTGTGCAAATTTAAGTGCTCTGTCCATTTTCGAACACTGTGAGTAACTTCACAATCTAAATGGTTTAAATATATTGTTCTGTTGCATGCTTATCTCTGAAATTTAATGTGTTTGTGAATATATCTTTGTGTATATATATATGGAAATATTGGTGCATCTCTGTGTTTCTTTCTCTGGCTTCAGTTCCAAACTCAAACTCTTATATAAAAAACTCAATTGCACTTGATCCAAACTTTATTGAGGCATAAGTCTTGAACCAAGTGTGCTTGTCAGATCACAGATTTTTGTTTAAAAACTTGTTTAAGTTAAAAATACTTAGAATTGTTTCTGGAAAATGAAAAAAAACAGTGTAAACTTAAAATTAAGTCAAAAAAATGATTTGTCATAGTTTATAAATTCAAGTATATGAATCAAAAGCTAAAACTAAAACTTGATTTTTAAAACCAAAATTACTATTTTTAGTCAAGCGTTGAGGTAGCAGTTTGGGTTTGAATGGGAATGGGAATATTTGGTTTTTCTGGTGATCAAGTAGATCGGAGTGCTCGGGGTTCTCTATGGAGGTGGAGGAGTGATTAGTGATCATGGGAAAAATGGTGAGATGGTCGGCAGTTGAACGCGGAGGCGGCGACGAGGAGGTTTTGTTTCTAAACCTAGTTTTTGCGAGGTCGAGAATTTCGTCTCATTCGACGTTTGTAAGCGATCGAGTGTCGCGTGCTTTCAGGGAATGGAAGCTTGGAAGTAGGCGGTGGCTTGGCCGGAGTTTCAGCAACTCTGGTGGTCGGGGATGTGCCGGCGAGGTGATTTCCAGGTTGAAGTGTTGTCTCTGATGATGGGTTCCAGGTTTTTGATTGAAACTCGAATTCAACTTCGAGTTGAGTTGGAGGAAACCTGATGCTTGTCTTTGGATGTGGAGGATGTCGCCGATGTGGACGGACCATCGGAGATGGTCGGAGGTGGATAATGTCACCGTGCATGTGCACGGTGCACTTTATTTTTCTGGTGAAGTTTTGGTTTGGGGTGTTAGTAGTTTCGAGTTTCACTCGAAGCATGGTGATGTTTGGCTCGTGTAATTTGGATTTGGACTCGAAGCAGCAGGTTGGTGCCTCGGGTTGATTTTCTTGTTACAGGTTTTACAGGAAACCTGTTATCTAGTTTTTAAATTTTAAAAAAAAAAATTAAAAGCTAGTTAAATGAAAAACAAAGTTTTAAAATGAGTTTAAATCCAAGTTTAAAACTGATTCAAGTTAGTTTTGAATCTCAGTTTTAAAAATAAATAAAGTTTTAAAATTTTAAATTGTTTTAACTATTTTAAAAGGGTTTAAGTAGTTTGAATTTTAAGGTGAAGTTTGAATTGTAAGTGAAGTTTAAAATTAGAGTAAAGTTAAAATTTTGGGTAATTACCTTTAAGGATTTATTAATGAAGTGATTAGGGATAATCACTTATTGCAATAAATCAAGATAATTAATTTAATTGATTTATTGATTTATTGATAAAGGTTAATTAATTAAACAATAATAAATAATTAAAGGTTATTCATTTTGTAATTAGGGGTTAAATAATTATGTAATTAACTTAAAGGTTAATTAAATTGAGGTGATTGATTAATGACGAATAAATTAATTAAAAGTAATTAATTAATGTTAAAGCTTAATTAATCAATTAAGAATAATTACTTGTTTGAAATTAATTAGGATTAATTAATTGATAATTAATTCAAGGAGGATTAATTAACATATAATCAACCAGAATTAGTGATTAATCTGGTTTCAATTAATCAAATGATCAATTAACCCTATTTCTGGATGATTGTATTCTATTGAATGCTGTGAATTATTTTGTCATCTTTGTTGTGTGATGTTTTGTGATGTAAATTTGTTTTAATTCAAGCTGTGATGTAATTTATTATCTGTGATACATTTGTATATTATCTGTGATCTGTGTACAAAAGATAAGCGTTATAGTTTATACCGCTTATCAACTATATTTTTTGTATCTTAATCCGTGATGACTGGATGATGTTGCACTATTGTGTGTAACCCCTGGACCACACTTTTACACACACAAATATGGATTTCACGTGGAAATCGGTTAAGTCACAGATGATTTAAATTTAATATTTTTTAAATTGAAATTTTTATTTCAATTGAGTTTGGAAATGTATTTGGGTTAAATGTTAAGCTTTTGAAAAGGGAGTTTTTAAGATAAAAGTTATTTTGAATAACTTGGTAAAGTTTTTCAATTTAATTTGAATTTGAATTCAAAATTTGGATTTGAATTCCATGTTTGGAAATTATGGTTAAAGATGTTATAAATGTGTTTATATGAATTTAAACCATTTTAAAAATATGGTTTTGAGAATTTGAATTTAACCCAAGGACTTTAACTCTTATAAATGAATCAGATTTTCTGAAATGAAAACTATTTGTTTTCAAATGATAAAAACTTTCATATAAGAAATGAATTTCCAATTTGTATTAAAGGAATTTCAAGATTTGAAATGAAAATGGCTTTCCAAGTTATGAATGAATCTTTGAAAACGAGTTTTGAAAGCCATAAGTTAAATCTTGATTTAACTATTTAACGAGTTAAATCCATATTGAAATGGAAATCTATGAATAGATCTTTGTGAAACTGGGTGAACTTTGTGAATGAATCTTTTTGTGTTAAAGATTAAAATGGTAATTTGTTAAACCATTTGAAGAGAAAGTTTTGGATAATAAGTTATGACTTAATCGAAATCCCAATATCCATATGTTTTTAAATATTACGCTCATTATTCGGTTTAGCCGGGAGAGGACTTTGTGTCATATAACCCATTCCGAATAATGATACGATGTTATGGATAGCATTTGAAGATCGGTGGTGAAGGTCGGATATTTTCAAAAATGAAAGGACAACTCGTCGAATGTCTCTGCATCGAATGGTCCCCGATATAGAGATTTGATCACCCTTTGTGATGGGAAGTCCGGACGTGATTAGAAATTATCCGGATTTGCAAGGGCTTCTTTGGAAGTGCCTTCGGTTCTGTTCGAACCCGGAACAGACTTGTATGGTTGTATGTCTGACACTACACTTTGAGATATAAAGCTGATTTCTTTCAAATACATTTCTGTTTGGTGGTGGAGGTTTATTCTCTTAGCTTAACACCCTTCTCTGAGACGTACGAGCTCAAAGGTTATGTAGTTGAAGGTTATCAGTGATATACTCCCAATTTGGTAGTGTGGCATACTAAGTGTTGTTGTGTGTTGCTGATCATTTGTTGATCATTTGATGATCAAAGCATGGCTTTCGTGTAAAGCTTAGCTTTGTGGATGATACCTCATCGAGCCTCACAAACCAGAAATGGTCGAAACAAGAAAGATGCGGCAAGGTTTCAGGGGTAGCTCCCCTAGGGTATGTCCATTCCTTCTGGAAAAAGGTGGTATCATGGTATGGAGCCCAGATATTTACCTGTGTGATTGCTCCAATCTCATTTACTCTATGTGATTGTTGCTGTGTGATCGAGGCGCCTCGGATAAAGGTCGCAAACAACCGGGGGTGTCGTATCTCAGGTTTACTACCTGGGAAGGGGGTAACCGGCCTTGTGTTGGCAGAGAGCCAGGTGGTTCTCGGGGTGTCCCTCCAGAGGCGTTCCCATGTGGCATAGGAAGTTCCTTAGCCTGACCATTTGTTGGAAAATCCAAAGAAACAATACGAGCCCTGTACAGTTTTAGTTGTACAGCCTACTATGGAATGTGGCGGTAACCTACTATTGAACATAGTAGGCATAGTTCGGAATGTCTATGCTGGCTAAGATTAATATTATATTTTCGAAATGTTTCCTACACTATGCGCTAGTAATAATATCAAAGGTGTTTTTGCGTAGTAAGCATGTTTGACTATCATAAGAAGAAATCTCCTCCAAGTCTGTGATTGCATTGTGTGTGTGGTGGGAGGTCTTATGGTAGTTTCATTTTCCAAAAAGCATTGCGGATTTCAATGTTTAAAATTCTTTTGTTGTTTGCTTTAAAGATAAACTATTTTTGTTACTCACGCCAGTCCCATGACTGACCCGGAGTTTATTGTTCCCTTCCTAAACTCTGGGTGTCCACAATTTTACACACGGGCAGTCTAGAGTTGGGTTTTTCAAATAATCAGGTTTAGTAGATTATCGGGAGCTAGTTCAGTTTTGGAGTTCATGACTGCACTTGCTTAGCTTAGTGCAACGTGATGGTGGTTCGAGCTTGATGTTGGAGTTATTGGTCTCATTTCTTTTGAAGATCATTTGGAGATATCAGTTCTGTTGTTTCCGCTGTGACATCATTATTTATCTCTGATATTGTTGTATCATATAGATATCATTGTTGTATATCATTCTGGATATTGTATTCATTGGAGTTGTATATGATATCATCTATTTCTTTCTTCCGCTGTGTTGTTATACTTAATGGTGTTATAAGCTCCGGTGAGCCAGATTCGGCGTTTGAATCTGTGGCATTTCGAGTACAAGTGAAGTACGGGTGCCGATTTTCAAAGGCCGAGTTCAGGATCACTACAATAAGATAATTTTATAAAAGGTAGATATGGAAGATATGAAAATTTAAAGGTGATTAAAAGAAAGTAAGTTAATATAAGATGAATTTATAAAATAGATTTTATAAACAAAGTAATCTCTAAAGAATTTTGAAAATAATAATGGTATTATTTCAAATAAAAAGAAGTATTTTATGATAACTTGTTTTGTGATATCCCGGAATTTTGGACAATATCAATTTAATAATCTGTATTAAAAATTAAATTGATTTGATAATTTTGTAAATAAATTTGAATTAATTTAATTATCTAATTTAATAAATATTTGATTAGTGAATTTATCTTTTAAAAACTAATAAATTGTTTTCTATTTATAATGTATATATATATATATTTGTATATATTGTAAATAGATAAGCTTTGTTTTAAATTTAATTTATAAAGCATATTTTCTAATTCTAATATCTTTGGTAAAATGGGAAATTATGATTTATTTAAAATTAAACTTTTCAAAGCTATTTAAATAAATAATTATATGGTTTTTAAGTACTCAAGATAAATGTTAATTGTTTAAGTTTATTTTAGCTGAAGTTTAAAATAGAAATTAATTAACAAAAAGGTTTGCTTTATTTTATTTCTGAATATAGCTTAATAAATATAATTTGTAAATAGATATGAAAGTTTAAAATACAATTAGTATATGAAACATTAATCCATTCAAGTAATAAGTAATTTATAATCTCTTTTATAAATTATATAAAATTGTCAAAGATGTTATTTTCAAAAAAATGATATATGTATTGTTTTTATTTATGAATATACTTTGTTTTATTTCTTTAAAATTAGCTATATATATAACTAAGTATTTATAAACTAATTAATTAAGTTAAAAAGCTTTTATTTACATTTAAACAAAAAGGAAATTACTTGAGAGACATGTGTCATTATCCTAAAGTTTTATATAACATGTGTCATTTAACTAATTAAGGAATTTGACAAATTTTGTAATATTAGACAAGTGGCATTTTTAAATTTAGTTTTTCTTTTATTTTTATTAAAAATCATTTATTAAGTTATATAAGCACACATCTCCATTTTTCTTTTTCTTTCTCTCATTTAATTTCTAAAACAAAGAAAACTTCAGCTGAAACTTATTTCTCAAAATCAAATCTGAGAATCAAAAAAACCAGAAAACCAAAGCTTTTCATCAACCTTGTAATACATTTTCCAAATCAATAAGCCTGTAATCATTTTCCAAGTTTTCAAATGCAATCTGGAATTTGGTTACTGCATGCAAACCTGAGAACTAAAGCTTCCATTCCAGTTTCAAATCAAAATCAGTTCCTCCTCAATCCAGAAATCAATTCAAAAGCCTGAACTAAATTCTTCAACCTAAAATTCATTTTCAAAAGAAAATGTAACCATAAGCCTGCAAGCAAACCTGGAATTTTGTCTGAAGCAAGCTCAAAAATCAAGTCTTCAGTCATCTTTACAAGTTTCAATAGCATGCAGTTTTCAAAAGAAAAGGGAGCTCAAAGTTTTAAAATCAAAGAAGCTAAGGAATTCAAGTTTTCCCAGTTTCAAGTTTTTTCAAATACTAAGTGCACTGCTCTCTGTTTCATGCATGCCTGGTGAGTAAATTCTTTTAAAAACAGATTAAACCTGATCTTATGCTTGATGCTTGTTGAAGTAATATAGTATATTAAGTCTATATAAATGCATAGATGTGAATGTATATGTATATAGTGTGATGCATGTGAAATATTTGAAATCTATACAGACATGTTCTCTGTTTTATAACCTTGTGAGTAAACCTATTTTATTTTAAAAACAGTTCAAATCTGAGATATAATTTGGATGCATGTGAATGTGTGGGATAATGTTGGATTGCATGGATGTTTTAGCATGAATATAAACTTGAATTGATATGTATAGTGTGGATATGTCTGTATATATAATTTTGGTCTCTGTTGTTTTCACAGTTTCTTGAATTACTTCTAAAAATCCATATCTCCAAATATAAGCAATCTTAAACTTGGATCTTTGAATGAAATTTGATTATAACAACATGATATCAACTCTAAAAATGGTTTCAAGGATTTTAGTTTAATAATTATTTAAGAAATAAGAAAATACTGCGGAAATCAGAAATTGGTCAAAATTTTATGAATACAATTTCATGATTGGATTGCATAAATGGGTTTAGGGTAGGAAATCTTGAATTTTGGTATAAATGTCTGGATTTTTAGGCATGAGTTTGTCGAGGAAACTCGAGATGATCAGAATTTGGGTTTTACTCAATTTATGGTGATTGGCGAAGTAATGGGCCTCGAAATTTTTACTGAAGCATATTTGAGAATAGGGGATCTCGGCAAAAATGATCGGAAAATTTTCCGATCATCGAGATGGTGGCACGATGATGAAATAGGGTTTTAGTGCCAGTCTGGTTGGCATTGGTTCTCGGATTCAAACGCTGACATGGGTGGATCGGGTGCTACCGCACCTGGGGGAATCAGTGTAGGGAACTCCAGCGAGGGTCTGGATGCGATGGTGGAGCTTCTGATCGACGGAGGTGGCGAAGCGTGGAAGCTTTTGCGTACCGTTTGGTTCCAGGTAGAAGTCGTGACGCTCGATTTCAATTTACTGTTGAATTGGATGATCTAGGCGTTCGTGATTGATGAGGAGGTGTTCGTCGATGTATTGAAGGTTGTCGGAATGGCCGGAGGTGACCAAGTCGTCGGTGTACGTGCACGTGTACGTTTGTGATATCTGGGATTGGTTGGTTTGGGGAAGGAAGGATGAGCTAGGGATGGTCTCGGGGAAACGAGAGTGCGACTCGAAGCAGATGATGTTCGGGGGAAACTCGAGGTAGACTCGGGGAAATGTAAGGGTTAACTCGGGTTTTTTTGTGAATGTTATGTTGTCTGGATTTAAAGTTCGAATACCAGATTTTTAAAGTATTTAAATAATTTATTTTAACAACAAAATGGTTTTCAAGTTTAAAAACAAATAAAACCAAGTTTTAAAATGATAAAAGTTTTTTTTAGTTATTTAAACCATTTGTTTCCAAAGGAAAATCATTTAAACAAGTTTAAATGTGTATTTGAAATAATATTTAACTAAGTTTTAAATACATTTAAAATAAATATGTTTAGAGAAATGTTAAATTTAAGAATAGGAAATTATAAACAAGTTTGAACGAGTTTCAAAGAATTTAATAATTTTTAAGATTTGTTTTGTTTAAAGAATATCTTATATCTTTCAAATATAAGATTGATTTGCAAAATGGTTTCAAATGGAAGTTTAATGATGTAATTAAGAATTTAATAAAGATAAAGAATTTATCTTTAAAATTAGTTAAAGTTGTGATTAATTAAGAATATTTAATTAGTGAATTAATTAAAAGAGTCATCACTTAATAAAATTTATTAGTGTAATTAATTGAAGTTGAGATAAATTAAGATATTACTTAGAGTAAGTAATTAGTGGGTAGTAATAATGGAACATTATCTAGTGATTAAGAAGTGATTAAATTGGGTAATTAAATTAACTTAATTAATTAAGGTAATTAATTAAGGATAAACTTTGAATTTAATTAAGTGTTAATTACTTAATATAATTAATTAATATAATTAATTAAGTGAATTACTTAGTATAAGTAATTAAGGGGTAATTACTAAATGTAATTAATTAAAAAGAATAATTACTTTTTGGAAGTAACTAATGGAAGGTAATTAAGGATTAATTACTTAGACAATTAATAAAGGTTAATTAATATGATTAATTAAGGATAATTAATGTGATAAGTTAAGGTTAATTAATTAATAGATGTGATTAATTAAAGTTAAATTAATTAATGTTATTAATTAATAGAGGTGATTAATAAAAGGTTAATTACTTAATTTAAAAGTAATTAGTGGATAATTAATGAAAGTAATTTATGGATAATTACTTAATGGAAATAATTTGAGGTTAATTAATGGGAGTAATTAAGGAATAATTACTTAGTATAATTAATTAATTAAGGTTTAATTAATTAAAGGTAAGTGATTAATAGTTAATAGATTTCTGTAATTAATTAAAGAATAAATTACTTAATGTAATTAATTTAAATGGAGTAATTAATTAAAGAAGTAATTAAGGATCATTAATTAATATAATTAATGATGTAATTAAGGGTAGATTAATTAAGACTAATTATCAATAATAAGTAATAAAAAAAAAAGTAATTAATGTAATTAATTAAGGATTAATATAATTAAATATAGTTGATTAACTTAATAGATTTTAGTTAATTAATTAATGAAGTAATTAAAGGTTAATTACTATAAGTGGTTAAGGATAATTAATTTAAATAATTAATTAAAGATAAATTACTTGGATGTAATTAAAAGATAATTAATCAAAGATGATTAATTGAAATGAATTATTAGAGGATAATTAATTAATTGATTGTAATTAATTAATGGTTAAGTAAGAAGGATTTATAAAATAAAGTAATTAATTTAATTCACTTTAAATTAATTAGAGATGATATAAATCATTACTTATGAATGGGTGTTAGTATTGAATACTTGGCATTGATTGATATCTCTGATGAGATATATGCTGTATGATATGGATGTTAGTTGAATTGTATGGATTATCTGATAATGTTGATTATCTGTTGTGAATTATCTTTCTTTGTGTATAAAGATAATGAATTGAATTTGTTTTAACCTTTAAAACAACTTGGCCTTAAAGGATACGCTTTGGATTTCGATGAGACCGGGATCGGGTTTCCGTATACCGGATTTCCAGGTCTGGAGACCCGAATACCACATCGATCCAAATTAACGATAGGTCGTGAATCAAGTGAAGATGAAGATTCAGAGTGCAAGGGTTATTGTCATTAACTCTGAGGGTGATTCCAAAACGAGTGTAACGAGATAATGCCTTCGGTTTCGTTCGAACCCGGAACGAACTTGTATGGATTGAATGCTTTCAGAACATCGTCAGGTGGACGATGAGCATTCTAAGTGATGTGTTCTTTTCTAAGGTAATCGTAACCTCAAGCCTCACAAACCAGGAATGGCTAAAACAGGGGAGGTGCAGCAAGGTTAGTGGGTAGCACCCAAGTAGGACAAGGTTACCTCTGTCTAGATGTCCCTTTCTATTTTCGACTTAGTGGTGCGGTTGCTGATCCCAACCGTGAGGTATCTTGTGCGGGAATTATCCAGTAAGGGATGTTCCGACCTTGTGTTGCAGGGGATTGGGAGTGATCCTCGGTACGGTGATCTAGGCCACGTACTGTGACGGGCGGTACCCCGGTAGCCCTGCCATTGTATGGAATCCAAACTCCAATAAGTGCCGTACGTATTAGTTGTGCCCAACTATGTTGGAATGTGAGATGTAAGCATTTCAGCTATTTCTGTATTTTACTTGAAAACCCTAGACCCTATTATAATATAACTGGATTTCCTATCAAATGTTTTGGTTAGCGTAAGGTAAAAACTTTTCCATGTTTATGTGTGGGAAGTCTTACGTGATACCTTTGTTTTCAAAAGGTTTTGAAGTTAAGCAAGTTTAAACCGTTTACTCACACCAGACCCATGTCTGACCCAAGTTGTTTATTTCTGTTTTATAAACTCTTGGGTACTCAAATTTTTACGAGTAGCCAAGGGATTCAGGTTAGCCTTGACGAATTGTGGAGGAGCAATGGAGCAGGAGGCTTCGGCGTTGTAGATATAGATAGTAGTTTTCCGCTGTGTTGATCTTTGTATTGATCTGTATTGTGTTGAGATGTAATAACTAGACAGATGTTTATAACTGTCTAGTATGTGATGTGTAATCTGTGTAACTCTGATAGATGATGTATATGATACTATGTAAGATTTATGTGATATATTATATTTCGTTTCGTTTCCGCTGTGAGTATCTGTTGTTGTTTTCTTTTCTCTTCTTCTCTTTTCTATTTCTCACCCCTTTCTTTCTTTCTGTCGATGCGATTTTTCCGGGAGTGGAAAGTCGGGTCGTCACACGTTTGAGTGGCTCGAAAATAAACTAAAAATGGGCAAGAGATGTGTTCGGATGGTAAGCACTTTTCTTATGTATTACTCTTCTTGTTAAAAGGATATGTGATACTACTGGTAGTACCTAGTTCCTTGGTATGGTTTCAGAGTTACTCGATCTATGTAAAAGTGTTTAAACCAAAGATAAATTGGAATCGCCAGTTGATAAGATAAAGCGGAATTTCCGATGATTTTGGACAGTCAAAATTTTTTGACTCATACCTAACTCAAAGCTAAGAAATTGATGAAAAGTTTTGATAAAAGATTGTGAATATGTTGAGTAAATTGAATTAGAAAAGTATAAATTATAAATGTGATTTATAGATAAAAAGGATTTAAAAGCTGAGAATTTGATGATTTAAATACGGGTAGTTTTAAAATTTGTTTTTCAAAGCTAGAAAATAATAATAATACTAGTATTAAGTAAGAAATAAGTTGTATAACTTATGAATTTAAGATACTAGTAAATTACAACAAAGTTTAAATTTGTTAAGCGCCCTGATTTAAGTAAAACTAATTTGAAATTTGGGATTTGTATATATACTCTTAGAATGTAAAGGTATATCATACAAATATAGATTTAAGTCATGAACTATTTTTACACTAAAGTAAAATAATGACTCTTTAAAAAAGATAATTATAACCTGGAAAATGTTTTCTTATAACAACCCGTAAATTTTAACTGTTTTAATAACGTAATTAGTTGAAATTTTGTGAAATTTTAAATGATAAAATTTTGAAATATAAATTTGATATTTGGAATGCATCTAGTTAAACATAGCAACTGGTAAATTTTCATTCGACAATATGAAAGTTTATTTCGCGCGTAAATTTACTTCAATTTAATCAGTTAAAAAGCGATGAAAATAAAATGTTTCGGAACCTAAATATTTTTACATAGAAAAATTCTAAACCATCTTCTGAGCAAGATGTCATTTTTCGTTTTTCCAAATTCGGACTTCTTTAGCTCCGTCGATCTTATTTTTCTGCGTTTTTCTTGCATTTTCCGTTATTGGAAATTTCGAATTTTATAAATTTAATCGTACCACTGATATTTGTATACCTTTTTGATCGTCTCGACGTGCTGATCTCAGCGGTATATTCAATTCTGTAACTTGAATTGCCGATACCCGATAATATCTGCAAAACAGATAGCAGTATCGGTACGTTTCTAAAATTCTTTCGATTTATTTTCCTCTTACCTTTCGGTTGTTTACGTGTTGAAATTGAACAGTCATGACTTTTAGCATTTCGAAGAAATTTAATAATCTACTGTTCCCAATATTAATATATGTAGTGGTTAAATTTCCAATGGTTCATTCAAATGCCTTTTCTCCATCTTTCTTTCTTTGCTCTGTCTCCTAAATAAATAAAAAGCAAATACATAACTGCTCAAAGGAATGCGTGCGTTTTTCCCCTATTTACCCGAAGCTTCAGCCTGTTCTTCCCTTTCATTTTCTCACCTCGGCTTAAACTTCACCCATACTCATCAACTTCTCCCACGTCATCACCTCCACAAAATCCACCTCGACCCTCATCATTCCACCAGTCGAAACCCCTCCGCCTCCTCCCTCCTACCCACGCGTCACAGCATGTCCCCTCGCCACCACTTCACAGCCGAGGCCGAGAGCCATCACCCGAAGCCAGCAATGCTCTGCCTCGTCTGCAACCTATTTCTTTACACTCGCTCTGCCTACGCTAAGCTCTGACTGGCCTTATCAACCAGTAGGCTCATACAACCACACACGTTGAGTTGCGGCCTTCATCTCCTTCATTTCTTTATTTAATCTAGGTATGTATTGCCATCTTTGTAGCTTCAACCAACAGTTCACCTGTTAATATTATATTTTATATATATGGTTGCAAGAATTATATAAATTAGCTTTGACTGTATATAAGCTATGTAGATGGAATAATATGCTAGTAGTATATTGTATAATGCGTCCTAAGTATTTATTTAAATTTGTACAACATTTTAGATGTTAGACCATACATGTATTATGCATCTATATTATATAAATGGACATATACTATTAACAGTTGTTGTTTACAGCCTATGGGTTAGTATATAATATACACATTGATTAAGTTTTAAATTACCGTTTTAAATTTCTAAGTATACAATACTTACAGTATTATATATATTTATATAGTATCTTTGTTTCGTATATGGGTTTTATTTGTTCTGTTGTAGATCTATTAAGTTATAAGTGTACAGATATGTTGGATATGTGTAATATACACATATATAGTCGGAGTACTTTCTTTTGTTTTTGTTTTGTTCGATCTGTTTATCTTTTTTGGTTTTGATTTATGATCTGCGTGCATATGTTTTAGTCTGCATTGTATATATGTTGTTTTGATATTTTCTGGGTGTATTTGTATACGCGTATGTATTACATTGTGTATAATGATTTCTATAAGTTTATAAAGTATATAAAGCGTATACAGTTTACTCATATCCTGTTGCTATATATTTTAAAGTAAGAAAAGCTAATCTAGGTTGTTTAAAGTGTAATATATATATATTTGATTCAATGCCACCACTGTTATACAGTAAGATTTATGTTATAGTATATGGTCCACGTTAGTAATTTATATATAAGTTTTGAAAGTTATTTGTTTATTTTAAGTATAAGTTGTATATGATTTAGCAATAGCCTATAGCTATGTAGTTATTTCAAAGGTATAAAATGTATATATGTTAATTTTAATATATATGTTTAATTTAAAACAATGATTTTGTTGTTATATATATTTGATTTTAAATATATATATATATATATTAATTTCAGAGAAATAATAGTAATATATTTTGTTTCAGTCATATCTAGATAATTCTTATTTATTTTATCAATTCCCATTCGCCAGCTTTGATCGTCGAACTCCTTTCCATCGAGCTTGTTTCGAAATTCGTGCTTGGATTCGTAGCCCATTTCATTGTCTATCATCTCTAGCCTCGAAAGGTGAGCAATCACTCACGATTAACGTTCTTTTATTTATTAAATTTAATTTCAATTGAAACAACAATTGAAATATGCTGCTGTTTGTTAATTACACTGTTATATATGCTATTACCTGTATCAGTTCACCTATGACATCTGACACAATTATCTGTTAATTATTTATGCAATGATAATACTGTTTGGCTGATAATTGATTGATTGTTGTTGTTTATATTGGATGTTAAATTGAAATGTATAAAGTGATAAATATTATGCAAGTAAATTTGACGTAGGATAAGTAAAAATTTGAATCGACATATATGTTGAATTTGATTAGTTGAATATGACCCCTTTTATTTGTTAAATTAATTGACATGTAAAATAGTGATAATTACACTTTGTACCATTAAACGTATATTGGATTAATTAATGTAGTGTTAAAATTGAAATCGAATGACAAGTGAAGAACCGTATGAATAATTAGTGTAATAATCTTTAATCTACATGAAATGATAGCGTAGATTCTAGAAATAATTATATTAATTTGCACAAACAACAATGTGAATTAATACGATTATTTCGGGATTATTTGAATTGATTATTGGATTGATATTGGTTGTTGTTATTGCTTGTTTATTTACTTTGACACCATCCCAGTTATCACACTGCAAGTTCCCTTTGCTATGCTATGATTTTGAATTGAATTGGAATCGGGTTGAAATGATAAATACCCAAAATTGAACTTTGACCTAGGATAGTGAATTAAATAAAACCCGATTGGTCAATAATTTGATTTAAAAATAAACGAAGTTTTTATTTGAATAAATAATATGGTTTTGAAATGAAGTTGAAATTTGAATTTTTATGAAAGGAAAATGTTAATATTTAATAATCTGAAACAAAATATTAACAATGTAATTGATGAAAGAATGTTGTTTAATTTGAGAAATGATTGAATTAAGTTTGAAATTATAATTAAGTTTGAAATTATTAAACTTTGAAATTTTAATAATTAAGTTTTGAATTATTTAATAATTAATAAGATTGAATTATTTAATGATTAAATTGAATTGAATTCTTTAATAAGTAAAATTGAACTTTTGAATAAGTGAATTTTTCTTCGTAAATAATTGAAATTGAGTTTTCTTTATTAATTAAGTTTTTGGAAAATATTTAGGTAAGTAAATAAGTGAAATTGAATTTCTTTAACAAGAAATAAAATGTGATTTATTGAAATTAATGTAAGACTTGTAATTTAGAGAATTTGATTTGACGAATCTAATTTAGTTAAATTTGTAAGTTTTGATATAATGAAGTGAACTTAAGTAATTGATTTAATGAATTGGAAATTAAATAGAAATTGTTTGAATGATAAATTTACTTAAGGAATTATTAAATGAAATCGATAAATGAAGTTAAATTGATTTGAATGTTAAATTAAATTAATTTAAATGATTTCGGAATGAATCTTATATACGAATTTAAATTGATATTTGAATTGCTTTAAATAAAGATTGAAATTGAATTATAAGATTTAGAAATTATGAATTTGGAAGTTTTGAAACGTAAATTTTGGAAATTGATTTCGAAAGAGAAATGAAATGTTGGTTTACAAATTCTAATTGAAATTGTAATTGATTTGGTTTGAAATATATAAACGACCAATCGGTGTAATAATTACGAAAGTTATTAAAGAGACCGGAATCGGTTATGGACATACTCTCTGTCTAAACCGAAAATCACTTTAATAACTATACGCGGAGTGTGATCCAGAATGAAGTGGTTGGAATGATGTACGTGATGACTGAAGAAAGAGAACGATAATGGATAGCCTTGACATTTGTGTCAAATTGGAAATGACTAAAACAGGAGCCGTGCCGGGCCAATGGAGGTCAGCTACCTCAAGCGAACACACTTCTTCGAACTACTCATTACTTGTTGTCGATTGGTGCACCCTTGATTTTGGGAGTGTTGTTTCGCGGTGTTGCGGTCGCTGCGGCGATGCGTTCTCACCAGTCCGGATCAGGCAAACGGTAGTTTCACTACCTTGGGTATTGCCTCATGTGCCTTGTCGTACTTGGATCCCGATATACGCGACCACTACGAATTTGTTTTGTACCATTAGTATATGGATTGCCCTCTGGTGACTTCCGGTTTTGGGGAAACTACGATCTTGTATATGCTCTTGGGAATAAAAATGTGTTAAGGGTGGAATGGGCCATGACTTAACACTATTTTGATATTTTATATTACTGATAGGCATTATCTACTTATCGTACACTACTACCTAGTAGATAGTTTAACGGATCCTTAAAGGATGGCTATTCCAAACATCCTTTGAGTTATTGTATTTCAATTTCTATTTCACTTGAGTTGGAATTATTGATATAAGAATGTTAATCCTGACTCGAGTGTCTTGTGTTTTGCTTTACGCTCGGGTCAGACTGAGTGTACCAGTATTCGAGACTCACCTTTGAAGTTGGAGCTTTGCTTGAAGATACAGCCATCTATTTTGTTTCCAGTATTCGATGATTCCAGTGATGTATTCTGATTTGTATCTGATGTATCGTATTACTCTTCCGTTGTATCTGGTTTAACTCTGATGTAACTTATACATTTATATAGTAGCTTCATGAACTACTATCTCTTTTATTTCCGCTGCATTTATTACTCTATGTCTGTGATCTGTGATTATTTATTTACTGTATATGTTCAGTTTTGCCAAATTTAAATTAACAACGCGGTATTTTGAGCAATTCAACTCCGGCATGAGTGTCTACCTATACACTTATAATGGATGCGAATGGTCCAAAATATCGGGTCGTTACATTTCTAGCATAAATTAAGGATTTGGACTTAAAAGTGATTGATTTTCATAATTTGTAAGATGTAATAGACTTAAATAATAGTTTTACGAAATGATTCATAAATAATATTAGTATTAAAGGAAATATACTAAGTAAAAATGATTTTGAATAATAAAACAATTTTTTAAAATAAAGATAAATTATCTATTGAGTGAAAAATGGTTCCTTTGGAATATTTTCCTTTAATAAAAATATTGGGAAATAAATAATTAAAGGGACTATATAAAGAAACATCTTTATAAAATGTTTGAACTTAAGATAAAAGTTTTTATGAAAAGTTTTTGGAAGTTAATAAATACATATGTTATATGTTGGTCATTTCATTACACGAATTTGATCTAAGGTTCGAGTTCGAAATTTTGAGGTGTTTACATCGGTCTGAAAAAGAATTTATCATTTGATCCTTGACGACGAACATTGATTGGGGTTTGTGGTTAGGTACTTGAGTTTTCTATCATAGTTGAGAACTATGCAAGGAAAGCAAAGGTTTCTGATCTAAAAGCCTGATCAGAGTCTACACTAGAGGGTTGGGAGATCGACACTAGTTCAGAAAAAAAGTTGTGAATTCGAATAGGAGATTAAATCATATATTGTGTATGGATGATCTATGTATATCCTATGGAATTAAGATTAAAGATAAATGTTTTGGGACATTTCGAGGATGAAATTCTTTTAAGGGGGGAAGTATGTAACGACCCATAATTTTACCACTTTAAAAATGGAAGATTCAAACTTAAATAATCATATTTCATGTGATAAATAAGAATGGAGAACCTATTTTTAGAATTAAATAAAGATTTTGGACTTTTACCATAACATTGACAAAATTGACAAAAGCCGGTTTTCGATAAAGTTGGATATACAGTCCAAAAAAATTGTTTTAAAAGATAAATAACTACTTTAAAATCATTATATATAAAGATAATAATAGGTTAATGAAAGTTTTATAATTATATATATATATATATATACTTATGTTACAGTGATTAACAAATTTCGTCGCGCATTGACAAAATCAATATTGTATATTTGCAAATGAATTTTGATATTGTTTCATATTATTTTATAAGTCAAATACACTTATTTTAATTAACTAAATATGATAAGAAATTTATTTTCAATTTTTGTTTAAGTAAATAAATAGTTTAAATAAAACATCAAAATATGACCGTAAAACATTTTGTCAAAATTCAACGTTTTGTCGATTTAAAGTTGTCGCAACGTCATTGCACCTTTATGTACATATTATCATAAACATTATAACATATAGGAAGTAATTAACAAATAGTTAATCAAGTTTAGTTTTTCTAATTAAGGTTAGGAAATTCTAGAAATATCATTAGCAAAAGTAAACTAATAAAAACAAAACTTGTCAAATCAAAAGAAACATCATTATTACTTTAGTTTTCTTACTCCTTAAGTGATAAGGACATAAAGTAAGGATTTGAAATGCATTAATGAGATGGTAAGTTTACTTTCGGTAATGTGAAGTTTGGAAAAAAAATATCCAAGGGTATTTTAGTAATTTAACAGGGGGTAATTTGGTAACTTACCATCTCTTTCTTTTCCAATAAATACACAAGCATTCTTCTCATTTTTCACACATCCATCTCTTATTTTCTTAAGCGCTTCTTCTTCTTTAGAATTTTAATGGCTTCCATGCCTTAGAAAAATAATAAAAAAATAGTAGAGAAAATAAAAGAAAAGAAAAAATATATATAGTATTCCACCTCAAAACTAGTGCAAACCACCTGCTCTCCACCTCCATAACCCACGGCCTCCATCCATCACATCCTAAGGCCAAGCACACCACCATCGAAAGCATGGTTGTGCCTACCTTAGCCTGGGCCGAGCTTAAAAAAGAAGAAAGGACAAGTTCGGGAAGCTTCGGAGCAAGGAAAAGGGAAGGAAATACTGCCGAAATTGATTCATAATTCTACGAAAAAGATTAGTGAAGTGGAATTAATTTTGAGTACTCAATGTTTATTAAATAATAATTAATCTCTATAACTATTTTTTAAGTATGATAATATGACCATTTAATCTCTTAATGATTTGTATGAATGGTTGATAACTTGAATAATTTTATGGTTGATTATATGGATGTTGATATGGTTGATAACTTGTTTGTGATAAATTATGAGAAATCATAATAAAATGGATAGTTAATAGAAATAAATTAAAATAATATGTGTATGGAATTATTTAGCCTCTTAATGATTTTAAAATGTCTAATAATGTTGGAAATGATATTATAATAATATAATATCATGAAATGGAAAATGGATTGAAATATGTAAAATATTATTTAAAATGAATTTAAAATGATTTAGAAATGTTTTATAAACCTTTAAAAGTGTTTCCATGAAGTTTGAAAAGAAATTGAAAAACAAGTCAAAAGTAGGCGCGTTGCGTAACGGTAGTTCATGATTTCGCGGCATAAAAGTTAAACGAGCATACAAAGTGGAATATAGCTCAGAATTCTTCTAGATAAGAACTTTCTAAACTATTATATCCATATCTTTCCAATAAAGAAATAAAATCAAGATTTCATTAAGTAGATTTAGAAATATGTCCAAAACAATTTTCTAAAAACATCGTGGTTTTTCAGTTCGGAACCCAAGAAGGAATTTCTTTATAAATGATATTTTTAAATGACTAAAAATATGAAATAAATTTGATAGATCTATTAAAATGGTTTCATAAAAGATTTTAATTGGAAAATAAGAACTTTCAAACATTAAAATAAGTTGTTTTAATCAAATAAGATGTTTTAAGCACTTTTCGCAGCGCTTTTCTACTGAAGTTTCTATAACTTTTGAAATAAAGATTTAAACTTAACGATTCATTCTAGAATCATTTATAAATGTTTTTAAATGAATAATTAAGTGTTTTTAAAGATAAATTAGAAGTTTTATAATTCTTTTTGAAAGAGTTTAAATAAATGGTCATTATAACACTTAAACAATATAATAGAAATCATTTCATTAAATGTAATAACAAACTAAGTATGCGGAAACGACTAGTACATTTGTCCCGCTTGTTAGATCTAAACGGTAAAACAAGGTGTGTAACTAAGGTTGGGAATGGAGCAACCAGTGCCCTGAACTTACCTGGCCTTTGTTTTAGACGAGGGGTGGAACAAATGGAAAGCCCGGATGCTCTAAAAGGTTGTCCCAAAGTAAAAAGTGAAGAGTTTTCCAAGAGTTAAACAAGGATTTGAATAAAATGGTTATGGGTTTGTTGTAACGATGTTTTACATAACATCATTTTTAACCCATTTAAATGAAGATTTAGAAATAGAAAATCTTTATTAATGGTTTAAACATGATTTTAAATAAGATGACTTGGTATATCCCAAGATTAAAGAGGAGTTTTAAATGAAAGTTTTGAAGAAATAATGTTGAAATGTTTTCCTATGTAGAAGAGAAAATAATTTGGAATTATTCCAAGATTTAAGGATGGTTTAAATAAACCAAATGATTTGATAAATGAGGCTTAATGATTCCATATGCTGTTCAGAAGATAAAGGAAAGATTCAATGAACATATCTCTAAGAGATATTTATGAACGAATAAAAAGATAAATTAAATTGAATGATGTTTGATATCCATATATGAACTAAACATTTTTTTATCGATAATTGGTTTCGAAGGAACCGGGGTCGGATTTGGGTGATTCCTATCCGAAAACCACTTCGAACCAATATATACGTTCGAAAGTGAAGACATGTTGATGATGATGATTATTGAGGACCAGAGGTCTTCATTAGTGGAAGGATTGCTTGTTGACATTCTCTGGGTAGCTTCCAATATAGAGACATTTATTATAGCAGTGGTCTTATCATATTTTGAAATCTTCGGATTACAACTACTCGCTATTAATGGTAGTAGGAGGAATGCCTTCAGTTTCGTTCAGTCCTAGAACGAACTTGTATGGATGAGTGTCTGACATTGTATTGCGGAGCCACAAATGTTGACTTTTACAAACGTACATCTGTTTGGTGGTGGAGAAGGCAACTTCTCTTAGCTTAACACCCTTCTTTGAGACGTATGAGCTCAGAAGTTGTATGTTCGTGGAAGTCAAATAGTGATCAAAGGGATGGCAATGTGGCATTCAAAGTGGAGCCTGTTATGATCGAAGAGTGGTTTTGTCTAAGTTGAGCGTAACCTCACTCCCAAGCCTCACATCTCCAAAATGATACGGGAACTATGTTACATATTTCAGGCTTAGTATAACGAGGGTGGCGTGTGATCCCTCAAGGTGACTGGCGGCGTATGATCTAGGTCACTGAGGTGTCCAGACATGACCCTTATTGTATGGTATAGTCGCGTGTGAGTCCTTGCATGAGAAGCTACCGGATATCAAGAAGTGTGGCAATATGAGGAATAGTGGTGTGTGACTCCTTGCACGAAAAACCACCTGGTTTCGGTTGCTATGCGTGGTTATCGAGGTTCCCTATCATATTGGAAAATCTAATTCCAATACGAGCTTTATGGTTTTGATTGTATTCCCAAAATAGCTGTAATGCTTTACAAACATTTCAACTACTCCTTTTGGTATCATATATTATGTTCGGTATATCCCGTTTGACCTAGTCCAGCTATATTCCCTTAGACTTAGTCCGGGTATTGATACCTTATTTGAATAAGTTTATTTGAAAGCTGTTTTCCAAAAGAATGTCACTAAAGATAATATCAAAATATTTTGGTAATAAAAGTGTTTTGGTTATCATAAGGTAAAAACCCATCCGTATTTATGTGTGGGCGTGGTCTTATGAGATACCCTTCTTTTCAAAGATTTTGATAACATCGTCATGAGCTATACATTTAAAATTTCGAGTATCTCACGCTGATTTATCAAGCCTGATCCGGGTATTTTTAATACTCAGGTCAGATCCGAGTAGTTTTAGGATTAGCTGAAGACGCTTGGAGTTTCCAGAGGAGAGCTGGAGATCTCCATCATCGTATGGACGTATTCTATTATACGCTGCATCTATTGCACTTGTTTTGTCAGCATTTGTAAGGGTAGGTGTTATAACTGTCCAGGCTGAATCCAGGTTAGACTCTGATATATGTTTTAAAAATTTCCCCTGTAAATATTATTGTTGAAATAATATATGTTATTCCATTCGTGTGAGATTCTGTTTTCTGTTCCGTTCTATCTTTATTTTACTTTCTACGCTTAATGATCCGCTTGTTCGTGCAATTTGAGTTGGACATGTGTGGTTTATTGTCGATTCAAAGGGTACATAAAAAGGGCCATTACAGTTTGCTTACTTATAGAAAATGCAGTACTTAAGCTATGCGGCAATGCCATGTCCAAAGAGCACGATGTCGACTGTGATGCATGACTTCGCACTTCAACCTAGATCGATCCATTCCACACCAACTATATTTGGTGTCATATGTAATGCACTAGATTGACGACGAAGTTTATAAAGGCGGAAGGATTAAGTGTAGCATCATGACTATCGACGTTGCACAACCGTAATTTATAGGAAAATTGCTTTTATACCATTAAAAGTAATTTCTTTTCGCTAACCCCTATTATTTGTCAAAATCTTACTGGTTAATGATTACTTTATCAAAATCCTTTTTCAAAAACCTACCATATGGAAGATTTATCATTACCAAAATAGTTTGCAAATCACACCTTTTGTATTAATATTTAATTATGATAATTCAGCTTTTCTAGCTCAAATAATTCATAATAAATCACAACCACTTGGGAAAAATCCCCAAAAATCATAATATGTCCAATTTATTAAATCCTTTAAATATAAAAATTTCAGGACCAAAAACACATATTATTATTTTAAATAATTAAAACCCGAAATATCTCATTTTTCGATGCTAGAAAATTCATCAAATATTCTCATTAAATCAGAAAATTATGAAATTCAAACCCACTTCTTGAATAATGTTTCCAACATCATATCAAAATTTCAAGTTATTTGGGTATCATATGATAGGTTTTCTAACTCAAACATATCACTTAGTTTCATATATAAATTTCATAAATTCACCATTAAGCATTTAATCATTCAAACTATCATAGCATGGCATAATATGAGTGAAAAAAATGGATTTATGCTCAAAACTAAAAATTATTCTTAGAATATGAGACGCATAACTATTATTCACCTTGAATGGTTAAAGAAGGTTGAGATTTGGATTTGATTTGATTCCCCTAAGCTTTCTACTTGTTTTCCTAACCCTTCTTTCTCTTGAATCCTCTAGCAATGGTCGGCCTAAGTTTTAATTTCATTTTTATAAGTGTAAAATGAATAAGTTAGAAAGGAGGTAGGGGTTTGTATTTGGAAATGTAACCCTTTTCCTATTTTACCCTTCTCATGAATTTCTTCTTCCTACTAATGTCTAATTAATTCAATTATTTCATTAATTAAAGCTTGACCCATACTAATTATCAAATCTCAATCTA
Source organism: Allium fistulosum (assembly GCA_030737815.1). Taxonomy (NCBI): domain Eukaryota; kingdom Viridiplantae; phylum Streptophyta; class Magnoliopsida; order Asparagales; family Amaryllidaceae; genus Allium; species Allium fistulosum. Next base: position 75,607,889 of record CM060904.1, on the reverse strand, counting down.
CTTACCATTTTACATTATTTTGTTTAATTTGTTCAATTAAATCTCCTAAAAATGTTAATTGAAATTAGGGTTGTTACACACTCCCCTCTTTAAGGAATTTCATCCTCGAAATTATGCTAAAGTACACACATCAAACATGCAAGCATAGATGTAAAACATACCATCAAACAATTCTGGATAAGTGTCCCTAATCCTGCTCTCTTTTTTCAAAGTACAGTCTCTTTCATCATCACTTCGCTGGACCTTTACTAATCTGATTGTTTTGTTTCTTAGCTTCTTCTCATCCCTCGCTACAACTCGAACTGGTCGTCTTACAAAAGTCAGATCTGTTTTCACTACTAAATATTCCAATGCAGTCGAAGTTATAGTAGTCTTTAGATCTCGAAAACACATCCTTAGATGAGACATACGGGACACCCTATGGACTCCCGTCAAACTATTTGATAACTCTACCTTGTAAGTGAGGTTCCCAATTTTTTCTATAATAGGAAGTGGTCCAACAAACCTAGGTTCCAATTTACCTGACTTCCCAAATCTCATTGCACCCTTCATTGGTGATACTTTGATGAAAACATGATCTACAACTGAAAATTCTAAGTCCTTTCGTCTATTATCTATACAATTCTTCTGCTTAGATAGAGCTTCCTTCATTCTAGCTTGAATAAACTCAATCTTTTCTGCAATTTCTCTTACCATGTCCGGACCAAGAACTAGTCTATCTCTGGTCTCTAGCCAACAAACTGGTGATTTCCATGGCCTTCTGTATAATGCTTCAAAAGGTGTCATCCCTATACTAGTCTGATAACTATTGTTATATGAGAATTTGACTAGGTGTAGATGGTCTTTCCATGATTCACCAAAATCTAGTACACAAGCTCTCAATAAACCTTCAAGTACCTTATTGACTCTCTTTGTCCGTTCATCTAGGGTGATAAGTGGTATTCATCTTAAGTTTGCTGCTTACCCTCTTGTAGACTCTTCCAGAATTCGCTAGTAAATAAAGAATCTCTATCACTGACTATACAACTAGGAATCCATGTAGTCTATGTATATTCTTCATGAATAATTTAGCTAAAACAGTGGCGGCCTTGTCAACTTAACGGGTATAAAATATGCACTCTTGGTCAGTCTTTCCACTATAACCCATATACTTTCATTTCCCCTATTCGACCTTGGCAACCCGTCTATGAAATCCATAGATATAGAATCCCATTTCTGTACTAGTATATTCAAGGCTGCAGAAATCCACTTGGCTTCTGATGCTCGACTTTTACTTGCTGACAATTCAAACACTGCATTACCCATAAGCCTACATCCCTTTTCATACCTTTCTAGTAGAAACTTCTCTTCATATCTTGATAAATCTTAGTCCCTCTCGGATGATAATAAACTTGATCAATGACATTCCCTAAGTACTTCTTTCCTTAGGCCACCCACATCTGGAACACATAATCATCATTTCCTTCTCAATCATCCATTCTGGTCAAGGTAAAAATCCTTCAAATCATCAATCTCAGTTCCACCTTTCGGTCTTCTAATTTTTCAGCTAGCAATTGATCATCTCTTTGCTTAGAACCAATTCCTTCGATCAATACTGGTCAAACTTCCAAACAAGATAACATTGCAGCACACTGACTAGACTTGGCAGTCGATCTTAACCGCACACTACAAGTAGACAATGCTTCCAAATCTTTCCATTCAACTAACATAGCTAACACCATATTCAGATGTTTCCTGCTATGTGCATTCGCAACTTTATTTCCTTTCCCTGGTGTGTACTCAATTCCAAAATCATAAGCTACTAAAAACTCCAACCATCTCTACTTCTTATATTCAACTCATTCGAAGAGAATAAGTACCTTAAAGACTTATGATCCATATACAGTTCGAATCATTCTCCCTAAAGGTAATGTCTCCACACCTTCAAAGCAAAAAATTACCGTAGCCAATTCTAAGTCATGAGTCAGATATCTAACTTCATGTGGTCTGAGCTATCAAGAAGCATAGGCAATAACTTTACCCCTCTGCATTAACATAGCTCCTAATCCTATTCCATACCCATCAGTATACACCACTAAATCTTGATTTCCATCTGGAACAACTAACACGGGCGCATTGGTCAATAAATTTTTTAGCTTCTGGAATGCCTCTTCACATTTATTGGTCCAAACATACTTCATGTCCTTCCTTGTTAGTTCAGTCATTGGTGCTGCTATATGAAAGAAATCCTTAATGAATCTCTAGTAATAGCCAGCTAATCCAAGAAAACTCTTTGTCTTTGTCACTGTCTTGAGTCATTTATAGCTTCTATCTCAGCTGGATCCATAGACAGCCCTTTTTCTTAGACTACATAACCAAGAAACTCTACCTCCTTCTTTCAACACTAACACTTCGAAAACTTCAATTTTAACTGGTGCTATCTCAGTGAATCAAGCACTATCCTATGATGAACTTCATGATCTCTGTCATCCTTGGAATATATCAAAATTTCATATATGAACATCAGCAAGAATCTATCTAAATGCTCTCATAAGATTAGGTTCATTAAATCCACAAAGACTGCATTAAGAAATCCGAATAGCATTACTAACCACTCGTACAAACCATATCTTGTTCGAAACGCCGTTAAAGGAATGTCGTCCTATGCCACTCTTAATGATGGAATCCTATCAGCAAATCCAATTGTGAAAATACTTTGGCTCCACTCAACTGATCAAATAAGTTGTAACACCCCTAATTTTATTAACATTATTCAGGAAATTTAATTAGAACAAATTAAATATAATAAGGTAGATAAGGAGATTGAGGTTGGTTAATGAATTAAGTGGTCGTGCTTATCTAACCAAATGAACTTATAAATGGTTAAGATACTAAACATAAGGGCATTAGGGTAAATAGCCACCCATATTTCCTACCCTTATACTATCTCCCTTAGTCATACACGTTCATTTTATCAAAACCAAAATTTATAACCTTAAGGAAGCAAGGCTGGCGATTAGGAAGAAAGAAGAGAAGAGAAAATCAACTTAAAGATTAGGACTCAAGCTAGAAGAAATCAATCTCAATCAAAATTCAATTTCCTTATCCAATCGAAGGTAAATAATAATTTCTACATCTTTATTTTTGTTTTATGATCATATGGTTTCGGATTTAAGAGTAAATCTGTTTTTATGATATATTGAATGATGATATGCATGATTTATATGATTTAAACAAGGTTGTTAAAAAAGGAGATATACACGGTTTTAGGGTAAAATCGAAATGGAATGGTTTTTAAATGCCATGGGAAAATTATTTGTTGTAGAAAACATGATTTAGGAGATGGGTTTCAACTTTCATAATTTTCTGAATTTATGTGGATTTTATATTAATTTTCTAGTGAAGAAAATGGTTTATTGGGTTATAAATTATTTACAGCTAAAATAATTATTATTTGGGTTTAAAATTTTTATATGTTGGAAAACATATTACAATAGATTTTTGGAATTTTTTCTGATTTTTCCTAAGTGATTTGATGAATATATAAAATTATTTAAGGTCTGGGACTTAAATGTTTTATATATTTAATTAAGGAGAAGAGACATTTTATAAAATAAAATTATTATTTAACTCTGAAATTAGTGGTAGCATTTTTCTAAAAAGTATTTATTAACTAATAAAAATTTGATAAACAAAGGCATGTTAGTTAAAAAATTATCTTTTCAAGTTAAAAACAAGAAAATCATGCTTTTAGCATGTTTCAGCCATTTTAGGCATCAAACCTTCTGACGCAGACCTTTCGACAAAGTCGAAAGGTTATAGCTTCTGACAAGGTCAAAGTTCAATGCATATGGTATCAAGTTACTTGGTACGTAATGAATTGAACAAGGTCGAAAGGTACTTAGTCGAAAGGTTGGTTGCCAAAGAGGTTGGGGTATGTTTGTTATACAAGTCAAAAGCTTACACCTGCTTGCTTTCAAAAGGAGATTTCGACTTGGTTGCTTTCGACCACATCAATTATCTAAAATAAAGGTTTTGAACCTTTCGACACAGTCGAAAGGTTACTGCCACTTTATCATTGTTTTATTTTGAACCTTCCGATAAAGTCGAAAGGTTATTGCCGCTTTTTCCAGCCTTTCGAAGTCGTTGCTTTCAACAAAGTTGAAAGGTTTACTTATTTTAAAACCAACCGCTTCTCCATGCTTTCGAAAGGTACCAAAGCTTTTGACTAAGATGATTTACCCTTGTTTTATAATTGAAGTATAACCCAACGCTTTCGAAGGAGTTGCTTTAAAGGTAGAGGCCTATTGTTTTAAATGAGAAGTTTTAAAGCTTTCAAAGCAGAGCTTTCGACAAAGTCAAAAGATTGCTTCCAATGAAGTCGAAAGGTTTCCAAAGAAGGTTCTCTACATGTTTTAAATTGGACCCAGTGAGTTTTTGAAAGGTTTTTTTCCAATGCTTTCGAAAGGTTTGAGTTTTAATGGTTTCGAAAGTTTTTCCAATGCTTTCAAAAGGTTTGAGTTTAAATGGGGTCGAAGGGTTTGGAAAGAAGTGTTTTAAAGTATAAAAAGGGCTGGAACCTATTGTTTTAAAAAGATATGATTAAAACCCTTCGAAGGGGTTGAAAATAGTAGCTTTCGACACTTTCAAAAGGTTTTAAAACTCATACTCAAATTTTTAAAGGAATACCCATGGCAAATATAAAAGAGTTTTGTAATGACTTTAATATGGGATTTTGAAGAAGTATTGCCTTGATAAAGATATAAGTTAAAGGTGTTAACTATGTTTTATGAAATATATTTCAAGGACTTTATATCCATAGGAGTGGTACTGGTAAATTGTTGTTTTGCTTCTTCATATATGAATATATTCACATGATAATCCATAACTGTATTTTGGGGAAAAAAGGGTAGAAGAACCAGCTAGGTTAACTCAATAGTGAATGTAAATTGCTTAAACTCCTAAATGAGTAGAATTGCATCCAAGGAGTCAGGGGGACCAAAAATATAAGATGCCTAAACTTTATAGTTATTGGTGTAAACTAAAAGGTTCATAGTAAACCCATGAAAACTATGATTAAGTAGTTATTGGTGTAAACCAAAAGGTTCATAGTAAACCCATGAAAATTATGATTAAGTAGTTATTGGTGTAAATCAAAAGGTTCTTTATTAACCCATGAAACTATGTATGAAGGATAGTTAGCAAGGGCTAATTGGTTTATAGTGAACCCATGAAAACTATATTCGGACTAAGAATTGACATTAGTCAATAGGTTCCTAGTAAACCCATGAAAACTAGGATAAGAAAGTGGTTAATGGAAGTATTAGTCGGTTCCTAGTCAACCCATGAAAACTAGAATGTGAAGTGAGTTACTGGATAAATCCATAGGTTCCTAGTCAACCCATGAAAACTAGAATGTGAAGTGAGTTACTGGATAAATCCATAGGTTCCTAGTCAACCTATGAAAACTAGGATAAGGTGATTGTTAGTGAAACGACTAATAGGTCCAGGGGAACCCATGAATTAATTAAGTTAACTGGCATGAGCCTATAGGTTCTTAGTGATCAAATGAAAACTATGGATAGGACAAGGTGTCATATTAAACGGGGGTTGGGAAATTCTAAATGCTTTTAAGTATGCATATCATCATAATATTTTGAAAATGTATGTTTTAACCCTTGTGGATGCAGGAGCACAGTATATGGTTTTAAAAAGGTTTTAGGATATTAGTGAGGGGAAAACCCGTTCCGCTAAGCGACGTGGTCTTACTAGATAAAAAAAGGATTGAGATGTTTGATTATTATTCATACTAGGCTTTATGTCTGACTCGAAGTTTTTGTTTTCCCCCTAATCTCTTGGTTACTCAATTAATTTGGAGTAGTTTGAGATTTAAGGTTCACAAGCTTTCTTCTTAGATGAATAAAGCTTCCGGAGGCAAGCAAGAGGCAGATAGTTATTTGAGTTTTCTTTTTCCACTATGTATTTGTTGTAAAGGCAGATTTATTAGCCTTACTATATACTCTGATCAACCAAGGGGGCATCTTCATATGTCGCTCTTGGCATAATTGTAATAATTATATTTTGAGGAACGTGGTTAACGTATTTGGGGTTATCCAATGTACATGAAATGTATTTAATCTGAATGTGGAAATATATTTTTGAATTGTTAAAAAGTTTCCATATTTCTGTGATTTGTGTATCAATGTATCTAGCACCACCGTACTTGGTCGCCGAAGATTAATAAATATGGATTACTGTAGCATCTGTATCCGTTAGTTTTGGGCCTCCAAGTAGGGGGTGTTACAAGTTGGTATCAGATCATAAGTTTATGAAACTTTAAAAGAAAAGTAAAATTTAAAAGCTTTTTTGAAACATAATCGAATGAATTTTAAAATATGATCGGGGTTTGGGTTAATGCTATAGTAACGTACTTGTGTTTGACATATAGGTATATATAAGTACGTATTTCCCTCTCTCTTAGATCGTTCCTCTGTATCTTACTAAGGCTCATATGTAGATATATGAGAAAGAGGATATGGAGGTAGAAAACGGAAGAGGAAATCTAGGTGGAGGAAGCACCATGACCAATGGAAATGCTCGACCTAATACCCGGAGAAACCAAGGTCGACAGGCTAATGCTAACCAAAATGCTGAGGCCGATGTAGGTGCTGGAAATCCGCCAGTAGATGCGGGGATAGTGTATTAGTTGTTGGCAAATATTTTGCAAGTAGGAGCTACCGGTAATGTTGGAGGAGCTAATCCTGTAGTTCTAGTTGGATAAAACTATGCAAAGCTGAACAGGGACTATACTAGTCTAGGTGGGAAGCCGTTTATTGGAACGGAGGACGTGGTTGAAGTGGAGAACTGTCTGTTGAACTGTGAGAGGATCTTTACAGATTTAGACTTGAATGATGGAGAGAATAGAAGACTAGTCTCTAGACGATTGCATGGGTTAGCGCTTCATTGGTGGAACAATGTGACAGTTGGAGTTCCAAAAGAAGAGCATACATGGGCTGATTTCAGGAGAAGGTTTGAGCAGAGGTTCTTGTCCGAGGTTGCCAAATCGGCTTTAATGAGGAAGTTTATGGATCTTGTCCAAGGAGATATGTCTGTGATCGAGTATGATTCTATGTTTGACGAGTTATCTCGATATTGTTATGCTTTGGTCGACACTGATGTTAGAAGAAATGAGATATTCATTAGAGGATTAAGGCCGGAGCTAGGCAGAATGGCTATGACTCATATTAGAGAACCATATCATGTGATGGTGGAGATGACCATTCGCCATGAGAAGATGCTTGTTGTGTCTGTTAGGGAGAAACCAGTTGAGTCCCAGGGCCCTCAGGGAAAGAAGAGGAAATTCTTCGGAAAGAAAGGGGCCCAGAAAGGTGATGCTACCAAGAAGGTGAAGGCTGATGTGGTGTGTTATAAGTGTGATAAGAAGGGCTATTATGCCTACGAGTGCAGAACTGGTAAAGGAAAGAAGCCTGCGGAGAGGAAGAATGTGAAATGCTTCAACTATAACCAAGTTGGGCATTATAAGAACCAGTGTCTAGAGCCAATCAGGGCGGATAGGGGGAAGGTGTTTGCCATTGGACCACCATCTTCTTCTAGACCTACTGTAGCAGAGAAAGGGAAAACTGTGATGGAAGGTACACTTTTGATTCAGAGTATACCAGTTAGGGTACTTTTTGATACCGGTGCATCACATTCATTTATATCACAGTATTTGGTTGATAGGTTATGTATAGAACCTACCTACCTTGTTACTTCCTTAAGGGTTGCGAGTCCAATAGGAGGGTATGTAACTCTTGGGATGAGATGTGACCAGTTAGAACTTGATTTGTTAGGTCATAAGTTTGCATGTAGTTTGTATGTTTATGATTTCATAGATTTCGGGATTATTTTGGGTATATATTGGTTGGGTAAGTATGAGGCTAAGATATTTTGCCAGGAGCGAGAAATATCACTGTGGCACCTAGATAGTCATAACCGAATCATCTTCTCAGTGGAGATTTCCCGTAAGAGTGTTTGTGCTTTGTTAAGTGCCATGGAGGTTGGAGATGAACTTAGTCGGGTTCATGTAGCAAAAGAATTTGCAGATGTATTTGAGCTGATCACTAGATTACCCCCGAAGAAAGCTGTTAATTTTCGGATAGACCTTGTACCGGGAGTTGAACCTGTCAGTAGACCACCTAGCAGGATGACACCGACAGAGATGAAAGAATTGAAGGTACAACTAGTGGATCTAGAGAGAAGGAATTTTATCAGATCAAGCAGTTCACCTTGGGGATCAGCTGCGGTGTTTGTGAAGAAACCAGATGGGTCGTTAAGGATGTCCATTGATTATCGTAAGTTAAACGAAAGGACGATCAAAAATAGGTACCCTTTGCCAAGGATAGATGATCTATTCGATCAGTTGAGCGGAGCTAGAGTATTTTCTCAGTTGGATTTAGCAACGGGGTTCCATCAGTTGAGAGTGGCGGAGGATAGCATTCTTTTGACGGCATTTTGGACTAGATATGGATCATATGAGAGGTTGGTGATGCCGTTTGGATTGACAAATGCGCCTGCTTTCTTCGTTGATTTGATGAACCAGATTTTTTGAGAGCGCTTGGATAGGTTCATATTAGTATTTATAGATGACATTTTGGTGTACTCTAAAGATGAAAGAGAGCATGAGGTTCATCTTAGAGTGGTGTTGGAGACACTAAGGCAGAATCAGCTGAAGGCGAAGTTTTCCAAGTGCCACATTTGGAAGAAAGAGGTTAAGTTTCTTAGTCATGTGGTTTCAGAGAAGGGATTGTCAGTTGATCCAGATAAGATCGAAGCTATCAATAATTGGAAAAGGCCAGAGCCGGTTACCGAAATCAGGATTTTTCTTGGAGTTGTTGGCTATTACCGGAGATTCATTAAGGATTTCTCGCGGATAGCAGCGCCTTTGACTAAGTTGACCAGGAAAGATGTGAAGTTTGTTTGGTCCAACAAATGTGAGGAAGCATTCCTTTAGTTAAAGCATTTGTTGACCAATGCTCCATTGTTAGTAGTTCCAGATGGTAACCAAGGGTTGGTAGTATACACTGATGCATATGGCACTGGATTGGGAGCAGTATTGATGTAGAGGGGCAAAGTTATTGCTTATGCATCTAGGCAGCTTAAACCGCACGAAGTTAGATATCCTACTCATGACTTAGAGTTAGCTGCGGTGATATTTGCCTTGAAGATTTGGAGGCACTATCTTTTGGGAGAGAGATTTGAGTTGTATACTGATCATAAGTCATTAAAGTATTTATTCTCACAGAAGGAGTTGAATATGAGGCAGCAGAGGTGGCTGGAGTTTTTGGCTGCTTATGATTTCGGTATAGAGTATACTCTTGGAAAGGGAAATAAAGTGGCAGATTCTCTCAGTAGAAAATAGCAGAATGTGGTGTTAGCGATGTTGGCAGAATGGAAGGATCTAGAATCTTTAGTCAGTTGTGGTGTGCGGTTGAGATCTACTGCTAGTTCTAGTCAAGGTACTGCCATGTTATCTTGTTTAGAAGTTCGACCAGTGCTGATTGAGAGGATAGCTTCTAAGCAAAGAGAAGATCCAGTTTTAACCGAGAGGATTAGAAGGCTTAAGGAAGGATCAGAGATTGATGACCTAAAGGATTTTAGTCTTGACCAAAGAAGATGGTTGAGAAAGAAGGGACGATTGTGCGTCCCAAATATAGAGAACTTAAGGAGGGAAGTTCTAGAGGAATGTCATCGATCGAGGTTTACGATTCATATTGGAGGAACCAGGATGTATCAAGATATGAAGAGGATATTTTATTGGGAAGGCATGAAGAGGGATGTTGGCTTGTGGGTTAAGCGGTGTGTAAACTGTCAACAAGTGAAAGTTGAACATCAGAAGCCGGGTGGGTTACTTCAGCCTTTAGATATTCCAGTCTGGAAATGGGATTCGATATCAATGGATTTTATAGACAGGTTTCCAAGGTCAAGGAGAGGATATGAAAGCATATGGGTTATTATGGACAGGCTGACCAAGAGTGCCCATTTTATTCCGGTAAAGTCAACTAGAACAACACCTATTTTGGCTAAGTTGTTCATAAAGAACATAGTTAGACTTCATGGGATTCCTAGTAGCATGGTCAATGACAGAGATGCATTATTCACTAGCGAATTTTGGAGGAGTATACAAGAGGTATTTGGTACCAAGGTCAAGAAGAGTACAGCATATCACCCACAGACGAATGGGCAGACAAAGAGAGTCAATAAGGTACTCGAAGATTTATTGAGAGCTTGTGTATTGGACTTTGGTGGATCTTGGGAAGATCACCTACATCTGATTGAGTTTTCCTATAATAATATTTATCAGACTAGTATAGTAGTGGTGCCTTTTGAAGCTTTGTATGGAAGGTCATGCAAATAGCCAACATGTTGGTTAGAGACTGGAGACAGATTGGTCTTAAGTTCGGATTTGGTTAGAGAGGCGTCAGAAAAGATTGAGTTAATCCAAGGACGGATGAAGGAAGCTCAATCTAGGCAGAAGAGTTACGCAGATAAGAGGCGTAAAGACCTAGAGTTCTCAGTGGGAGATAGAGTTCTCATTAAGGTATTACCAATGAAGGGTGTAGTATGCCTTGGAAAGTCGGGAAAGTTGGCCCCGAGATATGTTGGACCATTCCAGATTATAGAAAGGATTGGAAAGCTTGCATACAGAATAGAATTGTCGAGTAGTTTGGCAGGTGTCCATAATGTATTCCATGTGTCTCATCTTCGCAAGTTGTCCACAATACAGAGACTGCTATTCCACGGATGGAGTTGGAGGATTTGGTAGTGGAGCCTGATTTAACTTTTGTTAGGCATCCAGTTCAGATTGTAGTGAGGGATGAGAAGAGATTGAGAACAAAGACAGTCAAGTTAGTGAAAGTTCAATGGAGCGACAACAAGAAAGACTATACTTGGGAGACAGAGGATAGGATTCGAGAGGCTTATCATGATCTGCTTTGATTGTATGTCTATATTAGAGTTATATAGATTGTTGCTGGACTGGTAGGCTGGTATGGTTGTTAGGAAATGTTACAGATGATTGCAATGTTTGCTAGTTAGTCCTAACTGAATTTCAAGGACGAAATTCTTTAAGGAGGGGAGCCTGTAACACCCCTAATTTTATTAACATTATTCAGGAGATTTAATTAGAACAAATTAAATATAATAATGTAGATAAGGAGATTGAAGTTGATTAATGAATTAAGTGGTCGTGCTTATCTAACCAAATGAACTTATAAATGGTTAAGATACTAAACATAAGGGCATTAGGGTAAATAGCCGCCCATATTTCCTACCCTTATATTATCTCCCTTAGTCATACACGTTAATTTTATCAAAACAAAAATTTATAACCTTAAGGAAGCAAGGCCGGCCATTAGGAAGAAAGAAGAGAAGAGAAAATCAACTTAAAGCTTAGGACTCAAACTAGAAGAAATCAATCTCAATCAAACTTCAATTTCCTTATCCAATCTAAGGTAAATAATAATGTCTACATCTCTATTTTGTTTTATGATCATATGGTTTCGGATATAAGAGTAAATCTATTTTTATGATATGTTGAATGATGATATGCTTGATTTATGATGTATACGATATAAACAAGGTTATTAAAAAAGGAGATATACACGGTTTTAGGGTAAAACCGAGATGGAATGATTTTTAAATGCCATGGGAAAATTATATGTTGTAAAAAACATGATTTTGGAGATGGGTTTCAATTTTCATAATTTTCTAAATTTATGTGGATTTTATATTAATTTTCTACTGAAGAAAATGGTTTGTTGGGTTATAAATTATTTACGGCTAAAATAATTATTATTTGGGTTTGAAATTTTTATATGTTGGAAAACATATTAAAATATATTTTTGGAATTTTTCCAAATTATTCCTAAGTGATTGAGGAATATATAAAATTATTTAAGGTGTGGGACTTAAATGTTTTATATATTTAATTAAGGAGAAGGGGCATTTTATAAAATAAAATTATTATTTAATTCTGAAATTAGTGGGCAGCATTTTTCTGAAAAGTATTTATTAACCAATGAGAATTTGACAAACAAAGGAAGGTTAGTTAAAAAGTTATCTTTTTAAGTTAAAAACAAGAAAATCATGCTTTTAGCATGTTTCAACCATTTTAGGCATCAAACCTTCCAACCCAGACCTTCTGACAAAGTTGAAAGGTTATAGCTTCTGACAAGGTCAAAGTTCAATGCATATGGTATCAAGTGACTTCGTACGTAATGAATTGAACAAGGTCGAAGGGTACTTAGTCGAAAGGTTGGTTGCCAAAGAGGTTGGGTATGTTTGTTTTACAAATCAAAAGCTTACACCTACTTGCTTTCAAAAAGGAGCTTTCGACTTTGTTGCTTTCGACCAGATCAATTGTCTAAAATAAAGGTTTTGATAGTCGAAAGGTTACTGCCGCTTTATCATTGTTTTGTTTTGAACCTTCCGACAGAGTCGAATGGTTATTGCCGATTTTTCCAACCTTTCGAAGTCATTGCTTTCGACAAAGTCGAAAGGTTTACTTGTTTTAAAACCAGCCACTTCTCCATGCTTTCGAAAGGTATCAAAGCTTTCGACTTAGATGATTTACCCTTGTTTAATAATTGAAGTATAACCCAAAGCTTTCGAAGGAGTTGTTTTAGAGGCAGAGGCCTGTTGTTTTAAATGACATGTTTTAAAGCTTTTGAAGCAGAGCTTTCGACAAAGTCGAAAGGTTTTCAAAGAATGTTCTCCACATGTTTTAAATTGGACCCAGTGAGTTTTCGAAAGGATTGATTTCCAATGCTTTTGAAAGGTTTGAGTTTTAATGGTTTCGAAAGGTTTTCCAATGCTTTCGAATGGTTTGAGTTTCAATGGGGTCGAAGGGTTTGGAAAGAAGTGTTTTAAAGTATGAAAAGGGCTAGAGCCTATTATTTTAAAAAGATATGATTAAAACCCTTCGAAGGGGTTGAAAATAGTAGCTTTCGACACTGTCAAAAGCTTTTAAAACTCATACTCAAATTTTTAAAGGAAAACCCATGGCAAATATAAAGGAGTTTTGTAATGACTTTAAGTATGGGATTTTGAAGAAGTATTGCCTTGATAAAGATATAAGTTAAAGGTGTTAACTATGTTTTATGAAATATATTTCAAGGACTTTATATCCACAGGAGTGGTATTGGTAAATTGTTGTTTTGCTTCTTCATATATGAATAAATTCACATGATAATCCTTAACTGTATTTTGGGAAAAAAAAGGGTGGAAGAACCAGCTAGGTTAACTCAATAGTGAATGTAAATTTCTTAAACTCCTGAATGAGTAGAATTGCATCCAAGGAGTCAGGGGGACCAAAAATATAGGATGCCTAAACTTTATAGTTATTGGTGTAAACCAAAAGGTTCATAGTAAACCCATGAAAATTATGATTAAGTAGTTATTGGTGTAAACCAAAAGGTTCATAGTTAACCCATGAAAACTAGGTATTAAGGATAGTTAGCAGGGGCTAATGGGTTTATAGTGAACCCATGAAACTATATATGGATTAAGAATTGACATTAGTCAATAGGTTCCTAGTAAACCCATGAAAACTAGGATAAGAAAGTGGTTAATGGAAGTATTAGTAGGTTCCTAGTCAACCCATGAAAACTAGGATGTGAAGTGAGTTACTGGATAAATCCATAAGTTCCTAGTCAACCCATGAAAACCAGGATAAGGTGATTGTTAGTGAAACGACTAATAGATCCAGGGGAACCAATGAATTAATTAAGTTAACTGGCAGGAGCCTCTGGCCCTTAGATTCGGAGGTTATAGGTCGGTTAGTCCCGATCGGAACGGACGGTGAAACCGGAGCAGTAGTGGATGCAGCCTCAGAAGGTGTAAATGATCATTCACTAGGTTTGTGATAAGATGATTGATGAGTCATTCTGAGAACTTGGTGTTCAACAAAGGCAGGTAAATTTAACTTAGGATAGAAGAACCTGTGTGACCAACACCCAGGATCCAAAAAAAATCAACATATGTTGACCAATTGGATTCTGAGTGTTGACTGGGCAAACACGGTGTGTTATTTACATGGAGTGAGTCCAGTGTTTTGAGCAGTGCGAATGAACCATCCTGTGTAGATAGCTTGTTCGCGTTTGAAAAACAAGTCGCATCGTACTTTAGGATTATCTCTCTTGGAACTTACCAGTTATCGATTGAAAAATCGATAATGGATCCATTATCTGGAGCGATGCAGAAAGTCTTTCTTTTCAAGATCATGGAAAGTGCAGAAATAGAAAGGCAGAATGGTGGAATTATCCAATATGCCCGAATTCAAGGTTAGTCGTCGTATTGGAGTCTGTTCGACCAAAACTTAGCTAATTTCATGAAAAAGGACAATTGGAGCCGGAGAATCGAACATTTCTTCGGAATCACATGCATTCACCCCAGGCCACACCCTGTTTCAACACCGATTGAACACACCAAAAGTCATTTTCCTTCCATCAAATTGGAATCAGCCAAGCCAGCATCATCTCTTCGCTATCACCACCTCAAAATACACCAAAGCCCATCTTTAATCGAATTGAAGTATAGCTCGACTTAGGGTTTTGAAGGAAATTGGAATCAAGACTATGAGAGGTAGATCCGAGGAAAGCGGCGATGCCAAATGGTGGCGAGTAGCATGGAGAGACGGAGGCAATTGATGGTGAGGTGAAAGCAGGTTAGTAGCGATGGTGGTGAGAAATTGAAATCAAGTTGTTGCTACGAGATCTTGGGTAGGAAGCTCCAAAAACTCAATGGTGAAGTATGAAGTTGTAAGGAGGTCAGGGAACAAAAGTTAACTTATAAGGGAAACTTAGAAAATTTTCTAAGTTTTCTTGTTGGCACCGACATGAGAAGTCGGTACTGATATGTATCACCTCCTCCAATTTAGGCAAAACTCCCCACATTGAACCTATTCAGCAACATGAAGCTGTGCCCAAGTTCCGGTATCCAAATTATGTTGCCAACATCGAGAGCAAACAGCAAATAAAAATCGATCAATTAAAACCAGAAGAAAAAAAAGCAACGTCTTCAAACAACGTTGGAACGACTAATTGGAAATTACATAGTAACAGTTTCAATCCAGAGCACACTTTGTTTTCAACAAAAGCATACTTTGTGAGGCAAATGTTAAGAGGGTTTTTCACCAAGCAGAATTCAATAGGAATTAGAACATCAAAACATAGACGAAGCAACTTGAATTCTTGGAAAGCATGCTTAGATAAGGAATAGAAATATCTCTCAGAAAACTCAACCAAAATGGGTCTAACCATAGAGGTCGGTACCAACCTCTATGTCGTTGATGATCTCTCATGGCTCTGTGTTTTCCACTCAAACTTTGTAGAAGTCATTCTCTTCCTCTTCTATGCTTGCTCAAGAGATTTCTAAGGATTTTGAACAACCTAGTGCAAGAGTTGAAGAGTTAGTAGTCATAACAGCAAAACAAACCAGATAATAAAGGAACGATCATCAAAATCAATCAACAACTTATTTAAACAACATAGGACATCCTAACAAAAAAACAAGAGAAATGCAAAAGAGTTTAACACCATTGGACATAAGTACACATGTCAGCACCGACATGAAGAGGTCGGTACTGACATGTGTAAACATGTCAGTAAGCTCAACAGCTTTTTATGCCCCTTCAGTTCTCTCGGCCCAATACAGCTGCTACTCCTATAAATACAAACCATAAAGCAAGTAGAAGAGGATCTGGATGCTGCTATTACTACGCAGGAACTCTGCCTCCTCTTCAACGCTTTCCTCTACACCATAGTCTCCAAAGTAGTAACTCTAGGCAATTCTAGGACTTTGATCTTGTCAAACCCCTGTACTTGTGACTTCTTCTCTCTCAAATCCCTTGTAATCTCATACAAACAAGATCAAATCTATAAGCAACGAAGCTATTAAGTGGATGTAGGCCATAGATTTCCAAACCACTATAAAGTCTCATGTCTCTCTTTCTTATTTCTTTGAATTTATTGCTATTTTCTATTATCTTTTCCCTATTCTAACAGGGTTGGTGCTTTTACATAATAATCTAAGGTGTTGATCCATTTTTTGGGTTAACAGCTTTATAATAAACAATGTCTTATTAACATTTGTTTTTTGACCATTCCTTTTAATACATTCAGATATATATTAGCTCTCTAAAAATAAGATTCATGCATGGCTTGTTTTACTAGGCAGCTTAACACAACGGAATGCCTTGTAGGCAAAAACCTAGGTTATACGCAATGTTGCTTCCTTTGTTTGATAAACATCGATTCAAGTAACACATCTTTTTTGACTGTGATTTCTCTTTCCAGGTTTGGGCTATTGTGCCTCTAACTTAGGAATTTGAACATCGCTATCTAAATGCAGTATTGTTCAGTGCTTGGAGACTTGCACTCCCCCATCCACCGAGGCCTTACTTGCCGTAGCATTCATCTGGCCATTTTGGATGGAGCGAAATGACTGTTGCTTCAACTCTATTACTCATGGATTTTTAACGGTATCTTACAAAACTTTGTGCTCATTTAATTCTTGGATAAGTGCACCTTAAGGGAACATCCATTTTTTCATTCAGGATCTAGACTCAGTGGGAAGCACCAACCAGAGAGGTTGGCAGGTGGCGAAGTGGGCTTTTTGCAGCAAGACCGAGTGTTGCTTATGTACATTATTATGTATGCTTTGCTTGAGTAGTTTTTTGTTGGTTTGGCGCAGTTTTATCCGCTATGCTATTGGTTGATGTATGTACATATTGAACTTCATATTGAACTTTTTGGCCACCGACCAGGCAAGTTGGTAGGACTATTTTATTTTCTATCCATCCTACGACTATGCAGCTAAGCACCGCACATTTTTTATATCAAAAAAAGTAGCTCTCTAAAATGAATTTTTCTAAGGAGTGTTTTTAAATGCGTTTTATAAATATTTGTGAGTGAAAATCAAGCACAAGTGTGAGTTAAATGTATATTGGATTTAATTTTCATTTACAATCATTTTGTTATTCCGGATAATTGATTTATTGAGTATCGCTCCTGCTATCCTTTTTGTGTTCATCAATCTAAGATGATTTGTTGTTCATTGAGGAAACTCTTGCTATTTTTAAATTTAAAATGTTGTCGTGACAAGGTGGGTAGCAACATTGCCCTTACTTATTTGGCTTCACCGTTTTCCCCAAGGTAGTACTAGTTTGCTTCCGATAGTTGCTTCATCGACTATCGATTTTGTTATCCTTCATCAGAAATAACTAAATCAGAAGAGAGAGTGGGGACCAAGCTATGTGCGGTTGCTCCCGTTAGGGTATTATCACATCTACTCTAGACTGGTTTCGATGGTATGCGCATGGATATGAGAAATAATCAGATTCTCGGTAAAGTTGGCAGGGTCCGACTTGGAGGTTTCCGAGAGAGTCACAGAATATATGACCCTCTCAAGTATATTTCCTAAAGGTATGCTTTTGGTAAGGGGCGCACCTTCCTATTCATTTCGAAAAATTCATTTTCCTTATTTAATTCAAATCTTTGAATCGGTTTTTCAATTTCATAGAGAAGTGTCTAGAACTCTTCTCGATTTCTAATTATTTATGCCTATTCTTTCAAGTCTGATTTTGTTTCGACTTATTTCCATTCTTTCATCTATGGATGTTGTTCGTGAGATAAAACCCATTCCGTATTTAGCGTCACGGTCTCATAGAATTGCTATATGTTCACTATATTTCTTGAGTTTTCTCACATTGGATTTCTAGACTAATTCGAGTATTATTTTGTTATAATGCTCGGATCAGATTGAGTTTTTTCAGGTTATCGTTGGTGGAGCATGTAGCTCATAGAGTAGAGCTGGATGTTCACCTGCCGTAGCATTTTTATTTTCCACTGTATTATTATGTATACCCATCAGCAAATGCAAGGTCGGCCAATTATCACTATCCAGGCTAATGAGGTTTATTTGTTTTTAACTTTGATATACCATGTATTTTAGACTGATAGTTTTACTTTCTTTGTTATATTATATATTGTCATTCCATTGAGAGATTCTATTTTCCCTGTTCCTTTTTTTATTTACCCTAACAATCTATCTTTTCGGCACTTGGATGCTCGGCATTTGAATACTGTGGATGCATTAAGTGTAAACTTCTAATAGTCGAAAATGCGGGTCATTACAGTAAGCTAGAAGAAACAAAATATGACTAAAGCTATATATCTTAAAGATCCAGGTGAGTAATACTCATCGTGTGTAGATGGAGAAATCAAGGTGGGAGCATGCACGATGGTGGGTGCTTTGCGCACACTTCTGCATGGCAATTTGGGGTAAGAAGGGATTTGGGGTTAATGAGGTAATTAGTAAATTAATTAAGGCTAATTAACAAATTTATTATCTCGTTTCTTGTAAAATTCATATCTCTTGCATACAAGGTCCAATCGAGACGCGGTCTTCACCATTGCACTCTTAGTGAGATTATTTATAGCTTGGTAGGATGTGTTCTTGAGTTTGGGTGTGTTTGAGATTATGTTTCGCTTGGATTTGGGTGAGTTATCTCACTATCTTTTGTGTGTGTATGTGTGTATAAATATAAAGTTAAAGTGACATTAACTAATTAAAGCTATAACTTTAGACCCTTTTGCTTTTGAAAGAAAAGGAAAACTTTATATCAGGTAATATCACTATTAACCTCTAAACATGTGGCATGGCCATGACTTGATGTTTAAATGTTTGTTTGGATTGTGTGTTGAATTTGGAATGGATATGGAATGGTCTGTATAGTGATAATCGCTATAAGTGCACTTTGAATCCCCTTATGTTTAAATTTTTTATAGGTGATTAGCTGGGAATATATTGTGATATGATATATTTTGGTTATTATTAACACATATTTTGGTGTATGGGGTAGCAAGGAGTTGGTTTAGAAAGTTATAGAAATTGTAAGACAAAGTGGTGAAAGTTGGAAGCGAAAAGGTCGAGTATAAAGGGTTAATGAATGTTTTAAGGGAAATATGTACATACATGAGTTGTTTACATGTGTTTTCCTACTCTAGTGATTTTAAACACATAATGAAAGATTTATATGATTTAAAACCAGATTTGGGAAATGGGTCTACAGTTTAAGAGATTTCTTAAGCTTATATAATTCTATATGAATTTTTGTATGATTCAAAATAAACAAGGAGAATATCCTAAAAGTGGAAATAAAGTTTAATATGGAAGAACAGGAGTTCGGGCATTTTAGGGAATTTACTAGGATTTTCTATAATGAAATAGAGGTAAAACCAACTAAATATTGCATTGGGTAAAAGGGGTACTGCGTGGGATGCAGGAGAATAAAATCCATGGGAAAATATATTAACAGAGGTTAAGAAAAAAGGAGACAAGATCTAAATTATTTGCTAAAAAGGATGCTACGAATAACAGAAAGTAAAATAAGAATGAATATCACATCGACATGTATAAAGTCATTATTAGGAATGTCAAAGTTGTCAGGGTATGGCATTAGGACAGCGGGTCTATTTTTATAAGTGTATTGTGTTAAGTATAAAGGGATCATACTATGATGAAACTTAGAAAGGAACACTTAATAAGTAAAGTATAGAGCGTATTGTGTGTGTCGGGAGGATTCTGCGCTAAAAAGATAAACATGTAAGACTTATAAAAGATAAGTCAAAGGGACTCAGGGAGAGTTCAGGTCGGAACAGGAAGGGATCCTGCATTAGATAAAGACAAGGAGTTGGAAGGTCAATTGCCGTCGGGTGGGGACGATCACTCAAATGCACACCTAAGAAAGGTGAGGAGAGGCTTTCAACTTTCAGGAACTACGGTGGGTGATGCTAAGTAGTTCCAAATTAAAAAAATTAAAGACTGCAGGTGGGTTTCTTTGGGGTCTACGATGGTGGGGTATCCAAGCAGTTTAAACTACTATGGTGAGGTGATTCCAAGTAGTTTAAAATTTAAGCAAATAAATGTAGAGACACTACATGTGGTTGTTTCTTTGTAGACCAAGGCTTAACTAACTAAGTAGTTAAATACTTCGGAGGCAAGGTTTATGCAGTTCGAACGAAAGAATGAATTTAAATGGATACCGCGGTAGGCGATTCCAACAGTATTAGACGAGAGAAACTTCGAATGAATGAATTTAAAAAATATCAAGGTGGGTGATCCCAACCAGTAAATAAAGAGACAAACCTTAACGGAAAGCTAAGTAAGTTCTTCATAGGTGTGTGGTACCAAATATTAAAGTAAGGTGTATAGGAACTGCGTGGGGCACCGCGTCAAATGCTTTAAAAGAATGCCCCATAGATCAAAGAAGAATTTATAAGGGAAACTAGGTGGGTCTGTGCAGGAAGCACGGTATTTTATTCTTAAATTCAAAAACAATCTAAACCAGGACTCGGGTGGGGTCACCGAGGGATGCGCAGTAGTAAGGAAAAGCTGCTTAAGGAAGCATTAATTGAAGACATAAATAAGAAACAATATGTGTCGGAAGTTTATGGTGTTTCACACATGATTGATTGAGTAGTGAAGGGAAAACCTAACCTGTGCAGTGCAGGTTGGTCTCCTTATATGTTTGTTTTGGGGACAATATTATTCACACTAGAATTTATGTCTAACTCGTATTTTTATTATTGTTTTCCCCATAAACTCATGGGTACTCATTTGAGTAGGCTGAGTTTATGGACTTAGGTGGGGTTGGAATAATGGCCGCAGTACGAGGACTGTAGATAGAGCAAGAGGCTCTCTAGCTAATAAAGATTTTGTCTCTGTTGTATGCACGAGTGCTAGCCGCATCTTCGTATGTTGACCTGACTCTTTAGTATGTTATTTGATATTATATTTGACCTTTACGTGGGCACGTTATTTGAGAAATATTGGTCGAAGTAATTGTAAGAATATTAAAAGAAATATATCATTATGGAATGAAATCATAGTGATTTGCTTTGTTTATTTATTTGTAAAATCATATCATACTGAACTCACTTTAGTCGTCGAAAGATAATTTTGGTGATGACTGTGGCATAATCAACATTCACCTTCGGGTTTTAAGTGGGGGATGTTATAATTGCTGTTTGACGGTGATTCAGGTGGAGTTAGGTGAATTGAAGATTGTCGTTGCAATGCTCTAGTCGAAGAGCACCTTCCTGCACCAACCATTTCAGGTCAGATCAAGCATAAGAGGGCGTGACTTTTAGCTGCATATGGGAGTTGGCCGAGGTTGCTTTCTGATGAGGGGGGTCTGGCTTCAAACTTTCGTTTCGGTGGTGATGAACACGCATAGGAGCTGCAGGTCCATCGTTTCATCATGTGTAGATGGAGAAAACAAGGTGGGAGCATGCACAATGGTGGGTGCTTTGTGCACACGTGTGCATAACGGGGTAAGAAGGGATTTGGGGTTAATGAGGTAATTAGTAAATTAATTAAGGTTAATTAACAAATTTATTATCTCGTTTCTTATAAAATTCATATCTCTTGCATACGAGGTCCAATCGTTCACCGTTGCACTCTTAGTGAGATTATTTATAGCTTCGTAGGATGTGTTCTTGAGTTTGGGTGTGTTTGAGATTATGTTTCGCTTGGATTTGGGTGAGTTATCTCACTATCTTTTGTGTGTGTATTGTGCATGTGTGTATATGCGTGTATAAATATAAAGTTAAAGTGACATTAACTAATTATAGTTATAACTTTGGACCCTCTTGCTTTTGAAAGGAAAGGAAAACTTTATAGCACATAACATCACTATTACCCTCTAAACATGTAGTGTGGCCATGACTTGATGTTTAAATGTTTGTTTGGATTGTATGTTGAATTTGGAATGGATATGGAATGGTCCGTATAGCGATAATCGCTATAAGTGCACTTTGAATCCCCTTATGTTTAAATTTGTTCTGGGTGATTAATTGGGAATATATTGTGATATGATATATTTTGGTTATTCTTAACACATATCCTAGTGTATGGGGTAGCAAGGAGTTGGTTTAGAAAATTATAGAAATTGTGAAACAAAGTGGTTAAATTTGGAAGCGAAAAGGTCGATATGGATGCACTTTGAAAATGCCTTATGTTCGGCGATTTTTAAAGTCAACTTTGAAAGATATCCTAGAGGCTTCTTTGCATTTTTAATAAGTAATATAAGTGTACTTATTACTGGAAAAATATTAAGGTTTAAATATAATTTTAATAATTACTTATGTATTTTTAAAGTAAAGGATTTTAAATTATAAACATGCTTTTTACGGTTTTTAAATAAATTATAAAATAAGTATTTCAAATAATATTTAAAATAAATGTTTTAAACCATAGTATAATTATTTTTAAAGTATTTTTAAATATATATAGTTTTTAGAAAACTAGTTAAATATTTTATTAAAGTATTAATAGTTTATGTAATATAATATCTTTTTAATCATTTTTAGAATTTTATTAATCATATTAGCTTATAAATTATTACACATATAAATATATGCATAATTTTAAAAATGTTTTTAGTAAATATATAAGTTTGGAAAATAAGTAAAATCTTATAAAGGAATAAAGGAAGATTTGGACATAATACTTAGGTTATAATAAATGGTTTTGTAAATTCAAGTAAAAGTATATTAACTTGTTAAATTAGTGTAGATATAAATAAATATAATTAGCGCTATAATTAGGATTATAATTAGGACTATAATTAGGATTATAATTAGGACTATAATTAGGAATGTAATTAAGACTTTAATAATGAATACTTTAGGGATAATTAAATGTTATTAGATCTTTAAAAGAGGTTTTTAAAGTAAATGTTTAAATTATGAATGTTTTGGTTTGTTGTGACAATGTTTAAGTGGCATTTGTCTTAAACACTTATAAATGTAATTAGATCTTTAAAAGAGAGTTTTAAAGATAGTGATTAAGTCTGAAATGTTTTTGGTTTGCAGTAAAAAATGTTTTAGTAACATTTGTTTTTAAACCATTGAATTATATATTAAAGTGGAAATTATTATGAATATATATAGATCTTTAATAATGGAATTTTTAAAGATAATAACAAGAATGGAATCTTTTGAAATAAAGATAGAAAAATATGTGTTTAAAATATAAAAGAGGGAAGGGGTTTATAGCAATAATATTTAAATACATTTGTTTTTAACCTCTTTGAATATAGTTTAAAGTAAGTAAACTTTGCTAAGTGATTTGTGAATATACTTATACCATTGAGATAAGTATATGAATATTTTTTAAAGGACTGAAAAGAGTATAAATGTAGTGAAATTATAGAATACAAGTATATATCTTTTATAAAAGAAATTAAAAATATATACAAATATATAAAGAAATTTTTAATTAATTAGGAGTATTAATTAATAAAGGAAAATTCAAATTAATAATGGAGTATTAATTAATAAAGGAATTTTTAATTAATTTGGAGTATAACTAATTAGGAGTATTAATTAATAAATGAAAGTTTTAATTAATAAAATAATATTAGTTAATAAAGGAAGTTTTAATTAATAAGGAGTATTAATTAATAAAGAGTTTTAAATCGGTTAGGAGTTTAACTAATTAGGAAATTAATTAATTAGAAGTTTAATTAGTTAGGAGTTTAATTAATTAGAAGTTATGATTAATGAAATAAGTTTTATTAGATAAAACGAAGTTTTACTAATAAAAGAAGTTTAATTAATAAAGGGTTAATTAAATAAAAAGGGGACTGGAAGTCGTTTATGTGACTTAATCGTACTTTATGTGAATTAGTTGTGCTTTGTGTGTTTACTTGTTTATGAAAAATATTTAGTCATGTACTTAGCACTAAAAGCCAACAAGGTAGTCTTGTTCCTATCCATGAGAGTTAAGAATGATAATTTAAGTAGGGTATAGAAGCAATAGTTCTCTAACCTATCAAGCTTCACTATTGACCGAGGGATAGTGGAAGTTGAGAAGGTCCGAAACGTGATAAGTATACGAGACTTGGTTTGCATATGCCATAGTTCTCATTATTGTTGAACTTGACCCAAATTAACTTAGGAAATATCTAAAAGAAACACAGAAGTATAAAGTACGGATATTCACTCGATGATATAACCTACGTATAAACTCGTCTTACTCTTCTAGGGCAAATGATAAAAAATTCCGTCCGGGTAGGAGATGATCTCCACCCTTATGTATTGTCTATTTGTTTCTGAAAGAACACAATTGAGTTAACCGGAAATCTATTGATTGGTTTTGGAGCGCCCAGTAAGTGGAGGAGTGTACTTATATTGTAACGACCCAGAATTTGACCACTTTAAAATATACTATTTAAAGTGATTTTAAATATAAATTAAGTAAGGTTATATGATTCGAACAATATTAGATTGGATTTGGAAAGAGAAGTATACACAAAAATAGTAACATTTGCCTATATCGACAAAAGTGATAAAATGTCGATTTCAGAAAAGTAAGTTTCGATAGTTAAATAAATTATTTTAATTAATTTATAAGTGTTTATATTTTTAAATAACATTATAAAATTTATTTTTTAAATTTGGTTTACATAAATAAATAGTTTAACTAAAACGTCAAAATGTGACCGTAAAACATTTTGTCAAAAATCAACGTTTTATCGATAAAAATTGTCGCAACGTTGTCGCACCTTTGTTAACATGCTTTAACATATATATTACACATTTTAATAACTAAACGTGTTTATTTTTACTAGATATAATTAGAAAACTTCTAGAATTCATTAGTAAAAGTAAGTAAGAATTAACAAAAGTAAGAAAAAGTAAACATCAAATCAATATCACATCAAAACCAACATAATTATTATTTTAGTTAGCTTAGTTCTTAAGGGATTAAGACATAAAGTAAGAAGTGAAAGGATGATGTTAAGTGTTGAAAAAGTGGAGGTTTCTTTAGATTGAAGTAAGGTTAGTTTGGTAATTTGGTAAGAAGTTATTTTGGTAAATTTACCACTTATTTCTTTTTCTATAAATACCCACCTTCTTCTTCACTTTCATTCACATTTCTTCTTCTTTTCTCAAGCGTCTTCATCTTCTTCCTCTCCTCTTTAACGGCTTCCAAACCATAGAAAAAAATTAGAAATAATGCCAAAAGATTTACAAAATATTCAAAAGAAATCAATGTTCATTCTTTTCAAATCAAACTCATCTTTCTTCCATATTTTACCTCTTATTCTCTCAGCCATAACTTCTTCAAAGCATAATTAAAATGCAAAATTATTGTTTCAAATCATGTATTTTTCCAATGGCTACAACTTTCATGTTGACCACTTTGTCTTAATCTAAACTTAACTATATCAAAAATCCACTTCTTTCCAATGCATTCTCTGGTCCAGTTTTTGAAATAGAGAATAGCACATTTTGTTTTGATCATAACTTGATCATAACTGATCCAAATTAAGAAATTCTTTTTTTCAGATCATAAAAAAATTTAGTCGCTACAACTTTTATGTTGATACCTTTTTCCATTTTTAAGGTTTGCTATATCTGAAACTCAGTTATTTGAAGTGTATTTTCGGGCTTCATTTTTGTCAATCCGACAATACCTCTTCTTCATTCTATCATATCTCTCTCAAAAAAACTTGGAATCAAATGATTCTTTGTTTCAAATTCAAAAGAAAATAATTTTCAATAACTTTTTAGTAAACAAGCTTTCTAAATTTTGAGATTTAGAGAGCCTAAAATCAGATACAATAAAACCTATTTTTCGGATCAAAATCTTGGGAATTCAAGTTCGAAGATCTATGGCTTCTTCTCTATACTTTCGACCAACCTCCATCTCAAGCCTTGACCAAGATATTGAAAAGGAGAGGGTGTTGTTTGCTAGTGTTTAATGGAGTAAGAAGTAGTTAGTGAAGTGTTGGTTGATTAGAATGTTGGTAGGAAGTTTATCGCTTTGGTTTATGGTGAGAAACTCTATTTAATATCTATATTTATATATATATACATGTTTGATGATGTGTTATGATTGCTATGGATGCTTATATATGCTTTTATCATCAAGTATTGATCGTTTGATATGATTGTTAAATTGTTTTACCAAGTCACGTTAATACACGTCGATAAGCACAAAGGAAATCACTTTCCTTTTGAAAATGAAATGGTATATATGGAATGCTTAAACCTTTTGGAAATAGTTTTAACATGAGTTAGAAATTTTTTATAAACATTTAAATATGTTTAAAGAAATATAGAAAGAAAATCAAGATTTCATCTTATATATTTTTAAATATATCCAAAACAATTTTCCAGAAAAATCGCGCTTTTGTAGTAAAGTGACCAAAGTTTAAAATTGATATTTTAAATAGTTTAAAAATATTAAATAAATTTGATAAATCTATTAAAATGGTATAAAAGAGATTTGGAATGGAAAATATGAATTTTTAAGTATTAAAAGGTTGTGTAAATCAAATAAGCTTATATAGCACTTTCCGTAGCACTTTTATGCTGCGAATTCTATAACCTTTAAAATATGAGTTTAAACGTAACGATATTTCCTAGAATCAATTATGAATGTTTTTAAAAGGAAAATTAAGAGTTTAAAAGATAATTTGGAATCTTATAATCAATTCCAAAATATAGCTAATAACTGAGTATGCGGAATCGACTAGTATATTTGTCCCGCTTGTGAGATCTGGGAAGATAAAACAAGGTGTTTAACTAAGGTTAGGGATGGAGCAACCAGTGCCCTGAACTTACTTGGCCTATGTTTTTTCTTTTTAGGCGAGGGATGGAATAGATTGAAAGGAAACCCCGATGCTCTAAAAGATCATATTTAAGTTTTTCCAAGATAAAAGCAAAAGAAACAAATTCTTTGAATGTTAATTAACCACTTAACATCTTTTACTTGATGGTTGGTACGAAGGATCCGGGATCGGATTTGGGTGATTCCTATCCGAAAAACTGGGATCGGATTTGGGTGATTTCTATCCAAAAACCCCTTCAAACTAATTTTCAAAATAAAATATATTGAAGACAAA
Organism: Allium fistulosum; assembly: GCA_030737815.1. Lineage (NCBI taxonomy): Eukaryota > Viridiplantae > Streptophyta > Magnoliopsida > Asparagales > Amaryllidaceae > Allium > Allium fistulosum. The sequence continues at coordinate 75,580,933 of CM060904.1, read as the reverse complement.
GATCATTGAAGACGAAGATCTTCATGATGTAGGATTACTTGCCATTAGTCCCTGGAGGTGAAATTTACCATATCTAAGATGGCAGTAGTGCTCTGTTATGAAAATCTTCGATTTGCAAGAATACGATTTGAAGTTAAGAAGGAAATCTTTGATTAAGATTTAATAAATGATTTAGGAATACTTTCCATAAGTTTAAAGTTATAGCTTGAATATAAGAAATCTTTGATTAAGATATAATGAATGATTTGGAAAGGTTTTCCTAAGTAAAAGAGAAAATGATTTGGAATTATTCCATGATTTAAGAAAGGTTTAAATAAACCAAATGATTTGATAAATGAGGCTTAATGATTCCATATACACTTGAAAAGGAAATGGAATAAATTGAAAAGAGTATATCTAAGAAAGATATTTGATTTAAATAAAAGATAAAGTAATTGATTAATGATTGATATCCACTTATGAACTTAACATCTTTTAAAGCGATGATTGGTTTCGAAGGAACCGGGGTCGGATTTGGGTGATCCCTATCCGAAAACCACTTCGAACCAATGTATACGTTCGAAAGTGAATACATGTTGAAGATGATGATTATTGAAGACCAAGGATCTTCATAGCATGAGGACTGCTTGTTGACATGCTCTGGGTCGCTCCCATTATAGAGTTATTTATAGCAGTGGTCTCCTTGTTGTGGAGATTTTTTTTGGATTGCAAGGGATTCTCGCCTAGTAATTGTGATAACCCTGATTTTTGTGAGTAATTTCATGATTTAATTTAGTTTGTATTTGTTTGAAATTGCATTAAAAAAAATAATAATAGGAATAGAAAATTGATTTGCAGATACCAAGTATAAAACATGCACATGTGCACAAGGCAGTGCACAAACATGTACACAGTTTTCTGTGTGATAAAATAAGCAACAATCAATGGAAATAATAGGATATATGAATTACAAGTATATATACATGTAGGCAGAAATCATCAAGCCTTAAAAAAAAAAGAGGACTTAGGCCAGGGTAGGCATACATGTATTATACATGTGCACTAAATAATACTTGCAGAAATAAAAAGAAAAATTAACATTTGCATGAAAATGGTATGAACTCTTGGACAAGCACTTTATCCATTTTTAGCAATTCCTTTTCACTTTAAAAAAAAAAACAGAAATCATGCAAATAACATGACCGGGGCAATGAGGTATATTTTCTGAAAAATATACCAGGACTATTTACCCATTTTCTCCAAAATGTTAGAATAAGAGGCAGATCATAGTTGGTAGGGTAAAATTGGCATTTGGTAATTTCCTTAAACCCTAGTAGCAGCCAGAGTTCATATAAGAAGACCTGGTGTGGTAAGGTTTTATGATTGCTCTACCTCTTAAAAAGAAAAACATACAAGGCATAAACCAGAGAATAGGAGAAGGCAGAAGACTAAAAAGGGGTTCATAAGGCATAGGAAGAAGAAGGATTAATGTGAGTAACCTCACTGAAAACTTTGGCATTAAGACCTGAATATTGAGGCAGCCAGTTTGAACTAATTTTCTTTTATAAGTTATGTTTTATGATTGGATGACTTTGGCTTGTTAATGATTTGTTTTAAGGGTAAAACCTCTATCTGATTTACCCAGAAAAATAAGAGTCATGGATTCATGAACTAAAATGTTAGTCTGAGATATGGGTTAACTTTGAGATTGGGCGTTTTCTTTTATAAGTTTTCTTTGTAAGTTGTTTGTAAAATCCCCGGATTCAAGTAGTGGGTATATGGTCTAAAGGTAGAAAGAAATATGGGCTGTAACATTGTGTTGTTGCTTATGTCTCATATTATTTAAACAAAAGAAAATGTAGAAGTGCAATGTTGTACATGTGCTGAGCTTCAATAGTTTATGAAATACCCAAATCAAATATACTTGTGGTTTAGCCAGATCATGAATCTGATTGAACCAGAGGTAGGGAGAAAAAAAAATATATATCTAGCAAATTACTCAGGACCATATGCTTACATCTTGATCCAGTGAAACCCATAGGCAAAATAATGTGCTAAGAAGTCACCTCATTCTTTTATGATAAAATGGTTGCTTCTGAGAATTTAACTTACCAAACTCTGGATGAATATATGTTGCTTGCATCATTTATGTTTCTTTGATTAAGAAGTGAGATGCAGAAGGGATTAGCACTGCTATGAAAAATATTAAAACACCTAGTAATTTAACTAAGGACTTGGGATCTTAGGGCTACCAAAGTATAGCTTGGCAATGGGAATATTGCAAGTTCACACATGGTATATTTATACCCCGGGGCCTGAGTGTGCTGGGTTAACAGAGAAAGGTCCCAGGCAGTGTGTGTTTAAAAAGAAGAAAGTAGCTAAAGACCCTGTTATATTTGATAATGAATTCTAGGAATAGATTCAAGAGAGGTCTGGGCAAAAATCCCTGATGGCCAGTAAAGTTGAAAAGGAGATGATAACTAAATTGATGTTTGCATTTGGTTGTTTTGGTGCTTATTGGTGAATCTTGTGGTTGTTTGCTATGAACTAAATCATTGTGATCATATACAGTCTGTTTGGCACTAATATGAATGCACATGCTTCACAAAAACATGCACACAGAAGACATTGAGTTTCTTATTCTTGCAAAGCACTGGAATATAAATAGAATTGAAATAAATCATGTTTTCAGTTAGATTATTCACACCAGACAAATAGTCTGACCCTTTTGTGTTTATGCACCACTGGGTGTCTCATATTTATATGGGGCAGTTCATGGTGATTTTGCAGGGAAATAGGGATTGATTTGATCAGGCTTTGGATGTTAAACTGCTTAAGATTTGGATGCTATGTTTTAAAAGTCTTTGCTGAAGCTAAATTTGATATTCATGTTGAACTATGTTAAGCTATTTGTTTAAGTTGCTTAGAAAAACCAATGTATTGATTATTGCTGTTTTGTAAGTGTTGAATTTATATGTATCAGTGGGAACTCATGTATTTTGTTTTGCAAAATGCTTTGTTAAGAAAAATGAATTTCAAGTTTCAAGAACAGTTAGGCTAAAATGGTAGAAAATCTGAGATTGAAAGAATTTGTGGTTTGTATATATATATCAAAAGATCTGGCATAAGAGAATCCTTGTTCAAGTCAAAAATAAAAATCTGATAAAAGGGTTTGAGTTGCTTTGAAAAGAAAATGATATAGCAGATACTTTGTATCAGAGTAGTGAAAACCAGAATAAGGCTAACATTGCCATTTTTTTAGCCTGGCTTAAGTCAGCACCCAAGTGTGTTTAATTAAGCTTTTAGATCTGTTTCATAGCCAAGTATAGGGTAGGTTCAGACAGTTTTGCTCACAGGAAAAAAAAAAGAAAAAAAAACAAAAATTGGGTTGAACTGACCAGCATGGCACTCGAACTTGTGACCTCTCATGTATAAGTTAGGCGCGTTTCCATTACGCCTAGATGTTGCTTGTGTTCACTTAGGATCCACTTTATTATAGCCTGAGTTTGAACACACATGCACAGAAACATGCACACACAGATGCACAAGTAAAAGCACAGTTACCCAGTAAGAAAATCAGAGGAATTTATGTAATATAAGGAGCCTTGTGACACAGAATCAACAGAAATGCATTATCCTAAGCCATTGGGAAAAACCTAGTTTTGAAAAAGAAAACACTATTGCTATGTAGAGAGTATTTCTGTAAGCAATACTCAAACAGGTTTCTACCTTCAACATTTCTATACTCTGATTTAGGTAGAAGATGACTTATATATCTTCATATATATAAGTTCAAGATAAAATGATTAAACCAATATTTATTGGCAGAAAGGTCCTGGATAGAAGAAAAATTGAATTAAATATTTTTCTTGATTAAATGGCCACTGAATGTTTTTAAAAAAAAAAATTTAAGTGGGTCATTTCATTTGGTATCAGAGCTATGTTGTTAAATAACATAGCAAAAATTTTGTATGAATTTGTTTGCATTGGATGTATAGAAGTATTAACTGCTTTGGATGTTTTGTTTTTATATATATTTACACTATTGATATCTATTATGACAGAATAAGTGATAAATTAAAATGAATTAATCTATAGAGCATTAGGCAAAACAGACTAACCTAAGTGTTATATCCATAGAGCTATGGTAGGACCCAGACATCAAAATGTAGGAACAAGTGAACCACCCATGGTGAATGTGCAAGAATTCATGAGGGCCATAAGAGATGGAGTAGGCAACAGGCAGGAAAATCCACATGAGGAACTTTCCAAACTACTCAAGACTTTTACTAATCTTGGAGGCAAAACCTTTGATGGCACAGAAGGAGTTATGGGGGTTCAAAATTGGCTTAGAATTCTGGAAAGAATCTTTGCAGATATGCAAGTTGAAGACCAAAGGAAGAGGCAAATTGCATCCAGGCAATTGAGAGGAGCAGCTTTGGATTGGTGGGAAGTTATCATAGCTGGAAGACCTGAAGGAGAAGTGACATGGGATCAGTTTAAAGCAATGTTGGAAGGCAGATTTATCCCTGCATCAGCTAAGGAATCTTTACTGGAGGAATTCATCAAATTGAGGCAAGGGACTATGAGTGTCACTGAGTACACTCAGAAGTTTGAATCATTGGCAAAGTATGGTGCAGTGCTCATCACTACTGAGGAAGCTAAGAATGGCAGATATATCCAAGGGTTGAACTCTAGCCTTAGTAGAGCCATGCTACCATATAAGGATAAAACTTTTGATCAAGTTTTGGATTTGACTCTGAGCATTGAACAACATGATAAAGCTAGAGAAAATTTCAGAGCATTCAAAAATAATCAGAACAAGAAGGGAAAGGGTAAATTCCACCCTTATGATAAAAAGAAAACAGACATAACTTCCACCAAGAAACCAGAAGAAGCTAGAACTGCTGAAGTTAAGAAGAGGATCACTTGTTACAACTGTGGACAAGAGGGGCACATGAAAAATAGGTGCACCAATCCTAGACCAGCATCCTTCAATTGTCACCATTGTGGGAAGGAAGGTCACATAAAAAGGAACTGCCCAGATTTTAAGCAAGGAAAATTAGGGGCTTTGGAAGGGAAAGGCAAGGCAGCTGAGGGATCAAATGTTGAAAAGCATGGTCAAGTTGAAGGTACTTTGCTTATCCATTCAATACCTTTAACAGTAGTATATGATACTGGGGCTACACACTCATTGATCTCTCATGACATTGCACAACAATTAAAATTGAACTGTATGATTGTTGATAAACCACTACTAATTAGAAGCCCTATAGGTAGTTCATGTGTCATGGGTATGATGTGCATGCAATTGGGATTAAATATAGGAGGACATGTGTTTGAGTCAAACCTATATGTGTTGCAATATCCAGACATAGGAATTATTTTAGGAGTTGATTGGTTGAGTAGATATAAGGCTATCATAAATATGGAGACATCCACCATATCATTGAAGGTCTCTGATGGACAAAGAATAATTGTTCTTTGTGAGGCAAACAAAAATAGAAGTATAGCCAACCTTTCTGCATTGTCAAATGAAAAACCCATGCCTGCATTAGAAGAGATCCCCATAGTTAATCAATATGATGATGTGTTTGGGGAAGTAAGAGGAGTTCCTAATCATAGGCCAGTTGAATTTTCAATTAGCATAATTCCAGGAGCTAGCCCAGTGGTTAAAAGGCCAACCAGAATGGGGCCTAAGGAATTGATGGAGTTGAAAAAGCAATTAGTTGAACTAGAAGAAAAAGGTTTTATTAGACCCAGTAGCTCATCATGGGGAGCACCAGTAGTCTTTGTTAAGAAGCATGATGGATCTCTGAGATTATGTATTGATTATAGGGAATTAAATAAAGTCATAGTTAAAAATAAATACCCCTTACCAAGAATTGATGATCTCTTTGATCAATTGAGTGGTGCAAAAATATTTTCTAGACTTGATTTAGCTTCAGGCTTTCATCAGATGAAAGTAGAAGAGAAAAGCATTAAGTATACAGCCTTTAACACTAGATATGGACTTTATGAATTTTTGGTGATGCCATTTGGCTTAACCAATGCTCCTTCCTATTTTGTTGATTTGATGAATAGGATTTTCAGAGAATACTTGGATAAGTTTGTATTAATATTCATTGATGATATATTAATTTATTCTAAGTCAGTTAGGGAGCATGAAAACCATTTGCATTTGGTATTTGGGAAATTGAGACAGGAAGACTTGAAAGCAAAGTTTTCAAAATGCACTTTTTGGCAGAATGAAGTGAACTTTCTAGGCCATATTATATCAGAAAAAGGAATAGCTGTGGACTCCAATAAAGTCATTGCAGTGCAAGCTTGGAAAAGGCCTACTAATGTCACTGAAGTCAGATCATTCATGGGAATGGCTGGTTACTATAAAAGATTTATAAAAGATTTTGCAAAAATCTCAATTCCATTAACCAGATTGACTAGGAAGAATCAAGTGTTCAATTGGACTGAGGAATGTGAAAATGCCTTTGGGAAATTAAAAGAGGCACTGGTACAAGCTCCAATTCTTAAAGTACCTGAGGGAAATGAAAACTTGGTGGTATATACTGATGCAAGTGGACAAGGGCTTGGAGCAGTATTGATGCAACAACATCAGGTAATAGCTTATGCTTCTAGGCAGTTGAAATCAAGTGAAGTAAGGTATGCTACTCATGACCTTGAATTGGTTGCTGTAGTGTATGCCCTTAAGTTATGGAGACACTACTTGTTAGGGGCAAAATTTGAAGTATATACAGACCATAAATCACTCAAATATTTGTTTTCACAAAAAGAATTAAATATGAGGCAGCAAAGATGGGTTGAACTCTTGGCCTCATATGATTTCGAAATATTATACACACCAGGTAAGGCTAATAAGGTAGCAGATGCCCTAAGTAGACAACATGCTAAAGTGGCTAGATTGATGATAGAAGAGTTTAACACTTTATCATTATTAATTGATTCAGAGATAAAAAGTGATAACCTAGAAAACATGAGCTTATGCAGTGGGAAGGTAGAGATGGGAAAATTAAGTTTTATTACTCTGGGATCAGAATTGAAAAATAAAGTTGCAATACTACAAAACCAAGATCCATTTTTATTTGGAAAGAAGACACAATTATTAAATGGTGAAACAGTGGAAGGTTTTCAGTTGGATGATCAGGGCCATCTGAAGAAAGGAGAAAGGATATGTGTTCCAGCAATGGATGAGTCGAAGCAAGAAATTTTGGATGCTTACCATAAAAGCAAATATACTATACACCCAGGAAGCACAAGAATGTATCACAACCTCAAGAGAGATTATTGGTGGAGTGGTATGAAGAGTGCAGTGGCAACCTATGTATCAAAATGTATGGTTTGCCAGCAGGTGAAGGCTGAGTATCAAAAACCCTCAGGAATGCTTCAACCTTTACAAATACCACAGTGGAAATGGGAAGACATATCAATGGATTTTATTGATGGTTTGCCTAGAACTAGGAGGGGAAATGATAGTATTTGGGTAGTGGTTGATAGGTTAACCAAGTCAGCCCACTTTATACCAGTGAAATCAGAAAGAAATGCTAATACCTTAGCCCAGTTGTTTGTTAAAGAAGTAGTCAGACTGCATGGTATACCAAAGACTATAGTGAGTGATAGAGATACCATCTTCACTTCAAAGTTTTGGCAGAGTTTTCACAAGGCAATGGGGACTGATTTATGCTTGAGTATAGCATACCATCCTCAATCTGATCGCCAAACAGAAATTGTGAACAAATTGCTTGAAGACATGTTGAGAGCATGTGTATTGGATTGGGGAGGAAGCTGGGAAGATTACATATATCTAGCTGAGTTTGCATATAATAACACCCACCACAGTAGTATAGGCATGGCCCCCTTTGAAGCTCTCTATGGAAGGCCATGTTTATCACCTTCAAGTTGGCATGAGTCTGGAGAAAAAGTGGTCTTAGGACCAGAAAATGTGAAGGAGACTTCTAAAAAGGTAGCCTTGATCAGAAAAAGAATTGCCTCTGCCTAAGATAGGCAAAAGAAATATGCAGATCAAAGGAGGAAAGCAGTACAATATGATGTTGGGGATTATGTGTTCATCAAGATATCACCCATGAAAAAGGTTCTAAGGTTTGGGAAACAAGGAAAGTTGATTCCTAGATATATAGGACCATATAAAATTCTAGAAAGAATAGGGACAGTAGCCTATAAATTAGAATTGCCAGAAGAAATGAGAGCAATGCATGATGTCTTTCATGTGTCTTAACTAAGGAGATGGGTTCATGATAAGGAAGCAATATTAGAATCCTCTAAAGATGTGCAGATTGATCCTAGAATGATCTATGAAAAGGAACCAGTGGGCATAATTTCTAGAGAAACCAAGAAATTGAGAAACAAAGAAATTAAATTAGTAAAAGTACAATGGAGTCTAGACCCAAATGATTGCACGTGGGAAGTGGAGGATAAAATCAGAAATGATTATCCCCAGCTGTTTGATTGAAGAAAAGGTAAATCTATATATATATATGTACATACTAATGAATGTGTTGGTTGAATATGCATTGTGATTTTTTTTATCTTGTGTTGATATGCATAGTGCTCAATAGGTGATTGGTTTGAAAATGGTTTTGAAATCAGAAAAAAAAAATTTCTGAAGAAATGATACTTAAGTTAAGTATGAAAGAATTGTGGGACACAATTCCTAAAAGGAGGGGTATATGTGATAACCCTGATTTTTGTGAGTAATTTCATGATTTAATTTAGTTTGTATTTGTTTGAAATTGCATTAAAAAAAAATAATAGGAATAGAAAATTGATTTGCAGATACCAAGTATAAAACATGCACATGTGCACAAGGCAGTGCACAAACATGTACACAGTTTTCTGTGTGATAAAATAAGCAACAATCAATGGAAATAATAGGATATATGAATTACAAATATATATACATGTAGGCAGAAATCATCAAGCCTTAAAAAAAAAAGAGGACTTAGGCCAGGGTAGGCATACATGTATTATACATGTGCACTAAATAATACTTGCAGAAATAAAAAGAAAAATTAACATTTGCATGAAAATGGTATGAACTCTTGGACAAGCACTTTATCCATTTTTAGCAATTCCTTTTCACTTTAAAAAAAAAACAGAAATCATGCAAATAACATGACCGGGGCAATGAGGTATATTTTCTGAAAAATATACCAGGACTATTTACCCATTTTCTCCAAAATGTTAGAATAAGAGGCAGATCATAGTTGGTAGGGTAAAATTGGCATTTGGTAATTTCCTTAAACCCTAGTAGCAGCCAGAGTTCATATAAGAAGACCTGGTGTGGTAAGGTTTTATGATTGCTCACCTCTTAAAAAGAAAAACATACAAGGCATAAACTAGAGAATAGGAGAAGGCAGAAGACTAAAAAGGGGTTCATAAGGCATAGGAAGAAGAAGGATTAATGTGAGTAACCTCACTGAAAACTTTGGCATTAAGACCTGAATATTGAGGCAGCCAGTTTGAACTAATTTTCTTTTATAAGTTATGTTTTATGATTGGATGACTTTGGCTTGTTAATGATTTGTTTTAAGGGTAAAACCTCTATCTGATTTACCCAGAAAAATAAGAGTCATGGATTCATGAACTAAAATGTTAGTCTGAGATATGGGTTAACTTTGAGATTGGGCGTTTTCTTTTATAAGTTTTCTTTGTAAGTTGTTTGTAAAATCCCCGGATTCAAGTAGTGGGTATATGGTCTGAAGGTAGAAAGAAATATGGGCTGTAACATTGTGTTGTTGCTTATGTCTCATATTATTTAAACAAAAGAAAATGTAGAAGTGCAATGTTGTACATGTGCTGAGCTTCTATAGTTTATGAAATACCCAAATCAAATATACTTGTGGTTTAGCCAGATCATGAATCTGATTGAACCAGAGGTAGGGAGAAAAAAAAATATATATCTAGCAAATTACTCAGGACCATATGCTTACATCTTGATCCAGTGAAACCCATAGGCAAAATAGTGTGCTAAGAAGTCACCTCATTCTTTTATGATAAAATGGTTGCTTCTGAGAATTTAACTTACCAAACTCTGGATGAATATATGTTGCTTGCATCATTTATGTTTCTTTGATTAAGAAGTGAGATGCAGAAGGGATTAGCACTGCTATGAAAAATATTAAAACACCTAGTAATTTAACTATGGACTTGGGATCTTAGGGCTACCAAAGTATAGCTTGGCAATGGGAATATTGCAAGTTCACACATGGTATATTTATACCCCGGGGCCTGAGTGTGCTGGGTTAACAGAGAAAGGTCCCAGGCAGTGTGTGTTTAAAAAGAAGAAAGTAGCTAAAGACCCTGTTATATTTGATAATGAATTCTAGGAATAGATTCAGGAGAGGTCTGGGCAAAAATCCCTGATGGCCAGTAAAGTTGAAAAGGAGATGATAACTAAATTGATGTTTGCATTTGGTTGTTTTGGTGCTTATTGGTGAATCTTGTGGTTGTTTGCTATGAACTAAATCATTGTGATCATATACAGTCTGTTTGGCACTAATATGAATGCACATGCTTCACAAAAACATGCACACAGAAGACATTGAGTTTCTTATTCTTGCAAAGCACTGGAATATAAATAGAATTGAAATAAATCATGTTTTCAGTTAGATTATTCACACCAGACAAATAGTCTGACCCTTTTGTGTTTATGCACCACTGGGTGTCTCATATTTATATGGGGCAGTTCATGGTGATTTTGCAGGGAAATAGGGATTGATTTGATCAGGCTTTGGATGTTAAACTGCTTAAGATTTGGATGCTATGTTTTAAAAGTCTTTGCTGAAGCTAAATTTGATATTCATGTTGAACTATGTTAAGCTATTTGTTTAAGTTGCTTAGAAAAACCAATGTATTGATTATTGCTGTTTTGTAAGTGTTGAATTTATATGTATCAGTGGGAACTCATGTATTTTGTTTTGCAAAATGCTTTGTTAAGAAAAATGAATTTCAAGTTTCAAGAACAGTTAGGCTAAAATGGTAGAAAATCTGAGATTGAAAGAATTTGTGGTTTGTATATATATATCAAAAGATCTGGCATAAGAGAATCCTTGTTCAAGTCAAAAATAAAAATCTGATAAAAGGGTTTGAGTTGCTTTGAAAAGAAAATGATATAGCAGATACTTTGTATCAGAGTAGTGCAAACCAGAATAAGGCTAACATTGCCATTTTTTGAGCCTGGCTTAAGTCAGCACCCAAGTGTGTTTAATTAAGCTTTTAGATCTGTTTCATAGCCAAGTATAGGGTAGGTTCAGACAGTTTTGCTCACAGGAGAAAAAAAAGAAAAAAAAACAAAAATTGGGTTGAACTGACCAGCATGGCACTCGAACTTGTGACCTCTCATGTATAAGTTAGGCGCGTTTCCATTACGCCTAGATGTTGCTTGTGTTCACTTAGGATCCACTTTATTATAGCCTGAGTTTGAACACACATGCACAGAAACATGCACACACACATGCACAAGTAAAAGCACAGTTACCCAGTAAGAAAATCAGAGGAATTTATGTAATATAAGGAGCCTTGTGACACAGAATCAACAGAAATGCATTATCCTAAGCCATTGGGAAAAACCTAGTTTTGAAAAAGAAAACACTATTGCTATGTAGAGAGTATTTCTGTAAGCAATACTCAAACAGGTTTCTACCTTCAACATTTCTATACTCTGATTTAGGTAGAAGGTGACTTATATATCTTCATATATATAAGTTCAAGATAAAATGATTAAACCAATATTTATTGGCAGAAAGGTCCTGGATAGAAGAAAAATTGAATTAAATATTTTTCTTGATTAAATGGCCACTGAATGTTTTTAAAAAAAAAAAAAATTTAAGTGGGTCATTTCAGTAATGGCCGAGGAAAGTGCCTTCGGTTTCGTTCAGTCCCAGAACGAACTTGTATGGAAGAATGTCTGACATTGCATTTTTGATCATATTAATTGATCTTTATCAATTTATCATCTGCTTAGTGGCGGAGAAGGCAACTTCTCTTAGCTTAACACCATTTCTTGAGACATACGAGCTCAGGAGTTATACGTTGGTAGAAATCAGTTGTGTGATTAAGGAATGGCAATGTGACATTCAAAGTGGAACCTGTTATGATCAAAGCATGGCTTTGAAGAAATTGAGCGTAGCCTCACATCCCGGAAGATGATATGGGATACTATGTGGTCTAACAGACACAAATTTGTAATAAGTGAGTATGTATGGTGGTGTCCAATATGTTGGGCCCTTTGTGGGATACGTCCCTCAAGGCATTTATTGCCCCATTTTGATAAAGTGGTTAGCTTGAGAAAAGCAAGAAACTACCGGTTATCAGTGGTAGTATAGCAAGTACAGTTCCAAGTGACTAGTTTGAGAAAAGCGATTAAGGCACCGTAGGAACTATGTTTGTTATGCGTGGATCAGAGAAAAGGCCACTAGTTCCCTATCATGTTGGAAATCCAATCCCAATACGAGATTTACGGTTTTGATTGTAGTCCCAAAATAGCTGCAATGACTTGCATACATTTCAGCTACCCCTTCTGGTATCATATATTCCATTCGGTATATTCCGTTGACCCAGTCCGGATATATTACCTTTGACTTAGTCTGGTTATTGAAACCTTATTTGAATAAGTTTATTTGAAAGATGATTTCCAAAAGAATGTCATTAAAGATAATATCAAATTATTTTGGTATAAAAGTTTTTTGGTTATCATAAGGTAAAAACCCGTCCGTGTTTATATGTGGGCATGGTCTTATGAGATACCTTTCTTTTCAAAGGTTTTGATAACATCGTCATTATCTATACATTTAAAATTTCGAGTATCTCACGCTGGTTTATCAAGCCTGATCCGGGTATTTTTTACTCAAGTCAGATCCGAGTAGTTTTCAAGTTTTGTTGAAGACGGTTGGAGTTTCCAAAGGAGAGCTGGAGATCTTCATCATCATATGAACGTATTCTATTATCCGCTACATTTATGGCATTTGTTTTGTGATTTGCCAGCATTTGTAAGGGCAGGTGTTATAACTGTCCAGGCTGAATCTAGGTTAGACTCTGATATTGTATTTTAAAATTTTCCACTGTAAAGATTATTATTGAAATAATATATGTTATTCCATTCGTGTGAGATTTCGTTCTGTCTTTATTTTCTTTCTACCCTTAATGATCCGCTTATTCGTGCAATTTGAGTTGGACATGTGTGGTTTATTGTCGATTCAAAGGGTATGGAAAACGGGTCATTACATATATGAGATGACTCGAAACTATAACCACTTCAAAACCATATACGTGACCTATGCTTTGGAAGAGGTTCATAATCTATTCGAGATGGTGGAATATATGTCAAGGTTCATGATCTGTTCAAGATGCGCGAATCCATGTAGAGATTCGTGATCTATTCGAGATGTTGGAATCCATATGGGGATTCGTATTTTGTTTGAGTTGTGGCTTGCATTTGAGATGCTGAACGTGATTTCACCATTGGAATGACAAAACCACAGATAGGATGCAAAGCCAAGAGGTTTAGTTAACCCAAGGGTGCAGTCGACTATATCTAGTTTTTCTTACGGATATGCATGCGGGAGTGATGCATTTAGAGCCACGTGTTCGAGCGTGGACTGGCTATGTATTTCCTATGGTACATCCCCTATAGATGAACGTTCCTCGAAAGGATATCTCTAATCCTCGTGGAGGAGATCAGATTCGGCTTAGATCCGAGGAGATCTCCACAAAATCTACACGATTATGTGAACACGCCTAGCGATTTTTCATTGTATACCTACTTATTATTGCGGTGCACGCGTAGCATAACTATCTCTTACTTAAGCTCTACACCTTATACATTATCTATTATATCGCAATATATACCTATCAGATGGTTGGCTCTACTAAGAGGAAAACCAATTCGGTGATTCGATTGGTCTCAAAAGATCCTGTTATATGTCAGACATATTTCTTGAGTTTCTCACATCAGACTTTTGTCTAACCCGTGGTTTTATTTTTCCCTTATTTCCTTGGGTGTCTCTTTCAAACAGCCCGAGGAAAGCAAGTTTTCATTGATGTTCATTAGACATTTGGAAAGGAGTTGGATGTTTTACCTACCGTAGTATTATTTTTCTTACTTTATGCGTATATATCAGCAATTGAAAAGACATGTTGTTATAACTATCCAGGCTGATGATTGTATTTAGATTAGTAACTCTGAAATGCCATGTATATTAGAGTAACACCGTGTATTGTCTTTTGATATTATATGTTATCATTCCGCTATGAGATTCTGATATTTTTGTTCTCCTCTTTCTTGTTCCTTTTCTTTTGCTATAACAGTCGGTCTTTCTGGCACTTGGGTGTTCGACATGTGAATATCGTGGATGTATTAGTGTCGACATTTGGAGGTCGAAAAGGTTGTTCGCTACAGGGGAAATATAGATATTTTATTAGCCGAATTTTCTTGCATTTTCTTTGTTTTTTTTCTTATATATATATATATATATATATATATATATATATATATATATATCTGTGTGTATGTATGTGTGTATACATACATACATATGTGTGTGTACATGTAGATGTGTGTGTGCACACACACATGAAGAGAGACTACTATAGTTATTTTTACAGCATTTATTAGTAGATATGACTTCTCGCTTAAATGTTAATTCTCAATGGATATAGCTCTTCATGAATGTAGACTTACATAAGGAAATCATTAATCATGTTCATGCATAGTTGGACCAATACATCCACTCATTAGAAGACAACAAACATTACTAATCTCATGTGAATTGGGTTTATTGGTTTTGATATTCCTCAATATCATCTATTTGATGATATCGCATTTAACCGTACGTAGAATTCTATACTCTAGTTAAATTATATAATGTGATGTACACATTCAGTTAACAATGTTCAGATCTTAAGCAGCCAATTCTATATTTGAAATGTATTTATATTCATAGTTATTATAACACTTAGAACTCTATGTAAATTTTAATTTGCTTCTTATATTTTCTTTTGGAAGCTTTGTCAAACACTTTTGTATAAGTTTCAAAATACACTTTTATCTTTTCCCAAAATGGCCTTTTTTAAAATAAATTTCAAGAAACACCCTTGAATTTATTTTAAAAATATTTATATTTTTTTCTACAAATGTTTATAGTAAAATTGCAAATATTTGCACGAAAAACAACAAAGTACACTAAGAGATGCAAATGTTTGCAGTTTAATTACAAATATTTGCACTGAAAATTTTAATTTTTACTAATTTTTTTTATAGGATATGAGTGTTTCATGAACTTATTTTTTGAAAGAGAACGGAAGTAAAATAAATCAAAAAATAAGGGTGTGACCTTAATCTTAAACCAATTTATTGAACGTTGGTAGTTAATTTATTAACACCAACCCAAATTCCTTGAAATCACGATTTAGTTAATTTAAACCTTATTTTACAAATATGCAATTGAATATTGAGTTTAATGTTTATATACAAGTTATATATAGCTTCTATATTGTCTGCCATACATGCAATTTTAACTTAAGCATGCATACAACATACTGTTAATATATATTTATTGGTTTTGCTGTATTAACATCTTTGTATTCATACAAACCAATTTTTCTTTCTTTCAAGTAAATAATTTCAAATTTTATCTACATCCAGTATACATCTTAATTTCAAAAAAACTCAATGATACGTTTTCTTTTCTTTTTTCAACATGGTGTAAAATGATAATGTAGAAATTGACTTGGTAGAAACTGCGAAAGCAAGTTCAAGTAGCAAATAGTACAATATTGGCAAAATACCCTCAAAATGATATTAATATGATGAGGATACTCTCATAAATAAATCACTTTTCTTTTTCATTATTTTTCCTAATGTAATCCAAAATAAATCACATTGCACTCTCACCGAATGCATTACTTTGTAGTCTATCCATAAATACCCAAAAATACAACCCAATACACGTTCAATTACATGCCGGTGCATAAAATTAAGGTACATGCACAAACATAAAGGAGTAAGAAAATTGTTTATAGGTTTTGAACCATTAACCTAAACAGGCTCTAATTTTGAAATGCCTTCATTCTAATCGACGACCAAAACTTTCCATTCAGAAGCATCGTCTGACTGTGCAAATCTTTTTTTTTTCACGGTTAGGTGGTAATCTTCTCTACTAAACGTGCCTATTTTATCTTTTTTAGGAGATGACTGAAATATCACTTTTCAAGTTCTAATGTGATGGTGATGGTGGTTACGTGGTACTCTTCTCTAGTACTTAAGACTCAACATTTTGACTGGATTATCACTATAATACACACTAGTACATTAGGCATATCTATTGGTCATGTGCAAATAAAACTATGATCGAATTACTTTATTGTGAAATAATGGCTTTATTCATAAATAACTACAAAGAAAGAAATCAAAAGTAAGTATTTCAGTGATGCTATGAGATCGCGTAAAGTAAAAAATACGTTGATTTATTTAATCATTGAGGGTTAAAGTAGCAAAGGTAATTTTTAATTTTAAAAGCTTCAAATGAGAGTTTTCTTTATATATATATATATATATGTATGTATATATATATGTATGTATATGTATATGTATATGTATGTATGTGTGTGTGTGTATGTGTGTGTACGTGTGTGTGTACGTATGTGTGTGTACGTATGTATGTATAGAGAGAGAGGAGCGTTTCAATGACATCTCTGTTTTGCAACACCCCTTGTAGCCCCTAATTTTAACCACACATTCCGATTTAAATAATAGTATATGGTGGAAGAGATAAAGTGTTATTATTCAAATCGGAACGTGTGGTGGAAATCAGGGGGTTATAGTGGTGCTACAAAATATGGGTGTCATTGAGAAATCCTTATATATATATATATACACACATATATATATATGCGCATGTGTGCACGTGTATGTAAGTTAAGGGGCTTGCATGACATGAATGTATTGATGGATGGATGGTTGGTTAAACTTTGCTAAAAATTACTATTTATCAATAGCATGTCTGGTTTTTAGCTCTTTGGTAGTAGTGCTTCTTCTAACTGGCATGTATAAGATGCGAAGGTTTTCAATAGCATCATCTAACATGAGAATTCTCATTAGTAACTTGATCACACATCAAGCTTCTTAGTTTCCTCCTTTCTTTTGAAACCTGTAAATAAATTAATAAACAGATTTACAATGATTGAGTTATTTCTGTCATGTATAAGCTTGACTTCTTGCCTGAAGTCTTTAGGATTTGGGTTTGATGCGAAGGAAGTTTTTGGTTCTTGAGGCCAAGTTCATTGCTAATTTTTGATGTGCTTAGTCAAGAATTTGGATGGTTTATGTTATAATTGGTTCATTTTAGAAATTATGTATTTTTAGATATCCAGGTGTGATAGATATGAAATGCTTTACACATGTTATAAACTACCTTATATCGTACTAGGTTCAATTTATTATTTCACGTCTAAACAATGTTTGACGTGCATATGATTGTGATTTTTTTATGATACTGTGTTTTACACTTCGAGTGATAACTAACAAATCATATATTCGAGAGTCTTTGATTTTGTGCTTCACTTTTGACATAGATGATTTTGCTGAGAAATTCGAATGTCGGAGCCAAATCGATTAACATTATGGAGTATGCAGTAGCCTGTTTGATGAAGCTTATATTTTTTATGCTTTGACATTGATGATGAGAGGTCATATTTAAGCTAGTGTTTGAGGTATATTTTGACAAATATATGTTTGATATTTTGTGTATGATGTTGATAGTATAATTGTATTTGATTATCACCACTTATACATACATACATACATATGTTTGTGTGTGTGTCCTTGCTATATGAAATCATATGCTGCTTATTTATGAATTGTTAATTGATTATAATCACTGAATCTATTAAAATAATTTGAAAAAACTTATACATATATGTATAAAATATATTCGGCCATTGGATCAAACTATATTTACGTATAAATGAATTTTAATTACAAAATATATTTAAAAAGATATATATTAATTAATTCTTTATATATACATATTTTGATTTCGAATTAATTAATACAAATATATTTAAGAGGTATTTTATTTTCGGTAAAAAAAATCAAATTTTTAATCACATTATTTTATAATTAATTTAAATACTATAAACTAGTTTTATATTTAAATATAATTATATATATGTTTATTATAATATATATATATATATATCATTAACATATTTTTGGATTTAAAAAAAATCAAACCGCCTAAATGATATATATATATATATATATATTATAAAATGATTTAAACATTACATGTATTACTTACTTATTGTTATAATATTTTTTGACATAAATAATATATGTATTGTTTAAATCATTTTACAAATTATATATGTGTGTGCATTTTATATTGTTATTAACATAAGTTAAGTCAAATTTAAGATATTTAAAACTATGTATTTGGATTGCATATTTGATTTTATGTTTACTTATTCAAATTAAGTTTAAACTTATTCAAAATTTATAAGACATTTTTAAACGATATTTTATATATATATTGTAAATTATAATTTCGAATTTTATATGTTTATATACACAGACATATTTTTATACAAAATATCATTTTTGATAAATGACACGCACACAGATGTGTGTGTGTTTATTTATATATAGTTTTTTTTTTTGAAAATCGATTCTTTATTAATGACATATAAGAACCATATAGGGAATTCGCCTTCTTAAAAAACCTTACCAGTGTAGTAGGAAAAAAGAGCATGACATCCCTTATTATACAATTCATATAAAGTAGTAATAAGTACAACCAACACCAAAATAAAATACAAACAAATACAGCCAATTCATTCGTAAACACCACCACATTCGAATAGCTATCCATCCATCCCATTAAACAATGAACAGGAACCCTAAACCATCGCGTTGTTTTATCTTAAGTCATTCAGCTCAATCCTCGATCACTGCAACAAGTCTCGTTCTTCTACCATAATCTTCTTATGGCGACCAAGTCGATTCAGTTAGAGACAAACATCAATTTTCACTAACTTCAATTGCTGCGATGTAGAGCAAAACTTCTTCTCAACTTTTCTACGATTTCGCTCTAACTAAATGTGGTATATAAGCGTTGAAGTTGCTGTAAAGCATAGATCTTACAACACTGACGGCATGGCAACATGAGTTATGAGGCCCCCAATTTTCTACTGTAAACTGCAATTGTGATCTTATGTAAAATATAGCTTGGCCATCATGGAGGCCCACATAAAAGTACTATAACTACATGTAGAAAATATATGTTCGTGATTTTCGTTCTGATTGTAGCATAACTCACATTTCATGTCCAGCTTTAAACCTTAATTTATTAGAATGTCTACCGTAGAAAGTCGACCTAAATAAGCCATGCATGTAGTGTATGCGATCTTTTTTGCTGTTGTTTTGTGCCAAATTAGAGAAAAATCCTTGTTCAGATCTGAATGTTGCCTTATTTCTTCGTACACTTTGGAAAACACAAATTTATTGCATTAAGGATCTGCCAATAGCTTGTGAACATTCTAAAGCTAATTTTACCCGATTAATTGCCGATGTTACTTCTCTTATTTCTAGTAGAAGTTGAGGCTGTAGCATGTGATCTCGAATAATATGACTAACAGTATATGTGCAGCATTGCAAATACGTACTCTACTCCACCCAATTAAATCCATTAATGGTTTGTGATTTATCCATGGGTCGAACCACAAGCGGTGTTTTCCCCAATCGTAATAACTCTGTTCATGATTTTACACGATATATCCCGCTGTCCTAGTATGAATTTCATAGTACCAGAGATATTATTACTGAGATATTATTACTAATTGGTAATATCTTAGAGTTTGATTTTGCAAAATACTTAGCCTTCATCCACTGGGACCATAAGCAGTCCTTAGTGAGTAAATTCCAAATTAATTTAATCCTTGTTGTAGTATTTAAATCAGAAAACGTACGCTAGCCAACACCCTCTTCGAGTTTCACATACACACACACATGACGCCATGTATATATAATATATATGTATCCCAATATCCACTATATATAAATTTAATAATATACACCCCATGCCATGTTGTACATGCACATTTTTACATACATGAGTATATACATATATGCTCAAAACTATATAAATTGCATTTAATTAAATTCATTAATTAATTAAATCGGACAAATTAAATAAAATATGATTTCATTTAAATTAATTAGATTTGATCTAATACAACCCTTTAGACTTCATTGTTCCAATATGATCCAAATAGAAAAATTAAATATGAAATCTACCTATTTCATCCACTTTCGAAGCTCAGGTCCAACAATTGTTTCGGAAAATGAAAGAGCTTTAATTTAAGTGGAAATTATGGACACATCCTTATTTTTAAACTTTATTATGCCCAATATCTCTACACTTTGAAATACAAATTACGTATCTCGAATTATTTAGCCTAGTCACCGCTGGATCTTCATAACTGGACATCATTGTTACATAAATATTTGCAATATTAAAAATGTGATATCTTTCAGTAGATTTGTCGGTTTCAATTTCGTTTTCACCATTAAATCATAAATTTAATTATCTTTCTATTAAAATCTATATATGATATGTTTTGACAATTTTTTTTAAATAATTACGGAGAAAAATATTTGCCCCCAGCAAATATTTGCTTGGGAGGCAACTTGAATTCTCCTAGGCAATAGGCAAATATTTGCCTCTGTAAAAAAAATCATCAAAACATATGACATATGGATCTTAATAGAAAGATAATAAAATTTGTGATTACATGGTGGAAACGAAATTTTCCGATAAATCTACTGCGAGATATCACGTTTTTAATATTACAATTTAACTTCACATAATTGTCTGTGCGAAAGAGTGTTGATTGGGGTAAATAATTACAGTGATGCAATTTTTATTTCGTAGCATGATGGGATGTGAGCCAAAAATTCCCTTAATTTGATTTCTTGAAGTATCAAAAGAAGGCTTACCATGTTATGAGGTTTTAATCAAAAATTAATTCGAAGAATTATATGTGACTGCCAGTTTTTTTAACTTTGAGCGAAACAATAATTTCCCACAAGAATGGATTGAAGTAAACAACCAAGAAATTTAACAAATTCTGACCATTGTTCAACAAATAAAGTATTGCAGAAAGAAAATTCATATGAATAAACAAAAAGTCGATTAGCGCTTCATTTTCGACGATAAAAGAAGAATCTTATTAAAAAAAACTAACAAGTGTACCATTTGAGATAGAGGTAGGGGTGTAATTCAGAAAATCAAGAATGTCTGAAATGTGCTATATACCCAAATGTATCTTCGAAACAACAACAACAACAACAACAAGGAAATCGATTCCACAAATTATCCAAATTGATCGGTATTGTAGTGGCAACCGAACTAGTTACTTTGAAAATAAATATTTAGTTCTTTTGTCTTATGATCTATACTATATTATTATTAGTGAGTTAAATTTCAAGCTCACACAGGCCCCCTTGAAATTTGGCAACTGAACAGTCCCCTAATCTATACTATATCTATACTGTGATATTATTAGTGAATTGCATTTTCAGAGCGCACAGGTCACCTCGAATTTTAAAACGAAGAGTCACGTGTTTTGCTTTCTTTTGTTCTTTTATTGTGCTTTCTCATCAGCGTATGTTAAAGAAAAAAATCTCTTTTTTCTGCTAATGTTGTCTCTTTCTCTTCTTCCATCACGCCTCTCCTTTTCCTCCTTCTTTGTTTTTACAATTCATTTTCACACAAGGAATTCAAATCTTTCCGTTCATGTCCTAAAGTCTCTCCTCTTTCAAACCCTACCTACCCCAAATTTCCTTTAACAGGCGACCCAAATCTATCACTTGCTTAATACTCCATAGTTTGGCTATCAACCTTCGTGTTTTTCTCGGTAGGCCACTTTCTCCTTCCAGCCCCAGATCTACTTGCTAATTTCAAAGCATCGCTGATTTCTTCCGCCCCAAAGCCCATGCCGTGAAGAGGTAATTTATCTGCTATTTTTATGTTAAACTAACCCTCGATGTCATAAATTTTAGATCAAATTTTTCATTCAAAACTTTATTTAGTTGAATTTCATCTGTTCATGGTGACTATTCTGTTTGTTTATTCATTGCGTTTTGATTATCAAAAGTAGCTTGGTTTGAGGGTAGAAAAAATTGAAATTGGGATAATTATAGAGGATGAAGTGAAAGAGTAATTTGTTTGTAGGTTGTATGTAAAACATAGAATTTATTAGTCTTGCCGATTAACCAAAATTTATATCTAAAAGGCTATGTTTGAAGATCCCGCTTTATAGTTTTTCATACAATTTCAATCCTGCATCAATCCAGGAAAAGTACATATCCACAGTCCAGAATATATCAGATATTTAATGTTGATTATGTTAGAATTAGGGAAGAGTTCGTTGGCATATTTGGTTATTTTTTTCTCTCTACTCATAATATAAAAGTCACTTGCTCCATACCGGTAAAATATTTTTCTCCTGAAACAGGAAAAATTATGGTGTTTTTTATCCTACGAAACCTGATGAACTTAGGCCGGGTATGACAAATCCAATAAAACTACAATGGCTTAAATTCAAGATATTTCATGTGGAGAATGCTCGATTTGTCTAATTCCTCCACTGGTTCACCGTAAATCCCTTTTTTTTTATCAAAACAGTCTAACATTACTTTATTTTTCCCAAAACAATGTTCTAATTGGTATATAGATAGTAACTTTGTTTGATACATACTGAAATCATTATAACAATGTTGAGCCCATGTTGCAGGTATTGGGTCAGATGAAGCGGTCAAACAAAGCGTACACAATAATGATCATGATTTAATGACAATCAATCTGCGAGAATCAGTGCATGATAATTATTAAAGTGTTGAAGCGGTTGCAAATATGCTTGAGGTAAATAAGAACATGTATTGCAATTTGTACACTTAGATGCATAAAGTAGTCACTTTTAGATACACCATTGGATCGTTAACTCTGACATTATATTGAACAAATCTTATGATAATCTATTTTCAGGTGATAATGTATTGAGCAATTTTGTTCCATATTTCTTATCCCAGTTCTTGTCAGTACCTTAATTTGATATATAAAATTCAAGTTATAGTGAAACATTAGTTCATTTGTCGTGCATACTATTAAACGGTTTTTAGTATTAATATTTAAATGTCATATGTAATAATTTATATCTTTGATCTTTGAAAGAAGTCTATATCCAATTTTTTAGAATTGCATACTAATAATCACCATTTTACAGGTCCAAATGATGAGGAAAACTAAGAAGTTCGGTGTAATTATTAATCGCATGTAGCATATGTGCGTCAATTTGATCTACTCTGTTTGTAAAGGTATAAGTTATATGCATTCTAATACATTCTTTAAGTTGTTTTTCTTATAAATATATGCAGACAAATTTGTAGAGCTCTAGTTAAGGCAAAAAGCATTGAAATTACAAGCATAAATTTTATGCTCCCAAATAGCATACATGGAAGACGTTGACATTAATATGATTGTAATGTATATAATAAGTGTATATCATTATAAAGCATAGAGTTTGAGGTTGATTACCATTGAGCACTGAAATATTTTTTATTATTTCATTCAATTATTTTCAAGTGGGGTTGTTCTGTTTACTAGATCATGTGGTACACTAAGTTGTGATGGATCTCTATTAATGTTCTATGTCCTAAAATAGAGTTTGAAAATATATCTACAAAAATAAATAGATGTGGCAACAAATGAAAATTGGCTATGCAAAGATCATGGCCCGATATTGCCTAAACAAAGTCCGGACTTGATTAAAATACGTTATACCAACTGTTTGGATACATTTTGCTACACTCTGGTGGTTAGTAATAGGCCTGTCAATGGTACGGGCTTCGGCCTTGGCCCGGTCCGAACCCGCCCTATTTATGCGGGTACGGGTTTTGCCTTTTACTACCCAAGCCCGACTCAGGCTCGATCCGGGTCGGGTACGGTTTTATCAAAACCCGGCCCGGTTGGCCCGACCCGACTATTAGTTTTTCGTCGTATCAAAACATGAGTGCGTATGTTATTTATTTACCATTTTGTTTGTTTAAATGTAGATATTTTTGCATACTTTTGTTATGAGCTTGACTACATCACCGTCCAATTTATATGTTAACATTGTTTGTATACAAATTTTAGCAAAGTTGCAGTTTTAAAATATTGTTTTAACATAAATATTCTGAGTTAGGTATATAGTTATTACCCAGCGGGCTTAAAAAGCCCGACGGGCCGGGCTCGGATATTGGGTTGAAATACCCTGCGGGTTCGGGCCGGGCTCGGGTTTTAATTATTGTAATTGGACTCGGGTCCGGGTTTTATAATACCCAGACCAAACTCTGCCCATTGACAGGTCTAGTTAGTAGCACTCAATCAAAGTTAAACAAGTATTTGATGCATTTACTAAAATTTTTACCTCCCATAAGAGAATTAGTATAACTAATCCAACCATACAATATGTCACCAAAAGAGTGGATGAATTATGATTTTGAGCACCTGCCACCTACCACACTTTTAACCAAAATGATCCAACCGGCGATCCTGTTTTCTTCCACTTTGATTATTTTTGATAGCTTCTTTTCAAGATTGTATTTGGAGTTCTTGCATTTGCCCAAGGATAATCTATGCTCCAGTAAACTATACTTTTGGGATTTGTATGCATAATGCACATTCATTGGAAATTTATTATACTCATTCTTTTATTAACCATGTTTGATCAGGATAGCATTTAAATGAATAATTGCATTATCTATTTATTTATCCAATATTGAATGGATAATAATTTACTGTTACGCCAATTGCACCTTATTTTAAATTTGTTTCATTTTTAAAGGTTTGTTTATTTAACTTAGAAAGTAGCACAAAAAGACCAATTATCACAAATTACCTATCCTCTTTATTTCTTCATTCATATTACACAGCTTCGTACTCAAATGAGTGGATCGAGTTAGTCATATATATTGAAATAAAGAAATTTTGGATCCATGAGTATCAGCACTTTGATTGGGTAGCATTTTGGATAATATGGTTATGACTTAAGATAAGTTTTGTATAATATTTAATTTCAACTTATTGCACAATGCAATTTGGTGGTTCTGGCATGTCAAATTTTTTTATAACAACATCTTAAGCATTATACTAGGTGATTGTTGTTAAGTTTATTTTTAATCATACACATGTTCATGTCAAATATTTGTTTCCATATTAATAATAGTGGAAATTAGGATACCCCCCTTATTTACAGTCTTAATACCTAAAAATTCTTTTTCAAAAACAAGTTTCATGGAATACCTCTACATTTATTTCCAACGAAAATGTGCAGTTTATACTGCAAATATTTGTAGTGTAGACTGCAAATATTTGTAGTATAGAATGCACATTTTCATTGAAAATAACTATATAGGTCTTTCGTGAAACCTGTTTTTTGGGAGGGGTGGAAGTGAATTTTTAAACTTATGAAGTGTGTTTAACAAATGTCTCTTAATAATATAAGTTACGTCATTTAATATTTCATGTTGAATAATATATAACCTTATTTCGTTATTATTTTCTGTCTTAAGATATTTTTATAAACACTTACTTTTTAAAGCCAAAGTTTATAGCTATCCATGTTGCATAGTGGATTACTACTATATTGCTTTTTATTAGTAAGTTTGATAGCCCATTGTTAACATATGAATAGTACAGTAGACCCGTCCTACACAATTTTTGCCATCCTAGCACTTAAACGAATTATAATTTCAAAACAATTGATAAAATAAAGTATATTTAACTATTTGCGTATAATCACATCTACAACTATTATCATGAAATAGGGGACTAATGGTCACGTATATGATAAAATGTTAAGTGGCAAGTGTAGTAATGATTAGGTACCTTTATGATTTTATTAAAGCTTATCTAATAATAATCAAACTAAAATTTTAAGACAAAATTATATAGTAATACTGCTATTTGATAATTTGCTTTAATCTCAAACTTACACGCATTTAATGTGCCTTAGACATCTCTTTAGCATATTTGGGTTTGTTTTGAATTAATCCAGCTTCCCCATTTGCGTGATCTTAATTTATCCACATTCCCTATTTTCCTAATTTCTCTTCAGTATATTTGGGTTTGTTTTGAAATAATCCACCTACCCTATTTGCGTGATCTTAGTTTATCCACATTCCCTTTTTTCCTAATTTCTCTTCATTATACCTACGAGTATGTATACCAAATAAATAAACTAGCCAATGAAACACAAACTAAACTGATTTATATTCATGTTTAATTTCTATGTCATCTTTTTTTTAGGGGACGTTAAATTGAACACGGTAATTTCAATCAAAATTTCAACCAAAATGGAAAACCTTAATAATGAAAATCGAAGACCTAAGACAACATGCATTTTGATTATCTTAGTCATTACATAGCAAGTAAGGTTTAGTTTAATGTATTTTTTTATCGTGATCATAAGAGATAGCTCTATCTAATGAACAAAGAAAACAATAGCTATCTTGATACAAGTGTCTTGAATAAGAATTATGGAAGTTCCCATGTAACAAGTAATCTAAGTATTTAAAGAATCAGCATAAAGATTTACATTTGCCTAAGAAAAAAGAATTTGAAGGACACCATGAGTGCATTCTTTTATGATTTGCTCTTTTAACATTACAAATATAGCAATTTTGTCCATATCAATGTGTGATTTTTGTTTTTTTGGTTAAATTACATTAAACATCTACCTGAAAATTAGGAAATGAACATGCATGGAGAAGTGTACCTATTTTCGTAAAATATATCAATTTTCTTTATTTTCTTTATTAGAATAGGTGATGTTCTAGCAAAGCTGAAGTAAAAAGTGAAAGCTTACGACAAGCAAGCATAAATTCATATTATATAGTGAGGTATGCCTTCGCTATCATGAAGTAAATGCACTCTTTTATAAACTGAACTATTTAAATCATATATTTCAACAACTAAAACCCATACATAAAAACTAAAATGGCATAGTTTATGGCCGCGTTGTGTTATTATTCAGTCATCTCCTACATCTACCATCATATATTATTTTGATTTTGTGCATAGATGCCCATTTAATTGGTAACTTTCCTTCTAAGATATATTAATAATATATGTTTTTGGCCATAATTCATATTTTATACATCGTGGCTACTTTAAATGTTATACCGCGAATTGATCAAGATATTTTGTAAGTAGTTAGCATATTTATGTCCATGTTTTCTTATGCATTTCAAGATGTTCAACATGATTTTTGTACAACTTTTAAGTAATAATAGAAACAAGTAAGCTAATACCACAGTGCCTTATATAATTTGCAATACTAGCCGGTTGTGATCTTGAATGCGATTATTCTTATCGCAACTATTTTTTTTTACCGGAGCTGCTATACTATGATATTTTACACCAAAAATTCTGCATGTTGCTTTGTAAACTACGTATTGTTCTATGAACTACATAAGCATACTCCAAGTTTTTCATTCTATTTTTCATTACATCTTGATAGGAGGTTTTCACCCTCCCTCAACAAAGTTGAAATATTGTACTTTAGGATATGTTTACTTTAGTCTGTTTACTGGGAGATGGAAAATGTTGACCATTTTGCAGATCATCATGTCACCAAAAGTATTATTAAGCAACAAATGTGTATATGTTCCTTACTTATAAGATTATGTATACAATGTATCTACTGTATGCAATTTGAATATATTAACTGCATGTATGTATGTGTGTGTTTATATATATATATATATATATATATATATATATATATATATATATAACAAAAGATTTACTAAACATTTTGCATTGCGTCATGATATTTATCTTGATTATGCAAAAGAGAATCTTATATCAAACTATACTTGGTTTTAAATTAATTATGTTCTAAATATAGTTATGCACCTCTACTAATTGTGCTTATAGGGTCCTGGACTATGTGAAAGAAAATTGTACAGTAATTGCCAAATGCTATATAATTAACTAATTAACTTGATATTACAATCTCCGCAACAATCAATATGATAAATTTTCTTTCATTCACTTCTTGATTCTAATATTTGCTGCCATAATATCTTGGGCCTGTTATCTACATTTATGGGGGAAAATGCATATCCTACACGTGGTCTACATCAGAGCTGATAGGGATAGGTCTAGGAATGTTATTTTACTTTCCTGCTCTATGTCTAGATATTGGTATTTGAAATAAAATATGTCATAAAACGTTGATAATCGGTGGTACGTGTTTTATATAGGCAAAGGCAGTTGGGCTAAGACTTGAAGTACATGGTTGTTTCCAGCAAGAACTCCTCCTGGAAGTAAATATCATTGTCAGTATTCATTAAAAACCATATGACGAGATAAAAACCATATGACGAGAAAAAGCATTAAGGATGTTTATTGAATTATTAGTAACTAATTATTTTCTAAATGTTTATTTTTTATTTAGAAATAATAATAAATGATACAATTTGAAGTCCTGTTCTGAAAAAAGAAGGCCATGTTGATCAAATATCTACGGGAAGGACAAAGTACACTTCCACGTATTTATAATGGTTTTAATACTAGATTATTTGTTGATGGAGCCACCGAAATGAATAATAGATGTGTAGGTGAATAATTTAACATTCATTTAGATATTTACACGTTAGTGCTATTTGTTAATCGCTTTTGATGGGCCATACTTTGGTCTTTTGTAATAAATAGTTGTTATGAAGGACTATGATAAGTGATTGATATGTATTGAAATGAAGGTTATTCAAAATTATGGAGATGCCAACCATGGCGGGTACATAACATCTATGTACTATTTATTATGATTGACTTTTTGATTTTTTGATTCATCACCTTGCATTTAATTTCTTTTGTGCAATGCGTTTAAGATTTTATTCAATTTATGCTGAGAAGACATCATTCAGCATATAATGGAAGATATTGCAGTAGAATGTGTCTAAATTAAATTATAGGAATTGGCCAATTTATATGTACTTTAATATGAATCGTTTATGCTGGAATAATTATTGTTGATTAAACCTAGAATTTAAAGTAAGTAATGCGTTTGGATTTCCATAGTCAAACGTATTCAGTCAAACTACCATCATCAAGTCAATGAAAGTATAAGTCCAGAAATTGGCTAATCGAAATATTTCCTTTGTTACTTTAGAAATTAGGTCATGAATTCTTTGTTACTTTAGCAATTAGGTTTTGAACTGTTTAAATGTAAGCTTTATTATATTTGTTACATTATAAATCAATCATTATCGTTTTCATAATGCTTGATGCGGATTGAATGCGGCTAATGCTAGATATTGTTTCATGTAGTAATTTATCTTACGTAATATACATGAGAAACTACATCTCAAAGTATGATTCTAATTTTAATTCCATAGATCCTACGTTAAAAGATATGATTATTATGGTATTCGTAAGTAATATATATTCAAAAAAAAAATTACAAAAATTATTCATTCTCAGGCTGCACAGCAAGCAATCCAACTACAGCACACCTCAATCCAATTTACACCCGTGATAATTTACCATCCATTGGAATACAAGAACAGACCACCATTGAAGCTAGAAGAATGGCCCTGCTATATATTACCGCTGAAACAAATAAGTTTTCTATTCATTAGTTTGTGACATCTGTGTCACATCCTAAATGTATGATATACAAATCATGAACTGACCAAGTACTTCATAATTAAATGTTTGCATGGTAAGTTTATTATAATATAACAATGGACTATGCATGATCTGTGTTCCAATAGTTTGTCATAACAATGTACATGCATGATAATTTATACTCTGCATATTTCTATCGTTAGTTCTGTGAATAGATATAAACCGCTGTAAATGATCTGTATTCTAAGTTGACAACATCCGCTATCCAATTATTGATCCACTTCTCAATATTGAGGACGCCCCCTGCTTCGTACTTTGGAAGCATGTAAAACATATTTAACTTCAGGCGATGCTTTTATTCAAATACTGATCTCCGACGAAAAATGAAATATGAGCAGCCGTCCACGAGGACATGAATTCTAATCTCTTTCTCCTGTTTATTCACACACAGATGTGCATGTTACAGGCAACAGTCCATTTCCCTAACTAGGACATAACAATGTCATATGACCAGCAAAACAAACCAGATTTGAGCATCACAATAAATATTAGACGTTGAAAAAACAAACAAATTTACTCTTCAGGATAAAATAATTACGGAAATTGCTAATTTAATTGTAAGATTCCGTGTGCGAAGCACGGGTTCACACTAGTTTATTGTAACGTGCTATATGATAAGAAATAATTGTTGGTTGAACATATTTCATAACAAGTTTTACTTAATTATTTTACTTTCTTTAACTTGAATTTCAAATTGCATCCAAAAAGAGTTTACATACAAAACTTTTTTTGGAAAATATTCGAAGCCGTATCTTGTTGCTAAATTGGGCCTTGGGCTAAAAACGCTCAAATTGATACAGTATTCCTCCCTGACTATCTCAACAGTCAACGTTTTCCCTCTCCTTTCTCTCATCTAATGCCGCCATTAAACCGTTTCCTCTCCACTAAAAACATCCGTTACTTCAAACAGTAGCGTTCTAAAGTATCCGACCTCCAAGCGGCAATACGTCGACCTCCCACCGCTTCTTCCCCAAAGCGTAGGAACGGATCTGCGAAACCCTAATAATTCTAGAAAGGAGCCGACGATTTTACCCGGCGCCTATGGTTGCGAAGTTTTACGATTAATCGTATACTGATGTAAGCTTGCGTTTAACTTTTTCGAAATCGATTGATGATAGGTCGATTAAATTTACTAGTATTTGATTGTGGTTGAGTTGAGTGGTTGATGATTGCTCTAATCGAATCAGTTGCATACAGTACATTATACCGTGTTATGGTATTGTTGTTTTCGATACCATTGTTTTGATTATGTTATTTGCCGATCATAGATGAATTTATTGCTTTATGAACTATTTATTAAAAAAGGAAAAGAAAAAAAATCATACAAGAAGCAAGTCTCATGTGTGATTCCTGTTGGGTATCGCGATTATGTAGTGAGATGTACACATTCATTTGGGAATGTTCACACTTAAGTAGTTAATTCTGCATTTGAAATGAATTTCTGTTAATAACTATTAGAATACTTACGACTAAGTGAATTTTAATTTTCTTCTTGCATTTTTCTTTTGGGAAGCTTTGTCAAACTCTTTTGTATGAATTTCAGAATACACTTCCATCTCTATCCAAAATGCATTTTTTTCAAAAACTAGTTTCACGAAATAACCTAAATTTATTTTTTATAAAAATTTGTAATTTTGTCTTTAACTTGCAAATATTTGCATGAAAAACTGTACTGTACATTGCACCAAGAGAAGCGAATATTTGAAGGTTTTGTGTAAATACACTAAAATTTTTAGTTTTCACTCAAGAAGATCATAAAATAAAAGTGTTTCATGAAACGTATTTTTGAAAGGGGACTAGATGTGAGGCTAATCCTAAAGCAATTTGTTGTCTTTAAGTTTAACGTTGGTATTTAATTTATTAACACTGACCCAAGTTCCTCAAAGTCATAGTTTGGTTAAATAAAATCTTATTTTACATATATGCAAATTGTATATTGTGTATAATATTTACATACGAGGTAAACATCATTTCTATATTGTCTGTCATACATGCAATTTTAATTTGAACGTGCATACAACATACAATTAATATGTACTTGTCAGTTTTGTTATATTAACATCTTCGTTTTTGATTCAAACCAATTTTTTTCTTACCGCATAACTAAATTCAAAATTCAGATACCTCTACCAAGCACTTGCTTGAATTTCGAAAACTCGATGATATGTTTTCTTTTTTCCCTACTTTCGATGTAAAAAGATAATGGAGAAAATGGCTTAGTTGAATTTATGAAAGATCAAGTAGCAAAAAGCATGATCTTGGTAAAATACCCTAAAGTGGTATGTTTTCTTTATTTTTCGTAGGAAAACGTGTAAGGATAATATAGAAAAATGACTTGGTAGGATATTTGAAACAGAGTTCCAGAAGCAAAAAGGTACGATCTTAGCAAAATACCCCAAAATGATATTCATACGTTGGAGATGCTCTCATAAATAACTTAGTTCATTTTCATTATTTTGCCAAATACAACTCAAAATAAATAACATTGTGGATGCACTACTTTGCAGCCCATCGATTAATACCCGAAAACACAACCCGATGCACATCACTTACATGCCGGTGCATAAAAATAAGGCACATGCACAAACACAATGGAGTAAGGCGAAACATTTATAGGTTCCGAACCATCAACCTCGGTAGGTTCCAAATTTGGAATCCCTCCGTTTTGATCAACGGCTAAAATATTTCCGTTTAGAAGCATCGTTTGACTGTGCAAATCTCTGTTTTGCGCAGTTAGGTGGTACTCTTCTCTAGTAAACGCGTTTGTTTTGCTCTTTTTGGGTAGATGACTGAATATCGCTCTTGAAGTTCTAAAGTGATGTTGCTTTGAAAGTTTTAGGTAGGCGGATTTGGTGGTGATGGTCACTTGGCTTGTTGTGTTGCCATCAAGGTTTATTAATAGAAGTGTGATTCCTTGCTGTAAATAGAGAAGAAAATAGTATGAATGTAACGTGAAGGAATACATGTATACATACATACATACACACGTTATTTAACTTACGGATTGACGTGCACAATGAGCATATGCACGTATTTTGTTTGTGCCGATGAATGAAGTTGATAATGCATTTCTTCCCATTAATCGATGCCATAATAGAGCGCTGCATCATGGATTTATAAATGAAAAACAGATGTTAGTTTTAGCTGGTTGCGCACTCATTTACCCACATAAGATAGCCAACCAAACCATGATACTGAAGTTTTCTCAAACCAATTTTTTCATATTTTATTGATTGTAAAAGTTGACGCTTTAATGAAAAATCAAATATTTCTACAAGAAAACAAAAATCAAATATTTCTGAATGAAAAATCATTTTCTTATCAAAAAAAAGTTAGGCTTTTTCTGACGAACTTCAAATAAATTTATTTTGTTAACAGAGGCTCAAATTTTGTTAAAAGATAAATATTTCTTTAAAAGAAAAAACATCATATATGTTAACCAAATAATAAAAATTCAGATAAGTTTGATATAACTCAAAAGATGATTTTACAGATTGAAAAAAATCATAAAAAAATTAAACTAAAAATACAAAATTGCACAAAAGAAAGTAATTTTTCTGAAAAATTGCAAAAGATCGTACGTTTTATTAAAAATGTTTAAAATTATGTTTAGAAGCCTATTTTTTCAATAAAGACTTTATATTGATTTTAAATTTAACATTTTTATACTATTGGCCAGTGTTCACCATTACACATTAGTACTAGGGACACTAAATTGATTGATCTCCACAACAACCTAATATGGAAAAGTATCATGTATTCAACATTAGGAAATGTCTCATATCATTATGATCTCATTCTTGACAAATGACAAAGAATGAGAGATATATAATACAGAAGAGAATTTAATATCTCACAGGTTAGGTAGTCTGGTGTATGAATTGACTTAGATTATATATGCAGGTGGTAAGATAAGCTTTGCCTTAAAAGTAAAGCATACCTGTAATAATCAGGGTTTGGTACAAAAGTGGTTGTATTTAGCAAGCCATAGTTTCCACCAATCAAGCTCTGTCTACAGTAAGTCTTTGTATCATACGCTGCTGCCATGCCCATCTGATCCAAATACCTATTTATATTCAAATTTCAAATTTTCGAATTACTAATATTGGATTTTGAACTATAGATTAAGTACAAAAGCTAGTGGAAAAAAAATTCATACCAGAAACTGAATATGAATGCATTAGTTACAAGGTTATGGCCACTGTTGTAAGCTCCTCCTGCTTCTCCAACCCACGCCGTTGTCTTTGTTCCCGCACTCTTTAAAATATTACGAAGATCCCTAAATGTTTGTTTTATCCCATCAAGAACCTTTGGATCAAGAATTTTCTGTACTAAATCCGAAGAAACACCTATCCGTGTTTAAAGTAAACCATGGAAAAGGAAGAGTTTAGCGCGAAGCAAAAAAAATTCAAAATATTATAAAGTTGTGTATTTTTTTAACAATTTAGCTCCCTTTTCAGAATTTATATCAAGCTTATGCATGTTTCAAAACATATTATAAAATTATGTAGTTTGAAATTGTTTCTAACAAAGTTTTTTTTATAAAAAAAAAGAATTTCTCATGACACATTTTCAAAGCGAGTCTTGGGGAAATTGCTGAATGACACCAATATGGCAAAAACATATATATATAATATGTTTTGAGACAGGTCTAAATCTGTTGTATATATTTGAAAAGTGGGCTAAAACTGATTATTAAATTATAAAATTATGGATAGAAAAGGAGATGTACCTGGACCAAGGTTATATATATGATGTGTAATGGCATCTAGCGACTTAGGTTTGGTTTTTTTGATTAGTTCACTGAACCAAGTAGCATCAAAAAAGCCACCAGGAGCAAGAACCAAAGGCTTGGTGGGGAAACCTTGGTATAAGTTATCTACAATTGATTTAAGAGAGATTGTATCTTCTGCATATTGGTCTGCTCCAACTCTGGTTCCAACCCCACTTCCACTTAATTCATTACCTGACATTGAAAGCATATTTAAATATACTCATGTCCTGTATACAATAGGTATGGAGGTCTGGAAGCAAAAATAATATAAAGGAAGGACTTAATGCAAAAGTTCCCTGATTATATATAAGTTGCTTACGTGAGTGTGATTTTGTTCACATGCTTTTTCATGGTACTTGGTCAAGATTTTAATTTTTTATTTGTTTTAACATGGTTATTAGTTAAGCCAAGACGATTGAACCCATTAGCTAGTGTTACTCCAAAATAAAATTATTCTTAGAGGTTTATTCTATAATATATATATATATATATATATATATATATATATATATATATATATAAAACTTTGGTGCTCAACGTCACAAGTATGTCAATGGAGCGAGATTGCTCTTTACATATTGACAATGACCCTTGGAAATCAAAGGTAAAACATATAGTGATCATGATAAGATTCATTTCTTTTACCATCATCAAATGCTTTGGTACAAAGCTACCTTCAAAGAGTACTTGATTTTGCATTCAATATTTTTCAAAGCAGAGGCAAAATTCATGAGAAACATATATGGAGAGGGAAAAATTAAAGAAGACGAAAATCTTACCAAGCTCCCAACCATGAATAGTATAACCCTTGTTAACAGTATATCGGATCAAAGCAGCGGCATTGGTTGAATTCCAAGGCCCTCCTACCGATCCATCCGACATTGGAACACGTCCATTCAGCGCATTTAATCCAAAAATAATCACTGCCCTGAATGATAAATCCCAAAAATTCAACAAAATAAAGTTTGTCATGTGGGTGTATTATTATTTTAGGAAAAAAAATTTAAGCTGGCCACATTCCAAGTGTAATTTTTTTATACAAATTTGAAATCTCAACTAAGTTGTTTTATGTTTAAAAAAAGTGGGCTGAATTGAGATTTTTTTTTCTTCCTTCTTCGTCTTAATTTTACATTGATGGCCACTATAAAAGGTTCAAATGGGCACAGCATTCAAAAAGGGGTGGTTATAAAGCAATGCCAAGTGCCAACAACAGCAATAAGAGCATCTTCAATGCAAATATGATGTGATTTCAATTAAATCCTATGTGTCAAGGGATAAATCACAATGTTATCTCAATGTAATTTCTAAAAAGTAAACATCACATTAAAAACAAGAAAACTACTCCAATGCAAATGTATTTATTGAAAAAAAATTGACTATGTGTTCCAATTAAAATTTAAATAAATAAAAATAATAGATAAAAAATTAGTTCATTGTGAATATTGTGAAGTGCAATGTCTAAAACTAGACATTGCACTAGACAATGTCTAATAATTGTTTTGCCAAGTCATCATAACATTGTCATTAACATTGGCATTGGAGATGAAAATTTGAATTAAATTAAATGTTGATGATGTGTACTTGACATTACATCAAAATAGCTCATGGGTTGGAGATGCTCTAACAGCTTGCATTGTTTAGCACTAATCATAAATATGGTACTGTTTCCACTTTTTCACTTTTTAGATGAAAATGCACATTAAAGTTTTCATTATCGTTCAATAAAGAATAAATATCGACACTTGTAGGCCAAAAAAATTCAGGTTGAATGAAGAAAATAAGTACCCAGATTCCTTGAAGAAATCATTAAGCTCATCCCATCTAGACATGGGTAAGCATCCTTCAGTAAACCCAAACATCTCAGAAGTATTTTTTGTGAACGGAATACAGGGTTCCCCAGGATCACCAACGTCGTATATGACCTTATCTTGCAAGGTACCTCCTAGACGTATTTTTAATGGAGAAAATGCTGCATTCAAAAATAAAATAAAAATAAAGATCTTAAAAATATACGAATAATTGTGAACTCAAAGGCTTTCTTGATTTATTCACTTTTTTTTACCTTTTATTGCGTTTAAAAATATCGGGTTTGATAGATTCTGCAGGAAAGAAAATATTAAACACATGTGTCAACCAAAACCGTAAGGATGATCTGCA
Source organism: Allium fistulosum (assembly GCA_030737815.1). Taxonomy (NCBI): domain Eukaryota; kingdom Viridiplantae; phylum Streptophyta; class Magnoliopsida; order Asparagales; family Amaryllidaceae; genus Allium; species Allium fistulosum. Next base: position 75,544,255 of record CM060904.1, on the reverse strand, counting down.
ATGTTTAGAGTTTTACTATTTTGGTTTTCAACAACCACAATGGCTTATCAAAAGATGAAGATAGGCACACTTGATAAATGGGTTTTTTAAAAGCATGGTTTCAGGCTTTCAAGCTTTTCAAAAACCTCATTTAAAGACCTTTTAGAGTATTTTACAGTGTGTTATATGACCCTATGAGCAAGCAAAGATGTAAAGTGGCGTAAAGGGAAGACCAGGAGCCTAGAAAAAAGGCAAAGGAATCATTTTCAATAAAACTGCAGACTACCAATACTTATCCCAAGAAAGCTCACCTAATTCCAAAACATTAGTCAAAAAGACACCAGACTATTCACAATTAAGTGTATTTATGTCAAATATTCTATATCAACAGCTACTTGTATATTCACAACAAGAAGAACAGAAATCATACTACTAGTGCTTTGTAACATAAATGTATAATCACAAAGTTTGTAGCAAAAGATTCAAAATTATTGAAGGATAATTTGTACTCAAAAGGCAAACACTGATGAAACAGTAATGTTAAGTTAACAATACAGGTTTGATATCCAAAGCAACTTAATTTACAAAGGATTACAAACTAAATTGAACAATAGATGTCACAATGGTTACGGACCAAAACTCATTAGCAACCAAATATGGTAAATCTATACATCAATCAAAGTTTCAAATCCTTTATGGATAAAAACCAACAATTAACCCAACAAATTAAAAAATGTAAAGTTAGCAAAAATGTAATAAAGAAATAACAATCAAATTAAAGCTATACAGCAAAATTATTAAAACTTTTCCTCATTCCAAAACATTGGTCAAAAGAAAGCATATATGGAGAGGGAAAAATTAAAGAAGACGAAAATCTTACCAAGCTCCCAAACATTGTATTTGTTTTATGTCAAATATTCTATGTCAGCAGCTCTTTATATTCTCACAAAGTTTGTAGCAGTTAAAAAATAGTAATAAATTCAACAAAGAGAATTATGACCAATTATTCTTTAGGCACTTAATTTACAAAGGATTATAACAACAAAATTTAGCAACAAATGCCTCAATCATTGAGGATCAAAACTCATTGACAACCAAATATGGTAAATCTACACATCAATCTAAAGTTTCAACTCTTTCATGGATAAAAGCCAACAATTAACTCAACAAATTAACAAGTGTAAAATCAGCAACAATTGACGTAGCTACGAACATAAAAATCAAACCAAGCTACAAAAAATCATTAACATTCAGTTCAAAAATTCATTTACATAATCGAATGTCGTACCAAATTGAGAATCGAAGCAAGACCCCAGCTACAAGTACCATAATCGCATTTTTCAGGCGGCCACCAATCCAAGGTAGCGCAGACGAAATCGTCGTCGGTGGTCCCGATCGGAAAATTGGCGTCAACCACAGCGGTGGCTTGAGCGACATTCGCATTGATCTGGGTACAGAAGACGTTGCCGACTCCGGCGAAGAAGAGTAAGCTCCAGAAGATACTGCCTAGTAAGTGGATAAGTAAAGAGCCCATTTTGGGGAAGATGAAGAGATGGTACTAAAGTTGAGAGGCTTATAAAGAGGAATGAGGGGTTGGATGTGATTATGAAAAGAAGGTGGAGTTGGAGGGGGAAAAGGTAAGGAATAATGATGAATACGGAAAAGGTTGGGAAAGGATACAAGGAAGGATGTTTGGGGTTAAGGAAGGGGGAGGGGTTATGTGTTTATAGGAAGATTAGGATTGAAGCAATAGTTTTGGAAATTCACTACTAAATTGTAAGGGTGGTTAAAATATCAAGTTTTTTTTTTCATTTTTTTAAATGGAGAAAATTTTTAGGTGCATTGTCTTTAGTTTATATGAAAATGGATTAGATACACTATGTCATGTATATTTATATTTATGAAAATAAAATCTTTATTCAATTAGTTAATGCTTTTGATGGAAGTATATTACCTTCTAATGAGAATGGATTAGATTTATTATCTCATACATATTAACCAAATTTCTGAAGTAAAAAAATTCATTCATTCATTACCTTTTAATTGATTGATGTATCTTTTTTTATATGAAAATAGATTGGATACATTATCTCATATGCATTTACCTTTTATGAAAGGTAGACTTCATTTTTATAATGCCGCCTTTCAGAAAGAACACGCACCGAGTCGGGTGTATTATATGAGCAATTATATAATTTGATTATATAACTCAAATTTTATAACAAATCTTGTTCGAAATAAAGTAAGGTTTTTGTTTCATTTCCCATTATATATATTGTTATATTGAGATATATGTAATGTTATAAATATATTAAGCATATATAATTAAGTAGCGAATATATAGAAAAAATATTTAATCGATTGTATTTACGGATGTGTTCCTAACCACGAGTACTGAATCGAATAAATAAATAAATATTTGTTCATAATTGTTCATAGTCAAGATGTAACGAAAACTTGATATCGGTATATCTGTTGAGACTATTGTATATAATGTTCTTCATACGATGGATGCTCAATTACTCATGGTAGGAGCTGTAACATCGTGGACAAGGTTAATGCCTTGAAAGTGAAATTCAGTACGATTATGGTGCAATTGATAATTATTGTCGCTCTCCAAGATTAGCATAACATTCTTTCAAACTTGTGCACACAAGGTTAAAAGATTTGGAGATTTGCAAGAACCATTGCCTATAAATTTTAAGTATATTTGAAAGATGAATTTACTTTTGGTGAATTAAAACGATAATGAGATAAAGAAGATGGATTTTATTTGCTATATTCTTGTTTTTTTTTTAACATGATTCATGAATGTCAATAAGTGTCGATCTCGAGGATCGAACTCGTGATATTTAATCTCGTAGTCTAAACTATCAACCAACTGAACCAACTCGTTGGCTACTATATTCTTGTATTCTCTCTCAAAGAAAATAGAGGGAGGAGAAAGAATGAAATGAACATTTCACAAATGGAAATGTCTGCTCGCTAAAATAAAATATAAAAGATCGGGCAATGAAACAACTTTGAGTTTTATCATAGTTATCCACCACTTATATTTCAAATTTGAGCACAATTAATATAATCATAACCTTAGCCCGACCTGAGCTTGTGGGTATTCAAACCCAATACCTAAGTTAGGCCCATAGGATGTTTAAAGACCGTTGGGTAAAAAACCATATATCTGACTAGACATTGATGCTAAACGTACCGATTTTTTAGTTTGCACTTTTTTAAGATGTCACACAAAATAAAATTAAAAAACAAATTGGACGATAATAAAGTTAAATATACAAATACAGGAGTATTGTTATTTACAGTCAAGTTTTCGATATGAAAGGGTAAATTTTATGAACACTCGATATAAAATTAAATCGCCATGAAAGGTACCCAAACTATTAATAAAGCTTGTATCTTTGTCTCTTTTGCTTTTAGTTAGAAACATCGAAACTCTAGACTAATCGTAGTAAAAATCTTAAACATCAAAACCTTCTAAATTTACTCTTACAATTATTCTTTGATACCTTAAAAAATATTAATCGTATTTTTTGTAAAGGTTGCGATAGTAGGTTAACGGTATAATTTGATAGCAACGTACTAAACTAAAATGCATAACACGATACGCACTACCGAATTAAAATTCATATTTCGACGTAGGTCTAACCGAACTAAAACAATTTGTTCGTTTAACTCCCATCGATTTTTTTGTTCAACAATCACAACTCGACGATCAAAAATGCATTGTTCTTAATCCTACGAAGCCTAAATTATTCTAAAATTTTAAATATCTGATCGTTTTCTCAATTGCAATTAGTTGAATTTGAATTCTCTATTATTTGATTAATGGATTTGAATTAAAGTTTAATGATGATTAAGAGAAAACTGTAGAAATAAAAGAAAGGACAATTTGATCAATGTGATAATAATTTTATGAGAGAGTTAATTTGATTAGTAATCCTCGTAGTAAAAAAAATGATCCTTTAATACTCAAAACTCAAGTGCCAGTAACAATACTAAAAAATGGCCCATATTCAAACAAACAAAATTGTACACAATTTAATACAAGATTCATATTTTTTATCTAGGGTGGGCATAAACAGCATCGTTTTATGGAAACCGTCCGCACCGGACCGTAAAAACGGTACGGAAAGCCGCTCCGAATCTTCTAACCAAAGCAAATAATCCAAATCGGACCGACCCGCAACGATGCGGTTTGGTTGCGGTTTGGACAATTGAACCGACCATATTAAATCGGAACGAACCGAATATTTACACTAGTAATTTTATGATAAAAATATAAGCAACTCCTATCAATTTTATATTCTAACGATGTATATTATATTTTCAGCTTATATTAATAATAATCGTTGTCATAAAAGAAGAACTTATAGTTTTAGTATAATATTTTTCATCTTATTTTTTTTGAATAAATGCTAATTATAATCTTATTATAATCATTTTATTTAACGATTATGCATTGATTAACGTTGATAATTGGTTAATCTACTGAAAAATCTTACTTGTAGCTAAATGACAAATTTATATATTCATACAATTAAGTATTAATATTTTATTTTAGTATATCATTGTGTGCTTTAACCCTTCGTAAATTGATTGTTGATGTAAGTAATTCTCTTATTTTATATTTAATATGAGTTCAAATCGAGTCGGACCAAAACCAAGTCGTATTACATTAAATCGAGCCGAAACTGAACCATTTAAAATATTAGTATGATGATTTATATTTTTGATTAACCGTTTGATGCAGTGCAGAAACAGTTAGGCTTCGAACCATACCGAACTAACACTCGTCCACCCCAATTTTTTACAACTAAATATCAAATCCAAATAGAATTGGATTCGTATCTATTCCTATTATCAGTTGATTGAAATCGGGTTTGGATTCAGACCGTCATAGCGAAACCGGACCCATCCATGAATGTTAACGGTCTCAAGTTGTTTAGGCATTGCGACAACATAATAAAGCGAGGTCACTTTGCATCACTGGACGAGGATGATGGTCAAAATTTTGCATTTAACAATAAATAATTCTAATACGAGACGATCAAACTTTATTGTCATCAAAGTCCAACGGTTGAAATTAATATTAACTAAAGTTGGTAATTTATACTAAATTGTATTACAGCTTTCATATTAGAGACGTGTGTATACATCTATACAAGTGAACAATACAATAACAACAAATAAATAAATAAGCAAAAGGCAACGATTAACTAATTTTAAAGTTTACTTCAAACTAAGATATTTTTTATAATAAAAAAAACAATGATTTAACTAAAGTTTACTTCGAACTAAGATATTTTTTATAAATAAAAAAAAAATGTTAAGTAATTTCAATTTAAAGTCTAATTTAAACAAAGATTTTTTATACAAGATAGATAGGAATATAAGACGAATAGGCTTATATCAGATGTCTAATATATATATATATATATATATATATATATATATATATATATATATATATATATATATATAGAAGAAAAGCCAAATTAGATTGCCAGTGCACAAAACTAAAGCAAATCATATCACGCAAAGCCAACAAAACTAGGATAAAATTATAACCGAAAAAGATATTTTAAATAAGATGGATGGATAAAATAATACCTAAAGATAACAGTGATACCACAACCTATTAAGCTTAATTATAATATTAGATACAATACAAGAACTCTGTTAATTTCATAATTAGCTGTTCTATTACGTGGAGACAAACTGAAGTCCGAGCAGGTTTCCTATAACTGGAATATTAGAAGAATAAAAAATAAAAAACTAAACTTGATTATTTTTTATAAGACAATAATTAACTAGTAATAGTTTGTAAAATAGTATAATGTACAAAAATGCATTAAAAACCCGAAGAAAAGCCAAACTAGACTGCCAGCGGACAAATTCAAGTAAAACATTCATGCAAAGTCGTCATCAAGAAATATATATATATATATATATATATATATATATATATGATGAAGAAGGAGCAGGTAGGAACAAGGAGTCACTGAGTTTTAGTCTTTATCATTAGGTGGGTATTTCACTATTTTGGCTTTGGTGGTAGAAGGGAAGGTATCTTGCATTGCACACAATATAAAGAAGATAAGTAGGTGAAGTGGACCTTTTAGAGCAATAATAGTGTTCTATTCATAGTAGGATAGGATATATGTGCATGCTGAACTGTATGGCTGAAGTAGAAGACTGGTTAGTTTTGTGTACCTTTTTATTATTTCTGCAGTAGCTAGTAGAATTAGTTCGATGTCTATCTGTTAATGTCGGTCTAAGCCACCAAATTACTCCTTTATTTTTTTTAAATCGAACTCGTGATCTTTAATCTCGTGTGCTAAACTACCAACAAGCGAGTCAACCCCGTTGATAGTTGCAGCCCTATTTTTGCAATGACCAAAGTAAAAACCATTCCAAAAACATATTTTAAATTACATCCAAATTACTTTTAGTATTGTAGAAAAATAAAAATAAAAATATTGAAAAATTAAATTTGAACGTTAACCGCATATTTCTATGATAAAAAAACAAATATTTTTGCTAATTTTTTTTTAAATGCATATATTTGTAAAGAACTGTATAAATATTTGCATAGTTCTTTGCAAATATTTACAACCCGAAAACTTTTAAATTTTTTAGAATTTTGCATATATATTTATAAAGTTCTTTGCAAATATTTACGGGTTCTCTGAGAATATTTAAAAAGCCTTCTGCAAATATCCCAAGACTTACAAATAAAGGTTTTATTATTACCTGCTTTTGAGGAGGGGCAGCTGCATAGTTTGAAACTTGAGAATGGTGTTTTTATGAAAGTCCTCAGTAAATATCAAACTTTAGAAAATAGAAAAAAATATTAAAAAGAGAAGAGATAGATTGCATAGGAGAATGATGCAAATTGCATGCTTAGATTTGATCATGACTTTGACAATTTACTTTCGATCGAAACCACGTTTTTCGATTGTTATATTTTCGATGGTCAACCAAGTCAAAGCTGTCGTCACCACATTCTACACTACTCTCTAATGCAAACACGATTGTTCACCAAGTTTCTCCTCCCAATTCGAAGCTAATAACCAACTTTCGAGCCTATAAATACGAGGTCAAATATGAGTAAGTTTATCTGGTCGAAAATGGAGTTAAGATGAGGAAGATACTTGGTTCATAAGATTGGTGTGTCAACCCGGTCAAACTCGAGTGGTTGAACCAACTCATATAGATGATCAAGCGAGGGAGCTCGAGCTAGAGCCGGCAAGGCGGTCGAAGTCCATTCTTAGGGCGTGGAAAGTACACTACTAATGTAACGATCCAGAATTTCACCACATTAATTTTCGAAAATTTAATTAATTTTAAATATTCAAATAATAGGTTTTATAATTAAAATAAAACTCTTTTAAATAATAAATATTGAAGATAAAATAGTTTTCAAAATTAGTTTACAAAAATATTTAGTTCGATGAAATTGGAAAATGTAACCAGAAAACGTTGTGACGCCCCACCTCTATGCTCACAATAACAAAGGGTATTAAAAGAAATACTGTCTGTTATCACGAAGAATAAGGCTGGATAGGAGCGGCCATCCGTAATTAGGCCTTACGCTAGTATTGGTTACCTCGATAGGAGTGGTATATATTTTTGTTTTTCATCTCTTATTTATTTACTCCCATCGAAATACCCAATTCCAGAATAAAACGAACTACGATGGTTCATAATAGTTTAGGACAATATATATAATAATAACACAGATAAGCTAAATGCGGAACACAGATAATAAAAGTCTCATATATATATATAACTGATGTCAGTTACAATACATGTGATACAATACATATGATACAACTACAACTGTCGACACTGGAAGTTACATATACAAGTACATTATTGAATAATATACATGAATACATATCAACCTAGATCAGATACACTGACTACTACAAAATGATGACGACTACTCCAAAAGATATGAAGAGACTTCATAGCTCAAGTAGCAACCCAAAGCAAGATATCTACAACTTGAAATAACTCGGTCTGACCTGAGTATTAAATTCAAAAGAAAATAATACACGGGTCAGTCTAATTTAAACTCAGTTATTAATGCACAGAAGCAATAATAATTTAATTACAGATAGACGACAGTCACAATAAATCTCGTCTATCCAATCCTTTAATAAGAAAATCGGGTAACGATAGATATAACACTAAACAGTGTTAAACAACAAATCAGCAAATTCAAGTCATCAACAAGGATAAATAAAAAGATTATCAATGAAGATAATATGAAAACCACAGAATTGCCTAAACAGCAATTAACAACAAAATAATCAATACTGTTCGGCTGCAGTACACGCTCGCGTGCACTGCCTCGCCACTACAGTGATGAAATACACAAAAGCTCCATGAATCAGAAACAAATGGCATCAAACCAAATCAAAATGAACCAGATGGAACTGCAACAACATCCACCCAGTAACCATCAAATGAACGGAGTGCACACGAATGCACAATGAAAACCCCCAATCGAGCACGAGGTCAAACCCGAGCGTTTAAGCTGGATTCAACTCAGGTGAAATTTCAAAAATCATCATGAAATGAGTCGAGACTATCAAAGTTCAGTAAAATCAGAAGCAAGCTAAAATCAATACATCAAGAAACCAAATCAAGGCAGTGACAATAAGGCACTGCAAATACAAGGCAATGCAACAGTAGGATGCACAGGCACATGTACATAGAAGTGATGCAACCCAGACTCAAGCACTTGAACCAAAACTGGAATCAAAGCAAGTGAAAATTGCCTCAAAGCAATATGACACAGTGAAACACAACCAAATGCCACCGAACAACAGAAAATACAACATGAAGTGCAGACTTGAACCAGACAGTAATGTGATAACAGTGACATGCACAGATGCAAGCTACAAAGAGCAACAACATAGCAGAGGCAACCTCAAATTGAATCATGCACGAGTGTAGCTTCAACAATGACCAAACTTATATGCAAACAAGAATCAAGTGGAGTGAAACAATGTTCACAATGCAACTGAATACATAAGAAAACATGGAAGCAAAACTACATGAACCGGAGCATGGAAATGTGAACCAGTCCAGACCAAGGCAACAAGGAGATGACTGCATGTAACAAATGCATATATATATATATAAGCAACTGACAACGATACAAAGACTACAACTGAAACAGTGACAGTACGAAGCCAAAGTTTGATGTATCGAAGTCACAACATCAATATACATGAAGCATAAACAAGTGTGCAGCAGCATCAAGTCGATTTCATACCAATGTCAAAGCCGGATGAGAAAATACTACAGAGCATTTAACAAGCATCACCTAATCAAGTAACCGAAGTAACCGGAGCATAAAGATCATGAATTAAATGCCAGTAAATCAAGAAACGTGACAACCACGAAGATCGAACAGCTCAAAATCGAAATCGTGGTGGCCAAGGAATCATCGTCACAGCAAAGTCAATGCCGTGGAAATCAAGTTAACAAAATATACGCATATGAAAAAGTCAGATGAATCTCAAGCATTCAATCAAGATCAATGGCCAACGCAAAGTAATTGACGAATTCAAATAAAAAACATACGAACGAGATTACAGGGGTTCAAACCCTATATAATGTTTAACATCCTCGGCATCAAAACAAAACCAAAATATATGTTTCAAACCAACTAACGACCGAAGTCAACACTGAAATCAAATGCAAAGTCAAAGCAATTTCCCATCAAAATTCAATTCGAACTAGATGTGAGTGAAAAGAGATCACTCACCTTTGTCGAAGAACCCAAATCCAATCGCAGCCGATGTCCTCCTCTTCCCCCCCTTCAGATCGCCACAGCACGAATTGAAGAAAGCATCGATCGACAAAGCTTTCGATCGAGATAATCATAGTCGCGGCTTCAAAATCTCGAAGCCCTAATTTCAGAAAGAAGACGAGGCCGCCATTTTTTCTTTTCGTTCTGGATAGGGTTGCGAAGAGAAGTGAATGGGGATGGAGGAACGGTCATCTGCTTTTGATAATAATCCCAGCCCCAAAGCAAAAGAACGTGGGCCAAAATAAAGCCCGTCTAACTCTTTTACAAATTTAAAAAGAATTTCAACCCAATTCAAAACTCTCAACAGAAATTAGCCAGCGGAATTTAATCGTCTAATGACGATGATTAGTTGATGCGAAATCCCAGGTTGTTACAAACGTTTTCCGAATTTTCGACGTTTCATCGTATAAAAATTGTTTAAAATATTATGAGCCTTGTTTATATTTGAAACAAAATTTAAATGGTTAAGAATGTAAATTAGTTAGTATATATTGTACATACGTAGGTATATATACTTAAGTATATACATGTATATATTAAAATATGCATTGGTATATATACTTAAGCATATACATGTATATACTAAAAGATGCCTTAAGAGACATGATTTGACACTTTGGCGACTCGAGTACAAAACATGTTTAAACATGTTTTCTTTGACATGATAAGTGGGGGGGGACAAGGTGGAGACTGAAATGGCATGTGTGGTGGAGGATGTTGAGGTGGCAAAACAATGTGGAGGGTAAATGGCAAAGGGTGTTTAGGTAATTCACATTTTCACTAGCTTATAAATAGCCTTTCATATCTCTAAATTTTCTTCTTCTTCCACCGATCAGATCTCTTTCATATATTATCCAAATAAAGTTATTATTTTTTCAAACCATGTCAAATTTCAATGGCTAAAACTTTTATGTTAATTACTTCTTCAAATTTCGAGAATAGCTATATCATAATATCAATTGTTTACAAAGTGCTTTTGGACCCAGAATTTCAAGTTCGAAAATGGCCCTTATTCTTTTGACCATATCTACTTCAAAATTAATCAAAGTTGACTGATTCATTTTTTGAAATTGTAGAGAAAAAAATTTTCCAAAACTTTTTCCTTTACACTTTTCCAAAATCAGAGAGTAAATAGTTCAAGAACCAGTTGGAAAATGACCTATTTGTTGGTTTGTTTTTGAGAATTCGATGATTATCCAAAGTCACTTCACCTTAGCAAAACAAGTTTAGTTCCTTCTTTTTTCAAGGCCGAGCCTACCTAGTGGATTAAGGATCCAAATCTCCATGTTTTGCTTAGGAATGAATGTGCTAGGTCATACCGTAAGTTAGCGACGGTCTGGATAGCTTTCGATGAGTAAAACTACACCTTATTAAACCAAGTTTATACTATGTTAATGTTTATGTTCATAGCCAATGAATGCTTGTTGTATATGTGAAGTGATCATTTGGTTGTTTGTTTGTTTCATGCTTTGGAAAGTTGTCACATTAGAAAGTTAGTAAGCATGTGGTTAGCTATATGAAAAGTTGGTAGTTAAAGTTAATATAATTGTTAGTAAACACTTATTACATGTTGCATCATCATTATTAACCTTGTATTGTGCTTAAACCATTGTTGTGTAATGTCTGATTATAATGATAATGCCATAAACTCGTTTGCCCAACTGTCTGTATAGCGATAGTCGCAATATCGGCACTTTCAAAAAATCACATTTTACCGAAACTGTTTGATTTCATCTTCGTGCTTGGAATTGTTTTATAAGTTAAGCAAGATTTTGATTAACGCTGTTTCCAAAAGTAATTAACCATTTTAATAATGATTATTTAATTCAATTAATTATTTAATTAATAAGGATTATGGTTAACTAATTACTTAGTTAATGATGTTTTAAAATTAATTAATCATTTTATTTAATGATGTTTAAGGATAATTAATCATTTAATAATGATGAATTAAAGTTGATTAATCAATTTGCTAATGATGCATTTAAATTAATAAATCTTAAAAATGATTTTTAAATTTATCAACCTGTTTTAACTCTAATTAATCTTTCCTTTATTGATGTTTATAATTAATAACCCATTTTAAATACTGAGAATTAATTAATTATGTATTTAATTTAATTAATTATTTTTAAATTTGTTAATCAATTGAATTAATGATGTTTTAAAGGTGATTTATCCTTTTTAATTAAAGGTTATTAGAGTTAATTAATCAACTTAATTTATGAAGTTTCAAAGTGAATTTATCGAAGTAACAAGGATGTTTTGACTTTTTATTCATTTTAAATAATGATAATTAATTATTTATTAATTTAATTAATTATTACTAATCAATTGAATTAATAAGGTTTAAAAGTGGTTTACCCTTTTTATTAATTAAAGACATTTGAAGTTAAAAAAATCAAATTGTGTGATGAAGTTTAAAGTTAATTAATCAATGTAATAAGGATGTTTTAGGTTATAAAATCCTTTTTAAATTGATGTTTTGAAGTTAGTAAACTCTTTAAACAAAGTGTTTTAAAGCTAATACTTGTAATGTGAGGCCAAGCATGAATTTGGGTTTTCAAAAGAAAAGTTTCAATTGTTTATGAAAATGAATTAATTTCTGTAAAGCGATTTACTTATATGGAAATGATTTATTTATACAATTAGCGCTAAACATCAAAGAAGCAGACTTGTTTTTATTTTGAAAGTAAAGAACAATCGTGAGATATGACTCCGAGGTAACACTACCTTGACTTTTCTGGTATTATTGTTAACCAAGAAATAGTACAAGTTTGAATTCGATGAGTGGTGATAAGTATACAAGACTTAATTTCCATATGCGATCGTTTTATACCCTCGATAGTTTGTCTCTTACTATCGATTACCTCGGTCTTCTTTGTTTTTTCGTCATTCTAAGATGATATGTTGCTCATGGAGCTTTGTTTTCTTTCGTCGGAAATGACTAAACCAAAAGCGCGAAACGTGACCTAGCTATGTGGGGTTGCTCCCATTAAGATATTTCACATCTTATCTTGATTTTTTGTGTACCGTTACATGAAAAACGGTTAAAATTTAGATGTGAAATATTTGAATTCTTGGTAAGGTTTGGTGGAGTCTAGCTTTGAGATTCCCTAGAAGTGTCAAACAATCTATGGCCGAGCTTAGAAGTACATTTCTGGAGCTATACTTTCAGTAAGGGGGAGCACACCCTCCTAGTCATTTATTGGAAATTTTCCTTTCATTGTTTGATTCGAATCCTTGAATCTGTTTATCTTTAAATTATCATGGGAAGAGTCAACCACTCTTTCTGGCGTTTAAGTATTTATTTAGTCCATTCTACCGAGTTTGGACGGTTACCTTATTTTGTTCATTCTATCAAGTTTGGACTGTTATCTTGTTTTATCTATTCTATCCAGTTTGGATTTTGTACACACTATTTTCATTCTTTTGAGTCTAGACTTTATTAAATTTTTGGCCATCGTCTATGTTTGGATTTGGTTCCTATTGTTCTTTTCCATTCTTATGTTTGGTTGTTGTTTATGTAGGAGAAAACCAGTTTCGCGTTAGCGACATGGTCCCACATATTATTGTTACATACACTTCCTTTTGTTTTAGAGTTTTACTCATACCAGACAATTTGTATGACCCAAGATGTTTATTTTCTCTAAACTCACGGACACTCAATTAAAATTGGGTAGTTCAAAAGTAACAGGTCTTCTTTGGAGCTCTTTGATGATGGTGATTGAGCAGCTGGTCCCTTAGTTATCTAGATATTTATTTCCTCTATATGATTACATTGGTATATTTGGTATCTGAAAAATGTAAAGTCAAAATGTAAAGCTAAAAATCTATTAGATGTAATACTTTTGTTTAACTCTGATAACTCCATGTAAGGAGTAACCTTTTGTACTATGTCTTTTTGTATTATGTGTAACCATTCCATTGGGAGGTATTTCTATTTTGTTCTTTCTACTATTTATTTTACCCCAAGAAAATTTGTCTTTCGAATGCTTGGGTAATGTCACACAGATACCGAGGTTGTATTAAGTGTCATTCACAGAGGTCAGAAAGATGGGTCGTCACAGATGGTATCAGAGCTTAAGTTTAGCGAACCCCTAAGCTTTGGTGGGGCAAACTCTCTAAGGATGGGATTAGTAATATTATAGGATAAGTATAAGAGTTTAAATATATAATGAGTGCATATTTGTTAGTGTTATAAAAATGTTCTATATTGTATTATTTGATCCATTGAGTGGTATATGAATTCTGGTCGATGCGTCTGATCAGCGTTATCGATAGGAATTGCTAAACACTTGAATGGATCTTCCAATATAGTATTGTTTTAAAATAGTAAATGAAATAATTTTGCCTATGATATATTTTATATACACAAAAAATATTTTCAAAATTAATATAATAGTATAATTGAGTTGATTATTTAGAAATGAAAATATTTTATTGTTATCATTTAGGATTTGATTAGTTATGCTCGTCCAGTTTGAGCATTAGCTATTGTTGAATAGTTCATAAGGAATTTTCCTTAGTAAGATATAGGTCGATTAGATGGGAATTTGGGAATCTTAGAACGAACCTCTTGTGAATTAAGCTTCACAATTTGATTATAAGGTGTTCGGCTAAAGGGTTAAGCTAAAAATCATCTTTTAATATTGTGTAACATCCCTTATCTAGAGGCCAACAGCTAAGCGCTACGGATGCTGCAGTCATCCATATTATTAACTTCTGATGATAAAATATGATAATGTTAATGATATCCATAATATCAGAAGCACTTGGATGTGAATAAAATCACAGATTTTCAAATACAATAATTACAGTGATTATATTTCAAATAAAATCATATCTAAGTTACAAAATCCCAAAAACATATTCCCAAGCAATGATCAATTATAAATTTACAACAGTACGCCAAGAGCGACATATGGCGATGCCCCTTGGATGATCAAAGAAATATAGTCATAATTGACTTAAAACACAGCGGAAACAAAACAAAAAGAATAGAGTTCCTAAATTAGCTATCTGCCTGCCACCCGCTCGTCTCCGAATGCTTTATTCGTCTAAGCTGCGAAACTTGAAAACCTAAACTCTCGGCTTACTCAAATCAATTTTGAGCACCCGAGAGTTTAAGGGGAAACAAAAACTTCGAGTCAGACTTAAAGCCTAGTATGAATAATTCTGTTACATCTATGTTTACTGATATTGAATGAGACCACGCCGCTTAGTGAAACGGGTTTCCCCTCACTAATATCCTTTTTCAAAATATATATTTGCAAATCCTTTTCTGCAACCAAACTGGTTAATCAAACTGATAATAATAATAATTTAGCAAGATCCACTATGATAAAACAGGAAATAAATGGACTAATGTCTGAAATCTGAGCTAACCGCCCTCTACTGGACTAACTGTCCTAAAACTAATTATACCAAAATAGCAATATCCTTTATGCTAATAAATGGACTATCTGTCCATAAAACAGGTAAAAAGTGGACTAACTGTCCTTAAAAAGTAGCAAGGTCCGTTATGCTAACAAATGAACTAACTGTTCATAATCTTGGCTAACTATCCTTAACTGTACTATCTTCTCGACTAACTGCCCACTGGGATGACTGCCCTCAAAATGGACTGACTGTCCGAATTTAAATGGACCAACTATCCGAAATTTTCTTAAGGTTAACTACCCTTTAAATTTTCCTTGAAAACCTTTTTAAAATGATTTTGTCCATCAAATCATACACATACAAGAAAAATATATTTTTAGCTTTACTCTAGGCTATTTTGCCATGTTATATATACTTTACTCAGAATAATGTTGATGATGTTCAATAAGGATTACCTATCCTTTTAAAATAAGTTAAAGTCCTTTATAACTTAATGCACTTTGGTTATTCTGCCTATTCTTTACATTCAGAACTTTGTTTAAAAAACCTTTAAACACCCTTTCGAAACCCTTGAAGGTAACCCCTTCGAAACCTTTGAAAGGACCTCTTTCGAAACAAACAAAACGCTTTCTTTTGAAAGCTTTAAAATAAGACATCCTCCTTTAAAACCTTTTAAAACCCCGCCTTTCAAAAACATAGGAAAAACCTTCCTTTTCAACCTTGTCAAAACCTTGGGAACCACCTCTTTCGAAACCATTGATCAAAACCTTTCGAAAGAATTAAAACTCAACTCCTTCGAAAGCATTGGGTTTATTTTTAAAACATATAAATACCTTTTGAAACCATTCGAAGTTAACTACTCCGAAACCTTTTGAAAACGTTTCGACCAAAACATTTGGATTATGCCTTCAAGTAGAGCAAAAGGATCAGAAAAACATTTGAGCCAAAGCATGTATTTCGAACCTTTTGAAAGTAACTCTTTCAAAACAATTTCCTAAGTAATAAAATGATGGTGTCGAAACCATCCTTTCGAAACCATTGGAGAGGTGGCCATATTTTAGAAAACAAAAGGGTCCCTTTGAAACCGTATGGATCGAAAGGCAGGAAGCGGCAGCTAAAGGCTTCGACCATGTCAAAATCAATCATTTAAAACAAGAGAGCAACCCAATCGAAACCATCATTTTTAAACCATTTGACTTAATCGAAAGCATCTAGGTCAAAAGCAACTTAGTCGAAAGCAAGCATTCCATAAAACCGAAACAAAGCTTCATCTCTTTCAGAACCCCTTGGTTTCGACCCTATACCTTTCACCTTCTACCAATTAACTACATACCAGTTGCCTGATAACATGTACATTGGTTTCGACTGTGTTGGAAGGGGAGGAACAGAGGTGGAATTTAAGTGCCGAAGGAGACGAAACAGTAAAAAAGCTGTTTATTTATACTTTAAAATTGTCCTTTTGTACCTAATCTGCCTTGTTTGTCTAAATCTTATTGGTTGGTAGGCTTTTCTTTTCAAAAGTGTCGCCGCCTTTCGATTTTTGGAAATTTAAACATTTTATAAAAAAACCCTTCTCCTCTATAATTATATAAAACATTTAAGTCCCATAGCTCAAATAATTTTATATTACCATTAAAACTCTTTGGAAAAATTCCAGTAAATCAAATTATATATGTTCTCTAACATATAAAAATTTTAGACCCAAATATTTAACTATTTACCCGAAAATAATTTATAATCCATAATACAATTTTCTTTACTAGAAAATTCATAATAAATCCATGAAAATTCAGAAAAATCTGAAAATTGAAACCCATCTCTATAATATCATTTTAGATCTTCTTTGAAATTAGCAAGGCAATAGGATGTCATTTAATAGGGTTTTCATCTCAAAACATGTCATAAAATCTATATGAACATACATAAATCATCAACAAGTATATATAATCATTCTACCAATCAAAAACATGCCAAATCAATGCAAAATACTTTGGGTTTAACCTTAGAACTGATACCAATAAAAATTGAGATGTAAACATTACTCACCTTAGCTTTAGAGATTAAAGGATTTTGAGTTTGAATGGATTTGATTTGAATTAGCTTTTCCTTTAGCTTTTCTTAGTTTCTTCTTCCCCTTTCCTTGTTAATGGTGGCCGGCCACTTCTCTTAAAATTTTGAAATGAGAACGAATGTGTATAATACACGGCTATGACAAGTAGATATAGGAATGGCCTCTTTCCATATTACCCCTCCTCTAATTCATTTAATACCCTTCTTTTACTTCATTTGTTTTAATGGCACAGCTACCTTAATTAAAATCAAATCTCATTCCCCTAATCAACACATTATTTTATTTAGTTTAACTAACCAAATATCTTAAATAATGTTACCAAAAATCTAGGGTGTTACAGACTCCCCTCCTTAAAGAATTTCGTCTTGGATATTATGATAAGGCACAAAAATTAAACAAGAAGGTAAAACATACCATCAAACAAGTCAGGATAAGTATATTAATCCTGCTCTCAACCTCCCAAGTACAGCCCTGTCATCATCACTCCATTGGACCTTGACTAATCTGTCTCTTCTCATCTCTCGCAATAATGTGAGCTGGCTTTCTCATTATGGTCAAATCCGGTTCTACCACTAAATCATCTAGCACTGTCGGTGCAATAGCAGTCTCTGAGTCTCTAACACACTTTCTGAGATGAGAAACATGAAAAACATCGTGGACAGCTACCAAACTGCTCGGTAACTCAACTCTATATGTGAGTTTCTCGATCCTCTCAAGAATAGAAAAAGGTCCAACGAACCTAGGAGATAACTTCCCGGTTTCACAAATCTAATCATACCCTTCACCGATGATACCTTGATGAAAACTTGGTCTCCAACTGAGAACTCTAAATCTTTCCGTCTCTTATCTGCATAGCTTTTCTGCCTATGCTGAGCTTCCTTCATTCTAGCCCGAATGACCTCAATCTTTTCTGCAGCTTCCCTAACCAGATCTGGACCAAGAATCAACCTATCCTCGGTCTCCAACCAACATATGAGAGATTTGCATGGCCTTCCATATATACAAAGCTTCAAACGGTCCATCCCAAACTAGTTCGATAACTGTTGTTACATGAAAACTTGACTAGATGTAGATGGTCTTCCGATGATCCCCCGAAATCTAGAACATAAGCTCTTAGCAAGTCCTCCAAGATCTTGTTAACCCTTTCTGTTTGCCCATCTGTCTACGGATGGTAAGCGGTACTCATCTTAAGCTTGGTTCCCAAAACTTCCTGCAGACTCTTCCAAAACTCACTAGTGAATAAGGGATCTCTGTCACTAACTATACTGCTAGGAACTCCATGCAGTCTAACCACATTCTTCATGAACAACCTTGCTAAAACATGTGCCGTCCTGGTTGACCTGACTGGAATTAAATGGGCACTTTTGGTCAATCTATGTACTATGACCCATATACTTTCATTTCCTCTATCGACCTTGGCAAACCATCAATGAACTCTGTAGAAATAGAATCCCACTTCCACACTGGAATGTCTAACGGCTGAAGCAAACCACTTTGAACGATGGCATTCCTCCAAGACTTTCTTCCTTATGTTTTCTACACTCGGAACACATAATCTTCCTTTCTTTCTCAACCACCCATTCTGGTCAAGACTGAAATCTTTCAAGTCATCGCTCTCGGTTCCTTCCTTTAGCTTCCTGATCCGTTCAGCTAACACTGGATTCTCCATCTGCTTAGAAGCAATCCGTTCGATCAACACTGGTAGAACTTCTAATCAAGATAATATAACTGTATATCCACTATACCCAGCCTCGAATCTCCACTGCACTCTGCAATCTGCCAGCGCTTCCAAATCTTTCCACTCAGTAATCATTGTCAACACTGCATTCTGATGTTTCCTGCTAAGTGCATCTACAACCTTATTGCCTTTCCCAAGTGTGTACTCAATCCCAAAATCATAAGCGGCTATAAACTCTAACCACCTCCATTGTCTTATGTTCAGCTCCTTTTGAGAGAACAAATACTTCAACGACTTATTATTTGTGTCTAGCTCAAACTTCTCTCTTAAAAGGTAATGTTTCCACGCCTTCGAAGCAAAAATCACTCCAGCTAATTCTAGATCATGCGTCAGATATCTGAATTCATGCGGTCTAAGCTGTCTAGAAGCATAGGCAATCACTTTACCTCTCTACATTAGCATAGCTCCTAATCCTATTCCACACACATCGGTATAAACCACTAAGTCCTGATTCCCCTCTGGAACAACCAATACAGCTGCATTGATCAATAAGTGTATCAAACTCTGGAATGCTTCCTTACACATATCCGTCCACATGAACTTCACATTCTTTCTCGTTAGCTTGGTCATCGGTGCCGCTATCCACGAGAAATCCTTAATAAATCTCAGATAATAACCAGCCAACCCAAGGAAAGTTTTTATCTCGGTTACTATCTCGGGTCTCTTCCAACTATTCACTGCCTCTATCTTAGTCGGATCCACTAATAACCCTCGCTCTGAGACTACATGACCAGGAAACTTCACATCTCTCTTCCAGAAGTGACACTTTGAAAACTTTGCCTTCAGCTGATGCCGCCTCAGCGTCTCAAGCAACACTCTAAGATGAACTTCATGCTCTCTTTCATCCTTAGAATAAATCAAGATATCATCTATGAAAACCAATACGAACCTATCCAAGTGCTCTCGGAAAATCCGGTTCATCAAATCCATAAAGAAAGCTGGCGCATTCGTCAGTCCAAACGCCATAACTAACCATTCGTACAACCCATATTTGGTCCTAAACGTCGTTAAAGGTATACTATCTTTTGCTACCCTGAGCTGATGAAAATCTGTTGCCAAATCAAACTGGGAAAATACCTTTGCTCCACTTAACTGGTCAAACAAATCGTCAATTCTGGACAATGGATACCGATTCTTTATCGTCCTCTCATTCAACTTACGGTAGTCGATACATAGACTCAACGATCCGTCCGACTTCTTAGCAAATACTGTCGCTGCACCCCAAGGCGAACTACTCGGCTTGATAAAACTCTTGCCTTCTAAATCTACCAACTGCACTTTCAACTCCCTCATCTCTGCAGGGGTCATCCTGCTTGGCGGCCTACTCACTTGTTTTGCTCTCAGAACCAAATCTATTCGAAACTCAATGGCTTGCTTCGGCGGCAATCCAACTACATACTCAAAAACATCTGCGAATTATATGACCACAAAAACTCGGCTTAGCTCATCATCTGATTCCGTAATACCCAGCAAAGCAAACATCTCACCACAAGAACCTTCCACGGTATAAACAATCTAGTTGCTGCTATTAGGATGTCTCAGAGATATCTTCCTATCTTGGCAAAATATCCTAGCATCGTACTCACTTAACCAGTCCATCCCAAGGATAATCCCGAACCCCACAAAATCAAATACATGTAAACTTCAAACAAAATTATGACCCATCATGTCAAACTCTAACTGGTCACATCTCAACCCTAGAGTTGCATACCCTCCTATTGGATTCGCAACTCATAAGGAAGTAACTAAAACAGGTGGGTTCAAGGTTAAGATTATCTATCAAACATCTAGATATAAAAGAATGCGATGCACCAGTATCAAATAAAATGCTAACGGTCATACCATGAATCTAAAGCGTACCTCCCAAAACTGCCTTTTCATTCTCCTGGGCTGTTGGCTTAGAAGCAGCAGGCTCCAATGCATACACTTTGCCCTTACCATCTCTAACGGGCTCCTTGCACTGGTTCTTGTAGTGGCCTATCTGGTCACAATTGAAGCACCTGACATTCTTTCCCTTAGCCACATCCTTTGTCTTCCCAACGTGACACTCATTAGCAAAGTGCCCCTTCTTGTTGCATTTATAGCAAACAATCTCAGACTTTCCTTTCTTTGTTGCTTCACCCTTCTAAGCACCTTTCTAGGGAAAGAACTTCCTCTTCTAGCCTTGCCCAAATTGGACCTCCTTAGCCTTACTCTTCTCAAGGGAATTAAGAACCTCCTCCTGCATCATGGCCATCTCCACAATAATATCAAAAGGACCCCTAACGTGAGACAATGTAGCACTAGCCAACTCAGGTTTCAATCCCCTGATGAACTTCTCTTTCCTCTTCATTACAGTACCCACTAAAGCATACCCATACCGGGCCAACTCTTCAAACTTTCTGGCATACTCTGCAACTGACATACCTCCCTGTTATAACTTAGCAAACTTCCTGATCAGAGCTGACTGTGCCATAACCGACATGAACCTCTCTTGGAATCTCCTCTTGAAATCCCCCTAGGTCATTGTCTCCTCATCAACCGTCATAGTCACACTATTCCACCAGAATAATGTGGCTCCCTGAAGCTGTCTGGATGCCAACCTCCTTTTCTACTCGTCACTGAGCTCTAAATCTGCAAAAATCCTTTCGCAGTGTAATAGCTAGTTCTCCACCTCAAAGCACCCTTCGTTCCCATAAACGGCTTTCCACCAAGCTTAACATAATCTCCACTCAACTTAGCGAAATGGTTAACTACCAAAACTTCCGGAACCCCAGCTCCTGCAGCATTCCCTCCTAACACTCCGGCTACAACTCCCGCCTACATCATATTCCTGAAAAACCGATACATAAATTCCATTCCAACTAGCAGGACCTCTGCACCAACATTCTCTACCTGTGCCTAGCCTTGGTTTCTCCTAGTATTAGGTCCGGCATTCCCTGCGGTGCCATCCCCTCCTAGGTTAACTCTGCTTCTTCTACCATCCATATATGTATTCAAACCTCATAAGATACAAAAAGATAACCTAAGCAAAGATAGGAGACTAGAGATAAAGCACATACTTATATATAGCAAATATAAGTATGTTACTATAGTGTTATCCCAAACCCTAATCTTACTCTAATTCCTTTGGATTTTGTTTTCAAAACCATTTTTAGTTAAAAAATTTCATAAACCTATGCTTTGACACCAAGTTGTAACATCATATTTAGAGGCCAAAAGCTAAGCGCTACGGATGCTAAAGTCATCCATAGTATTAACTTCTTGTGATGAAATACAGTAATGCTAATGGTATCCATAATATCAGAAGCACTTGAATATGAACAAAATCAAATATTTTCATAAACAATAATTATATTGATTATATTTCAAATAAAATCATATTCAAGTTACAAAATCCCTATAACCTATTCCTAAGCAATGATCAATTATAAATTTACAACAATACGCCAAGAGAGACATATGACGATGCCCCCTTGGATGATCAAAGCAATATAGACATAATTCACTTAATACACAGTGGAAACAAAACAAAAGGAACATAATTCCTAAATTAGCTATCCGTCTTCCACCTGCTCGTCTCCAAATGCTTTATTCGTCTAAGCTACGAAACCTGAAAACCTAAACCCTCAGCCAACTCAAATCAATTTTGAGCACCCGAGAGTTTAAGAGGAAACAAAAACTTCAAGTTGGACTTAAACCCTGGTATGAATAATTCCGTTACATCTCTGATTACTGGTATTGAGTGAGACCACGCTGCCTTAGCAGAACGGGTTTCCCCTCACTAATATCCTTTCTCAAAACGTATATTTTGCAAATCCTTTCCTGCAACTGAACTGGTTAATCAAACTAGTTATAATAATAATATAGCAAGATCCATTGTGCTAAAATAGAAAATAAATGGACTAACTGTTCAAAATCTGGGCTAACTACCCTCTACTGGACTAACTGTCCTAAAACTAATTGTACCAAAATAGCAATATCCTTTATGTTAATAAATGGACTATCTGTCCATAAAACAGGTAAAAAGTAGACTAACTTTCCTTAAGAAGTAGCAAGGTTTGTTATGCTAACAAATGAACTAACTGTTCATAATCTAGGCTAACTGGCTTTAAATGAACTAATTGTCCTCTGGGCCAACTGCCCTCAAAATGGGCCAACTGTCTGAATTTAAATGGATCGACTGTCCTAAATTTTCTTAGGATTAAATATCCTTTAAATTTTCCTTGAAAACCTTTTCAAAATTATTTTATCCATCAGATCATACATATACAAGGAAAATATATCTTTAGCTTTACTGTAGGCTATTTTGCCATATTATATATACTTTACTCAAAATAATGTTGATGATGTTCAATAAGGATTATCTATCCTTTTAAAATAAGTTAAATTCCTTTATAGCTTAATACACTTAGGCTATTTTGCCTATTCTTTACATTCAAACCTTTGTTTAAAAACCTTTAAACACCCTTTCGAAATCCTTGAAGGTAACCCCTTCAAAACCTTTAAAAGTACCTCTTTCAAAACTACTAAAAGTCTTTCTTTCGAAAGCTTTAAAAATAAGACACTGTCCTTTAAAACCTTTTAGACCTTGCCTTTCGAAAACATAGGAAAAACCTTCCTTTTCAACCTTGTCGAAACCCTAGGGAACTACCCCTTTCGAAACCATTGATCAAAACCTTTCGAAAGCATTAAAACTCAACTCCTTCGAAAGCATTGGGTTAATTTTTAAAACATGTGGATACCTTTCGAAACCATTTGAAGTTAACTACTTCAAAACCCTTTAAAAACATTTTGACCAAAACAATTGGATTATGCCTTGAAGTAGAGCAAAAGGACCAGAAAATCATTTAAGTCGAAAGCATTTGTTTCGAAACCTTTTGAAAGTAACTCTTTCAAAACCATTTCCTAAGTAATAAAATGATGGTGTCGAAACCATCCTTTTGAAACCATTTGAGAGGTGGCCATATTTTAGAAAACAAAAGGGTTCCTTCGAAACCATCTGGATCAAAAGGTAGGAAGCGGCAGCTAAAGGCTTCGACCATGTCGAAAGAAATCATTTAAAACAAAAGGGCAACCTAATCGAAACCATCATTTTTAAACCAATTGACTTAATCGAAATCATCTAGATTAAATGCAACTTAGTCGAAAGCAAGCAGGCATATTTTCCTTAAAACCAAAACAAAGCTTCATCTCTTTCAAAACCCTTGGTTTCGATCCTATGCCTTTCGTCCTCTCCCAATTCACTACGTACCAATTGCCTGATACCATGTACATTGGTTTTGACTGTGTCGGAAAGGAAGGAATAGAGGCGGAACCTAGGTGCCGAAGGAGACGAAACAATAAAAAGGCTGTTTATTTGTACTTTAAAATTGTCCTTTTGTACCTAACCTACCTTGTTTGTCTAATTCTGATTAGTTGCCTAGTTTTTCTTTTCAAAAGTGCTTTCATCTTTCGATTTTTGGAAATTTAAACATTTAATAAAAAGCCCCTTCTGCTCTACAATTATATAAAACTTTCAAGTCCCATACCTTAAATAATTTTATATGACCAATAAAACTCTTAGGAAAAATCTAGTAAAATTCCAGTAAATTAGATTATATATGCTCTCTAACATACAAAAATTTCAAATCCAAGTATTTAATTATTTACCTGAAAATAATTTATAATCCAAAATACCATTTTTTTTACTAGAAAATTCATAATAAATCCACGAAAATTTAGAAAAATCTAAAAATTGAAACCCATCTCTAAAAATAATTTTGGATCTTCATAAAAATTCGCAAGGCAATAGGATGTCATCAAATAGGGTTTTGATCTCAAAACATATCATAAACTCTATATGAACATACATAAATCATCAACAAGTATATATAATCATTCTATCATTCAAAAACATGCCAAATCAATGCAAAGTACTTCAGGTTTAACCTTAAAACCGATACTGATAAAAATTGAAATGTAAAAATTATCCACCTTTGCTTTAGAGATTAAAGGAGTTTGAGATTTGAATGGATTTGATTTGAATTATCTTTTCCTTCAACTTTTCTTAGTTTCTTCTTCCCCTTTCCTTGTTAATGGTGGTCGGCCTCTTCTTTTAAAATTTTGAAATAAGAATGAACGTTTATTATACACGGCTATGAAAAGTAGATATAGGAATGGCCTCTTTCCAATATTACCCCTCCCCTAATTCATTTTAAAACCCTTCTTTTAATTCATTTGTTTTAATGGCATAACTACCTTAATTAAAATCAAATCTCAATCCCTTAATCAACACATTATTTTATTTTGTTTAACTAACCAATTATCCTAAATAATGTTACCAAAAATCTAGGGTGTTACATAATGTTAAGCTAAAAGTAAACTTTTAATAAAAAGTTATTTAATATAATCCGAATAGTAGGATGATATATTTAGAGGATAAATATATGAGAAAATTTAGTTATAATAAAGGAGAACTATTTAAATATGAGTTAACCACACCCAAATTTACTATATCATATATGTGCGATTTCTTGGATGATAGTTAAATTTGTTTGATTGATTAATTAAAATTAATCTAGACATTCCATTTAATCTATTTAAGTGTCGTTTTAGCAGTTTCCGCTATATCATCATTTATTTAATATCACCCCCTAAACCCTTCTGTGTGTTTGGAATTGAGCTTGTATTTTCCCAAAAGTAGATGTTTAAAATTCATTAATCATTTTTATTAATGATATTTTACATTAATTAGTCATTTTTACTAATGATGTTTAAAATTAATGAATCTTTTTTATTAATGAGATTTGGATTTAATTAATCATTTGAAGTAATGATGTTTGAATTTAATTAATTCTTTTAATTAATGATATTTAAAAATTAATAATCATTTTAATTAATGATATTTAAAAGTAATTATTCATTTAATTATTGATTATTTGAATTTAATAAATCATTTGATAAATAATATTTTAAGTTGGTTAATTGATTTAATAAGTGAGTTTAAAATGAATTAATTGATTTGATGAAAGTGTTTTGTGCGAGGAATGCGGAATATGGATCTTAAGGCTAGAATGAACACTAGAGGGGGGTGAATAGTGTTTATAAGAAATTACTAAATATTTTTGAGTTATTGTTGATTTGTACACAAATGTATGCAATATTCAGACACAGATATAATCACAGAATCAAACACAGATGCAGAAATAAAGTAAATGCAGTAAAGGAAAGAACACACCGGATTTTATACTGGTTCGGAGTTACCCTACATCCAGTCCCGCACAACTAAGTACGGATTTCCTTTCAAAAGCAATTCAACAATTACAACCCTCGGTTTCAAGGCTACGAGGTACACCCTCCAGAATCACAATCCTTTGGGTAGAGATACTTGATTTCCGGGCAACAAGTTCACCCAATTGATTTCTCAAGGCTACATTCACACCTTTTATCGCTTGATTGATTTCCAAGGCTACAATCACACCTTTTCTCGCTAGATAGATTACAAAGAAGCCTATAACTCTGAATAGCACTGGGATCTTATTGAGATAGTGATAGAGAATCAAAGCAGAGATGATCTAGTTAGATTCAATATTGATTTCGGCAGAGTGATGATAGAATTTTAAATAAGAAAATGTGGAAGAGGAAGAGAAGTGAAAAACCAGAAAATCTAATATAAAATTCGTTGAAACCAACCCCTATTTATAGAAGAACAACAGCCATGTCCATTCATGAAAGGTTATGGCGAATAGACACTTCTTTTGAAATTCAAATTTTTGAATCTAACTGTCACTATGTCGACATGGGGTACTAGGGCATGTCGACATCCCAAAGCATTTTTTGAAGATTTGATTTTCTTTGAAAATAACCTTTATCTTATATTAAAAACTATTTAAACTTTATAAAGACTATAGATAAAATACATAGATAAGTATAGAGAATAATATATATAAAATTTTACTATAATTTTATATTTAAATCTAAGTATAAATATATTATAATTAAAAGATAGTTTAAAACAAACGAAGTTTAAAACAAGAGTTTATTAAAAACAAAAACAAAGAATATTTTAAGGCTAAAACATCTTTTTGAAAATCATTTGAAAAGATAATTTTTAAGGCTAAAACATTTTAAAAAGCAGTTTTGAAAATCATTTTGAAGTAGTTTTGAAAACCATTTTGAAGTAGTTTTGCAAGCTTCTTCCTGTAGAATATCTCATCATATCAGGACTCGAGAACTTGTACAAAACCAGGATGTTCGTGGGTTTGTAAGCCACTTGTCGTAGGTTTGTAAGCTACTTGTCGTGGGTTTGTAAGCCACTAAAATGGTAGAAATGGGTTCCATCCCAAAACAAAAATGGAGTGAAGATTTCAGTGCTATTATGAAGTTTTAACATAATTATAGACTCAATACTTATCTTGAAATCTTGAACTCTTGATAACCTTGATACTCATGAGTCTTCAATCTTGATATCTTGAATCTCTATACTGTACAGTCTTCATTCTTGGTACCTGCATGGTTAAATCCTGCATATACATATATATATATATATCTAAACTATAATGTTAGTATTTATATTTTATAATCTTATTCTAAGGTTGTTGTCATCAAAACCATCATCTTAAGGACTAACAATCTCCCCCTTTTTGATGATGACAACCTTTGTTTATAAAATATTACTTCTATCCTAATAACTCCCCCTAAATCTAATAACTCCCCCTTAATCTATGCCTAACTCTCCTATTTTATATTTCTCCCCCTTTGTCATCAACAAAAACAAGCTAACTCCAAACTATATAACTCCCCCTCATTCTTGTACTCAAGTACCTGCATTAATAAACTATATAATAGAGTATATTAAGAAATAACTATACTTATAGACATGATATTCAATCAACGAATATATCAATGTATATTTATACATTCATCAATCCACACCAAGTGTCAATCAAATCAATCAAAACAAACAATTTCAATCAAAGCAATCAATTCAAACAAAGTAATCAAATTAAATAAAGCAATCAAATTAAACGTTACGAGGAACTTCCACCCATCCTTCTTCTCCGAAAATAGGGTCTACTTTGATGGCATCCCAATTTTCATTGTCATTTGTGAGAGAGACAGGAGGACGTGCTTCGTTATCATCCTTGTGTAGGGAAGAAATCATCCATCGAATTGCCTCGAAATGCCTTTCTTGCTCCTTGATCATCTGCATTTGACTCAATTCTAAGTGTCGCTGGTTACGAAGAATGAATGAGAGAATATTCTTGAATGAATTAAGAGTTTCTTCAAGATTCTCGGATAAGTTATGAATTGGATTAGCCATTTTTGAAATTGTGAGAAGAATGAGAGATAGAATAGATAAGAAATAATATTCAGTAATGAATTCTGGAAGAAATGGGTATATATAGGTGTAGAAATTCGTTTGAAATGAATAGACATATGGTAGTTATTCAAATTTTAAATTCAAAATGAAGTGTCATTTCTGACCAGTACATGTCGACATGGTCGTAGAGGGTATGTCGACATGAGGTAGTGAAATTTGATGGTAATTTTGATTTTGTGAATAATTGTGTATATATATATTTATATAATATACTAACATTTATTCAAGAGATAAGATAAGCTAGATAACAGAAAGGAAATTCAATTTCATTGCATAGAAGAGTGATACAATGATTAATCATAAACAACTACATAAACACTCAATTAAAACAAACTTAAACTAATTCGACATGATATGAAAATATAGAACTAGTTAGAGGATGATGAAGATGAAGATAATCCAAGTTTCTTGCTGACTTTGGAGAAAAACTTGTTCATCTTGGATGATATTTTGTCCAACTTCTTACTAACGGATCTTTTAAGAACCCGTTGATTCTCAACAATAATCTTTTGGTTTTTGTGAATGGTTTTGTTGGTAGGATTGGAGGGATATTCAATACTTTCTAGGGATGTTTCACCTTCTTCTTCTTCTTTTTCTATTTCCATTTCATCCCTTTCTTCTTCTTCTTCCTCTTCCTCCTCTTCCATTTCTTCATGAGCCAAACGCTCTTCCTTTTCGGCAAGAGTCTCGTAAGGTTGAAAAACATATGAGATTTTCATGAGAGAAATGTTTGAGATATTAAAAACTTTTCTTGAAATAATTCTTCTCCTTTGAAATTTACTCCAAAATAGTTGAAAATCCGAGTAAGGTAAATTCTATGATATAAAATGTTCTCTCCCATTTCAAAATTTTTAGGACGAAGTTCATCCAAAATAACTTGCGCCCAATTGATATCATAATTTCCGAAAATAGAAAAAAGTGCTTTGCACACTTTTGAAGTAGGATTGTTAAAATTTCCCGATCTTGGGGTCAAAGTATGTTGTAAAAGAAGATTGAAAATTCTTGCTTTAGGACGAAAGTTTCGGGTTTTAAATTCAAAGTTTTCATTTCCTTCAAAAATATGATAAAATGTCTCACAATCATGTTCATCGATTTGAAAACTAGAAAGATCCATTCCTGTGCTTTTGCAATTGAGAATGGTACTCAAAAGATCACAATTCAAAACAATTTTAGTGCCTTTGACACTACTCCAAATTTCATTATCATTTCCTTCATAAAATTCTCAATTGAGATTTGCATAGAAAATTTTAACAAGATTTGGGTAACAAACAAAATCATTTTGAGAAGAATCATCAAGACTAAGAATTTGATTGTTTGCAAAAAGAGTATCAATTTCATAAGAAGCAAAATCTTGAAAAATAGCAAACTTTCCGGGATGGGCTTTTCCATAGTTAGCATAATTGATGTATGCTTTTATTGCCTCCGGATTATTGAGGAGTTGCTCTTTCAAGTTTCTGGAAAGTCTCATGGTGGAGGGGTTGCTTGAAGAAGCCATTAAAGTAGAGAGTAGAGAGCTTGAAGTTTTGAAGAGAGAGTTTGAATTTGAAAATGAAAGTGAAAAGTTGTGATAAAAGATATTGAATAAATAGATTTTTGAAAGACATGTTCTCTGGTCAAAAGATGTCTTTTCAGAGTATTGAATGAAGTGAAAAGGTGGAGGGAAATTCAAACATTTGAATTCAAATTTTGAATTTCAAAATTTGTACCCATGTCGACATCATGGTAGGGACCATGTCGACATGTGCCTGAAATATTTTATGATTTATTTTTCCTAAGTGTTATAATATATATACTTATTATTTTAATGTCTATATATATATATATATATATCTGGAATATTATTAGAATTACAGTATATTCCAGAAAATATTATTATATTATAAAAATAAAATAATAATAAAATTATAATAATAAAAAAAAGTAAAATTAAATCAACACACCAATTCAAAATCAATCAATCAAGCAATCAATCATCTAATTCTAAGCATGCAATTTCAATCAATTGTATTGTAAATGTGTACCTTTTTCTGAGTCCGTTTCCTTGAATTCGTTGAAGTCGTGAACTGTAGTGAAACACAAATTTGAGTTATCTATCTTCTGATCATCATCGCTTGAGGACGAGTCTGAGTCATCTAAAGTAGCAGTAAATGCACGCTTCTGTTTCTTTACTGAATCATTGTTTATAGGAGGATTCTGCCTTTCTGGATATGGACAGTCTCTTTTGATATGGCCTAGTTCATCACAGTTGAAACATTTGACATTGTTTGGCGTTGCATTCTGATTTCCAGAATTCTTATAGTTGTTTCTTTTGAGATTATTCATCTTTCTGTATTTCAGGAATTTCCGAAAATTCCTGGTCATAAATGCTATCTCTTCATCATTATCACTGTTTGAGTCTCATCCGTCGGTTAATGCATTGAATGCCATTGATTTCTTTTCAAATGCTTTGCTTTCTCTTCTCCCGATCATTTGGACTTCAAACGACATTAGATTTCCAATCAATTCTTCTATCTTTAAGGTACTGATGTCATTTGCCTCTTCAATTGCAAGTGTCTTTTGATCCCATTCTGGAGTGAGAGAATTTAAAAAATTTCTGACTTGGTCTTCTTCCGAAAAATCCTTTCCCAAGGATATTAAAGAATGCACAATATCCTGAAATCGACTATACATATCTGAAATAGACTCATTAGTATTCATTTTAAATAACTGAAACTGATTTGTGAGCATGGAAATTTTGGTCTGTTTAACTTTGCTTGTTCCTTTGTGAGTCACTTGCAAAGTTTTCCAGATTTCATATGCAGACTTACAAACTGACACTCTATTAAATTCATTCCTATCAAGTGAACAAAATAGAATATTCATTGCTTTAGAATTATTTTGTGCAACAGTCTTTTGCTCAGTGGTCCACTGTGCAAAGTCAGTTGTGGGTTCAGAATATTCATTCTGTGTGATATTCCAAGTGTTTAATCCTACAGATTGTAAATATATTTTCATCCTACATGCCCAATATGCATAGTTACTGCCATTAAAAAGTGGTGGTCTGACAGTAGACTGATCTTCTACAAATGAACTAGTGTTAGAAACAGTACCAGTGTTGGTAGCCATTTAGAAAAATTTTCAAAATTCAGATTATGAAAATTTTGAAAACCTTGCTCCGATACCAAATGTGAGGAATGCGGAATATGGATCTTAAGGCTAGAATGAACACTAGAGGGGAGTGAATAGTGTTTATAACAAATTACTAAATCTTTTTGAGTTATTGTTGATTTGTACACAAATGTATGCAATATTCAGACACAGATATAATCACAGAATCAAACACAGATGTAGAAATAAAGTAAATGCAGTAAAGGAAAGAACACACCGGATTTTATACTGGTTTGGAGTTACCCTACATCCAGTCCCGCACAACTAAGTACGGATTTCCTTTCAAAAGCAATTCAACAATTACAACCCTCGGTTTCAAGGCTATGAGGTACACTCTCCAGAATCACGATCCTCTGGGTAGAGATACTTGATTTTCGGGTAACAAGTTCACCCAATTGATTTCTCAAGGCTACAATCACATCTTTTCTCACTTGATTGATTTCCAAGGCTACAATCACACCTTTTCTCGCTAAATAGATTACAAAGAAGCCTATAACTCTGAAAAGCACTGGGATCTTGTTGAGATAGTGATAGAGAATCAAACCAGAGATGATCTAGTTAGATTCAATGTTGATTTCGGCAGAGTGATGATAGAATTTTGAATAAGAAAATGTGGAAGAAGAAGAGAAGTGAAAACCCAGAAAATCTAATATAAAATTCGTTGAAACCAACCCCTATTTACAGAAGAACAACAGCCATGTCCATTCATGAAAGGTTATGGCGAATAGACACTTCTTTTGAAATTCAAATTTTTGAATCTAACTTTCACTATGTCGACATGGGGTACTAGGGCATGTCGACATCCCAAAGCATTTTTTGAAGATTTGATTTTCTTTGAAAATAACCTTTATCTTATATTAAAAACTATTTAAACTTTATAAATATACTTGACTATAGATAAAATACATAGATAAATATAAAGAATAATATATATAAAATTTTACTATAATTTTATATTTAAATCTAAGTATAAATATATTATAATTAAAAGATAGTTTAAAACAAACGAAGTTTAAAACAAGAGTTTATTAAAAACAAAAACAAAGAATATTTTAAGGCTAAAACATCTTTTTGAAAATCATTTGAAAAGATAATTTTTAAGGCTAAAACATTTTAAAAAGCAGTTTTGAAAATCATTCTGAAGTAGTTTTGTAACGACCCGTATTTTTAACACTTTAAAAATACGAATTAAAATGAAAATTTTGGATAAAAATCCAAAGGAAATAAAATTTTGTGTTGTTAAATGCGAATTACAAGTTAAAATACAAAACTGAATTCTGAAATAACTTATTTGTAAATTAAATATGGATGTTAACTTGTAGTGAATGTAAATAATGAATTGAATTTGATTGTAAACCAAATTGGTTATGATTGTAAACAAAGAATAAATAAAATGGTAGATTTAATAATGGAAGTTTATGTTATTGAAACTAATATAAATAAATGTAACTTAATATTACAGTTGATTGAAAGCAGATAATAACTGAAACTGTAATTCGATAAAGATGTTAACTTGTAATTGAACGTAAGTAAAGATTTAAATTTGAATGTAACAAGTAATTGAATTGAATTGAATTTGATTGTAAACAACGAAATAAATAAAATGTTACATTTAATATTGAAGTAATAATATGGAAATCAACGTAAATGAATGTAATTTAATATCACTGTGAATTTAAATAAGATAATAGCTGAAGAAAATGAAAGTAAATGAATTATAAACTATTGATAATAATGTATAAGTAAATGGTTGATTCAATAATGAAAGTGTAAATCGAAATAAAAGTATTCATTTGGAATTAAATAACTTGAATTTGAATTACAATATAATTGAACGTGGAATCTAATATAATCTTTTATATTGGATTTATAATGGAAAATTGCATTGTAAAAGATTGTTAATTACTGTGAAATTAAAAATGGAATTTGTGAACAATTGAAATTTGATTTAAAAGTTAATAATTTAAAATTGGGAATTTTATATTGAAATTAAACAGTCGAATAATTTATTTTTCGAATATTGGATTTAATTAGACAATTAAATCGATAATTTAATAAGTTAAATTTCAGAAATAATTGAAAATCGAGTTGAATATGATTGAAAATGATTTGTAAAATTTTATCTTATCATATTGGAGTTATAGTAATGTTATAGAACTTTTAAAATTGAATTTAAAGTTAATTTGTGAAAATTGAATATTTTAATATTTAATTATCGACTGAAAAATAGCCATTTTTTGAACAGTCTCAGAATTGAACGAAACTAGTTCCATTGGATCCGTAATAGTTTGTTATTGTCGGATTTCAATTTTCGTAGCAATCGGAGTTATCGTTTGATCGTGGCAGCTCGAAACGCGTCGAATTGTTTTTAATATTAATTCGGCGAGAGAAAATAGTCATTTCTCAAAAAGTCTCGGATTTCGACGAAACCAGTTTCATCGGATCCGTAATGTCATATTTTTGTAAGGTTTCAAATTTCATATCAATCAGATTTATCGTTTGTCCGGGGCGAGCCCAAACGCACAGAAATTTGATTAACCGATTTAATTTTAAATCGATCGTTTATTGCCGTAACTCGCACAGATGATCCAATTAGCTTCCGAAACCTGTTCCATTGTGTTCGGAACGCGGGGTAAACCTTAGAAACGTCAGCCGACACGCTTCGTTTGGAGTTCAGAAAATCCAAGATGAATAGTGTCGCGTATTTTTCTATAAAAGCCCCTCACTTTCTCTATTTTCCAAAAACAACTTAGGGTTTCAGCCCTAGCCGCCATCTTTTCCATCAATGGCCAGAAATTCGTTTTCTTTCCTCCTTAATCTGTCTCAATCCGTAAGGAATTTGCAAAAGTTGTCAACTACAAAGTTGTAGAGGACGATGAGAGCTTCAAATCCATACGGAGATGATCGAAAACGGAGCAACGGATCAACGGGAATTTGCATTTTAAGTTTCGTGTTTGTCCTCGATTTGCGTGCAGCAGAGATGGCCGAGCTCCACCCTACTCTGGCCGATGGTAGCTCTTGCGAAGACGATTCTAACGGTGGTCTCTGATCATTGTGAAGTCGAGTGAGTTGGTCGTGATAATTTGATGAAGATAGGCGGCTATGGGTTAGGGTTCACGTGAATTGAACGATGATGGAGAAGGAGGCAGGTGCGGCTCAGATTTCCTGAAGCAAAGATGAACGGCCAGGATTCAGCAGGGTTTGGAATTAAAAAAGAATTTGTAAATTAGTTATATTAAAATTTGTACAAACTTCTAAAATACATAACTTTTTCATACGAGAGCCGATTGGAACGAAACTTTTTGCGTTGCGATCGTAATGACGAGAGTTTCGAAATGAAACTAGTTTGGATGGATTTGGAGACGGTGGAAATTTGGGCTAAAGTTGGGCGTCGTCCAGTTTTAGTTCCAAACCGGAACGTCTCGGCGACAACAGAAAATCAAGGTGAGTGTTTTATAACGCTCACAACGTACTGAATATCTTTATGGTAGTTAAATTTGACATTATGAAGTGATATGAATTTATTTGTCGTTGTTTGATAAAAATTTAATTGTCATATAGATTGTCGTGTGAATTCACCGATGAAAATTTAAATTGACAGTAAATTGAAATTAGGATTTAATTGAAATCAAATTTCCCGATATTGATAACTATGAAATTGCCGTGAATTGTATTGACTATTGGATGATTTATTTCGATGGATGCTATTGGTTGATATTTAAATGTTTGGATGTTTATTTGCTTATATATACCCTGTTATACATGCACATGACACTGTGATTGGTTTAAGTAATATATATTCATCCCTGACATTTAATTGAAATAACTAACCACTTGGCCATAGGTTAGAGAATTATATACGGACACCGGGTTGGTTAAATTAAATGATTTTAAAAGTTGTTTTGAAATTATTTAAATGAATTGATTTAAGAATAAAAATCCAATTTATGGAAATTGAATTATTTTGAATTGAAGCTCGAGATGTTGGAATTTAAACTTGGTAAATGAAATGGTTTAATTATTCGAAGTTTAGATTTTTAAGAAAAATTGAAATATGGCGTAAAGTTTCGAAAGTCGATTTGTTTTAAAAGATTGGACTTTTAATCGAACTCTGAATATTTCTAAGAAAATTTATATGAAATGATATTTCAAGTTTGAGTTTGGAAGTGAAAATTAATTTGAAATTGAGATTTAATTAATTTGGAATTAAATTGAAATTTAAATAAATTTGTGAATTGAACTAAATTGAAACTATTGAATTAAATTTGAAGATAAAATTGATTTGAATAGGATTTGAACTGAAATTGATTTGGAATGTAATACTTAAATGAATTCTTGAAATCCGAATATTAATCTAAGTTTATTAAATGGGAATTGTTCCAGAAATTAAGTAAACTACTTAATACGGATGTTTAATTTGAAGTATATTCTAATTTGAATACGAATTGGTTTTAAAGCGAATCTTATATTTTTATATAAATATATGAGCTGTTTTGAAATGTAAAATATTTAAAGTTTCGAAATATATTGGAAGTGAAATTGTTTATTTTGTGGTTCAAATATGTATTTGAAATTGATAATTTGAAATGGTTTATTGAGAAGCTGAATCGAGTTGAAATTGATGATTTGAAATTGGATTAAATTTTAAATTTTGGAATTCGAGTTTATGTGAATCGTTTTGTGAAAAGTAAGGCGAAAATGATTTTTGAAATTAAATCGTATATTTTGAGTAGATAGGACGATTTTGAAATTGAAATGAGATATTGAGGCGAAAATGATTTTGAAATGAAATCGTATACTTTGAGTAGATATGATGATTTTGAAAAGGCTTTTATTTTTGAAGCGAATATGATATTTTTGATAATCAATTATGAATTGATTTTGAAAATGTAAAAGAGCCATCGGTGTAATAATACGTAGTTATTAAAGAGACCGGGATCGGATATGGACATACTCTCTGTCGATACCGAAAACCACTTTAATAACTAGTATACGCGGAGTGTTGATCCAGAACGAAGTGGATGGTTTGATGAACGCGTTGATTGAAGAAAGAGAACGATATTGGATGACCCTTGACATGACTAAAACAGGAGCCGCGCCGGGCCATTGAGGTTCGCCACCTCTAGCGGACACACTTCTTCGTTATCATGTCTATTACTTTTGTGATTCGATTTGGGTGCACCCCTCGATTTTGGGAGTGTTGTTTCGCGGTGTTGGGGTAGTAGCTGCTATGCCCAACATCAGTCCGGATCACGCAACTACTAGTATCCTAGTTGGTATTGCCTCATGTACCTTGTCATACTGATTATCCTATTCGCGACCACTACGATTTTGGTTTGTACCTTTAGTATATGGATTGCCCTCTGGTGACTTCCGGTTTTGGGGAAACTACGGTCTTGTATATGCTCTTGGGAATATAAACTGTGTTAAGGGTGGAATGGGCCATGGCTTAACGCTATTTTAATACTTTTACTTTAATGTAGACATATTATAATAGCGTATTGTACTACATAGTAGATAGTTTAACGGATCCTTGAGAGATGGAAAATCCCGTAACATCTCTTAAGTTATTGCACTCACGTTGACACTGGACAGGAGATGTCAAACCCCGTAAACATCTCTGACGCCGTCACACTCATATTTTCTTATTCGATTTGACTTACATGAGATATTTTAGTCCTGACTCGAGTGTTTTGTCTTTTCATTACGCTCGGGTCAGCCTGAGCATTTCAGATAAGGTTGAAGATCTATTTTGGAGGACGAAGACGGAGTTTGGTATTACATCATTTGTATTCTACTACCATATTATTTTTCCGCTGCATTATTGTATTATCTCTTATATGTATGTAACTCTGATTTATGATGTATAATAATAATCAAATTTATTTATTTAACAGCTTCATGAACTGTTATTTTATTATTATATCTTGTTCCTTCCGCTGCAAGATTCTGAGTTTGCTTCTGTTCTTTCTTTCCTTTTCTTATTTAACCCCAATAACCATCTGCCTTTTTGAACGGTTTGAGTTGGACATGTGTGGATTATTGTCGACTTGAACGGTCAAAAATGGCGGGTCGTTGCAATTGGTATAAGAGCTTTGGTTTAGATTACCTTGGCTCTAGTGGGGAATAACTCATTGAAATAAAGGTAAACTATATGAATGAGTTGAGTGTATATGAGAGAGCGTATTTGTAATTTTGATATAAAAATGATTTTATATTGTGTTAATTTGTTCCGTTGAGTATTTATGAATTCTGGTTGGTACTTGGGACGCCAAGGCATCGATAGGAATTTCTAAACACTCGAATAGGACAGATTGACATAATATTGTTTTGGATTATATTCTATATATAAAAGACTTATCTTGAAAATTTATAAATTTTGATTGTATTGGTTAGAGATGATAATATTAGATTATCATCGTTTATTGTTGATTAGTCAATATTTCTAACTATTGACTATTGAATGATTTTAAGAATTGAAACTTGTAAATATGATTGACAATGAATATAAATGGTAAATAAAATGAAATAAAAATGAATTTAAATTAAGATGGAGAATTTAAATTCCGGTGTTTTGAAAATTTATTAACAAAAATTTGAAATGTATAATATAAGTATTATATGATAGTATATTCGATTAGAAATTGTTTTCAAAGGATTTCAAATGAAGTAAGTGTTATACTCCCCTCTTGACACTAGAGAATGATTTTGGTGATGAGTGCACGCATCATCGACGTTTATTTTCGAGAGTCCAAGTGGGGGAGATCACTTAATTAGTTTTTCTAAACCCTGTTTTGATTAAAATTGAATTTTATTTTGTATTCTCTATAGTATGATTTGATATATAAATTATATAAGTATATATTATTTCGAAACTTGATTTGAAATGAAACCGAGATTGGAATTCTTGAGTTCTTTAATAATTAATGATTTTTCTTTTAATGGTTGAAATGAATTAATACTTGAATCATTACGGAACTTCTGAATTGCGAAATGAGAAATGAACCTAAGAGCTAAGTGAAATATCAATTGAAGTAGAAATCCTTAGAATTAGGAAATTATGAATTTAAAATAAAATTGAAACTGTAAAACTCGCATAGTATTAAATTTCATTCTATAGCATAGATATAACTTACCAAATCATTTAAGAAGTTCAAAAATGTTATATGAATTGTTAATTGGATAATATACAAGTATAGGTTTGAATAATGAAATATGCATTTAATTAATGGTTTGCAAATATAAATAAAATTGTTAGTAAATAATTGGAATTTAAATTAACATTTAAAGGTGATTCACCATTATGTTAATATAAAATGGAAATACTATATGTGAATGTAAATGTGAAATTAAATTATAGTGAAATTTAAGTAATGACTTAAGAATTAATTAATTGAAAATTCAACTTTGAATGAAAAGAGGTTGTATGTTGTTTAACTACATTCTATTTGCATAATAAAAACTTACCAAATACTTAAAAAGTTTAAAATGCTAATAAGGATAAGTAGAGGAATAATATACCAGTGTGAGAGTGAATAATAAAATGTGAAGATCTATTGATAGTTGTAAATATAAAGGAAATTTAAGTTGTAAAATGAATTAAATTTAAAATTAATTAAATATAGAATTAGTAAATGGAAACTAATTAAATTTGAATAAAACTAAATGTCAAAAAACTTGGAAGTGTATGAAATTAAAATTTTGACTTGGAAATGTATAATTGATTTATTATAGATTTGGATGGATGTTAATGTTTGATATGCATTGGTTGTTAGATGGATGATAATTGATTAAATAGAATTCATTAGTGTTAATGGAATTTAATAAACGGAATAAAATTTTAAAATAATTAAATTCAAATTTGAAGCATAGGGAAATTGAATATAATTGAATTCAAATTAAATTGAAGCAAATTGACTTGAATTTAAATTATGAATGAAACAAACTTGAATAAATCGGAAACAAATCGAATGTAAACTTATTTCCTGGATATATAAGAAATAAACGAATTTGTGTTTATGATTGTTTCTTTAGAAAATTTGAAGTTTGATGGTTTGTGCTTTGAAATAATAAAAGCAAATTTGGGAAGAAAAAAAAATCCAAAATTGTCCAATATATGCTGGAACGAAAACAACCATAACTTTTAAATGTTTGAACGGAATTCGACGATCTTGGACTTTTCGGAAAGCCTAGAAACTGTGTTATATCTTTTGTTTAGAATGTTTTGATAAATACCTTCATCCACTAGGTTTAAAACACCAATATTAGTCGCTGGCCTGTGCGGAGTAGAAATCTGAAGCACCTTAGTATTCTCACCATAACTTTTTACTGGTGTATCGGATTTTGACGATCTTGCACTTTCTGGAAACCTAAGAACTTAATTTAAAACTTTTGCTTTAAGTATTTTGTGTTTTGCTGTCATTTAGATGGTCGAAAAGGGGAGTGAACGTCGCTGACCTGCGCAATGCATTGCCCAGGCTGAGGCGTATCCATTTAGTAAAACGGCCGTAACTTTTGAACGGATGGTCCAAATTTGATAATTTTGGACATTCCGGAAAGCCTGAAACGAATGCAACAACTTTTGTTTAGATTCCATTGTCAAATTTTATCGTTTAGGTGACCAAAAACTGAAATTCGTTTGCTGTCCTGGAATTGGAATTTCAGTTTTGAAGCTAAACATGTTATATGTAGGTTGTTTATGCTAAGTATATCGATCTATCTTTATATGCATGGTTCTAACTTGGTTATTGAGCATTTTAGTAGGTAGCAAAGAGGTTGCGCTTCGCTTGTGGAGCTCGCTTCTGCGCTAAATGCAAAATGTAAGTTAAAATGCTAATAAATGCTTAATAAAAGGTACGTTCTCGGATTACGGTTTATGTTGTGGTATATTATTGTGTTCCCCATGTTTTGGGATGCCTCATTCTTGTAATGAGATGTATATCATGCAATTATTACTACTGTGAAACTTTTCGATCCTAGCCGCGCAAAGGAGGTGCTGCCGAAATTTTTCAAAAATCCGGGAGTTAGAAAATTTTGTGAAAAAAAAATCCTATAACTAAATTTTGCAAATAAGTAGAATATTTTGAATGAATTATATCTAAATGATGGTTTCCCTTTCTCCATTCCTTTTCGAGGACGAAAAGTTTTAAGTGGGGGAGAATGTAACGACCCGTATTTTTAACACTTTAAAAAGAATTAAAATGAAAATTTTGGATAAAAATTCAAAGGAAATAAAATTTTGTGTTGTTAAATGCGAATTACAAGTTAAAATACAAAACTGAATTCTGAAATAACTTATTTGTAAATTAAATATGGATGTTAACTTGTAGTGAATGTAAATAATGAATTGAATTTGATTGTAAACCAAATTGGTTATGATTGTAAACAAAGAATAAATAAAATGGTAGATTTAATAATGGAAGTTTATGTTATTGAAACTAATATAAATAAATATAACTTAATATTACAGTTGATTGAAAGCAGATAATAACTGAAACTGTAATTCGATAAAGATGTTAACTTTTAATTGAACGTAAGTAAAGATTTAAATTTGAATGTAACAAGTAATTGAATTGAATTGAATTTGATTGTAAACAACGAAATAAATAAAATGTTACATTTAATATTGAAGTTATAATATGGAAATCAACGTAAATGAATGTAATTTAATATTACTGTGAATTTAAATAAGATGATAGCTAAAGAAAATGAAAGTAAATGAATTATAAACTATTGATAATAATGTATAAGTAAATGGTTGATTCAATAATGAAAGTGTAAATCGAAATAAAAGTATTCATTTGGAATTAAATAACTTGAATTTGAATTACAATATAATTGAACGTGGAATCTAATATAATCTTTTATATTGGATTTATAATGGAAAATTGCATTGTAAAAGATTGTTAATTACTGTGAAATTAAAAATGGAATTTGTGAACAATTGAAATTTGATTTAAAAGTTAATAATTTAAAATTGGGAATTTTATATTGAAATTAAACAGTCGAATAATTTATTTTTCGAATATTGGATTTAATTAGACAATTAAATCGATAATTTAATAAGTTAAATTTCAGAAATAATTGAAAATCGAGTTGAATATGATTGAAAATGATTTGTAAAATTTTATCTTATCATATTGGAGTTATAGTAATGTTATAGAACTTTTAAAATTGAATTTAAAGTTAATTTGTGAAAATTGAATATTTTAATATTTAATTATCGACTGAAAAATAGCCATTTTTCGAACAGTCTCAGAATTGAACGAAACAAGTTCCATTGGATCCGTAATAGTTTGTTATTGTCGGATTTCAATTTTCGTAGCAATCGGAGTTATCGTTTGATCGTGGCAGCTCGAAACGCATCGAATTGTTTTTAATATTAATTCGGCGAGAGAAAATAGTCATTTTTCAAAAAGTCTCGGATTTCGACGAAACTAGTTTCATTGGATCCGTAATGTCATATTTTTGTAAGGTTTCAAATTTCGTGTCAATCAGATTTACCGTTTGTCCGGGGCGAGCCCAAACGCACAGAAATTTGATTAATCGATTTAATTTTAAATCGATCGTGTATTGCCGTAACTCGCATAGATGATCGAATTAGCTTCCGAAACCTGTTCCATTGTGTTCGGAACGCGGGGTAAACCTTAGAAACGTCAGCCGGCACGCTTCGTTTGGAGTTCGGAAAATCCGGGATGAATAGTGTCGCGTATTTTTCTATAAAAGCCCCTCACTTTCTCTATTTTCCAAAAACAACTTAGGGTTTCAGCCCTAGCCGCCATCTTTTCCATCAATGGCCAGAAATTCGTTTTCTTTCCTCCTTAATCTCTCTCAATCCGTAAGGAATTAGCAAAAGTTGTCAACTACAAAGTTGTAGAGGACGATGAGAGCTTCAAATCCATACGGAGATGATCGAAAATGGAGCAACGGATCAACGGGAATTTGCATTTAAAGTTTCATGTTTGTCCTCGATTTGCGTGCAGCAGAGATGGCCGAGCTCCACCCTACTCTGGCTGATGGTAGCTCTTGCGAAGACGCTTCTAACAGTGGTCTCTGATCATTGTGAAGTCGAGTGAGTTGGTCGTGATAATTTGATGAAGATAGGCGGCTATGGGTTAGGGTTCACGTGAATTGAACGATGATGGAGAAGGAGGCAGGTGCGGCCCAGATTTCCTGAAGCAAAGATGAACGGCCAGGATTTAGCAGGGTTTGGAATTAAAAAAGAATTTGTAAATTAGTTATATTAAAATTTGTACAAACTTCTAAAATACATAACTTTTTCATACGAGGTCCGATTGGAACGAAACTTTTTGCGTTGCGATCGTAATGACGAGAGCTTCGAAATGAAACTGGTTTGGATGGATTTGGAGACGGTGGAAATTTGGGCTAAAGTTGGGCGTCGTCCAGTTTTAGTTCCAAACCGGAACGTCTCGGCGACAACAGAAAATCAAGGTGAGTGTTTTATAATGCTCACAATGTACTGAATATCTTTATGGTAGTTAAATTTGACATTATGAAGTGATATGAATTTATTTGTCGTTGTTTGATAAAAATTTAATTGTCATATAGATTGTCGTGTGAATTCACCGATGAAAATTTAAATTGACAGTAAATTGAAATTAGGATTTAATTGAGATCAAATTTCCCGATTTTGATAACTATGAAATTGCCGTGAATTGTATTGACTATTGGATGATTTATTTCGATGGATGCTATTGGTTGATATTTAAATGTTTGGATGTTTATTTGCTTATATATACCCTGTTATACATGCACATGACACTGTGATTGGTTTAAGTAATATATATTCATCCCTGACATTTAATTGAAATAACTAACCACTTGGCCATAGGTTAGAGAATTATATACGGACACCGGGTTGGTTAAATTAAATGATTTTAAAAGTTGTTTTGAAATTATTTAAATGAATTGATTTAAGAATAAAAATCCAATTTATGGAAATTGAATTATTTTGAATTGAAGCTCGAGATGTTGGAATTTAAACTTGGTAAATGAAATGGTTTAATTATTCGAAGTTTAGATTTTTAAGAAAAATTGAAATATGGCGTAAAGTTTCGAAAGTCGATTTGTTTTAAAAGATTGGACTTTTAATCGAACTCTGAATATTTCTAAGAAAATTTATATGAAATGATATTTCAAGTTTGAGTTTAGAAGTGAAAATTAATTTGAAATTGAGATTTAATTAATTTGGAATTAAATTGAAATTTAAATAAATTTGTGAATTGAACTAAATTGAAACTATTGAATTAAATTTGAAGATAAAATTGATTTGAATAGGATTTGAACTGAAATTGATTTGGAATGTAATACTTAAATGAATTCTTGAAATCCGAATATTAATCTAAGTTTATTAAATGGGAATTGTTCCAGAAATTAAGTAAACTACTTAATACGGATGTTTAATTTGAAGTATATTCTAATTTGAATACGAAATGGTTTTAAAGCGAATCTTATATTTTTATATAAATATATGAGCTGTTTTGAAATGTAAAATATTTAAATTTTCGAAATATATTGGAAGTGAAATTGTTTATTTTGTGGTTCAAATATGTATTTGAAATTGATAATTTGAAATGGTTTATTGAGAAGCTGAATCGAGTTGAAATTGATGATTTGAAATTGGATTAAATTTTAAATTTTGGAATTCGAGTTTATGTGAATCGTTTTGTGAAAAGTAAGGCGAAAATGATTTTTGAAATTAAATCGTATATTTTGAGTAGATAGGACGATTTTGAAATTGAAATGAGATATTGAGGCGAAAATGATTTTGAAATGAAATCGTATACTTTGAGTAGAT
This sequence comes from Allium fistulosum, assembly GCA_030737815.1. Classification (NCBI taxonomy): domain Eukaryota; kingdom Viridiplantae; phylum Streptophyta; class Magnoliopsida; order Asparagales; family Amaryllidaceae; genus Allium; species Allium fistulosum. Next base: position 75,499,934 of record CM060904.1, on the reverse strand, counting down.
ATGATGATTTTGAAAAGGCTTTTATTTTTGAAGCGAATATGATATTTTTGATAATCAATTATGAATTGATTTTGAAAATGTAAAAGAGCCATCGGTGTAATAATACGTAGTTATTAAAGAGACCGGGATCGGATATGGACATACTCTCTGTCGATACCGAAAACCACTTTAATAACTAGTATACGCGGAGTGTTGATCCAGAACGAAGTGGATGGTTTGATGAACGCGTTGATTGAAGAAAGAGAACGATATTGGATGACCCTGACATGACTAAAACAGGAGCCGCGCCGGGCCATTGAGGTTCGCCACCTCTAGCGGACACACTTCTTCGTTACCATGTCTATTACTTTTGTGATTCGATTTGGGTGCACCCCTCGATTTTGGGAGTGTTGTTTCATGGTGTTGGGGTAGTAGCTGCTATGCCCAACATCAGTCCGGATCACGCAACTACTAGTATCCTAGTTGGTATTGCCTCATGTACCTTGTCATACTGATTATCCTATTCACGACCACTACAATTTTGGTTTGTACCTTTAGTATATGGATTGCCCTCTGGTGACTTCCGGTTTTGGGGAAACTACGGTCTTGTATATGCTCTTGGGAATATAAACTGTGTTAAGGGTGGAATGGGCCATGGCTTAACGCTATTTTAATACTTTTACTTTAATGTAGACATATTATAATAGCGTATTGTACTACATAGTAGATAGTTTAACGGATCCTTGAGAGATGGAAAATCCCGTAACATCTCTTAAGTTATTGCACTCACGTTGACACTGGACAGGAGATGTCAAACCCCGTAAACATCTCTGACGCCGTCACACTCATATTTTCTTATTCGATTTGACTTACATGAGATATTTTAGTCCTGACTCGAGTGTTTTGTCTTTTCATTACGCTCGGGTCAGCCTGAGCATTTCAGATAAGGTTGAAGATCTATTTTGGAGGACGAAGACGGAGTTTGGTATTACATCATTTGTATTCTACTACCATATTATTTTTCCGCTGCATTATTGTGTTATCTCTGATATGTATGTAACTCTGATTTATGATGTATAATAATAATCAAATTTATTTATTTAACAGCTTCATGAACTGTTATTTTATTATTATATCTTGTTCCTTCCGCTGCAAGATTCTGAGTTTGCTTCTGTTCTTTCTTTCCTTTTCTTATTTAACCCCAATAACCATCTGCCTTTTTGAACGGTTTGAGTTGGACATGTGTGGATTACTGTCGACTTGAACGGTCAAAAATGGCGGGTCGTTACAAGTTTTGAAAATCATTTTGAAGTAGTTTTGCAAGCTTCTTCCTGCAGAATATCTCATCATATCAGGACTCGAGAACTTGTACAAAACCAGGATGTTCGTGGGTTTGTAAGCCATTTGTCGTAGGTTTGTAAGCTACTTGTCGTGGGTTTGTAAGCCACTAAAAAGGTAGAAATGGGTTCCATCCCAAAAGAAAAATGGAGTGAAGATTTCAGTGCTATTATGAAGTTTTAACATAATTCTAGACTCAATACTTATCTTGAAATCTTGAACTCTTGATAATCTTGATACTCATGAGTCTTCAATCTTGATATCTTGAATCTCTATACTATACATTCTTCATTCTTGGTACCTGCATGGTTAAATCCTGCATATACATATATATCTAAACTATAATGTTTGTATTTATATTTTATAATCTTATTCTAAGGTTGGATAATTGATTTGTTTATTAAAGGAAATTGTTAATATTTTTATTGATTTATAAAAGAGATTGTAAATGTGATTTATTATCTTTCAGGACAATTAATATTATTTTAAATCTAATAAAAGAATTTAAATTTGATTTATTTTGTTTGGAAAATTTATATGGTTTTAAGGTTCTAAAAAGAATATTATAAATCATCCCCCGGTACAATTAACATTGTTTGGAATTTATAAAAGGTATTTAAATTGTTTTATTATCCTTTGAGATAATAAATATTATTTTAAATTAATAAATGATGGTTTTTAAATGAGAACTTTTAAATAGAATTGTTTATAAATAAAGCTATGTGTAAATTGTTTTGGGATTTTAGTAAATAATGCTAAAAATGACATTTGTTTTGACCCTTGTTTTAATACAATTAATATTATAAATTTGTCTTTCCATATAACATTTTAAAGAGTTTTTGGAAAATTTAAATCCCAGAATTGTTTAAAATGATTTTAAAAGATTTTGAGAAAAGTAATAGCGGTATTATTTGGAAATATTTCTAAAGTATAAATATTTTGGAAATTTTTTTTAAGTAGAATTCTTTTTCTTTGAATAGTTCGGAGGAAAACATTTCAGTTAGTTCTGTGGTAATCTGAATAATCTTCCAAGTGACGATCAGATTTTGCTTAGGCGAATTTTGTGGAATATTTAGTAAAGTATTCTCTTTATCATTGTGCGATCGGAATGAATTCAAATCCGAACGAACCTAAAGTGGGTTTTAATAAATAAATTGTTTTAAGTTATTTCATTAAAAAATGTAGTATGCTTTCAAAGTCGAGTTTTGAAATTTATAATTAGGTGTTTAATCTTCAAGTTCCCTAAAAGGGAATATATTTCCAAAATAAAAATTATTTTTCATAAATGATTGTTTTGATAAATGAAGTTTACCCTTAAATAATATACGAGGTAATTTACCACTTATTTAAATGGGTTATATTTGATATAAAGGTTTTGATAATGTTGTTTTATCAAAATCATAGATATTATTTAAGCATCTAAGCAGTATAAACTAATCGATGTTATTGGGCCAGTCTATAAGCATCATTCATTATAATATCTTAAGATAAAAAAGGAAGGAAGTTTTTAATAGACATTGTTTTATTTAAAACCATAGTTTTGTTTAAAACATATAAGTTGTAAAACTATTTGTTGTTCTATGTCAACCCATAAACATCGTCCATTTTAACACTCTAAGTTAAAGAGGTTGAGAGGTTGATTTAGTTTTAAAAGACCCAAATTTTGATCTAGTCTCCACCTAAATTGTGAAAAGCAAAATAAATTTTGTGTTTTGTGTATACTCTTAGGATTTAGAAGGGTATTATACAAGTAGATAAAGTGGAATAAGTTATTTTTTGGTGTTTTATAAAGAAATGACTTTATCAAATATTTTTAAACTTAGACAAAAATTTATAATATAATTCATAAACAATTTTTGTATTGAATAAAATATTAAATGCAAATTTATATGATTTAGAAAGATTGGCATAGTCAAGAAACCAATAATTTTGTAGTATAACTTTCAATTTTGTCCGAGTAAATTTGGATAATCTTCTAAGCAATAACAAAAGGCAAATAAGCAAAGAATTGTACACTTAGATAATTATCTATATTTTGGGCAATCAAGAAAGTTTTGGACCTAAGTTAGGAGTTTGTTGTTAATCATTTGGCATTTTAAATAATGTTGAGTGTTGGATTTTTCCCTTAAGGAATTTGAATAATTAGTAGTGTTAGTGTACTCCTTTAGGGAGTTTGGTTGATTTTATTTAATTAAATTTGATTGATTGATTGTATGGTCTTATATACCATATTTTATAAAGTTAAAAATATAAACCAAGGATTTTGAATTGTTGTTTATGAGGATTTAAATCCCGGTGCCTTTTGAATTGTTCACTCTAGTTATTGTATTTAGCGGAACCGGAATACCATTGGATGCTCCATGTTGTTTTGGTTCTAGAGTTTAACATGTTTTGCTAGGAGGACCCCTTCCTAGTCATTTTTGGTTTCGTTTTTAATACATTTATTTTTGGAACAAATTTGAAAGTAAATTTTTGAATATAAAAGCCCAGGCATTTAGTTCTAAATTTACCTTTTGATATGATTGGATCTGCAGTGTTTTATTTCAGGGAATTCTCTGAATTAGGTTACATATAGATTTATATCATACTATTTTTTGCTGGATAAGTTACATCTGATTAATGTGTTAGGTATTTCTTGGAATTTTTTTTTTGGGATAGGAATGTGGTAAATTTCGGGGATGAAATTCTTTTAAGGGGAAAGAGTGTAACGACCCAAAATTTCACTATATTAATTTTAAAACATTTAATTAATTTTAAATATTCAAATAATAGATTTTATAGTTAGAATCAAACTCTTTTAAATAATAAATATTGACAATAAATAGTTTTCAAAATTAGTTTACAAAAATATTTAGTTCGATGAAAAACAGAAAATGTGACCGGAAACCGTTTTTCGAATTTCGACATTTCATCGTATAAATGTTGCTTGAAACATTGTGAGCCTTGTTTATATTTGAAACAAAATTTAAATGTTTAAGAATGTAAATTAGTTAGTATATATCGGTATATACTTAGGTATATATACTTAAGTATATACATGTATATGTTAAAAGATGCCTTAAGAGACATGATTTGACACATTGGCGACTCGTGTACAAAACATGTTTTCTTTGACACGATAAGTGGGAAGACAATGCGGAGACTGAAATGGCATGTGTGATGGAGGGTTTTGAGTGGAAAAACAATGTGGAGGGTAAAGGACAAGGGGTTTTTAGGTAATTCACATTCACTTTCTTATAAATAGCATTTCATCTCTTTAAATTTTCCTCTTCTTCCACCAATCAGATATCTCTCATTTGTTGTCCAAATGAAGTTATTATTTTTTCAAACCGTGTCAAATTCCAATGGCTACAACTTTGTTTTTGGACCAAGGATTTCAAGTTCGAAAATGGTCCTTCTTTTTTGACCATATCTTCTTCAAAACTAATCAAAATTGAGTGATTATTATTTTAAAAATATATAGAAAAGAATTTTATAAAACTTTTCCCATTACCACTTTCCAAAATCCGAGAGTAAATTGTCCAAAAACTAGTTGCACAATGACCTATTTTCGGGATTTTTGATTATTCGATGATTATCCAAAGTCACTTCACCTTACCAAAACAAGTTTCACTTCCTTCTTTCTTTAAGGCCGAGCCTACTTGGTGCTTTAAGGGTCCAAGGCTCCAGGCTTTGCTTAGGAATGGAAGTACTAGGTCATACCCTAAGTTAGCGAGGGTTTGGATAGCTTTCGGTGAGTAAAACTACACATTCTTAAACCAAGTTCATACTATGTTAATGTTTATGTTAATAGTCTATGGATGCCTGTTGTATATGTGAAGTGATGGTTTGGTTGTTTGTTTGTTTATTGCTTTGAAAAGTGGTCGCACTTGAAAGTAAGCACGTGGTTAGCTAAATGAAAAGTAGTTAAATTTAATATAATTGTTAGTATATACTTATTATATGTTGTATCATCATTATTTACCTTGTATTGTGCTTAAATTATTGCTATGTACTATTTGATTGTAATGATAATGCCATAATCTCGTTTGTCGAACTTTCCGTATAACGATAGTCGCAATATCGACACTTACGGAAAATCACTTTTTATCGAAACAGTTTGGTTTCATTTTCGTGCTTGGAATTGTTTTATACGTTAAGCAAGATTTTGATTGAAAATGTTTCCAAAAGTAACTAAGCATTTTAATAATGATTATTTAATTTAATTAATTATTTAATTAATAAGGATTAAGGTTAACTATTACTTAGTTAATGAAGTTTTAAAATTAATTAATCATTTTATTTAATGATATTTTAGGATAACCAATCATTTAATAACGATGAACTAATCAATTTGCTAATGATGCATTTAAATTAATAAGTCTTTTTAGTAAATGATTTTTAAAATTTATCAACCCGTTTTAACTCTAATTAATCTTTCCTTTATTGATATTTATAATTAATAAATCATTTTTAAATAATGATAATTAATTAATTATGTACTTAATTTAATTAATCATATTTAAATTTATCAATTAATTGAATTAATGATGTTTTAAAGGTGATTTACTCTTTTAATTAAAGGTTATTGGAGTTAATTAATCAACTTAATTTATAAAGTTTCAAAGTGATTTTATCAATGTAACAGAGATGTTTCGACTCTATTATCCATTTTAAATAATGATAATAAATTAATTATTAATTTAATTAATTATTACTAATTAATTGAATTAATAAGGTTTAAAAGTGGTTTACCCTTTTTATTATGTAAAGACATTTGAAGTTCAAAAAAATCAAATTGTGTGAAGAAGTTTAAAGTTAAATAATCAATGTAATAAGGATGTTTTAAATTATTAAATCCTTTTTAAATTGATGTTTTGAAGTTAGTAAACTCTTTTAACAAAGTGTTTTCAAGCTAATACTTGTAATGTGAGGCCAAGCATGAATTCGGGTTTTTAAAAGAAAAGTTTCAATTGTTTATGGAAATGAATTAATTTCCGTAAAGCGATTCACTAGTATGTAAATGATTTATTTGTATATTTAGCACCAAACATCAAAGAAGTAGACTTGTCTTTATTTCAAAAGTTATGAATAATCATGAGATATGAATTTGAGGTAGTTTTGACTTTTCTGTTATTATTGTTAACCAACAAATAGTACAAGTTTGAATTAGATGTGTAGTGATAAGTATACAAGAGTTAATTTCCATATACGATCGTTTTATATCCTCGATAATTGGTGTCTTAGTTATCGATTACCTTGATCTTCTTTGTTTTTTCGTCATTCTAAGACGATGTGTTGCTCATGGAGCTTTGTTATATTTTGTCGAAAATGACTAAACCAAAAGCACGAAAGGGGGCCAAGCTATGTGAGGTTTCTCCCATTAGAGTATTTTACATCTTATCTAAATTTTTTTATAGCATCACGTGAAAAACAGTTAAGATTTAGATGTGAAATATTCATATTCTTGGTAGGGTTTGGTGGGGTCCGACTTGGAGATTCCCAAGAAGTGTCACACAATATGTGGCCTAGCTCAGAGGTGTATTTTTAGAGGTATACTTTCGGTAAAGGGGGCACACCCTCCTAGTCATTTGTTCGAAATTTTTCTTTCATTTTTTGATTCGAATCCTTGATTTGTTTATCTTTAAATTGCCACGGGAAGAGTCAACCACTTTTTGCAGCACTTAAGTATTTATTTAGTCCATTCTATCAAGTTTGGACGGTTACCTTATTTTGTCCATTCATTCAAGTTTGGACTGTTATCTTGTTTTATCCATTATGTCTAGTTTGGAATTTTTTCAGACTATTTCCATTCTTTCAAAACTTGATCTTTATACTATTTTTGGCCATCATCTATGTTTGGATTTGTTTCCTATTGTTCTTTTCCATTCTTATGTTTCGTTATTATTTATGTGGGAGAAAACCTATTCCGCGTTAGTGGCATGGTTCCACATATTATCCTTAAATACATTTTTTTCTTTTGTTTCAGAGTTTTAGTCATACCAGATAATTTGTCTGATCCGAGTTGTTTATTTTTCCTAAAATCTCGGGTACTCAATTATTTTTTGGAGTCCGAGAATAGTAAGCCTTCTTTGGAGATTTTTGAAGATGATGATTGAGCAGGCGACTCCTTAGTCATCTAGTTATTCATTTCCGCTATATGATTATGTTGGTATGCCTGGTGTCTGGAAAACGTAAAGTCAAAATGTATAGATACAAATCTATTAGATGTAGTTCTTCTATTTAACTCTAATAGCTCCATGTAAGGAATAACCTTTTATACTATATCATTTTGCATTATATGTAACCATTCAGTTAGGAGGTATTTCTATTATGTTCTTTTTGTTATTCATTTTACCCTAAGGCAACTTATCTTTCGAATGCTTAGGCAACGGCACACGAATACTGATAATGTATTAATTATCATTGCGAGGGGTCAGAAAGGTGGATCATCACAGCTAAAATCGATGGTAGTCGAAGCATGGGGTCGGTCGTCAAAGTTCTAAGGTGGTGAAGCTGTAATGATGATAGGTTGAAATTAGTATAATGGTCGAAATGCAGTGATGGTCGGTAGAAGCATGGTCAGAGATTGCAAGATGGTCGAAATCGCCTAAAACTACCGCAAAATCTATTGCGGCTTATTTCTTCTCCACTTTGTCAATATTTATGGTCAATCCAATCTCCCAGCAACGATCTTCGATCAATTGTTGATCCAGTAATGCTTTGTAAAGTGTGAACCCCTTCCTCAAACATACATACTCATACAAGCATTTAATCCAATAATCTACGTTCGTTTATTCTATAACTTCAAAATCATTACCAACTATAATGGTTTTGTGTTCTTAGTAGTTTCTCTCTGGAACCAAACAATTATACTATCATCATCATTCATCAACCAATCAACCCATACATGGACTTACATAGCCATATGCCAACCAAAGAATCAAAATATCATGTTATAACCAAATATATGAATTTTGTATCCACTACCTATAGAATGATTTAAATGCTTAAACATTAGGAATGAAGTTAACCTAATGTGCTCCAATCTTTTTTTTCCTTCTTAGATCGACTTGAAATTAACAAGTTATGGTGAATATAGTTAAACTTAATTTGATTCTAGGAGGTGTATTCTAGCTAATATGAGTCGATCAAGGTTTTAATGAAGTTTGAGACGATGAAGGAAGGGTTTAAACTATTTTTAGAACGAAATGGAGGCTGATAGGGTAAAGTTTGACTTAAGTGGGTTGATTTACTATTTTGGACCTAAGTATGTAGAAAATAGACTCGATGTCTGAAAATATTTTTTTGAAGAAGAGGTACTTTATTAACTATAAAAAACATATACTTCCATAATATGTCTTGTTAAAACCTTGCAATCCCCCTAACCTAGATGGATGCCTTGTCAGGAAAAAAGTACATATTATGTCTATATATTAACAAGACAACAACGATTATGCCGAAACCAAGTTGTCAAATAGATGGAGGAGTAAAACAAGCAAAAATACACTCAAAATCATCACCTGGGGCATAAAATAAAAAAGAAATACAACAATATAATAAGGAACATTTGACACTTCTGTTTTGAAAAAACAGGAAACAACAGTCACAAAGTCTAGAACGAAACCCAACACATGAGAGAGAAAATCATCTCTTGCCTTTACTAATCTAATAAATACTCGAAGCTTCTACTCAGCAACAATAATGGCAGCATCAACTCTGATCAATCTCTAAGGAAAATGAGCTAAAACCAAACAGATCGAAGTGAAAAACCAATAGCTAGCTCAAGGTGGACGACACTCTTGCGGTGGTTCGATTTTTACCCCAAAATTAGCTAAGATAAGTCCCAATTCGTTATTTACCTTCTTTGAATTCAATTTCAAATAGATTTTTGCAATCTTGGGTTAAAAGGATACTTCTAACTTGAATTAACTCAATTCCTTTGAAAACCTTAGAATAGCGTTCACTCCAAATATGCCAAATCATCGTAGTGAATGCCATATTCTTAAACTGGTTGGACAGTGAATTTTTGTCTTGATTTTGACATATAATATCCGAAATTGAGTCTATGTCCCAAGAATTTCCTATGTTAATGCATAGCTTGTTCATTGTTTCTTCTAAAAAATTTCTAGAATAATTGCAATAGAAGAAAAGGTGGTCTCTGTCTTCAGTTTGGTTTGAGCAGAGAACACATTTATCTATACTATTATTCCATTTGCATATTCTATCTTTAGTATTTAAACTGTTTAGCTTAGCCATTAAAGTGCAAATAGACATTTTAGGAGCACAGTTAACATCCCATATGATACTGGACCATTTGAATTAAGTATGATTTTTTTCTAATATGATTCCAGGTTGAATATAAATTAAATTGACCATGAGGACTTGGAATCCAAAACCAGTAATCCTGTTGCAAATGATTATGAATTGTGATGTTGTGTACTAGATTTTGACATTGAGTAGGAATATAATCTAGTTGAGTTTTCCATGTATTCTCTATTATGAGTGAAGAAACTTTTCTGTTGTTTCTACCATAAATGGACATAGAGTTCAGCCCATACATTTCTACCACTGTAGTTCCATTAATCCATGGGTCTGTCCAGATATATGTGCTCTCACCATTTACTATTTTTCTTTCAATTATCCCTGAGCACCAATTTCTAGCTCTGAGCAAAAATTTCTAGGTATATGAATCATTGTTGTTTCTATTTGCTTGCCAAAAATATTTGTTAATCATCCACTTAGCCCAGACTGTTTCCCCTTGTAAAAGTTTCCAAAGCAATTTAATGCCAACTGCCTTAGTAAGACCATCAAAATTTCTTATTCCCAGTCCACCTTCTTCTTTAGACTTGCATACATCATCCCAGCTCATCTTATGAGCTTTAGATTTCCAAATGAAGTTAGCACAAATAGAATTGATTCTATGAATAACATTAACTGGAATTTGAGTGAACTGTAACCAGAATTGTATCATTGGGTATATAACAGTTTTTATTAACTCAATTCTACCACCAATGTTAAGAAGTTTACTGTTCTAGTGGTTGAATTTTTTGTTAATTTTGTCAATCAAGCTTCCAAAGTCCCTTGCTTTAAGTTTGCTATTAGACAGAGGAATGCCTAAATACATCACTAGTAGGCATCCAACGCTGATATTTAAAGTGCCAACTATTTGTTGCTTATTTCTAGCCCCTTTGCTAAAGAACACACTAGATTTATTTTCATTGACATCCAAACCAGTCAAATATTTCATTATTTGAAAGCTCTATTTAATGCTTTTAGCATTGTTAAAGTTAGCTTTTGCCATAATTAAAATGTCATCTACATATAGTAAATGGGTGATCATTGGATTTATCTTATAAATAGGAGTAAAATTACCTTTCAAGTACTCCAAGTCGAGATTGATAAGAAGAAATTCCATAGCAATAGCAAATAAGTATGGCGAGAGTGGGTCCCCTTGCCTTAATCCCCTTGAGCTCTTAAGAAAACCACATGGGGCTCCATCAATTAACACCTAAAAGGTGGGGGTAGATATACACTCATATAAGAGGTTAGCAAATGATATAGGAAATCCTATGGACACTAGCATATGATGAATAAATTCTCTATTTATTTTATCATAAGCTTTATGCAAGTCAATTTTCAGGCACATATTATTGGAATTTTTTCTATTGAATCCTCTAACCATTTCATATGCAAGTAATGAGTTCTCTGTAATAACTCTCCTAGGAATAAAAGCATTTTGGTTATATGAAATTTGACTGTCCATATAAGGTTTTAGTCGATTACAAAGGAGATTGGCTAAAATCTTATATAGGCATTGCATAAAGAAATCGGTCTAAAATCACTCATCTCAGTTGCACCGGGTTTTTTTAGGAATGAGGCATATGAAAGTGTGGTTGATTCTCTTATAAATTTACCATAACGAAGAATTTCATTCATGGCATTCCAAATATCATCTTTAATTTGATCCCAATGCACTTTGTAGAATTTAGAATTAATACCATCAGGTCCCATTGTGCTGTTGTCATTAATTTGGAAAACTGCCATTTTTATTTCTTCTAATTGAAATGGTTTGCATAAATTTCTCCTTGCATTTTCAGATAGAATTCTTTTACATATGATATCTGGGAATTGTCTTGTTGCCTGTGCTGTGTTGAACAGATCTGTGAAGTAGTTGATAGCTTCAACTGCTAGTTTATCTGATGTAAGTGTCCATGTGCCATTCAAATTGAGTAAATATTTGCCACCTCGATTTGAATTGACAACATTTACTCTGCTGTAAAAGAAGTTAGTGGGTCTATCACCTATCACTAGCTAGTTTAGTTTCATTCTTTGCTCATTGTCTATAGCAATCCTTCGCATATTGAATGAATTTGAGATGTCTTCAAATTGTATTGTTGAATGAGGATGTTATTCAAAGGGTTTTTAACTAATAGGTTGTATAGTTCATTAGCCTCATTATTTATACGAGTAACCACACTGTGATTATTTTCTTTACTTTTCACCAAATTTTTTAATGCAATTTTGACTACCTTTAGCCTGCATACACGAATATGTAGAGGATTACCATGAAATTCCGAAGAAAGTGGAGACTGAAGTGCAAACTGGTATTCTGCTTGGAGATGCCATGAATACTTATATCTGAAAGGTATCCTTTTTTCTTTTCGTTTTGAATCATGAATTTGATATGAATAAGAGTATGATCACTTAATGAACGATTTCCAAAGTTTATACCAAATTGTTTGAACATATTCATCCATAATGAATTGACAAAAACATGATCAATTTTACTATGAATTGAGAATTTTGCCCTCCCCTCTATGTAAAAAAATTGCCTGTGTAATTATGTTGCACAAGCTTTGATGTGAATATGCAATCAATAAAATCTTGTTCCCCTAAAGAATTGTAGGCACCATTATTTATTCTATTGTTAGAATACAAAATAGAATTGAAGTCACCAGCAAGGATCCATGGCAAATTAATTTTTTTAGACTGATCTATAATATAATTCCATAGCTAAATTCTTTTCATCTCCTCATTGTATGCATATATCGTTGTACACAGTATACTATTTCCGTTAGCGTTATGAAGGTACAAGTAATATATTGTTCATTAGAGTAGATAATTGTACTTGACCAAAGAGAGGAGTCCCATATAATAAGAATTCTGCTTTTAATGTTAGTAGAACTATTATGTGCATATTTCCACTTCTTATCAATTCTGTTCATAAAACAGTCAATATTATCTATTGAAAGTTTATTCCCAATAATACCAAGGAACGAGAATCTTTTACTATTAATCAACTGCAAAACTTCTAGCTGTTTATATAGGGCATTCATGCCCCGAATGTTCCAAAATAGGAACTCCATTTAGAAATTTTTACCTGAATTGCTACTAACGTCCTGGGCAGTAGCAGTCTCGGAAATCTTATGTTTTGTTGGCTTTTTGTTTTTCCCTTTAAGTTGATTAACTAACACGTTCCATGCAGGGTTATCTAGAACATCACCTGAGGTCGTAGCTTTGAATTCAAACGGAATCCCTCAGTTCTCTATTTTCTGGTCGACCTTGATTTGAATTCTTGCATCGGCTCTGTGTTCTGCTTTGTTTGTACAGAGATAGGCTTTGAGTTCTACTTTGTTTGTACAGAGATAGGCGCCGATTCATTATGCTCTTCAGTGACTTCTTCTACCATAGTGTTTTCTTCGCTCACGCTGTTATCTATATGTAGTGATTCTGTATCATTGTTAAGAGAGATAGTTTTATTAATAGATTTATTGTTAATTGTTGCGACAAAAGATTCCGACTGGACTGATTGGACTTTCTGATTTGCTTGAACTTCATATCTGTTATTATTATCCTCTGGCTGTTCATTAATAACAACTCGATCTTGCTCAGTATTATCTTGATTCCTTATATTATTTGCCAAGGATTCTCTGTTGTTTATGTTTTGTCTGATTTCGTCAATCCGCATTTCATTGCACTTCGGATTTTCCTGTTGTGAAGTTTTTGGTTTCCAAACTTTACTGAATTGACAATGTGACTCCAAATGGCCATAACTTGAACAATTCGTACATATATGAGGTTTCCATTCATAATACACCTCCTGCCAAAACATTTCATCATTTTCAAATAATATAGGGATCCTATTCGGAAACTCAAATTGTTGATTTCCATTAGAATCCTAGCATAAGCAATTTTTATTATGCCTTTAGTGAATTTATCCAGTTTAATGGGGGATCCAAGTTAATCCCTTCTTTCGTCCAGTAATCTAGTGGCAGATTGGGAAAACGAACCCATATTGGGATTAAATTAAGAAGTTCTTTGTTCAATGTTGCATCCTAAGAGGCCGTCTCTTCATCATCATTAATTTTTTGTTGTATTAATATGAACCACCTTCCAAAACTCTATCACAGTCTTTTTTGTTATTAAACTTAATAACATAAAAGCCATTTCCCTTCAAGTATATAGAGAATTCATCTTCGGGTTTCCAAACTCTATTTATATAATCCTTGAAGTATGGATAATATAGTTTGGGACCAACAACATAAATCATAATAGCGTTGTCTCACTGCTTTTTTGCATTTTGAAACAACATCAGTTGGCATTTTAGCACATTTCATTGAATTGAATTCCCGAGGTCGATAAAATTTTAGCGGAATATACACCAGGATATTGTTTCCTTTGACAACTTCGTTCCACGCCCTACTAGAGGTCGTAGAAAAATTCCATTTGTTATTAGTTGATCTAATCTCAGTTTGATTACCTCTATTGGTATTGTTGTGATTCGGGACATGGTTATAGTATGAATTTTGAATTGGGGACTTAGGAACATCATTATTTGGCGCATTATTAGAAACGGAATTGGTTTGTTTAGACTGCATCGGGTTCTTAGGGTATCGTTTCCATTTCTTTGAACATATAGGACTAAAACCTTCCTTAAAGTCATCGCATGAATATGGATTTGGTAACTGGGAGAACCCCGGTGGTGGATCGGGCGGTACATGATAAGGATCTTGGGGATTAAGGGACGAGAGGCCTGAAGTCATTCTCGACTTCAAAGAAGGAGCGACGAAAACAAAGGGAGAAGTAGAATCAAGAATGGACAAACAAAAGATGAACGATGAGGAAAATTCGTTACAGATCGGAGAAGGCGGCTAGGGTTTCTACCATGAAACAGTCTTTGTCTAAAAATATTATTTTCTTAATTCCATCGTAATTTCTTGACTATTACCTCAAATGACTAAAATGAATATGAAATTTTCATATGATCGATCTACTTTACTTGATAAAAAAAGTTTTAGGTCCAAATTCCTTCAACTTCAAAAATTCAGTTTTTGAATCCTTATTTAGATCCACATTTTAATTGACCAATTCAGAATATGAATGCCAAAGTGTTTTTATTCAATGAACAAAATAGTGTAATCATTAAATTTAATGTTAAGGGTTGTTATGGTAGTAGCACTGGTAATCATTTTTGTGTCTGAGGGAGTGGAGTTTTTTTGCTAATGAATAGATTGGAGCCATTAAAAACAAAATGAATAATGAGTGAGAGAAGAGCAAAACGATAAAAAGGATCAGGGAAAGAAATTGAATAAGAACACGAAGAAGAAGGTGAAACCGTTAGTAAAATGAGGAAGTGGAAGGCAATATCTAGCAGGGTGAGTAATTATTGGATAAACCAAATAAGCCAACCAAATCAATTCGTTTCGATCGATTTGGTTTGATTTTGAAACTAGATGATTTATAATTGGTCAGCAATATTTTTTAGTTTGGTTATCAATTTAATCAAATTAACCGAACTTTTATTATATTTTCAGAATTACTAATGTTATAATAATTTTTTATGATTAATTTAGTAATCTAATAATTTTTATTTATCTTATATTTGTCAAAATTACTATCAAAAAGCTAAAAATGATAAAAAGAATACTTTAATCATATATTTAGGTTTTATTTCAAATTACAATCGATATTCTAAACATAAAATGTGAATTGTTTTTAGTTTCGTTAAATCGAATAACTAATCAAACCAATCAAATTTTAATTTGATTGGTTTGGTTTTCATTTTTATTGGTTTTAGTTCTGTTAAAAAAATTTCATCATCTAATAAACCAAACTAACCAAACACTCGCTTCTAATAGAGACACTTTTTAAAAAGAAGAGTGAACGAAAATTGAGTGAAATTTGCAATTTGGGATTTTAGGAGTGCAACATCTGCAAAAATGGTTATTTCAGCTTTCTTGCTTAAGTAATAGATTTCTATTTTCAAGTTATCATCAATAAGTTAAAGTCCATTAAATAATAATAGAACATGAGAATTTCTAGATCTTTTATTACAATTACCATTAGGCATTTTATCTCATCTCCTTCATTCTCTCCTTTGATAATTTTCAAACCCCTTTAATTACGTTATTTTTATAAAACTCTCTCATCATTTTACATCATGGCATATATATTTTAAATATTACACCGTTATTTAAAATTATTTCATATATTATATGTGACAACCGCTCTACACCTCCGACATCCAGTATAACATGTAGAGTGCACAACAACAGTGCTCGGCTAATGTAGGATGATATGCAAAGGTTTGAAGTAAATAAACAATCATAGAGCCTGTCGAATATCTTATAGTGCATCAAATAAAATATAACAGTCATCACAAATATAAAATGTTTGAGACGATAAACTGAATGAACCATAGGAATCAGAGTGCACAAATCCATAAAGTTATACAACGTAAGCGATAAAATTTATAAAACTGTTAATAAATTCAATTGATAAACCGCCTCTAGATAATATAAATGGACACTGTTTGGACTCCATAATGTCGCACAGTGGAATAAGCAATAATGAGTCCAAATATAAGTACAAGAAAGCATCATTTTCTGCTCATCCATCTGTACAACTCCATGTATCACCCACACCTGCTATCTAGTCTACTCATTTAAGAGTATCCGAGATAAAAAGGCGCAAAGCATAAAATCTCGAGTCTGACAACAATCTGATACAAGCGATAAAAAATATCAAATATTATAAAGTCAATATACTAAAACATAGGGTATGGAGAATCATATCTTACATGTCCTTACATCCAAAGTTTAGTACAAAACACAAGGCATATGCTACTTTATATCATAATCGTAATGTGTGTACTATACATCAGAGTGCATATGAGGTGTCTAGGCATCTATATCAATAATATCTACGTCATGCGTCAACCCTAATCAATCAAATCCTAATCATCCATCCTTACATCACTCGCTCGGAGCATTGGATATATGATACTTGTATGACCCTGTTAGAGACTGCTTAATATCTCGGTTTCTCAGTACTCAAAACCATTCCACTTAATAGACCAAAAACTAGACTACTAATTTGATAGTCCATGGCAAATCAGATCCTAAGGTCAACGGATTCTACATCACGTTCCACCCAGATCTTATTGTCAACATACTCTAGGACATGTAAAGATCGGGTCCTTGTTAGAATCGTGCAATATAACTTATATGGGGTGCATATGATATTTAAATATTTTGTAGGTAAACAGATAAATAATGCAGAAATGTAAATGGAAAAAGTAAATAACACACAAATATACTCAGCTTCGGTCTATCCCAAAGTTACTACTAGAATTATATATTCGAATGCTTATAAGAATATAAACTCACACTCTTTGCTAACTTGAATATACTAATCATATGCCTAGTAACCCTGTTCGAACTCGGAAATCATATATTAGAATGTCTGAGCTACAAACCGTAGCTCAATCCTAGATGAATCTAAAGTTCAAAGTATGAAAAGAAAAAGTACAAAAACAATTAAATAAACAATAATTAAATGAGTCAACACATAAGTGGGTTTGGAAAAATTCCCTACATTTCGTTTGATCAGGTCCACTCCGTACTTTGTTCCTCCTTTCTTTCACCACATGAGCTTCAAGGTTCTCCTTGGTATTAATCGCAAAAAAAATTCCTCCCCAAATTGAAATTCATACTGCCAATTTTTTTATTGCATGCCGCTTTGCTGCATTAGATTTGGAGATATCATTCCTGGTGATACTCGCCTAAGAGTGCATGCGACCTAGTGGAATTGCAAAATAAATAGAGGCACTGTCCTCATCATTGTTGAGTCGAGATTCGAGAAACCTAAAGTCACCGTGCTTGTACACCCCTATGTTCGTGTTGCTCGTAAATTAATGCACGCTTCACTTCGCTCGAGATTATGTTATGCTCCTTCCGATTTGTCCTCTTCCGGGTCGACATATGGTTTTAATATGTGAATTAAGGGGGAAAGCAAGGAGAGTTTGTCGGGATGAAAGGGGTTTTGAGGTAAGGTTAACATGGAGTAGTAATGACATGGTTAGGTTGGAGAAGAGGGAAATGCGGGTTCAGTTTAAAGGAGAATTAAGCAAGAAGAAGAATCAAGAAGTAGGGGAAAGAAAACAATGTACAACAACAGGAAATACCAAATTTTTAATAAGAGAGAAGAATATTTCTTATTAATTCAAATCAGCATTATTTACAATTTGCCTTCTCTCACTATTTATAGATGATCTTAGCTACTTTCTACAATTAATTATATTTGAATTCGTTTACAAAATCACTTATAAAGCCCATTTAAACTAGTTTGTCCCAAAACAGATATTGCACTTGTGTGCACACACTCAATCCTAACACAACTAGACACAGCCACCTATGCAGACTTGCTCTCCTTGCCCTCTAACACCCCTTCAAGATCGCAGTTGAAGATTCTGGTCTTGGGTTCGCCGTACTTGATTGAAATCTGATTTCGAATGGTTGGTGATGGTAAGGTGTTTGTGATATTGCCCCTGAGAGAACTGCACGTGTTTGACAAAATTACTCTGGCACTAACATTCCTCTTTCCTTTAAAACAACCTTGTCCTCATGGTTGGAGTTTAAATCCATTCATTCAAAGTTCAAACTTCTGTCCAACATAGATTAAACACATACACATTTCTTTCATCATGTTTGATCATGCCCAGCTGATTCTCAAGAATTTCAAGATTGTCTAATAGTTTCAGACCAATGTCCCAATCGGTTCTTGGAATGCAAAATAGAAATTTACTATAATGACTGGCTGCAATGATAACATAGATGTGAAAATATCCCTTAACATTTTTGTAGATTTATTTGACATGAATAAAAAATCCATCTAATTGAAATTCTTCCTCAATCATTCTTGCAGGCGCCTTTTGTGTATCCTCATATATGTTGCTTCCTGACAATAAGTTTTCACCGAAGTTGACATTTTTTGGTTTCTACAGTATCATTCTTTTAAGCCATCCTTTCTTATCAGAACAAATTGAAACCACGATTGACTTTTTTCTTTATATCACCTGGGCTTCACCATCAATTGTTATCTCAGGCTTCTCCCAAGAATAATCATCCTTCAAATGAGACATTGCAGCTAAAATATCTCTTTCTTTCTCTACAAATTTGTGTAGAACTGATCTGTATGACCTTTAGGTGTAATTTCTTCGAAGTCATTTTTATTTTTAGCAAGTATTGGTACCTGAAGTGAAGTTGGTATTTCAGCTGATTTGGAATCTTTTTTATTGCCTTCATCATTGGTTTCTTAAGTTATTATCACATCAACTTTTTTACGAGAGTTGAATCCACCCCTTTGCTTCTCAAAATTATCAACAAAATGAGCATGAGAGTTTTTAGAATTTTTAGCAAATTCAGTCAGAGCTTGTAAGTCTTTTGCAGCTTGTCTCAAATTTGTGAGTTGCCTTTGATTTACTAGATCAAGACTAACAAAGCTACAAAAAATATCTACATTGGAGTAAGCATTCCAAATAGAGGCGGTAGGATTCCAAATTTGGGTTATTTTTGAATCCAACACAAAAGACCTCTTTTCGAGAAGATTATGAAGAAGGTGCACAATATCTTTTATAGAAAGGGTTAGAGTATCAAGAAAATCATAACCCAATGGTTCTAAGTGTTGAACTGAAGACTTAAGATGCCTTAAGAGAATATATTCTTGAAGAACTTGTGAAGGGTCTGTATGCTATGATTCTTGAAATGGATCAAGATGAGGGTCAGAAATTTGTTCATCTTTTGGCTATGGAAACACTTTCTTATGCTCCTTCTATTTTGTTCTCTGCCTAGTCGACATGGGGTTTCATTGTGTGAATTAAAGGGGAAAAGGCAGGGAGAATTTGTAGGGATGGAGGCACTTTGAGGTAAAGTTAACAGGGAGTAATAATGATATGGTAGGTTAGAGAAGATGGAAATGAGAGTTTAGTTTGAAGGAGAATTAACCAAGAAGAAGAATCAAGGAGTAGAGGAAAGAAAATAATGTACAAAAACAGAAAATACCAGATTTTAAAGAAGAGAGAATAATATTTCTTATTAATTCAAACCAACATGATTTACAATTTGCCTTCTCTCACTATTTATAGATGATCTTAGCTATTTTCTGCAATTAACCATTTTTAAATTCATTTAAAAAACCCTTCATAAAGCTCATTTAAACCCAGCCTGTTCGAAAACAGAAATTGCACTTGTGTGCACACTCAATCCTAACGCAATTGGACGTAGCCACCTATGCAGACTTACTCCCCTTGCCCTCCACCACCTCTTCAAGGTCGAAGTTAAAGATTTCGATCTTGGGTTTGCCGTAGTTAATCAAAATCGGATCTTGAATGGTTGGTGATGGTAAGGTGTTTATGATATCGCCTCTAAGACAACTACACGTTTTTGACAAAATTACTCTAGCACTAAAAGATTAGATGCCTACTTTGATCTGATGCTTGCTTGAAAACATGATCTAGAGATGAAACACAGCTTTGTTTAAAGTTGCGATGTATGGTGGTGATTGTTCCATCGATCACTTATATTGCCGTCTTTCTGACGATGATCGAGGAGCTCATGGTGAGCTGTTGGATTTTGAAACTAATGTAGATGCCTAGAGATGAATGAAGTTGAGATGCTTGTGTTGGTTAACTTATCATATAGCTGACCGTCATTACTGTGATTTCTGTTATGGCTATAATGTTGGACTGTTGTGATAATGATGATAAACTCTTGTCCTTGGTTTGACTTGGATGTTATCTGGATAATGAAACTGAGATCCGGTGATGGAGTGTGCTTTTTGATTGCCTTTTAATAAAAAAAATTCCATGTGATAACAGTGCTTGAGATGTAGTTTAAGATGATGAGAAATTGATAGTTTGATTGTTGAGACTTTCTGTAATGACCCACATTTTCATACAGTTTTAGTGGACAATCAATCACACATGACCTACTCAAAACGAACAAAGAGGCAGATTGTTGTTCGGATTTTTAACCCAGCAGAATCCTAAGAAAGCCGGAATAGCTTCGTCGAGTCAGAACAGTTCAAGAACCAACCAAAAAGACTAGAAGAACTAGCCAAAAAGGATCAGGGGAAAGAAAACAAGAAAAAAAGAAAGGTGATGGACTGCTAGTGATCCATCATCTATGGATCGCTAGCGATCCATAATGCTCACTTGTTGATCCACGAATCCTCTTGCATCATGGTCCAATAGGTATTCTAGGGACAAAAACTAGGTTTGATGCAATTCCGAGCTAGTTAAATCGAGAAGCAAACATTCGTTTAATTCAATCAGCGGTTTAATGCAACCAATGTGTGGATCGTCATCAAAAAAAGGCAACATGCTACGAAATCACATGGGGAACACCAACACGAGACAACAAACGCAATTGAAAAGACATTGATCAGAAATCCACTTAGTACATGGATCGCTAGTGATCCATGCACTATGGATCGCTAGGGACCCATAACATTTTGCCAGGTCGTCATATTCTTTAAAGGAGAGGGTAATAGGAAGCATCTCAAGCCATTGGGTCGCCAGCAAGCCATAAACTATGGATTGCTAGTGATCGATCAAATTAATTCGGTTTGCGGCGTAACTTATAGAGCACCTTCGTACGATCATTTGCAAGCATTTGGCAAGAAGGCCTAGCCCAATAACTCCACAACCCCTATAAATACAATCCTACCTGCAACATAAACGTGATCTTCCGAACTTGCTACTGAAACTTTACATAAACTATTCTTCATTCCTCTTCTTCCACACAATAGCCATCTATAGGGTTCACCGTGATTCTTTAGTGAACTCTAACATTAGGGGGTTTGATCCATCTAACATAATTCAACTGCATTGTAATCAAAATCAATTTGCAATAGTAGTCAATCAATAAGAAAAGTTATAAAGCGAACATAGGCTTCGTTAACAGCTGAACCACTATATAAATTCTCTTATCTTTTTTACTTTATCCGCAAGTTATTAGTTGTTGTCTCTATTCTATTTGCCTTGATAAACATGGCTGGTGCTTTCACACTCAATCCAAGGTGTTGATCCACTTTTTTGGTCAACATTTTAGTGCTTTTACTAGGAACCTGACTTAAGGTTTATATCTATCTATCTACTTGAATCAAATAGGTTCAAAAGTTAGATCTTCAATCTTCGTTTAAAAGTTTTGTTGTTTAGAATTAATGGCTCTAGGAAGGAAATGGACCTCTTCTGGAAGATCCATAGGAGCAGTAATAGCCAGAGAAGAGATCAACCATTAACAAATCGAAGTAAAAGGCGCTAATGTAGGAGGTCAAGTACTAGGAGCCTTTAATCAACGCAAAGTTGTAAGAAGGGATGAATTGAATCAAATGGTTGAAGAAATCAATCAAAAAATAGAAAGTAGTCAAAAAAGCTCTTATGGATAAGCTTAATGCCCTCTTGACTCACATCCTGCTCCAAGGACCGTGGTGGAGCCCACAGCTGTCATAGAATAAGAAAATTCTTCTGTTTCCGGTCTAAACAGAAGAAACGGGAAGCAGCCGCAAAAAGGAGTGATAGCTGCAACCGTGGGAACCAACGTAGAAGGAAACACAAGTACCTCACCGACCACAAGGAAAACAGCTATGAACTTAAACCTACGAGCAAAAACCCTGCAAGAGGATGTAGCCATGGACCTCTCCGACTCAGAAGAGGGAGAGCAATTTAGCGATGACAAGTTGGAAGAAAATGTTAACGCATTTGATAACGCCAGGAATGACCAAACCACCCCAATCAGGCTAACTGCAAGCCAACGGAATCCCAAGGTAATGTCTCTTCCAAAGACAGGAGCACCTAGGCTTCAACCCACTCACCAAGGCCATTTGCAAAGCCAAACATTTGCTGTAATGACCGACAACCGACCCCCAGACTACCGTGCATCTTAGGCATATATCGCGGATATGATCAAGCAACTGATGGATGGGAATAAGAATAGAAGAGATGATGAGTGGGGATCCGCTCCAAGTCGGACCCCCTTCACTAATGAGATCTTGAATGAGCGGTACCAGTAAAAGTTCACTATACCAACAATTCCATCCCATGACGGAACAAAAGACCCAAAACCCCGTCTTTGCAAGTACGGTTGGTACATGGACAGAGTGAATGCTTCGGACGTTGTTCGATGTAGATGTTTTCCAATTTTCCTAAAAGGAATTGCTTCCATGTGGTTCATTAGACTTCCACCGAGATCCATCTCCACTTTCGACTAGCTAGCAGCAAGATTCCTCGATCAATTCAGACTTCGCACAGTCTAAAGATGTGATGTCCCTATCCAGACTATTCTAGGGACGAAATGAATCGCTGAAATTTTTCATGAACCGACTCAATATCGCGGTGATGGAAGTAAGCAATCCGAACGAGGATATGGTTTTTATGCCTTTGGTCCGCGCCATCCACCCCGAAACTGAGTTCGGGAAATGGATCAAAATGAAACAACCTACCATAAGGAAGGACTTCAATCGCAAGGCAAGTCAATACTTGAGACTAGAAGAGGCGTAGGAGTTAGAAAGGTAGTCTACTAGTTTGCAATCGATGAACATTGGGCAGAGTGACGTGGTAATGAACCGGAACGAAAATGCCCCTGGGACCGCTGAAGGGAGTACAGGAAAGGAAGGAAACCAAAAAAGGAAAAATCGGAATTCCAGCAAACGTAATGGTAATAATATGCGACTTAAGGGCTTCATGCCCGAAGATTACACCTTGCTCAATGATACTCTATAAAACAACTAAGTTGCCACACAGCGGACAAAGAAGTGCAAGGAACACCCTAAAAAGGAAGCAACCGAGCAACAAAAGCGCTCAAGGAAGTTCTATCGCTTCCATGAGATGCATGGTCACAACACAAATGAGTGCCGTCACATAAAGAACTTGATTGAAGAGTTGATATGGGAAAATAAGCTTCAGCAATACGTGAGGAAATCGCAAAACCCTGATCAACTGTGGCTCCCTAAGCTCCTAGGGATCGAAGAAACCAAGCTGGAACCAGTGATGAGGGATCTAAGCGAAGTGACCAGAGACTCGTCATTGGAACGATATATGGAGGACCACATCCCACACAAAGGAGTTAGGGAGAAATGGAGCGGCATGCCAGCTCACTAAAACATGCTCCAAAGGATTCATGCCTCGTGATCGACGATAGAGCTCCAACTAAGTAGTAGAAAACTCTTTCAAAATCGGAATACCGAAGGTATTGAAGCTCCAACCATCGATCCCATGGTGGTGACAGTAGGGATCAGACCCACTGTAGTTTAACGAGTATTGGTTGACAGTGGTAGTTCTGTGAATATTATTTTCAAACGCACCTTTAAACAGATGAAGATCAACATGAGAGATGTATTTTCATGTCAAACAAAAATCCAAAGATTCACCGGCGAACCCAAAAAACCTGTTGGGACAATTGACTTACCTATAGAACTTGGGAAAGGCGACCGAAGAGTCACCCTCATCCAAACTTTCGTAATTGTAGATGAAACTTCTGCATACAATGCCTTCTTGGGATGGCCTGAGTTGGCGGATTTCAGAATCACTTTAGTCCGTTGTCGCTTTACCATGAAATTCCCAACGACAAATGGAACTGGAGTGGTCAAAGGAGATCAATGCGTCGCTATAGAATGTTACATTGCAGAACTGCACGAATCCAAAAGAAAAGAATAAAGGGAAAAATGTGGGAAAAACTCTCCACATTCGCGAACCCACCGAATAGCAACTACAGAGCCACCTTTGGCCTTGGGACCATAGCCGATACGACAAGGGTTTGGACACTAGAAAGAAGAGTTCAAGGGAGGAACGGGTAGCACCAGCAGAATTGACGGTGTTTGTTCCTATCGATATGGATAACCCGATGCGGATCTTGAAAATTGGGTCACACCTTGGAAACAAGATGCGATTAAAACTCATCAAATTTCTTCGTGTCAACTTGGATGTGTTCGCTTGGACACATTCCGATATGTGTGGGGTGTCGCTAGAAATCGCTTGCCACACGCTCAATATTGACCTTGGGTTTATGCTGGTAAAGCAGAAAAGGCGCAGCTTGGGCCTCGAGTGGTCCAAGGCATTAAGAGAAGAAAAGTAGACAAGTTGATGGCCAATGGTTTTATCTGTAATGTGACCTACCCCAAATGGGTATCTAACCCGGTGTTGGTCAAAAAATCCAATAGGAAATAGCGAACTTGAATCAACTATTCAGACTTAAACAAAGCCTGCCCGAAGGATAGTTTTCACTGTCCATAATTGACTAGCTTGTGGACGGGACGTTTGGTGTAACATCCCGTATCTAGAGGTCAAAAGCTAAGCGCAACAGATGCTGCAGTCATCTATAGTATTAACTTCTAGCACAAAATGCGACAATGGTAATGGTATCTATAATATTAGAAGCATTTGAATATGAACAAAATCACAGATTTCCAAAAACAACGTTTTAATGATTACATTTCAAACAAAATCATATCCAATGTACATGATCCTATAACCGTTCCCAGGTAATGATCAAATATAATTTACAACAATACGCCAAGAGCGACATATGACGATGCCCCTTGGTTGATTAGAGAAAATATAGTCATACTGACTTAATATACACAGCGGAAAATAAAAGACAGAATAATTTGTAATTACTATTTAGCTATCCGTCAGCCACCTGCTCGTCTCTGGAAGCTTTATTCATCAAAATAGGAAAATCTGAAAACCTTAACCCTCGGCCTACTCAAATCAATTTTGAGCACCCAAGAGTTTAAGGGGAAATAAAAACTTCGAGTCAGACATAAAGCATGGTGTGAATAATTCTGTTACATCTCGATTTACCGATATTGAGTGAGACCACGCTACTTAGCATAACTGGTTTCCCCTCACTAATATCCTTTTCAAAACATATATTTTGCAAATCCTTTCCAACAACCAAACCGGTAATCATACTTATTATAATAACAAAATAATAGTAAGATCCGTTGTGCTATAACAGGTAATAATTGGACTAACTGTCCAAAATTTAGGCCGACTGCCCTCAACTGGACTAACTGTCCTCAAACTGGGCTAACTGCCCTTTGGCTGACTCGGGCCTACCGGATACAATATCAAATAGTCTAAGAAACTATTAGACAAAACTTCTGTACGCTCTGTCCTAACTTACATTTCCAAAGGTTAACCGATCCTAATGGTTTTTTGGCTTACCAATAACCTGCCTCTGCACATAAATATTCCGTTCTATGTGTTACCAACATTTAAGTCTTTCCGACGACTAAGCCCTACACACTGGAATTCTGGACTAAATTAGCTAGCGGCTAATAGCTAATGAGCATAAGGCGCGACCCTACACAAGTCCTATTCGGTCTTCTAATCTGAGTCATTACCCGAGGGTTTACTACCCTTTAAAATTGTCCTTGAAAGCCTTTTCAAAATGATTTGGTCCTTTAAATCATATATAGAAGGAAATATATCTTTAGCTTTATTCTAAGCTATTTTGCCATGTTATATATACTTTACACAAAATAATGTTGATGATATTTAATAAGGATTTACTATCCTTTCAAAATAAGTTAAAGTCCTTTTAGCTTAAAACACTTAGACCATTTTGCCTATTTATCATGTTTAGAACCTTTGTTTAAAACCTTTAAACAACCCCTTCGAAACCCTTGAAAGTACCTCTTTTGAAACCTTTGAAAGTACCCCTTTTGAAATCATTGAAAATAACTCTCTCGAAACCATTGAAAGTAATTCTTTCGAAACTAATAAAAGTCTTTCATTCGAAAGCTTTAAAACATTAGACATCCTCTTTTAATACCTTTTAACCCTTGCCTTTCAAAAATAAAGGAAAAACCTTCCTTTTCAACCTTGTGGAAACCTTGGGGAACCACCCCTTTCGAAACCATTCATAAAACCTTTCGAAAGCATCAAAACTCAACTCTTTCGAAACTACTTTGGTTCAATTTAAAACATGTGGAAACGTTTCGAAACCATTCGAAGCTAACTACTTCAAAACCCTTTAAAAAGCATCTCGGTTGAAACCATTTGGATTATGCCTTCAAGTGGAGCAAAAGGATCATAAGCCCATTAAAGTCGAAAGCACTTCGTTTTCAAATCATTCAAACCATCTCTTTCGAAACCATTTGGGTTATACTTCAATCAGAAGAAGAAGGGCCTTTAAAATAATTTATGTTGAAAGCAGCTGTTTTGAAACTATTTCCTAAGTATGAAGTGATGGTGTTGAAACCATCCCTTCGAAAGCATTGGAGAGGTGGCCAAATTTTTGAAAACAAAAAACCCCTTCGAAACCATCTGGATCAAAAGGTATGAAGCGGCAGCTAAAGGCTTCGACTCAGTCAAAAGCAGTCATTTAAAACAAAAGTGCAACCCAGTCAAAACCATCCTCTTAAACCATTTAACTTAGTAGAAACCCAAGCAAGTCGAAAGCAAGCAAGCGCATTAAAATCAAAATAATGCTTCGACCCCTTCGGAACCTCTTGGTTTCGACTCTATACCTTTCGCCTTCTTCCAATTCACTACGTACCAGTTCCTTGATACCATGTGCATTAGTTTCGACTGTGTCGGAAGGGTAGGGATGGAGGCGGAACCTGGTGCCGAAGCTTTAAAACAGTGAAAAGCCTATTTGTTTGTACTTTAAAACTATTGCTTTTGTACCTAACCTGCCTTATTTGCCTAAATCTGATTGGTTGCAAGATTTTTCTTTTCAAAAGTGCTGTCGACTTTCCAGATTTAGCAATTTAAATATTTTACAAAAAGCCCCTTCTCCTCCTGAATTATATAAAACATTTAAGTTCCATGCCTTCAATTTTTTTATATAACCATCAAAACACGTGGGCAAAATTTACAAAAATTCCAGAAAGTCACATTTTATATGTTTTCTAACATATAAAAATTTCAAGCCTAAACAAATAATTATTTACCCATAAATAATTTATAACCCAAGATCCCATTTTATTTACTAGAAAATTCATATTAATTCCACAAAAATTCAAAAAAATCTGAAAATTAAAATACATCTCTAAAATATCATTTTAGATCTTCATAAATATTCGCAACACAATTGGATGTCATTTAATAGGGTTTTTGTTACAAAACATGTGATAAAATCTATATGAACAACCATAAATCATTAACAAGTATATATAATCATTCATCACTAAAAAGCATGGCAAATCAATTCAAAATATTCAGAATTCATCATAAAACCGAAAGCAATAAAAGATTTTGAGATGTAAACATTATTTACCTTAGCTTTAGAGATTAATGGAGCTTGATATTTGGATGAATTTAATTTGTATTAGCTTTTCCTTTAGCTTTTTTTTACTCTTCTTCTCTTTTCCTTATTAACGGTGGTCGGTCTCTTGTTTTAAAATTTTAGAAATGAAATGAATGTGTATAATTTACATGGCCATAGCTAATAGATATAGGAAATGCCTCTTTTCTATTTTACCCCTTCATCTTATTCATTTTAAATCTTCTTTTAATTCTTTAACTAAATGGCACGACTACCCTTAATTAAAATCAAATCTCAACCCCTAACCACCGCATTATTTTATTTAATTTGATTAATTAAATATCCTAAATAATGTCGCCAAAATCCGGGATATTACAGACTCCCCTCCTTAAAGAATTTTGTCCTCAAAATTACGATAAGGCATACAAAAAATCAAACAAGAAGGTAAAACATATCATCAAACAAGTCAAGATAAGTATCTCTAATCCTGCTCTCAACCTCCCTAGTATAGTCCCTATCATTGTCACTTCACTAGACTTTGACTAATCTGACCGTCTTGGTTTTAAGCCTCTTCTCATCTCTCGCAACAATACGAAATGGCTTCCTCACTATGGTCAATCTGGTTCTACCACTAAATCATCTAGCACAGTCGGTGCAATAGAAGACTCCAGGTCTCTAACACACTTTTTGAGATGAGAAACATGAAAAACATTGTGGAAACCTACCAAACTGCTCGATAACTCCACTCTATATGTGAGTTTCCCGATCCTCTCAAGAATAGGAAAAGGTCCAACAAATCTCGTTGATAACTTCCCCGATTTCCCAAATCTGATCACACCCTTCATCAGTGAAACCTTGAAGAAAACATGGTCTCCAACCGAGAACTCTAAGTCTTTCCATCTCTTTTCTGTATAACTCTTCTGCCTAGACCGAGCTCCCTTCATTCTAACCCGAATGACCTCAATCTTTTCTGTAGCTTCTCTAACCAAATCTGGACTAAGAATTAACCTATCCCTGGCCTCCAACCAACAAATTGGAAATTTGCACGACCTTCAATACAAAGCTTCAAACGGTGCCATCCCAATACTATTCTGATAAACGAAAGCTCATATAGATGCAGATGGTCTTCCCACTATCCCCCAAATTCTAGAACACAAGCCCGTAACAGACCTTCTAAGATTTAGTTAACTTTTTCTATTTTCCCATCCGTTTGTGGATGGTAAGCAGTACTCATCTTGAGCTTGGTTTCCAAAACTTCATGTAGACTTTTCCAAAACTCGCTAATGAATAAGGAATCTCCGTCACTACCTATACTCTAGGAACTCCATGCAGTCTAACCACATTCTTCACAAACAACTTCGCTAAAACAGGTTCCATCCTAGTTGACCTACCTGGAATGACATCGACACTCTTGGTCAATCTGTCCACTATGACCCATATACTTTCATTTCCTCTGTTCGACCTTGGTAACCCATCAATGAAGTCCATATATATAGAAAACTTCCATACTGGAATATCTAATGGCTGAAGAAATCCACTTGGCTTCTGGTGTTCGGCCTTTGCCTTCTGGCAATTCAAGCATTGCTTTACACATAAGCCAGTATCTCGCTTCATACCTTCCCAGAAGAAACTCCTCTTCATATCCCGATACATCTTAGTGCCTCCTGGATGAATAGAGAACTTCGAACGATAGCATTCCTCCAAGACTTCCTTTCTTATGTTTCCCACACTCGGAACATATAATCTTCCTTTCTTTCTCAACCACCTATTCTGGTCAAGATGGCGCGGACCAAATGGACAAAAGGCAAATAAGCAAAGAATTGTACACTTAGATAATTATCTATATTTTGGGCAATCAAGAAAGTTTTGGACCTAAGTTAGGAGTTTGTTGTTAATCATTTGGCATTTTAAATAATGTTGAGTGTTGGATTTTTCCCTTAAGGAATTTGAATAATTAGTAGTGTTAGTGTACTCCTTTAGGGAGTTTGGTTGATTTTATTTAATTAAATTTGATTGATTGATTGTATGGTCTTATATACCATATTTTATAAAGTTAAAAATATAAACCAAGGATTTTGAATTGTTGTTTATGAGGATTTAAATCCCGGTGCCTTTTGAATTGTTCACTCTAGTTATTGTATTTAGCGGAACCGGAATACCATTGGATGCTCCATGTTGTTTTGGTTCTAGAGTTTAACATGTTTTGCTAGGAGGACCCCTTCCTAGTCATTTTTGGTTTCGTTTTTAATACATTTATTTTTGGAACAAATTTGAAAGTAAATTTTTGAATATAAAAGCCCAGGCATTTAGTTCTAAATTTACCTTTTGATATGATTGGATCTGCAGTGTTTTATTTCAGGGAATTCTCTGAATTAGGTTACATATAGATTTATATCATACTATTTTTTGCTGGATAAGTTACATCTGATTAATGTGTTAGGTATTTCTTGGAATTTTTTTTTGGGATAGGAATGTGGTAAATTTCGGGGATGAAATTCTTTTAAGGGGAAAGAGTGTAACGACCCAAAATTTCACTATATTAATTTTAAAACATTTAATTAATTTTAAATATTCAAATAATAGATTTTATAGTTAGAATCAAACTCTTTTAAATAATAAATATTGACAATAAATAGTTTTCAAAATTAGTTTACAAAAATATTTAGTTCGATGAAAAACAGAAAATGTGACCGGAAACCGTTTTTCGAATTTCGACATTTCATCGTATAAATGTTGCTTGAAACATTGTGAGCCTTGTTTATATTTGAAACAAAATTTAAATGTTTAAGAATGTAAATTAGTTAGTATATATCGGTATATACTTAGGTATATATACTTAAGTATATACATGTATATGTTAAAAGATGCCTTAAGAGACATGATTTGACACATTGGCGACTCGTGTACAAAACATGTTTTCTTTGACACGATAAGTGGGAAGACAATGCGGAGACTGAAATGGCATGTGTGATGGAGGGTTTTGAGTGGAAAAACAATGTGGAGGGTAAAGGACAAGGGGTTTTTAGGTAATTCACATTCACTTTCTTATAAATAGCATTTCATCTCTTTAAATTTTCCTCTTCTTCCACCAATCAGATATCTCTCATTTTTTGTCCAAATGAAGTTATTATTTTTTCAAACCGTGTCAAATTCCAATGGCTACAACTTTGTTTTTGGACCAAGGATTTCAAGTTCGAAAATGGTCCTTCTTTTTTGACCATATCTTCTTCAAAACTAATCAAAATTGAGTGATTATTATTTTAAAAATATATAGAAAAGAATTTTATAAAACTTTTCCCATTAGCACTTTCCAAAATCCGAGAGTAAATTGTCCAAAAACTAGTTGCACAATGACCTATTTTCGGGATTTTTGATTATTCGATGATTATCCAAAGTCACTTCACCTTACCAAAACAAGTTTCACTTCCTTCTTTCTTTAAGGCCGAGCCTACTTAGTGCTTTAAGGGTCCAAGGCTCCAGGCTTTGCTTAGGAATGGAAGTACTAGGTCATACCCTAAGTTAGCGAGGGTTTGGATAGCTTTCGGTGAGTAAAACTACACATTCTTAAACCAAGTTCATACTATGTTAATGTTTATGTTAATAGTCTATGGATGCCTGTTGTATATGTGAAGTGTTGGTTTGGTTGTTTGTTTGTTTATTGCTTTGAAAAGTGGTCGCACTTGAAAGTAAGCACGTGGTTAGCTAAATGAAAAGTAGTTAAATTTAATATAATTGTTAGTATATACTTATTATATGTTGTATCATCATTATTTACCTTGTATTGTGCTTAAATTATTGCTATGTACTATTTGATTGTAATGATAATGCCATAATCTCGTTTGTCGAACTTTCCGTATAACGATAGTCGCAATATCGACACTTACGGAAAATCACTTTTTATCGAAACAGTTTGGTTTCATTTTCGTGCTTGGAATTGTTTTATACGTTAAGCAAGATTTTGATTGAAAATGTTTCCAAAAGTAACTAAGCATTTTAATAATGATTATTTAATTTAATTAATTATTTAATTAATAAGGATTAAGGTTAACTATTACTTAGTTAATGAAGTTTTAAAATTAATTAATCATTTTATTTAATGATATTTTAGGATAACCAATCATTTAATAACGATGAACTAATCAATTTGCTAATGATGCATTTAAATTAATAAGTCTTTTTAGTAAATGATTTTTAAAATTTAT
Organism: Allium fistulosum; assembly: GCA_030737815.1. Lineage (NCBI taxonomy): Eukaryota > Viridiplantae > Streptophyta > Magnoliopsida > Asparagales > Amaryllidaceae > Allium > Allium fistulosum. The sequence continues at coordinate 75,467,881 of CM060904.1, read as the reverse complement.
CAACCCGTTTTAACTCTAATTAATCTTTCCTTTATTGATATTTATAATTAATAAATCATTTTTAAATAATGATAATTAATTAATTATGTACTTAATTTAATTAATCATATTTAAATTTATCAATTAATTGAATTAATGATGTTTTAAAGGTGATTTACTCTTTTAATTAAAGGTTATTGGAGTTAATTAATCAACTTAATTTATAAAGTTTCAAAGTGATTTTATCAATGTAACAGAGATGTTTCGACTCTATTATCCATTTTAAATAATGATAATAAATTAATTATTAATTTAATTAATTATTACTAATTAATTGAATTAATAAGGTTTAAAAGTGGTTTACCCTTTTTATTATGTAAAGACATTTGAAGTTCAAAAAAATCAAATTGTGTGAAGAAGTTTAAAGTTAAATAATCAATGTAATAAGGATGTTTTAAATTATTAAATCCTTTTTAAATTGATGTTTTGAAGTTAGTAAACTCTTTTAACAAAGTGTTTTCAAGCTAATACTTGTAATGTGAGGCCAAGCATGAATTCGGGTTTTTAAAAGAAAAGTTTCAATTGTTTATGGAAATGAATTAATTTCCGTAAAGCGATTCACTAGTATGTAAATGATTTATTTGTATATTTAGCACCAAACATCAAAGAAGTAGACTTGTCTTTATTTCAAAAGTTATGAATAATCATGAGATATGAATTTGAGGTAGTTTTGACTTTTCTGTTATTATTGTTAACCAACAAATAGTACAAGTTTGAATTAGATGTGTAGTGATAAGTATACAAGAGTTAATTTCCATATACGATCGTTTTATATCCTCGATAATTGGTGTCTTAGCTATCGATTACCTTGATCTTCTTTGTTTTTTCGTCATTCTAAGACGATGTGTTGCTCATGGAGCTTTGTTATATTTTGTCGAAAATGACTAAACCAAAAGCACGAAAGGGGGCCAAGCTATGTGAGGTTTCTCCCATTAGAGTATTTTACATCTTATCTAAATTTTTTTATAGCATCACGTGAAAAACAGTTAAGATTTAGATGTGAAATATTCATATTCTTGGTAGGGTTTGGTGGGGTCCGACTTGGAGATTCCCAAGAAGTGTCACACAATATGTGGCCTAGCTCAGAGGTGTATTTCTAGAGGTATACTTTCGGTAAAGGGGGCACACCCTCCTAGTCATTTGTTCGAAATTTTTCTTTCATTTTTTGATTCGAATCCTTGATTTGTTTATCTTTAAATTGCCACGGGAAGAGTCAACCACTTTTTGCAGCACTTAAGTATTTATTTAGTCCATTCTATCAAGTTTGGACGGTTACCTTATTTTGTCCATTCATTCAAGTTTGGACTGTTATCTTGTTTTATCCATTATGTCTAGTTTGGAATTTTTTCAGACTATTTCCATTCTTTCAAAACTTGATCTTTATACTATTTTTGGCCATCATCTATGTTTGGATTTGTTTCCTATTGTTCTTTTCCATTCTTATGTTTCGTTATTATTTATGTGGGAGAAAACCTATTCCGCGTTAGTGGCATGGTTCCACATATTATCCTTAAATACATTTTTTTCTTTTGTTTCAGAGTTTTAGTCATACCAGATAATTTGTCTGATCCGAGTTGTTTTTATGCCTTTGGTCCGCGCCATCCACCCCGAAACTGAGTTCGGGAAATGGATCAAAATGAAACAACCTACCATAAGGAAGGACTTCAATCGCAAGGCAAGTCAATACTTGAGACTAGAAGAGGCGTAGGAGTTAGAAAGGTAGTCTACTAGTTTGCAATCGATGAACATTGGGCAGAGTGACGTGGTAATGAACCGGAACGAAAATGCCCCTGGGACCGCTGAAGGGAGTACAGGAAAGGAAGGAAACCAAAAAAGGAAAAATCGGAATTCCAGCAAACGTAATGGTAATAATATGCGACTTAAGGGCTTCATGCCCGAAGATTACACCTTGCTCAATGATACTCTATAAAACAACTAAGTTGCCACACAGCGGACAAAGAAGTGCAAGGAACACCCTAAAAAGGAAGCAACCGAGCAACAAAAGCGCTCAAGGAAGTTCTATCGCTTCCATGAGATGCATGGTCACAACACAAATGAGTGCCGTCACATAAAGAACTTGATTGAAGAGTTGATATGGGAAAATAAGCTTCAGCAATACGTGAGGAAATCGCAAAACCCTGATCAACTGTGGCTCCCTAAGCTCCTAGGGATCGAAGAAACCAAGCTGGAACCAGTGATGAGGGATCTAAGCGAAGTGACCAGAGACTCGTCATTGGAACGATATATGGAGGACCACATCCCACACAAAGGAGTTAGGGAGAAATGGAGCGGCATGCCAGCTCACTAAAACATGCTCCAAAGGATTCATGCCTCGTGATCGACGATAGAGCTCCAACTAAGTAGTAGAAAACTCTTTCAAAATCGGAATACCGAAGGTATTGAAGCTCCAACCATCGATCCCATGGTGGTGACAGTAGGGATCAGACCCACTGTAGTTTAACGAGTATTGGTTGACAGTGGTAGTTCTGTGAATATTATTTTCAAACGCACCTTTAAACAGATGAAGATCAACATGAGAGATGTATTTTCATGTCAAACAAAAATCCAAAGATTCACCGGCGAACCCAAAAAACCTGTTGGGACAATTGACTTACCTATAGAACTTGGGAAAGGCGACCGAAGAGTCACCCTCATCCAAACTTTCGTAATTGTAGATGAAACTTCTGCATACAATGCCTTCTTGGGATGGCCTGAGTTGGCGGATTTCAGAATCACTTTAGTCCGTTGTCGCTTTACCATGAAATTCCCAACGACAAATGGAACTGGAGTGGTCAAAGGAGATCAATGCGTCGCTATAGAATGTTACATTGCAGAACTGCACGAATCCAAAAGAAAAGAATAAAGGGAAAAATGTGGGAAAAACTCTCCACATTCGCGAACCCACCGAATAGCAACTACAGAGCCACCTTTGGCCTTGGGACCATAGCCGATACGACAAGGGTTTGGACACTAGAAAGAAGAGTTCAAGGGAGGAACGGGTAGCACCAGCAGAATTGACGGTGTCTGTTCCTATCGATATGGATAACCCGACGCGGATCTTGAAAATTGGGTCACACCTTGGAAACAAGATGCGATTAAAACTCATCAAATTTCTTCGTGTCAACTTGGATGTGTTCGCTTGGACACATTCCGATATGTGTGGGGTGTCGCTAGAAATCGCTTGCCACACGCTCAATATTGACCTTGGGTTTATGCTGGTAAAGCAGAAAAGGCGCAGCTTGGGCCTCGAGTGGTCCAAGGCATTAAGAGAAGAAAAGTAGACAAGTTGATGGCCAATGGTTTTATCTGTAATGTGACCTACCCCAAATGGGTATCTAACCCGGTGTTGGTCAAAAAATCCAATAGGAAATAGCGAACTTGAATCAACTATTCAGACTTAAACAAAGCCTGCCCGAAGGATAGTTTTCACTGTCCATAATTGACTAGCTTGTGGACGGGACGTTTGGTGTAACATCCCGTATCTAGAGGTCAAAAGCTAAGCGCAACAGATGCTGCAGTCATCTATAGTATTAACTTCTAGCACAAAATGCGACAATGGTAATGGTATCTATAATATTAGAAGCATTTGAATATGAACAAAATCACAGATTTCCAAAAACAACGTTTTAATGATTACATTTCAAACAAAATCATATCCAATGTACATGATCCTATAACCGTTCCCAGGTAATGATCAAATATAATTTACAACAATACGCCAAGAGCGACATATGACGATGCCCCTTGGTTGATTAGAGAAAATATAGTCATACTAACTTAATATACACAGCGGAAAATAAAAGACAGAATAATTTGTAATTACTATTTAGCTATCCGTCAGCCACCTGCTCGTCTCTGGAAGCTTTATTCATCAAAATAGGAAAATCTGAAAACCTTAACCCTCGGCCTACTCAAATCAATTTTGAGCACCCAAGAGTTTAAGGGGAAATAAAAACTTCGAGTCAGACATAAAGCATGGTGTGAATAATTCTGTTACATCTCGATTTACCGATATTGAGTGAGACCACGCTACTTAGCATAACTGGTTTCCCCTCACTAATATCCTTTTCAAAACATATATTTTGCAAATCCTTTCCAACAACCAAACCGGTAATCATACTTATTATAATAACAAAATAATAGTAAGATCCGTTGTGCTATAACAGGTAATAATTGGACTAACTGTCCAAAATTTAGGCCGACTGCCCTCAACTGGACTAACTGTCCTCAAACTGGGCTAACTGCCCTTTGGCTGACTCGGGCCTACCGGATACAATATCAAATAGTCTAAGAAACTATTAGACAAAACTTCTGGACGCTCTGTCCTAACTTACATTTCCAAAGGTTAACCGATCCTAATGGTTTTTTGGCTTACCAATAACCTGCCTCTGCACATAAATATTCTGTTCTATGTGTTACCAACATTTAAGTCTTTCCGACGACTAAGCCCTACACACTGGAATTCTGGACTAAATTAGCTAGCGGCTAATAGCTAATGAGCATAAGGCGCGACCCTACACAAGTCCTATTCGGTCTTCTAATCTGAGTCATTACCCGAGGGTTTACTACCCTTTAAAATTGTCCTTGAAAGCCTTTTCAAAATGATTTGGTCCTTTAAATCATATATAGAAGGAAATATATCTTTAGCTTTATTCTAAGCTATTTTGCCATGTTATATATACTTTACACAAAATAATGTTGATGATATTTAATAAGGATTTACTATCCTTTCAAAATAAGTTAAAGTCCTTTTAGCTTAAAACACTTAGACCATTTTGCCTATTTATCATGTTTAGAACCTTTGTTTAAAACCTTTAAACAACCCCTTCGAAACCCTTGAAAGTACCTCTTTTGAAACCTTTGAAAGTACCCCTTTTGAAATCATTGAAAATAACTCTCTCGAAACCATTGAAAGTAATTCTTTCGAAACTAATAAAAGTCTTTCATTCGAAAGCTTTAAAACATTAGACATCCTCTTTTAATACCTTTTAACCCTTGCCTTTCAAAAATAAAGGAAAAACCTTCCTTTTCAACCTTGTGGAAACCTTGGGGAACCACCCCTTTCGAAACCATTCATAAAACCTTTCGAAAGCATCAAAACTCAACTCTTTCGAAACTACTTTGGTTCAATTTAAAACATGTGGAAACGTTTCGAAACCATTCGAAGCTAACTACTTCAAAACCCTTTAAAAAGCATCTCGGTTGAAACCATTTGGATTATGCCTTCAAGTGGAGCAAAAGGATCATAAGCCCATTAAAGTCGAAAGCACTTCGTTTTCAAATCATTCAAACCATCTCTTTCGAAACCATTTGGGTTATACTTCAATCAGAAGAAGAAGGGCCTTTAAAATAATTTATGTTGAAAGCAGCTGTTTTGAAACTATTTCCTAAGTATGAAGTGATGGTGTTGAAACCATCCCTTCGAAAGCATTGGAGAGGTGGCCAAATTTTTGAAAACAAAAAACCCCTTCGAAACCATCTGGATCAAAAGGTATGAAGCGGCAGCTAAAGGCTTCGACTCAGTCAAAAGCAGTCATTTAAAACAAAAGTGCAACCCAGTCAAAACCATCCTCTTAAACCATTTAACTTAGTAGAAACCCAAGCAAGTCGAAAGCAAGCAAGCGCATTAAAATCAAAATAATGCTTCGACCCCTTCGGAACCTCTTGGTTTCGACTCTATACCTTTCGCCTTCTTCCAATTCACTACGTACCAGTTCCTTGATACCATGTGCATTAGTTTCGACTGTGTCGGAAGGGTAGGGATGGAGGCGGAACCTGGTGCCGAAGCTTTAAAACAGTGAAAAGCCTATTTGTTTGTACTTTAAAACTATTGCTTTTGTACCTAACCTGCCTTATTTGCCTAAATCTGATTGGTTGCAAGATTTTTCTTTTCAAAAGTGCTGTCGACTTTCCAGATTTAGCAATTTAAATATTTTACAAAAAGCCCCTTCTCCTCCTGAATTATAAAAAACATTTAAGTTCCATGCCTTCAATTTTTTTATATAACCATCAAAACACGTGGGCAAAATTTACAAAAATTCCAGAAAGTCACATTTTATATGTTTTCTAACATATAAAAATTTCAAGCCTAAACAAATAATTATTTACCCATAAATAATTTATAACCCAAGATCCCATTTTATTTACTAGAAAATTCATATTAATTCCACAAAAATTCAAAAAAATCTGAAAATTAAAATACATCTCTAAAATATCATTTTAGATCTTCATAAATATTCGCAACACAATTGGATGTCATTTAATAGGGTTTTTGTTACAAAACATGTGATAAAATCTATATGAACAACCATAAATCATTAACAAGTATATATAATCATTCATCACTAAAAAGCATGGCAAATCAATTCAAAATATTCAGAATTCATCATAAAACCGAAAGCAATAAAAGATTTTGAGATGTAAACATTATTTACCTTAGCTTTAGAGATTAATGGAGCTTGATATTTGGATGAATTTAATTTGTATTAGCTTTTCCTTTAGCTTTTTTTTACTCTTCTTCTCTTTTCCTTATTAACGGTGGTCGGTCTCTTGTTTTAAAATTTTAGAAATGAAATGAATGTGTATAATTTACATGGCCATAGCTAATAGATATAGGAAATGCCTCTTTTCTATTTTACCCCTTCATCTTATTCATTTTAAATCTTCTTTTAATTCTTTAACTAAATGGCACGACTACCCTTAATTAAAATCAAATCTCAACCCCTAACCACCGCATTATTTTATTTAATTTGATTAATTAAATATCCTAAATAATGTCGCCAAAATCCGGGATATTACAGACTCCCCTCCTTAAAGAATTTTGTCCTCAAAATTACGATAAGGCATACAAAAAATCAAACAAGAAGGTAAAACATATCATCAAACAAGTCAAGATAAGTATCTCTAATCCTGCTCTCAACCTCCCTAGTATAGTCCCTATCATTGTCACTTCACTAGACTTTGACTAATCTGACCGTCTTGGTTTTAAGCCTCTTCTCATCTCTCGCAACAATACGAAATGGCTTCCTCACTATGGTCAATCTGGTTCTACCACTAAATCATCTAGCACAGTCGGTGCAATAGAAGACTCCAGGTCTCTAACACACTTTTTGAGATGAGAAACATGAAAAACATTGTGGAAACCTACCAAACTGCTCGATAACTCCACTCTATATGTGAGTTTCCCGATCCTCTCAAGAATAGGAAAAGGTCCAACAAATCTCGTTGATAACTTCCCCGATTTCCCAAATCTGATCACACCCTTCATCAGTGAAACCTTGAAGAAAACATGGTCTCCAACCGAGAACTCTAAGTCTTTCCATCTCTTTTCTGTATAACTCTTCTGCCTAGACCGAGCTCCCTTCATTCTAACCCGAATGACCTCAATCTTTTCTGTAGCTTCTCTAACCAAATCTGGACTAAGAATTAACCTATCCCTGGCCTCCAACCAACAAATTGGAAATTTGCACGACCTTCAATACAAAGCTTCAAACGGTGCCATCCCAATACTATTCTGATAAACGAAAGCTCATATAGATGCAGATGGTCTTCCCACTATCCCCCAAATTCTAGAACACAAGCCCGTAACAGACCTTCTAAGATTTAGTTAACTTTTTCTATTTTCCCATCCGTTTGTGGATGGTAAGCAGTACTCATCTTGAGCTTGGTTTCCAAAACTTCATGTAGACTTTTCCAAAACTCGCTAATGAATAAGGAATCTCCGTCACTACCTATACTCTAGGAACTCCATGCAGTCTAACCACATTCTTCACAAACAACTTCGCTAAAACAGGTTCCATCCTAGTTGACCTACCTGGAATGACATCGACACTCTTGGTCAATCTGTCCACTATGACCCATATACTTTCATTTCCTCTGTTCGACCTTGGTAACCCATCAATGAAGTCGACCTACCTGGAATGACATCGACACTCTTGGTCAATCTTGCTTGCTGTCTCGGGTCTCTTCCAACTATTCACCGCCTCCATCCTAGTCGGATCCACTGATAACCATCCCTGTGAGACTACATGACCAAGGAACTTCACTTCTTCCAGAAGTGAAACTTCAAAAACTCCGATTTCAGCTGATGCTGCATCGGCGTCTCAAGTACCACTCTAAGATGAACTTTATTGTCTCTTTCATCCTTATAGTTATCAAGATATCATCTATGAAAAACAATACGAACCTATCCAAGTGCTCTCATAAAATCCACAAAGAAAGCTGGCGCATTCGTTAGTCCGAATGGCATAACTAACCATTCGTACGACCCATACCTGCTCCTGAATGCCGTCAAAAGTATACTATCCTCTGCTACCTTGAGCTGATGAAAACCTATTGCCAAATCCAAATAGAAAAATACCTTTACTCCACTCAACTGGTCGAACAAATCGTCAATCTTAGGCAATGGATATCGATTCTTTATTGTCCTCTCATTCATCTTATGATAATAGATACATAGCCTCAACTATCCATCCAGCTTCTTAGCAACTGCTGCAGCACCTCAAGGCGAACTACTCGGCCTGATAAAACTCTTGCCTTCCAGATCCACCAAATGCACCTTCGACTCCCTCATCTCTGTAGGGCTCATCCTGCTAGGTGGTCTACTCACTGGTTCTGCTCCCAGGACCAAATCTATCCGAGATTCAATGGCTCGTTTCGGTGGTAATCCTACTACAGGCTCAAAAACTTCTGTGAATTCTCTAACCATAAAAACTCGACCCAGCTCATCGTTTGATTCCATAACACCCAACAAAGTAAACATCCCACTACCAGAACCTTCTACAGTATAAACAATCCAGTCGCTACAATCAGCGTGTCTAAGAGATTATTCCTATCTTGGCAAAATGTCCTAACATCGCACTTAACCAATCCATACCAAGAATAATTCCAAACCCCACAAAATATAACACGTGCAGACTGCTGTAACGCCCCACTCCAAGACCCTCATTAGCAAACAGAATCACAGAGGTGATTCCGTCTGCTAATGCAGAGAATAGAGTATAATAGGGGCGACCAAATGTAATTATGCTATAACTATCTACCGAATACGTCGGAAGGTGGAATCCATTTAAAATTTTCTCAATCAGGTGGTTCGACATATTCGATAAATGCTTATAACGAAATTACAAATGGCTAAAGATCTATCAGAACAAAGCATAATAACATAATGAAATAGCATCATAGAACAATATCACATAACAGCACAGAGTCTTAGAACAATACATCGTCAATATAGATCCAAATATATCATAAGGTGGGTACAAAGCCACCACTCACACAAGTGAGTCAAAAATATGTACATAAGAGACTGAATAATCAGAGTATCAAAATAGTGGACAAATATAAAGAGCTATCTATCAACATAGCAGATAATGTCCAAGCGGAAGCATAGAATGCTAAGTCCAGAGGCCTAACCTGAAACAACTCGGTCTGACCCGAGCGAAAAAAAAACACTCGGGTCAGGCTAGCTAAACAATCAGTTAATGAACTGAGATAAACATGATAGATAATGAGGCGATATATAACATAGTACTATAGACCACAAACTCTCACATAGAGAAGAAATAAACATCTAAGTAGAGATGTATAGCTGACCTTGTCTCATTGGCATAACATAGTCACAAATGTCAAAACAAAACATCTAAGTAGAGATGTATAATAAGCCTCATATCATCGGCATAACGTAAGCACAAATGCCAAAACAAAAACATCTAAGTAGAAATGTATAATAAGCCTCATATCATCGGCATAACGTAAGCACAAATGCCAAAACAAAAAATCGAAGTAGAAATGTCAAAAACGATACATCTAAGTAGAGATGTATAACAGGCCATCTAAGTAGAGATGCCAAAAACGATACATCTATGTAGAGATGTATAACGGCCATCCAAGTAGAGATGCCAAAAACGATACATCTATGTAGAGATGTATAACGGTAGAGATGCCAAAACGATACCTCTAAGGGAGATAGTCCGAAGACACTATCCCAAAGGTAATAAAAGGAATGTGTCACGAACTATTAGCAAGGAACCCGTAAAGTGTTAACGTGAGTCCCATACCCCACGTTCACACTAAATGGTTTACTAACCAATCGTAAGCTTCCACACTGAAAGTAGTACAAAGTTCACCTCATGTCATCGGTAAACTAGGACGAAAGGCCAAAACGATCAATTGAATAGGTCGGGGATTAACTGGAAAGGAAATACACACGGTTTCATAGGCCGGAGTTTTTCCCAACCGTTTAAGCACCTTTCCACTTCGCTCGAAGTGTTAAAGTGTGAGTGTGGGATTTTATTATAGAAAATAATTACGAAAAACGGATTTATAATTGGTTTGAAATCACTTTAAAACGGCCTTTGAAAACTCCCTTATTATGGAGTAATTAATTTATTAATTAAAAATAATATTATATAATAATTTCGAAAGCCATTTCAGAGTGAAAATCCTTTTAAAACCATTTTATAAGGCCTGTGTACGAAATCCAGCGACCAATCTCAAAGAAATCGATAAAACCAGAAAATCACTGAAAATATTCTAAGTGTTGGAAAATAGTCCAAAACTGACGCGAACCCAAGTTCGGAAAATTATTCGGACCAGCAGACTGAATCCGAATGGCATGAAAATTGGTAGGAACGTAGTCCAATATTCCAACTTCAGAACGCAAAAGGAATTACTCGATTCTGACTTGAAACGAAGTCGCAGCGACGTTTAACGTGGGACCCGAAAACAGTGAATACACTGTTTCAGGCTGAGATCCGGGTCCCTCTTCGACAGCAATTTCGAAGAGTCAAATGAACTCGGATACTAATAAAATTTCTAGAGATAGAGTTCGGAACTCCAGCTTTCCAACGAGTCCGAAAACGTTGAAATCCGACAAAGGACGAGCCCAGGATGGCGTCGCAAAGTCGGGGTTCTGTACTGAAAACAACGGGAGAAAAGAGACTAAGGCCTATAGTTATGCACTAACAGACCAGAGATGAAAAACCACAATTTTGGTATAGTAATCTTCCAATTCTGACAAAATGAATAAAATAAAAGTTGTAGCTTAGTTTCTAAGCTTTCTGGAATGACCAAGATCGTCAAATTCCGATCGGGGATGAAAATTTTATGACTAAAACAATTCTCAGATCTAAATTCTATATCACTGTCAATGCGCTCTCGGGACAGTAGTAAGAATGCACAGTTTTGACCAAATTAACTTCGAAATTTCATGAAACTCAAAACATGAAAGTTTTAGCCCTAAATCTACGCTTTCCAGAACATCCAAAATTATTAGATTTGGATAAGAAACGAGTAACTTATGGCCAAATCAATTTCAGGTTTTTATTTTATCAACCCTGTAGTTTGTTGTCAGGTCAGCGACAAACAAACGTGATTTCGACCATTCAAACCACATAATTAGGCAAAGCACAAAACATAAAAGTTATAGCCTACAGAATAAGCTTTCCAGAACATCAAGAAAATCTTAATTACGATTTAAGATGAATGAGATATGCCTAATTTACTAACAGCAATAAACTAATTATAATTTCAGCTAGCATATATTACCTCTTTCGCAAGCAAGAAAAATATGCACAAACACTTGATGTGCACTCCAAAAGCTAGAGAGAGGAGATCAAGAGGCTTCATAACAAAAATAAACCAAAAACCATGTATTAAAAATTAATTTCAGAAATTAGAATGAAGATTAGAGAGTGATTAGAGAAGGATTGCTTTACCTTTTAACTTGTATTAACCTAGATCAGCTATGTGGAGAGGAAAATGGATCTTCTACCAAATGGAGGCCATTAATTAGGTTTTGCTCTAGAGTTTAAGGGTTGATGGAATGAGATGTTGGATGTAACAAATGGGTAGAAGATGGTTTATAGGCTAATGGAAGTGGGTTAGTGGGCCTAATACCCATTAGGACTTGGAATATGTTCTATATCTCAAGTTAGCTAATTTCTCTAAATACAAACTACACATTATTTACCCATAAAATTTTAAAATATGTTACCAAAATAATTTAGCTATAGTTATAAAATTTTACATCACAATATTTGCCAACTTACAATTTAACCCCTAATTATTCCAAAACATCTTTTAGTCAAAATTGCCCAAAAATCACCGTTTAGCAATTAAATTGTAAATTAAATTCCCAATTCAAATATTGCACTATTTTACACATATAAAATTTTGCAATATTATAAATTTCCATTTACCCTAATTAATTTCCATTAAATTCTCCATTTTACACTTAAGCCTAAAATATTAATTTATTCAAAATAACTAACTTTTGAACAAATTATTCACATTAAAAATTCATTAATAGCTTCAATTAAATTAAAATCAAAATTTTAATTTATTATTTGGTAATTGTAATCACGGGTTGTTACAGACTCCACCCCTTAAGAAAATTGCGTCCCCGCAATTCCTTAAGATGGACGTCGTCTATAACGTCTAATCCACAAAAGAAATGCTAGAAGATCAAATAGAGATTCTCACCCATACTAGAAGATGGAAGAAAGCCAGGATAAGAACGCTCGATAAATTCTCTGGTCTCCCAAGTGCAGTCCTTAGGATTCGGTGACCATTGAATTTTCACAAGCTGAACCTCTTTGTTGCGAAGGCGTCTGACCTCCGAATTAAGAACACGAAGAGGTTGCTGCTCCAATGATAAATCAGGTGAGATCTCTAAATCAGGCATGATATGTGGCTCAATAATAGAATCAGGATCGCGCACACACTTGCGAAGCTGAGACACATGGAATACGTCATGCATTCCTGAAAAGTGAGCAGGTAGAGCCACACGATAAGCAACGGGGCTGATGCATTCCGTGATAGGAAATGGTCCAACATAGCGAGGAGCCAATTTCACTGTAGAGCTGAAACGCACAACCCCCTTCATGGGATAAATCCGAATAAAGACAAAATCACCAATGGAGAACTCAAGAGGCTTCCTACGGTTGTCTGTGTAGGATTTCTAGCGGTCCTGTGCCTCTCTCATTCTCTGATGGATGAGAACAATCTTTTCAAAAGATTCCCGAACTGAATCTAGACCAAGAATGAGCTTCCCGCCAGATTCTAACCAACAAGCAGGAGAGCGACATGGCCTTCCGTATAGAGCCTCGAAAGGTGCCATGCCAATACTAGACTGATAGCTGTTGTTGTAGGAGAACTCTACGAGAGGTAAGTGATCCTCCCAACTACCCCCGAAATCCAGAATACAACAGCGCAAAAGATCCTCCAAAACACGATTCACCCTCTCAGTCTGACCGTCAGTCTGAGGGTGATAAGCAGTAGAGAGATTCAGCTTTGTGCCCAAAGCTGACTGTAGGCACTTCCAAAAGTGACTAGTGAAAATGGTGTCTCGATCACACACGATAGAGCTAGGAATGCCATGAAGTCGTACGACTTCCTTCACATAGAGCTTGGCCAACTGAGGTGCAGTCCGAGTGGACTTAATCGGAATGAAATGAGCCGATTTGGTCAAGCGATCAACAATAACCCAGATAGAAGTATGGCCTGACCTCGATCGAGGCAGACCGTCAATGAAATCCATGGATATCTGATCCCATTTCCATAATGGAATCTCTAGAGGCTGAAGAAGACCAGATGGACGCTGATGCTCGGCCTTGATCTGTTGACAAGTCATGCAACCGCTCACATAACTTGCAACATCTCTCTTCAAACCCTCCCAATAATATAGCCGGCACATATCGGCATACATCTTACTCGAACCGGGATGTATAGTGTACTTAGTGCGATGGCACTCGTCTAGGACGTCACGCCTAAGTGATAAATCAGAAGGTACAACAATACGGTTCCTCCTACGAAGACACCGATAAAAATCAAGAGAATAATCCAGCAATGTCTCATCACTGGATCCCGACTCGAGAAGATGAATAAGATGCAATAAGTCTGGATCCTGCCGCTGAGCATGGGCAATGCGATCCAATAATATAGGACGAGCTTCCAAGCTGAATAATAAGACCGGAGAATCAGAAGATGGAGCTCGATCTCTAATATCACACAAAGATAGGGTCTCAAGAATATCCCACTCGGCAATCATCATAGAAACTACCGCCGAGTGCTTACGACTGAGCGCATCTGCAACACGATTACCCTTGCCAGGGGTATACTGAATATCTAAATCATATGAGGCAAGAAACTCAAGCCATCGCCGCTGCCTCATATTGAGATCCCTCTGACTGAATAGATACTTCAGTGACTTGTGATCGATGTACAGAATGAAGCGTTCGCCTAATAGAAAGTGACGCCAAGTCTTCAAGGCAAAGACGATAGCTGCTAACTCAAGATCATGAGTAGGATAGCGAACCTCATTCGGACGCAGTTGCCTGGAAGCATAAGCAACTACCCGATCCTTCTGCATAAGCACAGCACCTAGCCCGCTACCACAAGCATCAGTGTAAACAACAAGATCATGGTTACTCTCTGGAACCACTAGAATAGGAGCATGAGTGAGAAGTTCCTTCAGTCGCTGAAAGGAAGCTTCACACTTATCAGACCAAATAAAGCGAACACCCTTACGAGTCAGCGTCGTAAGGGAAGTGCAATTTGAGAGAAATCCTTGATAAACCGACGGTAATAACCCGCCAGCCCAAGGAAGCTGCGAATATCATGAACGTTCTCGGGCTGCTTCCAATTCTGAATAGCTTCGATCTTGGCAGGATCGACAAAAATACCCTCAGATGATACAATATGGCCCAAGAACTTGACCTTGCTCTCCCAAAAATGGCACTTGGAGAGCTTGGCCTTAAGCTGATGCTGACGAAGAGTATCCAAGACGATCCGCAAATGATGAGCATGCTCTGCCTCAGATCTAGAATAAATCAGAATATCGTCGATGAAAACCAGAACGAATCTATCGATGTATTCCCGGAATACTCGATTCATAAGATCGACGAAGAAAGCCGGTGCATTCGTCAAGCCGAATAGCATGACCAACCACTCAAAAGAACCATAATGAGTGCAGAAAGAGGTAAGAGGAATGCTATCTTCCGCAACTCGGAGCTGATGAAATCCGGTGGCAAGGTCGAGCTGGGAAAAGACCTTCGCACTGCTCAACTGATCAAACATATCGTCTATCCATGGCAATGGATAACGATTTCTGATGGTCAACTCATTAAGCTTGCGATAGTCAATGCAAAGCCTAAGAGAGCCATCGGACTTCTTAACGAAGACCACAGCAGCACCCCATGGCGAAGAACTGGACCGAATGAACTGCTTCGCCTCAAGCTCTACTAACTGCTTCCTGAGTTCCTCATTCTCTTTAGTAGACATCCTCGTGGGAGGACGCCCAACTGGGTGGGAGCCTGGAATGAGATCGATGCGGAACTCAATGGCCCGCTTTGGCGGCAGGCCTGATACTGGCTCGAATATATCGGGGAAATCCTGAACAACAGGAATACGGGATATGTCCACATTCTCATCTCGTGAATCCAGAGCAAATAAAGTAATATCAGAAATCCCAACATCCTGAAGAGCAATAGCTAACGGAGCGGACGAGTCAGGATGACGAGGAAATAATATCCGCTCCGAACAAATGATTTTGGCGTCAACCTGAGCGAGCCAATCCATGCCAAGAATCATGTCAAAGCCCAAATACTCCATAACGTGTAGATTCGCACGGAAAGAAAATCCACAAAGATCGATATCTATATCCTCACAAAGCAAGCTAAGGGTCATGGATCAACCGATGGGATTCACAATCCTTAGTGAAGAAACCAAACAAGTAACATCCAAAGATAAAGTATCAACTAGTTCCTTTGATATGAATGAGTGAGAGACACCCGTATCAAAGAGAACTCTACAAGATCTACCATGAAATAAAATAGAACCTTCGAGAACGGAAGGATGCGTACCTCGAGGCTGAGCTGAAGATGTAGGAGCCTTGGCAGCATTAAGCTTGCCAGATCTAGGAGGTGCAGTGGGACAAGTGGAATTAAGATGACCCTCCTTCTTACAATAGCGACAGAAAAGAGGCTTGGGACACTCTTTATACATATGATCGATAGATCCACAGTTGAAACACTTTCGAATGGAAGGTGTTCCACTAAGCTGAGCAATAGACTGAGGCTGAGTCTGAGAAGAAGAACTGCCTGTCTTCTTCTTCTTATGCCAAGACTTGGACTTCTGAAATGGGCCCCGCTTCTAATTGGGATTTTTGGAGCCCTCACCATCCCCATCACTGTCTCTCTCACACTCAACCGCTTCAAGGTGAAGCGCTGCGTCAACTAGCTCATCAAAAGGGAGCTTAAGCTGGAGCATAAGCTGTTTCTTCAAATATTTCTTCAGGCCTTCTACAAACTTGAGATTCTTCTTATAAGGAGAGCTAATGAACTCGAGGCCATACTTGGACAGGGCCTCGAAAGATGATGAATAGTCTGCAACAGAGGCCTTCCCTTGCTTAAGGTCAATAAAGCGGCATGCAAGGGCTATCTTCTCGGATTCGGGGACAAACTTGAGCAAGAAGCGCTCTCGGAACTGGTCCCAAGTGAGTGAGGCCTCATCGGTCTCGGATACAAGTAGCTCGTACCAATCCAAGGCATGACCGTCAAGATGGCTAGAAGCAACAAGAACTCTGTCGTGGTCGGGGATAGCCATGCGAGTAAAGTTACGCTCGCAAACTCTGATCCAAGCCTGGACCTCCAGAATAGTCTCGGAGCCACTGAACGGCTTCCCTCCGAGATGAATAAAGTCGCTGCATAGACGCGCAAAAGCAGACTTGCGCGGTGCATCAGAAACTGGTGCAGGAGACTGAGAGTGTGACTGAGAGTTACGAACCAGCTCCATGATCTGGTCCGTGGTCATGTATACGCCCTCTGGGTGAGGGTTGCAGGACTATCCAGCATCAGCAGAACGGAGGTTCCTACCTCTCCCAACCATACTGAAAGATAAGTTAAGATTTAGTTAAGCATGATTCAAAGATAGATAATTCATTTAGGAATATTACGGAATATAATATATTCCTACACATATTCCTAACTTATTTATCTAAAGGTGGATATGT
Organism: Allium fistulosum; assembly: GCA_030737815.1. Lineage (NCBI taxonomy): Eukaryota > Viridiplantae > Streptophyta > Magnoliopsida > Asparagales > Amaryllidaceae > Allium > Allium fistulosum. The sequence goes on along the minus strand of CM060904.1, from coordinate 75,450,831 downwards.
TCAATTTGGATCGTATTATAACGTATTGTACTACGTGTCTGTTCTGTGTTTGTTATGCTTAATTCTGAACCTCGCTCTGATACCAAGACGTAACGCCCCACTCCAAGACCCTCATTAGCAAAGAGAATCACGGAGGTGATTCCGTCTGCTAATGCGGAGAATAGAGTATAATAGGGGCGACCAAATGTAATTATGCTATAACTATCTACCGAATACGTCGAAAGGTGGAATCTATTTAAATTTTTCTCAATCAGGTGGACATATTCGATAAATACTTATAACAAAATTACAAATGGCTAAAGATCTATCAGAACAAAGCATAATAACATAATGAAATAGCATCACAGAACAGTATCACATAACAGCACAGAGTCTCAGAACAATACATTGTCAATACAGATCCAAATATATCATAAGGTGGGTACAAAGCCACCACTCACACAAGTGAGTCAAAAATATGTACATAAGAGACTGAATAATCAGAGTATCAAAATAGTGGACAAATATAAAGAGCTATCTATCAACATAGCAGATAATGTCCAAGCGGAAGCATAGAAAGCTAAGTCCAGAGGCCTAACCTGAAACAACTCGGTCTGACCCGAGCGAAAAAAAAACACTCGGGTCAGGCTAGCTAAACAATTAGTTAATAAACTGAGATAAACATGATAGATAATGAGGCGATATATAACATAGTACTATAGACCACAAACTCTCACATAGAGAAGAAATAAACATCTAAGTAGAGATGTATAGCAAACCTTGTCTCATTGGCATAACATAGTCACAAATGTCAAAACAAAACATCTAAGTAGAGATGTATAATAAGCCTCATATCATCGGCATAACGTAAGCACAAATGCCAAAACAAAAACATCTAAGTAGAGATGTATAATAAGCCTTATATCATCGGCATAACGTAAGCACAAATGCTAAAACATAAACATCGAAGTAGAGATGTCAAAAACGATACATCTAAGTAGAGATGTATAACAGGCCATCTAAGTAGAGATGCCAAAAACGATACATCTATGTAGAGATGTATAACGGCCATCTAAGTAGAGATGCCAAAAACGATACATCTATGTAGAGATGTATAACGGCCATCTAAGTAGAGATGCCAAAACGATACCTCTAAGGGAGACAGTCCGAAGACACTATCCCAAAGGTAATAAAAGGAATGTGTCACGAACTATTAGCAAGGAACCCGTAAAGTGTTAACGTGAGTCCCATACCCCACGTTCGCACTAAACGGTTTACTAACCAATCGTAAGCTTCCACACTGAAAGCAGTACAAAGTTCACCTCATGTCATCGGTAAACTAGGCCGAAAGGCCAAAACGATCAATCGAATAGGTCGGGGATTAACCGGAAAGGAAATACACACGGTTTCATAGGCCGGAGTTTTTTCCAACCGTTTAAGCATCTTTCCACTTCGCTCGAAGTGCTAAAGTGTGAGTGTGGGATTTTATTATAGAAAATAATTACGGAAAATGGATTTATAATTGGTTTGAAATCACTTTAAAACGGCCTTTGAAAACTCCCCTATTATGGAGTAATTAATTTATTAATTAAAAATAATATTATATAATAATTTCAAAAGCCATTTCGGAGTGAAAAATCCTTTTAAAACCTTTTTATAAGGCCCGTGTATGAAATCCAGCGACCAATCTCAAAGAAATCGATAAAACCAGAAAATCACTGAAAATATTCTAAGTGTTGGAAAATAGTTCAAAACTGACGCGAACCCAAGTTCGGAAAATTATTCGGACCAGCAGACTGAATCCGAATGGCATGAAAATTGGTAGGAACGTAGTCCAACATTCCTACTTTAGAACGCAAAAGGAATTACTTGATTCTGACTTGAAACGAAGTCGCAGCGACGCTCCAAAGTCGGACCCGGAAACAGTGAATACACTGTTTCAGGCTGAGATTCGGGTCCCTCTTCGACAACAATTTCGAAGAGTCAAATAAACTCGGATACTAATCAAACTTTCTAGAGATGGAGTTCGGAACTCCACCTTTCCAACGAGTCTGAAAACGTTGAAATCCGACAAAGGACGAGCCCGGGATGGCGTCGCAAAATCGGGGTTCTGTACTGAAAACAACGGGAGAAAAGAGACTAAGGCCTATAGTTATGCACTAACAGACCAGAGATGAAAAACCACAATTTTGGTATAGTAATCTTCCAATTCTGACAAAATGAATAAAATAAAAGTTGTAGCTTAGTTTCTAAGCTTTCCAGAATGACCAAGATCGTCAAATTCCGATCGGGGATGAAAATTTTATGACTAAAACAATTCTCAGATCTAAATTCTATATCACTGTCAATGCGCTCTCGGGACAGTAGTAAGAATGCACAGTTTTGACCAAATTAACTTCGAAATTTCATGAAACTCAAAACATGAAAGTTTTAGCCCTAAATCTACGCTTTCCAGAACATCCAAAATTATTAGATTTGGATAAGAAACGAGTAACTTATGGCCAAATCAATTTCAGGTTTTTATTTTATCAACCCTGTAGTTTGTTGTCAGGTCAGCGACAAACAAACGTGATTTCGACCATTCAAACCACAAAATTAGGCAAAGCACAAAACATAAAAGTTATAGCCTACAGAATAATCTTTCCAGAACATCAAGAAAATATTAATTTCTATTTAAGATGAAAGAGATATGCCTAATTTACTAACAGCAATAAACTAATTATAATTTCATCTAGCATATATTACCTCTTTTCCAAGCAAGAAAAATATGCACAAACACTTGATGTGCACTCCAAAAGCTAGAGAGAGGAGATCAAGAGGCTTCATAACAAAAATAAACCAAAAACCATGTATTAAAAATTAATTTTAGAAATTAGAATGAAGATTAGAGAGTAATTAGAGAAGGATTGCTTTACCTTTTAACTTGTATTAACCTAGATTAGCTATGTGGAGAGGAAAATGGATCTTCTACCAAATGGAGGCCATTAATTAGGTTTTGCTCTAGGGTTTAAGGGTTGATGGAATGAGATGTTGGCTGAAACAAATGGGTAGAAGATGGTTTATAGGCTAATGGAAGTGGGTTAGTGGGCCTAATACCCATTAGGACTTGGAATATGTTCTATATCTCAAGTTAGCTAATTTCTCTAAATACAAACTACACATTATTTACCCATAAAATTTTAAAATATGTTACCAAAATAATTTAGCTATAGTTATAAAATTTTACATCACAATATTTGCCAACTTACAATTTAACCCCTAATTATTCCAAAACATCTTTTAGTCAAAATTGCCCAAAAATCACCGTTTAGCAATTAAATTGTAAATTAAATTCCCAATTCAAATATTGCACTATTTTACACATATAAAATTTTGCAATATTATAAATTTCCATTTACCCTAATTAATTTCCATTAAATTCTCCATTTTACACTTAAGCCCAAAATATTAATTTATTCAAAATAACTAACTTTTGAACAAATTAGCCACATTAAAAATTCATTAATAGCTCCAATTAAATTAAAATCAAAATTTTAATTTATTATTTGGTAATTGCAATCACGGGTTGTTACAACTGCAAACAAAGGGATGACCTAATAGGTCAAACTCTAATCGGTCACATCTCAACCCTAGAGTTCCATACCCTCCTATTGGATTCGCAACCCGTAAGGAAGTAACTAAATATGTGGGTTCAAGGTTAAGCTTATCTATCAAACATCTAGATATAAAAGAATGCGATGCACTGGTATCAAATAAAACGCTAACAGACATACTATGAATCTAAAGCGTACCTCCAAAAACTGCCTTTCCTTTTTTCTGAGCTGTTGGCTTCGAAGTAGCAAGCCCCAATGCATACGCCTTGCCCTTTCCATCCTTAGCAGGTTCCGTGCACTAGTTCTTGGCCTATCTAGTCATAGTTGAAGCACCTGACATTCTTCTTCCTAGCCACATCCTTTGCCTTCCCAACATGAAACTTATTAGCAAAGTGTCCCTTCTTGTCGCACTTGAAGCAGACAATCTTAGACCTCCCTTTTTTAGCCGCTCCACCCTTCTGAGCACCTTTCTTAGGAAAGATCTTCCTCTTCTGTCCCTACCCAACCTGGACCTCCTTAGCCTTACTCTTTCTAGAGAATTTAGAATGTCTTCATGCCTTAAGGCCATCTCCACAACAACATCAGAAGGATCTCTAATATGAGATAATGTAGCCCTAGCTAAATTAGGCTTCAACCCTCGGATGAACTTTTCATTCCTCTTCATCACTGTATCCAATGAATCATACCCATATCTGGCCAACTCGTCGACCTTCTGGCATACTCCAAAACAGACATCTCCCCCCTACTCTAACTCAGCAAACTTTCTGATCAGAGCCGACTGTGCCATAACAGACGTGAACCTCTCTTGGAACCTCCTTTTGAAATCTTCCCAAGTCATAGTCTCCTCAGCCACCACCACAGTCACACTATTCCACCAAAACAAAGCAGCTCCCTGAAGCTGTCTAGATGCCAACCTCCTCTTCTTCTCATCATTGAGCCCTAAATCTACAAAGATCCTCTCATAATGCAGTATCCAATTCTCCACCTCAATAGCACCCTCCATTCCAACGGCTTCCCTCCAAGCTTAGTGTAATCTCCACTCAGCTTTGCAAAATGGTTAACTACCAGAACTTCCGAAACCCCTGGTCCTGCAGCATTTCCTCCTAACACTCATGCTGCAACACCCACCTACATCATATTCCTGAAAAACTGACATATAGCTTCCATTCCAACTTGCGAGACCTCGGCACCCATATTCTCTGCTTGTGCCTGACCTTGGGTTCTCCTAGTATTGGGTCTGACCTTCCCTTCGATGTCCCCCCCACCTGGGTTAACTCTCCCTCTTCTACCATCCATATCTGTATTCAAACCTCATGAGATACAGAAAGATAAGCTAATCAAAGATAGGAGACTATAGATAAAGCACATACTTATATATATAAAATACAAGTACGTTATCATAGCGTTATCCCATATCCCAATCTTATTCTAATTCTCTAGGATTATATTCTCAAAACCATTTTTAGTTAAATTTTTTCATAAAACTATGCTCTGATACCAAGTTGTAGCATCCCATATCTAGAGGCTAAAAACTACGGGCTATAAATGACTACAACATCTGTAGCGCTTAACTTTTAACGCCTAGATAGGGGATGTTACAGCTGGGCATGAACTGTTATCTTTTATGGATGCATACTTGGGCTACAATTAGATCCTGATGCACGAAATCGACCAGGAAAATACTAACTTTATCACCGACCTAGGATTGTACTGCTACATGGTAACACAATTTGGCTTAAAGAATGTGGGGACAACCTACAAAGATTAGTAAACACCGTTTCAAGCGTCAGATCGGAAAGACCATGAAGGTCTATGTGGACGACATGTTGGTGAAATCGCGAGTAGCAGCCAATCACCTAGACAATCTCACCGAAATATTTGAAATACTCCAAAAATATGGAATGAAACTTAATTCACTCAAATTTCACTTTGGGGTAGCCTCCGAAAAATTCTTGGGATTCATAGTGAGCGCTAGAGGGATCGAAGCAAATCCAGAGCATTTAACTGCGCTACGAGAAGTCCAAGCCCTAAAGAACAAGAAGGAATTACAAAGCTTGAATGAGAAAGTGCAGTGCTTAGCCGGTTCATCTCGAAAGCCATTGACAAGTATATACCATTCTTTATTGCATTAAAGAAAGGAAAGAAAAACTTTGAGTGGAATGAAGCTTGTCAAACTGCATTTGAAGAGTTGCAGCGACATATGGAAACTCCGCCAATCCTATCAAAGCCAGTAGACGAAGAGGACTTGTTCATCTACTTAGCAGTCTCACCTCACGCATTGAACGTTGCCTATGTGTGTGAAGAGGCAAGAATTCAGCGATTGGTATACTACATTAGCAAGCGATTCACTAGAGTTAAGAAAAAATACCCGAAATTGGAAAAACTAGCGTATTGCCTCTTGATCGCGTCTAGGAAGTTACGACCGTATTTCCAGGTGTACCCGATCAAAGTAAACTGATCAACCTCTGTAGCAAGTATTGTACCTACCCTAAACTTCCGGGTAACTCCTTAAATGGAATATTGAATTGAGCCAATATGATATCACTTACCAAACGAGAAGGGAAATCAATGGGCAAATGCTGGTAGATTTCATCGCCGAGTTAACCATACAAGATGATGAAGAAGAAATACCAATGGAAGTGGAGACACGATGAAAACTCTTTGTCGATGGTGCGTCTAATAACCTCTGTTGGGGTAGGGGTAGTGGTTGAAACCCTTAGGGATGAGCCATTTGCTACGCCCTATGCTTGGAATTCCCTACGACAATAACAAAGCAGAATACAAAGCGTTGATAGCAGGACTGAAAGTTGTGAAGGAACTCAGAATAAAGTCCTTTCACATCTACAGCGACTCTTAACTAGTCATCTGCCAGGTGAAAGGAGAATACTAGGCTCAAGGGAAGAACCTTGCCCCATATGTATCTAAAGTACAATAGTGGCTGAACGACATCGAACAGTACACCATAACTCACATCCCGAGCAGGAGCAAAACACGAAGGCTGACTAATTAGTTAAATTGGCCAGCTCCAGAGAAGCTCAGTCGTTGGGGCTAGTCCCGGTTGAGACCCTGACTGCTCTGAGTATAAACGAAATGGATGTCGATTGGATTTTCGAAACCACCATTGAACCAGAAATATGGATGACACTAATCAAAGACTACTTGCTTACAGAACTCTTCCTACAGATAGGAATCAATGGAAAAAGCTTCTTTGGAAGGCACCGAGGTTCATAATACAGGATGGGATACTCTACCGATGGGGGTTTTCTGCCCCCTTGCTCAGATGCATGACCGACAACAAAGCTCAGCGGACCCTGAAGGAAGTTCATGAATGCAACTACAGGGACCATACTACAGGCCAAACCATTGCAAAGAAAATCCTCCAGTACGGATATTTCTAGCCAACGGTAAATCACAAATTACGCTAGATGGTGTGATTGATGCCAAAGATTCAGCAAGATTAAAAGAACTCCCTCAATAGAGCTAATGCAGATGGTCAACCCATGGCCGTTCGCAATATGGGGAATTGATCAGATTAGCGTATTGCCAATAGCTAAAGAAAGGGTTAAATATGCTATAGTTGCCGTCAACCAATTCACAAAGTGAGACGAACCGGAACCACTGACCGCCATTACCGCAAAGAAAGTCATTAATTTTGTCACTATAAACATTTTTTGCAGGTTTGCTGTGCCATAGAAAATCGTTACTAATAATGGGACCCAATTCGAAAGCATCGAATTTAAAGACATTTGCAAACGCTTCCGAATCGAGAAAAGCTTTTTCGCGGTCATTCATCCGCAAGGAACGGGTAATTATAAGCAATAAACAAGATAATCAAGTCCACTATCAAAAAGCGACTAACTAAAGCTAAGGGGAATTGGATTGATGAAATTCCACTTGCACTATAGGCTTATAGAACAACACACAAAGAAGCATACTCCATTCGCCTTGGCGTATGGTTCAGAAGCAATGATTCCCGTCGAATTAGAAGTCCCCTCTCATCGAAGGAAGAATTTCAATCAAAGGCCGAATGAGCAGCTTCTACTTGAGTCACTTGATATTATTGACGAGAAGAGGGAAGAAGCCGAGTTGAGGACTGTTTCTCACGAAAAATGGGTCGCATGATACATCGACGCCAGAGTTCACAAACAAATCTTCGAAATGGGAGACCCCGTCATCAAACGAGTCTATCCCATACTTGGATCCTTCGAACTAAACTAGGAAGGGTCATATGTGATAAACCAAAAGCTAGGGGATGGAACCTTCAAACTAATGACCGTTAACGGGATTCAAATTCCCCGAGCATGGAACAACGAATTGCTGCGTCATCACTTTATCTGAAACTATCTTATGCACTTCTAATTTTTCAGCAAATAAGCCATCCCGAGAGACCGGGGGCATTGTAAATAGGCAGAACTTGCCTAACTTTTCTTAGTAAAATTTATTTTCTTTCTGAACCAATAAAACTGCATTCATAACAGTAACCTGTTAAGTCGATGGGGTAAAATCGGCTCAAACCATCCATTCACTATTTGTAGTGGAATCATGCTCGAGTTCGCCCTGCTTACTTGCCTGGTCGATAAAAGCTAATTGACTCAAACCGTTGGATCAGTGGAACATGATCCCCGCCTTCTAAAAAATGATGTTGCTCCGGTTGCACCGGGAAGGCTCAAATCAAAGCCGCGCATCCCATAAGCCATGCACTGTCTTGCCGAGCTGTGGAATCATGCTCTTAAAGCCTATACTCCTCATGTTGCCTGAAGATTGGTAATGTCAAGAAGCTCTGAAATCGTTCTGAATCGACGGATTATATTGATCCCGAAAATCATGCATTCCATAAGCAGCGCACACTTTAAAAAGTCGTGCATTCCATAAGCCGCATACACTTCTAAAAGCTTAGCATTTCATAAGCCACACCTACTTTTAAGTACTAGTATTGCCCCAATGATATCGAAAAAATCATCCATTGCAGGAATAATAAGAATCGATCCACTGTCATTATCAGGATTAACGTGCATGAATCCAACAATGTTAAAATACTACAACTCAGTGGATAATTCCAATTATTGACTAAAAATGGATTTGAAATTAAGCCACTCAAACCATAAGTTTCTAAGGATAGGAACAACAAAATAAATCTGGTGACAAAAAATAAACACACTCGGATCAACCGGTCCTTTGTCAAGTGTTTGAAGTAAATGACCCCGTGAACTGGGGGCTCACACCGGTACTCAAGTAGAAATACTAGAAAAAAAACATTTCATGGTTTTGTTACTCTAAACATAGAATTTTGGCAGTAATAACAGGACTAGATAAAATAAAATCGTAGTAAATGAAATTGACATAAGTGCATAAAATACAGATAAGTAGACAAGTAAAGTTACAATCAAAATGTCAGCACTGTATTACTTAAAAAAATTACTTGTAAAAAGTCAAAATGTGTGGGCCGTACCCACACAATATCAGCTAACAAAAAGAAAAATACAGACACTATAATAAAAGCAGTAAGTGCAGACTATGTACTTGAACAATACAAAACAAAATATCTTGAAAATCAATTCCACTGCCATCTGGACCTATCAACGCCTCTTTCCGCCCGCTCCCCTTCCCTCCTTTGGTCGGAAGTTTTTGCTTCCCCTTAGTATCCCGGTCAGGGGTAGTGTCGCTGCCTGCGATATCAACTATCTCCTCAGTGCTGGAACCTTCATCTTACTCCCTAAACTTCTCGAAAGGCTCTCTTTTGTCTTGCGCTTTCGGGATTTGCAGGGTCTTTTCGAGGATTTTATCGCTTCAACCTTTTCTTTCTTAATGGTAACCAGTTGATATTTGGATTTACACGGCTGCTCAATCTGGACCTCCTGCTCCTGAGCTCCTGAGATTCGCCCTCCAAAGATACGAAAGGGTCATCCAAGCCATGCGATGCAGCGATCTTCTCAGACTCTGGCTGCGAACCAGACACACAACAATTGGAGTAGCTACAGAGACAAGTGTTGAGGTGGTTGAAATAGCGACGGGTCTTGGCATCGAAGAAATCGGCCAATCAACAGGTAATAAAGATGGAACTATAAGATCAAAAATGAAAGTATTAAGTTTATCTTGTTCTTGCGGCCTTAGTTAAAAATGCTCAAACTCAAGAGAAACAACAAGGTTACTACATATTAGGAGTGGCCAAGAATGTCGATGTCATATTCATCGCGTTCTCCTTCTTTTGATGGTTGCACAACCCGCGGAGAAGCTTTAGGCCCAGAACTTGCTAATTGATCACAAGGCTATCTTGACGATTCACCAGGTCTAGAAACAAGTGGCTCCGACAACGTTTTGGTAGTTGCAGTCATAGCGACATCAGTAGCTTCCTGTTCCTTTTCAATTTGCAGGATCTGTCAGCCCTCTATGAGTGCTTTCTTGGACTCCTCGTTAAGGTAGGCATCCTCTAGCTCCCACTTAGTGTAGAAATCCCTGGTATCTCGGAAACGGGTCATAATTTCCTCCTAAATCATGGCAAGAGTGTGTGGGAACTTGGGGCTCAAATAACTAAAACTCCCCTGATGCAACAAGGAGTTGATGTAGAAGTTTAAGAAGGTATCATACATCTTCTCCATTTTACTCTCAAAATTGTCCCATAGCTCCAAATAATCTGTTGCAACGACGGCCTTTTCAACTTCCACGCGAGTTTTGTTGGCACTAAGCTGTGCAACTCTCTCTAAGTGCAGGGCAATCGTCTGGGTTTGATCGGAAATTGTCTTATCATGGGACTTCACTTTCTCCTTATATTCTGCGATTGTTTTGTTATGCCCTTCGACAATCTTGTCGTGATCAGTAATAGTCTTCTTCCGGACTTCAATAATCATGTTGCGAGCTTCGAGCTTCTCTTTCAGTCCGCATGAGCCTTCTTAATTTCATCTTGAAAGACAATCTCTCTTTTCACATGGGCCTCTTTCAACTCTAGCAAGCCAGTGTTATTCTTACTCTCCCGGAGCACCGCGTCCCTCTCTTGTATTAGTCGTTCAATTCTTGCGTCGTGTTCCACTAACGCCTTCTTAGAGTCATCCTTCTCTGATTCAAAGGAGAAGATCTCTTGATAATTATTGTGGTTCATATCAGCCAGCTGCTTGCATAATTTTTCCCATCCCTGGTTTGCTCTAAATTGCTTTGGATCACTTAAAAGGTAGGGCATGTAGGAATCTTTGCGGATTGGGCGAAGGTCGCAGTCAAATTTAACTCCCTTTAAAAACAACCTGTGGAGCGCCACCTCAAGTCTATGGGGACCAAATGGAAGAATGTAAGCCGATCTTCGGTGATGGCACGAAGAAACTTGGGTGAGCTTCACGTGAGATGATGGGACTTGAGAAGAAGATGGAGCCTAAATGGAGGAAACAGGAATTCCAAGGCCATAGAAGTTGGGGTAGAGGCAAAGGCCTGTTGCTCAGAAGGATGAGAACCACGATCAACCTTTGACTTCTTGGACGAGTCCTCTCGGTCGTCAAAATTTTTCCTCTTCTCGTAGCCACTTTTGTACATACGACCATAATCCCGCTCATCCCGGCGATGAGCTTCAGCCTCCAAATCCTTCCGCCTTCTCCATTCCTCCTCGATCTCGCGAGGCCGAAGACGGCTTGTGGATCATTTCGAGCAACGATGTGAATCGATGAATTGCTCAGGATCGCCGTAAAGTCTACGCCTACTCATGTTACTTGACATGAAGAATATATAAAGAGCTTCAGTAATGGAAAATAAGCTTGAATAATGTATGTGTAAGTGAATGCGACCCTAATGGAATGTGTCTTGGAGGGCCTAAAATGATGTCACAAACCAGATCGGGAAGCCACTGCGGTAGAAATCGGGCTGATTCCAGGCACAATATGGCCCGGGCAAGGAGACAACTCTTCGAATCTGAAATCTACTCCCATAAGTTCGCCAATATCCTTGTTGACTTGCTCAAATCCCCGAAGTCTACGTCGACAACTTTAATCAAGGAATCTTAACATCGCTCGACTACTAAGGCAACATCTTTATTGCGGGTCTTTCGGGGAGGCAAGTCCAGAATAACGGGACTCATTCCTGGAGTCTCGTCACATGATTTGGAGTCTCCGTCACCCAAATCTGCGTAGAATTCATCATCACTCGAGGAGGACTCATGACTTCTACTCTTGACTTCACCCTCCTCTTTTTCTGTTGCCACTGCAGCCTTGCCTTCTTGTTGTATAAACTCTTCTTCCCTTCCTCCGAAATCTGGGGCATTCTGGCCAAACAACAGGCTTCAGTTGTCATATCTCTTCCCTTATGAGTTTCTACAGCCGATTCTCCAGACAAGCCTTCTTTTGCTCAAAAAACGCCCTCTTCAGAACCATATCACGAAGAAGTAGAGCGTGCTCGTATTATGGAATGGGAAGGAGACGAGACTTCAACCGTTATGGTAGATCTCCCTAGATGCAACAGTCCATACTGGAGCAAGTTTTCATCCATCAGGAAAAATTTAACCGATCATTCCCTGACATCTACAGCCTTCAGGGTATAGAAAATTTTGTCAAGTGATAAGTCTTTATTCGGCCTCGGAATAACTGCAGGAAGTATTTGACTTGAAATCCCATTGCAACATATCAAAACTCAATAAGTAAAGGAGAGAACTTACCCCCTGTTGTCCAAAGGCGATTAAACCCTTCGGGACATCTAATGAAGAAGTACTAAGTCACAATCTTGCGATTCCTTTGGGCCTCGATGACGACAAGGGACGGGCACTCATCTCTCCTTTTAAATGAGATAAAATATCTCGGCTCGTTGAAACTCGGAGCATGGTTTAATGTCCACACAAAAAGAATATGCAGGCAGGTCAAGATAGCATATCCATTAGGGTGAATTTGGAACGGAGCAATTTGCAAGTTCGAAAGAGTTTCTCTCAAGAAGGCATTGAAAGGGGTCACTGCTCCGGTTATGCACATATATTTGTGGCAAGCAGTATGTCCCGGAGGCGACATATAGGCAAATTTATTCTTCTCCGGGAGTTGTACGTTGTCCTCCGGAATGCCGTGTTTTAAGCAAAACGTAATGCAAAACCTTAGAGAAGATTACAGAGGAGGCTCTCTCCGGTGGAATAAGAACTCTGAAATTCGGAGGAGTTCGATCCATGATCAAACCAACTAGGACTGGCTAACCTTATTCAACCTAAGAAGCAAAAGAGGAAGGGGCGAAAGATGACGAGTCAACTTCTAGAAGTGCTAGACTTCCTCCGCTAGACTTATGGCGAGAAGATGGATACTTCATTCTATACAACAAGATTTGCATCCAAAGCGGTCAAGTAATTCTATATTAAACTAAAACCGGCTATAAAATTTGAATTCCGAAGGAATATTGATTTACGCCGATACATCGGATTTCAAGTATATATCAGGGTAAGTACATTATGTTATCTATGGGGGTGAGCTTAATGTCCTGAACACTACAAACACTTTATCCTGTATAGATAGTTCACTCATAGTAGAGAAGGAAAAGGGCTTTTCGTATCAATTTTTTGGAATTATTTCTTCCACACTTACCCATTATTGATCGTTGATCAATAACGGATCCATTGTCCAACGCAATGTGGAAAGCTCTTTCCAATACAGGTACATCGACGTGAAAAAAACAAGACCAATCTGAATTCTCCGGAAGGCGATAACAACATAAGCTGCTTGCGAGACGCTGTCCTAAGCCGTTATCCCCTCTCCGGAAGGGTTAAAACCAACTTGCGATATGTTGTGTTGTATCATCAACATAGCTTAGTGCAAGTCAATTTTGATTCTCTGGACGAAGACATCAGAACATGTCAAGCACCAGGACAAGCCCTAAGTGTCATTCCATAAAGAACTCAAGATTGGATTTACTATCTTCTTCCTGAAAATTATAACCAACTCGGACTTTCCACGACAATCATCACGAATATAGCCCCATTGTCAAATTGCTAAACGAATGTCAAAATCAGCATTACCCACCTCGAATCAGGAATCAAAGGGAAAAGATGGTTGGATTTTTTGACCTAGCAGTCTAAGTAAGAGGGGTTAGTGGCCATCCAAGAAACGAGATGGTAGAGTTAGGGTTTGGTCGGCGGCGACCCAGAAGGAGCGAAGGTTGAAGTTAAAGCGACAGCGAGCCTCAGATCGATCAACGGTGAGAAATTCTAGAGATAAATGATCGGCGACGGTGATGAAGTGGATGGATTTAGGGTTAGTTCGAGAATTCGGTCTAGTCGCAAAGGATAAGCCCAGGTTGGAAGAATAAGATAGAAATGAAGAATGGATTGGCTCGAGGAGGCTATATATGAGATTGCACGAGAGAAAACGTTTACGTCATTGGATCGCTAGCGATCCGTTGGCTATGGATCGCTAGCGATTCATCGGATTATGCTCCATCAATTTCGAGTTTGGACAGCATGGTCCATGTGTTGTTCAAAGGAATTCTAAAAGTTATGGGGTAAAACTTTATTTGCTGTAATAAGCAACGACAATTCATGTTAGAACTTAATGAGCAACTGAATAGCCAAAGTCAAATTCATGTGGCTTTGACACGATTACCCGAACCTCGCCAAACAGAAACTAAGAATGCAATTACTTCCAGAGCATGCCTTATTTCCAATGAAGGCATACCTAGAGGCAAATGTAGTTCAAGTTTTTAACCCAACAGAATCCAAAGGAAGTCGAAACAGCTTCGCCGAGTCAGAACAGCTCTAGAGCCAACCAAAAAGACTAGAAGAACAAGCCAGAAAAGGTCGGGGGAAACGATGGTGAGAAAAATCAAAGGTGATGGATCACTAGCGATCCATCATCCATGATCGCAGCGATCCATAATACTCGCTTGTTGATCCACGAATCCTCTTGTATCATGGTCCAATAGGTATTCTAGGGACAAAGACAAGGTTTGATGGAATTCCGAGCTAGTTAAATCAAGAAGCAAGCATTCGTTTAATTCAATTGGCGGTCTAATGCAACCACTATATGGGTCATCATCAAAACAAGGCAACATGCTATGAAATCACATGGGGAACACCGACACGAGATAACAAACGCGAACGAAAAGTCAAAGATCAAAAATCCACTAAGTACATGGATCAATAGCGAGCATGCACTATGGATTGCTATGGACCCATACCATTTTGCCAGGTCATCATATTCTTTAGAAGAGAGGGTAATGGGAAGCATCTCAAGCCAATGGGTCACCAGGAAGCCATAAACCATGGGTCGCTAGCAATCCATCAGAATAGTTTGGTTCGCGGCATAACTTATAGAGAACCTTCGTTCGATCATTTGCAAGCATTTGGCAAGAAGGCCTAGCCTAATAACTCTCGAATCCTTATAAATATGGTCCTACCTGCAACATAAATGGGATCTTTCGAACTGGCTACTGAAACTCTACATAAACTATTCTTCATTTCTCTTCTTCCACACAACGGCAATCTACAGGATTCATTGTGATTCTTCAGTGAAATCTAACAAAATTCTCTTGTCTTTTTTATTTTATCTACAAGTTATTAGTTCTTTTCTCTATTCTATTTGCCTTGGTAAACAGGGCTGGTGCTTTCGAACTCAATTTAGGATGTGGATCCACTTTTTGGGTCAATACAGATAGTTATTGAAAGGAAAAAGGGGAGAAGAAAGAAGAAAGAAGAGAGAAAGAAAACTAACAACACAGAATCTCCTAGTGGAACGAATAAGCTATAATATTCAATGAACCTTTACATAAAGAAAAATGGAATATGTATATACAGACATCAACCAGAGTATACTAACCTATTTCAGCCTGAACAGTTATAACTACCTGTCCTCACAATTGCTGATAAATACAACAATGAATGCAACGGAAAAATAACCATGTACGCGAGTACGTCTTTATGCCTCCAACTCGTCTCCTAAAGCTACAAATATCCAAACCAAATTTGTAATATGCTCGGTCTGATCCGAGCATTTTAATATAATAGCACCCGAGTCAGTATGGAAAACTAGCGTGCGAAAACAAACCCAACTGAATTTTAAAGTTATAGAAAACTTTGAAATCAAAAGTATCTTGTAAGACCACGCCGCATATAAACATGGACGAGTTTTACATTGCGATAACCAAAACAATTTCTACAGAAAATCCATTGAGATGATAATAGTGTCTAAGATACAAATACTTATTAATCATAGCCGAAATTGTTACATTAATTAAATTTCAACATAATAGATATACAACTAAAACTGTAAAGGCACGTATTGGAGAAAGGATTCTGTACAATGACTAGGCTACTGGGGTACCGCCTATCATAAAATAACACCAAGGATCACGTCAGGATCCCCTGCCAACACAGAGCCGACCTACCGCTTGATTAGTAGTACCGAATATGATCACCCCTCTGTTAATGGGCCCGAAGCATACAAATGAGAGGTAATAACGACTATTGATATGGATGATCATACCCTAATTTGGAGCGACCCACTTAGCCCTGTTATCTCCCCTGTTTTAGTTTTGATGAGATTTGAGGCTATGTTTTACCTTTTATATAGCACTTCCCACTTGGATTACTAACATTGCCCTCTAGGCACAATGCAATGCTAGCATTCATCCATACAGGTTCATTCTAAGAGTAAATGAAACTAAAGGCACCACCATTACTACATCTATTTTCAGAATCACCCTCAGGATTAATAGTAAATAGCCTTAGAAAATGGCCCTTGCACTTCAAAAAACTCCATCTTCAATTCCATCAGCATCAAGATGCTTTCACTTTGAAACGCTTGAGTTGCGTCGAAGTGGTTTTCAGAAAATAGATCTGATCCCGGTCTCTTGGAAACAACATTAGATAGTTTTCGATAAACTCATCCTCGGTTCCATAGGATAAAAATAGTCAAAGATGAGCGGAGTTCCACTCTTAACCATTAGTGGATGAATTTCCTTATCGTTTGTCCTAGGAGAACGAAACAAGATTTATACGCACAGTACAACATCATCGGAGATGACTATGCCGTATAACTTGCATGTTTCTCCTAGATTTTTCTAGAGTTACGTTTTGGGTCCATATTTGATAGTCGGTTATTTAACTATCAACAAATACATATCCAGGGATTTATTTAAAAAGGGAAAACCAACATTAGTTAAGCACATAAGCAACCACTAGACTCCTTAATTAATCTTTTATTAATTAAAACCTCACCGTAAATACTTGTATCAAAACACTTCTACAGAGATATATTCACAATCCCTATAGTTTCAATACTTAAAAAAATATCTATATTCTAATCTTAACAGTATTAACGTATTCACAAAACGAAGGAAGATTACCCATTTACATGATTCCAAAACCATTTATAAACTTCTTTTATAAATTCTCTAAAACCCATTTTTAACCCCTTTTATTAATTCATGAAATTATTTATAAACTCCTTTTAAACATTCCTAAAATCATTTATAAACCCTTTATAAATCCATAAAACAATTTATAAAACTCCTTTTATAAATATAGAAAACCATTTTTAAATTCGTTTATAAATACCTAACCATTTATAGAACCCCTTTACCTTGTAAATAATATTCCTTTAAGTCTTCCAATCATTCTGTGAAATTTCTCTTATTAAACCCAATTTTTTTTATAAAACTCTATTCACAATCGAGAATATTTATAAATAAATTCTAATCATTTACTTCAAAAAACTATTATATAAAAAATAACTAATAATTTTAAAACATTATTAACAAAGAATAATAATTAATCTTCACCAATATTAGAAATAAAAATAATTAATTTATAAAACATTATAAATAACCATTATTATTCATTTCAAAACATATTAATTATTTAAAATAATTAACCTTTCAAAATATTAAATATTGATAAAAATAACTATAAAACAACATTAAGTGTAAATAAGTAATTTTAATAAATAAATAACTTTAAAACAACATTAAGTTTAAATAAATAATTTTAAAACAATATTAAATATAAATAAATAACTTAGAAAAGATAGATAAAAAGATTGGGGTAAAACCAGAAGTTAAATCCTTTAAAACAAAATATTTCTGAAACCAGATATGAGATTTAAAGTCATTTCCTATTTCAAAAACCACTCCAACTCAAATGGCAATTTATAGTATTTTAAAATACTAATTTAAGGCCAATAGCTACCAAACGCTCAAACAATTCTATCACTACAGGGTTTAAGTTTCAAACGTACAACAACTGAATAAATGGCGAGGAATCCCGTTCGATCCCTCCAACCTATCCCCCTACATTATGAACATTACATAATTATATAACATGGGTTGTTCGCTACTAGGCATGTATGTATATAAAATATCATCCTCTCTAGGGGCGGGAATAAAACCAAACCAACTGATAAAATAGTAAATCACCCTTCAACAATTTTTGTCAACAATATAATATTACTGGTTAGCCAATTAGGCGAGTTTAACTCACATTTATTCCAGTTGTCGCTATAGCGTTCTGGTTTTGTTTGAATTCGAATGACGTTCGAATTTAGCATAAAATTCTACTTTCTCCTATCTTCAACAAAGTAATTCTATCGCGTAGTTAACGTCATATTGAGTGCAACACAAAAATCCTCATCTCGATTGGACCTCGTATGATCAAGATATGCAATTTATAAGTCAATAATTTATATTTATATTTAAAACACTAATGACATTCCATTATCACTTAATTACCTATGCTAACCTCTTCTTCTTTTCATTCAAACTTCTAGGCCACGGACTCATGCGTGCATTCAAAATCGACTTCGTCGCCACCGCCTCGCTCCACCACCGTGCGCCGCTTGACCACCGAAGCTCCGCTTCCCTTCGGCGAACCCAACCCTACCGGCCTCGTCTTGCCAAATGCCTCCACTCGCCTAAATGAACCGAAAACCCATTTCTGTTCAACTGTAAATTGCCACCACCATGAACATCCATTCACCCCAAAATCCGACCGAGTCTAGCCCTCGCCTTCCTTGACATATCTCCTTAGGGTCCAGCAGCTAAAACCCACCGTCATCGCCAGAAAACACTAGCCAAGCCATCGCCATTCATCTAAGAACTACAACCACCACGGCTCGATCTAACCAAATCCAACCATTGAATGAGTCAAGCTTGATGTCGTGAACATATCGCTAGTTGACAACTTTAGCCATCGACACCTCTAGTGGCTCCTAAAAACGTCGACCGTTGGATGAGACTATGTTTTAATTTTTTTGAAATGTGAATGTTTCTCTATTTTGAACTGAATTATAAAAGTGAAGGGTTGTATGGTTTAAATAATAGAAGCATGGTTGAATAACATAGGTATGGTTACAGTATGGCTTAAGTATAGTGAATATGTTTATACATACATACATACATACACACACACATACATACATACATACATACATACATACATACACACATATACATACATACATACATACATATATATATATATATATATATATATTCAAAAATATCTAGCTCGATGCACTCAAAAATCTCGAACCCCAAATGAGGCATGCAGCCTGGTGTTCTATATGTAATACCCCTATTTCGTGCATAATGGAACTAGTCTCGAGACCTAATTCGATCATATAAAGAAGATAGCTTTTTAAAATCAAATTATTGATTTAAATCCCTTTAATTAATTTCTACACGTTTCGAGCTTGCTTGACCAAATGATACGTCTGATTGCTATGAAATTCGATGACATAAAATAATTCACTATTGTGGATCCAATGAAACTAGTTTCATCAAAATCCGAGACACTGCCCGTAAGGTTATTTTCACATGTTAATTTAAATGATCATTATTATACAAGTTTAATCGCACTTAAATTCAAATTCAAAAGTTTCTATCTTTATTCTTATCCAAATAGAATTTATATCAAATTCCAAAATCATTTTCATTCACATAAAATTCAAGATTTAATTATTTAAACAATTTCAAATATTCAAATAACCATTATATTTGAAGTTTAAGTTATTTAATTACAAAATTAACTTTTTATTATTTAAAATTAATTAAAATATTTCAAATTCAAATGGCTGAAATTATAGGTTGTTACATTCTTTCTCCTTAAAAGAATTTCATTTTCGAAATTTCCAAGGTAAGAAAAATGCCTTAGACCCATTAACTTTTCAAAGTCAATTAGTTGAAATTCATTTAAGCCATTAACTTTCCAAAATCAGTTTTTTGAAACTTTGTTATCACCCTTCCTAAGTCTCTAAATTCATTCATAGTTACTAACTAATACCATTCCAAGTTATCAAAAATTTTCCGAAATTCTAATTTTTTTTCCAATGCCTTAAATTTTAGGAAAATTTCACCAATGTATCCTTTGCGTTGTTTGATCGGAAAAATTACAATATATATATAATCACAAATATACATCTCATCTTCAAAGATGAGGCATCCCTTAGGGAAAAACATAAAAAGAATCGTACTTCCGGGTTCGATCGTCCTTCCGGAGGCTTAGACGGTCCCGGATCGCGATTGCCCCAACCCGGAAAATGATCGGCTTCCCCTCCTGGGTGGGTAGGTCAGGGGGAGGAGGGGGCCCCGACTCCCACTTGGTCGTCCTGGAATGATCCACCTCGCCTTCCGCGCGCTTCCGGGCACTTTGACGGTTGTAGTTGCTGCGTAGAAATTCCAGGTTCGATCGTCCTTTCGGAGGCTTAGACGGTCCCGGATTGCAATTGCCCCAACCCGAAAAATGATCGGCTTCCCCTCCTGGGTGGGTGGGTCAGGGGGAGGAGGGGGCCCGGACTCCCACCCAGTCGTCCAGGAATGATCCACCTCGCCTTCCGCGCGCTTCCGGGCACTTTGACGGCTGTAGTTGCTGCGCAGAAATTTTGGGTTCGATCCTCCATTCGGAGGCCGAGACGGTCCCGGATCGCGATCGCCCCAACTGGAAAAACGAACGACTTCCCCTCGGTTGTCCCAGAATGATCCACCTCGCCGTCCGTGCGATTCCGGGCACTTTGACAGCTGTAGTTGCTGCGTAGAAATTCCGGGTTCGATCCTCCTTTCGGAGGCCGAGACAGTCCCGGATCGCGATCGCCCCAACCCAGAAAATGATCGGCTTCCCCTCCTGGGTGGGTCAGGGGGAGGAGTGGGGCCCGGACTCCAACTCGATTGTCCCGGAACGATCCACCTCGCCTTCGATCCAACAATAACATAATTGAAAATATTTTAATAAATGGCGAGGAATCCCGTTCGATTCCTCCAATCGGTCCCCCTGCATTACGAACATTACATAATTATATAATATGGGTTGTTTGCTACTAGGCATGTATATATATAAAAGATCATCCTCTCCAAGGGTGGGAATAAAATCAAACCAACTGATAAAACAGTAATCACCCTTCAACAATTTTTATCAATAATATAATATTACTGGTTAGCCAAAAAGGCGAGTTTAACTCACATTTATTTCAGTTGCCGCTATAGCGTTCTGGTTCCGTTTGAATTCGAATGACGTTCGAATTTAGCATAAAATTATACTTTCTCTTATCTTCAGCAAAGTAATTCTATCGCGTAGTTAACGTCATATTGAGTGCAACGCAAAAATCCTCATCTCGATTGGACCTCGTATGATCACGATATGCAATTTATAAGTCAATAATTTAAATTTATATTTAAATCACTAATGACATTCCATTATCACTTAATTACCTATGCTAACCTCTTCTTCTTTTCATTCAAACTTCTAGGTCACGGACTCACGCGTGCATTCAAAATTGACTTCGCCGCCAACGCCTCACTCCACCACCGTGCGCCGCTTGACCACCGAAGCTTCGCTTCCCTTCGGCGAACCCAACCCTACCGGCCTCGTCTTGCCAAATTCCTCCACTCGCCTAAATGAACCGAAAACCCATTTCTGTTCAATTGCAA
Organism: Allium fistulosum; assembly: GCA_030737815.1. NCBI lineage: Eukaryota > Viridiplantae > Streptophyta > Magnoliopsida > Asparagales > Amaryllidaceae > Allium > Allium fistulosum. Next base: position 75,429,406 of record CM060904.1, on the reverse strand, counting down.
ATTGCCACCGCCATGAACATCCATTCACCCCAAAATCCGACCAAGCCTAGCCCTCGCCTTCCTCGACATATCTCCTTAGGGTTCAACACCTAAAACCCACCGTCATCGCCAGAACACACTACCCAAGCCTTCGCCATTCATCGAAGAACTGTGGCCACCACGGGTCGATCTAACCAAATCCAACCATTGAATGAGTCAAGCTTGATGTCGTGAACATATCGCTAGTTGACAACTTCAGCCATCGACGCCTCTAATGGCTCCTAGCAACGTCGACCGTTGGATGAGACTATGTTTAACTTTTTTTGAAATGTGAATGTTTCTCTATTTTGAACTGAATTATAAAAGTAAAGGGTTGTATGGTTTAAATAATAGAAGCATGGTTGAATAATATAGGGTATGGTTACGGTATGGCTTAAGTATAGTGAATATGTTTATACATACATACATACACACACATACATACATATACATACATATATACATACATACATACATACATATATATGTATGTATATATATATTCAAAAATATCTAGCTCGATGCACTCAAAAATCTCGAACCCCAAATGAGGCATGTAGACTGGTGTTCTATATGTAATATCCCTATTTCGTGCATAATGGAACTAGTCTCGAGACCTAATTCGATCATATAAAGAAGATAGCTTTTTAAAATCAAATTATTGGTTTAAATCCCTATAATTAATTTCTACGCGTTTCAAGCTTGCTTGACCAAATGATACGTCCGATTGCCATGAAATTCGATGGCATAAAATAATCCACTATTGTAGATCCAATGAAACTAGTTTCATCAAAATCCGAGACACTGCCCGAAAGGTTATTTTCACGTTAATTTAAATGATCATTATTATACAAGTTTAATCGTACTTAAATTCAAATTCAAAATTTTCTGTCTTTATTCTTATCCAGATAGAATTTATATCAAATTCTGAAATCATTTTCATTCACATAAAATTCAAGATTTAATTATTTAAACAATTTCAAATATTCAAATAACCATTATATTTGAAGTTTAAGTTATTTAATTACAAAATTAAAATTTTAATATTTAAAATTAATTATAATATTTCAAATTCAAATGACTGAAATTATAGGTCGTTACATTCTTTCTCCTTAAAAGAATTTTATTTTCGAAATTTCCAAGGTAAGAAAAATGCCTCAGACCCATTAACTTTTCAAAATCAATTAGTTGAAATTCATTTAAGCCTTTAACTTTCCAAAATCAATTTGTTGAAACTTTGTTATCACCCTTCCTAAGTCTCTAAATTCATTCATAGTTACTAACTAATACCATTCCAAGTTATCAAAAAATTTCCGAAATTCTAAATTTTTTTCCAATGCCTTAAATTTTAGGAAAATTTCGCCAGCGTATCCTTTGCGTGGTTTGATCGGAAAAATTACAATATATATAATCACAAATATACATCTCATCTTCAAAGCTGAAGCATCCCTTAGGGAAAAACATAAAAAGTATCGTACTTCCGGGTTCGATCGTCCTTTCGGAGGCTTAGAAGGAGCCGGATCGCGATCGCCCCAACCCAGAAAACGATCGGCTTCCCCTCCTGGGTGGGTGGGTCAGGGGGAGGAGGGGGCCTGAACTCCCACTCGGTCATCCCGAAACGATCCACCTCACCTTCCGTGCGCTTCCGGGCACTTTGATGGCTGTAGTTGTTGCGTAGAAATTCCGGGTTCGATCGTCCTTTCAGAGGCTTAGACGGTCCCGGATCGCGATTGCCCCAACCCGGAAAACGATTGGCTAACCCTCCTGGGTGGGTGGGGTAGGGGGAGGAGGGGTCCTGGACTCCCACCCGGTCATCTAGGAATGATCCACCTCGCCTTCCGTGCGCTTCCGGGCACTTTGACGGCTGTAGTTGCTGCGTAGAAATTCCGGGTTCGATCCTCCTTTCGGAGGCCGAGATGGTCCAAGATCGCGATCGCCCCAACTGGAAAAACGAACGACTTCCCCTCGGTCGTCTCGGAATGATCCACCACGCCTTCCGCGCGCTTCCGGGCACTTTGACGGCTGTAGTTGCTGCGTAGAAATTCTAGGTTCGATCCTCCTTTCGGAGGCCGAGACAGTCCCGGATCGCGATCGCCCCAACCCGGAAAATGATCGGCTTCCCCTCTTGGGTGGGTCAGGTGGAGGAGGGGGGCTCGGACTCCAACTCGATCATCCCAAAACGATCCACCTCGCCTTCGATCCAACAATAACATAATTGAAAATATTTTAATAAATGGCGACGAATCCCGTTCGATCCCTCCAACCTGTCCCCCTACATTACGAACATTACATAATTATATAATATGGGTTGTTCGCTACTAGACATGTATATATATATATAAAAGATCATCCTCTCCAGGGGCAGGAATAAAACCAAACCAACTGATAAAACAGTAAATCACCCTTCAACAATTTTTATCAACAATATAATATTACTGGTTAGCCAAAAAGGCGAGTTTAACTCACATTTATTCCAGTTGCCGCTATAGCGTTCTGGTTCCGTTTGAATTCGAATGACGTTCGAATTTAGCATAAAATTCTACTTTCTCCTATCTTCAACAAAGTAATTCTATTGCATAGTTAACGTCATATTGTGTGCAACGCAAAAATTCTCATCTCGATTGGACCTCGTATGATCAAGATATGCAATATATAAGTCAATAATTTAAATTTATATTTAAATCACTAATGACATTCCATTATCACTTAATTACCTATGCTAACCTCTTCTTATTTTCATTCAAACTTCTAGGTCACGGACTCACGTCTGCATTCAAAATCAACTTCGCCGCCACCGCCTCGCTCCACCACCGTGCGCCGCTTGACCACCAAAGCTCCGCTTCCCTTCGGGGAACCCAACCCTACCTGCCTCGTCTTGCCAAATGCCTCCACTCACCTAAACGAACCGAAAACCCATTTCTGTTCAACTGCAAATTGCCACCGCATGAACATCCATTCACCCTAAAATCCGACCGAGCCTAGCCCTCGCCTTCCTCGACATATCTCCTTAGAGTCCAACACCTAAAACCCACCGTCATCACCAGAAAACACTACCCAAGTCGTCGCCATTCATCTAAGAACTACGGCCACCATGGCTTGATCTAACCAAATCCAACCATTGAATGAGTCAAGCTTGATGTCGTGAACATATCGCTAGTTGACAACTTCAGCCATCGATGTCTCTAATGGCTCCTAGCAACGTCGACCGTTAGATGAGACTATGTTTTAAATTTTTTGAAATGTGAATGTTTCTCTATTTTGAACTGAATTATAAAAGTGAAGGGTTGTATGGTTTAAATAATAGAAGCATGGTTGAATAATATAGGGTATGGTTATGGTATGGCTTAAGTATTGACGCAGCGGATAAATCAAACAATCTTCAATCGGCGAAAGTAGCAATCGATGGATTGATGAATACTGAAATGCCCAAACTCGTTGATCTGAAGATACCGAATTCTAGCTATCTCGAACTCGTTGATCGCGCACGATACCGGGTTCAAAGATCTTCAATTCTTCAAGCGTTGATCAAGCGCACTTGATTCCGCGAATCGGCTTCTACAATCGTTGAATCGAGCGCACTCGATTAACCGAAAGAGGAGATAGGAGATTACACCCAACTACCAATTTAAATGAAAGCACACAGCAATCAAATGAGAATTTTATTCAAAATTCAACAACCTTACAAAATGACTCACACGGCCTATTTATAGGCGTTACAATTTTTCAACAGAAATTTCAAAAAAATTACAAGTACTTAGGTCGTGAACGACCTACGACCTATAATGGTGCGACCTATAAAACCCAGCGACTTAGTATAGGTCGTTAACGACCTAGCAGACTTCATTACAACACAATCATATTACAAAACATAACGTCTTTACAACACTTAGGTCGTACGCGACCTAACTACTCACGACTTACAATCATACGACATAACATCTGTATCCATCAGCGACTCAAGGAATCAACGGCAGAGATTAAAGCGGTTTAAAGAATCTACGTCTTCAAACTTCAGCGACCTAAAATAAAGCGGCATCCAACCCAACGACTTAACAAGTTCGCGACCTAAGGATTTCCTGCGACCTAACTCTCTTCGCGACTTAAGACTTTACGCGACCTATCTTAGGTCGTAGCTCGAGGCAGTCTTCTTCCAGAATATCAGAGCGACCTTTCTTAGGTCGTAGCTCGCTGATGCGACCTAAAGTAGGTCGTAACCCTTTATCTCGTTTGCATTCCCTCAGTTTGAAGCCCGTAACTCGCATGCCAACTTTGTTAGGTCGTGAGCGACCTAAAACTTCATTAGGTCGTGAGCGACCTAAAACTTCGTTAGATCGGAGCATTCTTTCAGGTCGTTCCAGCGACCTATTCCTTTGCTTTAGCTCGCCATTCTCAAGCCCATTAGGTCGCTTACGACCTATAACTTCAACTTCCCACAATCCTTCACAAGATGTTAACTCGTTAGTTTCCTTGTTAGGTCGGTCTCGACTTATCCACAGGTTAGGTCGTACACGACCTATGACTTCTCCATTCTGGGCTGCATCATCCTCCCCAGGTTGAGAAAAATTCGTCCTCGAATTTGTACTTTCTTCTTCCACAACAGACTCATCCCCATGATATGGTATAAGATGCTTAACATTGAACACGTCCGACGTGTACACATCCTCTGGCAGCTTCAATTTATAAGCATTTTCATTAATTCGTTTTACAACTTCCACAGGACCAATTTTCCTGGCTTTCAACTTGTTATAAGCGCCTATTGGAAAACGATCTTTTGTTAATACTGCATAAATCATGTCTCCTTCATTAAAATCAACATTTCTTTGTTTCAAATCTGCAGATCGTTTATACTTCTCATTTGCTTTCTCCAATCGTTCCTGAACGATTTTATGACATTCCGCCAATCCTTCAACAAAATCAGCAGCTTTCTTAACTGTCTTCTTTGATTGTGGCACTACCGTTAAATCCAACGGTCCCTTCGGTAAGCTCGAATAAACGATCTGGAATGGACTGAACCCAGTACTTCGATTCACAGCATGATTATGGGCAAACTCTGCCTGGCATAACTTCATATCCCAACTCTTCAGATTATCTCGAACAAGACACCTCAACAAGTTTCCCAACGATCTGTTCACAACCTCGGTCTGTCCATCCGTTTGTGGATGATAAGCACTACTAAATTTCAGCTTCGTTCCCACCATTTTCCATAAACTCAACCAAAAGTGACTTAGAAATCGAGTATCTCTATCCGACACAATAGATTCTGGCAATCCATGAAGTCGATAGATTTCCTTGAAAAACAACTGAGCAACATGAACAACATCCGCCGTCTTCTTACAAGCAATAAAATGTGCCATTTTCGAAAATCGATCAACCACCACATAAATGGAATCATTTCCCCTTTGAGTTCGAGGCAAACCCAAAACAAAATCCATACTCACATCAACCCATGGTTTAGTTGGTACCGGTAACGGCATATATAAACCAGCATTAGTTGCAGTTCCTTTCGAAACCTGACAGATATGACATCGTTCCACAAATCTCTCCACTTCTTTCCTCATCGATGGCCAAAAGTAAGACTGTGAAATCAACTGTAATGTACGATCTCTCCCAACATGTCCTTCTTCATGTAGCTCTTTTACGATCTTCATTCTCAAACTACCCTCCGGAATGCACAATCGATTTCCTTTAAAAAGAAACCCATCTACCATCACGAACTCATCCGTCTCCCCATCCTTGACTTTATCCACAAACTTTGCAAAGTAAGGATCATTAACAAATAATTCTGGCAACATATCAAACCCCGTCACTTCAACTTTCATTGTAGTTAACAAGTGATTTCTTCTACTCAACGCATCCGCAACACGATTCGTCACTCCCGACTTGTGTTTCACAACAAATGTAAACTGTTGCAGATATGCAATCCACGATGCATGTCTTGCTGAAATCTTGTCCTGCCCTTGTAAATGCTTCAAGGCTTCATGATCAGTGTACAGAACAAACTCTTTCTGAAATAGATAATGTCTCCAGTGTTTGATAGATTGTACAATAGCATAGAATTCCACATCATACGTACTGTATCTCATCTTTGCTCCTGACAACTTCTCACTGAAATATGCAATAAGACGTCCCCTCTGACTCAATACTCCTCCAATCCCAACCTTGGATGCATCAGTGTGTAGCTCAAACAACAACTGAAAATCTGGTAATACTAGAATTGGTGCAGACGTCAGCAACTCCTTGAACTTCCCAAAAGCTTCCCCTGCTTCCACTTTCCACGAAAACTGCTTTCCTTTCATGCAATCTGTAACCGGTGACATCACACTACTAAAGTGTGGAATAAACCTTCGATAGAATGAAGCCAACCCGTGAAAACTACGAACTTCCGTTATCGTCTTGGGTTGCGGCCAATCTCTAATCGCTTCGACTTTACTTTGGTCAACCTGTATGCTTTCTTCCGAAACAACATACCCCAGAAATAAAACACTCCTCGCCATAAAGACACACTTCTTTGTAGCAGCATAGAATTGTTCTTCCCGAAGAATAATTAACACTTTCTTCAAATGCTGAACATGCTCTTCTGTACTAGCACTGTAGATCAGAATATCATCAAAGTAAACCATCACAAATTTCCCAATGTATGGTCGGAAAATTTGATTCATCACCCTCATAAATGTACTTGGTGCATTCGATAGACCAAACGGCATTACCAGCCATTCATACAATCCTTCCCTCGTCTTGAATGCTGTCTTTCATTCATCCCCTAGTCTAATGCGAATCTGATGATAACCGCTTTTCAAGTCAATCTTAGAAAAGATTACGGACCCACTGATTTGATCCAATAAATCATCAAGTCTTGGCATCGGAAATCTGTATCTGACTGTGATCTTATTCAATGCTCTACTATCTGTGCACATCCTGCACGTCCCATCCTTCTTGGGTACCAATAAAGCTGGTACAACACAAGGACTCAGACTCTCCTGCACACGCCCCTGTTCAAGCAATTCTTCTACCTGCCTCCGCAACTCTTCATGTTCCTTCGGACTCATTCTGTAGTATGGTCTGTGAGGTAACACAGCTCCTGGAACAAGATCGATTTGATGTTGAATGTCCCTCAACGGCGATAACTCCGTTGGCAACTCTTCTGGAAATACATCGTCAAACTCCTCCAGTACTGGTTTTACTTCTTCTGGTACTTCAACCACTTCTTGACTCTCTCGTCTAATCAACAAGAATACTTCAGGCTCTTTCTCGACCTCCTTAACAAATTCCTTTAAAGACAATAAAGTTTTCAGTTCCTCAATCTCTTTTGACTTACTTTCTCCTGGTTGTCTCTTCTTCGGAACTAAGATAATTTTCGTGCCTTCAAACATAAAGCTATAGCTATTGGTCCGACCGTCATGCTGTACTGCTCGATCATACTGCCATGGTCTTCCCAATAATAAGTGGCAAACATCCATCTCTACTACATCACACCAGATTTCGTCTTTGTATTTCTTCCCAATAGAGAATGGAACACGAACTCGTCCATCCACTTTCACTTCTCCTCCTTTTCTCAACCATGCTAACTTGTATGGATTAGGATGCTTCTCTGTCTTTAACTTCAACTTTGTCACAGCCTCGGTTGAAATGATATTGTCACAGCTTCCTGTGTCGATCACAAACTTACACACCTTCCCCAGAATAGTACATGTCGACTGAAAGATATTACTCCTTAACCAACTAGCTTCCTCCTGCTTCGGTGTCAAACATGATCTTCTCAACATTAGATTACAACCTTCATCTCCTGACGCAATATCCTGCTCATCCTCCTCAACTGGACTAGAACAATCGCCATCAACATCCTCATCCTCAACTTCTGCAATCATGGTTCTCTTCTTTGGCTTTGGACACTCATTGCTTTTATGACCCAATTCCTGACAATTGTAACACTTGAAACCATTGTTAACTTTCGCCTTCTCAGCTTCCTTCACCACTGATCTACTGATAGGTTTAGAAACATTAGAACTCCCACTAACACCCTTCACTTGATTGTTGGAATTAGTAAACACACCACCTCCTCGTCTACCCTGCTTCTCCCAAGCCAACGCTTTCTGATGTGCTTCTGCCACAGATCTTGGATCGAACATATTAACCATATCCTGAATCTGCATCCTCAATCCCCCAATGAATCTCGATGTCAGTTGCTCTTCCGTTTCCATAATATCATTCCTCGCAATAAGCTGATAAAACTCATCTGCGTAATCATTAACAGTTTTTGTGCCCTGTCTCAAATTCTGCAAATGTTGATACATCAAAGACTGATAATTGTAAGGTAGGAACGTTGCTTTCATCAATTTCTTCATCTTCTCCCAAGTTTCAATCTTCGACTTCCCCATTCGTTCACGTGTAAGCTTGGTTTGCTGCCACCATGCCAAAGCTCTATCCCTCAACCTTGTAGCAACCAACTTCACTCTACGATGTTCTGGAACTTCTTTGAAATCAAAAATCTCCTCGACATTAGATAACCAATCAAGAAATTCTTCCGCTACCATTCCACCTTTAAACTCCGGAATTTCTGTCTTCATCCCAGACTCCCACTTGTTATCATACTCAGATTGATTCCTTCCTTGGCCTCGTCCTTGAATACTACCACCATCATACTCTTCTTCAAAATCAGATGTATATCGTTGTCTATTTCGTCCACCCACATCTCTACTACCATCACGTCTTCCACCATCATCCCTTTTATCTACATTCCTCCGTTCACGATCATTCACGTTCCTCCCACGTCTTTGATCATCATCAATACTTCTATCTCGATTGGAATGTGGCGAGACTCTACTTCCTCCATGGTTAGATTCAGGTGAAACCCTTCTCCGATTTTGATTCATTTCTAACATCATCTTTTCTAATCGCCTAATGCCTTCGTCCAACTTCTCATTGAATTTGTCGCTTATTCGTTGCTCCATTTGCTCGGCATCTTCCCGTTTATACAAATCTTCAACATTTTGGTGACGATTAGCTCTACGTGGCGGCATGATTGATTACTTCACAAATTCTTCAAATTCAAACACAATTCGAACTTTGATCCAAAATGAAATGGATCGAAAACTCCCACTTTGTTGCAACTTCGCGATGAACACGATGAACACAACTTCTCCAAATCACAAATCCGATCTTCAAACCTCAATACAAAGTCGAACAACTTCAACTTGCTCTCGGCCGTGAATAATAATCTCAACTCTCCAAAACTCCAAAATGATTAGGCTCCAAGTCTCGATCTAGCTATGATTAGCTAGAACAAGCTCTGATACCAAACTGACGCAGCGGATAAATCAAACAATCTTCAATCGGTGAAAGTAGCAATCGATGGATTGATGAATACTGAAATGCCCGAACTCGTTGATCCGAAGATACCGAATTCTAGCTATCTCGAACTCGTTGATCGCGCACGATACCGGGTTCAAAGATCTTCAATTCTTCAAGCGTTGATCAAGCGCACTTGATTCCACGAATCGGCTTCTACAATCGTTGAATCGAGCGCACTCGATTAACCGAAAGAGGAGATAGGAGATTACACTCAACTACCAATTTAAATGAAAGCACACAGCAATCAAATGAGAATTTTATTCAAAAATCAACAACCTTACAAAATGACTCACACGGCCTATTTATAGGCGTTACAATTTTTCAACAGAAATTTCAAAAAAATTACAAGTACTTAGGTCGTGAACGACCTACGACCTATAATGGTGCGACCTATAAAACCCAGCGACTTAGTATAGGTCATTAACGACCTAGCAGACTTCATTACAACACAATCATATTACAAAACATAACGTCTTTACAACACTTAGGTCGTACGCGACCTAACTACTCACAACTTACAATCATACGACATAACATCTGTATCCATCAGCGACTCAAGGAATCAACGGCAGAGATTAAAGCGGTTTAAAGAATCTACGTCTTCAAACTTCAGCGACCTAAAATAAAGCGGCATCCAACCCACGACTTAACAAGTTCGCGACCTAAGGATTTCCTACGACCTAACTCTCTTCGCGACTTAAGACTTTACGCGACCTATCTTAGGTCGTAGCTCGAGGCAGTCTTCTTCCAGAATATCGGAGCGACCTTTCTTAGGTCGTAGCTCGCTGATGCGACCTAAAGTAGGTCGTAGCCCTTTATCTCATTTGCATTCCCTCAGTTTGAAGCCCGTAACTCGCATGCCAACTTTGTTAGGTCGTGAGCGACCTAAAACTTCGTTAGGTCGTGAGCGACCTAAAACTTCGTTAGATCGGAGCATTCTTTCAGGTCGTTCCAGCGACCTATTCCTTTGCTTTAGCTCGCCATTCTCAAGCCCATTAGGTCGCTTACGACCTATAACTTCAACTTCCCACAATCCTTCACAAGATGTTAACTCGTTAGTTTCCTTGTTAGGTCGGTATCGACTTATCCACAGGTTAGGTCGTACACGACCTATGACTTCTCCATTCTGGGCTGCATCAAGTATAGTGAATATTTTTATACATACATACACACACACATACATACATATATATACATACATATATACATACATACATACATACATACATACATACATACATACATACATATATATATATATATGTATATATATATATATATATTCAAAAATATCTAGCTCGATGCACTCAAAAATCTCGAACCCCAAATGAGGCTTGCAGCCTGGTGTTTTATATGTAATATCCCAATCCCGTGCATGATGGAACTAGTCTAGAGACCTAATTCGATCATATAAAGAAGATAGCCTTTTAAAATCAAATTATTGATTTAAATCCCTTTAATTAATTTCTACGCATTTCGAGCTTGCTTGACCAAATGATACGTCCGATTGCCATGAAATTCGATGGCATAAAATAATTCACTATTGCGGATCCAATGAAACTAGTATCATCAAAATCCGAGACACTGCCCGAAATGTTATTTTCACATGTTAATTTAAATGATCATTATTATATAAGTTTAATCGCACTTAAATTCAAATTCAAAATTTTCTGTCTTTATTTTTATCCAGATAGAATTTATATCAAATTCCGAAATCATTTTCATTCACATAAAATTCAAGATTTAATTATTTAAACAATTTCAAATATTCAAATAACCATTATATTTGAAGTTTAAGTTATTTAATTACAAAATTAACTTTTTAATATTTAAAATTAATTAAAATATTTCAAATGGCTGAAATTATAGGTCGTTACATTCTTTCTCCTTAAAAGAATTTTATTTTCGAATTTTCCAAGGTAAGAAAAATGCCTTAGACCCATTAACTTTTCAAAGTCAATTAGTTGAAATTCATTTAAGCCTTTAACTTTCCAAAATCAATTTGTTGAAACTTTGTTATCACCCTTCCTAAGTCTCTAAATTCATTCATAGTTACTTATTAATACCATTCCAAGTTATCAAAAAATTTCCGAAATTCTAAATTTTGTTCCAATGCCTTAAATTTTAGGAAAATTTCGCCAGCGTATCCTTTGCGTGGTTTGATCAGAAAAATTTACAATATATATAATCAAAAATATACATCTCATCTTCAAAGATGAGGCAACCCTTAGGGAAAAACATAAAAATACGGTACAAATTCGAAATATGTACCTTTTATCAGTATTAGAAAGCATATACAATCAATGCAACGCGAAAGTGAGCTCCAAATGAAAATCATACACCATGCGCACCTACTAACCATTAAACAACCAATGAGGACATGTATATAGAAAGTAATATCAATATATAACATAGACTATACAATAGCCATATGCAAATGTAGCAAATGTAACAAATAATGACCATCAAATAATGTCCATCCAATTAACTCATAACCTTATCAATTTACATTTTCCAATAACAACATTTAACTTACTAAAGCCCGTACGATGTACATATATCATTTGTATGCAATATCAAATATGATCGCTCGCTCGATCACACAATTTTACTTCTAAAGTAGTATCGTGCACACGACCACTCTAGTGCGGACTCAGTTCCGGTTCCTTGATTAGAAACCATCCCTCTCCTTACTTAGCCATACACTATGACAGAGAACTCTAGAATCAACCAAAAATCCATATCTAGTGTTTACAGTCGAGAATTGAGTGAAAAATTCTAACTCGGACCGATGTAAATCATCTCGAAATTATGTGTTTGAATCTGGATCAAATAGTTATGCGAATAAATTGATCTACGTACAATTTACTTATTTATTTCAATTGGTTTCTCATTTTTCAAATTCTTTTACTTACATTCATTTATTTATAATCATGATTCACATTGCTTTATTCATATTCATTTATTACTTAGTATATTTCTTTCAATACTAATGTCACTTGAGAACCATTCCAACAAATTTTACTTAAGTTTATTATAAACCTTTATATAACACTTTTCATGTTTATTATCACTTTAGAACTTAAGTTCATATTTATTTCAAATCAAATTCAATTTCATTTAACCCATTTCACTATTCAATTTCATTATTCAATTCTATCCAACAACATTCTAAGCCATATTAAATTCACTAATTTATTTCAAATCATAATAAATTTTATTTCATAAATCATTTCATTTAACTTAAGTTAAATTTCATTTAAAATTTGTTTTTCTTAACATTCACATTCAATAGTTTAAAACTTTTTTTAACTTCCTATTTCTCAATTTATAAGTTACAAAACCGATTTCTTATAATTTCAAAAAAATACGTAGATAAGAATTTCAGAATTTAAACACTCTATTTTATTTCAACTCTATTTTGAACTGGTACATAATATAATATATATCTCTTTTTGTACAACGAATCATATTTGGGATTGAAATCAAAACTCGTTTTACAAATACAAAACTCCTATGGTAGTAATCCATCACTTAGAAACTCGAAAATGAACGTCGATGATGCTGTAGCCATCATCAAAATTGTTTTCCAGCGACCGAAGTGAGTTCAGTGCTTCTATTTCTTTTAAATTCTTTTAAAATATTTCTAATCAAATATTTTCAAAATAATACATATTATTATTTTTCCAAAATCTTTGAAAAACATTTTTCAAAATCAATGGGATTTAAACAAATTTCCTGTTTTAAATCCATTTTATTTAATAATCATATTTATGAATTTCCCTTATGTTTCAACTTGGTTATATAAAACCATTTCTTAATTTTTCATCTTTGTTTACACTATAATAATAACAACTTTTATTAGAACCCAAACAACAAATAACAAATGACAATGATCAAATATTTTCATTCATTAACAACTAAACACACCATATATACTATAATAATTTCTAAAAAATTATTCTTTTATGTATATATATATATAATATAATCTAGGTAAAATTTATTTCATCTACCTAATTTCAACGCAATACTATGTTGAATTGCTCTATTCAAGTGTTTAAAGATCCATATCAATAACGTTATTACTTGTGTTGATCGAAATTCATAAGCCACTCAAAAGATCAACCAAAACAATGTAAAACATTTTTATATCACTAATAAATATGTGCTCATATGCATGTACACTCAAACTCATTCTAGGATGTTACTGACCCTATCTCTAATGTGTAATTCCTACCAAAGCCAAGGTTCTCACTTAACCTTGCGCTCTGATACGAAAATGTAATGATCATATTTCTATACAGTTTAAGCGGACAATCAACCACATATGACCCACTCAAAATGAATGGAGAGGCAGATAGTTAGGGAAAGAAAGAAGGAAGAAGATAGAAGAAAGAAGAGAGAAAGAAAACGAACAATACAGAATTTCACAGTGAAAAGAATAATCTATAGTATACAACAAACCTTTACACAAAGAACAAATGTAAAATACACACACACACACACAAAGATCAATCAGAGTATACTAACCTATTTCAACCCAGACAGTTATAACAATCTATTCTCATAAATGATGATAAACAAAACAACGAATGCAGCGGAAAAATAACAATGTATGTGAATATGTCTCTGAGCCTCCAGCTCATCTCCTAAAGCCTAAAGCATCCAAACTAAATCTGTATTATGCTCGGTCTAATCCAGGCATTTTAATAAAATAACACCCGAGTCAGTCTGGTAAACCAACATGAGGAAATACACCAAAGTAGATTTTAAAGTTATAAAAACCTTTGAAATCAAAAGTATCCCATAAGACTACGCCACACAAAAAAACGGATGGGTTTTTGCCTTATGATAACCAACAATTTCTATATAAAATCCATTAATATTATAATATGGTCTAAGATATAAATACTTATTAGTCATAGCTAAAATTGTTACATTAATTAAATTCTAGCATAATAGGTATACAACTAAAACCATAAAGGTACGTATTGATAATGGATTCCATATAATGACTGGACTACTTGGGTACCATTCGTCACGGTGCATCTCTAGAAAAAATAAAGCTGAGGATCTTGCTAGGATCCCCTGCTAACACAGAACGGGCCTACCACGTGACTAGTAGTACCAAATATGATCATCCGTCCGTTAATGGGCCTCAAAGCATACAAATGAGAGGTAGTAAAGCGACCCACTTAGCCCTACTGCATCTCCCTTATTTTAGTCATTCCCGGTTGATGAGACTTGGGTCTACAATTTTTTTTATATAGCACTTTACTAACACTTCCCACTAGGCACAATGCAATGCGAACATTCATCCATACAAGTTTATTCATGGACTGAACGAAACCGAAGGCATCACTTCTACTACAACTATTTTGGGAATCACCCTCGGGATCAGTAGCAGGTCACCCTTGCACTTCAAAAAGATCCATCTTCAAGTCCATCATCTTTAAGGTGCTTTCACTTCTAAATGCTTGAATTGGATCAAAATGCTTTCGGAAAACAGATAAAATATCGGTCTCTCCAAAACAACATTCAATAGTTTTAGGTAAACTCAACCCCGGTTCTTCAGGAAATAAACAACCAAAGGTAAGAGCAAAGATCACCTCCTAACCGTTAGTGGATGGATTTCCTTATCATTTGTCTTAGAAGAACAAAACCAAATTTATACGCATAGTACAATATCATCGGAGATGATTGTGCCATATAATTCATATATTTCTCCTAGATATTTCCATATTTACGTTTTGGGTCCATATTTGATAGTCGGTTATTTAACTACCAACAAACACCAATCAAAATTAGGAATTTATTTCAAAAGTGAAAACCAACATTAGTTAAGCACATAAGCAACCACTAGCCATCTTTCATTAATTAAAAACAACTTAGTAAATACTTGTATCAAAATACTTCAATAAAGATGTATTCACGATTCCTATATTTTTAGTACTTCAAAAAATCTATATACTTATCTTAATGGTACAAGTATATTCACAAAACGGGAATATTTCCTTTTTGCACAACTCTAAAACCATCTATAAACTCCTTTGATAAATCCTCTAAAACCCATTTATAACCCATTTTATCAATCCTTGAAATTATTTATAAACTCCCTTTTAAACATTCTTAAAATCATTTATAGACCCTTTATAAATCCACTTATAAAACTCCTTTTATAAATGTACAAAACCATTTCTAAAATCCGTTTATAAATATTTAACCATTTATAAAACCACTTTACCTTGTAAATAATCTTCCTTTACGTCTTCAAATCATTCTGTAAAACTCCTCTTATAAAATCCAAAAATGTTTATAAAACTCTACTCATAAATCTCAAAAACATTTATAAATAAATTGTAATCATTTACTTCAAAACACTATTATTTAAAAATATATAATAATTTTTAAAACATTATTAATAGATAATTCACCATTAATAAAAATAATAATTATTAATTTCCAAAACATTAATAATAATCATTATTATTAATTTCAAAACATTTTAATTATTTAAAACAATCAACCTTTTAAAATATCAAATATTGATAAAAACAACTTTAAAACAACATTAAGTATAAATAAATAATTTTAAAACAATATTAAGTATAAATAAATAACTTTAAAACAAAATTAATTATAAATAAATAATTTTAAAACAATAGTAAATATAAATAAATACCTTAGAAATGATAGATAAATAGGTTGGAGTAAAAATAGAAGTTAAATTCTTTAAAACAAAAATATTTTCGAATCCAAATTTTAGATTTAAAATCATTTACTACTTCAAAAACCACTCCAGCTCAAATGGCAATTTATAGTATTTTAAAATAATAATTTAAGGCCAATAGCTACCAAACGCTCAACTAATATTGTTATTGATTTTCTATCACCACAAGATTTAAGTTTCAAACATATAACAATGCCATAACTAAAAGTGTTAACAATTAAGGTACATATTCCATAATCATTCAACAATAATATTATTGAAAACATTTCAACAAATGGCGAGGAATCCCATTGGATCCCTCTAACCTCTCCTCCTACATCATGAACATTATATAATTATATAATACGGGTCATCCATTATTAGGCGAGTGTATATATAAAAGATCATCCACTCCAAGGGCGAGAATAAAACCAAACCAACAGATAAAATAGTAAATCATCCAAAAATTCAATCAATAATTTTTATCAACTATATAATATTACTGATAATGACCCACTTTGCCATAATGTTTAAGCGGCCAATAAACCACATATGGCACACTCAAATTGAATGGAAAGGCAAATAGTTAAGGGAAAGAAAGAAGAAAGAAGACAAGAAGAAACTAAACAACACAAAATCTCACAGCGGAACGAATAATCTATAACATATAAGAAACCTTTATACAAAAATAAAACAGTAATATATGTATATACAGACATCAATCAGAGTATACTATTATATTTTAGTCCAGACAGTTATAATAACCCGTCCTTATAATTGCTAATGAATACAACAATAAATGCAATGGAAAAATAATCATGTACGTAAACACATCTCTGGGCCTCCAGCTCGTCTCCTAAAGCTCCAAATCATCCAAATAAACCTGGAAATACGCTCCTCCTGACCCGAGCATTATAGGGAAACAGTGCTCATGCCAGTTTGGTAGAACCAGCATGAGAAACTCAAATCAAGAATTTTTTTAATTTATTATAGCTAATAAATCCTTTAAAATCAAAGGTATCTCGTAAGAGCACGCCGCACATAAATACGGATGGGTTTCTACCTTATGACAACAACAAAATTTTAATCAGAAAATCAAGTGATATTGTAATAATGGCTAAGGGTGAAAATAAAAATAAACAAATAGCTGTGATGCTCATGAGTGTACATCACAACAATACTAGGTATAAATCAAAAATCAATGAGGCATGTTCGCTAATCATGTAGGAGTTCCATAGAGATGCCCTTAGCAATTCGAGGAACGGTCCTCCTGCGCAAGGATCAGAGATATCCTTCTAAAGCAGCATACATCCTTAGTTATGTACCATAGGAAAAACATAGCTGGTCTCGCTAAGATCGAGTGTATCGCCCAATGCATGCATAACAACTGTAAGTAACGTATAGGAGGAACCGACTACGCCCTATGGGTTTGCCAACCATACTGGCCATGTATCTTATCTCTAGTTTTAGTTATTTTCGCTGATGAGGCTACGTTTGACGTTCCAGCTCATGCTCCGCCATCAAAATAGATCACGAAATCCCACATGGATTCCAAGTCCCCAATGGGTCTCGGAATCACACATGGATTCCCACATCTCAAATATATATTGGAATCACACATGGATTCCCATGCCCCAATGGGTTTTGGAACCACACATGGATTCCAACATCTCAATATCACAAAACTCCTCCATAGAACCGTAAATAGTTTCGGAATGGTTACATTTTTTGAGTCATCTCTTATGAGTACATTCTTCCATTTCCCTGGCACTCTAAGAACCAACCGTCGAAATTTCAGAATGCTCAATATCGGTTCTTTAGGAAATAATCAAACAATACATAAGAGCGAGGATCACTCCCTAACCAATAAGTGGACGGATCTCCTTATCATTTGTCCTAGAAGAACAAAACGAGTTTATACATACGGTATAGCACCACCGACGGTAATTGTACCATATAATTTTCATGTTTCCGCTAGATATTTCCAGAGTTAAAATCCTTCTGTGTTAAGTAGGGAATATTTCCCTAACACCAAAATTATGAAGGATTACATATTTAGGCCAAGATTTGATAGTCGGTTATTTAACTATTGAATAAACAAACATTCAAAACAAAGATTACAATTCCTATTGAAATTGCTAAGCCTCATTTATTTAAGTTTCCATTATTTTATAGAAATCGCCTTTCAAATACTTAGAAATCACTTCCACATACTTATCTCAATATGATAAGTATATTCACAAACCACTACACTTTCGATACTTAGAAAATTTAACCATATACTTATCTCAATGGTATAAGTATTTTCACAAACCATTGCACTTTCAAAATACCTGCAAACTTTTAAAAATAGATATGGAAAGTACCATTCAATATCGAACATGGATCGCAACTTACATAGCGAATCCATAGTAAACTGTAGGCAATCACTGCCCCACTAATTATGCCATGAAAATCAACCATTTCTTTCCAAATCTCTTTATTATACAAATAGCGCCAAATCTATTTATAAGGTTTCCTTATAGATCTTCAATCTATTTATAAAACATTTTTATTAATCTCAAAACCGCATTTATAGACTTCTCCTTTCCAAATCTTTAAACTCATTTGCAAATTCTTTTATGAATATCCAAAACCATTTATAAAACTCTTCCCATATTTACTCAAACTAATTTAATAAACCCTTTAAGTCAGTAAGGTTCCCTTGATAAACCATACATTATTTGAAATAACTTTAAATAACAAGTTATTATTTAAGCATCCTTTTATTTTGTTTAAATTAAATCTCATTTAAAATAATAACTTTAAAATCTCATTAGTAATATATTAAATTAATTTTAAACACTATAATTGTATTAATAAGTTAACTTCAAAACATTGTTAATATAATAATTAATTAACTTTAAAACGTTATTAAAACAATAATCAATTACTTAAACTAGTATTAGTATGAAAATTAATTAACCCATAAATATAATTAAATAACTTAAATTAATATAATTAAATAATTTTAATAAAAAATTAAAATATAGTCAAATCACTTTAAATAAATAATTAATTTAAAATATTTTTAAAACAATAATTAAATAAATTTAAGATAATAATTGATGTTGGTTTATATGGGGTTAAATCTTGTTCTTTGAGTTCGGTTGATATGGTGAAGTTACCAGAGAAGATAGATAATATTAATAAGTGCGATGGCGATATCAATCATATTGTGTGGTCCAGTGAGTTACAATGTTGCTTGCAATGTGAATAGTAACTTGGATAGTTCTATTATTCTGTAGTCTTGTAGTGTAGCTAATAGGCATGCTAGTGATATCGGCAACTTATCTGCATCTTGTTCTTCTTCTTCGAGGAGAGGTAGACGTAAGAAGTCAGTGGCTGTAAGCAGATCGGTTCGTCATAGTGCCAGGATCCGTGGTAGTCGGTCTCATTCTATGGGTGAGTTTCCTAATTCGGCCGCCACGAGTGGTGCTACGAATTCAGGCTCAGGTATGACTTTCGATTTGAGTAGTACGTTTTCATCATATGCTTTAGGTTGTTTGTCTTCTTCTAAGTTTAGTCAGTTAGCCAATGACACCGCTTTTTTTTGATGTTGAGGTAGATCTAGAGTATATTAGAAGTAGTGAATTTGATAGGGCTAGATCTGCTGGTATATGAGGATTATCAGTTGGAATATCAGAGGTTTGCACGATTTAAATAAGTTTTGACAAAGTTAGAGGCTTTTTTAAAGATTATTCTATAGACATTGCACTCTTACAGGAAACTAAAACTGAATGTCTCAATTTTTGTTTTTATAGAAGATTAGGTGGGTTCCATTTTAAGAAATGGGTTTATTTACCGTCCGTAGGCGCTTCTTGGGGTTTACTGATTAGGTGGCAGGACAACTATTTTAATCTTCTCCAATGTATTTCCAAGCAGCATTCTCTGCATATTATTCTCATTAATCTTAGTGATAATACTTTTTTAAATCTTTCTAATGTTTATGGGCCTAACTCTAAAATGGGTCATCGGATTCTATGGAATGAATGTCTAGTTTTTAGATATTTAGCTCATAGTTCTTGGATTTTGGGGGTGATTTCAATGTTACGCGTTTTATAGGAGAATGTTCTCCACGGGAGGGTGATTTATTTGCTATGGAGGAACTTGATCAATTTATTATTAATTCTAATTTGATTGAAATTCCTCTTTTTAATAAAGAATTTACTTGGAGTATACTAGGAAGTCCCCATCTATGGCTCTTATGGATAGGTTTTTCGTTAGTGATGAAATTGAGGATAAGATTCCTATTTGTAGAGTGCCTGGTTTGCCTTACACTTATTTCGATCATTGTCCTATTATTCTCACTTGTGAACAACATAATGTTATTAGTAGATCTTTTAAATTCGAAAAAATATGGTTATTAGAATCTAATTTTTCGAATTTAAGTAGGAATAAGTGGATTTCTATGAGTTTTTATAATATTAGAAATAAAGATAATTCTGCAAAAAATTTTGTTTTAAAACTTAGGGACCTTAGGAATTTTCTTAAAAATAGGAATAAAAATGTTTTTGGTAGTATTAAAATAAAAAAAATTCTTTCTGAAAAGCTAAAAATAAACAAGAAAGAAGAAACCAGACAACTAAATTTAGGTGAGTGAAACATTCCTTCTAATCTAAAAGATGGGCTTAACTCTATTTTAGAAAAAGAGGAGGTTATGTGGAAACAAAGATCCAGAATCCAATGGATAAATGAAGGTGACAATAATACCAAAATTTTCACAATATGGCAAATGGTAGAAAACGTAGTAATACGATTAATTCTATTTTTGTGAATAATGAAGATTTAGTTGATCAAAGAGATCTTAATAAGGCTTTTACAGACTATTATAGAGAAATTTTTGGTAATAAAAACAATCATAAAATTAATGCTAGATGGAATGATCTTTATCCTTCTGATTCTAATGTTGATCTTTCTGAGTTAGATAACCCTTTTATTGAAGAGGAAATTTGGAAAACCAATAATGATATTCCAGGTGATAAATCCCCTGGTCCGGATGGGCTCCTAACTTTCTTTTATAAAACATTTTGGGGTGTTTTAAAGTTCTATTTAATTAGCACGTTTAACGAATTCTACAATGGAAGTTTGCAATTAGGAAGATTTAATTTTGCAAATATTATTTTATTACACAAAAAAGTTAGTGCTAATAACTTAAAAGATTTTAGACCTATTTCATTAATTAACTATTCCTTAAAAATTATTTCACAAGTTTTAGCTAATGGACTTAGTATAAGATGAACGAGAAAATTAATTGTTCACAATCTGCTTTCATTAAGGGGAGAAATATCACCGACGGTGTGACTGTTGTTCAAGAATACATTAATCAATATTGTAAGAATAATATAACCTGTACGATTTTAAAATTGGACTTCGCAAAAGCTTTTGATTCGGTAAATTGGAATTTTCTAGTAGATATATTTCATGCTAGAATTTTCAGTCATAGATGGATTAGCTGGGTCATGAATTTACCTAGAACTGCTAACTCTAGTATTATGGTTAATGGTATTTTAGGTAATAAAATTCAATCTAAGCGAGGTTTAAGGCAAGATGATCCTTTATCGCCTCTTTTGTTTAACTTAGCCACATATGTTTTTGCTAAGATAATTAAAAAAGCGGTTGATAATGGATCTCTAGAGAATGTAGGTAACGATATATCGCGTAACGGTATATCTATCCTTCAATTTGCAGATGATACCTTGCTTTTCTCTTGCTATTTACCTAGACACATTATTACTCTTAAGTTTATTATATATAGTTTTGAATTACTTTTAGGTTTAAAAATAAATTTTGATAAAAGTTTAGTTTTAGTATTAAACGATTTTGAAAAATTTGAAAATTTAGTTGCTAATACGCTTAATTGTAAAACTATGAATTTTCCTTTTGACTCTCTTGGTTTTTTGATTAGACCTACCAAACTTAAATAAGATGACTGGTTTATAATCATAGATAAAATCAAAAATAGGATTTCTGATTGGAAATGGAGATTTTTATTGAGAGCGGGTAGATTAGTTCTAATAAACTCGGTCTTATCAGCTCTCCCGATCTATTGGATGTCTATACATCTTTTTCCAGACTTGTTGATCAATAAAATATATAAAATTAGAAGGGACTTCTTATGGAGTGGGGATAACCCTAACAGTAGTATTAAGTGTTTAATAAATTGGGAAACTGTTTATAAATCCAAAAAGGAAGATGGTTTAGGAGTCACTAGTTTGCACAATATGAATTTGTCGTTGTTAGGTAAATGGTTATGGAAGTTTATGGATATAAATGAAAATCCTATTTGAAATGAAATCAATTCTAAATACTACTATAATGGTAGTAGTAATTTATATCAAATTACTCCTATGGTTATATGTAAATTGTCCTATTTTGGAAATATATTTTAAAACGTCAAGAGATTTTTAACTTAGGCACTAATACAATATTTCATTCAGGTAACAGTACTTCTTTTTGGGATGATCGTTGGATTTCGTTACTCCTCTTAGGATAGAATTTAAAGAGCTATATGATATCTGTAATTATAAGGATGCTTTAATTATAGAAGTTTTTTCTTCCGAAAATGACCCTCCTTGGAATTTTAGTTTTAACAATATTTTATTAGGTTCAACTCTAAGGCAGCTTACTTTGCTTTATGCTAGATTAAACCTATAGAATATTGATAATGATAATGATAATATTAGTTAGGAATGGGATAAGAGCAAGAAATATACTTCTAATCCTTTTTGTAGATTTATTAATTTTTCGGGTGTAACCAATAACTCTTTTAAATTTATTTGGAAATCAAATGCTCCTCTTAAATCTAAAATTCACATGTGGTTAATTATGTATGAAAAACTAAATACTACAGAATTTTTAAAAAGAAAACATATGCAAATCGATAATAAATGTTATTTTTGTAATCTACATTTTTAATTTGAAGATATTAAACATGTATACTATGATTGCTTGGATACTTATTTCATTCTGAATAATATCCTTAAAATCTTTAACTTTAACCTAACAACAAAAATATATGATTGTGAATATTATTGGAATAGTTTTAGATTTAAGTTCAAAACGGAAAATAGATTTTTACTTGATACTTTAATCATTATAATTTGTTGGTATATTTGGTTTGAAAGAAATCAGAGAATTTTTAAAGATAATTATAGTCATTTTAATAAATTTATTTTTATAATTTCTTTATTTTGTTTTAATTGGTTATCTAATCCTAAATATAAATTAGCTAAAAATAATCTATTTAGAGTATATCTTAATAAGGTTAATCATAATATTAATCTATTTAAATATAAAAATAATATTTTTGACACTAATGATTGTAGTATTAATATTTTTTCAAACTTAAATGACGATTTCACTATGTATCATAACATCCTATTGATCAAAGGACCATAAGGATATCTTTGTTTTGTTTTAGATATTGTTTTAATTTTTGTTTGTTTTAGCTTTTAGATCTTTAAGTTCATTCGATCATGGATTCCATTTAGTCATTTGTTTGTTCTTTATTTTAATCTTTCATATTAGCTTAACTCTTGTATCATTATTTATGTTTCTTTTTACATGTATATGTATATAAATTTCATTTATATACATATATGTGTATCATTTTAACTATTTTCTTTAGTTCCGTTTCAGATATAGGTCTCGGGCTACATATGGTGTTAGTTTCTTATTGCAGGTACACAGGATTGCGGCTTACATATTGCTGTATGTAGGGAGGGGTTCTTCTTAGTACATCCTCATCTTCATTATGGAGTTCTTTTTTCAGGAGGATTCACTATTCAGCTATGCACTACTTCCAGTTTTACCGAGCCTTCAGAGTGGCGTTTCCAGTCCAGATCATTCGCAGTTCCAATTCAGATCATTTGCTTTTCCATACCTTCGGAGTCAGCAGCATGGAGTTGTCTTCTTAGACTGAGATGGCTTCCAGTTTCATTGGTTATTTCATAGTTTTTCAGGTACTTCTAAGACCTTAATATCGGGTGGTGGCCATGCCAGAGCTCGGTATTGGGGTGTAATGGGCGGTGGCCTTGCCGGAGCTCATTTTAGGGTACTTGAGTTTTTCCTTTGATTTTTGTATTTAAATTAGCTACCTGCCAGGTATGTTGGAAACACCTTGTCTTGTGACATATATATATATATTATGTATGCTCTCCTCTATTTTAGAGGATCACACATTTTCTCAAAAAACTTTAAGATAATAATTAAATAACTTTAAAAATAACTTTTAAGAATCATATTAGTAAAATAATTAATTTAAATCAATATTAAATAATTATTAATTATCTATTAAACCTTATAATAGATAATAATTATTCTTAAAAAAACTTTCAAATTAATAATTTAATTTTCATATTTCAAAGAGGCTTAACGATCACCATGGTACTTAAATAAGCTACCATATCATTCAATTTCACTTTCCAAGTTAATAACTGAAATTTACATAACCAATGACTCTATAAATAATTTAACACTTAACCATCATTGGTTAGCATATCCCTTATTCAAAGTGGCATATCAATTTATTATATATAATTAGATGTCCAAAACTATAAAATAGCACAACGGGGATTTATTCTGCTAATTAGATGTCAAATAAATTTTAATTAGTGGAAATGTGTTTTTGTAACGACCTAGAATTTCATTGCTTTGATTAGTGAATATTTATTTAATTTTAAAAATTCAGTATGTAGGTTTTATAATGGAAATAAGCTCATTTTAATAAATTAATAATGATGATAAAATCGGTTTCAAAATTTGTTTACCAAATTAAATATTTCGTAGAAAAACAGAAAATGTGACCGAAGAACGTTTTCCTAAATTTCGATCTTTCGACACCGGAAAGTTATTCGTAACATTGTTTGTCTTTGTGCACTACATATACATATATATAAGAGTTAATTAACTAGATAATAATACACTTAGAAATAAATTATCTTATATTAATTTGGATTAGTAAGTGATGTGACAAGACATAGTTTTAAAAATAATAAACATTTTATATAAATATATATAATAAGTTTTGCCACATCTTAGATTTGTAATCATTAACCATAATTATCTCTTGTCACATCTTAGTTAATTAATAATTAAACTTATATGTATAAGAAAGTGATGTGACTAAACATAATAATTATATATATATGTATAAGACAGTGATGTGACTAAACATAATAATTATATATATATATATATATAAAAGAAAGTGATGCGACTAAACATATTAATTATATATATATCTATAAAAGAAAGTGATGTGACTAAACATAATTATATAAAAAAAGTGATGTGACTAAATATAATTATATATATATATATATATTATAAAAGATTTGCGATGTGACTATATATAATTATGACAAGTTATATTATTTAATTCATTTTGCGCTTATATATACCCACCTTTCTCTTTCTTTTCTCCTTGCTTTCATTTCCTTCTTCTTCCTTGTTAATATTTTCATAGCTTCTTCTTTTAGACCTGAGAGAAGAGATGAAAATAATCTATAGAAATCTTGTTTAAATCACTTCTTCTTCCTTCCTACACCTTCTCCTTTCATTATCAAGCTCACACACCTTCTAAAACATGCCATGGCCTAGCTCACTTAGTAAGGCTGAACCTACTTTGGCCTTTATGGCCACCAAAAACTTCATCTTTCTAGAAGGGAAAGCATAGTTCTAGCTTAGCTTCAAGTGGTAGCTTTGTTTGGTCTTGCTTGGATGGCATTTGGTGAGTAAACTACCATATTTTGGAAAAGATTTTTACTTTATTATTAAGTCAATATTATAATTGTTAGCGCCAAAATTGGTCATTAACACTCAAACGTAAATGAAAGCACCAACTAACAGTCCCAGATAATAGATAAAGTGTATGTAGAGAGTATAAATATGAAGAACAGTAAAAATTAAAAAGAAAGCAGTAATAACAGAGGATTTATAGTGGTTCGGCTAACTCCGGCCTACGTCCACTCCAGAAATTTCCTTTTTATTGATGTCAGAATCAATTATAGTTACAATCCAGAGTTTTTAGAACAACATTGGTAGAGCAGCCTTAGTATAGAAGACGAAGGGAAACAGAAAAAAAATCCCCTTTTCTGAAGCCCCATATTCCGTATTTTTAGGAAAAACCTGGGTTACTAGGCTTCCTGAGTAATCCGGTCCCATCAAGGCCATAGCCGAACCAGACTCAACACTACGACCGACCCAGGCAAGACGATCCACATTCATCGAACTACACATGCCGACCCTGATGCCGACCGAACCATAGCGGCCGAGCCGCTTAGGGCCGACCCACACATCCCAATTCCCTTGCGGCCGAACCACTGCATTATGCCGATCCCAAGTACTTCAGGTATGCCGATCCACTCTTGTTTCCTATAACCGACTCCATACCTTCATGGCTGAACCGAAGCTATAACAAAAGCCGACCCAGAGTCAAGCTCCATCCTGCCGACCCACTTTAACGATCCCACTCCAATGTCGAACCAGGCCCGACCGAACTACCTTGGTCGACTCCATCGAGGCCGAACCACCAATGCTGAATCATATCTGACCGAACCACATCTCCCAGACCGAACCATGCCTGACTGACCGAACAATGCCTGACTGACCGAATGACCCCATCTTGACCGAGCCATACTAGCCTTCATACCGAACCAAACCTTACGCTATAGGTTGGTCGTTCAAGTGGATGCCGATCCACTCGTGAACTCCAGCACGCCGAACCACCCAACCATGCCAGTCCATACCTTCCTGCCGATCCAGACCATCAAGACCGATCCACACCATCAAGACCGAGCCACATGGAAGAACTCCACTGATCGAACGCTGTTATGCCGAACCCCAGCTTCGTAATCATATTTATCATCCGTGATTAATCGTCTATCCATCCAGTCGACTCAAACCCATCATATTCCAGTCTCGACAAACGAGTAGTCGATTTAGTTAAATCCTCCTGTCCATGGCCTTGCCAAAAGGCGGGTTAACATTTGCCTCCCAAAACATGCCTTTCTATTGGAAGGTGTGTTTTGAATAGCCTCAAATCCGATATCTGAAGTCCATATGTTATCCATAGCCCAACTTTTCGATTCATAATCCAATCCATTTTATCCAAGTGCCATTGTCGTATCCTAATCCAAATTTATGACTGCTCTAAGTTGATATCCAATTCTTATCCAGTAACCAAATCCTCATCCAATTCCATATCCATCCGGAATCAATTAACCGAATCCATGATCTCTTCGGATCATTTTATCTGAGTCCGGGACCTCTCTGGGTCCTGTAGTCCGAATTAGGGACCTTTCCGGGTCCAAATCCTAAGTCGGGACCTTACCGGGTCCTAAAACCCATATCCAGTACCTCGTCGGGTCCTTATCCAAATCTGTAACTGTTCGAAGCCACTATCCAAATCCATTTCACACCTTGGAAGTCAATAATTAAATCCTACGATCTCTCTGGACCATTGATGGCCTCTTCGGACCCTTGTTAAGCTTAATCCAAACTTAACGATTGAATAGGCAAATCCTATTGCGCTCCGGCAAAGCAACATATCCCTTGCACTCCGGTTCAGCGTCCCTGGACATTAAACAATGCCTTGATCCTCCTGGACCGATGTCAGCCTCTCCGGGCTCTTACTAGACCTTATCCCGTCACTCTCTGGTGAAGGGGAAACAGTGTTGAGTGAGCCGATCTTGTCGCTCTCCGGCGAAGCAGCGTCACTCCCTGCATTCCGGTTCAGCGTCCCTGAACATTAAGCGATTAATTTCCAACCGACTTCCAATATCCATCCCATAACTTTTCGGTTAGGTGTTTGTTTCATAAAACCAAAATCCATTTATCAAATCCAAAGTCCAAATGTCCAATAAGAGAAACAGAAAAAGCTAAGGGCTGCCTCTCCGGACAAAGCAACCTATTACCATCTCAGAGCATGCCTGGGGATCACTCTAGTCCCCTTACATGTGTAAGTGGCATAGTGGCTGTTTATTTATTTAAAACAAAATCAGAAAAGATTATTCGATGACCAGAGTCCAAGTCCTGAACTCGACCCTTACCATCACGATCAGCGGATGACGAGCCGTGACCCCATTCCATGGTCATTCCTGTTTGATCCAAGCGGTAGCTGCTCGTGTTCTACTGCTCTCGTCCGATACCTCACATACTGTGGCAGCTTACCACTTCTAACATGTTCCTCCACCACGTCCTTCAAGTGGCGGCATTCATCCGTGGAGTGCCCTTCTAGCTCATGGAATAGGCAGTACTTCCCGCTCCTACGCTCCCGTTCTGTGGAATCCCTCCTTGGTGGTTTTCGATAAGGGAGTTTCCCCCGAGTATCCAAATAAATCCATTCCAGATTATATGTCAAGTCCGCGTACGTCGCGAATTTAGGTTCCCGACCTCTCCTCCATTTGTCTGGGCCACTATATCCATCGTTCTGCTTGCGCTTTCCTTTATCCATCCTACGTCCTTCTCCAGATGTTCCTTCACCTTGCACAGCGTTTATCTCTTGCCTTTCGACACGTGAATCCTCTAACCGAATAAATCTCTCTGCCTCATGATAGAACTCCCCAAGATCCCGTGGTGGGTCCCGTGCCAATGAGTCCTTGAATTTAGTGCCCTCAGCAATCCCTGCTACCGCCGCCATCAAAATCATTGATGGATCCGGGCGATCTACTAAAGCTACGACTACATTGAACCGCATTAGAAAACCCCTCACGAGCTCTCAGGTCCTCTGCTTCATTGATGCCAATGTCATCACATTCTTGGGTCACGTCACGTGGACCCTGAACTGTCTCATGAAGCGTTTCACTAGCTCGCCCCATGTCCTGATCGATCCGGTCTCTAGCTGCCTGAACTAGAGTGCAGCCAAATCAATCAAATATAGAGGGAAACACCTTGCCATCACCTCTTCAGATGCCCCCAGCACTTCCATATCCCTGATGTATCTTGTTACATGCATAGTTGGATCTGATTTTCCATCATAGGCCTCCAATGTTGGCAGTTTGAATTATGGAGGGTTCCTTGCATTCCTGATATCCGAAGTGAATGGACTCCGGCTGACTTCCTCCAAGCTTTTGCTTGGTAGTCCTCCTCTCATAATCCTTCTTATTAATCCGACCATCTGCTCATCTCCATCCGGGGGTAGTCCCCTATTCGCATCTCCACCTTACCCCCCATGCCCTGGAGGGTACTCTGGGTAGTACTCTTCATGTTGGCCATTTACGTTCACGTTGGTCCTTGCTCGCCGAGCTTCATTCATAGCTATTCCATTATCCAATCCCGGGGGTCTGCCCCCAGGCCTTTGCTGATTTCCTTCAATCCCTCCAGTCTGGTTCTGGTTTTGACCCCCAGAAACTTCTACGGCTTCGATTCCTTGTTCTGCATTGCCAGCAGCCGCGGTTGGTCCATTCCCTTGAATTTGTGCTCCAGCTTGTCCAACTTGTCGAAGTAGGTTCTGCATTATCTCCTCCTATCTTTTAAGCAATTCTTCCTGCATAGATCCCATCATCATCTCCATCTCGTCCCTAGTGATGTAGACGGAGGCTTGATTAGCTCCAGAGGAAGCCTCCTGACTTCCCTCTTGCTGACTCCTCTCTGTCCTTTGTCTCTTGGTTGATTGCTTCGCCATAGTCTCCAGAATCCAAGTTTCTAGGCCTTTAAATCCAAAATCTGAGCTTCGGAATCCCTGAGTGCTAGCTTTCTCAGTGAAAGCACCAAAATGTTAGTGCCAAAATTGGTCACTAACACCCAAACATAAATGAAAACACCAACTAACAGTCACAGATAATAGATAGAGTGTATGTGGAGAGTATAAATATGAAGAGCAGTAAAAAGTTAAAAAGAAAGCAGTAATAATAGAGGATTTATAGTGGTTCGGCTAACTCCGACCTACGTCCACTCCAGAAATTTCCTTTTTATTGATGTCAGAATCAATTACAGTTACAATCCAGAGTTTTTAGAAGAATAATGGCAAAGCAGCCTTAGTATAGAAGACGAAGGGAAACAGAAAGAAGATCCACTTTTCTGAAGCCCCACATGCCGTATTTATAGGAAAAACCTGGGTTACTAGGCTTCCTGAGTAATCCGGTCCCATCAAGGCCATAGCCGAACTAGACTCAACACTACGACCGACCCAGGCAAGCCGATCCACATTCATCGACCCACACATGCCGACCCTGATGCCGATGGTTTGTGTTAGTAATGTGTGATTGTAAAACATGAGCTATGGCATGATTATTGGTAAACAAAGTTTGATACTTTGTATAATTGCGATGGATTTGAGACTCGGTTGAAATCGAAGTTGTTTTTCGAAGGTTAAAGTATTGAAACAGATTAAAGTTTGTAGCTTTAGTTTCAAAAGTTTTTTTTTAAATTTTCTAAAGAATCTTTAAACCATGAAAAAAAGTAAGGGGTTGTGAAGTGGTTTTCCAAGAATATGTTAGAGCGAACCACAGTCATAGCGATAGTCGCTATGGATGTAGTTCAACGAAATTTATCGATTTTAGTTTTAAGTAATTTTGATTTGAAGTTGTTTTGTAAAAGTTTTTAAAACAAACTTAACTAGAAATTAAAAAGTGATCCTGTAATTTAATTATTTAATTAATTAGTTAAATAAAAGGTAATTAGCTTTATTAGTAATTAAAAAGGTAATTACTAATTAATCAACACTTAAGTCAAGTTAATAACTATTGTTTGATTAATTAAGTTTTAATTGGTATTTAACATGGTTAAGAAGTAATTAATCGTTAATAATTATTTAACTAATTAGATAATTAATTATTAATTAATTAGGGTTTAACTTTTAAACAATTTGGTTTAGCCTTAACCAAGTTGCATTAGTAAATTAATTAGCATTTAATCAAATTCATTAAGCCTAATTATAATTTAATTATGATTTAAACTTGATTAATAAGGGTTAATAAAGGTTTAATTTGGGGTTTTGCTGATTAAATCTATTTAAATCTTTTCAAAGGTGATTTTAAAACCGAACCGAATGTGTTTTAAATCAATCTCTCTGGTTTTTAAAGTGAACTAATTCCAAATCCAAGGATCTCTTGTCTGGACTTTAAGTAACCCGATATGATTAAGAAGACTAAATGACATTTGTTAATAGAGCAAAATACCATTCTGCTATAGTATAAGTAATTTGATTTTGTGGACATGTGTTAGCAAAATAAATCCACGTTCTGCTATGAATTGACTGAATTGTTTGGACAACTATTTAGCAGGAAAAATCACCCTTCTACTAGTATGTGATTTGGACATGTATATGATAGTTACTTCGTATTGCCATGTTACTCCGTGATTTGGATATGATTTATATTTACATACTTGTTGCTTATGTAAATAACTGTTAAGTGAATTAGATGAAAGTGAATGGTAACTTAAATTAGTACCATTGGAATTTCTAACCCTCCTTTTGAATTTATAAAGTATATTTTTGAATTAACTTCAATTCTTAAATAAATTTAGAGTTTAAAGTTTATAAATGATTTCTAAGTTATGCTACTATGTTGTAAAGTTATTTATAAGTAATAACTTGTTTATAAAGGAATTTTACTTAAGGTTTACTTAAAGTGTTTTATAAAAGATAATCTGTAAATGGTAATTTATAAAGGAAATTTTATAAAGGGTTTTAAAGAAGTTTATAAAGAGTTTCAAATTAGAAAGAGATTTATAAATCATTTTAGTGATTTCAAAGGAAGTTTAAATCTAGTTTGGAAATTTATAAAGAGGTTTGGAATGTGAATTAATGGGTTTAATTGCAGGAGATGTTTTTAAAAGGGAATTGTTGGCCATTTAATAG
The DNA here is from genome assembly GCA_030737815.1 of Allium fistulosum. NCBI lineage: Eukaryota > Viridiplantae > Streptophyta > Magnoliopsida > Asparagales > Amaryllidaceae > Allium > Allium fistulosum. The sequence goes on along the minus strand of CM060904.1, from coordinate 75,397,484 downwards.
AGAATTTTAAAGAGGGAATTTTGAAAATGTTTTTGGTAAATAAAGTGAATTATTTCCATGTTTAAAGGAAGCGTTAGGAGTTTGTGAATAGTGTTTTGAAAAAGATCATTTGATCAAGTTTTATAAAGTTGTTTTATAATTAAAGAGAATTAATAAAGCTTAATGGATCCCATATAGAAATTAAACGATGATGGGATGTTTGTTCATTTGATAGTTAAATAACCGACTATAAAATCTGACCTAAGTTAACTTAGGAAGTATGAATGTAAATTCGAGTTCCATGGTTAGGACTCGAAAATTTCCTTTCAAAAGAACCGGGAATGAGTCAACCGGAAATTATTGGTTGTTGGTACGGAGAGACCAGGATCAGATTTATATATCCAAAAACCATTCCAAACCAACACGTATGTTCGGGTGGAAGACATCTTGATGATGATTGAAGATGGTGCTCATTGAAGTGTAAGGGCTACTATTACTAATCCTAAGGGTGATTCAAAAATGGATGTAGTAGAGTTAGTGCCTTCGGTTTCGTTCAGACCCAGAGCTAACATGAATGGATGAATTCTGGCATTGCATTGATGCATGGAGGGCAGTTTAGCATTCAAAGTTGTTGTTATTCAAAAAGGTAAAACGTAGTCTCAAGCCTCACAATCGGGAGGAATGGCAAAAAGGCATGCAGTAGAGCTATGTGGTTAGCTACCACTAGGAGTGGTCACCCCATTCTAGATGTCCCTTTCAAAGTTATTTTGCGCACAAATACCATGGTAGTATAAGGCCTTGGTGTCAAGGGGGTGAGGTAATTCGGTCTGTCATGTTAAAGGGGCAGCCGGCTCTATTTTAGCATCGGTGCATTTTCTAGAGGTGTATCATCGGAAGGTAGTCCCTTACCTTGTCATTGTTGGTATCCAATCTCCAATACATGCCTTACGTTTTCGATTGTAGAACCTAGTATGTTAGAATGTGAGATGCAAGCATTTCAGTTATTTTATCTATTTACTTTAAACCTAGAAACTATGATAATATCTTTGGATTTTGGTATAAATTTTTTTGGTTATCGTAATGTAAAAACCCATCCGTTTTTATGTGCATTGTGGTCTTACGAGATACCCTTTATTTGAAAGGTTTTCAAATGTAGAGAATCAGTTTGGTTGTTACTTGTTGTCGAATTTTACTCATGCTGGTTTACCTGACCCGAGCGTTATTCCATGTAATGCTCGGGTCAGATTGAGCATGTTTCCCCAGGTTTAGTGTAACAACCCTAGTTTTGGTGATTACCTATAATATTAAATTATAACGGTGGTTAAAATTCAATATTGAGTAAATAAAATAAATTGGAGATTTAAAATTTGTTTATTTTGAATAAATAACGGATTTTATATATAAAATGTGAAATAAAGTTTTAGAAACTTTATTTAGTTGTTTATGATAAAAATGAGCAATAGATGGTTTTATTTTAGTGAAATGCAATAATTCTAGTAATTATTGCCAAATGTGTCTTTTATTGATTTTCAATGAAGTATTTAGATTTTATATGTTGTATATTATAAATAAAAAGGTGGAATTTTTTTAAAAAATAAGTTTTGATGTAGAAATGATGTTAGAATGGTTTATTGCATTTAATTATGCAAGAAAATAACTTTGTGAAATTTTTGGCGTTAAAAATATTATTTTGTGTAAATTATTGTGTAAATTGTGTATTTATTTAAAAATAAGAGTTTTTAATAATGAAAAATATTTTTAAGGCTAAATTATCTTTTTATTTGTTGATAAAATGTTTGTTAAACTTGAAAATATGATTGTATAATTTTATTGTGTTGAAATCTTGTGTATATATGTTGTAAATATAAGTATATTAGTGTTTTAGTTCATTTTGGGTTAATTAGAATTAACCAATTATTTTGTTATTGGGTCTAAGACCATTTGCCTAACTTAACTAGAAAAGTAAAAAAGAAGTTTCTTCCTTCTCGTATCTAATACGTTCATTTTCTTCTTACTGTAAAAACAAAAAGAAAGAAGAAACCACTTTCCTCTTCTTAACAAAAATCAAAATCCACCATTTTCTTCAATTACTAGCTGAGTTTTATCAAATTAAAGCAATTTGCAACAGGTACTCACTCCAAAAACCTAATTCTATATCATCATTTCTGAGATTGAGAATTTGTTTGTCTGTAACTTTGTTTTCTTGGTTTGCATGTCTCTGTATTGTTCTTTTGTAGGCTCCTAAAGCTTATTCAAGAGAAAAGCTTGCAACTATCTTCAAATTATCCAAGTTTAATCCACAAATTTGCAAAGGTGAGTGCTAAATTCACATTCTTTAGCTGAAGCAATGCAATGCAAGCTAAAAAATGCTAAGAAATAAGCTTACTGTAAACGTTTTTGTTGATTTTAGTTTACAGTCCATATTTGATCTGAGTTGCTTCTTTGGATGTCCATATCTTCTTATTCTCTCGATGAAATGCCGCTGGAATTTTTCTAGATTGAAGTTTAGGTGTTGTAGTTTCAGCATGCAAAATTTCATAGCCTAATTCATTGTGTTACCACCTAAAACTAATGTGCAAAAATCGAATCGAAGCCAGAAAATCACTGTAGAAAATCACGTAGGCTAGGTCGACCCATGCATTTTACAGATCGACTTGGAGCTCACATAGGTCGACCATATGGTCAACCTATGGACCTCAAAGATCGACCTATAGGTCGACCTAGTGAGTTGCTTTTTCCTGTGTACATTTTGCTTGTTCCATCTTGTTTTCCAGCTTGTTCTGTTGATCTTTGCATCATGTTTTCATGATATTTTTGCATGTTTTCTAAGGCCATTAAGCCTATCAATAGGCAAGCCAAAATTTTAGGGATTTTTGATTCGAATTGAATCGTTTTTGAGATGATTTCGTATGACAATTTCTTTGGAAATTTTGATGATTTTCCTCGATTTTGAGCATGGGATTTTCTAAATAATTTTGAAATGATTTTTAAAATAAAATGGCTTTTGAAAATATATTATATAATATTTATAAACTATTTTAAAGCTATTAAAATTGTATATTCTCTATAATAAGAGAATTTCAAAGGAGTTTTCCAAAATGATTTCGAAAATTGTTTTAAAAGCTTATTTTCTCAAACAGATTATTTTCTATATAAAATACACGTTTTTGCACTCTTCGAACGTATGAGGAAGCGAATTAAATGATTTAGTAAAACACGTGGTATGGAAACGTGCGTTTACTTTTTTGGTTAATTCCGGACTTGTTCGTTTGAAGCTATTAACCTCGGGTCGTATTTACCGATGAGATGAGGCAATTATTGTGATTTGAATGATTTGTTTTCTAGTGTGGCATTGACTAGCAGTTAGTAAAAATTTAAGTGAGAACTGCTGAATCATGAGTTTTGATTCATGACAAAAAGCTTAAACAATCAAGTGATGAGACTATACGATCAAGCGACAAAAAGAGAATGAGATATGCTATTAAACTACAAAGGAGACAAGACTTCAAATCTAAGTATAATATGTTTATTTATTGAAGTTTTAGTCATTAGATATAGGTTGAAATTGTTAAAATCTATCCTCAAGTAGTTTACACAAAATAAAAGTTGTTTTAAGATTTAAATTCTTTAAAGAAAGTATTAACTGTGCACTGACAACCAGGTCTAGTCGACTGACCAAAAATGACCAGTCGACTGAACCTGTTCAGTTGCACATATATACTCTGTTTTACACAGTCTTTGAATATTCAGTTGACTAGTCGATTTTGCTCAGTCGACTGAACGATTCTAACAACTATTTTTTCTGAAGAGACACTTCCATTTGCGAAGAGTTACGATCTAAATTGAAGAGATATGGCTGCATCTTTTGATCAAAACTCCTCGTGAATAGTTGTAGCTGTTTGTCTACTATATAAACACATCAAAATTATTTTCCAAACCACCGAATTTCATTTTGCTTTCTGACCATACTTTCTACTCTCTATCCCTGCATTCTAAAAGCAATCACAATCTTTATATTGCTTGAATCTCTGAACTAATCAATATATTCTTTGATTCTAAGAAATATCTTCCGTTCATATCTTCACACACACAATATATACTTGAGGATTTGATTATAGGAAGGTTGTATACTTAAAGACATATCAGTGTTATTCAGAACATAATTGTTAACTATTTTATTATACCAGTAAAAGTCCTGTTCGGTTGTTCAAGCGGTAAAAGTCCTCTTTCGGCTGTTAGAGGTGGAAAAATCATGTTCGGTTACTCAGGTGTTGTATACCTATTCCTTCGGGTTAAGTGAGGGGTTATTGAGTTTAAATTCCAGAAGGAAGTCTGGGACTGGACGTAGAACATGAAGTTCGAACCAGTATAAAAACTCCTGTGTGCTTATTCTTATTTGCTTTATTATTATTATCTGTTTCCGCATTTAGATTATAATATATTCCATATTACACGATCCTAAGTGATAACTAGCCACACAGTAGTCACTTTCATTTGGTATTAGAGCAAGGACATCCTATAACCGTAACACAGTTATTTGTTTTTTTTTGTAATATGGATAGTAACACAAATTCTAGCATTAACATTAACTCTAGTTTCACTATAGGTCAGTCAACTGCTCGACCACCACTATTTAATGGTCTTAACTATAATTACTGGTCAACTAGAATGAGAATATATATGCAAGCTAATGGTTTTGAAACCTGGAATATTACCCAAAAGGAGTATACCATGCCAACAGAAGATTTTTCAACTTGGACTACTGCACAAAAAAATGATGCTACTTCAAATGCTAAAGCTATGAACATGTTATTCTGTGCATTAGATAAAAATGAGTTTAATAGGGTCAGTATGTGTACAACTGCTTATGAGATATGGAGAACTCAAAAAATAACTCATGAAGGAACTAACAAAGTCAAACAAAGCAAAATCTCTATGTTGAAAAATCAGTTCCAAAATTTTAAAATGAAACCAAACGAAACTATAAATGACATGTACTCTAGATTTCAAGATATATATCACTCACTATTGGCACTATGAGAAAAATTTTCTGACTTTGATATAGTATCAAAAATCCTAAACTCTTTAACGGATGAGTGGGAAAGAAAGGTCTTCGCTATTGAAGAAGCAAACGATCTTTCCACTATGAAACCAGAAGAGTTAATAGGAAATCTAATGTCATATAAAGTGAATTTGCAGGCAAAGAAAGTTCAAGCACAGGATAAGAAGAATCTAGCATTTCAAGCAGAAACAGATGATTCTGATTCAGACGAAGAGGATATGGTACTTATTGCTAAAAAATTCAAAAAGTTTTTGAAATTCAAAAAGAATAACAAGTTCAGGAGTTACAAAAATAACTCTAACAATAACAATAATAGCAATAAACCATCATCCTCTGTCATAGAATGTTATGAATGTCATAAAAAGGGTCATATGAAGAAAGATTGTCCAGAGAAAAAGAAAAATAAATTCAAGAAGGACAAATTCAAGAAGAAAGCATTTTCAGTAACATGGGATGATTCAAATTCTTCTTCATCATCAAAGAGTGACAGTGACACAGAGCAAGCAAATGTATGCTTCATGGCTACAAGTGATGATGTAAGTGAACTAAGTTTTGAAGATTTGGTTGAAATTAATTCAGAACTAGTGGACTTTGTAAAACTAACTAAAAAGCAAAATAAAGAGTTAGAAGGAAAATTAAATATATCTGAATTTGAAATTAGTATGCTAAGAGATGAAAAGAAAATTCTAGAAGAAGAACTTGAAATATCTCAAGAACCTAATTTTAATTTAACATCTCAACTTTCTATGATAACTCAGGAATTAGAAATTCAGAAAAATAAAAATGATGATTTATCAGCAGAAATTAACGATTTGAAATCTAATACTAAAGTATTAGAGTTAGAAAAATCTAGTCTCAAAACTAAGTTAGAAGATATTAATAAAAATATTTCTAACTTCAATAAAGGATGAGAAAATCTTTCTACAATAATAGAAAATTCTCAGTCTACTTTAAACAAAATGGGACTAGGATATAAGAAAATTGAAAATCCAAAGAAATCTGGAAAGTTTAAAAATAAGCTTAAAGACAAAATTAAGAAAGATATTAAGAAAACAGTTTCTAACGATCTTAAAACTATTAAGATATGGATTCCTAAAACAAATAACAATTTAATTAGGAATAGACATATCAAAACATTTATGGAAACTGTTCATAAAAATAAGAATTATATTTATAAAGGGAATTCTGAACCCGCTTGGGTTTGGTTTCCTAAGACCTAACTCTTAGGACCCTAAAAAGAAAAGTGGGTACCAACTTAATCTTTATTTTTTGTAGGTACCACTTAAAAAGAGAGGAAAATGGATTTTAGGCAGCAGTTGCTCAAAACACATGACTGGTAATAAGGACATGTTAACTAACATTGTCTACTCAAATGGAGGATCGGTCACTTTTGGAGAATATTCAATAGGTTATATCATCGGCAAAGGTGATGTGAGCAATAACGGTATCTCTGACTTACCTCTCATTTCTGATGTTTTATTAGTTAAAAACTTAAAACATAATTTATTAAGCATAAGTCAATTATGTGATAAAGGTTTTAATATATCTTTCTCAGAAAATAAATGTAATATTTCTGATAAAAACCAAAATTTAATTTTTGAAGGTATAAGAGATAGAAATATTTATATTTTAAATATGAATGTAAATCATAACACTAACATGTGTTTAGTAGCTACAGAAAATGATTCTTGGTTATGGCACAAAAGATTTTGTCATATAAATATTAGTACTATTAATAAAATAGCTAAAAATAAACTTGTTAAAGGACTACCTGGTATGAAATTCAAAATTGATAATATTTGTGATGCATGTCAGTTAGGAAAATTAACAAAGTCTTCTTTTAAATCTAAGAAAATCATATCTACAACACAACCACTTGAATTACTACATATGGACCTCTTTGGACCTACTCAAGTTCAATCTATTAATCACAATAGATATGTGTTTGTCATTGTAGATGATTTTTCTAGATATACATAGACTATTTTCATGAAACATAAAAGTGATACTTTTGAGAATTTTAAATTTTTTGTAAAAAGAATTCAAAATATAAAGAACTTAAAAGTTAAAAATATTAGAAGTGATCATGGAGGTGAATTTGAAAATGAAGCTTTTGAACATTTTTGTTACAAGAAAGGAATTAATCATAACTTTTCTTTTCCTAGAACACCACAACAAAACGGAGTTGTAGAAAGGAAAAACAGAACTTTACAAGAATGTGCAAGAACTTTATTAAATGGAAGCACTCTACCTAAGCATTTCTGGGCAGAAGCTGTTGCAACTGCTTGTTATGTTTTGAATCGTGTTTCTATTCGATCATTAACAAAACACACCCCATATGAACTTTTAAATGGCAGAAAACCTAATATATCCTATTTCAATGTATTTGGTTCAAAAAATTTTATACTTAACACTAAAGATCAACTTGGCAAGTTTGATCCAAAATCCGATGAAGGAATATTCATAGGATATTCGAAAAGAAGCAAAGCTTATCGAGTTTTTAATTCAAGAACTAAAGTAATCAAAGAAACTCTTTATGTTTCATTCAATGAAAGTGTCAATTTCTTCTAAAACTACAAATTTGGAAAATAAATCAAATAAAATTCTGACAAATAATTCAGAAGATGATGATATTATTTTTCAAAATAATAACATTAATAATATTAGAGAAGATGAAAACATTGTTCATAATGAAAATCTTGTAAGGTCTCCTCCAAGAATTCTTAGAGATCACCTTGTTCAAAATATAATTGGAGAAGTAAATTCAAATGTAAGAACAAGACATCGATTAAATTAAATGGGCCATATAGCTTTTCTATCTAATATAGAACCTAAAAATATTAAGGAAGCAACCACTAATGACTATTGGATTATAGCTACGCAAGAAGAGTTAAACTAATTTGAAAGAAACAAAGTTTGGGAATTAGTTCCTAGACCAAGTGATCAATCCGTCATTGGTACAAAATGGGTTTTCAAAAACAAAGCTAATGAACTAGGTAATATAACTAGAAATAAAGCTAGATTAGTAGCACAAGGATATAATCAAGAAGAGGGAATAGACTATGAAGAAACGTTTGCTCCTATCGCAAGATTAGAAGCTATACGTATTCTATTGGCTTTTGCATGTTATCATAACCTTAAATTATATCAAATGGATGTTAAAAGTGCTTTTCTAAATGGATATATAAAAGAAAATGTTTATGTTAAACAACCTCCTCTTTTCGCTCATGAAAAATTTCCAGACCATGTTTATAAACTTAAGAAAGCCTTATACGGTTTGAAACAGGCACCCCGTGCTTGGTACGACAGAATTAAGAGCTATCTAATAGACTCTGATTTTGAAATTGGAAAAGCTGATCAAACTTTATTTATTAAGAAATCTAAACAAGATATTTTAATTATACAAATATATGTTGATGATATTATATTTGGTTCAACTAATGAAAAATTATGTCAGGAATTTTCGACTATCATGACAAATGAATTTGAAATGTCACATATGGGAGAACTATCATATTTTCTTGGACTACAAATCAAGCAATTGCAAAATGGCATTTTTATTAATCAAGAAAAGTATTGTAATAATCTAATTAAACGTTTTTGTATGGAAAACACTTCTGCCAAGCCAACTTCTATGAGCACAACTATACATATTGACAGAGATGAAGATGGTAAGAGTGTCGACCAGAAACTATATCGTAGCATGATTGGATCATTACTTTACTTAACAACAAGTCGACCTGATATTATGATGAGTGTTTGTTTATGTGCTCGATTTCAAGCAAATCCTAAAGAATCACATATGCGAGCAGTAAAACGTATAATTCGTTATCTTAGCAAGACCAACAATTTAGGACTATTTTATCCAAAAGAATGTCCTTTTGAATTAGTATCCTATAGTGATGCTGATTTTAGAGGAAGTCGGACAGATAGAAAAAGTACAAGTGGAACCTGTCATTTCATCGGACGATCCTTAGTATCTTGGTTTAGCAAGAAAAAAAACTGCGTTTCACTATCGACATGTGAAGCAGAATATATATCTGCAGCTTTAGCATGTGCTCAAGTAATCTACATGTAACAAACACTGCAAGATTTTGATATAAAATTAAATAAATCTATAATATATTGTGATAACACCAGTGCAATAAATTTATCTAAAAATCCTGTCAGTCACTCACGAACTAAACATATTGACATTCGTCATCATTTTCTTCGTGATAATATTGAGAAGGATGTAGTAAATTTAGAATTTGTAAATTCTGAAAATCAGTTAGCTGATATTTTTACTAAACCACTCAATGAAAATTGTTTTATAAAGCTAAGAAGAGAACTAGGTATAATTTCTTTAAAAGAATTATAACATTTCAATAATAAATTTAATTTTTTTTATACTTGAACTCAGCACCTCTAGCTTAGAAATTCTATGTCTTTACCATTTCACTATTTGTTGTTTCACAACTGATTTTATAATATATTTTATTTACTTATTTCACTCTTCTCATGGATAATTCTCAACCATGAAAATTCTAGTTATTTTCCTCCTCTAATTATTTTTTTGGTTATCCTTTATTTCATCTATCTACTACTATTTTTTTCATTATTATATATACTTGAAGAATGTCTGTTTATCTCTCCATCTCATTTGCTTTAATCATATATTATTTCTTTCTTTCAACAATGTCCTCCCAAGACAACTCCCCACATGACTCTGCATATTCCTTTGTCGATTTCTCCTTACCTTCATCTGGATCTTCATATTTACCTACACCTACTCCATGTCATGAACTGGCCAGACCATCCAACTATCATACTGGTCATGCTCTAGAAAAAAAGAAGGCACGTCGTTTTTTATTCTTTGGTTTTCCATTAACAAAACAAAAGATTGATGATTTACATCATTATCAAAGGGAATCAATAGCAATTCAACGAGAACTGTACTATGAACAAAAGAAAAATTCAAAACGACTTAGCCTTCTGGAGCAACTTGGCTAGAAATTTTGCGGCTCGTCTTCATCCAATGTTCATCAACCCACAATGTATTCTTATCATCAGTCACCACAACCTCCTCCTGTGTCTCCAAATTCACGGGAACATGGAAATCACTGGTCTCCATTAAAACCATACAAAGAAAACACTAAAGTTGGACCAGAAGATTGTAAGACTCCGCATTCATCCACTTCTTCTTCATCTAACTAAGTTTTTTTTCTTTTTATTTCAATTTGTGTTGTATGCTTTGTTGATTAATATATTGAATATATTAATATCTATTTGTTAACACATGCTAAAACACTGATAATGCTGCAAAAGATCATTCAGTCGACTGAACGAATTAGGTCAATCGACTGATTCTGGAAACAGAGGGTTTTGGGATATTAATCAGTCGACTGACCATATATGACCAGTCGACTAAATGACAAATCTGAACATACTAACTTCTATTTCACCTAATTTTTACCCTTTTAACCTACCTTCTTCTTTTTAACTTTTCACTTCTAGTTTCCCTCATCATAATTTCAAAACCCTAGCTCTCAAAATTTTCAAATTCCTTTATTCAATTTTAATTTCAAATGGCTCCAAGACACCCTAAATGATCTAGACAAGCCTCATCCTCTTCTTCTGAGCCTATTGACACCCAAATATCTCAATGGCTTTATGATGCCACAGTTTTCCAAAGATGGAACACAATGAAGGAAGCATGCTTTCTCGAAGGATCTTTTGTTGTGTTTCCTGACTTCTCTGCATACAGAATTCAAGAGCTTGCAAGGAGAAGTCATCTAGAATCTCTTCTTGACCACAATCAGAACAATCTCAAAATTAATCATACAATGGTAAAACTCTTTTACGCCAACTTAAATTTAGGTCATCAAAATCCACAAAATCGTGACAATTGCGTATGGAGTTTAGTTTGTGGTCAACAAGTATTCTTGTCATTAGATAGAATTGGACACATTCTTCACACACCAACAAATGGTATTCCGTTACAAGATTTAAATGTTCCTATAGGCGAACGAGATGAAGTAAGTCATAGGTTTTTGGAAGATGACATGACAGATTTAAATCTATTGCCTTATGCCCTATAGCTCGAATTATGCATCGAGCCTTAATGCATACAATTCTTCCTCGTACTGGTTCTTATGAGCTTGTATATCCGGAGAATTATAGGGCTTTATATGCAATTTGGGGAGATGTTTAAATCAATTGGCCTAAGCTTATTCTTGACGAATTCTTATCCTTCAACCAAGGTCGAATGAACATCATCTATTACGGAGAGTATATTATGCAGCTACTTATGAACCTACAAGTTCCTATTCCAGAATCTGATACCTCTACTACTAAAACTCTAAATAGCCGCACAATTAGTCTGATGAAGTTGCCTCCTAGACCTCTCGCTATCATGTCTTTCCAAGATTGGAAATCAAGACCTTGTCAGCAAGCTACTACTCCACAGCAATAAAGAGATGACATTCGTACCCCAACCCCATCCCAAAGCACCCGAGAGTCCATTGATCTACTTGCACGTAATCAAGTCATTTTGGATTCTCGCATCAAATATCTTGATAAGAAGATCGATAAAAAGTTTGACAAGATCAAAAGCTTTTTCGGGATTTTATGGGATGCAATCTCTTGTTCCTCCTCCACAACTGCGGACACTTCACATCGGGATCCGGGCAAACGTCCAGCACCTCGTTTTACTTGGTATACATCCGAAGAACATACAAGTTCTGACACTAGTGGAAAGTGGGGGTGGCACACAATTTGTGGAAAGTTCTTCACAAGGCAAAGTACCAGTGCAAGTGGAAGAAGATACAGATTCAGGTTCTGATGAGTGATGTTGGTAATTCTTGCTCCGTGGTAGTAAGTTATTTTCTTTTAGATTCAAAACATTCTACTATTTTTTTTGAGCTTGTATAAGTAGCTCGGTAAATTTTTTTTTCTGTGATTGTTATGATGTTAGTTCACAATGATATAATTATTGGTTATTTCCTTTTTGTCGATGACAAAGGGGGAGAAATTTGTATGACTAACCAATTCTTTGCAGGATTAGATATGTCGCCAAAAATTCAAGGGGAGATATATATAAATTCCGTTCTAGAATTCTTAAAATATAGTATCATCTAAAACAGGTTGTCATCAATCAAAAAGGGGGAGAATGTTGAATCATGAGTTTTGATTCATGACAAAAAGCTTAAACAATCAAGTGATGAGACTATACGATCAAGCGACAAAAAGAGAATGAGATATGCTATTAAACTACAAAGAAGACAAGACTTCAAATCTAAGTATAGTATGTTTATTTATTGAAGTTTTAGTCATTAGATATAGGTTGAAATTGTTAAAATCTATCCTTAAGTAGTTTACACAAAATCAAAGTTGTTTTAAGATTCAAATTATTTAAAGAAAGTATTAACTGTGCAATGACAACCAGGTCAGTCGATTGAACAAAAATGACCAATCGACCGAACCTATTTAGTCGCACAGATATACTCTGTTTTACACAGTCTTTGAATATTCAGTTGACTGGTCGATTTTGCTCAGTCGACTGAACGATTCTAACAGCTATTTTTTCTAAAGAGACACTTCCATTTGCGAAGAGTTACGATCCAAATTAAAGATATATGGCTGCATCTTTTGATCAAAACTCTTCGTGAATAGTTGTAGCTGTTTGTCTACTATATAAACACATCAAAATCATTTTCCAAACCACCGAATTTCATTTTGCTTTCTGGCCATACTTTCTACTCTCTATCCCTGCATTCTAAAAGCAATCACAATCTTTATATTGCTTAAATCTCTGAACTAATCAATATATTCTTTGATTCTAAGCAATATCTTCCGTTCATATCTTCACACACACAATATATACTTGAGGATTTGATTATAGGAAGGTTGTATACTTAAAGACATATCAGTGTTATTCAGAACACAATTGTCAACTATTTTCTTATACCAGTAAAAGTCCTGTTCGGTTGTTCAGGCGGTAAAAGTCCTCTTTCGGCTGTTAGAGGCGGAAAAATCCTGTTCGGCTGCTCAGGTGTTGTATACCTATTCCTCCGGGTTAAGTGAGGGGTTATTAAGTTTAAATTCCAGAAGGAAGTCTGGGACTGGACGTAGAACGGGAATTTCGAACTAGTATAAAAACTCCTGGTGTGCTTATTCTTATTTGCTTTATTATTATTATCTGTTTCCTCATTTAGATTATAATATATTCCATATTACACGATCCTAAGTGATAACTAGCCGCATAGTAGTCACTTTCAAGAATGTGTAGTATGTGACGCACTGTTAAAACTTTTTGGGTTCCTATTTGAGAGTTTGTGACACATTCACGAGGTAATGCCAGTACTTGGGCTGTTGGGTCCTACGTGTACATATATAGCCGTTAGGCTAATCATGGGCTGTTGGATCCTAAAAGAGGCTGGTGGGCCTCTTGTACACTGTACTTGGCAGGCTGTTGTGCCATAGATTGGGCTGTTGGGTCCTTTCTACATTTATAGCTGTTGGGCTATTATTGGGCTGTTGGGTCTTATTCCTTATATTGATGTTTTTCTAGATTTCTCCATGTTGATTTCTAGAATTTTGATGAATTATACATGTTTTCACCATTGTTGCCTTTGTTGGATTATTTATATAGCCTGAGTGCTATCGCGTTGAGTATATAGTGATTACATTTAGAGTTTTGAACTCTTAGTCGAGTTCTATATGTTGTGATTCTTATTTGCCATTCTTTGGCCTTTTTGAGATTTGTAATCTTTTATTTAGGGGTTATAGTTGATGAAAGCCATTATATTGGCTATTGCTATGCCGATGAAATGAGGCGTATATTTGTGGATAATTGATGTTGTTGTTATTTAACTTAACTGTTATATTGGCTATTGGATTAGGCCGATGATATGAGGCACATTTGTGGTTATTTGATATTGTGTTTAGCTTATCTCTGCCTAGAAACCCTAATGACTTAGACTTAGTGTTGCTTCTTCTCTTTCGAGAAGAATTGTTTTCTTTTATCCATATACTTTACTCCTATCATTTACTAATCAGTTGTTGAAGCTAGATAGACCCGTGTATTTTAAATACTCGGGTCAGACCGAGTTGTTTCAAGTTAGATACCTGCTACACGGTGCGCCTGCGTATAATCGATATTCAAGATGAGTGGTCTTTGATTTTCAGCTAATTCCTTGATATCACGGCCTTGCCAAAAGGCGGGACAACATTTGCCCCCCAAAGTACGTCTTGTGAGAACATGACGTGCTTTGAATGGTTCCGAATCCAACATCCAAATTCTATATCCCATCCATAGCCATGCCTTCCGATTCATAATCCATCCTATTACCAAACCATCCTATCCGAGTGCCATAGCCATATCCAAGTCGGCGACTGCTCCGAGTCAATGTCCGATTCAAAGTCCAGTAACCAAATCCTTGACCTTTCCGGGCTGATATCCAAATCCGAGACCACTCCAGGTCCATGTCCAACCCTGACCTCGACTCTCTAGTCAAGGGCTTAACCTGTGATTATGTTTCTCTGGCCTCGACTCTCCGGTTGAGGGCTTGATATTCTCCAGCCTTAACTTTTAGGTCGATGACTTTTATATTCTCCGGCCTTGGCTCTCCGGCCAAGGACTTTCATATTCTCCAGCCTCGGCTCTTTGGTCGAGGACTTTTATATTCTCCGGCCTCGACTCTCCGGTCGAGGACTTTGTATATTCACCATCCTCGGCTCTCCAGCCAAGGACTTTCATATTCACCGGCCTCGGCTCTCCGGCCAAGGACTTTTATATTCTCAGGCCTCGGCTCTCCGGCCAAGGATGTTCATATTCTTTGGCCTCAGCTCTCCGACCGAGGACTTTTATATTCTCCGTCCTCGACTCTCCGGTCGAGGACTTTGTATATTCTCTGGCCTCGGCTCTCCGGCCAAGGGCTTTTATATTCACCGGCCTCGGCTCTTCGGCCAAGGTCTTTTATATTTTCCGGCTTCGGCTCTTCGGCCAAGGACTTTTATATTCACCAGCCTCGGCTCTCCGGCCAAGGACTTTTATATTTCGTTTGAGTCCATTCCATCGCTCTCCGGCAAAGGGACTCATAATTCGCGATTACTGCACTGTTAATCGACAAGATTTCTATCGGTTTAGAAATTTGCCAAAAAATTTCAAATTAAAATAAACCGCAAGCGCACGGCGTACACTTGTAGTATGTGGTGAATACGGGTCGATCCGTAGGGAATTGATGATTTTAAAAATCTATTCAATCAAATTAAACCAAAGTCGAGTGAAAGTTGAGCTAGAGAACTAGAGAATTAAATAACTAACTAAAAGAAAAGAGAAGCAAATATAAGAGTTAAGTGACAATTTAGAGAATAAATCCACTCTCTAGATCACATAGTTCAACACATGAAATCATGATCTCTCTTATATGGTCATTAGTGCTTTAATTGATGTGCTTATCATAAGTATGGCATATTTGTGCTATTGATTAGCCAACATAAGCCATCAAACTATAACACACCCCTTAAACCACTTACTAACTTTAATGAACTTTGACAATGAAAATGAAAATGAAATCTATTTTAAGTATGGCCTATTAACTATTAATTAGAAATATAGACCATCAAATTTTAATTTCAAATCACTTTCTTTTGCCATAATCATATTTTGATGAAGAGGCAATTAGTGTTAATGATTGTTTAAGCATAACCTATTTGGTGTCAACAATATAGGCTATCAAATTCAAGGCAAAAACAACAATTAAACCACTTTAATCATTCTTTATTAAGCACAAAAAGAGAGTATGAATTAACAAATAGTTGAAGCTACATAATTAGAGAGCTTCATTACCCCTAAATTGAAGGGGTTTAACCTCTCATATTTGCCATTTGATTAACAAATGTAGCTTGCAACATGAAAGCGAAAAGAAAGCAAAATGAAAGAAAACTATTCTAATTGCATAAAAGAAAATCTACACTACTAGCATGAAAGGAAATGAACATGTAATTAAACGGAAACAATAATTACATTGCATAAAAAAAGGAAAGTTACATGAAGTAGAAATGGCTAAGTAGCCATGAAAAGAGAAAGAGAGCTTGTCGTTTTATTTTGAGCCTAAACTAAACTAAAGAGAGACTAAGGAAGAGGGTTGCATGAAACATATGGGGTACTTATACATGTGCTAAACCCTAATTCATATTTTTGGGAAATGCCCAAACTACCCTTGAGAAAGTGTGGAGGCCAAGTAATCATTAGCTTCTACTAATCATCATTTAAGTGTACATGAAGCCATTAATTCCATAAGCATGTGCATTAGCCTCTAATTTGTACATTAAGGTAGGTGGGTAGGTGGGGTCCTCCATTATCATGCTTTTGAATTATTTCCATCTTCATTCCTTTATCTTCACTCTTGTGCATGCATATATCATCATGAAACCACTTGTATATGAATTTAAATTCCTTCAAAATAACATAGAAATTTTCAATTAAATTTTAGAAAATTAATATATGCACAAAAATGACAATTTTGCCCTTGGATGAAGATGAATATGTGACGATTTGAAATAATTTGAATTTTGGTTTAAACAAGTTAAAATACCCGATATGCTCATTTATTTAATTTAAATAGATTAAATATGGTGGAAAAATATACACATTTACGCGCACATCAATTACTCCCACACTTATCTTTTTATTCGTCCTCGAATAAAGAAAAACTAAGATAAATCCGTTTTCGTAGGGAGCACGATTGCATTGAGCGTATGTAACAAGCCGTTAAACCTCTGGGTGTCCCCAGTAGGACGAGTGTTGTCTCGTGAGGGTTTTCAGTGGATACTACCCACAAAATCCAAATGCAGGATGAAAATATTTACAAAATGAAAGATTTATTTACAAAGAGATGAATGCGAGTTTTTGAAAATATTTACGAATGAAGGATTTACTTTTAAATTAACAAAAATAAGTTAAACATAGGTTTGGTTATTATCTTGAAAATTTAAGTCATTTACTCGTCAAAATTTCCAACAAAAATCAAGTTATCATAACAAATAGACAATAGTTTAACTCGTTGTTTTGGTTGATAACACAGTGTAATTTGAAATGGATCCTTAGTTGATTATCAAAGTTTTTCAAAGTGGTATTTTCATTTCTTTTCAATAACAAATCAAATCAAATAAGTTTAAATGGTGCTTGGATTTCATTTGCTTACTCTCTCTTGTTTGAAAATTGTATTGATATTAACAATATTTACATATGCCTAACTCAGTAAACTGAGGCTAGATATATTACCCATGCACTGCCTTGCGGACTGATGTGAGGGGAATACAGAGCGTGGCAAGTGAACACACAAGTGTGAACACTTATTGACTGTAGGCGTTATTAGTAAAATAATTTTTATATACACAAATCTAACTCGGATAAACTGAGGCCAGATATACCGATCGTGCACTGCCTTTCGGGCTTACGTGAGAAGGGTACAGAGCATGGCGAGTGAACAGAGGAGTGTGAACACTTATTGACTGTAGGTGTTAAAAATATATACATATATACAAAAGTTATATATATATATATATTTAGAAAGAGAGAGTTTTGCAAAATCATCTTGGCACCATTTAACTTAGAAGACAAAAAAATGTTATATCCTTTACTTTAAAATCACCACTTTTTAAAACAAAGATTTCCAATTAGGATGTATTTCATAATTAACACGTATGAATCTTCCTATATCCTAGTTAAACCATGGTTATTTGTAATCAAACTTCATTTTTATTTTTGTTAAGACGAATAAATTTTCAAAAAATTTTAATTTAATAAACCAAAACCATATATTAATCTTATAGTGTTTCTTTAAAAATAAATCAAAAGAGAATTTGTTTTTGGGATTTATTTTTTAATTCTTTTTTTGAGTTTTTAAAAGAAAAAGCAAAAATAAACCATGAAAAATTAAAAGTGAAGATGAGTCTCCCCCCACACTTGATTTTGACTATGTCCCCATAGTCAACCCAAGTGGAAGGAGAAAAATAAAACAAAAATAAAAAGATGACCTATATTTACATGAAAACGAAAAGATTATTATTTACAAGAGTTCAGAAAGTATATCATCAAGAAGTAAAAGAAACGGTCTTCCAAAGACCGATTCATTTGTCTCGTAGAGTATGTGAGACACAGCTTAAGCTCGGAAAACCTAATCATAAAAGATTTCAAAGTTGAATGTTGCTTTGGAAAAACGAATGTCGTTTTATTAAAAACCGTACTAGTTGTTTTATTTTCGATGATTTTTGGGGTTGATAAAATAATTGGTTGAAATTCAAGTTTATTATCACCAAATTGAAATTCAAGCTCTTCATTGAAAAATTCTTTAGAATTATTGATTTCAAAATCAAAGTGATGATTTAAATCTTCCCCGTCGAAATTTAACAACTCGTCATCGAAAAGTCCAAAAAATTCGTGTTCATTAAATTCGTCTTCCTTTGTTTGATTATCAACAACTTCATTGCGTATCTCAAGTTCAAAATCCAAAGTTGTTGTATTCAAATTTTCAAAATAGAGAAAAGTATGATCGAATTTTAAATTTGGTTCCACACCCTCAAAAGAATTGAAATCCAACTCAATTACCGTGTTTTCAACAACTTCATTAAGATATTATTTTCAATTTCAAAAGTTGTTATTTGAAAATCGTCAATTTGGGTAAAAGATGGTTATTACTTTACTCGTCACACGTTGGGATTTGGTTTTGTTGTTCACGTTGTTTCATATAAGTTTCAAACAACGAATCCGTGTGATCATCATAAATTTCGTTCATTTGTTCAACAAAATCCAATTTATAATTATTAGCTTGAGGATTTTCGATTTGGATTTGTTGAGGACAAAAATTTTCACTTGCATCATAGTCGAGATTATTCCCATTGCCAAAATTATTTGAAAAGTGGATCACATTTTCATTTTGGTTTAATTCATTTTGGAGTTCAAAATTGAATTGGCATGGGTTATACTCGAAATCGTTTGAATTTTGTAGTGAATTCAAATTTTGATTATTTTGAAAACTTTGATTTGAATCATTGCCCAAATATGAATTACACAAATCATTTATCATTTAATTTTGTTGTGTAGAGATTTTAAGTAAAGATGAAATGCTCTTTTCAAGACTTGAGGGTTGGTCACAGTTTTGAAAATTTTGTGGTTCAAAATTTGAATCATTTAAAGAATAGTTGTCGCTAAAATATCCATACAAATTTGGAGTGAAATCATATGGATTATATTGATTTTCACAACTATTGTAAAATTCAAGTGAGTGGGGAAACTCGGACATTTTCAAGAATGTTTTTGTTTTTTTTAAAGGAAAAATATTTACAAATAAAATTTATTTTTTAAAAAGGGAAATTGATTTTTGTTTTTGAAAAGATTTTATAATTTTCTTTTTGGATTTTGGTTTTTCTAATTTTTTTTTTTGGATTTTTGAAATTTTAAAGAAAAAGAAGAGGAATATTTACAATTTTTTTGTTTTGGATTTTGATTTTTTTTAAATATGCATGAACTAATGCAACTAAATAAATGCAAAGTTAATTACAAATGATTTATCCTAAGTTAACCCAAAATTGTATAATCACACTTTGTCTTAAATCAACAAGATAGTTCTCAGCCAGGTAACGGGCAGGAGTTATCGGTGCACCACGAATCACCGTAGTAATGCAGCCGAAGGTTTAAGTACCTTTAGAGGAACAACCGCTATAATATTTAAGAGTCATCGTAATATTTATAAATGGTTATTACTCTGCCATAGCCTAGACATCAAGAAATTAAATTGTTCAAAGAAGATAACTTGTCAATATACAATTAAAAGTTATTGATGTCTAATCACTATTATTAATCAAAATCTAGGATGAAATGCAAAGCAGAAAATAAACGTGTATTAATAATGCAACTACAAATGATTTTTTTTTTTGTTTTTTTTTGAATATTTTTTTTAAATGCAAGCAAACAACAATGCAAGACAAATAAAAAACAATATATAAGGGTTAAAAGCAGCAGTTTTTTTATAAGCAAGCGGAGCAGTTATTTTTTTTGGCAAGCTTAGCAGCACAATCCTTCTCCTTCTATTTTTGCAGCTTGAAGGATAAAACAAAGATATATACACAGAATATTTATATATATATATCAAAGAAGAAAGTAAGAAAAATGAAAACATAAAAGAAATGAACCTAAAACAAAACGAATGAAACTATACAAAAGAAAACAACATTAAATCTAACTTATTTGTTTGTTTTTTTAAGGGAGAAGTAAAATAAATCAAAATGAAACAACTTGGGTTTTTTTAATAAAGAAATAAAACAAATGAAACTAAAAAAAACCTTTTTTTAGGGAGAGATTCTTTGTTTTTTTTATTGGAAAGGAAACTTAAAAGTGAAGTTTTACTTAAATTTTTTTTAGGATTCACTATAAACAAGCTAGACCAAACAAATTAAACTAAACAAGGCAAACAAAAGAAAACATGTTTTTTTATCTTTTAAAAGAGACACTAAAACTTCTAGACAACACACCTTAGCCTACTTAAGATTACGGCCTATTTTTTTTGGAAACTAAACAAAAGCTTTAACACAAAAAAACTAAAGATAAATTGCCCGGCTCACAAACACAGTCAAAATGAATTCAAAAAATAAAAAAAACAGAGGCCGCTGTTTTTACAAATTTGCTTGCTCTCATAATCCCAATTTTCCCTGAATGAATTTCAAACAAAACAAAACTCAAATTTTTTTTTTGTGAATTTGTTTTGGGATTGTGGATAGATGTTCGATCGCGTATAGCTGCTCGTGATGCAAGGTCCTGGTTTCCATGGGTTTCGTGGAGGCGACAGCAGATTGGAGGAGTTCTGGAAGGTGAGTCGTGATTTTGGGGTGTGGCGATATAGAGGAAGGTGAGGATTTGGGGATCTGGTTTGATTGCTTGAGTAGATGGAAGCGGTTTCTTGGTGGTGAATTGAAGCGCGAGGTGGTTGCGGCCGTGGTTGCCGATTGTAGAGTTCGAAGTCGTGATGTTTCAAGAGATTTTAGGGATTCATGATTCTTGGACTGGTGGCGAATGATTGCAGTGATTTGGGGCTTTCGAAGGAGGGCTGGTGGTCATGTGGGAATTCGTAGTGGTTTAAGGTGGAGGAAATGCAGTGTACAACAACAAGAAGATGGTGGATGGACAACAGCTGTTTGAACCGTATAGCGGTTGTGTGCAGGAGTTTGGATGATCAGGGTAGGGGCGTGACAGGGGGATGTCAGAGGAGGACTGTAGCAGCAGCAAGGTATGTAGTTGTTGTTGACCTGAAATGTGTTTACTGTGTTGTAGTGTTGCGTGACTGAGTGGTATGTCAGATATAGGCAGAGAATGATGGTAGTAATTTGAGGAAGTTGATGTGGGTTAATTGGCAGGAGAATGAAGTGGTGACTACTGTTGTTTTTTTTCCTTTATGATGAAGGCAAGTTGATGAGATTGGAAGTGTTGCAGATTGTAGTGTGTTCAAGGAGATGAAAGATGGAGATGGCAGAGAACTGCAGCAGAGTGGTATGTTGGTCTTGGTTGTTGTCACTGTGGAGGAATGGTGAGGTTGTAGGCAGTAAAGCAAATGTTGTGGCTGTTGGTTATGTGGTGAGGACCTGATGGAGGGATTATTTTCGACAAGTTTGTTAAGAGGTGATGAAATATGGAAGAGGTTGAATGGATGGTGATGTCAGTTTGTGTTTGACCACTGTCCAACTGGCACAGTTTTGAGATGTGTAAAGCCAAACACAGCAGTGTGTAGGGGAGATGTTTAAGGTGGCAGAGTGAAGTATGTAAGGTGGTTGACGTGCACAGTGCACAGCAATGTGGTTGGCGATTTGGGGAGGTAGGTTATTTCAGGTTGTGACTTGGTATGTCAGTGGCAATTTTGAGGGATTGAGGTTGTTAATGACTAACAAAGCAATGATGTGCAGTTTTGGTTAGTTACGGGGTTGAAATGTTGTAGGGTGTAGTTGTAAGATGGTTAATGGTGTGATGATGGTAAGTGAAGTTTGAAGTTCAGGTGGTAACTTTGAAGTATGAAATGCAGTTGTTTTGATGGTCAGGTGGCAGCACAGTAGATGTGTGAAGTTCTGGAAGTGTTGGTCAGTAGATGAAGGAATTTGTGATGGCAGCAGAAGTTGATATTGGTGAAGTGAGTTGCAGTTTTGTGGTTTTTGGTCTGTCAGTTGATATGTGCAAGTGTGAAGGGATGGTGGAAGAACTGACGAGCAGTGATATGGAGATGTTGAAGTGTTTGGCTGGCAGTTTTTTATTGATGTTTGCTTGGGGATATGGCAGAAGATGGAATGGCTGCTATTTGAGAAATGAAGTATGGGTTGTTTGTGGGTTGCAGAGGGGAGGAATATCACTGGCAGGCAGTAGTGTGTGTTAGAGGAGGGGATGGCAGAACTGTGTGCACAGTGCACAGTTTGACAAAGAGAATAACAATGTAAAATGTATGTACAATGTAAACTGTAAATTGCAATGAAATAAAAAAAAATTCAAATGAAATTGTGTTGTTGTTTGTTTTAAAAAAAAATATGAAATGCAAATAGAAATACTAGAACATGTACACAACAAATTGAAGACAAAAATAAAACAACAAACAAACACACAATTTTTTTTTAAATGCAAGACACACAAAATGAAAACACACAAAAAAAATCAAACAAAAATAATTCGAAGAATAGAAAATCAAAATCAAAACAAATTCCTAGCAACGACGCCAAAAACTTGTTAATCAACAAGATTTCTATCGGTTTAGAAATTTGTCGAAAAATTTCAAATTAAAATAAACCGCAAGCGCACGGCGTACACTTGTAGTACGTGGCGAATACGGGTCGATCCGCAGGGAATTGATGATTTTAAAAATCTATTCAATCAAATTAAACCAAAGTCGAGTGAAAGTTAAGCTAGAGAACTAGAGAATTAAATAACTAACTAAAAGAAAAGAGAAGCAAATATAAGAGTTAAGTGACAATTTAGAGAATAAATCCACTCTCTACATCACATAGTTCAAGACATGAAATCATGATCTCTCTTTTATGGTCATTAGCTCTTTAATTGATGTGCTTATCATAAGTATGACATATTTGTGCTATTGGTTAGCCAACATAAGCCATCAAACTATAACACACCCCTTAAACCACTTACTAACTTTAATGAACTTTGATAATGAAAATGAAAATGAAATCTATTTTAAGTATGGCCTATTAACTATTAATTAGAAATATAGACCATCAAATGTTAATTTCAAATCACTGTCTTTTGCCATAATCATATTTTGATAAAGAGGTAATTAGTGTTAGTGATTGTTTAAGCATAACCTATTTGGTGTCAACAATATAGGCTATCAAATTCAAGGAAAAAACAACAATTAAACCACATCAATCATTCTTCATTAAGCACAAAAAGAGAGCATGAATTAACAAATAGTTGAAGCTACATAATTAGAGATCTTCATTACCCCTAAATTGAAGGGGTTTAGCCTCTCATATTTGCCATTTGATTAACAAATGTAGCTTGCAACATGAAAGCGAAAAGAAAGCAAAATGAAAGAAAACTATTCTAATTGCATAAAAGAAAATCTACACTACTAGCATGAAAGGAAATGAACATGTAATTAAACGGAAACAATAATTACATTGCATAAAAAAAGGAAAGTTACATGAAGTAGAAATGGCTAAGTAGCCATGAAAAGAGAAAGAGAGCTTGTCGTTTTATTTTGAGCCTAAACTAAACTAAAGAGAGACTAAGGAAGAGGGTTGCATGAAACATATGGGGTACTTATACATGTGCTAAACCCTAATTCATATTTTTGGGAAATGCCCAAACTACCCTTGAGAAAGTGTGGAGGCCAAGTAATCATTAGCTTCTACTAATCATCATTTAAGTGTACATGAAGCCATTAATTCCATAAGCATGTGCATTAGCCTCTAATTTGTACATTAAGGTAGGTGGGTAGGTGTGGTCCTCCATTATCATGCCTTTGAATTATTTCCATCTTCATTCCTTTATCTTTACTCTTGTGCATGCATATATCATCATGAAACCACTTGTATATGAATTTAAATTCCTTCAAAATAACATAGAAATTTTCAATTAAATTTTAGAAAATTAATATATGCACAAAAATGACAATTTTGCCCTTGGATGAAGATGAATATGTGACGATTTGAAATAATTTGAATTTTGGTTTAAACAAGTTAAAATACCCGATATGCTCATTTATTTAATTTAAATAGATTAAATATGGTGGAAAAATATACACATTTACGCGCACATCAATTACTCCCACACTTATCTTTTTATTCGTCCTCGAATAAAGAAAAACTAAGATAAATCCGTTTTCGTAGGGAGCACGATTGCATTGAGCGTATGTAACAAGCCGTTAAACCTCTGGGTGTCCCCAGTAGGACGAGTGTTGTCTCGTGAGGGTTTTCAGTGGATACTACCCACAAAATCCAAATGCAGGATGAAAATATTTACAAAATGAAAGATTTATTTACAAAGAGATGAATGCGAGTTTTTGAAAATATTTACGAATGAAGGATTTACTTTTAAATTAACAAAAATAAGTTAAACATAGGTTTGGTTATTATCTTGAAAATTTAAGTCATTTACTCGTCAAAATTTCCAACAAAAATCAAGTTATCATAACAAATAGACAATAGTTTAACTCGTTGTTTTGGTTGATAACACAGTGTAATTTGAAATGGATCCTTAGTTGATTATCAAAGTTTTTCAAAGTGGTATTTTCATTTCTTTTCAATAACAAATCAAATCAAATAAGTTTAAATGGTGCTTGGATTTCATTTGCTTACTCTCTCTTGTTTGAAAATTGTATTGATATTAACAATATTTACATATGCCTAACTCAGTAAACTGAGGCTAGATATATTACCCATGCACTGCCTTGCGGACTGATGTGAGGGGAATACAGAGCGTGGCAAGTGAACACACAAGTGTGAACACTTATTGACTGTAGGCGTTATTAGTAAAATAATTTTTATATACACAAATCTAACTCGGATAAACTGAGGCCAGATATACCGATCGTGCACTGCCTTTCGGGCTTACGTGAGAAGGGTACAGAGCATGGCGAGTGAACAGAGGAGTGTGAACACTTATTGACTGTAGGTGTTAAAAATATATACATATATACAAAAGTTATATATATATATATATTTAGAAAGAGAGAGTTTTGCAAAATCATCTTGGCACCATTTAACTTAGAAGACAAAAAAATGTTATATCCTTTACTTTAAAATCACCACTTTTTAAAACAAAGATTTCCAATTAGGATGTATTTCATAATTAACACGTATGAATCTTCCTATATCCTAGTTAAACCATGGTTATTTGTAATCAAACTTCATTTTTATTTTTGTTAAGACGAATAAATTTTCAAAAAATTTTAATTTAATAAACCAAAACCATATATTAATCTTATAGTGTTTCTTTAAAAATAAATCAAAAGAGAATTTGTTTTTGGGATTTATTTTTTAATTCTTTTTTTGAGTTTTTAAAAGAAAAAGCAAAAATAAACCATGAAAAATTAAAAGTGAAGATGAGTCTCCCCCCACACTTGATTTTGACTGTGTCCCCATAGTCAACCCAAGTGGAAGGAGAAAAATAAAACAAAAATAAAAAGATGACCTATATTTACATGAAAACGAAAAGATTATTATTTACAAGAGTTCAGAAAGTATATCATCAAGAAGTAAAAGAAACGGTCTTCCAAAGACCGATTCATTTGTCTCGTAGAGTATGTGAGACACAGCTTAAGCTCGGAAAACCTAATCATAAAAGATTTCAAAGTTGAATGTTGCTTTGGAAAAACGAATGTCGTTTTATTAAAAACCGTACTAGTTGTTTTATTTTCGATGATTTTTGGGGTTGATAAAATAATTGGTTGAAATTCAAGTTTATTATCACCAAATTGAAATTCAAGCTCTTCATTGAAAAATTCTTTAGAATTATTGATTTCAAAATCAAAGTGATGATTTAAATCTTCCCCGTCGAAATTTAACAACTCGTCATCGAAAAGTCCAAAAAATTCGTGTTCATTAAATTCGTCTTCCTTTGTTTGATTATCAACAACTTCATTGCGTATCTCAAGTTCAAAATCCAAAGTTGTTGTATTCAAATTTTCAAAATAGAGAAAAGTATGATCGAATTTTAAATTTGGTTCCACACCCTCAAAAGAATTGAAATCCAACTCAATTACCGTGTTTTCAACAACTTCATTAAGATATTATTTTCAATTTCAAAAGTTGTTATTTGAAAATCGTCAATTTGGGTAAAAGATGGTTATTACTTTACTCGTCACACGTTGGGATTTGGTTTTGTTGTTCACGTTGTTTCATATAAGTTTCAAACAACGAATCCGTGTGATCATCATAAATTTCGTTCATTTGTTCAACAAAATCCAATTTATAATTATTAGCTTGAGGATTTTCGATTTGGATTTGTTGAGGACAAAAATTTTCACTTGCATCATAGTCGAGATTATTCCCATTGCCAAAATTATTTGAAAAGTGGATCACATTTTCATTTTGGTTTAATTCATTTTGGAGTTCAAAATTGAATTGGCATGGGTTATACTCGAAATCGTTTGAATTTTGTAGTGAATTCAAATTTTGATTATTTTGAAAACTTTGATTTGAATCATTGCCCAAATATGAATTACACAAATCATTTATCATTTAATTTTGTTGTGTAGAGATTTTAAGTAAAGATGAAATGCTCTTTTCAAGACTTGAGGGTTGGTCACAGTTTTGAAAATTTTGTGGTTCAAAATTTGAATCATTTAAAGAATAGTTGTCGCTAAAATATCCATACAAATTTGGAGTGAAATCATATGGATTATATTGATTTTCACAACTATTGTAAAATTCAAGTGAGTGGGGAAACTCGGACATTTTCAAGAATGTTTTTGTTTTTTTTAAAGGAAAAATATTTACAAATAAAATTTATTTTTTAAAAAGGGAAATTGATTTTTGTTTTTGAAAAGATTTTATAATTTTCTTTTTGGATTTTGGTTTTTCTAATTTTTTTTTTTGGATTTTTGAAATTTTAAAGAAAAAGAAGAGGAATATTTACAATTTTTTTGTTTTGGATTTTGATTTTTTTTAAATATGCATGAACTAATGCAACTAAATAAATGCAAAGTTAATTACAAATGATTTATCCTAAGTTAACCCAAAATTGTATAATCACACTTTGTCTTAAATCAACAAGATAGTTCTCAGCCAGGTAACGGGCAGGAGTTATCGGTGCACCACGAATCACCGTAGTAATGCAGCCGAAGGTTTAAGTACCTTTAGAGGAACAACCGCTATAATATTTAAGAGTCATCGTAATATTTATAAATGGTTATTACTCTGCCATAGCCTAGACATCAAGAAATTAAATTGTTCAAAGAAGATAACTTGTCAATATACAATTAAAAGTTATTGATGTCTAATCACTATTATTAATCAAAATCTAGGATGAAATGCAAAGCAGAAAATAAACGTGTATTAATAATGCAACTACAAATGATTTTTGTTTTTGTTTTTTTTTGAATATTTTTTTTAAATGCAAGCAAACAACAATGCAAGACAAATAAAAAACAATATATAAGGGTTAAAAGCAGCAGTTTTTTTATAAGCAAGCGGAGCAGTTATTTTTTTTGGCAAGCTTAGCAGCACAATCCTTCTCCTTCTATTTTTGCAGCTTGAAGGATAAAACAAAGATATATACACAGAATATTTATATATATATATCAAAGAAGAAAGTAAGAAAAATGAAAACATAAAAGAAATGAACCTAAAACAAAACGAATGAAACTATACAAAAGAAAACAACATTAAATCTAACTTATTTGTTTGTTTTTTTAAGGGAGAAGTAAAATAAATCAAAATGAAACAACTTGGGTTTTTTTAATAAAGAAATAAAACAAATGAAACTAAAAAAAACCTTTTTTTAGGGAGAGATTCTTTGTTTTTTTTATTGGAAAGGAAACTTAAAAGTGAAGTTTTACTTAAATTTTTTTTAGGATTCACTATAAACAAGCTAGACCAAACAAATTAAACTAAACAAGGCAAACAAAAGAAAACATGTTTTTTTATCTTTTAAAAGAGACACTAAAACTTCTAGACAACACACCTTAGCCTACTTAAGATTACGGCCTATTTTTTTTGGAAACTAAACAAAAGCTTTAACACAAAAAAACTAAAGATAAATTGCCCGGCTCACAAACACAGTCAAAATGAATTCAAAAAATAAAAAAAACAGAGGCCGCTGTTTTTACAAATTTGCTTGCTCTCATAATCCCAATTTTCCCTGAATGAATTTCAAACAAAACAAAACTCAAATTTTTTTTTTGTGAATTTGTTTTTGGGATTGTGGATAGATGTTCGATCGCGTATAGCTGCTCGTGATGCAAGGTCCTGGTTTCCATGGGTTTCGTGGAGGCGACAGCAGATTGGAGGAGTTCTGGAAGGTGAGTCGTGATTTTGGGGTGTGGCGATATAGAGGAAGGTGAGGATTTGGGGATCTGGTTTGATTGCTTGAGTAGATGGAAGCGGTTTCTTGGTGGTGAATTGAAGCGCGAGGTGGTTGCGGCCGTGGTTGCCGATTGTAGAGTTCGAAGTCGTGATGTTTCAAGAGATTTTAGGGATTCATGATTCTTGGACTGGTGGCGAATGATTGCAGTGATTTGGGGCTTTCGAAGGAGGGCTGGTGGTCATGTGGGAATTCGTAGTGGTTTAAGGTGGAGGAAATGCAGTGTACAACAACAAGAAGATGGTGGATGGACAACAGCTGTTTGAACCGTATAGCGGTTGTGTGCAGGAGTTTGGATGATCAGGGTAGGGGCGTGACAGGGGGATGTCAGAGGAGGACTGTAGCAGCAGCAAGGTATGTAGTTGTTGTTGACCTGAAATGTGTTTACTGTGTTGTAGTGTTGCGTGACTGAGTGGTATGTCAGATATAGGCAGAGAATGATGGTAGTAATTTGAGGAAGTTGATGTGGGTTAATTGGCAGGAGAATGAAGTGGTGACTACTGTTGTTTTTTTTCCTTTATGATGAAGGCAAGTTGATGAGATTGGAAGTGTTGCAGATTGTAGTGTGTTCAAGGAGATGAAAGATGGAGATGGCAGAGAACTGCAGCAGAGTGGTATGTTGGTCTTGGTTGTTGTCACTGTGGAGGAATGGTGAGGTTGTAGGCAGTAAAGCAAATGTTGTGGCTGTTGGTTATGTGGTGAGGACCTGATGGAGGGATTATTTTCGACAAGTTTGTTAAGAGGTGATGAAATATGGAAGAGGTTGAATGGATGGTGATGTCAGTTTGTGTTTGACCACTGTCCAACTGGCACAGTTTTGAGATGTGTAAAGCCAAACACAGCAGTGTGTAGGGGAGATGTTTAAGGTGGCAGAGTAAAGTATGTAAGGTGGTTGACGTGCACAGTGCACAGCAATGTGGTTGGCGATTTGGGGAGGTAGGTTATTTCAGGTTGTGACTTGGTATGTCAGTGGCAATTTTGAGGGATTGAGGTTGTTAATGACTAACAAAGCAATGATGTGCAGTTTTGGTTAGTTACGGGGTTGAAATGTTGTAGGGTGTAGTTGTAAGATGGTTAATGGTGTGATGATGGTAAGTGAAGTTTGAAGTTCAGGTGGTAACTTTGAAGTATGAAATGCAGTTGTTTTGATGGTCAGGTGGCAGCACAGTAGATGTGTGAAGTTCTGGAAGTGTTGGTCAGTAGATGAAGGAATTTGTGATGGCAGCAGAAGTTGATATTGGTGAAGTGAGTTGCAGTTTTGTGGTTTTTGGTCTGTCAGTTGATATGTGCAAGTGTGAAGGGATGGTGGAAGAACTGACGAGCAGTGATATGGAGATGTTGAAGTGTTTGGCTGGCAGTTTTTTATTGATGTTTGCTTGGGGATATGGCAGAAGATGGAATGGCTGCTATTTGAGAAATGAAGTATGGGTTGTTTGTGGGTTGCAGAGGGGAGGAATATCACTGGCAGGCAGTAGTGTGTGTTAGAGGAGGGGATGGCAGAACTGTGTGCACAGTGCACAGTTTGACAAAGAGAATAACAATGTAAAATGTATGTACAATGTAAACTGTAAATTGCAATGAAATAAAAAAAAATTCAAATGAAATTGTGTTGTTGTTTGTTTTAAAAAAAAATATGAAATGCAAATAGAAATACTAGAACATGTACACAACAAATTGAAGACAAAAATAAAACAACAAACAAACACACAATTTTTTTTTAAATGCAAGACACACAAAATGAAAACACACAAAAAAAATCAAACAAAAATAATTCGAAGAATAGAAAATCAAAATCAAAACAAATTCCTAGCAACGACGCCAAAAACTTGTTAATCAACAAGATTTCTATCGGTTTAGAAATTTGTCGAAAAATTTCAAATTAAAATAAACCGCAAGCGCACGGCGTACACTTGTAGTACGTGGCGAATACGGGTCGATCCGCAGGGAATTGATGATTTTAAAAATCTATTCAATCAAATTAAACCAAAGTCGAGTGAAAGTTAAGCTAGAGAACTAGAGAATTAAATAACTAACTAAAAGAAAAGAGAAGCAAATATAAGAGTTAAGTGACAATTTAGAGAATAAATCCACTCTCTACATCACATAGTTCAAGACATGAAATCATGATCTCTCTTTTATGGTCATTAGCTCTTTAATTGATGTGCTTATCATAAGTATGACATATTTGTGCTATTGGTTAGCCAACATAAGCCATCAAACTATAACACACCCCTTAAACCACTTACTAACTTTAATGAACTTTGATAATGAAAATGAAAATGAAATCTATTTTAAGTATGGCCTATTAACTATTAATTAGAAATATAGACCATCAAATGTTAATTTCAAATCACTGTCTTTTGCCATAATCATATTTTGATAAAGAGGTAATTAGTGTTAGTGATTGTTTAAGCATAACCTATTTGGTGTCAACAATATAGGCTATCAAATTCAAGGAAAAAACAACAATTAAACCACATCAATCATTCTTCATTAAGCACAAAAAGAGAGCATGAATTAACAAATAGTTGAAGCTACATAATTAGAGATCTTCATTACCCCTAAATTGAAGGGGTTTAGCCTCTCATATTTGCCATTTGATTAACAAATGTAGCTTGCAACATGAAAGCGAAAAGAAAGCAAAATGAAAGAAAACTATTCTAATTGCATAAAAGAAAATCTACACTACTAGCATGAAAGGAAATGAACATGTAATTAAACGGAAACAATAATTACATTGCATAAAAAAAGGAAAGTTACATGAAGTAGAAATGGCTAAGTAGCCATGAAAAGAGAAAGAGAGCTTGTCGTTTTATTTTGAGCCTAAACTAAACTAAAGAGAGACTAAGGAAGAGGGTTGCATGAAACATATGGGGTACTTATACATGTGCTAAACCCTAATTCATATTTTTGGGAAATGCCCAAACTACCCTTGAGAAAGTGTGGAGGCCAAGTAATCATTAGCTTCTACTAATCATCATTTAAGTGTACATGAAGCCATTAATTCCATAAGCATGTGCATTAGCCTCTAATTTGTACATTAAGGTAGGTGGGTAGGTGTGGTCCTCCATTATCATGCCTTTGAATTATTTCCATCTTCATTCCTTTATCTTTACTCTTGTGCATGCATATATCATCATGAAACCACTTGTATATGAATTTAAATTCCTTCAAAATAACATAGAAATTTTCAATTAAATTTTAGAAAATTAATATATGCACAAAAATGACAATTTTGCCCTTGGATGAAGATGAATATGTGACGATTTGAAATAATTTGAATTTTTGTTTAAACAAGTTAAAATACTCGATATGCTCATTTATTTAATTTAAATATATTAAATATGGTGGTAAAAATATACACATTTACGTGCACATCATGCACCGTCTCTCCGGTCGGGACCATAATCGCGAGACCTGTATTATTCATTACATTGATCCAAATCCAACCATTCAAAATAAGAGTTTTTACAGCCCGGGAAAACCAAATAAATGTCTGTACATCTAAGGAAAAAACAAAAGTTTTCAGGAAAACGAAAAAGAAAAACAGGATTCCACAGACTCGAGCAACACGGTTTATCATCGTCTCAGAGCATGACTAGGGACCGTCCTCGATCCCGTACATGTGTGAGTGATTTAGTCGCATTACTTCAAGTTCTATTACTTATTCCAAACCATAAATCTATTTAGTTGATAACAAGTTGACGTTGCCTAGGTCCAGTGCCATCCTCGTTCGAGGTGGGCGGTGGTCGTTCCTGTTCCACTGCTACAGCTCGATTCCTTACATATTACAGATGACCATTCCTTACATGCTCCTCAACGATATCCTTCAAATGCTTGCAGTCGTTCGTGTTGTGCCCATCTAGCTCATGGAATAGGTAATGCCTTCTCGATGCCCGTTTGTAATCAGAAGGTTCCCTTCTTGTTGGCCTTCGATACTGGAGGCGCCCTCAAGTGTCCAAATAAATCCCATCCAGAGTTTCAGTCAGATCCGTGTAAGAAGAAAACTTTGACTCCCTCCGTGGCCTTTTTGAAGTGCTACCGTTATCATTCATTTTCCTTTTGCCTTTGTCGTCTTTATTTGGATTTTCTCTGGGTGGACCTCCATCCCTTACCACATAAGCTTCAGCCTCTCTCCCTTCTCTCTCAGCCTGCGCATCTTCCTGCCTTAGAAATCTCTTTGCCTAATGATAGCACTCCCCAAGATCCCTCGTTGGGTCCCGTTCCAATGATATCTTGAAATCCGAATTGTCTGCATTTCCTGAAACCGCTGCCATCAAAACCATCGACGGGTCAGGTCGATCCACCGAAGCCACTGCCGCATTGAATCTGGTCAAGAAATCTCTAAGTGATTCTCCTTTCCATTGTTTCATTGATGTTAAAGTCATCACGTTCTTGGGTCTAGCTATGTGGACCCGAAACTGTCTCATAAACCTTTCAATCAACTTCGTCCATGTGCCAATAGAGCCACTCTCCAGCTGTTTGAACCATAACGCTACTATATCCATCAGATACAAAGGGAAGCATCGTGCCATGACCTCCTCTGATGCTCCCGGTACTTCCATATGCCTCATGTACCTTGTCAAGTGAATAACGGGATCTGTTCTCCCATCATACATCTCCAGTGTTGGTAACTTGAATTCTGGTGGATTCCTGGCCTGCCTGATCGTAGGAGCAAAGGGACTCCTATTCACATCTTCCAGATCTCTATTCACTAGTCCGCCTCTCATGGCTCGTCTAACCGTCTCTGAAAATCTGTCACTGTCGTCAAGCTATAACCCTTGTCTGTTGCTTTCGACCTGCCCCTCGAGTTCACGAGGGAATCCTAGAAACTGGTCTCCTGGACGGGCATCCATTCCTCTACCAAAGCCATGTTGAACAGCTCCACCTGGTATCCTGCCTGAGGTTGGATCAACGTCCTCCGGATGTGTGCCCCCAAGTTCTGGTGCTGCTCCTGACGGTCCTGCTCCATTCTGAACTCTGGTTGTTCCACGCCCCTGATTTCTATCTCCAGCATCTCATGCAGCAGTGTTCCCTTGATTTTGCATTCTGGCTTGTCCAGCTTGTTGGAGTAGGTTCAACATCATCTCCTCTTGTCTTTTCAGCATTCCTTCCTGCATAGCTTCCATCATCATCTCCATCTCATCCTGGGTGATGAAGATTGAGGTGTGATTTGCTCCAGAGGAAGCCTCCTGGCTCCCTTTATGCTGACTCCTTCCAGCTCTTTGTCTTCTTGTTGACTGTCTTTCCATAGCTTTCCAGATCTAAGTCTCCAAGCTTTCAGATTCGAAGTCCTGGTTGTAGAATTCCTGAGCGCTAGCGTTCTCAGTGAAAGCACCAAAATGTTTGCGCCAAAATTGGTCACAAATACCCAATTGTCGATGAAAGCACCAGTTCACAATCACAGATTACAGATAACAAGTATGTAGAGAATTAAAAATGAAGAACACTTAGAAAATTAAAAGGAAAGCAATAAAGAACATAGAGTTTATAGTGGTTCGGCAATCCGGTCTACATCCACTTTGAAGTTGATGATTTTATTAATGTTTGCTTGCTGACTGCAACGAGTTACAACTGATTACAACAGCAAATTCCAAGTACAATGATAGTTCCTGTAGAGTCTGGACGTAGAAGAATCAAAAAGTCCCTTTTCTGTAGACTTTGGGATGCTATTTATAGGCATAGGCTGCAAATATCTCGCTCAGATCTCGGGAGACCTCTTCTGGCACATGAATGGGCCCACATGATCGATCCCACGTGATTTGCACGTGGTCTGTGATCGATACAAACGAATTTCGTATCGATCAAGATTTGATCCAATCGAGTCGAAATTTATCATGAACATTCTTTTGGTTGTACGCAAGCTTCTGTGAAAATTTCATAGCATTTGGACTTGTAGATTGTGAGTTATGATCGATGCAAGTTTGGGCTTCTCGTATGCTGTTTTCTTCGTATCGATACTTGTTTGACTCGATTCACAATGGCTTTGTTCGTATCGATCAAAGTGGGTCTGTGCGACTCGATCATTATTGCGATGTTCGTATCGATCGGAGTGAGTCTGTTCGACTCGATAATTGTTGCGCTGTTCGTATCGATCGGAGTGAGTCTGTTTCATTTCGATAGACCTTTTGCTATTTTGGCATCGTTCGTTTGATGTTTAATTCGTATAGATCCTTGGCCAGATGATATGAATTGACTCCCATTGATGGATTCGAAATCGAACCAGGCCAGTTGGATACAAAATAGAGGCTACGTGGCAGATTTGAACAGAGGGACACTTGATGGATACGAACAGAGGGACGAAAATTGATGGACACGAATAGATGGATGCGAACAGCGTGGTTATGGATGGATTCGAACATATCAACTCGAACAATGGTTTTTTGATGGATACGAACGGCTTGTTTACATGAGTTGTATCGATCATATCTCGGGCATACGAACTCTCATTGACTTGAAACTTGGAACGTTGGCTTTTATAGCTTTGCTTGTCATGTCATATCGATTGTAGCTTCATCCGGACTCAGACAAAATTCATCGACATCCATGGTGCGCCTGTGTATATTCGATATTCAAGATGAGCGGTCTTTGATTTTCAGCTAATTCCTTGATGTCACGGCCTTGCCAAAAGGCGGGATAACAATTACTTAAAGAGAATTAATAAAGGCTTAGTGGATCCCGTATGGAAATTAAATGATGATTGGACGTTTATTCATTTGATAGTTAAATAACCGAGTATCAAATTTGACCTAATTGACTTAGGAAGTATAATGTAAATTTGAGTTCCATGGTGAGAACTCGAATACATACTTCTAAAAGAACCAGGAATGAGTCAACCGGAAATTATCGGTTGTTGGTACAGAGAGACCGAGATCGGATTTATATATCCAAAAACAACTCCAAACCAACACGTACGTTCGAGTGGAAGACATCTTGATGATAATTGAAGATGGTGCTCATTGAAGTGCAAGGGCTAATGCTACTAATGCCGAGGGTGATTCCAAAATGGATGCAGTAGAGTTAGTTCCTTCAGTTTCGTTCAGACCCAGAATGAACTTGTATGGATGAATACTGGCATTGCATTGACGCTTGGGGGCGGTGTTAGCATTCCAAGATTGATTGCTATTCAGAAAAGTAAAATGTAGCCTCAAGCCTCACAACCGGGAGGAATGGAAAAAACAAGGCATGTAGCAGAGCTATGTGGTTAGCTACCATTAGGAGCAATCACCCCGTTCTAGATGTCCCTTTCAGAGTTAATTTGCATGCAAATATCATTTTAGTATAAGGCCTCAGTGTCAAGAGGTTGAGGTAATCCGGTCTGTCATGTTAAAGGGGCAGCTGATTCTGTCTTAGCATCGGTGCATTTTCTAGAGGTGTATCATTGGATTATAGTCCCTTACCTTGCTATTGTTGGTATCTAATATCCAATACGTGCCTTACGTTTTCGATTGTAGAACCTAGTATGTTGAAATGTGAGATGCAAGCATTTCAGCTATTTTATCTATTTACTTTAAACCTAGACACTATGATAATATCTTTGGATTTTGATATAAATTTTTTTGGTTATCGTAGTGTAAAAACCCATCCGATTTTATGTGCGTTGTGGTCTTACGAGATACCCTTTATTTGAAAGGTATTCAAATGTAGAGATTCAATTTGGTTGTTACTTGTTATCGAGTTTTATTCACGCTGGTTTGCCAGACTGAACCGGGTGTTATTCCATGTAATGCTTGGGTCAGACTGAGCATGTTTCCTAGGTTTAGCTGGATATTTTGGAATTGGAGAGGAGCTAGATGGTTAAGAGATATCGACGTATGGTTTTCTTCTGCTATATTATAGAGTCCATATATTTTCAATATAAGGATATGTTTCTATAATCGTCCAAATTTAGGATGAGTCTAGTGTACTCTGATGTTGTATATATGAATAAAGATGTTTCTATTTTGTAAAGATCATTGTTGTATTATATTATTCACTGCGTATTAAGATTCTGTGTTGTATAGTTTTCTTCTATCTTCTACCTTCTTCTTTCACCCTAACAAATCGGTATTTCCGTCACTTGAATGTTCAGCATGTGATACAATGGAATAATTAGTGTCGATTTTCGAGGGCTGAAATTTGGTTCGTTACAGTTTTATTCTGTTAGTAGGAGTTTGGATTACCATATCAATTCAATTTAACTCAACCATATTTTATTTGGCCAAATAAACATCAATAATTATGATATACAAATTTAAATGACGTTACTAATTAAAATAACGTAATTAAAAAATCCTATCTGTATTCATATGTCATAAATTTATTCTTGTCCAAAGCTATCAATAAGTCACACTATAATGTTGTACTCATTAATATGAGTACAACTCCAAATCCACGTATGTCGGTCGGATAAAGTATGAGCAAGATACAGTATTTTGAATTCAAGTGTTTATATATAAATAATTCAAAATGAAATAAAACCAAATTTCTAAACAAACACGCGACCCAAGGCCCACGAACTCGCAACCCACACTATTCCACCTTCTTCCTCAATTTAATTCCCGTGCGCGATCATGAATGTGCACACAATGCATGAATACCATCGATACAAGCTTCGGTCGACCATTTTCCCAACCGACTTCACCATTGGATTGCTCGCCCCTATCTTGACATGTCTGCAACCTTCCCTCATTGACCGACTGTTAGCATCAAATTGACCACCAGCAACCAATTACAAGCGAAAGAACCAATATCCAGTCACAGATCACAGATAGAGTATATGTAGAGAATATAATATGAAGGACAATCAAAATTAAAATGAACGTAGTAAAAAAGATGAGATTTATAGTGGTTCGACTATCTCAGACCTACGTCCACTCCAGAAATTTCCTTTTTATTATATTGAAATCTGATTGCAGTTACAATTTGGAATTCTAGAATAACAATGGCAGAGTAGCTTTTTATAGAAGAAGATAAAGAAAAACAGAATGGATATCGCCTTTTCTGAAGCCACACCTGCTGTATTTATAGGCAAAACCCTAGCTAAAAGGCCTCCTCACTTACGTGGGCCCACCAAAACCATAGTCGAGCCCAACTCGTCCAAATACGCCGACCTAAAGCAAAACTCGATGTAGAACCCGAAGTAAGCTTGCCTCCGACCCAAAGTAAAACATAGCCGACCCCAAACTTGATCCTCCTCTGCTGACCCGAAGCACCTTCATATGCCGACCCCTCGACCTTATGCAACCTCCACTCCATTGCCGACTCGAAGTAGGGGCTATGCCGACCCGAAGCAAGGGGTATGCTGACCCTATGTAAACGCCGATCCAAAGTTCAATGCCGATCCCAAGTGCCTGCCGACCACGAAGTATCACTCCTTTCTCGAAGCATCCACTATAGCCAACTCGAAGCTAGATGAGTGCCGATCCCAAGTCCTTCTCAATGCCGACCCGATCCATCTTCCTCAATGCCTTTCTAATGCTCCCTGTATGCCGACCCTTTGCTTTGTGCCAACCCGAAGCCATATTGTTGCCGACTCCAAGCAATCTTAATACTGATTCGAAGTAACATGTATGTCGAACTCTTGAAGCGATGACCTCCACCATATGCCGACCCAACGTTGCATGCCGACCCAAAGCATAGGCTATGCCAACCCCAAGTAAATGCCGACCCCTAGTTCGATGCCGATCCCTAGCAACTCTGAGCACAGACCCGAAGCCAACCACTTGGAGACTCAAAGTAAACCCCTTGGCGACTTGAAGTAGACCCTAAGAAACTCATCTCTTACCAAAGCCCGTATTCCTAGTGCCCGACATTGTTTATCCATCGACCCTGCTCAATCCCGGCTTCATATTCATATCTACTATCTGCAATTGATTGTCCATCCGCCTATTTGGATCAAATCTATGATATTCTAGCCTCGATAGTCGTGAAGTCTATTAGGTTAAATCCACCTACATACATCCTTGCCCAAAGGCAGGTTAACACTTTGCCCCCTAAAACATGCCTTGCGATAGAAAGGCGTGTTTTGTATTGCCACAAGTCCGATGTTTGGAATCTATTGATGACCTATGAAGAGATCAATGATCTTACCTGATTGTTAGTAATGATTGTTCGGAATCGTGTGTCGTTCGAGGAAAAATGTGATCGTTCGAGATCGGGTGCCGTTCGAGGCGAAATGTGAGTGTTCGAGGTCCGATGCCGTTCGAGGCGAAAGGTGACCGTTCGGGGTCGGATGCCGTTCGAGGCAAAATATGACCATTCGAAGTCGAGTGTCGTTCGACGCGAGATATGACCGTTCGAGGTCGGGTGCCGTTCGAGGCGAGATGTGACCGCTCGAGGTTGGGTGCCATTCGAGGCGAGATGTGACCGTTCGAGTTCGAGTGCCTTTCGAGGCAAAATGTGACCTTTCAAGGTCAGGCTTCAGTATTATTAATGTCAGATTTCACGTTCAAATGAGCTTCTGAATCATTTGTTATGGTGATTCATCGACATCTCAGACCATGCTTAAGGACTGTTCGCGATCCCATACATGTGTAAGTGACTTAGCCGTTTTGGTGTAGAATTAGTTATTTAGTTCATGCCATCAAGAGATGACGTCCTATGTGCCCTTAAGCCGGGCTAGCTTCGATTTGTGGCGGATGGTGACTGCTTATGTTCCATCACTGCTATCCTTTCTAAGCAAAGCCATCCAAATCCATGCCCCCATTTTCATGGGGAATTGTGCTAATCCATTCTTCTTAGTCAAGGTTTGCCACGATTGATCCAATCCATATCTAAGCCTGCTAATTTCTACTACAAGTCCTGGGTTCCAATTTCCAGCTATTCTAGCATCCATAAGTGGTCTTTGATTGTCATTTCCATCCCACCCCCAAGTCTACGGGGAATTCCTGAAATCTATTCTTTTAGACTAGCTTCCATGTCCCGATTAACGTCAAACTGCATAGCACTGCCTGGTATCCTGCTTGGAGTGGAGCCAATATGATCTGAGGGACTGCCCCCAAGTGTGGAACGATCAGGAGCACTTCCTAGTGTTTCCATTCTATCCCATATCCTGGTTGTTCCATTTCCTTGTTTCTGATTCTGAACTTCCTATAATCCTTCTTCTCCAACTCCATGATCCATATTTCCATCATTCCCTGCTACTCCATTCCCTTAGTTTTTCGTTCCAGCTTGTCCAATCCGTCAGAATAAGTTCTGCATCATATCCTCCTATCATTTGAGCATCCTTTTCTGCATAGCATCCATCATCATTTCCATCTCGTCTCGGGTGATGAAGATCGACTTTTAATTAGCTCCCGAGGAAGCCTCATGACTTCCTTCATAATGAATCCTCTCTGTCCTCTGTCTCGATGATTGCCTAGCCATAGCTTCCTAAATCCGAGTTCTTAAGCTTTCAAATCCAAGATCCAAACTTCCAAATCCCTGAGGGCTAGCCCTTCTCGGTGAAAGCACCGCAGTGTTAGCATCAAAATTGACCACCAACACCAAATTGCAAGCAAAAG
Organism: Allium fistulosum; assembly: GCA_030737815.1. NCBI lineage: Eukaryota > Viridiplantae > Streptophyta > Magnoliopsida > Asparagales > Amaryllidaceae > Allium > Allium fistulosum. The sequence continues at coordinate 75,357,403 of CM060904.1, read as the reverse complement.
CACCAATATCCAGTCACAGATCAAAGATAGAGCATATGTAGGGAATATAATATAAAAAAATCAAAATTTAAATGAATGCGGTAAAAAAGACGAGATTTATAGTTGATGGCTATCTCCAGCCTACGTCCACTCTAGAAAATTCCTTTTTATTATACTAAAATCTGATTACAGTTACAATTTGGAATTTTGGAATAACAATGGCATAGTAGCTTTTTATAGAAGAAGATAAAGAGAAATAGAATGAAGATCCCCTTTTTTGAAGCCACACCTGCTGTATTTATAGGCAAAACCCCGGCTATAGGGCCTCCTCACTTACGTGAGCCCACCAAAACAATAATCGAGCCCAACTCATCCAAATACGCCGACCTAAAGCAAAACTTGAAGTAGAACCCAAAGTAAGCCTGCCTTCGACCTGAAGTAAAACATAGCCAACCCGAATCTTGATCCTCCTCTGCCGAACCGAAGCATCTTCATATACCGACCCCTCGACCTGATGCAAACTCCACTCCATTACCGACCCGAAGCAGGGGCTACCCGGAGCAGGGGCTATGCCGACCCCAAATAAACGTCAATCAAAAGTTCAATGCCGATCTATAGCGACCCGCAGTTCCGTACCCTTTGAGTTGATAATAATTCAGTCCAGTTCAACCCAAATTGTACGAAAGAGCGAATAACTAGGGTAAATAAGAAGAAAGAGATAGAAGAAAATTAAACAACAACACAGAATCTCACAATCGGAGCGGAACAAAAATATAATATATAATAACATATTTTTATACAAAAGAATCTGTATCTGTTTATACTTACAATCATCAGAGTACAATAATCAATAATCAATCTGGACAGTTTAGTAACTTGTCCTCACATAGCGGAAATACAAATCTATGGAAATACGTCTTGTCATCCAGCTCGTCTCCTGAGCTCCAAAGCATCCTATCCTGAATCTGTAATACTCGGTCTGACCCGAGCATTATAATAAAATAACACCCGAGTTAGTCTGGAAAACCAGCGTGAGAAAACACACTTAATTTGAATTATTACAGTTATCAAAATCCTTTGAAAACAAAGGTATCTCGTAAGACCGCGTCACACATAAACATGATAGGTTTTTACCATACGATAACCAAAACAATTTTATAAAAAATCCTTAGATATTATAATAGTGTCTAAATACAAATACTTATTCAAATAACCGAAATTGTTACATTAAATAAATTCCAGCACTCTACAAACAAAACCATAAGGCTCGTATTGGAGAATGGATTCCATACAATGACTGGGCCACTGGGGTACCGCCCATCACAATACACCTCTAGAATAATGTACGGAGGACCATCGCCGGGATCACCTGCTACACAAGACCGGCCTACCCCTAACCTGGATAGACCGAATATGTTATCACCTCGGGTTTTCCCACCCTTACAAATCAAGTGCTCCTTCTTTCATGCACAACCATATCCATAATATATATAGGTTTCCGAGGATAACTAGAAAGGTGACAACATACCCTAATTGGGTGCGACCCACTTAGACTTGCTTTTCTCCCCTGTTTTAGTCATTCCCAGTTGGTGAGGCTCGAGGCTAAGCGTTACCTTTCAAGAAACAATTCTTCTTAGAATGCTCATCGTCCTCTAATGACGATGTTCTGATAGCATTCGTCCATAGAAGTTGTCCTAGGTCTGGACAAACCGAATCACCGTCTTCATCATCTTCACGGTATTCATTCGTAATGTTTAAATCGAATCAAAGTGGTTTTTGGATAATTAAGTCTGATCCTAGTCTCTTCGAAATGATTAACGAAATTGGCTAATATTGATAGTCGGTTATTTAACTATCAATAAAACATCCATAAGCAGACATAAGGCCTTATTATACATTTTGCTCCAAAATATCTATTTTCAAAAAATCTTTATAAGATATATCGATTCCTTCCAACATTTGAAAACAATTTCAAATACTTAAATCCGTAACTGGATATTTTCAAACCATCTCAACAATTTGAAATATTTCTAAATTTCCATTTTTGTACTTAGGAAAATATTACAAGTCTTATTTTCCAAAATCTTTCAAAATATCAACACTTAAGAGAATATTTCGTACTTATCTCATCAGTCTTCGGAATCACTAATAAATTCCCTTTTCAATTTCCAAAACCCGGTATACATATTTATAACCCCATTCAAAAATTTATAACTTCTATTATAAATTCAGATTACATTTCAAATTCTCATATTCATACATTTTGAAATTTCATTCCTCCAAATCCGTTGTAAAATTCCTTCCCTCAAAACATATCCATTTAAAAGCCCCATTTACGCATCTCGAGAGAATTTATAAATAAAAATTTCCAATTACTTCAAAACTCTCTATATATATATAATAAGTATTTAAAAGGATAATAATTTATTTTTAAAACATGTTCAAATAATTATTTAAAATATTGAAAACCTTTATAAACATCAGTAACTCATTTTTAGTTTAATAAATAAATTTTTAAAGCTGATTTTTAAAAGTTAGAATTTACTAAAATAAATACTTAATATTAAAAAATCTATTTACCAAAGTATTTCAATCCTAACTAGTTTAAAATTTCATAGTTTTTAAAAATAAATTTTTCCTTTTAAAAATGAACTTAACCTCTTAAAATAAAAATATATTTTTAAAAACCTGATGTAGCTCAGACCGGAGATGAAGGCATAAGTCGTAGGCGACTTATGGAAGGAGCTATGAGTCATCTACGAGTTAAGAAAACAGGCATGAGTCGTGACCGACTCAACTGGGGTGAAGGCATAAGTCGTAACCGACTTAAGGAGGTGGTGATGAGTCGTCTCCGACTCAACTGGAAAAACAAAGGGGAAGTTGCTTCGAGGTTGCGACTTAACGAAGCGGATTTAAGTCGGCACCGACTTAAGGAAGGTGATGAGTCGGCACCGAGTTACAAGGCACAAGTGTTAAGTCGACCCCGACTTAAGAAAAGAGATAGGTCGGCACCGAGTTACGACTTATTTAAGTCGGTCGAAATTTTAAGTCGCGAAAGCCCTGATGCCGTTGATTCCTCTGCCGAGTTAACCTCCACCATTGGTTCTTTTGAGATGCCGCATGTTTTAAGTTGCTGAAGCTGTTGCCGTTGATCTTGATGCCGAGTTAATCTCGACCGCTATTCTTAAGTCGTTAATAGTTGAGTCGTGTAGAGCTGTTAAGTCGGCAACGACTTAAGCGGGTCTGTTTGTAACTCGGTATGTTGTAAGTCGGCAACGACTTAAGGAGTTGTCTGTTGTATTCTGTTGTAAGTCGGTATGTTGTAACTCGTTGAGCTTAAGTCGTGTACGACTTATGGTGAGTCGGAGGCTTTGATAAGTCGGAACCGACTTAGTACTTGTATTTTTTTTAAGCTTTCTGAACTGTGTTGTAAATAAGGCGACTTATGTTAAGTCGGCAAGGTTGATAAGTCGGTTGCCGACTTATGACTTGTACTTTTTCTGTTTTGGTGTGTTGTAGCCTATAAATAGGCAAGTGAAGTCATTTGTAAAGGTGGTTGAATATTGAATAAAATTCTCTTTTGATTGCTTTGTGCTTTCATTCAAATTGGTAGTTGAGTGTAATCTCCTATCTCCTCTTTCGGTTAATCGAGTGCGCTCGATTCAACGATTGTAGAAGCCGATTCGCGGAATCAAGTGCGCTTGATCAACGCTTGAAGAATTGAAGATCTTCGAACCCGGTATCGTGCGCGATCAACGAGTTCAAGATAGCTAAAATTCGGTATCTTCGGATCAACGAATTTGAGCATTTCAGCATCTTCCAATCCACCGATTGCTACATTCAACGATCTACATTGTTTCTGAATTATCCGCTGCGTCAGTTTTTGGTATCGGAGCCTGTTCTAGCCAATCATAGCTAGATCGAGACTTGGAGCCTAATCATTTGAAGAGTTTTGAAGTTGGAGGAGAAGCCGAGCTTGAAGTGTTGGGACACGGCCGAGAGGAAGAAGTTGTTCGCATTTGTTTGAAGATTGAAGTTCGGATTTGCATTGGAGGCCGAAACTTTGTCCATCGTGTTCATCACGATTTGCTACAAAGTGGAAGTTTTCGATCCGTTTCATTTTGGATCAAAGTCCGAATTGTGTTTGAATTTGAAGTGTTGAAAAATTTGTGAAGTTTTCAAGTATGCCGCCAAGAAGAGCTAATCGCCACCAAAATGTAGAAGCTTTGTATCGAAGAGAAGAAGCTGATGAGATGGAGCAAAGAATCAATGAGAATTTTAGTGAGAAGCTTAACGAAGGAATTGGCCGGTTAGAGAGGCTTATGACGGAGATGAATCAAAATCGGAGAGGGGTTTCACCAGAATCTAATCATGGAGGTAGTAGAGTCTCACCGCATTCTAATCGTGACCGAAGTGTTGAAAATGATCAAGGGCGTGGGAGAAACGTGAATGATCGAGAACGGAGGAACGTAGATAGAAGGGATGATGGTGGAAGGCGTAATGGTAGTAGAGATGTTGGTGGTCAGAATCGACATCGTTATGCATCTGATTTTGAAGAGGAGTATGATGGTGGTAGTATTCAAGGAAGAGGTCAAGGAAGAAACTATTCTGAGTATAATCATAAGTGGGAATCGGGGATGAAGACAGAAATTCCTGAATTCAAGGGTGGTATGCAAGCAGAGGAGTTTCTAGACTGGATGGCTAATGTTGAGGAGATTTTTGACTTTAAAGAAGTTCCAGAACATCGTAGAGTGAAGTTGGTTGCTACAAGGCTGAGGGGTAGAGCTTTGGCATGGTGGCAGCAAACCAAGCTTACACGTGAACGAATGGGAAAGTCAAAAGTTGAATCTTGGGAGAAGATGAAGAAATTGATGAAAGCAACGTTCTTACCTTACAATTATCAATCTTTGATGTATCAACGTTTGCAAAACTTGAGGCAGGGCACAAAGACAGTTAATGACTATGCTGATGAATTTTACCAACTGATTGCGAGGAATGATATTATGGAAACAGAAGAACAGCTGACATCTAGATTCATTAGGGGATTGAGAATGCAGATTCAGGATATGGTTAATATGTTCGATCCAAGATCTGTAGCGGAAGCACATCAGAAAGCGTTGGCTTGGGAGAAGCAGGGTAGACGAGGAAGTGGTGTGTTTACTAATTCTAGCAATCAAGCAAAGAATGTTGGAGGAAGTTCTAATGTTTCCAAACCTATCAGTAGACCAGTGTTGAAGGAGGTTGAGAAGGCAAAGATTAACAATGGTTTCAAATGTTACAATTGTCAGGAATTGGGTCATAAAAGCAGTGAGTGTCCAAAGCCAAAGAAGAGAACCATGATTGCAGAAGTTGACGATGAGGATGTTGATGGGGATTGTTCTAGTCCAGTTGAGGAGGATGAGCAGGACATTGCGTCAGGAGACGAAGGTTGTAACCTAATGCTGAGGAGATCGTGTTTAACACCGAAACAGGAAGAAGCTAGTTGGTTGAGGAGTAACATCTTTCAGTCAACATGTACTATTCTGGGGAAGGTGTGTAAGTTTGTGATCGACGCAGGAAGCTGTGATAATATTATTTCAACCGAAGCTGTGACAAAGTTGAAATTGAAGACAGAGAAACATCCGAGTCCATACAAGTTAGCATGGTTGAGAAAAGGAGGAGAAGTGAAAGTGGATAGACGAGTTCGTGTACCATTCTCTATTGGGAAGAAATACAAAGATGAAATATGGTGTGATGTCGTAGAGATGGATGTATGCCACTTATTGTTTGGAAGACCATGGCAATATGATCGAGCAGTACTACATGACGGTCGGACCAATAGCTACAGTTTTATGTTTAAAGGCACGAAGATTATCTTAGTTCCGAAGAAGAGATCACAAGAAGAAAGTAAATCAGAAGAAATTGAAGAGCTGAAAACTTTATTGACTTTAAAGGAGTTTGTTAAGGAGGTTGAGGAAGAACCAGAAGTATTCTTGTTGATTGGACGAGAAAGCAGTGAAGAGGTTGAAATTCCAGAAGAAGTTAAACCAGTTTTGAAAGAATTTGACGATGTACTTCCAGAGGAATTACCAACGGAGTTGCCACCGTTGAGGGACATACAACATCAAATAGATCTTGTTCCAGGTGCTATATTGCCACACCGACCACATTATCGAATGAGTCCGAAGGAACATGAAGAATTGCGGAGGCAGGTCGAGGAATTGCTTGAGCAGGGGCGTGTGCAGGAGAGTCTGAGTCCTTGTGCTGTACCAGCTTTATTGGTACCCAAAAAGGATGGGACGTGGAGGATGTGCACTGACAGTCGAGCGTTGAATAAGATTACCGTGAGATATAGATTTCCAATTCCGAGATTGGATGACTTGTTAGACCAAATAAGCGGAGCTACTATATTTTCGAAGATTGATTTGAAGAGCGGATATCATCAAATTCGTATCAGACCAGGAGATGAGTGGAAGACTGCTTTTAAAACCAGGGAGGGTCTATACGAGTGGTTGGTCATGCCATTTGGCTTATCAAATGCACCGAGTACTTTCATGAGGGTGATGAATCAAATTTTTAGACCATTCATTGGGAAATTCGTGGTGGTATATTTCGATGATATTCTTATTTACAGTGGGAGTTCAGAGGAACATCTGAATCATCTTAGAGAAGTGCTGATGGTACTAAGACAAGAACAATTTTATGCTGCTACGAAGAAATGCGTGTTCATGATGCACAGTGTTTTATTTCTGGGGTATGTTGTTTCAGAGAAAGGAATACAGGTTGACCAAAGTAAAGTCGAGGCGATCAGAAATTGGCCGCAACCCAAGACGATAATGGAAGTTCGTAGTTTTCATGGGTTGGCTTCATTCTATCGAAGGTTCATTCCACACTTTAGTAGTGTGATGGCGCCTGTTACAGATTGCATGAAAGGTAAACAGTTTGCATGGACAGAGGAAGCAGGGAGTGCTTTTGGGAAGATCAAGGAATTGCTGACATCTGCACCAATTCTAGTGCTACCTGATTTTCAGTTGGTGTTTGAACTACATACTGATGCATCCAAGGTTGGGATTGGAGGGGTGTTGAGTCAGAAGGGGCGTCCTATTGCCTATTTCAGTGAAAAGTTGTCAGGAGCGAAGATGCGATACAGTACATATGATGTGGAGTTCTATGCTGTTGTACAATCTATTAAACACTGGAGACATTATCTATTTCAGAAGGAGTTTGTTCTTTACACTGATCATGAAGCATTGAAGCATTTGCAAGGGCAAGACAAGATTTCAGCGAGACATGCATCGTGGATTGCTTATTTACAGCAGTTTACTTTTGTCGTTAAGCACAAGTCAGGGGTAACCAATCGTGTGGCTGATGCTTTGAGCAGGAGGAGTCATTTGTTGACGACAATGAAAGTTGAAGTGACAGGGTTTGAATTATTGCCAGAATTGATTGAAGAAGATCCTTACTTTGTGAAATTTGTTGAAAGGGTAAAGGAAGGAAATACGGATGAATTTGTGTTGGTGAATGGTTTTCTGTTTAAGGGAAATCGTTTGTGCATCCCAGACTGTAGCTTGAGAATGAAGATTGTTAAAGAACTACATGAAGAAGGCCATGTGGGTAGAGATCGTACGTTGCAGTTAATTTCTCAATCTTATTTTTGGCCGTCAATGAGGAAAGAGGTGGAAAGATTTGTTGAGAGATGTCATATCTGTCAAGTTTCGAAAGGAACTGCGACTAATGCGGGTTTATATATGCCATTACCTGTACCAAGTAAACCATGGGTTGATGTGAGTATGGACTTCGTGTTGGGATTACCGAGGACACAGCGTGGTAACGATTCCATATATGTGGTGGTGGACAGATTTTCGAAGATGGCGCATTTTATTGCTTGTAAGAAGACGGCGGATGCTGTGCATGTTGCTCAGTTGTTTTTCAGGGAGATCTATCGACTTCATGGATTGCCAGAATCTATTGTGTCGGATAGAGATACTCGATTTCTGAGTCATTTTTGGTTGAGTTTGTGGAAAATGGTGGGAACGAAGCTGAAGTTCAGTAGTGCTTATCATCCGCAAACGGACGGACAGCCTGAGGTGGTTAACAGATCATTGGGAAACTTGTTGAGATGTCTTGTGCAAGATAATCTGAAGAGTTGGGACGTGAAGTTATGCCAGGCAGAGTTTGCCCATAATCATGCAGTAAATCGAAGTACTGGGTTCAGTCCGTTCCAGATTGTTTATTCAAGTTTACCGAAGGGACCGTTAGATTTAACGATGATACCACACTCGAAGGGGACAATTAAGAAAGCTGCTGATTTTGTTGAAGGGCTGACCGAGTGTCATAAAATCGTTCAAGAACGATTAGAGAAAGCAAATGAGAAATATAAACGAGCTGCAGATTTGAAACGACGAAATGTTGAGTTTAACGAAGGAGATTTGGTTTATGCAGTATTAACAAAGGATCGTTTTCCAGTAGACGCTTATAACAAGTTGAAAGCCAGGAAAATTGGTCCGGTGAAAGTTGTGAAACGAATCAATGAAAATGCTTATAAACTAAAGCTGCCGGGTGATGTGTATACGTCTGACGTATTCAATGTTAAGCATCTCGTACCATATCATGGGAATGAGTTTGTTGGGGATGACGAGTGTGCAAATTCGAGGTCGAATTTCTCTCAACATGGGGAGGATGATGTAGCTCAGACCGGAGATGAAGGCATAAGTCGTAGGCGACTTATGGAAGGAGCTATGAGTCATCTACGAGTTAAGAAAACAGGCATGAGTCGTGACCGACTCAACTGGGGTGAAGGCATAAGTCGTAACCGACTTAAGGAGGTGGTGATGAGTCGTCTCCGACTCAACTGGAAAAACAAAGGGGAAGTTGCTTCGAGGTTGCGACTTAACGAAGCGGATTTAAGTCGGCACCGACTTAAGGAAGGTGATGAGTCGGCACCGAGTTACAAGGCACAAGTGTTAAGTCGACCCCGACTTAAGAAAAGAGATAGGTCGGCACCGAGTTACGACTTATTTAAGTCGGTCGAAATTTTAAGTCGCGAAAGCCCTGATGCCGTTGATTCCTCTGCCGAGTTAACCTCCACCATTGGTTCTTTTGAGATGCCGCATGTTTTAAGTTGCTGAAGCTGTTGCCGTTGATCTTGATGCCGAGTTAATCTGGACCGCTATTCTTAAGTCGTTAATAGTTGAGTCGTGTAGAGCTGTTAAGTCGGCAACGACTTAAGCGGGTCTGTTTGTAACTCGGTATGTTGTAAGTCGGCAACGACTTAAGGAGTTGTCTGTTGTATTCTGTTGTAAGTCGGTATGTTGTAACTCGTTGAGCTTAAGTCGTGTACGACTTATGGTGAGTCGGAGGCTTTGATAAGTCGGAACCGACTTAGTACTTGTATTTTTTTTAATCTTTCTGAACTGTGTTGTAAATAAGGCGACTTATGTTAAGTCGGCAAGGTTGATAAGTCGGTTGCCGACTTATGACTTGTACTTTTTCTGTTTTGGTGTGTTGTAGCCTATAAATAGGCAAGTGAAGTCATTTGTAAAGGTGGTTGAATATTGAATAAAATTCTCTTTTGATTGCTTTGTGCTTTCATTCAAATTGGTAGTTGAGTGTAATCTCCTATCTCCTCTTTCGGTTAATCGAGTGCGCTCGATTCAACGATTGTAGAAGCCGATTCGCGGAATCAAGTGAGCTTGATCAACGCTTGAAGAATTGAAGATCTTCGAACCCGGTATCGTGCGCGATCAACGAGTTCAAGATAGCTAAAATTCGGTATCTTCGGATCAACGAATTTGAGCATTTCAGCATCTTCCAATCCACCGATTGCTACATTCAACGATCTACATTGTTTCTGAATTATCCGCTGCGTCAAAACCTCAATAACCAATTAAATTTAATAAATTCCTCTCGAATCACATCACATCACTTCCATTCAGATCTCCTTAACCATTCTCATTTTTCAAAAATAGTTCCACTATTTTTTGCACTATAATTCCATATTCTAATATAAATTCACCCCATAAATTTATATTTCCATTTTATCATCCTGATATCGATTTCCTTTATTTATAAACATCATTTATAAATTTATATAACTCCTTTGAGTTTTACTTGTTTATAAAAACAATCTTATTTATAAAATTCCATTTTTTTTATAAATCCTATTTATAACTTCCAATCTATTTTTAATATCGACTTCAACTCCTTTTTATGTTTTCCCAATATCATTTATAAATTCTTTTATAAAATTCATTTTTAAAATATCCATTTAATAATTCACAATAGTTAAGTATAACCAAAAATCAAATATATTTTTCTAACTCAATTTCTTTAAAATAAGCCCAATTCCAATATAAATATTTTTATATCCAAAATTCCGTTTTATTCCTTGAATTTTAAAAATATATTTATGATATTTAAAAATACCAAAAATTAAGGCCAGTGCTACTATAACATCCAATAATTCAAATTACAACAATAATCTGTAACATATTATCTACACATATCATATATCATTATATGTGAAAAATAAACAATATATTTGAGGAATCTAGTTGGATCCCTCTAATCTATTTCCCTGCTTCCACAGATATTAATACAACATAAAAAAATACCAATCCCACTTCGAGGGGAATATCACGTTATATAGGGTCATCCACTATTATGCGAGGCACATAGGGTCTCATCCGCTATAATGTGCAGGAATATCAATCCAACTACTAATATATATATATATATATAAACTACTATATATATTAAATCATTCAACATACAATAATTTATAAATTCAATAGGCATCCAAAATTTAATTTCAACTATTTAAAATTTAAATTTCGGTAATCCAAATGAGTGAGAATTTTTCTCACCTTCATTTTATTGCATAAATTTCCAGCTACGAACCAAACTCGACTGATTTCATTGATTTAGGACCTCGTATGAATAATTTATAAAATTTTAAATATTCGCATTTAAACAAAATAAAATTATTTAAGTTAAATTCGTTACAGTAATTAACCTTTTCCCTACAAATATGAAATCCTGATCTCCACTGCCTCTATCATGCTTCGGCCATCGCCGCCCCACCACCACGCCTCATGTTTCCCATCCTTACGCCACTGCTCTGAACTGCCACGCTTGGGTGCCGCATTGTCCCCTCCCCACTCCAACTCGCGAACCACCCATTCTTCATCTCTTGACCCTTATCGCCTCTCGAACTCCACCTGGCCACAAATGGCATCGGCCATTTCGAACGCCGCTGTGCCCTCCCCTGCGAACTACTTCGCGCGCGCCTCGCGAATTCGATTCCGTGAATCCCCTTTAACCACGAGCATATCACCATCATCGCGCGACTTGAGTCGTGATGCCTCCCTTCTTTCTTTGTCAAAGCTCGACCAGAAAAAGAACAGAAGTCGCCCGTCAGTGTCGACTGTGCCTCCACGAATCGCTCGAGTCGCTTCGCTTCGTTCATGATTTTTAACGTGAACCATTTTTTTCCCTCCGATGTTTGTTCGAATTGATTTGGTCTTAGAATTTAAAAGGGAGGTCGCGAGTTTTGTTTATCCAAATTTTTTTTCTTCTTTATCGTGAATTTTTTGAACTGAAGGGAAAGAAAGGAGGGGAAGACGTGATTTATGAATGAAGGGTTGCGTGTTAGGCTAGGTGTACAGTGATTTGAAAAGGAAGAATAACAGCTAACGTGAATTAGAAAGGTCAAGTTAATTATATATATATTTAAATTTTAAAACGTTGCGAATTTCACAACTCAAAATATCGAACCCCTATCGAGGCGTGCCGCTAAGCGTTCATAATGTTATATCCCTATTCCGAACGCAATGGAAAGGGTTTCGAGTCCTAATTCGATCGTCTGGAGAAGATAGCTTTTTGGACCCAATTATTATATTGAATTTTCAATATAAATTTTAACGTGTTTCTATCCCGTATGATCAAACGATAACTCCAAATGCTATGAAATTTGAAATCTAATAATAATACACTATTATGGATCCAATGGAACTGGTTTCGTCGAATTCCGAGACTGTGCCCCAGATCGCTAGTTTAACGCATTAATTTAAATTGACGATTTCAAAAATTTACGAAATTGCTTAAAATTTCATTTTTTAAATTTCTAACTCAATTATAATTCCAAATCCAATATTTAAAACCATTTAAATATTTAAAATCAAACGACGAAAAATCCGGATCGTTACATTCCTCCTCCTTTAAAACAATTTCGTCTCTAAAATTGCAAAGACAGGAAAAACGTTCCAAATCCATTACTTATCAAAACCCACTTGGTTGAAATTTGATATTCACTTTTCTAATCTTTTATTTCCAACTAAACATTTAGTTTCCATTTCTGACTCAAAATCCTCTCTTCTAATTTTAATTCAAAAATCAGCCATTTTTAGTTAAAAAAAATTTCAAAAATTTTCTAACACCCTAAATTTCTGAATTTTTTTGCCAGAGTCACCTTTTTATGGAGGACCTTTTGCAATATGACAAGAGAGATAAATATATATACATCGACCCACACGGTCGGAAAACAAAATATATCAATATATATATATATATTCGCATTATTTAATCCAAAAACATACCTTATTAAGCATTTTTAAGCATTATTAAGCAAGCATTTACTTCGAAAGCAATTTTGCAACCCAAATCTAGCCAAATAGTCCCTCTGTAACTGTACTTACTCAATTTTAAACACATAAGTCCCAAAATATGAAATTCACTAACATTTCATTTATTTAAATAGTCTAAACACACAATCTTCACAAGCAATGCATGTTAAAGATATATATTCATAAGAAATTTTGAGGTTCCAACACCCATTTAATTACTTCCGATCACTCCATATACCATTTCTTTCAATTTAAATGATTTACAACTCAATTTACATGCATTCAATTCATTTTTATACCAAACCAACTCTTATCCTTTCCTAAAAATCAATTTTATTCACTTCTATTTATTCATAGAATTTTATTTACCTCTGTTTACGCCAAACGCCAATTTTTTCTATGCAATTTCAATGATATTCATTTAATATAATAATCATTTAAGCTTATAACTATTTTCAATTGATTTCAAATCAATTTATAATTAATTCTATTCCATTTCAAATTTATTCTCAATCAATTCATTTACGTTTCACTAATATCCACATTCATTATATCCTGTAACAACCCTGTATTTTTCAAATATTTTTAAATTGATTTTTCCAGATTCAAAAGCTTTATTTATGAAAAAGAATAAATTTTGTTATTTTAAGTATAAACTTTGATTTTGATGTGGATTAGAATTCCAAATATGACTAAATTTAATATTTCCAGAAAATGTGAATTTTGGTCAAATAGTCAAACTTTGACTTTTAAATTTAAATTTTAAATATTTGAAATTATAAATTTTATCTTTTATTATGACAATAGATTTAATAACTTGAATACTGTTTTTCGTTTCGTTGGAAACGGAGTTAAAATGTAAAAGTTATGTACATTTCAATTTTTAGTATAATTTGTTTTATTGTGCAATTTTGCCTATTTTAAATGTTATAAATCATATTTTCTTTCTTATATTTTATTTAATATGTGTCAATATGTTAATTTATGTATATTTTCATCTCTAAATATTTCAAAAGTAATAATAGAATTTTTCCAAAATTTACTATGATGATTTCCTATTTTTAAAGGCTGTTTTCCTATTTTTTGCTATTTTCTTCATTAGAAATTATATGTAAATTAAATTTTAAATGTTTATTTTGTGAATATATTTTTATTTTATGTTATTATTTATGTTTAAAAATATATTACAAGTTCATGTGAATTTTCTAAAAATTTATTCTATTAAATTCCAAATTTTCTAGACTAGTTTACTATTTTAGCTATTTTCTTAATTTAACTTTATATAATTGATAAATATTTATATAAATTATTATATTTTGATAAAATTTCGAAATTTTATCTGGGATTATTATTATTTCCAGAAATATAAAGTTATATAATTAAAATAAAGAAATATGAAAGGTTTTAAACTATTGAAACTCCTAAGTCTTTTCCTCTTCCGCCTTTTCATTTCCTTGGCTTTTCATTTTCTCCTTGATAGCCGTACATTTCCCATTGCCTTTCACGTGAAAATACTTCTCATCCTCTTCAACTCACGGCTATTTCTCATTTGAAAAAAAATTTCCAAGTTAATGGCTTCTCTTTATTCTTTTCTACCTTCCTTCCTTGAATTTGCCTTGTTTTCTGCTTAAATTTGCCTTGACTTCACATATGATTCTCGGCCTACCACCTCCACCATCGGCTCCACCATCTCCTCCACCATCTACAGCAGCAAACATCTCCCCCTCCTCTGACCATGACAAGCCTTGCCATCCAATTGAAACCAACACCACAAAAACATTGCAAAGCTTTGCCAAACTTCACCAAAACAAGGCTAGCCTAGCCTATACTCCACTATTACCTTCATAGTTGCCTTTGGCCACTCCTTAGCCACCACCACCATCATCTACATCACTTATGGCTACCACATGACCACTGACCAGATCTGGAACCCCTATGGCCGAGCTCCAATTGACCTAAGCCGAGCCAAAAAGTTAAACAACTTGCCTCTTTTGCATTGTCTTTGGTATGCTTCATGTTAGCACCACTACACCTTCATCTCCACTTGTTTTGATGCCATTACCTGACCCAAACCTGACCTATATGGTGCCAAACCTGAGCTTAACACATCATTGGCTGAGCCCATGATCCACCTTGGTCGAGCATTCGAATGGTAAAGACAAGGTCTTGTCTTTATTGCCTTGTATTTCAACTTGTTTCTATATAATTCTGTGTTGAATATTCATATGTTATATTGTCTTGTTTTGGGTTGTTTACAAGATAAATATCAAGGCTCTCCATTTATTCAAATCAAGAGTCATGCTATATCGTGCTTGTTGTGCTTTCTAGAATCTATTCTATGTGTTTTGATCGCTAATCTCCAGCTTTAACAGGTGAGTTATTCTCACCAGACAATATGTACCTATATAACTAGTAAATTGACACCCTGTGAATCTGTAGAAATATATTATCATGTTATACTTGACTATGTTATGATCATATGATGTTTATACACCTGTTATATCATCCGTTACTGTTATTTAATGTTATTCTGTTATTTATATCTGTTTATCACACTGCAAGTTCCCTGTAGAGTAGAATCACTATGGGTTGAAATGATACATACCCGAACGGACTTTAGAATAGGGAAAAATCATTATGGGCTGAAATGATAGGCCTGAATGGTTTTTATTTAATTTATTTTTAACTTGGGATTGCGGGTTTGAAATGATAGAACCCGAATTTTTCTTTTTAAACTGCGGATTGAAATGATACATATCCGTATCACTTGACCTAGGTTAGAAAACTATATACAGGCCCGTGGTTAATTTATAAAGTGTTTTGGATATTTTTAAGTATTTTAAAAATTATAAATTTATGAAATTTGATTTAAATAGAGTTTGAAATGTTTTAAAATAAAGAAATTATGATTTTTCTATGTGTTAAAAATGTAATTAATGAATGGTTTAACTGGATTTTTGAAATATAACTTAAGTTTTGGAAATTTGGAATTTTGGTTAAAAATGATATTTAAGTTATATGAATAAAAATGAAAATTTAATTATATTTGGAAAATGGTAAATATGATAATTTGATTAAATTTGAATTTAAGCAATTTATTAAAGTATTATTGATTTTTCTATGAGTTTAAGTGGTTAAACAAATGAATGTTTAAAAGTGATCTTTTAAAATATAACTTGACTTGGAAATGTGAAATTTGGTTTTAATTAAAGGTTTAAGTTAATTAAATAAAATTGGAAATTTAGTTAAATTTGTGAAATGGTAATTTAAATTTGAAGTGTTAAGTTATTTGTTGAAATGTGAAGAATTGGAAACTTTTACACTTAAATTTATTAAGTAAATTGTTGAAAATTGGATTTAATTATAAGAAATTTATTGTGAAAAAGATATATGTTAAATGATATGTAAATGAACATTTTAAATGTTAAAATATGATTTTTAAAATGTTTATGTGTTTTAAATTGAAGTTATTTAATTGCTGGAAATACACTAACACCTGAAATCTACTTTTAATAGCATTCAGAAATGCTATAGATTCTGTTTTGAACTAAAATTGTGTAAAAAGAGCTATTACAGCATTTCTGAAATGCTGTAGTTGCTGTAATTGAACTTATAGGCTAATATTGAACTCAGGCCTATTATAGCATTCTCTGGAAATGCTATAATGGTCTGCAGTCTTTGCTGAAACCAAATTTAACCCTTGTTTTGAAATCTGAACTACCACAGCACTTCTGAAATGCTGTCTTTTCTGTTTTGAACTATAATTCAACTAAAACTGAGTTTTAACAGCAGTTTTAAGTGCTGTCTTTGCTGAATTAAAAATGTTTTCAAATATAGCTTATAGCAGTTGTTTTTAAATGCTGTGAAATGATGAAATTTTAATAATTAGGGTTTTTGACTTAGTAAACGAACTCAGAATGGTTTGAAACTTTGGAAATTGAATACTTGATTTGAAAATATAATAATTACACTTTTAAAAGGTTTAAATGAATTATTTTGATTGGAATATAAACTATTTAAAGGTGATTTGAAATGATAGTAAATGAACGATATCCTTGAATTTAAAAGGTATTTAAAGTTGAATATTTGGATTTGAACTGATAGGATATTTTATTATATTAAAATGATTTGAAATGAAGTTTTGAAAGGATATGATATTTTATTATATTAAAATGATTTGAAATGAAGTTTTGTAAGGATATGATATTTGATATTAAAATGATTTGAAATGAAGTTTTGGAAAGATATGATATTTTGATATATTGAAATGATTTGAAATGAAGTTTTGAAATGATATGATATTTTAAATATATGGAAATGGTTTGGAATTGATTTAATCTTTATTTTGATAAATATATGGTTTTGAAATGATATTTTATTTTGAAGTGAAGTATTGTTTTAAAAGTTATAACCACGGGTTATAATAACGATTGGTTGTTAAAGAGACCGGGATCGGATATGGACATACTCTCTGTCGATACCGAAAACCACTTTGACAACTGTGTACGCGGTGGAGTTTCCAGAATGAAGTAGGATGGTGGCGACGATCCTAAGGTATATACGTGGACCCAACTCCCGTGAGTTGGCATAAGGTGACTAAAACATGAGCGATCTCGGGCCAATGAGGTAGCACCTCGTATCGAACACACTTCTTCGATACCATTCTATTACTTTGTGATTTTTGGTGGCCACCCTTGATTTGGGAGTGTTGTTCGAGGTGGAACGGTAGTGGCTGCTATGCGTATCCATCAGTCCGTGTGCGTAATTGGTATATCTACCCTGGCATTGCCTTGTGTGTCGTGTCACCTACCATATCGAACCCACTACGATTATGATTTTAAGATCCGACCGCGTTAAGGTTCTCCATCCCCTTAACGCTATTTTCTATATGATTATACTTTACTTATTAGACGTTATTATAATAGCGAATATTACTACATAGTAGATATTTTAACGGATCCTTAGAGGATGGGCGGTCCCAAGCATCTTCTAAGTTACTTGTACCTTTATTACAGTTCACTTGAGTTGGTTTACATTATATAAGTATATATTGTCCTGACTCGAGTGTTTTGTGTTTTGCTTTACGCTCGAATCAGCCTGAGTTATTCACAGATTTGGATTTCCACACTCTTGGATATTTGAATCGCTGGAGATGATCTGCTTGTCTTGTCCTATCTATTTCGGTTCGGTTGTTCTACTCAGCTTGTACTTGGTTATTATATTGAGACTTTTGTTGTATTCTATTTCTTCTGTTGTATCTTGTTTAACTCTGGTATATCTATATAGTAGCTTCATGAACTACTATTTCTTTTACTTCCGCTGCATTATTTTACTCTGTGTCTGTGATCTGTGATTATATTTATTTACTGTATATTCTGAGATTTGCCAAATTTTATTTACAACGCGGTATTTTGAGCAATTCAACTCCGGCATGAGTGTCTACCTATGCACTTATAATGGATGCGAATGGTTGAAAATATCGGGTCGTTACAGTTGGTATCAGAGCTTTGCCTTTGAGGCAAAACTCAGCATATGGAGTAGATTTATTTACAGAATCACTTTCGTTCGAGTTTGAATCTTTTCCTCTTGATTCGAATTTCCTTTGAATTTTTGAACGTTCCCTGCGGTTCCAAAATTCATTCTTGTCCCTCACTATTCATCTTCTTTTGATTTTGGAGTATCACATAACTCCACTTCGAATGATCTTTATAGTGAATTGGCTGTCTCGCCAATATTCTAATTTTCTGGTAAAGGGGGAAACTCCTTTACAAATTTGCATCGATTCACCAGAGATTTATATTTATCCTTAGTTTAGATGCTAATATCTATTGTTATTCCAAACTCTATCTCTTGAGATCGGATGTAGATTTACCCCAGAAAAAAAAACACACTTTATCTTATTCATTAAGTCACGGTTGACCCGGTTAAGGTTGCCCGCGATTTATTTAAGCTTACCCATCTCCCTATTTTGCTATTTAATCCTCTTGTCTTTTGTTTCCAAACTATCTCCAAACATTTTTATATTGTACTTGTAAATCTATGTTTTGTTTTATATATTGTGTTGTTTGAGTTGTTGATGTTGATTTGGGCTTCCGATCGATTCGTCTGATCAACGCTATCGAAGGGATTTCTAAAACACTTTGACAGAACAAACTGACACAATATTATTTTTAAATTTGGTTAATGGAATAAATTTTGTTATATAAGTAAATTTATGGAACTTAATAAATTGATTTAAATTGATTATTTGAAATGATAATACTTGATTTATCATTCTATAAATGAATTTATAAATAGTTGTTTATAAATTTGATTTGGGAACTGAAATGAATTTAAATCAAGAAATTTGAGAATTTAATTTCCGATGGTTTCAAACCTTGTGTTCAAAGTTTTAAAAGGATATATTATTTAAAGTATTTTGGAATAGAAATTTGTTTCCAAAGAATTTTAAAGTTTTAAAAAATTTTAGTGCTCTTCTCTTTGTCGCTGGAAAATAATTTCGGTGATGACCGCGGCATCATCGACTTTCATATTCGAGTTTCGGAGTGAAGAGACCATTCTGTAGTCTTGCTACAGCTTTGTTTTGGAAAATCTAATTGATTTGAATTTCTAAAATATGACTGGATTATAATATATATAGATATATGATTTAAAATTTGATTTGACATATTATGTATATATAATTACTTATCGCTAAATGGTTTGAAAGGAATCAGAAGTTTAATTCTTAAATTTTATTTTAAGAATAATTTCAGTTATAAGAAGAAAATCAAAAATTTGAATAAATGATTCAAACTTGAGAAAATTGAATTGGAAAGTTTTACTTGTATAACACACAATTTCATTCCAATATAACTTACCTAAATTACACAGAAGTTGAATATGGAATTGGATAATATACAATATAAAAAGGATTTTTATAAATAAAATTTGAGTGGTTATAATACATGTTATACACTTAAATTTTAGTTATAAAAGATTAACAGAGGTAAATAGTGAAAAAGGAATTTAAAGAGATTTTATTTAACTAACTTAATAATCAAATTTGATTTACTATGGAACCTTAAGTCTAACCTAGGAATTTTAATAAAGGTTATTTCCTAAAATGAATATGTTGTATAATAAATAATGTATCTTTGAATAGATAAAATAAAATACATTTGAATTAGACATTTTGCAATAAAGTTTATTTAACTTGAATTCATAGTTTAATTGATGTCTAAATGAATAAATGTGTAAAGAAATTTGATTGTTATATTTGCTATATAAATATTTTATTTATGAAATAGATATGTCTTGAAAAATGAATGATTATGATTTAAATAGTTAAAATGTATTTTAACATCACTAAAAATTGATAATTGAGAATTTGGTTTTCAACTGGAATTTTAAGTGTAACTTATTAAAGGAATATCTATTTGTGAAATGGGTATTTTAAATAAAGTGTTAGGTTATGTGTTAAATTAAGAGCTAACTAAAATAGTGAACTTTTAACTTAATAAATGAAGTATAGTTTGATTTGAATATTCCATTCATAAAAGTTTGTTTTAAATAAGTCATAAGTTAAATGATAACCAAATGAATATTTCTGATATTAAACTGATTTGAAATATTAATATATCTACTGTAGCATTTTATAAGTGCTGCTATTTTGAAAATACAATGTTTTGGAAATTTTATAATTGAATTAACTTAGAAATGTTACAACTTTAAAATGAATATTATTTGACCTTGAATTAAAATGGTTTAAATGAAGATTTTTTTTTAAAAGGAGTTTTGATTTTCTAAGTGTTATGTTTTTTTAAAAGAATAGCATTTCCAAAGTGTTATGATTTTAGTAGTGTGATTTCCAAACGATAAACATCCCTAAATTGTTATGATTTCAAAGCATTATGGTTTCAAGTTTATTATCTTATTTTGTTTTCCAAACTATCTTTCGGTTGTCCTTATTTCTCTTATCTTGTTACAGAATGGGAAGGCTATTGCTTATACCAGTCTGTTTAGAAATCTTTCTGCAATCTTTGATAATCTTGGATACTCATTTTTGAATCTGAACACTGTTTTTCCATTCATAGACCGTCTGTCAAGTGAAAGGGGTGATTCAGACTCTAGAGGATCTTTTCGTGTTTGTGTTCTTGATTTGATCACCTCCCTCTTGTTAAACTTACCTATAACAACAGTTATCGGGTGTAATTTAAATCTCCTTGTCATCTTATTTTAATCTTATTTCACTCTATCTTTTCTATGCTTTCCCGTACCTCATTCCTTTTCGAGGATGAAAAGCTTTGAGTGGGGGAGAGTGTAACAACCCTGTATTTTTCAAATAATTTTAAATTGATTTTTCCAGATTCAAAAGCTTTATTTATGAAAAAGAATAAATTTTGTTATTTTAAGTATAAACTTTGATTTTGATGTGGATTAGAATTCCATATATGACTAAATTTAATATTTCCAGAAAATGTGAATTTTGGTCAAATAGTCAAACTTTGACTTTTAAATTTAAATTTTAAATATTTGAAATTATAAATTTTATCTTTTATTATGACAATAGATTTAATAACTTGAATATTGTTATTCGTTTCGTTGGAAACGGAGTTAAAATGTAAAAGTTATGTACATTTCAATTTTTAGTATAATTTGTTTTATTGTGCAATTTTGCCTATTTTAAATGTTATAAATCATATTTTCTTTCTTATATTTTATTTAATATGTGTCAATATGTTAATTTATGTATATTTTCATCTCTAAATATTTCAAAAGTAATAATAGAATTTTTCCAAAATTTACTATGATGATTTCCTATTTTTAAAGGCTGTTTTCCTATTTTCTGCTATTTTCTTCATTAGAAATTATATGTAAATTAAATTTTAAATGTTTATTTTGTGAATATATTTTTATTTTATGTTATTATTTATGTTTAAAAATATATTACAAGCTCATGTGAATTTTCTAAAAATTTATTCTATTCAATTCCAAATTTTCTAGACTAGTTTACTATTTTAGCTATTTTCTTAATTTAACTTTATATAATTGATAAATATTTATATAAATTATTATATTTTGATAAAATTTCGAAATTTTATCTGGGATTATTATTATTTCAAGAAATATAAAGTTATATAATTAAAATAAAGAAATATGAAAGGTTTTAAACTATTGAAACTCCTAAGTCTTTTCCTCTTTCGCCTTTTCATTTCCTTGGCTTTTCATTTTCTCCTTGATAGTCGTACATTTCCCATTGCCTTTCACGTGAAAATACTTCTCATCCTCTTCAACTCACGGCTATTTCTCATTTGAAAAAAAAAATTTCCAAGTTAATGGCTTCTCTTTATTCTTTTCTACCTTCATTCCTTGAATTTGCCTTGTTTTTTACTTAAATTTGCCTTGACTTCACATATGATTCTCGGCCTACCACCTCCACCATCGGCTCCACCATCTCCTCCACCATCTACAGCAGCAAACATCTCCCCCTCCTCTGACCATGACAAGCCTTTCCATCCAATTGAAACCATCACCACAAAAACATTGCAAAGCTTTGCCAAACTTCACCAAAACAAGGCTAGCCTAGCCTATACTCCACTATTACCTTCATAGTTGCCTTTGGCCACTCCTTAGCCACCACCACCATCATCTACATCACTTCTGGCTACCACATGACCACTGACCAGATCTGGAACCCCCTATGGCCGAGCTCCAATTGACCTAAGCCGAGCCAAAAAGTTAAACAACTTGCCTCTTTTGCATTGTCTTTGGTATGCTTCATGTTAGCACCACTACACCTTCATCTCCACTTGTTTTGATGCCATTACTTGACCCAAACCTGACCTATATGGTGCCAAACCTGAGCTTAACACATCATTGGCTGAGCCCATGATCCACCTTGGTCGAGCATTCGAATGGTAAAGACAAGGTCTTGTCTTTATTGCCTTGTATTTCAACTTGTTTCTATATAATTCTGTGTTGAATATTCATATGTTATATTGTCTTGTTTTGGGTTGTTTACAAGATAAATATCAAGGCTCTCCATTTATTCAAATCAAGAGTCATGCTATATCGTGCTTGTTGTGCTTTCTGGAATCTATTCTATGTGTTTTGATCCGTAATCTCCAGCTTTAACATGTGAGTTATTCTCACCAGACAATATGTACCTATATAACTAGTAAATTGACACCCTGTGAATCTGTAGAAATATATTATCATGTTATACTTGACTATGTTATGATCATATGATGTTTATACACCTGTTATATCATCCGTTACTGTTATTTAATGTTATTCTGTTATTTATATCTTTTTATCACACTACAAGTTCCTTGTAGACTAGAATCACTATGGGTTGAAATGATACATACCCGAACGGACTTTAGAATAGGGAAAAATCATTATGGGCTGAAATGATAGGCCTGAATGGTTTTTATTTAATTTATTTTTAACTTGGGATTGCGGGTTTGAAATGATAGAACCCGGATTTTTCTTTTTAAACTGCGGATTGAAATGATACATATCTGTATCACTTGACCTAGGTTAGAAAACTATATACAGGCCCGTGGTTATTTTATAAAGTGTTTTGGATATTTTTAAGTATTTTAAAAATTATAAATTTATGAAATTTGATTTAAATAGATTTTGAAATGTTTTAAAATAAAGAAATTATGATTTTTCTGTGTGTTAAAAATGTAATTAATGAATGGTTTAACTGGATTTTTGAAATATAACTTAAGTTTTGGAAATTTGGAATTTTGGTTAAAAATGATATTTAAGTTATATGAATAAAAATGAAAATTTAATTATATTTGGAAAATGGTAAATATGATAATTTGATTAAATTTGAATTTAAGCGATTTATTAAAGTATTATTGATTTTTCTATGAGTTTAAGTGGTTAAACAAATGAATGTTTAAAAGTGATCTTTTAAAATATAACTTGGCTTGAAAATGTGAAATTTGGTTTTAATTAAAGGTTTAAGTTAATTAAATAAAATTGGAAATTTAGTTAAATTTGTGAAATGGTAATTTAAATTTGAAGTGTTAAGTTATTTGTTGAAATGTGAAGAATTGGAAACTTTTACACTTAAATTTATTAAGTAAATTGTTGAAAATTGGATTTAATTATAAGAAATTTATTGTGAAAAAGATATATGTTAAATGATATGTAAATGAACATTTTAAATGTTAAAATATGATTTTTAAAATGTTTATGTGTTTTAAATTGAAGTTATTTAATTACTGGAAATACACTAACACTTGAAATCTACTTTTAATAGCATTCAGAAATGCTATAGATTCTGTTTTGAACTAAAATTGTGTAAAAAGAGCTATTACAGCATTTCTGAAATGCTGTAGTTGCTGTAATTGAACTTATAGGCTAATATTGAACTCAGGCCTATTATAGCATTCTCTGGAAATGCTATAATGGTCTGCAGTCTTTGCTGAAACCAAATTTAACCCTTGTTTTGAAATCTGAACTACCACAGCACTTCTGAAATGCTGTCTTTTCTGTTTTGAACTATAATTCAACTAAAACTGAGTTTTAACAGCAGTTTTAAGTGCTGTCTTTGCTGAATTAAAAATGTTTTCAAATATAACTTATAGCAGTTGTTTTTAAATGCTGTGAAATGCTGAAATTTTAATAATTAGGGTTTTTGACTTAGTAAACGAACTCAGAATGGTTTGAAACTTTGGAAATTGAATACTTGATTTGAAAATATAATAATTACACTTTTAAAAGGTTTAAATGAATTGTTTTGATTGGAATATAAACTATTTAAAGGTGATTTGAAATGATAGTAAATGAACGATATCCTTGAATTTAAAAGGTATTTAAAGTTGAATATTTGGATTTGAACTGATAGGATATTTTATTTTACTAAAATGATTTGAAATGAAGTTTTGTAAGGATATGATATTTTATTATATTAAAATGATTTGAAATGAAGTTTTGAAAGGATATGATATTTTATTATATTAAAATGATTTGAAATGAAGTTTTGTAAGGATATGATATTTGATATTAAAATGATTTGAAATGAAGTTTTGGAAAGATATGATATTTTGATATATTGAAATGATTTGAAATGAAGTTTTGAAATGATATGATATTTTAAATATATGGAAATGGTTTGGAATTGATTTAATCTTTATTTTGATAAATATATGGTTTTGAAATGATATTTTATTTTGAAGTAAAGTATTGTTTTAAAAGTTATAACCACGGGTTATAATAACGATTGGTTGTTAAAGAGACCGGGATCGGATATGGACATACTCTCTGTCGATACCGAAAACCACTTTGACAACTGTGTACGCGGTGGAGTTTCCAGAATGAAGTAGGATGGTGGCGACGATCCTAAGGTATATACGTGGACCCAACTCCCGTGAGTTGGCATAAGGTGACTAAAACATGAGCGATCTCGGGCCAGTGAGGTAGCACCTCGTATCGGACACACTTCTTCGATACCATTCTATTACTTTGTGATTTTTGGTGGCCACCCTTGATTTGGGAGTGTTGTTCGAGGTGGAACGGTAGTGGCTGCTATGCGTATCCATCAGTCCGTGTGCGTAATTGGTATATCTACCCTGGCATTGCCTTGTGTGTCGTGTCACCTACCATATCGAACCCACTACGATTATGATTTTAAGATCCGACCGCGTTAAGGTTCTCCATCCCCTTAACGCTATTTTCTATATGATTATACTTTACTTATTAGACGTTATTATAATAGCGAATATTACTACATAGTAGATATTTTAACGGATCCTTAGAGGATGGGCGGTCCCAAGCATCTTCTAAGTTACTTGTACCTTTATTACAGTTCACTTGAGTTGGTTTACATTATATAAGTATATATTGTCCTGACTCGAGTGTTTTGTGTTTTGCTTTACGCTCGAATCAGCCTGAGTTATTCACAGATTTGGATTTCCACACTCTTGGATATTTGAATCGTTGGAGATGATCTGCTTGTCTTGTCCTATCTATTTCGGTTCGGTTGTTCTACTCAGCTTGTACTTGGTTATTATATTGAGACTTTTGTTGTATTCTATTTCTTCTGTTGTATCTTGTTTAACTCTGGTATATCTATATAGTAGCTTCATGAACTACTATTTCTTTTACTTCCGCTGCATTATTTTACTCTGTGTCTGTGATCTGTGATTATATTTATTTACTGTATATTCTGAGATTTGCCAAATTTTATTTACAACGCGGTATTTTGAGCAATTCAACTCCGGCATGAGTGTCTACCTATGCACTTATAATGGATGCGAATGGTTGAAAATATCGGGTCGTTACAGTTGGTATCAGAGCTTTGGCTTTGAGGCAAAACTCAGCATATGGAGTAGATTTATTTACAGAATCACTTTCGTTCGAGTTTGAATCTTTTCCCCTTGATTCGAATTTCCTTTGAATTTTTGGAACGTTCCCTGCGGTTCCAAAATTCATTCTTGTCCCTCACTATTCATCTTCTTTTGATTTTGGAGTATCACATAACTCCACTTCGAATGATCTTTATAGTGAATTGGCTGTCTCGCCAATATTCTAATTTTCTGGTAAAGGGGGAAACTCCTTTACAAATTTGCATCGATTCACCAGAGATTTATATTTATCCTTGGTTTATATGCTAATATCTATTGTTATTCCAAACTCTATCTCTTGAGATCGGATGTAGATTTACCCCAGAAACAAAATAACACATTTGATCTTATTCATTAAGTCACGGTTGACCCGGTTAAGGTTGCCCGCGATTTATTTAAGCTTACCCATCTCCCTATTTTGTTATTTAATCATCTTGTCTTTTGTTTCCAAACTATCTCCAAACATTTTTATATTGTACTTGTAAATCTATGTTTTTTTATATATTGTGTTGTTTGAGTTGTTGATGTTGATTTGGGCTTCTGATCGATTCGTCTGATCAACGCTATCGATGGGATTTCTAAAACACTTTGACAGAACAAACTTTGACACACACACACACACACTCTTTTTGGTTTAACAAACCACGTCCTTTGAATTTAAAAATCAACCTGATTTTATCCAAAACCATTCCTTCTGAAATGTTTAAACAAAACTTGTTTGCTCGACTAATCTGATTCAAATCAATTTCTATAGCAATTCATCACTTAAAAACTCGAAAATGAATACTGATGATGCTGTAGTCATCACCAGGATTATTTTCCAACGACTGAAGTGGGTTCAGTGCTATATCACTTCCAAAATCTATTTAAAACAATTTTCTTTCAAAAATATCTCCAAAATAATATTACTATTATTTATTTCCAAAATACTTTGAAAAACCATTCCAAAAATCTCCGGGATTTAATTTTCCAATTTCTGGTTTGAATTCATTTTTAGTTTTTAATTCACTTATACAATCCAATTTGGTTTTTATACTATTCCAAAGTTTTAAAATATTATTTTGGTTATATAATAATAACCAAACACATCAATCTACTATAATAATTTCTAGAAAATTATTCCTTTTATATCAAAATATAATTTGGGTAAAGTTATCTCATTTACCCGCTTTAAACCATACTATGTCGAATTACTCTATTCAAGTGTTTAGAAACTCCCATCGATTTAGTGGTGTCCCACTACTCGAATAGAATTTATATACCACTCAACAGATAAATTAACACAATATAAAACCATTTATATTCACTAACAAATACGCGCTCATATCTATTATTACACTCAACTCATTCTAGAGTACTAATGACTCTATCTCTAATGAGTAATCCCCACCAGAGCCAAGGTTCTCGCTTAACCTTTAGCTCTGATACCAAATGCAGTGACCCGCAGTTCCGTACCCTTTGAGTTGATAATAATTCACTCCTGTTCAACCCAAATTGTACGAAAGAGCGAATAACTAGGGTAAAGAAGAAGAAAGAGATAGAAGAAAATTAAACAACAACACAGAATCTCACAATCGGAGCGGAACAAAGATATAATATATAATATAAGATTTTTATACAAAAGAATCTGTATCTATTTATACTTACAATCATCGGAGTATAATAATCAATAATCAATTTGGCTGATTTAATAACTTGTCCTCACACAGCAGAAATACAAATCTACGGAATTACGTCTTGTCATCCAGCTCGTCTCCTGAGCTCCAAAGCATCCTATCCTGAATCTGTAATACTCGGTCCAACCCGAGCATTATAATAAAATAAAACTTGAGACTGTCTGGAAAACCAACAGGAGAAAACACACTCAATTTGAATTATTAGAGTTATCAAAATCCTTTGAAAATAAAGGTATCTCGTATGATCGCATCACACATAAACACGATGGGTTTTTACCTTACGATAGCTAAAACAATTTTATAGAAAATCCTTTGATATTATAATAGTGTCTAAACACAAATACTTATTCAAATAGCCAAAAAAATTACATTAATTAAATTCCATTATATTAGGCTCTACAAACAAAACCGTAAGGCTCATATTGGAGAATGGATTCCATACAATGACTCGGCCACTGGGGTACCGCCCATCACAGTACACTTCTAGAACAATGTACCGAGCACCATCGCCGGGATCCCCATCTACATAAGACCGGCCTACCCCTAACCTGGATAGAACGAATATGTTATCACCCCGGGTGTTCCCACCCTTACAAATCGAGCGCTCCTTCTTCCATGCACAACCATATCCATATATATAGGTTTCCGAGGATATCTAGAAAAGTAATAACATACCATAATTGGGTGCGACCCACTTAGCCTTGCTGCATCTCCCATGTTTTAGTCATTCCCGGTTGATGAGGCTTGAGGCTAAGCGTTACCTTTCAAGAAAAAATTCTTCTTAGAATGCTCATCGTACTCCAATGACGATGTTCTAATAACATTCATCCATACAAGTTGTCCTGGGTCTGGACAAACCGAATCACCGTCTTCATCATCTTCACGGTATTCATTCGTAATGTTCAAACATGATCGAAGTGGTTTTCGGATAATTATGTCTGATCCTCGTCTCTTCGAAACGATTAACGAAATTGGCCAATATTGATAGTTGGTTATTTAACTATCAATAAAAACATCCATAAGCAGACACTAGGCCTTATTATACATTTTTCCTAAACTATCTATTTTCAAAATATCTTTATAAGATATATCGATTCCTTCCAACATTTGAAAACAATTTCAAATACTTAAATCCATAACTGGATATTTCCAAACCATCTCAACACTTAGAAATATTTCCAAATTTCATTTTTATAAATATTACAAGTCTTATTTTCCAAAATCTTTCAAAATATCAACACTTAAGAGAATATTTCGTACTTATGTCATAATTCTTCGGAATCACTAATAAACTCCCTTTTCGATTTCCAAAACCTGGTATACTTATTTATAACCCCATTCAAAAATTTATAACTTCTTTTATAAATTCAGATTACATTTCAAATTCCCATATTCATATATTTTGAAATTTCATTCCTCCAAATCCCGTATAAAATTCCTTCCCTCAAAACATATCCATTTAAAAGCCCTATTTACGCATCTCGAGAGAATTTATAAATACAATTTTTCAATCACTTCAAAACTCTATATATATATAAAATAAATATTTAAAAGGATACTAACTTATTTTTAAAACATGCTCAAATAATTATTTAAAATATCGAAAACCTTTATAAACATTAGTAACTCATTTTTAGTTTAACAAATAAATTTTTAAAGCTGATTTTTAAAAGTTAGAATTTACTAAAATAAATACTTAATATTTAAAAATCTATTTACCAAATTATTTCAATCCTAACTAGTTTAAAATTCCATAGTTTTAAAAAATACAATTTTCCTTTTAAAAACGAACTTAACTTCTTAAAATAAAAATATTTTTTTAAAAACCTCAATAACCAATTAAATTTAATAAATTCCTCTCGAATCACATCACATCAGTTCCATTCAGATCTCCTTAACCATTCTCACTTTTCAAAAATCGTTCCACTATTTTTCTCACTCTATTTCCATATTCTAATATAAATTCACCCCATATATTTATAATCCCAATTTATCATCCTGATATCGATTTCATTTATTTATAAACATTGTTTATAAATTTTTATAACTCCTTTGAGTTTTACTTGTTTATAAAAATAATCTTATTTATAAAATTCCATTTTTTTATAAATCCATTCCTTTATAAATCTCATTTATAACTTACAATCTATTTTTAATATCGACTACAACTCCTTTTTATATTTTCCCAATATCATTTATAAATTCTTTTATAAAATTCATTTTTAAAATCTCCATTTAATAATTCACAATAGTTAAGTATAACCAAAAATCAAATATATTTTTCTAACTCAATTTCTTTAAAATAACCCCAATTCCAATGTAAATATTTGTATATCCAAAATTCCTTTTTATTCCTTCAATTTTAAAAATATATTTATGGTATTTTAAAATACCAAAAATTAAGGCCAGTGCTACTACAACATCCAATAATTCAAATTACAACAATAATCTATAACAGATTATCTACTCACATCATATATCACTATATATGAAAAAAAAAACAATACATTTGAGGAATCCAGTTGGATCCCTCCAACCTGTTTCCCTGCATCCACAGAGGTTAATACAACATAAAAAAATACCAATCCCACTTCGAGGAAAATATCGCGGTATATAGGGTCATCCACTATTATGCGGGGCGCATAGGGTCTCATCCGCTATAATGTGCGGGAATATCACTTCAACTACTAATATACACACACACACACACACACACTATTATATATATTAATTCACTAAACATATAATAATTTATAAATTCAACCGGCATCCAAAATTTAATTTCAACTATTTAAAATTTAAATTTCGGTAATCCAAATGAGTGAGAATTTTTCTCACCTTGATTTTATTGCATAAATTTCCAGCTACGAACCAAACTTGGTTGGTTTCATTTATTTAGGACCTCGTATGAATAATTTATAAAATTTTAAATATTTTCATTTGAAAAAACTAAAATTATTTAATTTAAATTCATTACAGTAATTAACTTTTACCCTGCAAATATGAAATCCCGATTTCCATCGCCTCTATCGTGCTTTGGCCATCGCCGCCCCTCCACTACGCCTCCTTTTTCCCATCCTTACGCCACTGCTCTCAACTGCCACGCTCGGGTGCCGCACTGTCCCCTTGCCACTCCAACTCGCGAACCACCCAGCTTCATCTCGTTACCCTTATCGCCTCTCGAACCCCACCTGGCCACAAATGGCATCGGCCATTTCGAACGCCGTCGAGCCCTCCCCTGCGAACTACTTTGCGTGCATGCCTCACGAATTCGATTCGGTGAATCACCTTTAACCTCGAGCACATCACCGTTGTCGCGCGACTTGAGTTACGATGCCACCCTTCTTTCTCTGCCAAAGCTCGACCAGAAAAAGAACAGAAGTCGCCCGCCAGTGTCGACTGCGCCTCCATGAATCGCTCGAGTCGCTTCGCTCGCGATTTTTAATGCGACCCCGTTTTTTTTCTTCTGATGTTTGTTCGAATTGATTTGGTCTGAGAATTTAAAAGGGAGGTCATGATTTTTGTTTATCCGGTTTTTTTTTCTTTTTTAATCGTGAATTTTTTGAACTAAAAGGAAAGAAAGGAGGGGAAGACATGATTTATGAATGAAGGGTTGCGTGTTAGGCTAGGTGTATAGTGATTTGAAAAGGAAGAATAACAGCCGACGTGAATTAAAATGGTCAAGTCAATTATATATATATTTAAAATTTAAAACATCTCGATTTTCACAACTCAAAATCTTGAACCCTTTTCGAGGCATGCCACTAGGCATTCATAATGTTATACCCCTATTCCAAATGCAATGGAAAGGGTTTCGAATCCTAATTCGATCGTATGGAGAAGATAGCTTTTTGGATCCAATTATTATATTGAACTTTCGATATAAATTTCAACACGTTTCTATCCCTACGATCAAAGGATAACTCCAAATGTAACGAAATTTGGAATTCGATAATAATACACTATTACGGATCCAATGGAACTAGTTTCGTCGAATTCCAAGACTGTGCTCGGATCGCTATTTTAACGCGTCAATTTAAATTGAAGATTTCAAAAATTTACGAAATTGCTTGAAATTTCAGTTTTTAAAAACATTCTAACTCAATTATAATTCCTAATCCAATATTTAAAGCCATTTAAATATTTAAAATCAAACGACGAAAAATCCGGGTCGTTACACGATCCCAAGTGCATGCCAACCCCGAAGTATCACTCCTATCCTGAAGCATCCACTATAGCCAATTTGTCACGACCCAAAATTCTTCATTCGAAAATGGACATCAAATACTTCACTTGTATTCGACTGCCAAAATTCAAACGTCAAATTTCAGTTCGGATGGAGCTTATAACAACAATTAGATGAATATAAAACAGCGGAACAGAATCAATATCATAAATATCATCACAGATACAACATCGATATATATAATCCATACTACATCAGAGTATTTAATACAGATACTACAACTCCAGATACAACATCATGATAATACAACAGTAATCATATATCCAAAAGTCTCCAGATGAAAGAAGTGATAACGAACTCTCTAAAGCTAAACACCTGAGATCTCCAAAAAGCTCCTAAGAATATCTCCAAGATAAGAGCTCCAAAATACAGCTAACTCCAAAATACGGAAAACCTGCTACTAGGCTGCCCGTGTGGAAATAATGGGCACCCAGAGTTTAGGAAAGAAAACAATAAACTCCGGGTCAGTCATGGGACTGGTATGAGTAAACTAAACAGTTGCATTTACAGAAACTAGGTTTATAAAAGAAATTTCGGTATGTTTTTTTTTAAAATGGAACTACCATAAGACCTCCCACCACACACACAATGCAAACGCAGAATTGGAGGAGATTTCTTCTTATGATAGTCAAAGATGCTTACTACGCAAAATCAAATTCTTTTTAATATCATTATTAGTGCATAGTGTGGAAAAACATTTCGAAAGTAGAATATTAATCTTAGCCAACATACGACCAGTATCGTATGCCTACTATAGCTACCATCTAAACAGTGGTGACCACCGTACGTAAATGGCAGGTTCTACAACTAAAACCGTACAGGGTTTCGTATTGGGAATTGGATTTCCAACAAATGGTCAGGCCAAGGAACTTCCCATTGCCACATGGAAACGCCTCTGGAAGGACGTCCCGAGAACCTAACCGGATCTCTGCCAACACAAGGCCGGGTTACCTCTGCAAAAATAGGTAACTACTGACACGAGTATGCCATCTCCCGGTTGTAACCAACCTTTAACCGGGGCCCCGAGCAACAAATCACAAAGATAATAAATGTATATCTGCGATATCCACATAAGTAAAGTATCTGGGCTCCATACCATGATACCACTTCTATCCAGAAGGAAATGAACATACACTAAGGGGCGCTACTCCCTATAACCTTGCTGCATCTTTCCTGTTTTGACCATTCCGGGGTGTGAGGCTCGACGAAGTCTCGTCCACAAAGCTATGCTTTTTCAAAAAGCCATGCTTTGGGTCAACAGATGATCAACCTATGATCACAAAGATAAATGATCAAACAAATGATCATATCACAAATGATCAAACACTGATCATCACACAGCAACACTTAGCATGTCACATTACCAAATTGGGATATATCGCTGATAAATTTCAACTACATAACCTCTGAGCTCGTACGTCTCAGAGAAGGGTGTTAAGCTAAGAGAATAAATTCTCCGCCACCAACAGAAATGTATTTGAAAGAAATCGGCTTTATATCTCAAAGTGTAATGTCGGACATGTATCCATACAAGTCTGTTCCGGGTTCGAACAGAACCGAAGGCACTTCCAAAGAAGTCCTTGCAATCCAGATAATTTTCTAATCACGTCCGGACTTCCCGTCACAAAAGAGTAATATAAATCTCTATACCGGAGCAACTCGGTGCAGAGACATTCGACAGGTTGTCCTTTCATTTTTGAAAATATCCGGTCTTCAACACCGGTCTTCAAATGCCGTCCATATACGACGTATCACTATTCGGAATGGGTAACCCGAATAGTGAGCGTTAATTTCAAAAACATGTGGATATGTTATTCACAACAATTCATAGATTCGATGTGGGTTTCGGATAACAACTGAAATCCGATCCCCTGTCGCATCGAGGTTTAAATGTCGGTTTACGGCAAACAAGGTTTTTCACATCAATACAGAACAAACCACAATCACAGTGCAGTACTTCACAATTTACATCACATAGTATCATGAACAGAATAGAAATATCAATATATTGTACAGCAATAATTTATTGTTTACCAATCAAAGTGAATGAGATTTAATAATTTAACCAGATAATTATTTTTATCGATTATTATTAAATTAATGATTTAATATTCTGAATGGTAAATAAATTAATCTTAATCATCTTGATACACCGATTTTCCTTATTTAACTGTTTATTTATAATTAATTAGAAATTTATTTAACTTCCTTTATGAAATAAATAAATCTTAGTATTTCAAAATAGATTAAGTAAATTGAATTTAAATAAGTTAAGATTTAATTATTTTAAATCGACTTACCTAAATACTGGATTTACTTTGGAACTTGATCAAATCGCCATTTGAAACCATAGTTTACAAGTGTTTTAAAATTTGAAAACTTCCACAGTAAAACTGTTTAATTCATTAGCCTGAGACTTACTTCGAGTCACGCGCGAGAAAAACCTGCCTTTGCTTTGGGTTTCTCAGGAATTCCACCCGAGTGCTGTACGTTTCAAAAAATTTTGTTTAAGTTTAAAAACTTTACTCGACACAACGCTGAAGACCCCAGGTTCGACTTCGAGCTTTCCCTTCAATTTCTCGAGTATTTCTTCAAGCTTTCCCTTTCTCCCTCTCGTACTTCTTCTCTGTTTATTTTCTTTTTGTTTTTGCTTAAGGTTTTAACTTAACAACATACCAGGTTCAAGCTTCCTGATACACGACCGACCTCGTGCACGTGCACGGAACAGCGACGCCGCTCTGGCGAACTACACCACCACCCTCAGGTCGCAAATCGACCCCTCACTCGAGATCACAACCCAAACCATCGCGAACTACTCGAGATCGAAAAAAGACTGGAAACTCGAACCCAAAAACTCGACCACCACGAGAAAAATACTTCGCCCCATCAACTCTAACCTCCTGACTTCATGAGACTCCGGCCATACGTCGACCATACCCTCCTCTATCTTCGTCTAAAATCGCGTGATACTCGATTGAGCAACGGCGACGTGATCATCCATTTACAGAGCATAGGAAATTTTGAACTTAAACCCTAATTTTCTCTCTAACTCAAAATCCTTACATTCGAAAAATCCTTACGCATTTTTCTTGGGTTCATGGAGTGTTAAACTTTCTACACAACAAGATTCAGCATTTTTAATTGATTCGATCATGAGATATTGATGGAAATGCCAATTTTGTTCATATACGAACTGCCCTTTTTATATAAATCTAAAAGTCTAGATTTTTATTTTAAAAATCATGGTTTTGAGCATAGATTCAGATTGTAATCTCGAAGTAATAATTTTCAACAATCAATTTTTCACAAAATTTTACTTTTAATACCTGTAAAACAAGGTTACAGTAAGAATAACTTACTGTATGTTTAAACTTGGAAGTTCTTGTTTGAGGATTAAAACAACTTGATTTATTTGAAAAACCCAAACTTGTCAGTGATTAAAGCAAATAGACTTTAGTTTTGAAACAATTGTAATTCCTGTATAAATGTTTACAGGGAACACAGAGCATTACTGGGATATTATCACACTGAAACATGAATAAGTAGTTTATAATTAAAGTTCAAACTGTTTTAAATAAACTTGAAATTCTTTACCAAATCATGTTTACTCACCTGTAGATCTGGAAACAGAGAGTTGCTTGTTATTTCTTTTGAAAGCCTGCAGTTTGAAGTCTGTCTTTGTTTTGCTTAGGAGATGATAATACCTTGACCTCCTTGCTTGCTGATAATATTAGTGTACTTAGTTTTTTTTTCTTTTTCTTTGTTGAGTTGTTTTGAACGAAAATAAACCAAAGCTTTATGAATGTGTATGTATATATGGGGAAGGTTGTGTACAGGGAGTACAAAAATTTCTTTTATTTGGTCAGAGGATTTTGAAATTTGGAGGCTGAAAATCTTGCTTGATGTACTAAAGGCAATGGCATTAAATGCCTTGGTCTCTTCTTATGTTTACATATAAATTATTTCTTCTTGCAAGTACATTTCGTATATAATCTTTTCTTCCTTCCTTGCTATTTGCTGTTTTGTTCTTTCTTATATATATGTACTTACTTTTTATTTGGTTACTTTATCCCCTTAGTTTATTTTGTTTCAGCAAATTTCTTTAAGTTTGAACACTTTTGTTATCTTGTTGTTTTGCTAAATGAAAAGGTTTTGCCTTAGTTTCTTATTTATGTGATCATTTGTATAGGCCTGGTATGTATTTTTCTCTTACAACTTGTTTTAATTTCTTTGCTAAAAGAAAAGTGGTTTTAATTATAGTCCTTAACATTTTATAACTAGGTAAATTTTTATCACAAAATTTGTTTTAGTTCTATTTAAAAGTTTTAACTAAAGAGATTAAATTTATTCATATTTTATTTTATAACTCATATAATTTTTTATAATATAAATCTTAACAATATCTTCATTGCTTTCGGAAACCTCAAATTTAAATCCAAAAATTCAAACAATTTAACGAATTAAATTATTTCAAAATTCCGGGATGTTACAATATCCCCTCCTTAAGAAAATTTCGTCCTCGAAATTGAAAGAGAGAGAATGCAACAAAGAATACGCGAATTCAGAAACAAGGAAATGACTTACAGTTTAAGCCGAGATGTCAATTCTGCAGTTGGGATATGATTTCTTCATATTATCTTCAGTCTCCCAAGTACAGTCCTTTGGATTGCCACTCCATTGAACTTTGACTAGCTTCACAACTTTGTTTCGCAATCGCTTTTCCTCACGATCAACAATTTTTATCGGTTCCCTCTTTACTGCCAAATTAGGAGTGATTTCTAGATCCTGCTGAGCAGCTTCTTCAATAATATCATCTGGGTCGTGCACATACTTCCGAAGATTAGAAATGTGAAACACATTATGCACGCCAGACAACCAGTTGGGTAGCTGGACTCGATATGCTAGAGGACCAATCCTTTCCAGAATAGGAAAAGGACCAATATAACGCGGTGCTAGCTTTCCAGTTTTCCCGAATCTTAATACACCCCGCATCGGAGATACTTTCAGAAATACAGAATCTCCAACTTGAAATTCCAAAAATCTTCTTCGGCGGTCATAATAACTCTTATGACGGCTTTGGGCAGTTAATAACTTCTTGCGAATAAAGTCAACCTTCTCAGTGGCTTCTTTGATCATATCCGGTCCTAAGACAAGTCTGTCACCTGATTCAATCCAGCATATAGGTGATCGACACGGACGACCATATAAAGCTTCGAAAGGAGCCATTCCTAGACTGGCCTGATAGCTGTTATTATATGAGAATTCAACCAGATGTAAATGGTCCTCCCATGAACCACCAAAATCATGAACACAAGAACGCAATAGGTCTTCTAGAATTCGGTTGACCCTTTCAGTCTGTCCATCTGTTTGCGGGTGATAAGCAGTACTGAAATTTAATTTCGTTCCCAAAGCATCCTGAAATGCCTCCCAAAATCTACTAGTGAAGATCGGGTCACGATCACTCACTATACTACTGGGAATACCATGGAGGCGAACAATTTCTTTTACGTATATACCTGCTAAGCTTTCTGCAGTCCGAGTGGATTTCACTGGAATAAAGTGAGCAGTTTTGGTTAAACGATCCACTATAACCCAAATCGCTTCATTTCCCTTCTTGGTTCGTGGCAATCCGTCGATGAAATCCATCGATACCTGATCCCACTTCCATTTCGGTACTTCCAAAGGTTGAAGTAAACCGGCCACTTTCCTTTGATCGCTTTTGATTTGCTGACAAGTAGCACAACGACTTACATATATCGATATGTCTCTCTTCATCGTCTTCCACCAGAATGTTCTTTTAATGTCTCGATACATTTTGTTGATTCCTGGATGGATACTGAATTTGGACTTGTGGCATTCGTCCAATACTTCACGCTTTAATTCTGGGATATCTGGCACACAAAGCCTGCCTTTCAGCCTTATATCCCCTTTATCATCAATTTCAAAACTGGAATCTTCACTACCTTCTATCCTTCTTCGAATTTCACGAAGAAACTTGTCTTCTGTCTGCCGTCTTGCAATTCTTTTGAGAAGAGTAGGAGTAATAACAAGATGAGCAAGAAGAGCGTGCTTTCTACTTAAAGCATCGGCAACTACATTGGCTTTTCCCGGAGTGTAAAGAATATCCAAGTCATAGGATGCCAGAAATTCCAACCAACGTTGTTGTCGCAAATTCAGATCCTTCTGGGTGAAAAGATATTTCAAGGATTTATGGTCGGTGAATAATTCGAATTTTTCACCTAAAACAAGAAGAGTTTATTAAGTATATTTATTTAGTTAATTTCGTAAATTGTTAAGAAAGCTGAAAAGATTCTTACCCAGAAGATAGTGTCGCCAGATTTTTAAAGCAAAAACAATAGCCAAAAGCTCCAAATCATGTGTCGGGTAGTTCTTCTCATGCGGACGTAATTTTCTACTCGCGTAGGCAACTACCTTTCCATTTTGCATTAATACTGCACCTACCCCGTCACCACACGCATCAGTATAGACAGATAAGCCTTGGTTCCCATTAATAATAACGAGAACAGGAGCAGTAGTCAATCTCTTTTTCAATTCCTGGAAAACTTCATCACATCTTGAAGTCCAATCGAATTTAGCATTCTTCATTGTCAGCTTAGTCAATGGGCTAGCCAACTTAGAAAAATCCTGTACAAACTTTCTATAATACCCCGCTAAACCGAGAAAACTTCGAACTTCTCTAGGAGTAGTGGGTTGCTTCCAGTCCATAATTGCAGAAATCTTACTTGGATCAACAGAAATTCCTTCTTCATTAATAATATGACCGAGAAATTTGACCTCTTTGACCCAAAAGTGACACTTAGAAAATTTAGCGAATAAGACATTCGTCTTCAATATTTCCAAAACGATTCTGAGATGTTCAGAATGCTCCTCTTCAGTTTTGGAGAAAATTAAGATATCATCAATAAATACAAGGACAAATTTGTTCAGCACTTCTCGAAATACTCGGGTCATTAAATCCACGAAGTACGCAGGAGCGTTGGTCAGTCCGAAAGGCATAACTAACCACTCGTAGAACATGTCTGGACCTCTAAAAGCAGTAAAATGAACACAATCCTCAGCTATTCGCAGTTGATGGAATCCTTGAGCTAGATCCATCTTAGAAAAGAATCGAGCGCCATGAAGTTGATCAAATAGATCGTCAATTCTAGGTAAAGGGAATTTGTTCTTGAGAGTTTGTTTATTAAGATCACGGTAATCTACACACAATCTCAAAGATCCGTCTGATTTAGCTACAAATACGACGGCCGAACCCCATTCGGAAACACTAGGGCGAATCAATCCTTTCTTCAGCAAATCTCGAGTTTGATTGACTAATTCAATTTTCTCCTTAGGTGCCATCCTGCGACTTGCGTGAACAACAGGACGAGCATTGGGTATTAAGTCAATTCGGAATGCTATTTCTCTGTGCGGAGGTAAGGAATTTACTTCTTCAAATACGTCGGAAAATTCCCGAACAACAGGTATAGACAGCAAAGTGGGTTCAGGATATCCCAAAGTATACATCAATCCATCTCTTCTTGGACTCGGATTCTCACAAGAGATTTCAATAAAATTTCCAAGGTTCGTTTTGACCAAAGCGGTCCGATCATTACACTCCAATATAGCTTCGTATTTCGATAACCAATTCATTCCGAGTATGATTTCAAATTCATTAAATTCGAGGATATAAAGGTTGATAGGAAATCGATAACTATCATATGAAATAGGAACTTTCTTGCAATATAAACAAAGATTTGCGGGACCTCCAACCGGATTTTTCACGCAAATAGGATCGGCAGAAAATCTAGCTTTAAGTCCTAATTCTTTTACGGTTTGTTGGGAGATAAAACTATGTGAAGCTCCCGAGTCAAATAAAACTCTAACAGTTCTACCATTAATAGTAAGGTTACCTTCCAGAACACCTTTTCCTTTATCAGCTTTCGAAGTGGAAGGATCTTTCTTTATCGCGTAAACATTTGCCACCTGTGCTTGCTTCATCATTGGGCAGTTTTTGATAACATGTCCCTCTCCCTGACAGGCGTAACATTTTCTGGGCTTATATTGCTCATTCTTCACCGGTTGTTCCTTGTTAACCTGCTTCTTTGGTTTTGTGCAGCTGTTCGAATAATGGCCCTTCTCATTGCAATTGTAACAAGTTATGTTGCTAGCCGAATTTCCTTGATTGCTCTTTTTATCATTGCCTTGCTGTGGCTTCTTGCCCCCAAACTTTCTTTTCTTCCAGTTCTGATTATTTGAATTTCCTCCTTCCTTTGGAATCTCCTGCATATCCAATGTAGCATATCTGTATCCCATATCAATAAGATCTGAAAAAGATTCCTTGACGTGCGCTGTCATTCTTTCGTGATATTTCTGGTTCATTCCCCGGATAAACCTTTCATTCTTCTTAAGAGGTGTGCTTAACAATTCTGGACCAAAACGGGATAGTTCGTTGAACTTGTTTAAGTATTCTTCAAATGTCAGGCTTCCTTGCTTTAAATCCAAAAATTCTTGATACATTCTGGAAATTCCCGCCGAAGGCATATAACGCTTTTCGAACACCTCCTTAAAACGATCCCAAGAAAACTCTTCCTCGGATTCATCAACAATGACTGTTTCCCACCAGGCTGAAGCTTCCTCTTGGAGTTGCCAAGAAGCTATAAGTCTTTTCTGCTCGTCTTGCAGCTTAAGCCCTTTAAAAATTTTCTCACATAATCTGACCCAAGCTTGAGCCTCAATAATTGACTCTTTGCCAGTGAATGGTTTGCCACCCAGCCTTTCGAATTTCTTATTCAAATCAGCCAGATCCGGCTGCTGCTGGTTATCCATTGCTGCGACTACTGCTGGAGGACCTTGGTTTTGTGCTGGGGCATTTACTTGACCCCTTGGTCTTCCTCTGCGTCCGCTCATTCTTACTTATCTGAAATTAGTAAGAAAATTGATTTAGATATACGGACGAATATCTTAAGGAATATCAGCAGTAAAAGAAATGGACTAACAAATTTTTTGAGTTACAGTCTTGGTTATACTCATTCTAGGATATACTTCACCCTATCTCTAATGAGCCATCTAATGTGTTATACTCCGTAGCTTAAGTTCTTACTCAACCAAAAGCTCTGATACCAATTTGTCACGACCCAAAATTCTTCATTCGAAAATGGACATCAAATACTTCACTTGTATTCGACTGCCAAAATTCAAACGTCAAATTTCAGTTCGGATGGAGCTTATAACAACAATTAGATGAATATAAAACAGCGGAACAGAATCAATATCATAAATATCATCACAGATACAACATCGATATATATAATCCATACTACATCAGAGTATTTAATACAGATACTACAACTCCAGATACAACATCATGATAATACAACAATAATCATATATCCAAAAGTCTCCAGATGAAAGAAGTGATAACGAACTCTCTAAAGCTAAACACCTGAGATCTCCAAAAAGCTCCTAAGAATATCTCCAAGATAAGAGCTCCAAAATACAGCTAACTCCAAAATACGGAAAACCTGCTACTAGGCTGCCCGTGTGGAAATAATGGGCACCCAGAGTTTAGGAAAGAAAACAATAAACTCCGGGTCAGTCATGGGACTGGTATGAGTAAACTAAACAGTTGCATTTACAGAAACTAGGTTTATAAAAGAAATTTCGGTATGTTTTTTTTTTAAAATGGAACTACCATAAGACCTCCCACCACACACACAATGCAAACGCAGAATTGGAGGAGATTTCTTCTTATGATAGTCAAAGATGCTTACTACGCAAAATCAAATTCTTTTTAATATCATTATTAGTGCATAGTGTGGAAAAACATTTCGAAAGTAGAATATTAATCTTAGCCAACATACGACCAGTATCGTATGCCTACTATAGCTACCATCTAAACAGTGGTGACCACCGTACGTAAATGGCAGGTTCTACAACTAAAACCGTACAGGGTTTCGTATTGGGAATTGGATTTCCAACAAATGGTCAGGCCAAGGAACTTCCCATTGCCACATGGAAACGCCTCTGGAAGGACGTCCCGAGAACCTAACCGGATCTCTGCCAACACAAGGCCGGGTTACCTCTGCAAAAATAGGTAACTACTGACACGAGTATGCCATCTCCCGGTTGTAACCAACCTTTAACCGGGGCCCCGAGCAACAAATCACAAAGATAATAAATGTATATCTGCGATATCCACATAAGTAAAGTATCTGGGCTCCATACCATGATACCACTTCTATCCAGAAGGAAATGAACATACACTAAGGGGCGCTACTCCCTATAACCTTGCTGCATCTTTCCTGTTTTGACCATTCCGGGGTGTGAGGCTCGACGAAGTCTCGTCCACAAAGCTACGCTTTTTCAAAAAGCCATGCTTTGGGTCAACAGATGATCAACCTATGATCACAAAGATAAATGATCAAACAAATGATCATATCACAAATGATCAAACACTGATCATCACACAGCAACACTCAGCATGTCACATTACCAAATTGGGATATATCGCTGATAAATTTCAACTACATAACCTCTGAGCTCGTACGTCTCAGAGAAGGGTGTTAAGCTAAGAGAATAAATTCTCCGCCACCAACAGAAATGTATTTGAAAGAAATCGGCTTTATATCTCAAAGTGTAATGTCGGACATGTATCCATACAAGTCTGTTCCGGGTTCGAACAGAACCGAAGGCACTTCCAAAGAAGTCCTTGCAATCCGGATAATTTTCTAATCACGTCCGGACTTCCCGTCACAAAAGAGTAATATAAATCTCTATACCGGAGCAACTCGGTGCAGAGACATTCGACAGGTTGTCCTTTCATTTTTGAAAATATCCGGTCTTCAACACCGGTCTTCAAATGCCGTCCATATACGACGTATCACTATTCGGAATGGGTAACCCGAATAGTGAGCGTTAATTTCAAAAACATGTGGATATGTTATTCACAACAATTCATAGATTCGATGTGGGTTTCGGATAACAACTGAAATCCGATCCCCTGTCGCATCGAGGTTTAAATGTCGGTTTACGGCAAACAAGGTTTTTCACATCAATACAGAACAAACCACAATCACAGTGCAGTACTTCACAATTTACATCACATAGTATCATGAACAGAATAGAAATATCAATATATTGTACAGCAATAATTTATTGTTTACCAATCAAAGTGAATGAGATTTAATAATTTAACCAGATAATTATTTTTATCGATTATTATTAAATTAATGATTTAATATTCTGAATGGTAAATAAATTAATCTTAATCATCTTGATACACCGATTTTCCTTATTTAACTGTTTATTTATAATTAATTAGAAATTTATTTAACTTCCTTTATGAAATAAATAAATCTTAGTATTTCAAAATAGATTAAGTAAATTGAATTTAAATAAGTTAAGATTTAATTATTTTAAATCGACTTACCTAAATACTGGATTTACTTTGGAACTTGATCAAATCGCCATTTGAAACCATAGTTTACAAGTGTTTTAAAATTTGAAAACTTCCACAGTAAAACTGTTTAATTCATTAGCCTGAGACTTACTTCGAGTCACGCGCGAGAAAAACCTGCCTTTGCTTTGGGTTTCTCAGGAATTCCACCCGAGTGCTGTACGTTTCAAAAAATTTTGTTTAAGTTTAAAAACTTTACTCGACACAACGCTGAAGACCCCAGGTTCGACTTCGAGCTTTCCCTTCAATTTCTCGAGTATTTCTTCAAGCTTTCCCTTTCTCCCTCTCGTACTTCTTCTCTGTTTATTTTCTTTTTGTTTTTGCTTAAGGTTTTAACTTAACAACATACCAGGTTCAAGCTTCCTGATACACGACCGACCTCGTGCACGTGCACGGAACAGCGACGCCGCTCTGGCGAACTACACCACCACCCTCAGGTCGCAAATCGACCCCTCACTCGAGATCACAACCCAAACCATCGCGAACTACTCGAGATCGAAAAAAGACTGGAAACTCGAACCCAAAAACTCGACCACCACGAGAAAAATACTTCGCCCCATCAACTCTAACCTCCTGACGTCATGAGACTCCGGCCATACGTCGACCATACCCTCCTCTATCTTCGTCTAAAATCGCGTGATACTCGATTGA
Organism: Allium fistulosum; assembly: GCA_030737815.1. Classification (NCBI taxonomy): domain Eukaryota; kingdom Viridiplantae; phylum Streptophyta; class Magnoliopsida; order Asparagales; family Amaryllidaceae; genus Allium; species Allium fistulosum. Next base: position 75,313,445 of record CM060904.1, on the reverse strand, counting down.
GCAACGGCGACGTGATCATCCATTTACAGAGCATAGGAAATTTTGAACTTAAACCCTAATTTTCTCTCTAACTCAAAATCCTTACATTCGAAAAATCCTTACGCATTTTTCTTGGGTTCATGGAGTGTTAAACTTTCTACACAACAAGATTCAGCATTTTTAATTGATTCGATCATGAGATATTGATGGAAATGCCAATTTTGTTCATATACGAACTGCCCTTTTTATATAAATCTAAAAGTCTAGATTTTTATTTTAAAAATCATGGTTTTGAGCATAGATTCAGATTGTAATCTCGAAGTAATAATTTTCAACAATCAATTTTTCACAAAATTTTACTTTTAATACCTGTAAAACAAGGTTACAGTAAGAATAACTTACTGTATGTTTAAACTTGGAAGTTCTTGTTTGAGGATTAAAACAACTTGATTTATTTGAAAAACCCAAACTTGTCAGTGATTAAAGCAAATAGACTTTAGTTTTGAAACAATTATAATTCCTGTATAAATGTTTACAGGGAACACAGAGCATTACTGGGATATTATCACACTGAAACATGTATAAGTAGTTTATAATTAAAGTTCAAACTGTTTTAAATAAACTTGAAATTCTTTACCAAATCATGTTTACTCACCTGTAGATCTGGAAACAGAGAGTTGCTTGTTATTTCTTTTGAAAGCCTGCAGTTTGAAGTCTGTCTTTGTTTTGCTTAGGAGATGATAATACCTTGACCTCCTTGCTTGCTGATAATATTAGTGTACTTAGTTTTTTTTTTCTTTTTCTTTGTTGAGTTGTTTTGAACGAAAATAAACCAAAGCTTTATGAATGTGTATGTATATATGGGGAAGGTTGTGTACAGGGAGTACAAAAATTTCTTTTATTTGGTCAGAGGATTTTGAAATTTGGAGGCTGAAAATCTTGCTTGATGTACTAAAGGCAATGACATTAAATGCCTTGGTCTCTTCTTATGTTTACATATAAATTATTTCTTCTTGCAAGTACATTTCGTATATAATCTTTTCTTCCTTCCTTGCTATTTGCTGTTTTGTTCTTTCTTATATATATGTACTTACTTTTTATTTGGTTACTTTATCCCCTTAGTTTATTTTGTTTCAGCAAATTTCTTTAAGTTTGAACACTTTTGTTATCTTGTTGTTTTGCTAAATGAAAAGGTTTTGCCTTAGTTTCTTATTTATGTGATCATTTGTATAGGCCTGGTATGTATTTTTCTCTTACAACTTGTTTTAATTTCTTTGCTAAAAGAAAAGTGGTTTTAATTATAGTCCTTAACATTTTATAACTAGGTAAATTTTTATCACAAAATTTGTTTTAGTTCTATTTAAAAGTTTTAACTAAAGAGATTAAATTTATTCATATTTTATTTTATAACTCATATAATTTTTTATAATATAAATCTTAACAATATCTTCATTGCTTTCGGAAACCTCAAATTTAAATCCAAAAATTCAAACAATTTAACGAATTAAATTATTTCAAAATTCCGGGATGTTACACAATTCGAAGCCAAATGAGTGACAATCCAAAGTCCTTCTCAATGCCGACCCGATCCATCTTCCTCAATGCCGATCCGATGCTCCCAGTATGCCGACCCCTTGCTTTATGCCGACCCAAAGCCGTATTGTTCCCGACTCGAAGCAATCTCAATACTGACTCGAAGGAACATGTATGCCAGCCTCTTTAAGTGATGACCTCCACCATATGTCGACCTCACGTTGCATGCCGACCCTACGTTGCATGCCGACCCGATGCTTTTCTGATGCTAACCTGAAGCATGGGCTACACCAACCCCAAGTAAATGCCGACCCCTAGCAACTCTTAGCACCGACTCGAAGCCAACCACTTGGAGACCCGAAGTAAACCCCTTGGAAACTCAAAGTAGATCCTAAGCAACTCATCTTTTGCCAAAACCCGTATTCCTAGTGCCCGACATTGTTTATCGATCGACCACATCCAATCCCGGCTTCATATTCATACATACTATCCGTAATTGATTGTCCATCCGCCTATTCGAATCAAATCAATGATATTCTAGCCTCGATAGCCGTGAAGTCTATTGGTTTAAATCTGCCTACATACGGCCTTGCCAAAAGGCGGGTTAACACCGGTCATCCCATGGCGTCGCGACCTCCCCGTGTCGAGAATGAATGCATCCAGGTTCAATAAAAGATGCGACACCTTTTGATGCCGAAATCAACCAAAATTTCACCAGAAGAAGCTTTCTCCTCCATGATCACAACGCAAAACTCCAAATCGATCCTTACTGCTTAATCGGAAGCTAGCCCAAACCCTAATATTTGATGATTGTTGATTAATTTTAATAGTATGCTTTGATACGAAATGAACGACACTAGCAACGTCGAACGATTCGACCTGGATAAAGAGATATGATTTTTTGAAGGTTAAGAATCCCTTACTTTTAATAGACGATTTCTTGCTCAATTCTTAACGAAATCAAACGCGATCAATTTAAAAAAAACTAGATTCAATAACAAACAACTTTGCAGTTGAGAGTTTTGGCTGGTATTGAAAGGATTGAAGGAATTTGATTTTTGAAGTAAGGGGAAGGAGTTTATTTTCGCGGCTTTCAGATTTATAGAAAAAAATGAAGAAGTATAAGACTCTGCATCCTAAACATATCCATATATACTCATGCTTACATGCTCAAATCAAAACAAAAATCCGTTTTCATATCAAATCAAGAGGACAAAGGTGGCTTGTATGGTGGACTAGCAGCATAAAGTTAGCAGTTAGGAAAAATGGTGGCTGGGTTGAAAGTAAATGTACTGTGATTTTAAGAAAAGGGGTAGTGTGTACTTGCTTGAGTGTATAATGTTTTTGATTTGAATAAATTAGTGTACCTTGACACACAATATCATGTATGTGTACGAGCTGTAGATGATAGAAAACGAAATATGATCGTGTATGCAATCGGGACGCGATCATAAAACAATAATAAAATAGACAAGTTGTTTAATTACGTAAAGTTTTTAAAATTGCTAATGTTTGCTGTAAAATACGACAAACAAAAATTTACTTATTTTTCAAATTAAAAATTATGGAAAAATCCTAAAAATTAGACCAAAAATATGTCATTCAAAATCATGGGGGTATTTGGAACATAGATTTTATTATATATTAAACAGACCTCTAAATCGAATATTTAAAACTAATTAATTATTCAAAAGATCAATGTGATAAAATTTTGTTTCGTTACACTCCCCCCTTAAAAAGAATTTCGTCTCCGAAATTTCACCACATGAACAACCAATACTGTTCATAAGCCCACATGATGTCCATTGTTCATTCATATACAAAATCTGATCGATCACTACCCGAACACATAAGTTCCTTCAGAACTAGTATCGCTTGTCCGATTTTCTAGTGCGGACTCTGATCAGGCTCCTTGATTAGGAACCTCTGCTCCTCTAGCATAGCTGTAGCAATGATAGAAAACTTTGGTCCCATACCAAAAACATTCATTAAATGCTCACCGTTAGAAATTGAGCAATAAATCCTTATTTGGAATGGTATGAAACACCTCAAAGTCATGTACTCGAATCTTAGATCAAAACTATACAAAGAGAAATGATCTACATCCAACCTACATACCTATTTAATTAGTTCTCACTAATACAATTTCTCTTTTCATAAAATTATTTATGAAAACGTTTTCATAAAACATACCTAAGTTCACAAACTGGTATAATACCTAATCATACCCTAAGGGTGTACACAACTATCAGATTCAACTTTTCTTTTAAATTCACTTAAGAATTTGAACACCCGGATTTTTATTCAAAACGGTTTTTGAAATGATACCATATATTTTAATCCATAGAATATATATATAGCTCGAGTAACCCTAATATTATACCAAGGAACTGAGTACTACCAAACAATATCATACATTTCCTTACTATAAGAATAATACTCAAGAAAACATTTACCATCCAAAATCATACTTCTGTTGTACTCTATTCCTTCTGTTGTATCTTATGTAACTCTGATATATTTACATGGTAGCTTCATGAACTACTATTTCCTTTACTTCCGCTGCATTATTTTACTCTGTGTCTGTGATCTGTGATTATATTTATTTACTGTATATTCTGAGATTTGCCAAATTTTATTTACAACGCGGTATTTTGAGCAATTCAACTCCGGCATGAGTGTCTACCTATGCACTTATAATGGATGCGAATGGTTGAAAATATCGGGTCGTTACAGTTGGTATCAGAGCTTTGGCTTTGAGGCAAAACTCAGCATATGGAGTAGATTTATTTACAGAATCACTTTCGTTCGAGTTTGAATCTTTTCCTCTTGATTCGAATTTCCTTTGAATTTTTGGAACGTTCCCTGCGGTTCCAAAATTCATTCTTGTCCCTCACTATTCATCTTCTTTTGATTTTGGAGTATCACATAACTCCACTTCGAAAGATCTTTATAGTGAATTGGCTGTCTCGCCAATATTCTAATTTTCTTGTAAAGGGGTGAAAATCCTTTACAATCAGCATCGATTAACCAGAGATTTATATTTATCCTTGGTTTAGATGCTAATATCTTTTGTTATTCCAAACTCTATCTCTTGAGATCGAAGGTAGATTTACCCCAGAAAATCCACATTTGATCTTATCCATTAAGTCACGGTTGACCCGGTTAAGGTTGTCCGCGATCTATCTAAGCTTACCAATCTCTCTACTCTGTTTAATCATCTTGTCTTTTGTTCCAATCTATCTTCCAAACATTTTGAACTGTATTTGTAAATTAATGTTTTGTTTTATATTGTGTTGTTTGAGTTGTTGATGTTGATTTGGGTTTCCGATCGATTCGTCTGATCAACGCTATCGATAGGATTTCTAAAACACTTTGTCAGTACAAATTGACACAATATTATTTTAAAATTTGGTTAATGAAATAAATTTGGATATATAATTTTATGGAACTTAATAAATTGATTTAAATTGATAATTTGAAATGATAATACTTGATTTATCATTTATTGTTCTACAAATGAATTTATAAATAGTTGTTTATAAATTTATTTGGGAACTGAAATGAATTTAAAATAAGAAATTTAAAGAATTTAATTTCCGATGGATTTCAAACTTTGTGTTTAAAATTTTTAAAAGGATATTATTTAAAGTATTTTTGAATAAAAATTTGTCTCTAAAGGATTTTAAAGTTTAAAAATTTAGTGCTCTTCTCTTTGTCGCTGGAAAATAATTTCGGTGATGACTGCAGCATCATCGACATTCATTTTCGAGTTTTGAACTGAAGAGACCGTTCTGTAGTCTTACTACAGCTTTGTTTTGAAAGATTTAATTTATTTGAATTTCTAAATATGATTTGATTTATAATATATATAGATAAATGATTTAAATTGATTTGACATATTATGTACATATATTTATTTATCTCTAAATGGTTTGAAGGAAATCGGAAATTTAATTCTTACATTTTTTTTCTTAAAGAATAATTTCAATTATAAAAAGAAAAATCAAAATTTTGGATAAATGATTCAAACTTGAGATAATTGAATTGGATAGTTTTATTTGTATATTACAATTGCATTCAAATATAACTTACCTTAAATTTTTTTTAGAAGTTAACAATGTAATTGGATAATATACAATATAAAAGGGATTTTATACACTTAAATTTTAGTTATAAAAGATTAACAGAGGTAAATAGTGAAAAAGGAATTTAAAGAGATTTTATTTAAATAACTTAATAATCAAATTGATTTAATATGGAACCTTAAGTCTAACCTAGGAATTTTAATAAAGGTTATTTCCTGAAATGAATATGTTGTATAATAAATAATGTATCTTTGAATAGATAAAATAAAATACATTTGAATTGGACTTTTGGTAATAAAGTTTATTTAACTTGAATTCATAGTTTAATTGATGTCTAAATGAATAAATGTGTAAAGAAATTTGATTGTTATATTTGCTATATAAATGTTTTATTTATGAAATAGATATGTCTTGGAAATTGAATAATTATGATTTAAATAGTTAAAATGTATTTTAACATCACTAAAATTTGATAATTGAAAATTTGGTTTTCAAATGGAATTTTAAGTGTAACTTATTAAAGGAATATCTATTTATGAAATGGGTATTTTAAATAAGTGTTAGGTTATGTGTTAAATTAAGAGCTAACTAAAATAGTGAGCTTTTGACTTAATAAATGAAGTATAGTTTATTTGGATATTTCATTCATAAAGGTTGGTTTTAATAAGTCATAAGTTAAATGATATCCAAATGAATATTTCTGAAATTAAACTGATTTGAAATATTAATATATCTACTGTAGCATTTTATAAGTGCTGTTGTTTTGAAAATACAATGTTTTGGAAATTTTATAATTGAATGAACTTAGAAATGTTACAGCTTTGAAATGAATATTATTTGACATTGGATTTAAATGGTTTAAATGAAGATTATTTTTAAAAGGTGTTATTATTTTCAAAGTATTATGTTTTTTTTAAAGAATAACATTTCCAAAGTGTTGTGATTTTAGTAGTATGATTTCCAAATGATAAACATCCCTAAATTGTTATGATTTCAAAGCATTATGGTTTCAAATTTATTATCTTACTTTGTTTTTCAAACTATCTTTTGCTTGTCCTTATTTCTCTTATCTTGTTACAGAATGGGAAGACTATTGCTTATACCAGTCTGTTTAGAAATCTTTCTGTAATCTTTGATAATCTTTGTTACTCATCTAGATCTGAACACTGTTTTTCCATTCATAGACCGTCAGTCAAGTGAAAAGGGAGATTCAGACTCTAGAGGATCTTTTTCGTGCTTATATTCTTGATTTGATCACCTCCATCTTGTTAAACTTACCTATAACAATAGTTATCAGGTGTAATTTAAATCTTCTTGTCATCTTGTCTTAATCATATTTCACTATATCTTTTTCTATGCTTTCCCGTACCTCATTCCTTTTCGGGGACGAAAGGTTTTGAGTGGGGGAGAGTGTAACAACCCTAGATTTTTGTATATTATTTAAATTTGAACTTTATTTATTTTATTTTAAATTAGTTTAAACATGTTTTATTAAAAACATTTCATTTATAAATATAAATGTTGATTATTAAGTGATTTATAGTTCAAACTAGTATAATTTAAATATTTTACTTAAAAGGGAAATTCTGGTCAAACTGTTCAATCTTTGACTTTTAAATTTCAAATTTAAATATATATAATCTTAAATTTTATCTTTTATTATGAAAATAGATTTAAAAATATGAATACTGCTTTTCGTTTCGTTAAAAACGGAGTTAAAATGTAGAAGTTATGCACATTTCAAATTTTAGTATAATTTGTTTTATTGTGCAATTTTGCCTATTTTAAATTTTATAAATCATATTTTCTTTTTTATATTTTTTATATGTATCAATATGTTAATTTATGTATATTTTAATCTCTAAATATTTTTAAAAATAATAATCGAATTTTCCAAAATGTATTATGATGATTTCCTATTTTTAAAAGCTGTTTCTATTTTTCTGCTATTTTCTTCATCTAAACTATATTTAAATTAAAATTTATTTATTTATTTTATACATTCACTTTTATTTGCTGTGTTTTACTTTATTTTATTCATTTTACATGTATTTAAATCAAAATATAATTTTTCTAAAGTTATAGAAGTTATTTCTAATTTTTAAAGCCTAGTTTGCATTTTTATGCCATTTTCTTAATTTAAATTCTATTTAATCAAAATTTAATTATTTATTTTATATTTATTTTTTTCATTTCTGAGTTGTTATCTTTATTTATCAGTTTTACATGTAATTATAAATTACAAAATATATAAGAAGGAAATTTGAAGAGACATAAAGGCTTTAAACCGATGACTTTTCATTTGCTAGACCTTTCACATTTTGACCGTTCCTTCTTTATTGATAGCCATATGTTTTATTTTGTTTTTCAACTGAATACACTTCTCATTTCATCAAATTTTCGGCCAAAACACCTCTGAAAACATTTGGTAATGGCCTCTTCTTTTTCTTCTCTTCCTTCTTCATTTTTACTTTGTTTTGCCTTGATTTCATCCACAATTGCTTGGCCAAACTTTCCACCATCTCCACCATAGCCTCCACCACCTTCCTCCTCATCATTCTTGGCTTCAACCACCTCACATCCCCTCTGACCAGATCAGGCCATGGCCTTTAGATGATGAAAACACCACAAACAAATGTTGAAACCCCTTAAAAACAACACTAGCTGACCTATATCGCTTCACCACCACCATACATCACCTTGGCCGCGTCCTATTGCTCCACCACCACCTTGATACCACCTCTGGCCATCCACCTACCCACTGTCCAGACCTGAACCATGCAAGGGCCAAGCCCCACTTGCCTTTGGTTGAGCCAAAAATGCACCAAAACTCCACTTATTTTGCCTTGACCCTTTGTCTTATTCATATGTAACTCCTACCATCATCATCTCTTTGTTGCCATGCTATTTTGATGTCATAACCTGAGATTATGTCCAGCTATGGCTGAGAAAAAGATCCCCTTGGTCATGCTCTTGAATGGTTAAAGAAAGGTCGAATCACTTTTCCCTTTGTTGCTTTTTATTTCAAGTCATTTCTATATTGTTTTGTGTTACATATTTACGTATACATTGTCTTGTTTTGTTTATATGTATACAAGGCAATTATATTTGGCTCTCCACTCTCATGTTGTCGTGCCTTCAAAGATTCTGTGTTGTGTGTTTGGTCGTCATCTCCAGCTTAAACAAGTGAGTTATTCTCACCAGACAATATGTACCTATATAACTAGTAAATTAACACCCTGCGAATCTGTAAAAATATATTATCATGTTATATATGCTTATATTATTATCATATGATGTTCGCACCTGTTATATCATATGTTACTTTTATTTAATGTTATTCTGTTATTTATATCTGTTATCACCATTGCAAGTTCCCTGTAGACTAGAATCACTATGGGTTGAAATGATACATACCCGAACGGACTTTAAAATAGGGAAAAATCATTATGGGCTGAAATGATAGGCCTGAACGATTTTTATTTAATTTATTTTAACTTGGGATTGCGAGTTTGAAATGATAGAACCCGGATTTTTCTTTTTAAACTGCAGATTGAAATGATACATATCCGTATCACTTGACCTAGGTTAGAAAACTATATACAGGCCCGTGGTTATTTTATAAAGTGTTTTGGATATTTTTAAGTATTTCAAAAATTATAAATTTGTGAAATTTGATTTAAACATATTTTGAAATATTTTGAATTAAAGAAATTATGATTTTTCTATGTGTTAAAAATGTAATAAATGAATGTTTAAAAGTGATCTTTTAAAAATATAACTTAACTTGGAAATGTGAAATTTAGTTTTAATTAAAGGTTTAAGTTAATTAAATAAAATTGGAAATTTAGTTAAATTTATGAAATGGTAATTAAACTCTGAATTTGATTTGACAGCATTTTTGAAATGTATGTAAAAGATATTACAGCATTTTGCAAATGCTGTAGTTGTTTAAATGAACTAAAAGTTAATTTGAAATAAAGGATATTATAGCACTTTGTAAGTGTTGTAGTGGTTAAACTTAACATTTAAGTTTATTTTAAATTTAATGGAAATATATTACAGCATTTATGTGCTGTCGTTTTGTTAAATGAACTATTTTAAAACTATAACTTTACGTAGCATTTTGTAAGTGCTACGGAAACTATATTTTGTTATTTTAATAAATTTTATGAAAAATAACCTTTGGAAAATGATATAATTTTTGGAAATTAAATGTTAAATTTCTAAAGAAAATGAAGTGATATTTAAATGGTTTTAAATGGAAGAATTTGAGTTTTAATGTGAGTTTAAAATGGTATTTAAATTTAATAAAATGAATGGATTTAAATGGTATTTAAATGAATTAAAATGAATGATGTTTTGAATAATATTTTGATATTTTGAAATGGATTTGAACTCAAATGATATCTTGATAATAAAATGACTTGTAACGAAGTTTTGAAAAGAAACGTGTAAAGTTCTATTAATGAAAGAAATATGTAAAGTTTTAATTTATGAAAGAAACGTGTAAAGTTCTATTAATGAAAGAATATGTAGAGTTTTAATTTATGAAAGAATATGTAGAGTTTTAATTTATGAAAGAGACATGTAAAGTTTTAATTTATGGAAGAATATGTAAAGTCTTAATTAATGAAAGAAACATGTAAGTCTTAATCAGTGTAATATTGAATAAAATAATAAATGCCCTTTTTGTAATAAAATGTAAATTAAAACGTACATTTGATAATGTAAGTTTAATAAGTGTAATATTGATTAAATGATAAATGCTCTTTACTGTAATAGAAATGTAAGTTAAAAAGTACATTTAATATGTAAGTTTTAATTTATGTAAATGACACATTTTAATGACTAAAATAATAAAGTTTCTTTATTGTAATGATAATGTAAGTTAATAAGGTACTCTTAACTTAACATAAGAATTTCAGCATTAAATTGGATATTACAGTAACAAAGTTTATTTAAGTATAAGGCTATGATAAAATGACCATGTTAAAAATTTGTAAGTATATAAATACTTTGATTATATAAAATGTTAAATTTATAGGGTTGCTGTTTATAAATTAAACAAATAGCTTTGTGAACTCTATGTTGCTCTGGAAATTTTTATAGCCTGATATCCAAATGTTTGGGCATAGAGCAAAGAACATTAGGAAATTTAATACTTCTTCTTGAAATATCTAAACTTAGGATATTTTTCTTTTTCGTATTTAACTTGTTTACACTTAAAACATGACCTGGAAACGATTCAAAGTATGACAGTATAATATGGTTTCTGTTATTTCAAGTTTACAGTAAAAAAATCAATAAATATGATAAAATGGAATCTCAGAATTAATTGATTCATATACGTTTTGGGTTCGATGGGAAAATTCATGATTTTTGAAACAAAATTTAAGATTTTTAATTCACTAAATCATGGGAAATTGTGGGATGAACGAGATCGACATTTTCGTCAATCATGGGTGATCGGCGTAACTAGAGGGGTCGAGCTCTTAACCGAAGCAAGCTGGGCGATGGTTGGTGTTGGGAAAAATATCCAGTAATTTTTCCATTGAAGGAGATGGTGGGACAAATCAATTTTAGGGTTTAAGCTTCGATTTTGGCCATGGGTTTTGCGTGAGCTCGTGTGACGTGGAGGTGGCTTCGTGGGTGATCGGACCAGTTTTGGATGGAGCATGGGTTGGTGGAGCAGTTCTAGGTGGACGGCCATGATCACTGGAGATCGGGATCACTGATGGTGAGGCAATGTATAGGATCGGGTTCAAATGCCTGGGGGAAACGAACAGCTCGTTTTCGATTTTGGGATTAATTCGAAGTCGAGGTGGTTGAGATCAAGGAGGTAGGCCAGCAGTGACTCGTTGGCATCGGTGAAGATGATTGGAACGGTCTCGATCATCGGTGCACGTGCACGAAGTCGATCGAGTGTCAGGGAGTTTGGGCATGGGAAGAAACTCGAGTCGTTATTCGAGAAGAAGGGTCGTTTGCTTCGGGATTTTAGCGCGTGTGCGTGAGAGCATGTTTACCTGATGTTAAAGTTTGAATTTGAACTAAAATTCAACCTAACAGGAAATAAAAGAAAAAAAACCAGGTTTTAAAATGAAAGAGAATGGGGAGGCTCGAAGCAGGAGTCGGGTAATTCAGCAGTTAACTCGGGTTTTGCTGGCATTGGCTCGAGTTGTTTTAAAAAAAAAGCTACCAGGTTTAAAATTTTGTAAAGGAAAATGTTTCAGGCTTAAAGCAAAGTGAAAAGGAACAGGTTCTTCAAGATAAACATTTTATAAGGTTTATTATCAAGTGTTTAAAACAAATATTAAGTTATTAAAATAAATTGTTCCAAAAAGAAGAATGTTTTATTCAAAAATTAAAGGTGGTAAAAAAAAAATTATATAAGCTTTAAAGAGGAGTTGATAAGTAAGTTTTTTTTAGAATAAGATTCTTAATTTAAATAAATTTTGGTTTGAAAACTTTCACCAATCTCTTTTGTGTAAAATGAGTATTCTTTAACATTTGATTTAAAAGTTTTGTAAATCGATTTAAACTGTGTTAAAGTATAATGTGATTAATTCAAAATGGTAATTAATTTTAGATTAATTAATTAAAGGTTAAATTTAATTTAATGAAGTTGATTAAGGAATGATAATTAATCAAGGAAAAATTAATTAAAGTAATTAATTGAAGATAATTAATTAAATGGTGAATTAGATAATTAAAGATTAATTGTTTAATAATTAAAGGTTGATAATTAAAGGTTAATTAATTTATTATTAATGGATAATTAATAAAAGATTAAAGAATAATTAATCAAAATGATTTGTAAATTATCAATGTTGATTTAACCAAGATTTATAATTCATAAGAAATTAATTTGATTTAAATTAATCAGATAATTAACTGATTTTACTTACGGATATTTGGATTCTATTGGTTGACTTGATTGTTGATATCCCTGATTTATGATGTTTTGTGATATACCGTGATTTATGTTGTGATCGGTAATTTCTTTATCTGTGATATTTATACATCTGTGATCTGAATGAAAAGATAAGCGTTATAGTTTATATCGCTTATCAACTATATCCTGTATTTTGATCTGTGATGACTGATGTTGCACTATTGTGTGTGAAACCCCTGGACTACACTCTTACACACACAAATATGGAATCCACGAGGAAATTGGTTAAGTCACAGATAATTTAAATTTGATGTTTTTGAAATTGAAATTTTAATTTCAATTGATTTTGAAATTGGAAATTTGGGGTTAATGTGAAAAGCTTTTGAAATGGAATTTCAAAGATAAAAGTTATTTTGAATAACTTAAACGAGTTTTGAAAAATTTAAATAATTTGAAATTGAATCCTATGATTTGAAACTAGGGATAAAAGATGATATAAATGTGTTTGTATGAATTTAACCATTTTAAAAGTATAAGCTGGGAATTTGAATTTAAACCAAGGATTTCCACTCGTATGGATGAATCAGATTTTCTGAAATGAAACTGTTTGTTTTCAAATGATAAAAGCTTTCAGATAAGAAATGAAATTCCAGTTTAATTAAAGGAATTTCAAGATTGAACTGAAAAATGGATTTTTCCAAGTTATGAATGAAATTGTTTTGAAAGCTATGAATTAAATCTGTTATTTTTAACAGATTTAGAATGATGTTTGTTTAACCCATTTGAAATGGAATTGTTTTGAAAGCTATTAGTTAAATCTTTGATTTAAAGATTTAACGAATTAATTAAACTGAAATGGAAATCGATTTGGAAAATCTGTGAATGAATCTTTGTGAAATTAAGTGAACTTTGTGAATTGAATCTTTTTGTTTAAAAGATTAAAATGGTAATTTGTTTAAACCATTTGAAGAAAGATTTTGGGTAATAAGTTGTGACTTAATTGAAATCCCAATATCCATATATTTTTAAAATATTGCGCTCACTTTTCGGGTTAGCCGGGAAAAGACCTTTGGGTCATATAACCCATTCCGAATTTGTGATACGTCGTATATGGATGGCATTTGAAGACCGGTGTTGAAGACCGGATATTTTTCGAAAATGAAAGGACAACCTGTCGAATGTCTCTGCACTGAGTTGCTCCGGTATAGAGATTTATATCACTCTTTTTGTGACGGGAAGTCCGGACGTGATTGGAAATTACCCGGAATTGCAAGGGCTTCGTAAGAAGTGCCTTCGGTTCTGTTCGATCCCGGAACAGACTTGTATGGTTACATGTCTGACATTACACTTTGAGATATAAAGCTGATTTCTTTCAAATACATTTCTGTTGGTGGCGGAGAATTTATTCTCTTAGCTTAACACCCTTCTCTGAGACGTACGAGCTCAGAGGTTATGTAGTTGAAATTTATCAGCGATATATCCCAATTTGGTAATGTGGCATGCTGAGTGTTGCTGTGTGATGATCAGTGTTTGATCATTTGCGATATGATCATTTATTTGATCTTATATCTTTGTGATCATAGGTTGATCATTTGTTTGACCCGAAGCATGGCTTTGTGACAAAGCGTAGCTTTGTGGACGAGACTTCGTCGAGCCTCACACCCCGGAAATGGTCGAAACAGGAAGGATGCAGCAAGGTTCTAGGGAGTAGCGCCCCTTAGTGTATGTCATTCCTTCTGGATAAAGGTGGTATCATGGTATGGAGCCCAGATACTTAACCTCTGTGGTTATTGCATTATTATTATTATGTGGTTGTTGGAAATCGAGGATCCTCAGGAAGATCGGTGACGATCGGGGGATGGCATACGCGTGTCAGTAGTTACCTATTTTTGCAGAGGTAACCCGGTCTTGTGTTGGCAGAGATCTAACCGTAATGTTAGGTTATTTCTCGGGTCGTCTATTCCAGGGACGTACCCATCGTGGATAGGAAGTTCCTTAGCCTGACCATTTGTTGGAAATCCAAAGAAACAATACGAGCCTTGTACGGTTTTAGTTGTAGAACCTATCATTCACTTATGGTGGCGCCCCACTATTTGGATGGTAGCTATAGTAGGCATAGTTCGAAATGTCTATGCTGGCTAAGATTTATATTATACTTTCGAAATGTTTTCTACACTATGCACTAATAATAATATCAAAATGATTTGATTTTGCGTAGTAAGCATCTTTGACTATCATAAGAAGAAATCTCCTCCAATTCTGCGTTTGCATTGTGTGTGTGGTGGGAGGTCTTATGGTAGTTTCATTTTCTAAAAGCATTGCGGATTTCAATGTTTAAAATTCTTTTGTTGATTGTTTAAAGATAAACTGTTTTTGTTGCTCACACCAGTCCCATGACTGATCCGGAGTTTATTGTTCCCTTCCTAAACTCTGGGTGCCCACCATTTTCCACACGGGCAGTCTAGAGTTGGGTTTTTCAGATATTCAGGTTTAGTAGATTATCTGGAGCTAGTTCAGTTTTTGGATCGGACTGCACTTGCTTATCTTTATGCATCGTTATTGAGAGTTCATGCTATATCTGGATCGTACTTTGAAGATGGAGATTATCCGCTGCTGATGTTATCGTTTTCTTTTCCGCTGCTGTTTCTTGTATCATATCTCTGATGTATATTGATTTCATTGTATCACTCTGTTGTATCAGATATTGTATATCAATGTATTATTCTTTTATTCCGCTATGTTATTTACTTAATTGTGTTATATGCTCCCAAGAACCAGATTCGGCATTTGAATCTACGGCATTTTGAGTACAAGTGAAGTACGGGTGCCGATTTTCGAAGGTCGATTTTTGGGTCTTTACATTTGGTATCAGAGCTAAGGTTGAACTTTAGTTCAGGAGTATAACACGTTAAGTAGCTCATTAGAGATAGAGAGAAGTAAACTCTAGAATGAGTATCTCTAAGATATCCGTCTGAACGTCTCAGTAAATTCTCTTACTATCCACTGATAGTGAGTATGAGTACAAGAAGAGGACGAGATAGGGGACAGGGAATACGACTATAAATGGTCAATATCCTGCAACAGTGGAAACAACTTTCTCTATCAATTTCCTTTGATTCGTCTTTCAAAATTCTTTTGATTGCTTCGTGACAGCTCTAGAAGTAGTTTCGGTGCGGTGATGGCTCTACGAATCGTTGTAGAAGATCCTTACTTCGTATTTCATCGGTTTCTTATCAGCTTTTTGAATTAAACCTTAATGAATTTGAAATTGGAAATTTTAAATTGAGGTAAATTGATTAAAAGAATATGAAGGCTAAAATTTAATTAAATCAATAAAACGATTTCGTTTGAAATCGAATTTGAAATTCTATTGAAATTTCTTGTGAATACCAAAGTCCGAAGAGGGACAAATTGGTATGTGTTTTGAGATATTCCGACTTGAATTCGGAATCCGTATCTTGTGTTTGAGGAATTATAGGAGATCGAATATGTCTATCTCTGTATTGTTTTCGTGCCTGCGAATTTCGAGGACGAAATTCTTTTAAGGGGGGAAATTTGTAATGACCCTAGAATTTTAATTTATTTAAATTGATAATTAAATAAATTTTTGGATAAAAATTGTAAAATTTATTAGAAACGGAAGCGAGTTTCCCCGATCGAATCGAAAATATATTAAGTTATAGATTTAAAAATTTGTATATATTGAATTTGAATATTTAAGTCATATTTAATAAATAAATGAAATATATTCAATTACAAATGAAAATAAATAAACTGTATGGTTTTATACAATGTAAAGTAAAATAAATTATAGAAAGATAAATAAACAAATGCATAAATAAGAAACAAAACAAAGTAAAAGTGTTCAAACAAATAAATGCAAGTACAAAATATCACCTTTACACACTTGCTCAGCCGAAAGTAAAGATAATAAAATATATCTTTGTACAAATAAACAAAGTATGTAGAATTTAAAATAAAATAGAAAACAAAACAAAAGCATAGGAATAAAAATACATTCCCATGTGAACAAGTCAAAGTAAGTAAATGTTAGCACTCAAAATCATCTTCCCAGCCGAAAGAAAAGGAATAAATATACTCAAGTATGTAAATAAACAAAGGCAAGTTAAATATGTACACTTGAAAAAAATGAAGAAACAGGGATGGGAAGCATGAAGCATTAAATGCTATCTACCTTTCAGCATGGCAAAGATCATTTCAGCATGGCTTGTCTAGTATTTTTAAAACAAAAACAAAACATCACTCTGTACATCTTCTCTTTTATATACATCACCACTTCATTCCATTCGTTCGTTTTCAAACTGAAAACATCTTTCAATTAAGCAAACCAGAGCAGTAAACAAATTTGTATATTGGCCAACTTGCCTCATCTTATTTCATTTCAAAAGCTTTGCAAATCCAGTTTCTACAAATTAGAAAACAAGGCAAAGTCTTAAACAAGTATACAAACCTGGAAATCAATTTGAAGCCAAACACTTCAGTTTCAAAGCTAGTCAAACATTTCAGTTTTCAAGTTCAAGCATTTCAAAATTTTCTGGAATCAACAACAAAAATAAATGCAAGTTTTCAAGTTTCCAGTTTTCGAGTTTCCTGTTTCAAAACAAGAAAAGAGCAAGCTTTCTATTTCTAAAAGCCTGGTGAGCAAACTTCTTTCCTTAAACTTGAACTTCTTCATTTCCTTGTGTCTTTGATGATAATAACTTAGATATGGTTTGTATGAAAGTGAAATATGATTGCATGCCTGGAAAATATGAAATGTTTGTGTGTACATGACTGCAAATATAGGCCTCTGTTCTTCATCTTTACAAGTGAGTAAAAATCTGCTTTTAAAGAAAAAATTGTGTATTTGTTTTTGAACAATATAGGGTTGCTGTTTATAAATTAAACAAATAGCTTTGTGAACTCTATGTTGCTCTGGAAATTTTTATAGCCTGATATCCAAATGTTTGGGCATAGAGCAAAGAACATTAGGAAATTTAATACTTCTTCTTGAAATATCTAAACTTAGGATATTTTTCTTTTTCGTATTTAACTTGTTTACACTTAAAACATGACCTGGAAACGATTCAAAGTATGACAGTATAATATGGTTTCTGTTATTTCAAGTTTACAGTAAAAAAATCAATAAATATGATAAAATGGAATCTCAGAATTAATTGATTCATATACGTTTTGGGTTCGATGGGAAAATTCATGATTTTTGAAACAAAATTTAAGATTTTTAATTCACTAAATCATGGGAAATTGTGGGATGAACGAGATCGACATTTTCGTCAATCATGGGTGATCGGCGTAACTAGAGGGGTCGAGCTCTTAACCGAAGCAAGCTGGGCGATGGTTGGTGTTGGGAAAAATATCCAGTAATTTTTCCATTGAAGGAGATGGTGGGACAAATCGATTTTAGGGTTTAAGCTTCGATTTTGGCCATGGGTTTTGCGTGAGCTCGTGTGACGTGGAGGTGGCTTCGTGGGTGATCGGACCAGTTTTGGATGGAGCATGGGTTGGTGGAGCAGTTCTAGGTGGACGGCCATGATCACTGGTGATCGGGATCACTGATGGTGAGGCAATGTATAGGATCGGGTTCAAATGCCTGGGGGAAACGAACAGCTCGTTTTCGATTTTGGGATTTATTCGAAGTCGAGGTGGTTGAGATCAAGGAGGTAGGCCAGCAGTGACTCGTTGGCATCGGTGAAGATGATCGGAACGGTCTCGATCATCGGTGCACGTGCACGAAGTCGATCGAGTGTCAGGGAGTTTGGGCATGGGAAGAAACTCGAGTCGTTATTCGAGAAGAAGGGTCGTTTGCTTTGGGATTTTAGCGCGTGTGCGTGAGAGCATGTTTACCTGATGTTAAAGTTTGAATTTGAACTAAAATTCAATCTAACAGGAAATAAAAGAAAAAAAAACAGGTTTTAAAATGAAAGAGAATGGGGAGGCTCGAAGCAGGAGTCGGGTAATTCAGCAGTTAACTCGGGTTTTGCTGGCATTGGCTCGAGTTGTTTTAAAAAAAAAGCTACCAGGTTTAAAATTTTGTAAAGGAAAATGTTTCAGGCTTAAAGCAAAGTGAAAAGGAACAGGTTCTTCAAGATAAACATTTTATAAGGTTTATTATCAAGTGTTTAAAACAAATATTAAGTTATTAAAATAAATTGTTCCAAAAAGAAGAATGTTTTATTCAAAAATTAAAGGTGGTAAAAAAAAAATTATATAAGCTTTAAAGAGGAGTTGATAAGTAAGTTTTTTTTTAGAATAAGATTCTTAATTTAAATAAATTTTGGTTTGAAAACTTTCACCAATCTCTTTTGTGTAAAATGAGTATTCTTTAACATTTGATTTAAAAGTTTTGTAAATCGATTTAAACTGTGTTAAAGTATAATGTGATTAATTCAAAATGGTAATTAATTTGAGATTAATTAATTAAAGGTTAAATTTAATTTAATGAAGTTGATTAAGGAATGATAATTAATCAAGGAAAAATTAATTAAAGTAATTAATTGAAGATAATTAATTAAATGGTGAATTAGATAATTAAAGATTAATTGTTTAATAATTAAAGGTTGATAATTAAAGGTTAATTAATTTATTATTAATGGATAATTAATAAAAGATTAAAGAATAATTAATCAAAATGATTTGTAAATTATCAATGTTGATTTAACCACGATTTATAATTCATAAGAAATTAATTTGATTTAAATTAATCAGATAACTAACTGATCTTACTTACGGATATTTGGATTCTATTGGTTGACTTGATTGTTGATATCCCTGATTTATGATGTTTTGTGATATACCGTGATTTATGTTGTGATCGGTAATTTCTTTATCTGTGATATTTATACATCTGTGATCTGAATGAAAAGATAAGCGTTATAGTTTATATCGCTTATCAACTATATCCTGTATTTTGATCTGTGATGACTGATGTTGCACTATTGTGTGTGAAACCCCTGGACTACACTCTTACACACACAAATATGGATTCCACGAGGAAATTGGTTAAGTCACAGATAATTTAAATTTGATGTTTTTGAAATTGAAATTTTAATTTCAATTGGATTTGAAATTGGAAATTTGGGGTTAATGTGAAAAGCTTTTGAAATGGAATTTCAAAGATAAAAGTTATTTTGAATAACTTAAACGAGTTTTGAAAAATTTAAATAATTTGAAATTGAATCCTATGATTTGAAACTAGGGATAAAAGATGATATAAATGTGTTTGTATGAATTTAACCATTTTAAAAGTATAAGCTGGGAATTTGAATTTAAACCAAGGATTTCCACTCGTATGGATGAATCAGATTTTCTGAAATGAAACTGTTTGTTTTCAAATGATAAAAGCTTTCAGATAAGAAATGAAATTCCAGTTTAATTAAAGGAATTTCAAGATTGAACTGAAAAATGGATTTTTCCAAGTTATGAATGAAATTGTTTTGAAAGCTATGAATTAAATCTGTTATTTTTAACAGATTTAGAATGATGTTTGTTTAACCCATTTGAAATGGAATTGTTTTGAAAGCTATTAGTTAAATCTTTGATTTAAAGATTTAACGAATTAATTAAACTGAAAGGGAAATCGATTTGGAAAATCTATGAATGAATCTTTGTGAAATTAAGTGAACTTTGTGAATTGAATCTTTTTGTTTAAAAGATTAAAATGGTAATTTGTTTAAACCATTTGAAGAAAGATTTTGGGTAATAAGTTGTGACTTAATTGAAATCCCAATATCCATATATTTTTAAAATATTGCGCTCACTTTTCGGGTTAGCCGGGAAAAGACCTTTGGGTCATATAACCCATTCCGAATTTGTGATACGTCATTTATGGATGGCATTTGAAGACCGGTGTTGAAGACCGGATATTTTTCGAAAATGAAAGGACAACCTGTCGAATGTCTCTGCACTGAGTTGCTCCGGTATAGAGATTTATATCACTCTTTTTGTGACGGGAAGTCCGGACGTGATTGGAAATTACCCGGAATTGCAAGGGCTTCGTAAGAAGTGCCTTCGGTTCTGTTCGATCCCGGAACAGACTTGTATGGTTACATGTCTGACATTACACTTTGAGATATAAAGCTGATTTCTTTCAAATACATTTCTGTTGGTGGCGGAGAATTTATTCTCTTAGCTTAACACCCTTCTCTGAGACGTACGAGCTCAGAGGTTATGTAGTTGAAATTTATCAACGATATATCCCAATTTGGTAATGTGGCATGCTGAGTGTTGCTGTGTGATGATCAGTGTTTGATCATTTGCGATATGATCATTTATTTGATCTTATATCTTTGTGATCATAGGTTGATCATTTGTTTGACCCGAAGCATGGCTTTGTGACAAAGCGTAGCTTTGTGGATGAGACTTCGTCGAGCCTCACACCCCGGAAATGGTCGAAACAGGAAGGATGCAGCAAGGTTCTAGGGAGTAGCGCCCCTTAGTGTATGTCATTCCTTCTGGATAAAGGTGGTATCATGGTATGGAGCCCAGATACTTAACCTCTGTGGTTACTGCATTATTATTATTATGTGGTTGTTGGAAATCGAGGATCCTCGGGAAGATCGGTGACGATCGGGGGATGGCATACGCGTGTCAGTAGTTACCTATTTTTGCAGAGGTAACCCGGCCTTGTGTTGGCAGAGATCTAACCGTAATGTTAGGTTATTTCTCGGGTCGTCTATTCCAGGGACGTACCCATCGTGGATAGGAAGTTCCTTAGCCTGACCATTTGTTGGAAATCCAAAGAAACAATACGAGCCTTGTACGGTTTTAGTTGTAGAACCTATCATTCACTTATGGTGGCGCCCCACTGTTTGGATGGTAGCTATAGTAGGCATAGTTCAAAATGTCTATGCTGGCTAAGATTTATATTATACTTTCGAAATGTTTTCTACACTATGCACTAATAATAATATCAAAATGATTTGATTTTGCGTAGTAAGCATCTTTGACTATCATAAGAAGAAATCTCCTCCAATTCTGCGTTTGCATTGTGTGTGTGGTGGGAGGTCTTATGGTAGTTTCATTTTCTAAAAGCATTGCGGAGTTCAATGTTTAAAATTCTTTTGTTGATTGTTTAAAGATAAACTGTTTTTGTTGCTCACACCAGTCCCATGACTGATCCGGAGTTTATTGTTCCCTTCCTAAACTCTGGGTGCCCACCATTTTCCACACGGGCAGTCTAGAGTTGGGTTTTTCAGATATTCAGGTTTAGTAGATTATCTGGAGCTAGTTCAGTTTTTGGATCGAACTGCACTTGCTTATCTTTATGCATCGTTATTGAGAGTTCATGCTATATCTGGATCGTACTTTGAAGATGGAGATTATCCGCTGCTGATGTTATCGTTTTCTTTTCCGCTGCTGTTTCTTGTATCATATCTCTGATGTATATTGATATTCATTGTATCACTCTGTTGTATCAGATATTGTATATCAATGTATTATTCTTTTATTCCGCTGTGTTATTTACTTAACTGTGTTATATGCTCCCAAGAACCAGATTCGACATTTGAATCTACGGCATTTTGAGTACAAGTGAAGTACGAGTGCCGATTTTCGAAGGTCGATTTTTGGGTCTTTACAGTATATCTACCCTGGCATTGCCTAGTTGTGCCGTGTCACCTACCATATCGAGCTTTACTACGATTATGATTTTAAGATCCGACCGCGTTAAGGTTCTCCATCCCCTTAACGCTATTTTCCGATATGATTATACTTTACTTATTTAGACACTATTATAATAGCGAATATTACTACTGTAACGACCCGCAAAATTTAATGGTTTTAAAGGTATATTTAACTGGAAATTTGTGAAATTTTAAACAATAAAATTTGAAAATAAAAATTTATTATTTGGAATACGTCTATTTTAATATAGCAACTGGTAAATTTTCATCTGATAATATTGAAGTTTATTTTCCTGTGAAATTTTATTCAAATCAAACCGGTTAATAACAGTGAATTTAAAAGTTTTCCGAAACCAAAATATGTCAACAGGAGAGAATTTATTCAGAGCATTCTGAATCAGACTGCGAAATTCGTTTCGCGAAATTTGGACTTCTACTGCGCCGTTTATCTTAATTCTGGCGATGTAGCAGCATTTTTGGTACCGATTATCGACTTTTGGTCGGATGATCGTACCACTAATATCTGTATACCGTTTTGATCCTCTCATCGTGTTGATCTCAATGGTATATTTATTTCAGTATTTTAGGGTCCGGTATGCGACGGAAGTGATAAACGGTTCGTTGTAACGGTACCATAAATTTCTGACTTTACTCATTAATTCAGTTCAAATTTCTAGCGTGCTCTGATACCAACTGTAACGACCCGCTATTTTGGACCATCCAAATCAATTCACCCATTCAATCAATTATTTAAATTTAACCATTTAAATTTAAATTCAACTGAGTGAGATTAACTCACCTTTGATTATTCTTTTGCCAAATTTAAATTAACAATTCGGTATTTTGAATTATTCAAGTCAGACATGTGTGGATTTATTGTCGATTTGAATGGTCCAAAATAGCGGGTCGTTAAATATTTCAATTCCAAATATACAAAAATTCCGGGTCGTCACAGTTCACCCATGCTTAAACACCTATTATATTATATGTTACTGTTATATTATGTTGTTCTATTATTTTTATCAGTTTATCACACTGCAAGTTCCCTTTAGATTAGAATCACTATGGGTTGAAATGATACATACCCGAACGGACTTTAGAATAGGAGAAAATCGTTATGGGCTGAAATGATAGGCCTGAATGATTTTCAATTATTTTCATTTACTTGGGATTGCGGGTTTGAAATGATCAAACCCGGGTATCTTTGTAAATTACGGGTTGAAATGATAAATTACCCGTATCACTTTACCTAGGCTAAAAAAAAATGAAATACAGACCCGTAGTTAAAATATATTTTTCTAAAAATTTTAAAATATTTTAGAAATGTAAATATTATAATATTTTGATTTAAATTTGATTAAAAATGATTTCTGTAAAGCATTATTGATTTTCTGAAAGTTTATTAGTGAAATAAATTAATGGTAAAGTTAGAAAATCTGAAATGTAAGTTATTTTGGGAAATTTTAATTTGGTGATATTTGGAATTTAAATTAAATATGAAATATGATAAATTCATGATAATTTGGATTAAAGTGAATTTAAATGATTTTATAATATATTAATGAGTTTTGAATAAAGTTAAAATGTGAAATGAATGAATATTTAAGTTCAAATTTTGACATATAACTAAAATTGGAAATTTATGAATTTGGCTTAAAAGTGAACTTTAAGTTAAGTAAATAAAAATGAAATTAAGTTATATTTGAAAATTTAAACTTAAGTGTTAAGTTAAATTTAATTTAATGAATTTAAATTTTAATGTTGGAATTTAATAGGTGAATTATTATTAAATTTTGATTTTTGAATGGAAATTTAACTTTATAAAATCATGAATATAAGGGTGTTTGAATGATTGTTTTAAAAGTGAAATTATATGATTTTATAATTTAAAAATGATTTATATAAAAATATAATTGTTTGTGAAATTATACTGAATATTTGAAGTTAATTAACTGCATTTCTGAAATGCTATTAATTCTAATGTAAATGATAATACAACATTTGTAAGTGCTGTAGTTGATAATAATGAACTAAATGGCTAAATTTAATTAAAGGCTATTATAGCATTTTTGTAAATTTTATAATGGTTGAATTTAACTAAGTTTATTTGAAACTAATGTAACCCTATTACAGCATTTTAAATGCTGTCTTTTGTTAAATTGAACTGTTTTAAATGTGACTTTCCGTAGCATTTTCTAAATGCTGCGAAAGTTGAATTTTCATTGTTTTAATTAATTTAAGTGAACGAATGAACTTTGAAAGATTAAAATTTTGTAAATTTAATTATTAAATATAATAACTTCATTTTTATGATTTAAAATAAAGTAATTTGTTTCAAAATATAAACTATTTTGAAAATATGATATTTTGATATTTTGAAATGGATTTTTGAAGGATATTGAATTTTGAAATGATATTTGATTTCGAAGTATAAAATACCATTTTGAAATTTTAACCACGGGATGTATTTAATTTATAGTTTAACTGATCCTTAAAGGATGGGCGATCCCAAGCATCCTTTGAGTTATTGTGCATTTCTACTACAGTTCACTTGAGTTGGTTTACATTATATAAGTATATATTGTCCTGACTTGAGTGTTTTGTGTTTTACTTTACGCTCGGGTCAGCCTGAGTATTTACAGCTTAGCTTTGGATTTCTTTCTGGAGCTAGGAATCGCTGGAGATTCTGCTTGTCTAGTTATTCGTTCCTTTCAGTTCAGTTGTTCTATTTCAGTTCTGGTATTCATAAACTTCTATTTATTTGAGATTTCTATTGTATATGTTTTCAAACAAATATTATGTATTTTGTTTTGAGAGTTTGTTATAGTAGCTTCATGAACTACTATGGTATTTTTAATTTCCGCTGCGAGTTATTCTGATATGTTCTGTGTCTGTGATTCTGTGTATTTGATTTCATTTGCTCCAAATTTTATTATAATCTATTATTTTGAATTATTCAAGTCTGACATGTGTGGATTATTGTCGATTTGAATGGTCCAAAATAGTGGGTCATTACAACTACATAGTAGATATTTTAACGGATCCTTAGAGGATGGGCGGTCCCAAGCATCTTCTAAGTTACTTGTACCTTTATTACAGTTCACTTGAGTTGGTTTACATTATATAAGTATATATTGTCCCGACTCGAGTGTTTTGTGTTTTGCTTTACGCTCGGGTCAGCCTGAGTTATTCACAGATTTGGATTTCCACCTTTTGGAGATTTGAATCGCTGGAGATTATCTGCTAGTCTTCTTCTATCTACTTCAGTTATGTTGCTATGTTCAGCTTGTACTTGGTTATCTTATTGATACTTCTGTTGTACTCTATTCCTTCTGTTGTATCTTATGTAACTCTGATATATTTACATGGTAGCTTCATGAACTACTATTTCCTTTACTTCCGCTGCATTATTTTACTCTATGTCTGTGATCTGTGATTATATTTATTTACTGTATATTCTGAGATTTGCCAAATTTTAATTACAACGCGGTATTTTTAGCAATTCAACTCCGGCATGAGTGCCTACCTATACACTTATAATGGATGCGAATGGTTGAAAATATTGGGTCGTTACAGATACCATATATTTTAATCCATAGAATATATATATAGCTCGAGTAACCCTAATATTATACCAAGGAACTGAGTACTACCAAACAATATCATACATTTCCTTACTATAAGAATAATACTCAAGAAAACATTTACCATCCAAAAGCATCTCTTACCCATTTTAATTATTTTTGGGCCACACAAACTAGTTAACTTAAAACTACTTTCTTTTCAAATCCATTTTGAAACAATATTAAATATATTTTCGAATAAATAGTTTTAACAAACTATCAGTTTCAAACTTACTTTGGATTCGTCCAGATTCAAACTTGTCTTCACTGTACAATGACAAAAGGAATAATTTACTAAGTGCACAATACAGTTAGCCTAACCAATCATCCGATTGTTATTTAGAAGATTATTCCGATCACCACAAAATAAATTGGGACTCATTCCCCAAACCAAATCTAAAGGAACACACATTTTCTTTTAAATTCTCTTTTCAAAAGAATAATACTTAAAATATATTTTAAGAAAATTATTTCCAAAGTATTGATACACCAAAAACCCTTTTAAGAAAACTATTAATACGATCTCCAAAATCATTCATACTCCAAAACTATCTCAAATAAAACTATTATTTTTTCCACAAATCATTTAAAATGATTATGTACGTTTTCACTTTATGGTAAATCAAATCATACATTGAAATCAAATCAAAATTTGTTTCATTAAACAATTATGTAGCGAAATCCTAATGTTAGCAATTCCTCACTTAAAAACTCAAATATGAACACCGACAATGTTGCAATCATTGTTGGAATTATTTTCTAGCGACCAAAGCGAGTTTAGTGCTTATATCCCCTTGAAAAACCATAGTAATAGTTTTATTCAAAGAATATTTTCAAATACTATTATTAAATTGTAAACCTCGAAAACCATTTTCCAAAAGCACCAAGATTTAAGTTCTCAAATTCCATGTATTTATAAAATGCATTTTTATAAATCAAATTTATAAATATATCCTTTTTAAAGGCTCAAATGTTTATTGCGAAAATATTCTAGCTTCCTTATATAAATCATTCTTCAAATATTTATTTCAGAAATATTTAAGTTTTCTTTAATAAAATTCTTTTATAAACCCCAATTAAATACAACCAACTTATATATTCAATCATTTCCGAAATATCCAAAATCCTTTTTAATAAAACAACATTTATTAAAACTTATTTTTAAAATCAATATATACATATATATATATATATAATCGTTTCTAAAATATTCGTCCTAATATATTCAAATTTATATTAAATAAACAACCTTTATCAAAACCTAATTTTAACCCAACATTATCAACGAACGCCATATGTTCAAATTATGAAACTTAATTCACAGGGTATTCATTTCAAAGTTCCCAAAAATTCCTATATATCTAACCAAAATTTTAAAAGGGAGATTCTAGATAGATTAATTGATAATGGTTAATGCTCAGAAACAACGAACATGACCGATCAAATCCTAGATGATAATGATGAAATATTATCATTTATATTAAATGAAGCATAACCAAGAATAACTATATTAAATTTTAATTATATTATTTTATATATATAATATAATCTTAGTTCAAATTATTTCATTTACCCATATTTTAAAATAATATTGTGTTGGTTGGCCTTGTTCGAGTGTCTAGGAAATTCCTATCGAAAATGTTGGGCAAACACATCGACTAGAAACCTTAAGCCCCTCAACCGATAAAAGAATATAATATAAAACATTTTTATACCACTAACTAATATGCACTCTTATATATGTACACTCAAAATCATCTTAGGGTTTCGCTTACCCTATCTCAAATGACCTAACCCCACCAAATCCTAGGTGTTCGCTCAACCTAAGCTCTGATACCAACTATAATGGTCCACTTTTCCTTAAAGTTTAAGTGGCCAATAAACCACGCATGACCCATCCAAATTGAATGAAAAGGCAGATAGTTAGGGGAAAGAAAGAAGAATGAAGACAATAAGAAACTAAACAACACACAATCTCACAGCGGAACAAATAATCTATAATATACAAGAAACCATCACACAAAAAAACTATAATATCTGTATATACAGACATCTATCGGACTATAATTTCCTATTTCAGTTCAAACAGTTATAACAATCTATCCTCACAATTGCTGATGAATACAACAATAAATGCAATGGAAAAATAACCATGTACGTGAATATGTCTCTGGGCCTCTAGCTCGTCTCCTGAAGCTCCAAATCATTTAACTAAACCTGGTAACATGTTTGGTCTGACCCCGAGCATTATAGAAAAACAACGCCCATGTCAGTTTGGTAAAACTAGGATAAGGGACTCAATCATAAGAAATTTTATTTATTATAGCTTGTAAATCCTTTAAAATCAAAGGTATCTCGTAAGACATTGCCGCACATAAACATGGACGAGTTTTGCCCTTACGATAAACAAAACATTGTAATCAGAAAATCTAGTGATATTATAATAATATCTAAGGGTGAAAATAAAAATAATCAAGTAGCTGTCTCATAAGTGTACATCACAATAGTAGTAGGTATATAACCAAAATCGATAAGGCGCGTTCGCTAATTGTGTAGATTTCCATGGAGGTGCCCTCGGTACTTCGAGGAACTATCCTCCTACACAAAGATCGAAGATATCCTTCCGAATTAGCATACATCCCTAGTGATGCACCATAGGAAAAACATAGCTGGTCTCGCTAAGACAGAGTGCATCACCCTATGCATCATAACGACAGTAAGTAATGTCTAGGAGGAGCTGACTACACCCTATGGGTTTACTAACCCTACTGGCCATTCTTCCTATCTCTGGTTTTAGTTGTTTCCATTGATGAGGCTACGTCTGGAATTCCAGTTCGTGCACCACCATATTAATAGATCATGGAATCCCACATGGATTCCAATACATCAACGGGTCTCAGAATCACGCATGGATTCCCACATCTTAAATAAATCTTGGAATCACACACGGATTACCACACTCCAATGGGTTTTGGAACCACACATGAATTCCAATATTTCAATATATCATGAAATTCCTCTATAGAACCGTAAATGGTTTCAGAGCGGTTACAGTTTTCGAGTCATCTCTTACGAGTAAATTTTTCCATTTCCTTGGCACTCCAAAAACCAATCGTCGAATTTCCGGAATGCTCAATATTGGTTCTTTAGAAAATAATCAGACAAATATAAGAGAGGGGATTTCCCCTACCCGTTTAAGTGGATGGTTCTCCTTATCATTGTCCTAGAAGAAGAAAATTAGTTTATATGTACAATGTAGAACCATAGAAGGTAACTATACCATATAATTCTCGTGTTTCTCCTTGATATTTCCAGAGTGAAAATCGTTCGATGTTAAGTAGGGAATATTTCCCTACAAAAAAAATTTAGAAGGATAACATATTTAGGCCAAGATTTAGTCGGTTATTTAACTATCAAATAAACAAACATTCAAAACAAAGATTACATTTCGCATTGAAATCGCTAAGTCTCATTTAATTACGTTTCCATTATTTTAAAATACTCTTTAAAATACTTAGAAATCACTTCCATATACTTATCTCAGTAGGATAAGTATATTCTCAAACCACTATACTTTCAAAACCCTGAAAATATAACCATTTACTTATCTCAATGGTATAAGTATATTCACAAACCATTGCACTTTCAAAGTACATGCAACCTTTTAAGAATAAATATGAAAAATACTCTTCAATATCGATCATGGATCGCAGCTTACACAATAGTTACATCGCTATCCCAGCGAATCCATAGTAAACTGTAGGCAATCAATGCCCCTCGAATTACCCCATGAATATCAACCATTTCTTTCCAAATCTCTTTATTTTGTAAATATCTCCAAATCTATTTATAAGGATTCTTTATAAATCTCTAATCTATTTATAAAACATTCTTTATAAATCTCAAAACCCCATTTATAAAACTTCTCCTTTCTAGATTTTTAAAATCATTTGTAAATTATTTTGTAAATATCCAAAACCATTTATAAAAATCTTCCCATATTTAAACAATCTTATTTATTAAATTCTTTAAGTCAGTAAGGTTCCCTTGATAAACCGTGCATTATTTAAAATAACTTTAAATAACAAGTTATTATTTAAAAATCCTTCTATTTCATTTAAATTAAATCTCATTAATAACTTTAAAATCTCATCAATAATATTTTAAATTAATTTTAAACACTGTTATTGTATTAATAAGTTAACCTCAAAACAATGTTAATATAATAATTAATGAAATTTAAAATTTTATTAAAATAATAATCAATTACTTTTAAATAGTATTAATATGAAAATTAATTAACCTATAAGTATAGTTAAATAAATTAAATCAATATAAATAAATAATTTTAATTAAAAATTAAAGTGTTATTGAATCACTTTAAATAAATAATTAAATTAAAACGCTTTTAAAATAATAATTAAATAACTTTAAAATAATAATTAAATAACTTTATGAAATAACTTTTAAGAATCATATTAATAAAATAATTTACTTAAATCATTATTAAAACAATTATTAATTATTTTTTAAACCTTATAATAGATAATAATTATTCTTAATAGATAATAATTATTCTTAAAATAACTTTCAAATCAATAATTTAACTTTTCAATTTGAAAGAGGCTTAACGATCATCACGGTACTTAAATAAGCTACCATATCATTCAATTTCACTTTCCAAGTTAATAACTGATATTTACATAACCAACGATTCTATTAATAATTTAACAATTAACCGTTATTAATTAACATATCACTTATTCAAAGTAGTATTTCAATTTACGATATATAATCAGATGTCCAAAAGTATAAAATAGCAGAATGGGGATTTATTCTGCTAATTAAATGTTAAATTAATTTTAATTAAAGGAATGGTGTTTTATCCCGCTAACACGTGTTTGGATAACAATATTCAATCCAATTTAACTAGATAATATTTTATTTGATCAAATAAAATATTGTCTTGTTAAATTGGATTAAATAAGCTGCCATATATTCAATTTCACTTTCCAAGTTAATAACTGATATTTACATAACCAACGACTCTATTAATAATTTAACACTTAACCGTTATTTTTTTTAACATATCACTTATTCAAAGTGGCATTTCAACTAACGATATATAATTAGATATCCAAAACTATGAAAATAGCAGAACAAGGATTTATTCTGCTAATTAAATGTCAAATTAATTTTAATTAAAGCAACATTGTTTTTCCGCTAATAGGTGTTTGGATAACAATATTCAATCCAATTTAACTAGGCAATATTTTATCCGTCCAAATAAATATCAATAATTAAGGTATATAAATTTAAACGATGCTACTAATTAAAACATAATTAAAAATCCTGTCCACTTTCATATGTCATAAATTTATACTTGGCCAAAACTATCAATAAGTTACACTGCAATGATGTACTGGTCAATATGAGTACAACTCAAAAACCCGTATGTCAATCAGATAAAATATGAGAAAAACATAGTAATTTGAATTCAAGTGCTTATATATAAATAATTTAAAACAAATAAAACCAAATTTCTCACCAATACGCGGCCCATGCCCCATGAAACTGCCACCCACACTATTCCTCCTTCTTCCCCAATTGAATGCCTATGCACGATCATGAATGTGCATGTGTGCACGAATACCATCGACGCCAAGCTTTAGTCGACCATTTTCCCAACCGACTTCACCACTGGATTGCTCGCCTCTATCTCGAGATACATGCAACTTCTCCTCCTCGATCGGTCATCCTATGGCGTCACGACCACCCCATGTCGAGAATGAATGCATCCAGGTTCAACAAAAGATGTGACACCTTTCAACGTCAAAACTAACCAAAATTTCATCATACAAAGCTCTCTCCTCCATGATCACAATACCAAACTCTAAATCGATCCTCGCTGCCTGAATCATATGCTAACCCAAACCCTAATATTCGATGATCGTCAATTATCATTACCAAACGTTACTGAAATATAACCAAGAATACTACCCTTCAATACGAACTCAACGGTGCTAGCGGCGTCGGATGATTCGTCCTGGATCAAGAGATGTTTTTTTGAAGTTAAGAACATTGTTATCCCCTTACCGTCATTAGATGATTTCTTGCTCGATTCTCGACAAAATCGAACGCAATCAATTTAATGAAAAACTAAATTCGATGACAAACAACTTTACAGTTTAGAGTTTTGGCTAATGTAGAACGAATTGGAGGAATTTGTTTTCTGAAGTAAGGGGAAGGAGTTTATTATCATGGCTTTAAGATTTCCAGAGAAAACAAAATAAAGAAGAAGCAAAAGACTCTGCTTCTTGAACATATCCATATATACACATGCTTACAAGCTCAAATACAAACAAAAATCCATTTTCATGTCAAATTAATGGGACAAGGGTGGCTAGTAGGGTGGAAGAGCAGCATAAAGGTGGCAGTTAAGAAAAATTGTGGCTAGGTTGAAAATAAATGTATTGTGATTTGAAGAATAGGGGTGGTGTTTACTTGCGTGAGTGTATAATTTTTTTGATTTGCATAGATTCGGGTACCCGACACACAATATCATGTCTGCATACGAGCCGTATAGGACAGAAAATGAAATATGATTTCGTATAGAATGGGATGTGATCACAAAACAACAATAAAATATACGAGTTGTTTAATTCCGTAAAGTTTTCAAACGTTTGCCGTAAAGTACGACAAGTGAAAGTTTATCTATTGTTCAAATTAAAAATTATGGAAAAATCCTAAAAAATAAATTGAAAACAGGTCATTCAAAATCAAGCAGTTATTTGAAAATTAGATTTTTATTACATCTTAAACAGAACTCCAAATTGAATATTTACAACTAATTAAATATTTCAAAAATCAATGTGACAAAATTCCAAATTGTTACGTTACTGGTTAGCCAAAAAGGTGAGTTTGACTCACATTCATTTTAGTGGTCGCTTAAGCATTCTGGTTCCGTCTGAATTCGAACGACATTCGAATTTAGCGTAAAATTCCACTAGCTCCAATCTTCACCAAACCAATTCTATCGCATAATTAATATCATAATGAGTGCAATGCAAAAATTCTCGTCTCGATTGGACCTTGTGCGATCAAGATATGCAATTTATAATTTAACAATTTAAATTTATATTTAAATCCCTAATTACATTCCATTATCACTTAATTACCTATAATAATCTCTTCTTCTCTTCGTTCAAACTTCCAGATCACGTGTGATTTCAAAATCGACTTCACCACCACTGCCTCGCTCCACCACTACATGTCGCTAGACCACCGAAACTCTGCCTCCTTCCAATGAACGCAACCACACTGGACTCACTTTGCCAAATGCCTCCACTCGCCTGAGTGAAGAAAAAAATCCATTTTCGTTCAACTATAACTTGCTGCCGCCGTGCACATCCATTCTCACCCAAACTCCGGCCGAGCCTAGCCCTCGCCTTCCTCAACATATATCTTCCAGGGTCCATCACTTAAAATCCACCATCATAACCGGAAAACCCAACCCAAGCCATCACCGTTCATTGAAGAACTGCAGCTACCACGGCTCGATCCAATCTAATCCAACCATTGAATGAGTCGAGCTCGATGTCGTGAACGTATCCCTTATTGACAACTTCGCCCACCCATGCCTCTAGTGGCTCTTAGCAATGTCGGCAGTTGGATAAGGCTATGTTTAAAAAAAAATTAAAACGAAAATGTTTTGGTTTGAACGTGAATTATAAAATAGGAGAGTGGTATGGTTTAAACAGTGGAAGCATGGTTGAATAGTAGAGAGTATTGTTAAGTTATGGCTTAAGCATGGTGAATATATATATTTATTCAAAAATATCTGGCATGATTCACTCAAAAATCTTATTCACTCAAAAATATCTAGCTTGAGCTCGAACCCCAAATAAGGTGTATTGCCTGGTGTTCTATAAGTAATACCATTATTCCGAACACAATGGAAACAGGCTCGAGACCTTATTCGATCATATACAGAAGATAGCATTTTAAAATCGAATTATTGATTTAAATTCATTTAATTAATTTCTATATGTTTCGAGCTCGCATGACCAAATGATATGTCCGATTGTCACGAAATTCGACGACATAAAATAATTCACTATTACAGATCCAATGAAATTAGTGTCCGTCGAAATCCAAGACATTGCCCCCAGAACATTATTTTCACTTGTTAAACGATTAATATAAACAAGTTTACTCGCTTTTAAATTCAAATTCAAAAGTTTTCTATCTTTATTCTTATCCAAATAGAATTTAAATAAACTTCCAAAATCATTTTCTGTGACAACCCACATTTCGGGTGGATTAAGTCGACAATAAACCACACTTGTCCAACTCAAAACAATCCTGAACACAGATAATCGATAGGGTTATTTAAAAAATAAGAAAAGAAGAAAACAAACACAGAATCTTGCTGGAGAATGACGGAATATAATAATTAAATAAACAGTTCATGAAGTTATTTACACTATATTTGATTATACTTTTACATCATCAGTCGAAGTTATACATACAACCGAGACAAAATAAAATGATGCAACGGAAAAACATGAAGCTGGGGAATAATACTAGTAATAATAATATACCAAATATTCGTCTTCTCCTCTAGATTAACATGATCTTAAATGCATTCAAAACTCAGGGCTGACCCGAGCATAAAGTAAAACAATGCACCTTAGTCAGAACTAAAATATCCTTGTGTGAATCAAATCAATATAACATATAGTAGGAGTGTAATAACATCATAGATATTTACCGGGTTTTACATCTCCTATCCCATGTATAACATGCGTGCAATAACTCAAGGGATATTACGGGATTTTTCATTTCTTAAGGATCCATCAAAATATCTATATATAGTAGAATATGCTATATATGTAATGTATAATCAATAAAATAAATATTTTTCCTAGTGTTAAGGCTTTACATTAATCTCCCTTAACACATTTTTACGCATTGTCATATAGTTTGCATATAACATAACCGGTAGAACATCAGTAGATAAGGATGCGCCATGATACGACAACACTAAACCAAACTCCTAGTAGTCTCGAATAGGGACATAGGATGAGGCAGTGAGGCAATGCCCAAGATAGGATACTACCAGTTCGAGTTGCAAGGCTGGTCGTAACGCGTCGCCCCAACGACCACCTACCGCGTCCAACACTCCTATAGTTGAAGGGTGTCACCAATTAGCAATAATGTAAGGATAGAATATGAAGGAGAGTGTCCGCTAGGGGTAGCTAGCCCACTTGGCCCTGTTTAAGCCGTCATGTTTTAGTTATTTCAAATTAACACTAGTGTCGGGGCTATACATCATCGTTCACTTTCTTCAAATCTAGCAAACGTAGACCAAATCCAACCACTTCATTCTGCAGTCTCCTCTACGTACACAGTTTTTAAAGTTGTTCCAACTTTGACAAAGATTATGCCAATAATCGGCTCCAGTCTCCTTAACAACCGAAGGTCAGTTTACACACCGGTCGATTCTTTTACATGTCGAAATGGTTCACCTAATATCAAAATATCATATTCGCTTCAAAATTTCATATTTACTTCAATATCTCATATTCACTTTAAAATATCATTTCATTCACCATGAAATCAATTTCACTTCAAAATCATTATATTCACTTTGAAATCAATTTCATTTCAAAATCATTTCGAATTTCGACTAAGGTTATAACTTTATTTTAACCACATTTGTATTTAAATCAACGATTTAAAAATAAACAGTTTGAATTTTTGGAAAATAGTTTGAAAAATTTAAACAGTTAAATTAGTTAAAATAGTTTAAATAGATTGGAGATTGAAAACAATTTGATATAAAATAGTTTGAGTATTGAAAATGGGTTACAAATTAAAATGGTTTGAAAATTAAGATAATCTGAAATTTAAAAAAAGTTGAATTTTAAAAAGTTTATAGAAAAACAGTTTATAGTGAAAAAATTTGTAAATTTAAAATTGTTTCTTTCCATTTCCAATAAATCTGGACTCAGGTCCAAATTTCAATCAAACTGATTCAATTTCAAATCATCCAATTCAAATCATTTTCAATCTCAAATCAATTCAAACCGACTCAATTTCGATTTCAATTCAAATCAAATTCAATTTCGAGTTTAATTCGAATTAACTTCAATTTCGAAATGTTTATTTTGACTTCAAATTCAATTCAACGATTTGATCCAATGGTTTGAATTTAACTTCGATTCTTATTTTATATAATTTCAATTTATATAATTTCAATTCCAATTCCAATTTACTGATTTAAATCGGTTAAATCAAATTCAACTTCAATGTTCAATTTAAGGTTCAAATATTTAAAATAATTCGATTCCAAGCACAAATTTGAAATATCCATTTATATCACTTTTACTTAGATAAATTCGAAGTTCAAGTAAAAATTCAATTTCCCTAATTCAAATCATATGTCGATTACAACTTCAAATTTCAAAATAAAATCTTCAAACAACTTCTTTTACAAATTTCACCTTTAACATTTCAAAGCTCAAATTTGAAAACAATTCAGTCTTCATAAATTTAATTTTTATTTCGTTAAGACAAAATCATTTAAATAGATACAAATTCAAGAATTGAAAACCATTTAATTTAACCAATCTGATGTCCGTACATAATTTTCTATCTTATGGCCAAGTAATCAGTTATTTCAGTTTTAATTTTAGTGATGGATATATATCATTCTAATCCAATAAGTATATGTCATTTCAACCTATTACTTAATTTATTCCAATATAATTTAAATAACAATTTATATGTTGGCAAATATTATATAGGGTGATAACAGGGTATACATAAAATAAATAAACATCCAACTCATCTAATATATCAACCAATAGTCATCCATCATAATCAACATCCAAACCAGCCAATAAATCACAACAGTTTACTAGTTATCAATATCGGGTGTTTAACTAGCAATTCAATTTCTTTTCAAATTTAACAGTCAATTTAAATTCCTATCAGTTCAAACCATATGTCAATTTAAACGTTAGTTAAATTACCGAACAACAGTCAATAAAAATAAATCACATCATGATTTCAATTTAACTAACATCAGAATATTTTAGTATTTCGTGAGCAGTTTAAAGCACTCACCTTTAGTAGAAACTGAAAAATTATCATAGTCAAACAAATTTGGATCCAACTCCATATCGTAGACGATTTCGATACGAATCCAATAGCAACTTATTCCGCTTGAATCCGACCTCGTATGAAAAAGTTACGAATAAATTAACATTCAATATAAATTAAAATATAATTAACAAAATAATTAACATAAAATTAACCTAACTCATCCCTCTTCCCTTTTTCGTGTTCCAGGCCGCATGCGCTTATCTTTTTCTTCTTCTTATTTCTATGAATGATGATAGAGCGGCCAACCCAGACCGCCAGTGACCACCAGCCTCCGCCGCGCTGCACCATCTACCACCATCACACCCTATATGCATATGCATGAAAACGAGATTGCAAAACCCCAAAACTGCCATGGCTTCGTACGAAATTCGCCGCCACCTCGGACTTCCATTTGATGATCTAACCGTCCATCGTGTAGAGCTTGATGAGATATTCCATTTTTGCCTTTGGGGTCGAAAGCCGATATAGCCTCGAGTGACTCCAAGGAATAATGATCGTCGGATGGGAAGGATTTAGATGGTGGCTGAGGATTTTTAGTTAGCAAATGAAAATAGTTGAGAGCTATTTATAGGATACTTCCATAGCACTATCATCCATGAAAATTTTGAACTCCGTACGAAGCGTGCCGCCTGGCGTTCTATATGTTACATGTAGCGACCCGCTATTTCGTATCCTTTGAGTTGTCAATAACCACACTTATATAACCCAAATTGTACGAAAGGCGAATAAATAAGAGAAAGAAGAGAGAAGAAAATAGAAACAACAACACAAAATCTCACAATCACAGCGGCGCAATATATGATATATATAATAACAGATTTTTATACAAAAGAATCTGTAGCTGTTTATATATATATACAATCATTAGAGTACAATAATCAATCTAAACAGTTATAATAACTTGTCCTTATAAATAGTAAACATTCAGTTTAACACACACAGCAGAATATGAATCAAGTACGTGGAGTACACCTGAGTCTCCTCCAGCTCGTCTCCTAAGCTCCATAGCATTCTAACCTAAATCAGTAATACTCAGTCTGACCCCAAGCATTATAATAAAATAACATCCGAGTCCGTTTGGAAAACCAACATGAGAAAACATACTCAATTTGAATTATTACTGTTTTCAAAATCCTTTGAAAACAGAGATATCTCGTAAGACCACGTCACACATAAACACAATGGGTTTTTACCTTACGATAACCAAAACATTTTATAACAAAATCATCTGATATTATAATAGTTTCTATAGAAAATAAACTAAAAAATAGCTGAAATGCTTGCATCTCACGTTTTAGAAATATTTGGTATACAATTAAATCGTACAGGCTCATAGTGGATATTGGATTCCATACAATAACTGGGCTATAGGGGTACCGCCTGCCACAGTGCACCTCTAGAAAATGTATAAAGATCGTACCTAACGATCCCTGCCAACCCAGGACTGGCCTACCCCTTGCTGGATAGTACCGAATATGTTATCAACCCGGGTGTTCCCACCTAATCAAGCGCTCTCTTTTTCATGCACAACCATATCCATAATTATAATATAACATATCCGAGGTATCTAGAAAGGTGATAACATACCCTACTTGGGTGCGACCCACTTAGCTCTATCGCATCTCTCCTATTTTAGTCATTCCCGGTTAATGAGGCTTGAGGCTACGTTTACCTTAAAATACCATTCATACTTGGAATGCTAACACTGCCTTCCAAGCAAGCAATGTAATGATAGCATTCATCCATACAGGTTGTTCTGGGTTTGAACAAACCGAATCTCCACAATCACCGTCTTCACTATCTTCACAATATCACAATTCATAATGCACAAATCAGATCGGAGTGGTTTCCAGATAATTAAATCTGATCCAAGTCTCTTCGAAACGATCAACGAATTTGGACAGATTTGATAGTCGGTTATTTAACTATCAAAAAACACACATAAGCAGCCACTAGGCTCATATTATAAACCTTTCAAAATATTTATTCCAAAATATCTTTACAAAGATATATATATATATATATATATTCAAATCTCTTCTAATAATATATGTATGTAATAAATTGATAAAAAACTGATGAATGAAGGCCGAGAAGCGGGAACGGTTACCGAGTACCCACCCCCTAAACTGCCAGACTTCTCCACCAAATCTGCTGATCCGGTGCCGCCACATCCCACTAATGCATCGTAGGAGGCATTGGAGTTTGTTCAGTTGATCTTTGGTCCACGTACAACTCCATATCTTAGTACAGAACTAAAGTAACCGCCCCCTTAAACTGCAAATCAATCTCAAAAGTTTACATGGCAAAGGTCCTGGGCAGAAACAGTAAAGGACTTTGCCATTCATAGAGAGGAGGAGATAACCGATCTAACCTACTACCCACTACTGACCGAGGGAGAAACTAAAACAGGACTCATGCCAGAAACGGTTTTTGCAGCGGCTACTCACAAATGGAACCATACTCTTGTCATCTACATCTTAGGGAGAAGACCGATGTATGCTAATTTATAAAACCTTCATAGAAAAAACGTGGAAGCCCACTGGTACGTATGAACTGTATTACAAGAAGAACGTCTTCATATTTGTTAAATTTATAATCTTGATGACTGTGCTAAAATCATAAGATTGGGTCCTTACTTACACTATCGGATCTCGAATTTTGAGTATTAAGAATTGGAAATAGGGTATTAGTATAAATAAGGAATCATTTTCTACAATACCTATTTGGGTACGACTCACTGACTTGAAATTAGAATATTAGAGTAACAAAGGCAATAGCCATTTTGCAAGTGTGTCTTCATCTTCATCATGAGATCGTCAAAGAAATTAAGATGTTCCTTCACTGAAGTACCCTCTCTCATCCGCATGGTGAAAAATGTCTTCAAAAATATCAGACGGTTAGTCAGATATTTCTTCAAGTAGAGATTCTCTAACTTGGTCCAAATGCTCCTAGCAGTGGTCTCACTGCTAATATCTGAGGTAACATTCTCTCTCATAGCTAGTTGTAAAGTAGTAAACACCCATTTCTCCATCTCCTTACTTTCCGCGTCTGGGATGTCAACCGTCAACTCCTCAGGGGCAAACACTATTGGATGAACTTCATTCCTCATTAGAACAGCCTTCATCCTCCATTGCCACTTCTCGAAGTCTTTATCCCCATTCCATTTCTCAATTGCCAACTGTGATCCTGACGCAATATACATCCCTCTAGTATAGGGTCTTGTAACAACTGGAGTCGCTTCATCTCCTACCATAGCGTCTAACACTCCTCAATCAACCTTGTAGCTTCGATACCAGACTGTTGGGAAAAAATCCCTTTAGATGATCAGTCTAAGGGAATAAAAACCCAACGCGGCGGAAAACAACTAGATCATGATTGTAGTAAGATGAAACAAACAA
The DNA here is from genome assembly GCA_030737815.1 of Allium fistulosum. Taxonomy (NCBI): domain Eukaryota; kingdom Viridiplantae; phylum Streptophyta; class Magnoliopsida; order Asparagales; family Amaryllidaceae; genus Allium; species Allium fistulosum. The sequence continues at coordinate 75,273,113 of CM060904.1, read as the reverse complement.
AGATAAACACCAGAAGAGACACTCGTAGATCTATGCAATGCAGAAAAATAAATAACACTAGTATTTATAGTGGTTCCACTACCGCCAGGCAGTGTTCGTCCACTTGGGGAGAGGAGATTTTATTAATCACTGAAAGATTTGAGTTACAAGATTGATTCACTTTTGGAGGCTATACACATGAAGAATTTACAATACAAACAAAATTTCTGCAGAGTTCTAGCTCACTAGGTTGGCTCTTAAATTGGCTGAAATTAGCTTCCAATTTCGACTGCCATTGTTGTCCAGAAAGTCCCCTATTTATATAGTGAAGAAATGAGGAGGGGTAGCTGCTATATAGTAGCCCTGGGGTTTGGTTCGGCGCCATTTAGTTCGGTAAAATGCCGAGCGAAAAATTTGGATCGGTATCTCCAAAATACCGAATGAAAAATTTAGTTTGGCAAAAACTAATGTCGCTCCAATTCACCGCTCCAAACATTTCGTTCGGATTAAGACTTCGTTCGGAAAAAACATTTTACCACTCCAAATATTTGGTTCGGTCCTCCTCAATGCCGAACGAAGCTTCTACATCTTCCCCAAATCGCGTTCTACCGCTCCAAATCTTTATGCTACCGCTTCAAGCCCTAGCATCTTCCTTCATTCGGTGATTTCAACTTCTGCTCCTAGGGTTTCTGCTTCTTGCTACTGCTGCGTCTTGGAATTAAGGTACCAATTTCTAACAAACTTGTCCTAATTTCTACTATAGTTGCATGTCATCATGAAAAACAAGTTACATATCTGGTATTATATGATATACATATTTGTATATGTATTATTATAACAGATTTGTCTAGTCGACACTGTAGAGTACATAACCATGACGACTCCTCATTAGGTTAGGGTCACCCCTCATCAGGTCTGGTGACTCTCCCTCATCAGAGCATGGTGAAACCCACTCAACTTTTGTATATTATGTCTTTTTTTATTCAGATCGATGCACCTATTAATGCCACCGATCCATTCACTAGTGCGTCTAAGATGAACTCTTCATTCGTCCAATGAATTGATATCTTCTAAAAAGAATGAGGATAAAGGTGAGTAATTGGTTATTTGAGTATTACAGCCAAAATCATTCACACACTAACATCAATATATAAACACTCACACACACAAATACATATATGTATACATAGGAATTTACTAATTATATGCATACATACCTGCATGCATACATGCATGTGTGTGTACAATTACGGTTTCAGCAGCTGTGCCAAATCGGATGCCATCTATAAAGGTTTGCTTGCATGGTCACAACATTCTGGTATATATTCATTTGTTAAATTTATTTAATATTTGAAAAAATTAAAATAGGCTTATATGATAATTTGCATAATTCAAATTTCAATACAGTAACACGGCGAGCCTACACTTTCGCAAGCCTATTATAGACCTCAAAAGATTGAGTTATCGGATGGGTCCACCGCTAATAGTTGGGTAGATGCTGCTTCCACTGAATTTGTGAAAAATTATCCATAAAACTTCATTTAGATAATATATATCAGAGTATAAAATTCTAATGAGTACATACAATGAAAAATATGTGAAATACCAGGCTATAATTAAGTAGGTTCAGAGAAAAAGTGTGGACATAACAATAGAAGTATACGAAGAGGTGTTCAATGCAATCAATATACTATAACCAAAAAGGCAGATCATAAGCCCAACTATGGCAATATCCCGAAGGTAGTAACTTAATAGTGGCTTAAGCATTCGCTATATACATATGATATTAAATGCATATTTATACAAACTATATACATACATATGTGTATATAGTACACTATACTATATATATTTGTATACATTGGTAATAAATCCCAATAACCAAATGTATATATATGCTTTTTATATGCATGTTTGGTATAATTATTTCACTAAATCATCATTTTCTACTAGATGTTATAGATCGCCATTTTAAAAGTAAAAAGGTTTGAGGAAAAATTGTAATTAAGTTAAACATATATGTAAGTTAAACCACTTGGTAATTCAAATACATATATAATAAAGTTAAATTATACATTTTGATTCAGTAAATAATACAAATTTATTTTAGTTAAATATAAATTTTGTTAAATCACCCAACAAAATAAAACAAACATATAAGTTGAATCACTCAATAAATGAAACAAATATATAATTAATTCAAATTTAGCATTTTGTTTCACTGAGTTAAACAAATTTATCTGAGTTAGAATATTGGTTTTATCAAATCACCTAAAAAATTAAACAAATATATAAGTTAAAACACTCGATAAATATAAAATATATATAGCTAAGTTAAACTATACTTTTTACTATTTGAGTTAAAAGGTAGATTAATTAAAGGATTTTGCTTTTGCTTTGTATGGAAAATAAAAATAAAAACAAAGTCAAATAAATTTCTCTAAAACGGGCCTAGTATGCAAATACAATAGTTAAACTAAAATTTTACTTGTTAACAAACAAATTGTGTTAAAATGTAGCGATCATCAATAGAGAGGGGTGCTAAATTAACTGATGTAGAAGGAAACCGACGCTTGAAGTCACGTGTTGTTAGTTGGAAAACCCTAGGTAAGCTCACCGATGCATTTATGCGACAATTTACGCATGTGGACATTTCTTCTTCCAATGATGGCTAGTGTGCAAGGGATCGTTTAGTATTTATATTGTTTGTATATTTATCTTTGGATGTTGTTTGAATGTTTATATAGGCATTTGTGTATGTTTGATATTTGTGATGTTTGATGGTTATGTTTGTATCAACGGATATTGTGTACGTTGATATGTGGTGTTGAACGTTCATGTTTGTATTAATTAAAGTTGTGTATGTTTATATGTGACATTGGATGGATATATAATTTTGTAATTAGACATTATTTGGTTACGTTAGAGTGATTAATCGTCGATTGTATAAAATTTATGATGTTTGATATTATTGATTTATGTTCGTGCGATTAGATATCAATTACATGTGAACTTGTAAATGAGGTGAGAAAATGTAGAAATACTGCAAAAATTCTTCAGCAAATATGTTAGCTTAACATCAGAAAATAAATTTTTAACACTTTAATTTGATATCAGCAAATACATTTGCTGCCACTTTCATTATGTAAGTTTGATGGTTTAGGGTTAGGACCGTTAGGTGCACATTTGTTAGTTGTTCTGGATGCATTAGAGAGTTCGGTTGAGAACATTTAACTGTTAGCCAAGTGTCAAAACTTATGAATGTTATTTCACTTTTTTATCAAACGGACATAGCATTAACAATATTACTAGGACATAAAACAGCGTCTATATTCAAAAATTTCCATCGTACTGAGTAGGGCACAACCTGCCCCATCCTGGAACCACACCAACACTTGACAAAACCTTTATGATCGACGACGACGCAACAGTCTCTACAGCATACAAAATGGTCGGCCCAACAGTAAGCCGGCTTGGAACAGAATCCCAAAAGGAATAATGGTAACCATAAACGCCGCTATGTTTGCCTTTTCCACAACAAATCTCGCAACATTCTACAGCTTTTTTCTAGATTGTGCATTCATCGTTTGATTCTTCTTCTTCTTTGATTCCTTTAAGTTGGAGGAGCTTAGTCTTGTGATACATTATATGAGCAAAGAACTTCCAGGGTAAAATACAACATAGTTTGTAGATCATAACACGCTCATCTGCCTTATCAAAGAGGGAGTAGGAATCTAGTGCACTAGGTAGCAGCAGAGCAAAAGGCAATTTGGGAAAATTTTGGTATAGGATAAACAAGTGAACCTCCTTAAGCTTCTTTACACCGGATTGTAGCATTAATTTCAACAGGCGAAGTACCTTCCCACTGCTTTGCACAAAACGGAGTACTTCTAAATAATCATACTCATCGAATGCATTCCCGTTCACTGGCATCATTGGCAAAAGCATGTATGTACACATGTGTGTGAGTACAAATTAATCTAAGAAGTACAGAAAAACAGAAAATGCAGTGTATCTCTATCATCATTGCTTCCCTTACCTTGGTCTGATTTCAAAGTCAGACTGATAATCTCATCAACATCGAAATAGCAATTCACGTCCTCCACGTCCTTGTTTGTCAGCTTCACCAAGTCATCTTCCAACAACCCACGTAGCCTATCTATCTTCTCCTTTAGCTCTTCTCCTCCTCCTTCTTCTCCTTTGTCACATATCATTGTTAGACTCTGCAACTTCGTTCCTACTGTTATGAAAATAGCAGTGTTTTGCGGAAGCTTATATCAATGGATCTTTGTCACCCAAATCACAAAGAGATAACTTGGATTGAAAACAAGACGGAATTGAAATCAAAACGCAATAACACAAGATATTCCTGCCAACCACCCACTTTATTGATTCACCAAAATTTTGTTTACAATTAATAGAACAAAGCTAAAATAAAAAAATACCATTGAATCAATAACCAAATTGAGAAAGGGAGCAAATATCTATATGGCTAAAATTGTTGGAGAAGAAGAACAAAGATGGAGAAGAGAGAATTAGCAAATAGATTTTCCACCACACTTTTACACTCTCTTCTAGTCTCTATTTATATAATCAATTACTTAATGCCCAAGTAAATCAATTACTTAATGCCCAAATAAATATTAAATGGCAAAAAATAAATTGATTAGCCAATTAGAGAGAGAAATAAACATAATCAAATATGCCTATTAATTAGGGGAAACAGAATCTTCTCTTTCTTTCTTTTGCATATTTATTTCCCTCTATTTGTGATTTTGTATCACCAAAATTTAACACCTACAATCCAGCAAATAAAATTGCTAAAAACCCAACAAATATAACATCATCACAGGTATAAAATTGCTAACAATTCAGCAAATATTACATGATGTCAGCAAATTTAAACTACTTTTTACTCTCATGAAATATGACAACAAAGTTGAAAGCAAAATCTATTTTAAGTATGACCTATTAACTATTTATTAGAAATATAGACCATCAAATTTTGATTTAAACATTCACTTCTTTGCCATAATCATATTTAGATGAAGATGCAATTTGTGTTTGTTGTTTGTTCAAGCATAGCCTACTTGGTGTCAACAATATAGGCTATCAAATTCAAAGCTAAAACAACAAGTTAAGCCACTTTAAATATTTCCATTAAGCACAAAAAGAGAGCAATAATTATCAAAATGTTGAAACCATATAATTAGAGAGCTTCATTACCCCTAAATTAAAGGGGTTTAGCCTCTCATATTTGTTATCATATCAACAAATATAGCTTGAAACATAAAACAAAACAAAGAGGAAAAGAGAGCTAAATGAAAGAAAAATTAATCTACTTGCATGAAAAGTAAACTAAGCTACTAACAAAATAAGAAAGAGAGCATGTAAATGTAAAAGAACATTAACTAACATTGCATAATAAGAAAAATTATATGAAATAAAAAAAGGCTAAGTGCTATGAAAAAGAAAAGAGAAGAGCTTTGTTTATTTTTGTTTCTAAACTGAAACTAACAAAGAGAAGAGAGCCTGAGAGAGACTAAAGAAGAGAGAAGAGGTTACATGAAGCATAAGGGGTATTTATACATGTTTGGAAACCCTAATTCATTTTTTTGGGAACTACCCATACTACCCTTGAGGTAGTGTGGCCACCAAGTAATCATTAGCATGTCTTAATCCCCCACTTAAATGTACATGTAGCTTTAATTTCCATTAGCATAAGCATTAGCTACTAAGTGTACATGAAGGTATGTGAGTAGGTGGTGTCCTTCATGATCCATGAAATGAGTTATTTCCATCTCCATTCCTTTGTATTCACTCTTGTGCATGCATATATCTTCATGAAGCCACTTGTATTTGAATTTAAATTCCTACAAAATAACATAGATATTTTCAATTAAATTTTAGAAAATTAATATATGCACAAAAATGACCATTTTGCCTTTGGATGAAGATGAATATGTGACGATTTGAAATAATTTGAATTTTGGTTTAAACAAGTTAAAATATCCAATATGATCAGTTATTTAATTTAAATAGATAAAATATGGTGGTAAAAATATGCACATTTATGTGCACATCACTCATCAATAAAAGAGCTTGTAACTCATCATCAAAATTGACCTTCATATTTGCCAATTGATTTATTACATCTTGAAATTCATTCAAATGCTCTGCAACAGACTTCTCTTCATCTAATCTCAGTTGTACCAACTTTCAAACTAGAAAAGCCTTACTAGTATGACTCTTTGACTCATACTAAGATACCAACTTGTCCCACAAAGCCTTCGTGGATTCACAACTAGCCACATGATGGAAAACTGAATCATCAAGATACTGACGAATTAAAGAAATCGCCTTCTTATCCATCTTCTGCCATTTTCCCTCATCTACATCAGAGGGCGTCTTTCCGTCTCCATCAATCGGATCATGAAGATCATTGAGGTACATAACATCCTCCATTTTAGGCTTTCAAATATCCTAATTTTTCCCATCCAAAATAGCCATCTTCGAAAATGAAATCATATCCGACATCAATAATTTTTCAAACCAAAATTACTCTAAGCTTTTCGATGATCTGTGCTCTGATACCAAACTGTTATGAAAATAGTAGCGCTTTGCGGAAGCTTATATCAACGGATCTTTGTCACCCAAATCACAAAGCGATAACTTGGATTGAAAATAAGACGGAATTGAAATCAAAACGCAATAACACAAGATATTCCTCCCAACCACCAACTTTATTGATTCACCAAAATTTTATTTACAATTAATAGAACAAAGCTAAAATAAAAAAATACCATTGAATCAATAACCAAATTGAGAAAGGGAGCAAATATCTATATGGCTAAAATTGTTGGAGAAGAAGAAAAAGATGGAAAAGAGAGAATTAGCAAATAGATTTTCCACCACACTTTTACACTTTCTTCTAGTCTCTATTTATATAATCAATTACTTAATGCCCAAGTAAATCAATTATTTAATGCCCAAATAAATATTAAATGGCAAAAAATAAATTGATTAGCCAATTAGAGATAGAAATAAACATAATCAAATATGCCTATTAATTAGGGGAAACAGAATCTTCTATTTCTTTCTTTTGCATATTTATTTCTCTCTATTTGTGATTTTGTATCACCAAAATTTAACACCTACAATCTAGCAAATAAAATTGCTAAAAACTCAACAAATGTAACATCATCACAGGTATAAAATTGCTAAAAATTCAGAAAATACTACATAATGTCAGTACAAAATTGCTAAAAATTCAGCAAATTAACAAACAGTACCTAGGCTCCTACAATCTGCAGCCTCGTTGCCATCCACAGATCCACTTTTGCCGTTTTTGCTGGATGGGCTTCCTTGTCATCATTGACCCTTTTCCTCCCTGTCATCTCATACTCATTATCATAATTAGCCTTCCCATAATTACATACTTATATTTGGTGCTATCATGTGATGACGAAGCCTTTCATAAATGAGTTTGCCAGTTCCACTTTTAAACATACCAAAGAATATATCAATAATTCAACATGTTATTGTAAATCATGGTTTAATTATAAAATGTTTCTTTGTACTTTCATTTCACTCTAAAACCATATGTCTTCTAGCTACTACTAATGGTCATTCACAATATAACCAAATATATCGAATATGATGTTCCTATATTCTTTTTGCCCACATGAACCAATAAAAATAACAAATAAAAGATAAAGAATTGCTGAAACTGATTTGTAAATATTGATAAATGTTCTTGATTCAACACATTGCACTTTATCCAATTAAAAGTTCAAATTTATCATTGGTGTGCATAGTGGAAGTTAAATGTCCTTTGTTATACAATTTTTTTTTGAAACACATATTCTCTTAAATTTATGCATTTCTATGTTCAAATCATAATACACTACCATTATGTCAACACTTGAAGAAGAGAAACAAAGCTGTCTGCCAATAACAGTAACAAAAGACTTTCTACAACATAAATAAGATCATCATGAAAACATGAGTCAAATGAACATAACAAAGCAGTAAACAAGAACCAACCATGTCGCAAAACCAAAATACAACCACTCTATGACATGGCAAATTTTCTTTTGTATCAAATGAGCTTCACAAAACACTCATCAGGCATAACAGTACCTGAAAGGAAGTAGTTGCACCTTTTTCTACCTACAAACCTTTTTGTATAAAATACAAATTAAGGATCCAAATACAAGCACACGGCAGTGATCAACCCCAACAGAATTTAGATTGTTAAACGAACAGAGATGTAAAATCTCTAAACTGCAATGGCACATTGAAGAGAGTAAGACAACCCCCCCCCACACACACACAAAGAGTAAATTCCTACACTATTGTGCTATTCAACCCAACAAACTAAACGGTGCAATCAACACATAGCAAATTATGATCGTCAAATTTTAGCAACTAACTGACCTTCTACAATTGCTTCTTCGCCCTTAGTCCCTGCCATGCCTTCAAATCTGGTCTGCTAAAAGGAATTTAAAACAAATTCGTTAGTCAGCCGAAAAATTGGGGCTTTCTGGAAGGGCCCGGTTGGTCTGAGTTCTTGGCCATGGCGAGTGGATGGGTTAACTTGGAGGAAAATGATGAGATCTGGGAATGGCAGGAAGGGAATTGTGCTGGTGCACGTGCACAGTGATGTATGTGCACTCAAGAGAAATTAATGGCAATTTCAAGAACAAGAAGTATTGTTGTATTGTGGAAAAAGACAAACAACTGAATTAATATGTAATTTGTAGGAAAAATGAACAGATGAAGAAATATATGAATTAACAAGATTGTAACTATGTATTTGCAGAAAAATAAAGAACAGTGGAATATGATTTGCAAGATAACAAGAATTGACTGAAATCAAGATGCTGATTAATTAAATGAAACAGAAATGAAAAGAAATACATGGAAAATATGAACACAAAATTTATGAACCAAATTAAAAATTGCAGTAATGAACAAGGAAAAGCATGGAACTACAGCAAGTTGTAATAGTAATAAGATCAAAAATACAAGAATTAAGGAACAAGGTTTGCATACTACTGGAAATGAAAAACATGAACTGGAAAGGTGTAAATGCAGGAATATATCAAATAGAGAATTGAAATGAAAAGAAGAACAAAATGAACTGATAATTGGAATAAAATTTGTAACTAAAAATTGAGTAAACTAGCTAACAAAGAATTAAAGAGGAAGATACCGGCCTAAAGATTGCAACAGAACTAAAAAATGAAGAAGAAGATAAATGCTTTCAGATTTTTCTCAAATCATCTTTACAAATGCATATACCAGTGTGTGTGTGTATGGACCTTCTTGTATACAACTCAAATTGACTCAACTTGGCTCAGTAACCACCCAGGCCATGTTCACTCACTCAATTACAAACACAACACACTGACATACAGAAACAAGTATATATAAACAATCCATCATTCCCAGATCTCATCATTTTCCTCCAAGTTAACCCATCCACTCAATTCGATAAAATCTTGTCATTTAGGTCAGTAGAAAAGTGATGATGGCATGTTTTGCCATGTTTTAGAATGATGGATTGTTTATATATACTTGTTGATGATTTATACATGTTTTAGAATGATGGATTGTTTATATATACTTGTTGATGATTTATACATGTTCATATTGATTTTATGATATGTTTTAAGGTAAAAAACCTATTAAATGACATCTAGATGTTTTGCAAATTTTTATAAAGATCAGAAAAATATTTTGGAGATGCGTTTCAATTTTCAAAATTTTTGGAATTTATGTGGATTTTATATGAATTTTCTAGTAAAGAAAATGTTAATTTGGGTCATAATTATTTACGGGTAAATAATAAAAGATTTAGGTCTCAAATTTTTATATGTTAAAAAACATATTAAAAGAGATTTTCTGAAATTTTCCTTAGATTTTTCCTAAGTGTTTTAATAGGTATATAAAATTACTTAAGGTATGAGACTTAAATGTTTATATATTTTAAAAGGAGAAATGAGCTTTTTGCAAATAATTTGAAATTGTTATTTCTGGAAATTGGCAGTTGTAACGACCCGCTATTTTGGACCATTCAAATCGACAATAAATCCACACATGTCTAACTTGGATAATTCAAAATATCAGATTGTTAATTAAAATTTGGCAAAACTCAACATATGTAGTAAATAAATCAATCACGGAATCACAGACACAGAGTAATACAATAATACGCAGCGGAATAGATAAAATAGTAGTTCATGAAGCTACTATATAAACATCAGAGTTAGAAATAAAATACAACAGAATATCTCAAATGCAGTGAAGTCTCCAGTACAACAGATGACTTCTTTGAACAAATCAACTAGAAGAGCTGAAAGCTGAGGCGATAGTTGGATCTCCAAAGGAAGCTCCAAACTCCAAGGGTGAGTCTCAAATGCTGTATCACTCGGTCTGACCCGAGCATAAAGCAAAACACAAAACACTCGAGTCAGGATTAACATTCTTATATAAATAAATCCAACTCAAGTGAAATATCAACTGAAATACAAGTAACTTAAAGGATGTTTGGGATAACCATCCTCTAAGGATCTTCAGAACTATCTACAAGGTGGAAATATACATTATAACACCGTGGTCATTTCAGTTTAATTTATACTTCAAAACCCAAATATCATTTCATTTCAAATATAACTATTTTCCAAGATAGTATGTATATTAATTAATTTATAAAGTAAAGCATTTAACTTTCTCAAGTCTCGCAAATCGATTCAAATCAACTTCAAATTCCAAATTCAAATTTATTCAAGCTCTATTCATCAATTCAATTCAGTTCTAATTATACCATTTAAATTTTCAATATATTTCAAAGCTTTAATACTCAACATTTTCAAAGTTAAATTTAACCGTTTCATATAGCTCTTGTTTTAACTTTATTATTATTAAATCAGGGAATATTCACTTAATAAATTCAGTATCATTTAACTAGCCTTAAATTACATTTTTACTAAATATTTCTTTAACTTTATTTTAAATAAGAAATATTTATTAAGTTACTTAAATCAAACCCAAGTTATAAGTCATATCTTAAATTCCAATTTCAATAAGTTTCAAATCGGTTTAATTAAATAAACTTCTTTAATGAATACAATTTCAACTAAATTCAAATTATCTTCCCAACCTTAATTTGTTCAAATTATTACCAAAATCTATTTTAAAATATAAATTTTCTTCCCAACTCCATAGAATTTATTTTCAAAATATTTAAATATATGGACCAACGGTGTTTGTATACATTTTTATCATATGGTTAAGTGATACGGATATTTATCATTTCAATCCGTAATTTAAATATATACGGGTAGATATCATTTCAACCCGTAATCCCAATTTCAATTCAAATGAAAATCGCTTGGGTCTATCATTTCAACCCATAACGATTTTCTCCTATTCTAAAGTCCGTTCGGGTATGTATCATTTCAACCCATAGTGAATTCTATACTAATAGGGAACTTGCAGAGTGATAACATATAATATAAAATATAACAACACGCATATATCATCAATAACAATATAACATAAACAATAGGATATGGTGTCATATCCCATAGGTGAACAGTTACAGATAATAGCATATATAACAATTTAAATAACTACAGCAGCATATTTCAATTGTCGTTTCAATTGAAATCAAATTTAATCAATATAAGAACGTTAATCGTGAGTGATTGCTCACCTTTCGTGGCTAGAGGAGTTTGACACAGAACAAACTACGAATTCAAGCACGAATTCCAAAGCAGGGCAAGATTGGCACAAATTCGATAGAGCTGATAAATATGAACCGACGAGAAAAAAATCAATTTGATAGAAACAAAAATATACTATTATTATTAATAAAAATTTCCTTAAACAAATATTCAATTTTAAATACATACATTAATTTAAAAAGAAATAATCAAATATCCAATGTCTATATTTCTATATTTCTAAATATCAACATAAATAACTATATTATATTACCATACATACCGAAACAAAGAAAATCAATATATATGCAGACCACTAAAATTACAGTATATAATTCCAACAAGTCACAGGATTCTTATATATACTTTATATATCCTAATTTAAGATTTTGTACTATCATCTTTCACTACATAAACTAAAATATACAATACTAAAAACATATGATACTGTATATAGATAAAATATATAAACTAAATTCATATAACATAATATATACTATAAACATATTTACCTGCGTATCTTCTGCAACATCAATACTCCAGTCCATATATGTAAACCATAACTATAAATATACTAGCGAACAATATATAACTTATATAAACTTTTATAACTTTAAAACTTTATAACATATACACCTATAAACTTATATAAACTAACAAATGCATATACTAAAACCGTTATAAAGTCTGTAAACTTATATATATGTATTAACATTTTTAAATATTCCTGTCCATAACGATATATATATAGACTTATATATACAAACAACGGTATATACCCCTAAAATAATATGCAGACTTCCAACAATATATGCATGCTTTCAAAAATACGTATGCGAAACCACTCTTATACTATATTTCAAAACAATGCTTATATACATTAACACAGTACAAAAACATTTTGAAACTATAATTATATATATTCTGAAGCTTAATAAAACTGCATCCATTTTATTTCATGTAACTCAAGTGTATATATATAACAACATAGATATATGTAACTAACATACCATAAGATTAGGATATAAGTAAAGTTCTGGAATACATATTATATGTATCAATATATCTATAGCCGAACAACAATTATATATATATAAATTTGACAGACCATGAAATAACAAAATGCAGACTGCACAATATATACGAAACTCATATTTACATTATATATATATATATATATATATATAGTGAAAGCATGTACCCAAGATATGTTTCATATATGCACTTTACAATAAAATGAAATAAACTATGATCAATATACACGCACACTTAAGCATATAGCAGCCCATATATAAATTATATAAAATATCTACAGATTTCCAGGCAAACTTTCAATACCTATCTATATAAATGCAGACCACAATTAAAGATATATACATGCTAGTATGCGGTTATAGTATAAACATATATACAAACTGCGAATTAAAGGGAAGATAAATTTATAAAACCCATTTATATTAGAAAAGTAATATAAATAAAACCACTATACTTATAAAACCAGATCCGTAAACAGACAGTGATATATATATTTTTATAAATCAAATATAATACTAATATATAAGTTATATACTATACAACAACAGCTTAAAGTATGACATATAAAATAATACCTTTAACATACATATGTATACGTATACCCTATAACTTACTAACATAAACTGATGTATATACTATCTATAAAAGAGATCCACAAACTAAGTTTATATAAACTTAATATACGTCAACAAAGGAGGAAGATGGTGGTCAGCAGTCTGCTACCTGAGCGCACGAGGAGAAGAGGCGGGATAGTGAAGGACGCGGGTAGGCTGTCGTGGGAGGAAGGTTAGAGGCTCGGCCTCGGTGGTGGCTACACGTGGCAACATGGAGGGCGGTGGATGGCAGAGGGTTGACATGGAAGGCCGGATCTAAATGGGGGAAGTGGAGAGAAGCCGTGGTTGTTGGGTTTTGGGTGGAAGTTGTGGGCAAACGGTGCGAGTGGGTTTGGAAATGAAAGAGGGTCGGAGATGTAATGTTGAGGTGGTGGTTCATTTTGGTGATGACGGCCTGAGCATGGAGAACGGAAGCGGAAAGAAAATGAGGAAGGGAGAGGGTAGTGAAAAGAAATGGCAGAGCGAATGAATATAGATCTGGAGCAAAGGGAAAAATGAGGAATCAACGGTTCAGTTACACTTATTTTATTTTATTAACGGATGGAGTGAAGAACAGCTGAGACAAAAAAATGAACCTATACTCTACTATACGTTTATCTTATCAAAGAAAATGATCAGATCAACAGAATATGTGAACCGAAACAAAATATTTGAAAGGGTGGGATGCCAATGGTTAGAGGATATTAAAAGTTTAAAACTGATGGCTATTTATCCTTCTTTTTTTTAGCTGTATGAAAATTGAACGTTCATCAGAAGTTCGAAGGCTAAAATTTTGGAACCGATATGAATGACCGTTTTACGGTTTTCCGCTGTGTCCGGACTCGAAAACACAGAATTGAATATACCGCTGAGATCAGCACGACAAGACGATCAAAACGGCACACAGATATCAGTGGTACGATCATTCGATCAAAAGTCGATAATCGGTACTGAAAATGCTGCTATTCTGTATGAAAAATCCAAACGGATCTAGAAACGTCCGAATTTCGCAGTCAAATTCAGAGTGCTCTAAATAAATTTTCACATGTTGACATATTTAGGTTTGGAAAATATTTTATTACCATCAATTTTTAACTGATTTAAATTGAAATAAAATTACACAATAAAATAAACTTCCATATAATTAATTAAAAATTTACCAGTTGCTATGTTAAAATAAACGTATTCCAAATAATAAATTTTATTTTCAAATTCAATTATTTAAAATTTCAAAAAAAATCAGTTAAATACGTTATTAAAACCAATCAAAATTTATGGGTCGTTACACTCTCCCCCACTCAAAACTTTTCGTCCCCGAAAAGGAAGGAGGTAGGAGAATAGAAACAACCAGATAGAAAAGATAGATTAAAAGACAAGGATAAACAATTAATCTAAACTATATAAATTTTACTTGAAATATTCATTTGAAAACTTCATTTGCAATTCAATTATCTTTAATACTTTAATATCTTCCAAAACCCATTTGTAAAATTTCTTGCTTCCTTTTTAAATACCATTTATATGTTTAAATAACACCTTTATAAATATATGGAAACTATTTGAAAACAGTTATTTACATTATTACTTATATTTACAAAGAAGCTATTTGAAAACATTAAATCTATAATTCATAAATTTATTAATTTTTTCTCAAGATACTTTTCAAATATTATTAATAGATCAATAATCATTTTCTTTAAATATGTTTTATTTAATTAATAACTTCTAAAATATTTACAACACTAAAATTTTCTATTAAACCATGTAGTATTAAATAACAATATTTAAAAAGGATATAGTCAACAAGGAAAAGAAGGAGGATTTGGAAAAACAGAATATAGGTGAATAAATGAGGCTGGGCAGATAAGGCAGATTCAAAAGAATAGTATCGGGCATGAATAATTAATTTAGAACCATAAGGGTTTTAATTTCAAATATTAATATAGAATTTCTTTTGTTGAAAATACCTTTATAATAAAATACTTTTATAACTCGATGTTTCAACAAGTTTATCATTGTTCCTGTAGACTCTGGTAGTGCGTTGAACAGGCGCAAAACTAGAATTCTCCAGGTACTTAGTAGACCTGTTTCAACACCCAGTGAAAATACTGGAAAAACTTTTAAAAACAGATATGGAAAGTACAATCCAAACAAAACAAACAAAACCTTTGTCTAACCATGGTTCGCAGATACACAATGATTACACCTGGATCCCCCAGGAAACAATCCATATCCATAAGCTTTCTCAGCCCTGCGAGTTACGCCATGATGACTAGTAGAATGCAGGATACACAATGGTTACGCCTGGATCCCCCAGGAAACAATCCGTACCCCCAGGCAAGACTCATCCAAGCAGTTGCGCTACTATTCGCGACCTACACGGATTGCAGGATACACAATGGTTACACCTGGATCCCCCAGGAAACAATCTGTACCCCTAGGCAAGACTCAGCCAGGCAGTTGCGCTATGCAGTCACGATCGTAAGACCATGGGTAACGCCATGGAATTCGAAGGACACTCGAGTATCATATCCGGAAAACCAAAAATCAGAGAGAATAATATCGATAGAATGAATCCAAGATGTGGCCACAAATCGGATATCAAGCAGAAGGCACTTTCCATATCTGTACTTCGAAAATATGTATCATATAGTACCTTTTCAAATCACTTTCAAATATCGTACTTATATAAAATCCATTATATATAAGATTTAATTTTCAAATCAAATACTTTTCCAAAATCAAAAGTAGTACAAATCACACTTATATAGACTTTAATTATATAAGATTTCACTTTTCAAATCGAGTACCCTTTTCAAATCCATATTTTTCGAATCAATTTCATACTCATACAAATCGATTTTATATAAGTTCGACAACTCCCAAATCAAGTATTTAGTAACACAAGGTTCTCAAATTTCAATTTGTTTCAATATCAGTTCGATTTCAAAATCATATACAATTTCACCAAATTATTTCTTCTCAAATTAAATATCTTTAGTTTCAAAGTTTCCAAAATAATAGATTTAGAAAATAAATCCAAATTTCCAAATCAATATAATTTAAGTCAACCAATTAATTTCCAAAATCAAATGTTTTCAAAATCATCTTATACTTACATAAGGTCCATCTTATATAAGGATCAAATTTTTCAAAATAAATTTCGCTGTATGAAGAGCCATATGGGATTGAATATCTTTGCTTTTATGGGTTATATATCTTTGTAATTTAAATTGGAAATTTTCTTTTAGTAAGCAAAAATATTCTAACATGACAGCTTTCAATTTCAACGTCAAAATATATCAATGATATTAGAATATAAGATGTACATACGTCATCATTTCGCAGAATCACATTTGATCGCTCGCTCGATCACACAAGTTTGCTTTCGAACTAGTATTGTCCATTCGACTTCCCTAATGCGGACTTCGATATGGTTTCTCGACTAGAAGCCATCAGTCTCCTTGCATAGCCATATACTATGATAGAGAATTTTAGAATCAAGCCCAAAATCCATATCAAATATTCGCCATCAAGAATCGAATGAAAAATCCTAACACGAAATGGTGTGATTCACCTCGAACTTGTGTACTCAAACCTGGATCAACTTAATTATGCGAATAAAACAACATACGTACAACTTATATATTTGTTCCAACTTGTTAAATATATAGTTTCATAAATATGTTACTAAGTTAAAACATTTAAAATTTATTCAAAATATTTTGAAGACCAAATTCTTTTCAAAACATTTCAAATCTAAATTTCATATTAGAAAATTTTAAAATTGCCTTATTCATACTTTAACATACATACCAAACTTATATACTTTATCAAAATACTTTTCAAAATTTCTTAGCTTTGAAAAGTTAACCTTGATTTGGAAGTACTCGAACCTTTAAAATAGTTGAAGAAATCATTTTAAAATTCAAGAGTTGGAAATCAGCAACAAATCAGTAAGTCAATTTCAAAAGATAGGTTTATATCAAATTCGGAACACGAGGACTGAACACCGACTTACTTCAAATCATTTCAAGTATATATATACATATATCTTTCGAATATCAAATCATACTTTGGAATTTGAAATCAAAATCGGTTTCGCAAAAAAAAATCACTCGCGTAGCAATGCTACTAAAGTGGCCTTTCCCTCACTCTGAAACTCAAAAATCAACGTCGATGATGCGTGCACTTATCACCGAAATTATTTTCCAGCGACATAAGTGAGTTCTGGACTTCTATTTTCTCAAACTTCTTTTGAAATTTCTTCGAAATCATTCGAAACTCATTAAAATCATTTGAAACATTTCTTATTCGGAAAATACTTTTAAATCATATTATTATTATAATATATTTCAAAATCTTAAAACCAATTTCAAAATACCAGAGTTCAATTCTCGAATTTCAAATTTTAAAATCCCTCAGTTATAAATCATTTTTAGATAAATCAAATTTCTTATATAGTTTTTTTTTCAAAATTACAAATCCTTTCGAAACCTCAAATCCTCATTTTAAAAAAGGGTATATAATCTTTATCGAAAACATTTCACTTTTATATATAGAATATAATCATACTTATCAAAATAATAATTTCGGTTTAGAAACAATTTCTAGAATACAAACAAACTCGATTTTCAAAGGATGATTTAGGAATGGATTTCAAAACACAGATAGAAATTCAACTTAGAGGGACTCTAATCAAATAGGATTCTGATTCGAAGATAGGCTCGAACGAAGATGAGATAATTAATTACAAAACAGTAGATGGATACACTTATATAAATCGCGGGCGACCTTAACCGGGTCAACCGTGACTTCAAGAATATTATCGATGCGGAAATCTAAGGCAAATCGACATTCGATCGCCAGAGATAGAATTCGGCATAACAAGAGATGGCAACATCAAAACCGAGGGATATATAAATCTCCGGTGAATCAATGCCTATTGTAAAGGAGTTCCACCCCTTTACAAATCATTCAAAGATTGGCGGGATCGCCTATTCTTATAGAGATCATTCGAAGTGGAGTTATGGAATACTTTAGAATCAAAAGAATACAAATAGGGAGAGACAAGAAGGAATTTTGGAACCGCAAGGAACGTTCCAAAGTTCAAAGGAAGTCGAGTCAAAAGGAAGAGACTAAACTCAGACGAAAGTGATTCTGTAAATAAATTTACAATATATGCTAAGTTTCGCCTAGAGCCAAAGCTCTGATACCAACTGTAACGACCCGCTATTTTGGACCATTCAAATCGACAATAAATCCACACATGTCTGACTTGAATAATTCAAAATATCAGATTGTTAATTTAAATTTGGCAAAACTCAGCATATGCAGTAAATAAATCAATCATGGAATCACAGACACAGAGTAATACAATAATACGCAGCGGAATAGATAAAATAGTAGTTCATGAAGCTACTATATAAACATCAGAGTTAGAAATAAAATACAACAGAATATCTCAAATGCAGTGAAGTCTCCAGTACAACAGATGACTTCTCTGAACAAATCAACTAGAAGAGCTGAAAGCTGAGGCGATAGTTGATCTCCAAAGGAAGCTCCAAACTCCAAGGGTGAGTCTCAAATGCTATATCACTCGGTCTGACCCGAGCGTAAAGCAAAACACAAAACACTCGAGTCAGGATTAACATTCTTATATAAATAAATCCAACTCAAGTGAAATATCAACTGAAATACAAGTAACTTAAAGGATGTTTGGGATAACCATCCTCTAAGGATCTTCAGAACTATCTACAAGGTGGAAATATACATTATAACACCGTGGTCATTTCAGTTTAATTTATACTTCAAAACCCAAATATCATTTCATTTCAAATATAACTATTTTCCAAGATAGTATGTATATTAATTAATTTATAAATTAAAGCATTTAACTTTCTCAAGTCTCGCAAATCGATTCAAATCAACTTCAAATTCCAAATTCAAATTTATTCAAGCTCTATTCATCAATTCAATTCAGTTCTAATTATACCATTTAAATTTTCAATATATTTCAAAGCTTTAATACTCAACATTTTCAAAGTTAAATTTAACCGTTTCATATAGCTCTTGTTTTAACTTTATTATTATTAAATCAGGTAATATTCACTTAATAAATTCAGTATCATTTAACTAGCCTTAAATTACATTTTTACTAAATATTTCTTTAACTTTATTTTAAACAAGAAATATTTATTAAGTTACTTAAATCAAACCCAAGTAATAAGTCATATCTTAAATTCCAATTTCAATAAGTTTCAAATCGGTTTAATTAAATAAACTTCTTTAATGAATACAATTTCAACTAAATTCAAATTATCTTCCCAACCTTAATTTGTTCAAATTATTACCAAAATCTATTTTAAAATATAAATTTTCTTCCCAACTCCATAGAATTTATTTTCAAAATATTTAAATATATGGACCAACGGTGTTTGTATACATTTTTATCATATGGTTAAGTGAAACGGATATTTATCATTTCAATCCGTAATTTAAATATATACGGGTAGATATCATTTCAACCTGTAATCCCAATTTCAATTCAAATGAAAATCGCTTGGGTCTATCATTTCAACCCATAACGATTTTCTCCTATTCTAAAGTCCGTTCGGGTATGTATCATTTCAACCCATAGTGAATTCTATACTAATAGGGAACTTGTAGAGTGATAACATATAATATAAAATATAACAACATGCATATATCATCAATAACAATATAACATAAAGAATAGGATATGGTGTCATATCCCACAGGTGAACAGTTACAGATAATAGCATATATAACAATTTAAATAACTACAGCAGCATATTTCAATTGTCGTTTCAATTGAAATCAAATTTAATCAATATAAGAACGTTAATCGTGAGTGATTGCTCACCTTTCGTGGCTAGAGGAGTTTGACACAGAACAAACTACGAATTCAAGCACGAATTCCAAAGCAGGGAAAGATTGGCACGAATTCGATAGAGCTGATAAATATGAACCGACGAGAAAAAAAATCAGTTTGATAGAAACAAAAATATACTATTATTATTAATAAAAATTTCCTTAAACAAATATTCAATTTTAAATACATACATTAATTTAAAAAGAAATAATCAAATATCCAATGTCTATATTTCTATATTTCTAAATATCAACATAAATAACCATATTATATTACCATACATACCGAAACAAAGAAAATTAATATATATGCAGACCACTAAAATTACAGTATATAATTCCAACAAGTCACAGGATTCTTATATATACTTTATATATCCTAATTTAAGATTTTGTACTATCATCTTTCACTACATAAAATAAAATATACAATACTAAAAACATATGATACTGTATATAGATAAAATATATAAACTAAATTCATATAACATAATATATACTATAAACATATTTACCTACGTATCTTCTGCAACATCAATACTCCAGTCCATATATGTAAACCATAACTATAAATATACTAGCGAATAATATATAACTTATATAAACTTTTATAACTTTAAAACTTTATAACATATACACCTATAAACTTATATAAACTAACAAATGCATATACTAAAACCGTTATAAAGTCTGTAAACTTATATATATGTATTAACATTTTTAAATATTCCTGTCCATAACGATATATATATAGACTTATATATACAAACAATGGTATATACCCCTAAAATAATATGCAGACTTCCAACAATATATGCATGCTTTCAAAAATACGTATGCGAAACCACTCTTATACTATATTTCAAAACAATGCTTATATACATTAACACAGTACAAAAACATTTTGAAACTATAATTATATATATATTCTGAAGCTTAATAAAACTGCATCCATTTTATTTCATGTAACTCAAGTGTATATATATAACAACATAGATATATGTAACTAACATACCATAAGATTAGGATATAAGTAAAGTTCTGGAATACATATTATATGTATCAATATATCTATAGCCGAACAACAATTATATATATATAAATTTGACAGACCATGAAATAACAAAATGCAGACTGCACAATATATACGAAACTCATATTTACATTATATATATATAGTGAAAGCATGTACCCAGGATATGTTTCATATATGCACTTTACAATAAAATGAAATAAACTAAGATCAATATACATGCACACTTAAGCATATAGCAGCCCATATATAAATTACATAAAATATCTACAGATTTCCAGGCAAACTTTCAATACCTATCTATATAAATGCAGACCACAACTAAAGATATATACATGCTAGTATGCGGTTATAGTATAAACTTATATACAAACTACGAATTAAAGGGAAGATAAATTTATAAAACCCATTTATATTAGAAAAGTAATATAAATAAAACCACTATACTTATAAAACCAGATCCGTAAACAGACAGTGATATATATATATTTTTATAAATCAAATATAATACTAATATATAAGTTATATACTATACAACAACAGCTTAAAGTATGATATATAAAATAATACCTTTAACATACATATGTATACGTATACCCTATAACTTACTAACATAAACTGATGTATATACTATCTATAAAAGAGATCCACAAACTAAGTTTATATAAACTTAATATACGTCAACAAAGGAGGAAGATGGTGGTCAGCAGTCTGCTACCTGAGCGCACGAGGAGAAGAGGCGGGATAGTGAAGGACGTGGGTAGGCTGTCGTGGGTGGAAGGTTAGAGGCTCGGCCTCGGTGGTGGCTACACGTGGCAATAGGGAGGACGGTGGATGGCAGAGGGTTGACAGGGAAGGCCGGATCTAAATGGGGGAAGTGGAGAGAAGCCGTGGTTGTTGGGTTTTGGGTGGAAGTTGTAGGCAAACGGTGCGAGTGGGTTTGAAAATGAAAGAGGGTCGGAGATGTAATGTTGAGGTGGTGGTTCATTTTGGTGATGACGGCCTGAGCATGGAGAACGGAAGCGGAAAGAAAATGAGGAAGGGAGAGGGTAGTGAAAAGAAATGGCAGAGCGAATGAATATAGATCTGGAGCAAAGGGAAAAATGAGGAATCAACGGTTCAGTTACACTTATTTTATTTTATTAACGGATGGAGTGAAGAACAGCTGAGACAAAAAAATGAACCTATACTCTACTATACGTTTATCTTATCAAAGAAAATGATCAGATCAACAGAATATGTGAACCGAAACAAAATATTTGAAAGGGTGGGATGCCAATGGTTAGAGGATATTAAAAGTTTAAAACTGATGGCTATTTATCCTTCTTCTTCTTTTAGCTGTATGAAAATTGAACGTTCATCAAAAGTTCGAAGGCTAAAATTTTGGAACCGATATAAATGACCGTTTTATGGTTTTCCGCTGTGTCCGGACTCGAAAACACAAAATTGAATATACCACTGAGATCAGCACGATAAGATGATCAAAACGGCACACAGATATTAGTGGTACGATCATTCGATCAAAAGTCAATAATCGGTACTGAAAATGCTGCTATTCCGTACGAAAAATCCAAACGGATCTAGAAACGTCTGAATTTCACGAAACGAATTTCGCAGTCAAATTCAGAGTGCTCTAAATAAATTTTCACATGTTGACATATTTAGGTTTGGAAAATATTTTATTACCATCAATTTTTAACTGATTTAAATTGAAATAAAATTACACAATAAAATAAACTTCCATATAATTAATTAAAAATTTACCAGTTGTTATGTTAAAATAAACGTATTCCAAATAATAAATTTTATTTTCAAATTTGATTATTTAAAATTTCAAAAAAAATCAGTTAAATACGTTATTAAAACCAATCAAAATTTATGGGTCGTTACAGCAGCACTTTTGAAAAGGTAAAATGGCAACCAATCAGATTTAGGCAAACAAGGCATGTTAGGTACAAAAGAGTAGTTTAAAAGTACAAATAAATAGCTTTTTCACTATTTCGAAACTTTCGGCACCAGGTTCCGCCGTTCTACCTTCGCCTCCGACATAGTCGAAACCAACGTACATGGCATTAGGGAACTGGTACGTAGTGAATTGGATGTGGGCGGAAGGTATTGGGTCGAAACCATGGGTTACGAAGGGGTTGAGGCAGTACTTTGTTTTTAAATGAAATCGCGCCTGCTTGCTTCCGACTAAGATGCTTTCGACTTAGTTAATTTTCGACAAGTTCAAATGGTTTAAAAGAAAATGATTTCGATTGGGTTGCGTCTTTGTTTTAAATGAATGCTTTCGACTAAGTCAAAACACCTAGCTACCGCCTTTTTCCTTTCGACCCAGAGGGTTTCAAAGGGATTACTTGTTTTATAAAAATTTCCCACATCTCCAATGCTTTCAAGCGGATGGTTTCGACATCATCAATTCTTTACTTAGGAATGCTTTCGAAAGGTAAGATTTTGACTTAAATGGTTTTAATGACCCTTTTACTCAATTGAAGTATAACCCAAATGGTTTCGAAAGAGATGACTTAAATGATTTCGAAAAGAAGTGCTTTCGACCTTAATGGGTTTATGATCCTTTTGTTCTACTTGAAGGCATAATCCAAATGGTTTCAACCGAAACGTTTTCAATGGGTTTCGAAGGAGTAAGCTTCGAATGGTTTCGAAAGATTTCCATATATTTTAAATTGACCCCAAATGCTTTCGAAAGGTTTTAAAGTAAGGTTTCAAAGGGGTGGTTCCCCAATGGCTTCGAAGGAGTCGAAAGATTTAGTTTTTCTGATGGTTTCGAAAGAATCAAAAAGAAATGTTTTACAACGGTTTCGAATGACAATGTTTAAAGGTTTTAAAAGAAAGATGTCTAAGTTTTTAAAGCTTTCGAAAGGAAGGATTTCCAATGGAAGAATGGTTTCGAAAGGAAGTTCTGGCATTTCGGCCTAGATAAAAGAAAGGGTTTTTCTTGGTTTAGAAAGTGGTACTTTCAATGATTTCGAAAGGCGTACTTTCAATAGATTCGGAAGGGGAACTTTTAAAGATTAAATGTTTTCATCAACTAAGATTTGAGTAAAGTATATATAACATGGCAAGGTGACTTGGAGTAAAGCATAGAGATTATATATTTTCCTTATTTGAGTTTGATTTAAAGGTTTAAGTCATTTTGAAAATATTTTCAAGGAAAATTTTAGGAAAATATCCCTAAGTAAAATGACTCGGATATTAGAATACCAGATGGTGCTGGTATAGGGTCGCGTCCTATACCTTTGCTATTTGCCCCAACTAATTTTGTTCAAAATTCCAATGTGTAGGGCTTTGTCGCAGGTAAGACTAAAATTATGGATACACATAGAAAGGAATATATGTTCATATACAAATAGGTTATTGGTGAGCCCTCAAAACCAATAGGATCAAGTGACCTTGGGAGATGATAAGTTAAGGACAAACCATCTAGAAGAGAAGTATTTAACAGATAGTCAAGGACAGAACGTCCAGAAGAAGAGGAGTGTCTAACAGATGTTAGATAAATTTTGATATGTTGTTTGGTAGGCCCGAGTCAGCCAATGGTTAATAGTTAGCCAAACAAAATTAAAATGCATGAACATGTAGTTCATTTATTACCTGATATATTTGTTTGTTTACATAATGATGTTTTACAGTATTTTAACCAGTTTTGGTTGCAGGAAAAGATTTGCAAAGGATAAGTTTTAAAGGAATGTTAGTGAGGGCAACCCGTTCTACCAAGCGGCGCAGTCTCACTTAACATAAAATAACAGAGATGAACAGTATTATTCACATCAGGCTTTATGTCTAACTCGAAGTTTCTGTTTCCCCTTAAACTACTGGGTGCTCATAATTGATTTGAGCAGGCTGAAGGTTGAGGTTTTTAGGTTTTTGTAGTTTTGGCGAATAAAGCTTCTGAAGACTAGCGGGAGGCTGACGGATAGCTAATTAGGAACTACATATTATTTTGTTTTGATTCTGATGTGTATTGACAATATTTCTTTGATCATCCAAGGGGGTATCGTCATATGTCGCTCTTGGCGTATTATTGTAAATTAGATATGATCATTGCCTGGGAAATGTTTTGGGATTTCATAACTTGGATATGATATTATTTTGAAAAGTAATCAGTAAAATGTTGTTTTTGAAATCTATGATTTTATTCATATTCAAGTACTTCTGATATTGTGGATACCATTAATGTTGCCGTATTTTATGATCAGAAGTTAATACTATAGATGACCGCAGCATCTGTAGTGCTAGTTTTTAGCCTCTGGATACGGGATGTTACAACTTGGTATCAAAACATAGATTTATGAAAAACTTTAATTAAAAATGATTTTGAAAACATAATCCTAAGGAATCAGAGTAAGGTTGGGTTATGGGATAACGCTATAGTAACGTACTTGTATTTACTATATATTAGTATGCGCTTTATCTCTAGTCTCCTATCTTTGTTAGGTTATCTTTTTGTATCTCATTAGGTTTGAATACAGATATAAATGGTAGAAGAGGAAGAGTTAACTCAGGAGGGGAAGGCACCGATGGGAATGCCAGGCCTAATGCAAGGAGAGGTAAAGGTCAAGCACAAGCAGAGAATATAGGTGTTGGAGTCCCGCAGGTTGGAATGGAAGCTATGTATCAGTTCTTCGTGAATATGGTGCAAGTGGGTGTTGCTGTTGGAGTAGTGGAAGGAGGAGTTCCGGAATTTCCAGTTGTTCATGATTATGCTAAGTTGAGTGGAGACTACACTAAGCTCGGAGGAAGCCATTTATTGGTACTAAGGATGCTATCGTGGTAGAAAATGGGTTGTTTCTCTACTAAAGGATTTTTGCATATTTGAGGCTCAATGATGAGCAGAAGAGGAGATTGGCATCCAGACAGATTTAGGAAGCTGCTTTGTTTCGGTGGAATAGTGTGACTGTGGCAGTGGATGGGGAGATTATGACCTGGGCAGAGTTTAAGAGGAGGTTTCAGGAGAGGTTTATGTCAATTATGGCGCAGTCTATTTTGATTAGGAAGTTTGCTGAGCTAGAACAGAGAGAGATGACTATTCTGGAGTATGCCAGTAGGTTTGAGGAGTTGGCCCAGTATGGTTATGCTGATGTTGATACAATGATGAAGAGGAACGAGAAGTTCATCAGGGGATTGAAGCCTGAGTTGGCCAGGGCTATTTTACCGCATATCAGAGATCCTTGTGATGTGGTTATGGAGATGGCTTTGAGGCACGAAGAGATGCTTGCTTGTTAGGAGATGAACTGAGTGAAAGAAGTCCAGGTTGGGCAAGGTCAGAGGAGGAATTTCCTTCACAAGAATGGTGCTCAGAAGGATGGAGCAGCCAAGAGAGGAACATCTGAGGTGGTCTATTTTAAGTGCGACAAGAAGGGGCATTTCGCCAATGAGTGTCATTCTGGAAAGGCTAAGGAAGTGATCGGGAAGAAGAACATCAGATGCTTCAATTGTGATTAGATAGGCCATTATAAGAACTAGTGCAAGGAGCCCACTAAGGATGGAAAGGGAAAAGTGTAGCTTGCTACTTCTAAGCCGATAGCCCAGGAGAAAGGAAAGGCAGTTTTGGAAGGTATGCTTCAAATCCACTGTACGTCTGTTAGCGTGCTATGTGATACGGGTGCATCGCATTATTTTATATCTAGATGTTTGATATATAAGATTAACCTTGAACCTGCATATTTAGTTACTTCTTTACGGGTTGCGAATCCAATATGAGGGAATGCAACTCTAGGGTTGAGATGTGACCTGTTAGAGTTTGACTTGTTAGGTCATACCTTTGTTTGTAGTTTGCATGTGTTTGATTTTGTAGGAATTATTTTTGGGATGGATTGGTTAAGTGAGTACGATGCTAAGATATTTTGCTAGGATAAGAAGATATCTCTTAGACACCCTGATTGTAGCAACAGGATTGTTTATACCGTAGAAGGTTCTAGGGGCGATATGTATGCTTTACTAGGTGTTATGGAATCAGATGATGAGTTGAGTCGGGTTTTTGTGGTTAGAGAATTCGCAGATATTTTTGAGCTTGTAGTTGGATTGCCACTGAAATGAGCCATTGAGTTTCAGATAGATTTGGTTCTGGGAGCAGAACCAGTGAGTAGGCCACCAAGCAGGATGACCCCTTCAGAGATGAGGGAGTTGAAGGTGGAATTGGTGGATTTAGAAGGCAAAAGGTTTATTAGGCCGAGTAGATCGCCTTAGGGTGCAGCGGTAGTGTTTGCTAAGAAGCCGGACGGATCGTTGAGGCTATCTATCGATTATCGTAAGTTGAATGAGAAGACTATAAAGAATCGATATCCATTGCCCAGAATTGACGATTTGTTTGACCAGTTGAGTGGAGCAAAGGTATTTTCTCAGTTAGATTTGGCAACAAGTTTCCATCAGCTCAGAGTAGCAGAGGATAGTATACGTTTGACGGCGTTTAAGACCAGATATGGATCGTACGAATGGTTAGTTATGCCGTTCGGACTGACTAATGCACCAGCTTTCTTTGTGGATTTGATGAACTGTCTTTTCCGAGAGCACTTGGATAGGTTTGTATTAGTTTTCATATACTATACCTTTATTTACTCTAAGGATGAAAGAGAGCATGAATTTCATCTTAGAGTGGTGCATGAGACGCTGAGGCAGCACCAGCTGAAGGCAAAGTTTTCAAAGTGTCTCTTCTGGAAGAAGGAAGTAAAGTTTATTGGTTATGTATTCTCAAAGAGAACGTTGTCAATGGATCCGACTAAGATTCAGGCAGTGAATAGTTGGAAGAGACCCGAGATAGTAACCGAGACAAAGAGTTCCCTTGGATTAGCTGCTTATTATAGGAGGTTTATTAAGTATTTTTCGCCGATAGCAACATCGATGACTAAGCTAACAAGAAAGGATGTGAAGTTTGTGCGGACCGATAAGTGTGAGGAAGCATTTCAGAGTTGAAACACTTATTGATCTATGCACCTGTGTTGGTTGTTCCAGAGGGAAATCAGGATTTGGTGGTTTATACTGATACGTGTGGAATAGGAATAGGAGTTGTGCTGATGCAGAGAGGTAAAGTGATTGCCTATGCTTCTAGACATCTTATACCGCATGAGGTCAGATATCCGACGCATGATTTGGAGTTGCTGCAGTGATTTTTGCTTTGAAGATGTGGAGACATTACCTTTCGGGAGAGAGGTTTGATTTATATATAGATCATAAGTCGTTGAAGTATTTGTTCTCTCAAAAGGAGCTGAACATGAGACGGTAGAGGTGGTTAGAGTTTATAGCCGCTTATGATTTTGGGATTGAGTACACACCGGGGAAAGCCAACAAGGTTACAGATGCGCTTAGCAGGAAACACCAAAATGCGGTGTTAGCAATGATTGCTGAGTGGAAGGATTTGGAAGCTATGGTAGATTGCATAGTACGAGGGAGATCTGAGGCTGGATCTAGCGGAGATACCGTAGTGTTATCTTGTTTGGAAGTTCAACCGGTGATGATCAAAAGGATAGCTTCTAAGCAAGAAGAGGATCTGGTGTTGGCTGAACAGATCAGGAAGTTAAGAGAAGGAACCAAGAGCGATGACTTGAAGGACTTCAATCTTGACCAGAATGGGTGGTTGAGAAAGAAAGGAAGATTAGGTGTCCCGAGTGTAGGAAATATAAGGAAAGAGGTCTTAGAGGAATGCCATCATTCGAAGTTCTCTATTAATCCAGGAGGAACTAAGATGCATCAGAATATGAAGAGGAGTTTCTTCTGGGAAGGTACGAAGTGAGATATTGGCTTACGTGTAAAGCAGTGCTTGAATTGCTAGCAGGAAAAAGCCAAACACCAGAAGCCAAGTGGATTGCTTCAGCTGTTAGATATCCCAGTATGGAAGTGGGATTCTATATCTATGGACTTTATTGACGGGTTGCCAAGGTCGAATAAAGGAAATGAAATTATATGGGTCATAGTGGATAGATTGACCGAGAGTGCCCATTTCATTCCCCTTAAATCAACTAGGACGGTACCTGTTTTAGCGAAGTTGTCTATGAAAAATGTGGTTAGACTTCATGGAATTCCTAGTAGCATAGTTAGTGATAGAATTTCTTTATTCACTAGCAAGTTATGGAAGAGTCTGCAAGAAGTTTTGGGAACCAAGCTTAAGATATTTACCGCTTACCATCTGCAGACAGATGGGCAAACGAAAAGAGCTAACAAGATCTTGGAGGATTTGTTAAGAGCTTGTGTTCTAGATTTTGGTGGATCATAGGAAGACCATCTGCATCTAGTCGAGTTTTCGTATAACAATAGTTATCAGACTAGTATTGGAATGGCACTGTTTGAGGCTTTGTATGGAAGGTCATGCAAATCTCCTGTTTGTTGGTTGAAGATCGGGGATAGGTTGGTTCTTGGTCCAGATTTGGTTAAAGAAGTTGTAGAAAAGATTGAAGTCATTCATGCTAGAATGAAGGAGGCTCGGTCTAGGTAGAAGACTTATGCAGATAGAAGATAGAAAGATTTAGAGTTCTTAGTTGGAGATCAGGTATTTATTAAGGTGTCACCGATGAAAGGTGTGATCAGATTTGGAAGATCAGGAAAGTTGGCATCGAGGTTCATTGGATCTTTTTCTATTGTTGAGAGGATCAGGAAAATCGCATATAGAGTTGAGTTAACGAGCAGTTTAGTGGGAATCCACGATGTTTTTCATGTTTCTCATCTTAGAAAGTGTGTAAGAGACCCGGAGACTACTATTGCACTGACTATACTAGATGATTTAATGCTAGAACCGGATTTGACTATAGTGAGAAAGCCGATTCGCATTGTTACGAGAAACGAGAAGAGGCTTAGAACCAAGATGGTCGGATTAGTCAAGTTCCAATGGAGTGACGATGACAGGGACTATACTTGGGAGGTTGAGAGCAGGATTAGAGATGCTTATCCTGATTTGTTTGATGGTAGGTTTTACCTTCTAGGTTGATTGTTGTGTATCTTATTGTAATTTTGAGGACGAAATTCTTTAAAGAGGGGAGTCTATAATACCCATATTTTGATAACATTATTTAGGATATTTAATTAGATAAATTAAATAAAATAATGTGTTGATTAAGAGATTGAGATGACTTAATTAAGAGGTAGCCGTGCCATTTAAACTAATGAACTAAACAAGAGTTAAAATGAAATAAGAGGAGGGGTAAAATGGGAAAGAGGCCTTTCCTATATCTATTATCCATGGCCGTGTAAATTATACACGTTCATTTCATTTTCAAATTTTGAAAACTGAAGGCCAGCCACCATTAACAAGGAAAAGGCGAAAAAGATAGAGAAAAGCTAGGAAGAAGCTTAAGCAAATCAAATATATTCATATCTCAATCTCTTTAATCACAAAAGCTAAGGTGAATAATGTTTACATCTCTTGTTTTGATTTGTTCTCGATTTTAAGATGATTTCGAAATGATTTGCAATGTTATTCCATGTCTTTGAATGATGGAATGTTTATATATACTTGTTGATGATTTAGACATGTTCATATTGATTTTATGATATGTTTTAAGGTAAAAACTCTATTAAATGACATCTAAATGCCTTGCAAATCTTTATGAAGATCAGAAATAGTATTTTTAAGATGGGTTTCAATTTTCAGAACTTTTGGAATTTTTGTGGATTTTATATGAGTTTTCTAGTAAAAGGAATATTGTTTTGGGTTATAAATTATTTACGGGTAAATAATAAAAGATTCGGGTTTGAAACTTTTATATGTTAGAAAACATATTAAAAGAGATTTTCTGGAATTTTTCTAGATTTTTCCTAAGTGTTTTAATGGGTATATAAAATTATTTAAGGTATGAGACTTAAATGTATTATATATTTTAAAAGAAGAAAAAGGCTTTTTTGAAAATAATTTGAAATTGTTATTTCTGGAAATTGGCAGCACTTTTGAAAAAGTAAAATGGTAACCAAACAGATTTAGACAAACAAGGCAAGTTAGGTACAAAATAATAGTTTAATAGTACAAATAAATAGCTTTTCACTGTTTTGAAGCTTTCAGCACCAGCTTCCACCTTTCTAACTTTGACTCCAACACAGTCGAAACCAATGCACATGGTATCAAGAAACTGGTACGTAGTGAATTGGACGTCAATGGAAGGTATAGTGTCGAAACCATAGGTTCCGAAGGGGTTAAGGCAGTATTTTTTTTTGAATGTAATTGCGCCTGCTTCTTTCGACTAAGATGCTTTTGACTTAGTTAGCTTTTGACAAGGTCAAATGGTTTAAAAGGAAATGGTTTCGATTGGGTTGCACCTTTGTTTTTAAATGAATGCTTTCAACTAAGTCGAAATATATAGCTACGCTTTTTCCTTTCGACCTAGAGGGTTTCGAAGGGGTTACTAATTTTCCAAAATTTTCCCACATCTCCAATGCTTTCGAAGTTGATGGTTTCGACACCATAACTTCTTTACTTATGAATGCTTTTGAAAGGTAGGCTTTCGACTTGACCCTTTTACTCAATTGAAGTATAATCCAAAGGGTTTCGAAAGAGTTGATTTAAATGATTTCGAAAAGAAGTGCTTTTGACTTTAATGGTGTGAAGAATTGCAGATGATCATGAGAGAGAAAAGAGAGGGTGAGAAGAAAGAGAGAAGAAAGAAGAAGAGAAGAGAAGAGAAGAAGAAGAAGAGAGAAGCAGAACCAAAACAATACACAGTATCACATCGCAGCGGAATAACATATAATATAGATCAATAATCTTTACAAAGAGAAACTGTAATATACATAAATCAATATCAGAGTACACACTAAGTAATCATCAGCTTGGACAGTTATAATAACCTGTCCTCCCAAATGTTGATAATTTACAACAACAACAATGCAGCTGAAAAATAAACAGATACATGTATACGAAATAAAGATCTCCAGCTCGCCTGCTGAAGCTTTAAAAGCACCAAATCTGAACCTGTAAATATACTCAGTATGACCCGAGCATTGAAAGGGAAGAACGCCTGGATCAGTCTGGTAAATCAGCGTGAGAAAAACATATCTCAACTGAATTTATAGAGTTATCAAAACTTTTCCATTATCAAAACAAAAGGTATCTCATAAGACCACGTCCACACACAGACGGGTTTTTTCCCTTACGATAACTAAAATCTTTTCATATCAAATCATGTTATATTATAATAGTGTCTATTAGAAAAATAATAATCAATATAGCTGAAATTGTTGCATTATTAAATTCCAACAGTACTAGGCTCTACAAACAAAATGGCAGGCACATAGTGGATTTTGGATTTCCATACAAATGACCAGGTGAAGGGACTACCTTTCTGAACCAAACTCGGTACACCTCTAGAGGGATGTTCATAGGGAGCAGATACTGCCCTTCTAAACCAACATAAGATCAGCCTACCCTTTTCTAGATTGTACCAAATATGTCATCGTCCTGGTCGTTACCGACCTCAATCTGTGGCCACGAGCATACATCAACAATAATTAGATACACGATGTCATAGCGTGTAAAGGTACATCTAGAAGAGTGATGACATCTCCTAATGGGAGCAACCCACTTAGCCTTACTGCTTCTATCCCCGTTTCAGTCATTTACGGGGAGTAAGGCCAAAAGAGGTATCGATTGCCTTTCACATATCACATATCACATTATCTTTGAATGACACATTGTCATTTCCATTGACTACTAATTGCCTTCCACAAAAGTAGAATCCTTGAGCTCATACATCTCAAGGAAGGGTGTTAAGCTAAGAGAAGTTGCCTTCTCTGCCACCAAATAGATGTAGTTTCTAAAAACCAATGTAGGTAATCATTAGAAATGAACTGTCAGACATTCGTCCACACAAGTTGTCCAGGAACAAGACAAATCGAAGGTACTCTACCCCTATCATATCCCATAGGATTAGTAGCAATGGACCTTGCAATGGATATTTCATAATGAAGAGACTACTGCTACTATATGTATCTTGGGATTTTAACCCCAAATGATCAACAAGCAGTCCTTCACTATGAAAATCCTAAATATCAGTATCATCAACCAACCTACATAATCGTCGCATATAGGTTGGTCCGAAGTGGTTTTTGGATAAACTGATCTGGTCTCTTTGCACCAACAACGAAAAATCATTACTCAACCTCATACAGAAACCAAGTCTCGTAGACTTATCTTGTTTCCAACTTTCAACTTGCTATCCTTCGGCCAAGAAGGAAGTTCGGTAGATAGGAGTAATCACTCCGCTCTACTCGAATCAACATCATTTACACCAAACGATAATCAAGCCTGCAAAGATGGCTACGTACTAAGTGTACGACTAAATAGTTTCCACATCAAGTCGAGAAACTAAAATGGCCAAAAATATAATTTAGCACTTAAACAGTCACTAGGCCTGATTTATTAATCTTTTATTTATTAAATCACTTTTCCAAATTTATTACTTCAAATCATCTTTAAAGAGATGTATTCTCAAAACCATTTCAATATTTCAATATTTGGAAAACATCTCATAAACTTATTTTAATAATAAGTGAATTCACAACTTACTGTATTTTCATACCATTTAAACTCCATTTTAAAACATCATTCTCCAAAACATTCATTTTAAGGATTTTTCACTTTAAAAACGTGAATATATTTCCTTTTATAAAAATCCATATTTAGCTTATCAAATTAAATTGATTTCACATTTATAAAACAGTGTTTATAATTCACATTTCTATTTTATAAAAACTTCCATTTATAAAATTTCTTTATTAACCAGTTTCCTGTTTATCTCATCTGTATATCAAAGTCCCATTATAAGTTTATTTACTTATAAATCTCTTTATTTACACATTCATTATTTTGTAATCTCATTATTTATAAAGTCCATTATAAATTCATTTCTAAATTTTAATTGCAAATCCATTTGCAAATTTGATTACAATTATTTTTTCTAATACTTATAAAACACCGTTTAAAAATCCATTTCCTTAAATCTCTTTATTAATAGCATTCCTTTATAAACTTTCATTTTACCACTTATAAAACTTGTTTATAATTCCATTACTTTTATATAAAATATCAATTTTATAAACCTTATATACAAACCATTTATAATAAGTTCAAAATTCTCAATTTAACTTATTTTACAAATTAGTTAGCTTCATATTTCAAAAATCATATTTATGTATATTTAACAAAACCATAATTTTTATAACATAAAAATTATAACTTTTTATTCATTTAAAATAAATTCATTTCTTTAACAATTCCAAAATTATAAACATATATATTTTCAAAATCACTTTGAAATCCTTTTTAAATTGAAATTATCATTTCTATATTTTAAATTCCAAAAAATAGCCCAATGCTGCAAAAGTACTAAATAAGGGGATTCACATCAATAATAGCAATCTTGGCATCCATCACATTAAATATCACATAATACAACATATATAACAATATGTGTAAATAAACATCAACCATAGTGAGAAATCCTGTTGGATCGCTCCAACCTGTCACCTGCAACAGATATACATATGAGCATAATATGTACAATGTCTGCTTCGAGGCAGACGCACGTACAAAGGGTCATTCGCTGATACACAGGAACGTATAGGGTCACATCTGCTCCAATCGGCAGGAATATATCCAACTACTAACTACTATAGCATAACATTCAAACATCCAAAATATATACATGCATATATATATATAACATCCAACAGTCATCAAAACAACATAATAAAAATATTCTCACTTATACAAAAATATAATCGGGTAAGTTTTGCTCACTTTGGTTCCAGCTAGTGCCGAAGCATTCTGGTTTGGATTAAAATTAAACAAACATTTAATTTTAACCTAAATTCATGCTAGCTCCAATTCGATCCAATCCAACTCCATCACGTAGTATTCGAAAATACGAATCCAACGCCGTT
The DNA here is from genome assembly GCA_030737815.1 of Allium fistulosum. Classification (NCBI taxonomy): domain Eukaryota; kingdom Viridiplantae; phylum Streptophyta; class Magnoliopsida; order Asparagales; family Amaryllidaceae; genus Allium; species Allium fistulosum. Next base: position 75,237,969 of record CM060904.1, on the reverse strand, counting down.
TGTTTCTTGCAAATTCAGCCTCGTATGAAGAAGTTATGATATTAATAAGATTAAACGATTTAATATAAAATAAATTTACAAATTCTTTTTTTATTTAACCTCGGGTTAAATTTGGCTGTTCAAATCTTCACTCCAGATTAGGGCTACATGTTATTTCTTCTTTCAATCGTATACACACTGCTACCCAAACCTAACACGCAAAGCTTTGACCGATGCTCACCACGCCTAGGCTCGAACGGAGCTCGATCAAGGAATACCACTCGACTGCCTACACCACGATTCACCCACGGCCAAAGACCGACCTCGACTTGACTCTTCACCACCTCGGATTCTGCCTCCAAACGCATGGTGAACGCTGCCAGTTTTCTCCCTCCAACGACAATGATAGATGACCATAGTCGTTCATCTCGTAGAGCTCATTGTGCTCTTTATCTTCTATATAGAAGTCGAGGCCTAAAGTTCCTAGATTAAGAGATAATTGAGGGAGAACGAGGGAGCTTCTCAGCATTTGAAATAAAAATGGTGGCGATAGATTTTTAGGGTTAGGGTTTAGTTAGTTTGGGTGATAATGAGATCCTTATATAGCCATATTTTCATGCCCCATTGATCATTAAAATTTTCAAACTCCAAACGAAGCATGCCGCCTGGCGTTCCTAATATTTTACCCCTATTCTGAATACAATGGTGTATATATCGGAGACCAATTCCATTATATACAGAAGATAGGTTTTCGACATTGAATTATTTTAATTAAAATCCTTTAATTAATTTCTATGCATTTCAAGCTTGCTCGGTCAAACGGTAAGCCCAATCGACACGAAATTTGAAATCCTATAATAACATACTATTAGTGATCCAATGAAACTAGTTTCATTCAATTCTGAGATAGTGTCACGAATGACTCTTTTTACTCGTCTAATTAAATTATAAAATTTCCAATTTTTGTTAAATCACTTTTAATTCCATTTTAAAATTTTACTAACTTCATCTAATTTAAACAGAATTTAAATCAACTTTATAAATCATTTTGATTCATATTAGATTCCAAATTCAATTATTTACACAATTATAATATTCAAATACCAATTATATTTTAAATTAAATTAATCCAACTAACAAAATATATTTTTCAATATTTAAAATCAATTAAATATTCTAAATTCAAACAACTAAAAATCTGGGTCGTTACATACTTCCCTCGTTAAAATAATTGCATCCCCGAAATTACTATGTAAGAAAAATACCCAAAATCCCATTAGCTTTCCAAAATCAACTAGCTAAAATAAATTATCAAATTCGTTTAAGTCGTTTAACTTTCCAAGATATATGGATTAGTTATAACTTTATAAAAAACTTTTCTAAGTTTCAATTCATATAGTTATTAACTGATATCAATTCAAAATCAACTAATGTAATTCCCAATTATAACTTAAAAATCCAATTTCAAGTTATCGATATTTTCCAAATTTTCCAAAAAATTTCTAACGCCTTAAATTTTCAGAAAAATTCACCATAGCCTTCTTTGCGCGGTTCGATCTGGAAAAATCACAATATATATATATATATATATATATATATATATATATATCACAAATATACATCTCATCTTCAAGGAAGAGGCATCCCGAAGGTAAAAAATGTAAAAGTATGATATATAATCCGAGATATGTACCTTATATATATTTGGCAAGCATATACGACTAATATAGCGCGAAAACGAGCTCCAAATACGAAGCAACGCCGTCCGCACCTACTATACAGTCAACAAACAAATGAGAAACATATATATGGAAATAAATCACAATATATAACACAACTATACAACAATATATGCAAAGGAAACACATGCAAACAAAGAAACCATCAATAACTAACATCCATCCAATATAACCAAATCAATGTACATTCATTTCCCATTAATCTTCATTGAATTGGTTTTCAATTTATTCACATTCGATTCATTAACATTGGATTTTAGTAACTGTTATCCCGCCTTTTGGCAAGGCCATGACACCAAGAAATTGACTGGGAATCAAAGATAGTTCGTCCCAAAGATCGGTTATACACTGATTCACTAAGGATATCGATGAATTTTTCCTGAGTCCAGATCAAGCTAGAATTGATATGACACGACAATCAAAGTTGTGGAAGCCAACGTTTCAAATTTCAAGTCAATCGGAGTTCATATGCTCGATATATGATCGATGTAAGCTAAGGAAATCAACATACTCGTGTCCATCTATTCGTATCCATCAGAATGCACTATTCGTATCCATCAGGAGGGTTGGTCTTCTTCATATCGAGCTGTTCGAGTCCATCAGTAAACGAGTCCACTTCGTATCGATCAGCAACTGTCTTGTTCGCATCCATCAAAAGATAGGCACACTTCGTATCCACCAAAGGTAAGGCTTCGTTCGTATCCATATGTTGGTCATGTTCGTATCCATGAAAAAATCCACTTCGTACCCATCATCTTGCATCTTCTTCGTATCGATCGAGTTTGCACTCCACTCTCATCATCTAAGGTTAACTCGTATCGATCGACACATATAGAATCAATACGAAGTGCACAACAGGCGTCGATACGAACAAGGCACATCTGGATCGATACGAACAGAACAACCGGATCGATACAAACAAGATATGTTGCAATGAAAGACTCGGTCACTCGGCATGAAAAGTGGATCGATCCGAGGAGTTAGCACCACGTCAACTTGCAGGTACGTGCCTGGATCGATTCGAACAGATCGATACGAGGAGCATCGACACGAAGAGAACAGCGGCCGGAAAGCCCAAATTTTCATCGATCATAACTCACAACCTACAAGTCCAAATGCTACAAAATTTTCATAGGAGCTTGCGTACGACCTAAAGAATGCTCATGCTAAATTTTGGCTCGATTGGACAAGATCTTGATCGATATGAATTTCGTTCGTATCGATCACGGATCGAGTCGAAATCACCTGGGATCGATCGTGTGGGTTCACTCACGTGCTAGAAGATGTCTCCCAAGATCTGAGCGAGATATTTGTAGCCTACGCCTATAAATAGCACCTTAGAGCCTACAGAAAAGGGATCTTTTGGGCTATCTGACGTCCAGACTGTGCCGAAAACATCTTTGCACCACAAGGCTGCTGTTGTACTCGAATTTCATCACAGTAATCCGCTGTAATCAGTTGTAACCAGCAAGGAAAGTCAATAAAAGATTAACTTTTGAAGTGGATGTAGGCCGAAGATAGCCGAACCACTATAAATCTTGTGTCTGCCTATTTCACTCCATTTTAAGTTTATTATTAAATCTTATGTCTGTCTATTTCACTCCATTTTAAGTTTATTATTATTCATTTTTTATCCTCTACATTACTTAGCTATGTGATTTGCGATCATTTATTGCTGATATGTGTTCATACAATGGTGCTTTCACGATATTTGGGGTTTGTGACCAATTTTGGTGCAAACACTTTGGTGCTTTCATTGAGAGCGCTAGCACTCAGGAATTCTAAAGCTTGAAGTTTGGATTTGAAAAGCTAGAGGATCGGATCTATAAGCAACCATGGCCAAGCAATCAACAAGAAGACAAAGAACTCAAAGGAGTCAACATGAAAGAAGCCAGGAAGCATCCTTAGGAGCGAATCAGGCGTCGATCTTCATCACCAGAGATGAGATGTAGACGATGTTGAAAAGGCAAGAGGAGATGATTCAGAATTTGTTCCGACAAGTTGGGCAACTTGGAGCACAAAGTCAAGGGAACACAACCGCAAGAGATGCTGGAGATAGGGATCGGGAGCATGGAGCAAGCAGGATTCAGAATGGAGCAGGACCATCCGACACAGCCCCAGAACTAGGAGGCATTTACCCAGAGCACGTTGACCCAATCCCGGGCAGAATACCAGGTGGGACTGCGCAACACGGCATTGACAGAGAAATGAATGCTCGTCCAGGTGGGTAGATTCCAGGAATCCCTCGTGAGCTCGGGGGCAAATCAGAAGCAACAGACAAGGGCTACAGCTTAACGACAGTGACAGATTGGCGGAGATGGTCAGACGAACCATGAGAGGCGGACTACTAAATAGAGATCTAGAAGATGTGAATAGGAGTCCCTTTGCTCCTACGATCAGGCAAGCCAGGAATCCACCAGAATTCAAGTTACCAACACTGGAGATGTATGACGGGAGAACAAATCCCGCTGTTCATTTGACAAGGTACATGAGGCATATGGAGGTACTGGGGGCATCGGAAGAGGTCATGGCCCGGTGTATCCCGTTGTATTTGACAGACATTGCAGCACTATGGTTTAGACAACTGGAGAGCGGTTCTATTGGAACATGGACCGATTTGACTGAGAAGTTTATGAGGCAGTTCAGAGTCCACATTTTGAGATCCAAGAATGTGATGAGTTTGGCAACACTGAAACAAAGAACCGGGGAATCTTTGAGCAGTTTTCTGACACGATTCAATGCAGCAGCAGCATTGGTGGATCTACCAGATCCATCTATGGTTTTGATGGCAGCTGTATTTGGCATAGCTGATGGCACAGAATTTAAGAATTCATTGACAAGGGATCCACCTATGGATCTAGGAGAATTTTATCATGAGGCCGAAGGATTTTTGAGATTAAAGGACGCAAATGCTGAAAGGGAGGAAGGAGAGGAAGTTGGAGTTTATGTAGTCAAAGGCGGAGATCCTCCCAGAAAAGACTTAGGCAACGATAAAGGGAAACGAAAAGCCGAGGATAACGTTGATGGACCAAAGCGACCATAAAAGGAACCAAGATTCACCTCTTATACGGAGCTGAATGAGACTTTGGAGCGGATCTACCAGGATACTAGGGGCAGATTCCCTATCGAAAGCCAATAAGAAGGGATCCGACCAGCAATGAAAAGAGATCCGACAAGTATTGCTTATTCCACGAGCTGAATGGTCATAGCACAAATGATTGCAGGCACTTGAAGGACGAGGTTGAGGGACACGTCCGGAATGGTCTGCTATCACAATATGTGAGAAGGGGAGCAACTACGGTGGAACGAGAGCGACCACCGCCAGCATCAAATGAAGGTGGCTCTGGATCGAGGCGTCCGCTTGTCATCAACTGACCAGAATAACGACGAATAAGTGGCAAACTCCATACCAATGCGATTAAGTCTTTTACACATGTACAGGATTACGAGCGGTCCTCGGGCATGCTCTGATACAACTATCAATTGTGTTGGTATAGGTGTTTGCACTTTGACGTCTCTATTTTTCTTTTGATTTTTCGCACTTTTGAACATGATTTTGTTGATCGTTTCTGTTGAAAGACTCATTTGAATGCGAATTTGGTTTCAATGACTCTATGACGGCTAAGTCACTTACACATGTACGGGATCGCGAACGGTCCTCAGACATGCTCTGAGTTAGCGATAAACCACCACCACAAACGACTCAGAAACTCACTCGAATATAAAATCTAACGTTAATGATACTAAGTCCCCCCCGGGCACACACAATTCGCCTCGAATGGTACCCGACCTCGAATGGTCACAATTCGCCTCGAACGGCACCCGACCTCGAACGGTCACAATTCGCCACAAACGGCACCCGACCTTGAACGGTCACACTTCTCCTCGAAGAGCATCCGACCGCGAACGGTCACATACCGCCCTGAACGGCATACGATCGCGAACGATCACTATTCATTGTCATGTAAGATTATCAATTTCTTTGCATGTAATTAACAGGATACGAACATCCAGCTTATTGAACTACAAAACACACCTCCCTATCGCAAGGCATGTTTTGGGGGACAAGTGTTATCCCGCTTTTTGGCACGGCTGTGACACCAAGAAATTAACAGGGAATCAAAGACAGTTCATCCCAAAGATCGGTTATACACTGGTTCACTAAGGATATCGATGTATTTTGCCCGAGTCCAGATCAAGCTAGAATTGATATGACATGACAATCAAAGTTTTGGAAGCTAACGTTTCAAATTTCAAGTCAATCAGAGTTCATATGCTCGAGATATGATCGATGCAAGCTAAGGAAATCAACATACTCGTGTCCATCTATTCGTATCCATCAAAATGCACTATTTGTATCCATCAGGAGGGTTGGTCTTCTTCGTATCGACCTGTTCGAGTCCACTTCGTATCGATCAGCAACTGTCTTGTTCGCATCCATCAAAAGACAGACACACTTCGTATCCACCAAAGGTATGGCTTCGTTCGTATCCATCTGCCGGTCTTGTTCGTATCCATGAAAAACTCTGCTTCGTACCCATCATCTTGCATCTTCTTCGTATCGATCGAGTTTGCACTCCACTCTCATCACCTAAGGTTAACTCTTATCGATCGACACGTATAGAATCAATACGAAGTGCACAACAGGCATCGATACGAACGGATCGATACGAACAGAACAACCGGATCGATACAAACAAGATATGTTGCATTGAAAGACTCGGTCACTCGGCATGAAAAGTGGATCGATCCGAGGAGTTAGCACCACGTCAACTTGTAGGCACGTGTCTGGATCGATTCGAACAGATCGATATGAGGAGCATCGACACGAAGGGAACAGCGGCCGAAAAGCCCAAATTTGCATCGATCATAACTCACAACCTACAAGTCCAAATGCTACGAAATTTTCACAGGAGCTTGCGTACAACTAAAGAATGCTCATGCTAAATTTCGGGTCGATTGGACAAGATCTTGATCGATACAAATTTTGTTCATATCGATCACGGATCAAGTCGAAATCACCTGGGATCGATAGTGTGGGTCCACTTACGTGCCATAAGATGTCTCCCAAGATCTGAGCGAGATATTTGTAGCCTACGCCTATAAATAGCACCTCAGAGCCTATAGAAAAGGGATCTTTTGGGCTATCCGACGTCCAGACTCTGCCGAAAACATCTTTGCACCACAAGGCTACTGGTTTAACATATTTAATTCTGACTGGTTGATATTCAATATTCACATTCTTTGCTAATACTAAATTTAGATTCAGATTATGTTGAATCACATTCATTTCATACAATTTCTACTTAAGTTTAATTCAACATTTTATACAACACTTCCAATGCTATTATTAATTCACAACTTCTTAACTTAAGTTTTATTCCAACATTCCCAATTTAAGTTATACTTAATCTAACAAATAATCATCCCAAACCATATTCAATTAGCTAATTTATTTTACAACCAAAGTTGAATTTCATTTAACTGTTCAAGTTTATATTCATATTCATCACTTTAACTTATTAACTTGCTTAATTAATTCGTTGTTAATGTCAATTTCAACTTCATTCAACATCACTTAAGTTAAATTTCAACTTATTAATCCAATTCATATTTCATTTCTTAACCTTCATATTTAACAAATAAAAATTTGCTTCACTTATAATCTCTCAAATTATAAGTTATAAACTTATTTACTTAAGTTTTCATGAATGTATACTTAAGTTATTCACCTTCTATAAATTAAATTTATGGTTATATAACCACTTTACAATCTTAAGTGTTTCAATAACTTATCTAATTCATTTTTAAATCAATTCAGTTTTAAATCCAATTCAGTTTTATTTAACTTTCCTTTAGTTAAATTCTAAATCATATGTTTTATTACACTAACTCAAATTTATTTAACTTTACTTAAGTTAAATTTTAATTTCATATTATAAGTTCAAAACTTATTTCACTTATATTTATCAAATTAAACTTGGATTTTAAATTCAAACTTGTTTATCACATAAAACTTAAATTTTCAAATTACTATTGGTAGCAAATCAATTACACAAAAATTCATGATGTTGCAGTCATCACCCTTGTTAGTTTCCAACAACTATAGTGAATTCAGTGGTTTTACTACTTTAAAATCCTTTTTATTTATAATTCACATTTATAAATTTATACTAGTATAATTTCACTATTTTACTTCACTTATATAAGATTCATTTCAAATTTATTTATCTTATTTAGATTTATAATAATAACAACTTTTTATTAAACACAACAAATAACAAATGATAATAATTAAATTTTACCATTCATTAACAACCAACAATCAATATATATAATTATATATAAAATATAATCGAAGTAAAATTATTTCATTTACCCATTCAAAACAATATTATATCGGTTTAACTTGTTTAAGAGTTTAGAAATCCCTATCGATACAGTTGAGTCCCACAGACCGACCAGAATTTATAAAACACTCAACAGATCAATTAACATAATACAAAAACATTATTATATAACTAACAAATGCGTGCTCTCTCTCTCTCACACACACACACACACTTAGACTCAAACAGGGTGGTACTGACCCTATCTATATTGAGTACACATCAAAGCCTAGGTGTATCGCTAGACCTAAGCTCTGATACCAACTGTGATGACCCGCAAATTCGTACCCTCTGAACCGACAACAAACCATGCCTGTCGACCTAGAGCGAACAAAATTGTAGATAATCATGAGAAAGAAAAGAGAGGGTGAGAAGAAAGAGAGAAGAAAGAAGAAGAGAAGAGAAGAAGAAGAGAAAAGCAGAACCAAAACAATACAGAATCTCATATCGCAGCGGAATAACATATAATATAGATCAATAATCTTTACAAAGAGAAATTGTAATATAAATAAATCAATATTAGAGTACAAAATAAGTAATCATCAGCTTGGACAGTTATACATGTCCTCACAAATATTGATAATTTACAACGACAACAATAATGCAGCGGAAAAATAAATAGATAAGTGTATACGACATGAAGATCTCCAGCTCGCCTATTGAAGCTCCAAAAATACCAAATCTGAACCTATAAATATACTCGGCCTGACCCGAGCATTGAAAGGGAAGAACGCCAGGATCAGTCTGGTAAACTAGCGTGAGAAAAACACATCTCAACTGAATTTATAAAGTTATCAAAACTTTTCCTTTATCAAAACAAAATGTATCTCGTAAGACCACGTCCCCACATAAACACAGACGGGTTTTTACCTTATGATAATCAAAACCTTTTCATATCAAATCATGTTATATTATACTAGTGTCTATTATACAAATAATAATCAACATAGCTGAAATTGTAACATTATTAAATTCCAGCAATACTAGGTTCTACAAACAAAATGGCAGGCACGTAGTGGATTTTGGATTTCCATACAAACGACTAGTGACGGGACTGCCTCTCCGAACCAAACTCGGTACACCTCTAAATGGATGTACCTAGGGAGCAGATACTGCCTTCCTGAACCAACATAAGACCGGCCTACCCCTTGCTGGAAAGTATCATATATGTCATCACTCCGGTCGTTACCGACCTAAATCCATGGCCACGAGCATACATCAACAATAATCAGATACCCGACATCATAGTGTGTAAAGATACGTCTAGAAGAGTGATGACATCTCCTAATAGGAGCGACCTACTTAGCCTTGCTGTTTCTATCCCTATTCCAGTCACTTTCCGGGGAGTGAGGCCAAAAGAGGTATCGATTACCTTTCACATATCACATACCACATCATCTTTGAATGCCACATTGTCATTTCTGTTGACTACTAACTACCTTCCACAAAATTACAACCCTTGAGCTTGTACGTCTCAAGGAAGCGTATTAAGCTCAGAGAAATTGCCTTCTTCACCACCATATAGATGTATGTTTGTAAAAACCAATGTACGTAATCATTAGAAATGCACTGTCATACATTTGTCCATACAAGTTGTTCAGGAACAGGACAAACCGAAGGTACTCTCCTACCACGTCCTATAGGATTAGTAACGACAGCCCTTGCAATGGATATTTCATAACGAAGAGACTACTGCTACTATATGTATCTTGGCATTTTAACCCCAAATGATCGACAAGCAGTCCTTCACTATGAAAATCCTAAATAGCGGTATCATCAACAAACCTACACAATCGTCGCATATAAGTTGGGCCAAAGTGGTTTTCGGATAAACCAATCCCGGTCTCTTCGCACCAACAACGCAAAAGCATTACCCAATCTCATATAGAAACCAAGTCTCGTAGACTTATCACGTTTCCAACTTTCAACTTGCTATCCTTCAACCAAGAAGGAAGCTCGAAAGATAGGAGTAATCACTCCGCACTACTCAAATCAACATCCTTTGCACCAAGCGATAATCAAGCCTACACAGATGGCTACGTAATAAGTGTACGACTAAATAGTTTCCACATCAAGTCAAGAAACTAAAATGGCCAAAAATATAATTTAGCACTTAAACAGACACTAGGCCTGATTTAGTAATCTTTTACTTATTAAATCAATTTTCCAAATTTATTACTTCAAATTATCTTTAAAGAGATATATTTTCAAAACCATTTCAATATTTCAATATTTGGAAAACATCTCATAAACTTATTTTAATAATAAGTGAATTCACAACTTATTATATTTTCAAACCATTTAAACTCCATTTTAAAATATCATTTTCCAAAACATTCATTTTAAGGATTTTTCACATTAAAAACGTGAATATATTTCCTTTTATAAAAATTCATATTTATCTTATTAAAATAAAAATGTTTTCACATTTATAAAACAGTATTTATAATTCACATTTCTATTTTATAAATACTTCCATTTATAAAATTTCTTTATTAACCAATTTCCCGTTCAGGAAATTATTGTCAAGGACAAAAATTTCCACCGTTTTTGCCTAAAGGACAGGCCTTCAATATTTTATCCTGAAGGACAATCCTCTTTAGGTATCAGTTTGTAGTTATCGGTAACAGTTTTTAGGTATCAGTTTTAGCTTGGTAGCAGTTTTGTTGTCCTTATGAACAATTTTGGAAAATATTTGTCCTTATGGATAATTTTTAGGAAAATGTTTGTTCTTATGGTAAAAATATTGAGGTTGTGTCCTTGAGGCAAAAAATATACAAATCTTTGTCCTTTAAATTAATTCCCCCTTTCCCGTTTATCTCATTTCTATATCAAATTCTCATTATAAGTTTATTTACTTATAAATCTCTTTCTTTACACATTCATTCTTTTGTGATCTCATTATTTATAAAGTCCATTATAAATTCATTTCTAAATTTTAATTGCAAATCCATTTACAAATTTGATTACAAATTATTTTTCTAATACTTATAAATCACCGTTTAAAAACCCATTTCATTAAATCTCTTTACTAATAGAATTCCTTTATAAACTTTCATTTTAACACTTAAAAAACTCGTATATAATTCCATTACTTTTATTTATAAAATACCAATTTTATAAACGTTATATATAAACCATTTATAATAAGTTCAAAATTCTCAATTTAACTTATTTTAGTTAACTTCATATTTCAAAAATCATATTTAAGTATATTTTACAAAACCATAATTTTTATAACATAAAAATTTTAACCTTTTATTCATTTAAATAAATTCATTCTTTAATAATTCAAAAATTATTAAAAAAATATACATTTTCAAAATCACTTTGAAATCCTTTTTAAATTGAAATCATCGTTTTTATATTTTAAAGTCCAAAAATATGGCCCGATGCTGCCAAAGTACTAAATAAGGGGATTCACATCAATAATAGTAATCATGGCATCCATAACATCAAATATCACATAATACAACATACATAACAATATGTGTAAATAAACATCAACCATAGTGAGGAATCCTGTTGTATCCCTCCAACTGTGATCTGCAACAAAATATACATATGAGCATAATATGTACAATGTCTGCTTCAAGGAAGACGCACATTCAAAGGGTCATCCGCTCATACACGGGATCGTATAGGGTCTCATCTGCTCCAATTGGCAGGAATATATCCAACTACTAACCACTATAGCATAACATCTAAACATCCAATATAGATATATAACATCCAACAGTCATCAAAACAGCATAATAAAAATATCCCCACTTATACAAAAATATAAGCAAGTCAGAAAGAGTGAGTTTTACTCACTTTGGTTCCAGCTAGTGCCGAAGCATTCTGGTTTGGATTAAAATTAAACAGACGTTTAATTTTAACCCAAATTCCTGCTAGCTCCAATTCGATCCAATCTAACTCCATAGCGTAGTATTCGACAATACAAATCCAATGCCATTTGTTTCGTGCGAATCTGACCTCGTATGAAGAAGTTATGATAATAATAGGATTACACGATTTATTATAAAATAAATTTACAGATTCTTTTTTTTATTTAACCTCAGGTTAAAACTGGCCATTCAAATCTTCACTCCAGATTAGGGCTGCATGTTATTTCTTCTTTCAATCGTATACATGCTGCTATCCGAACCCAACATGCAAAAGCTTTGACCGATGCTCACCATGCCTGGGCTCGAACGGAACTCGATCGGAGAATACCACTCGACTGCCTAGACCACGATTCACCCACAGCCAAAGACCAGCCTCAACTTGATGCTCCACCACCTCAGATTCTACCTCCAAATGCACGGCGAACGCTGCCAGTTTTCTCCCTCCAACTACGATGATAGACGATCATAGCCGTTAATCTCGTAGAGCTCATTGAGCTCTTCATCTTCCATGTGGAAGTCATGGCCTAAAAGTTCCTGGGTTGAGAGATAATTGAGGGAGAATGAGGGAGCTTCTTAGCCATTGAAATAAAAATGGTGGTGATAGAGTTTCAGGGTTAGGGTTTAGTTAGTTTGGGTGATAATGAGATCCTTATATAGCCATATTTTCATGCCCCATTCATCGCTAAATTTTTCAAACTCCAAACGAAGCGTGCTGCCTAGCGTTGCTAACGTTTTACCCCTATTTTGAATACAATAGAATATATATCGAAGGCCAATTCCATCATATACAGATGACAGATTTTCAAAATCAAATTATTTTAATTAAAATCCTTTAATTAATTTCTATGTGTTTCAAACTCGCTCGGTCAAATGGTAAGTCCAATCAACATGAAATTTGAAATTCTATAATAACATACTATTATGGATCCAATGAAACTGGTTTCGTCCAATTCTAAGACAGTGTCCCAAAAGACTGTTTTTACTCCTCTAATTAAATTATAAAATTTCCAATTTCTATTAAATCACTTTTAATTCCATTTTAATAGTTTACTAACTTCATTCCAGTTCAAATAGAATTTATATCAACTTTATAAATCATTTTGATTCATATTAGATTCCAGATTCAATTATTTACACAATTATAATATTCAAATATAAATTATATTTAAAATTAAATTAATCCAACTAACAAATTATATTTTTCAATATTTAAAATCAATTAAATGTTCTAAATTCAAATGACTAAAAATCTGGGTCGTTACAAATGGGTTTATGATCCTTTTGCTCTACTTGAAGGCTTAATCCAAATGGTTTCGACCGAAAAGTTTTCAAAGGGTTTCGAAGGAGTAAGCTTCGAATGGTTTCGAAAGGTTTCCATATATTTTAAATTGAACCCAAATGCTTTCGAAAGGTTTAGCTTTAATGCTTTTGAAAGGTTTAAAGTAAGGTTTCGGAAGGGTGGTTCCCCAATGGTTTCGAAGGAGTCAAAAGGTTTAGGCCCAGTTTGGCTTGTCGTTTTTAGTTTTGTGTTTTCATCTATACAAAAACGCGTCCGTTGTATGTATAGTTGAAAAACAAACAATTTTGAAAAATGAAATTAACATATAAAATAGAAAACAAATTTATTTTGTTTTTCGTGTTTCGAGAGATAATAAAAGCACGGAGAACAATCAAACTCTTTCGTTGTCCGTTGGTCGTCCCAACGGCTAAGAATTATAAATCTTCTTCTCTTATTTCTTATTATTTCTTAATGCAAGTTGAAAACACAAAACTTAAAATACAAAATGAAACCAAACGGGCCCTTAGTTTTTCTGATGGTTTCAAAAGAATCGAAAGGAGAGGTTTTCCAAGGATTTCGAAAGGCAATGTTTAAAGTATTAAAATGAAGATATCTAAGGTTTTAAAGCTTTCGAAAGGAAGGATTTCCAATGGTTTCGAAAGTGTTTTTTAGAACGGTTTCGAAAGGAAGTTTTGGCCTTTTGCCCTAGATAAAAGAAAGTGTTTTTCTTGGTTTAGAAAGAGGTACTTTCAATGGTTTCGAAATGGGTACTTTCAATAGATTCGAAAGGGGGACTTTCAAAGATTAAATGTTTTCACCAACTAAGATTTGAGTAAAGTATATATAACATGGCAAGGTGATTTTGAGTAAAGCATAGAGATTATATATTTTCCTTTTTGAGTTTGATTTAAAGGTTTATATCATTTTGATAAGGTTTCAAGGAAAATTATGGGAAGATATCTCTAAGTAAAATGACTCGGATATTAGAATACTAGATGGGACTGGTATAGAGTCGTGCCCTATACATTAGCTATTAGCCCCAGCTAATTTTGTCTGAATTTCCAGTATGTAGGGCTTTGTCGTAGGTAAGACTAAAATTATGGATACACATAGAAAGGAATATATGTTTGTATACTGATAGGTTGTTGGTGAGCCCACAAAACCATTAGGATCAGGTGACCCTGGGAAATGGTAAGTTAAGGACAGACCATTTAGAAAAGAAGTATTTAACAGATAATTAAGGACAGAACGTCCAGAAGAAGAGGAGTGTCTAACAGATGTTAGATAAATTTTTATATATTGTTTAGTAGGCCCGAGTCAGCCAATGGTTAATAGTTAGCCAAACGAAACTAAAGTGCATGAACAGATAGTTCATTTATTACCTGATATATATGTATGTTTACATAATGATGCTTTATAGTATTTTAACTAGTTTCGGTTGTAGGAAAAGATTTGCAAAAGATAAGTTATAAAGGAATGTTAGTGAGGGGAAACTCGTTCTACTAAGCGGTGTGGTCTCACTTAACATAAAATAACATAGATGAATAGTATTATTCATAACAGGCTTTATGTCTGACTCAAAGTTTTTGTTTCCCTTTAAACTCTCGGGTGCTTAAAATTGATTTGAGTAGGCTTAGGGTTGAGGTTTTCAGGATTTTGTAGTTTTTGCGAATAAAGCTCCGGAGACAAGTGGGAGGATGATGGATAGCTAATTAGGAACTACATATTATTTTGTTTTGATTTTGCTGTGTATTAAGTCAGATATGAGTATATTTCTTTGATCATCCAAGGGGCCATCGTCATGTGTCACTCTTGGCATTATTGTAAATTATATTTGATCATTACCTGGGAAACGTTTTGGGATTTTTGTAAATTAGATCTGATATTGTTTTGAAAAGTAATCAGTAAAATGTTGTTTTTGAAATATGTGATTTTTTTCATATTCATGTGCTTCTGATATTATGGATACCATTAACATTGCCGTATTTTGTCACCAGAAGTTATATTATAGATGACTACAACATCTATAGCGCTTAGCTTTTGGCCTCTAAATATGGGATGTTACAACACTGCCAGGAATAATTTGAATATGAAATGTATCTGTTGAGCATGTGCACTGCCAACATACACGTGTACACATTGATACGCATCAATAACTTTCTCTTATGGCCTTGCCTTCCACTTCTAGTGCCTCTGACACCCTACTACAACCTTCATTCTTCAACTCCGGTGATCCCCTGGCTGCCGTTGATGAACTCTGCCTTAAAACCTTGCCTCCAGCTTCTTCCTGAAGACAAACATCAACCTTATCTTCCTTCCCAAGCAATATACTGCTGTTTTTTCTCATATAAAACTCTAGCAATTAAAGCTTGGTTGTTACATCTCCCTTCCACATCAAAAAGAGACCTTGTCTCAATGTCTAGTGTGGGAAATTTATTAATCAATAGCCAATAATCTTCCCATATAGCCTCTTCCTCCGGTCCGTCCTGCCATTTGACTAAAACTTGCACCACTACATCATTGTTTCCTAGAATCATTCTTCGGTCCAAAATCTTCTCTGGTTGCTCAACAATCTCTTCTATAAAGTTGGGAACATCCTCTTGTATGACAACACCATCTCCTATCTTTTTCCTTAATTGGGAAACATGAAATATATTGTGAGTTTTAGCATTTTCAGGGAGTTGTAATTTGTATGCTACTGTCCCAACCTTCTCCAACACCTTATAGGGACCATAAAATTTAGGAGAAAGTTTATGTATTTTATAATTTCGTGCTGCGATTTGTTTATAAGGTTGCAACTTCAAGAAGACTCAATCACCCACTTCAAACTGCCTGTCAATGCTCTTCAAGTCTGCATATTTCTTCATCCTTTCTTGAGCCATTTTCAAACTTTCTTTAAGGAATTGTATCATAATGTCTCGAGTAAACAGTTCTTCTTCTACCTGTTCAACCTTGGCAGTATTAGGTATATATGACAATAGTGTAAGGGGATCAATGCCGTATACAATCTTGTAAGGTGTGGTTTTAGTAGGGGTCTTCCATATAGTATTATACACACTCGGCCAGTGCCAACCATTTAGACCATTCATGGGGCTTGTGGCACACATAACACCGCAAATAACCTTCCAAAATTTTGTTTACCACTTTAGTTTGGGCATCACTCTGAGGGTGGTAGGTTGAGCTATGTTTGAGGGAGCTGCCTTTAAGTTTTCAAAGTTCTTGCTAAAAGTTGCTAGTAGATATTGTATCTCGATCACACACAATAGATTTTTGCATTCCATGCAATTTAAATACACCTTGAAATAAAATTGAGGCTACCTCTTTTGTAGTGTAAGGATGATGGAGTGGAAAGAAATGTGCATACTTACTTAATCTATCAACAACAAATGTCACTGTATACTTTTGGCTTCTTGGCAAACAAGCGATGAAGTCCATGGATATGTCAGTCCAAATCTTTTCAGGTATAGGGAGGGGTTACAACAGTCCATGAACTAATATATTTTCATGTTTATTTCTCTAGAATTCATCACAAGACTTGAAAAAGTCCTCAACACTTTTTTCGTTTTATTCCAATAAAATACTTGCTTTAACTTTTCCATTGTGGCCTTAACTCCAGAGTGTCCCCCTAATGGTGTTGGGTGATGTTCCTTAATGAGGATTGTGTTATTTGGGATAAGTGATGATCTACTAAAATCTTTCCATTTCGAAACACCAGGTCATCAACATTTTTGTACTTGTTTACTGGTAAATCCTTTCTTTATACCTTTGTAATTTGTTGTTGGTACGAAGCAGAGTTATGTAAAGTTTCTTTTAGCTTCTGAAGGCAAGGTGTCTACACAATTGAGATGGCTTGTAACTATTCTCCGTTCACACTTTCTTCTCCTCTTCTTGATTGTGCATCAGCCACTTTATTCTCTTCACCGCTTTTATATTCTACTTTGTAATCAAACCCATGGAGTTTAGCGAGCCATGTTCCTTGTACTCGAGTATGTATCTGCTGTGTCAACAAATGCTTTATACTCCAGTGATCAGTTTTAATCACAAATTGGCTTCCCATCAAATATTGTGTCCATCTTTTAATAGCTATGATTATAGCAAGAAGCTCCTTTTCATAAGTGGATAAAGTCAAATTCCTACCATGAAGGGCTTTACTCAAATAGGCTATAAATTTCAAATTTTGGGTTAGAACTGTTCATATCCCTTGGCAACTGGCATCACATTCCAACACAAAGGTTTGATTAAAATCAAACATGGATAAAACTGGAGGTGATGCCAAGCATTACTTTAACTATTCAAAAGCCTTTCTTACTTCATCACTCCATAAAAATGCATCCTTCTTCAACATTGTATTCAGTGGCTGAGCAATTACTCCATATCCCTTAATGAACTTGCGGTAATAACCTGTAAGTCTTAAAAATCTCCTTAAAGCCTTCAAGTTCTATAGTAATGGCCAATCAAGCACTGCTTGCACCTTGCTAGGATCAATATATTTGCCTTTAACAGAGATAACATGCCCCAGATAATCTATGTAGTGTTTAACAAACTGACATTTGGAGAGCTTGATCACCAAAGCATTTTGCTGTAAAATTTGGAAAGCTACCTCAAGATGTTTAATACGATCAGTCCATGTCTTGCTATAAACAAGTATATCATTAAAACTACTAATACAAATTTCCTAAAACAAGGTCTAAATATGTCATTCATAAGGGATTGAAAAGTAGAAGGAGCGTTTGCTAACCCAAATGGCATCACTACAAACTCATAGTGGCCATCATGGGTCTTAAAAGCAGTTTTATGAATGTCAGCCTCTTGCATCCTGATTTGATGATACCTTGATCTTAAGTCTAGTTTAGAATATTATTAGGATCCATGCAGCTCATCAAATAGATCTTCAATCAATGGTATAGGAAACTTGTCCTTGACTGTCTGGGCATTTAATCTTTTATAGTCAATACACAATCTCCATGTACCATCTCTTTTCCTCACCATAACAACAAGGGATGAATAGAAGCTATGGCTTGGCCTAATAATTCCAGATTCTAACATCTCCTAAATAATCTTTTCCAGCTCATTCTTGATGTGGTATGAGTGTTTATATGGTCTTAGGCAGATTGGTTTGGAATCGGGTAATAGAGGAATCTATGGTCATGTGGTCTGGGTGGTGGAAGTTTTGGAGTAGGGAGGGTGATCGTTGGGTATTGTTTAAGTAGTGTTTCTATCTCTAGTGGGATTGATGTGGTGGGGTTTTCTGGGGAAACAATCGGATAGCATATCATCATTGCCACTTTCCCATGTACACACTCTTTATTCGGTTTTTTCTTATTGATAATTTTCAACTCTTCTTGCTTTAAGCCTTGCCATACATAAAGCTTGTCATTGTAAACAAACTTGACTTGCAAGTGCTCTAAGTTAAGTGTAATTTCACCCAAACTTTTCATCCATTGTGCTCCTAGCACCACTTGACATCCATCTAAAGAGGACAGAAGTAAATCTACTATCATAGTACACCCCTGGCATTTGAGCACAACATCATTACACACCCTTGATCCAGTCAGTTTCTCTCCATTGGCTACCATTACTTCAAACAGTTTAGTGTCATCAATTTTTAATCCCAGTTTCCTAGCCAAATTCTCATTAATAAAGCTATGGGTAGATCTAGAGTCAATTAAAATCTTAACTGGTTTACCATGTATACTCCCATTAACTTTGTGTAACGACCCCAGATTTTAATTAAATTTAAATTGATAATTAATTGAATTTTTGAATTAAAATTGTGAAATTAATTGATTTATCGATTTGAGTTCCTCGAATCCAAACAAAAATATATTAAATCATTTAAATTTAAAATATTGTATATATATGTATATGGGCATATATGAGTAAATTTGAGATTATATATATATATATATACACATTGAATTTGAATTTAAATTGTAAATAAATGGTTTAAAAAATGAAAATATATAAGATATAAAATATAAAGTAAATACATTGGATAAAATTTAATAAAAAATTAAAATCTAGAAATTCAGTTATATTACCAAACGAATAAAAGAATAATTAGTATTAAATTTAGAAATAAATAATTATGATGGAGATAAATATAAAAATACATAAGATAAATTATAGATAAATACATATAGTAAATACATTAAATAAATTATAACAACATATATATGATATGGAAATACATTCAAAAATAATAAAAGAAAATTTAAATAAAATAGAATCTCACTTATATTACAAAGTGATAAAATAAACAAATGAAAAATAAATGAAAACAAAAATACATATACATGAGAAAAAGCTTGCATTCAAATATGAAAGAAAAAGAAAGTATATATATATTCAAGTGTAAATAAACAAATGAAGCTTGCAATGGAAGACATGAAGAAATAAAATTATTCATTTGTACAGTTGAAATGAAAGAAAGGAAAAAAATATAAACAAATTTGTACAACATAATAAATGCTAGCACAACATTGGTCAACTCGAAAATATTACAGAAGTAAATCTACTATCATAGTACACCCCTGGCATTTGAGCACAACATCATTACACACCCTTGATCCAGTCAGGAAATAAATGCTAGCACAACATTGACATCCATCTAAAGAGGACAGAAGTAAATCTACTATTATAGTACACCCCTGGCATTTGAGCACAACATCATTACACACCCTTGATCCAGTCAGTTTCTCTCCATTGGCTACCATTACTTCAAACAGTTTAGTGTCATCAATTTTTAATCCCAGTTTCCTAGCCAAATTCTCATTAATAAAGCTATGGGTAGATCTAGAGTCAATTAAAATCTTAACTGGTTTACCATGAATACTCCCATTAACTTTGTGTAACGACCCCAGATTTTAATTAAATTTAAATTGATAATTAATTGAATTTTTGAATTAAAATTGTGAAATTAATTGATTTATCGATTTGAGTTCCTCGAATCCAAACAAAAATATATTAAATCATTTAAATTTAAAATATTGTATATATATGTATATGGGCATATATGAGTAAATTTGAGATTATATATATATATATACACACATTGAATTTGAATTTAAATTGTAAATAAATGGTTTAAAAAATGAAAATATATAAGATATAAAATATAAAGTAAATACATTGGATAAAATTTAATAAAAAATTAAAATCTAGAAATTCAGTTATATTACCAAACGAATAAAAGAATAATTAGTATTAAATTTAGAAATCAATAATTATGATGGAGATAAATATAAAAATACATAAGATAAATTATAGATAAATACATATAGTAAATACATTAAATAAATTATAACAACATATATATGATATGGAAATACATTCAAAAATAATAAAAGAAAATTTAAATAAAATAGAATCTCACTTATATTACAAAGTGATAAAATAAACAAATGAAAAATAAATGAAAACAAAAATACATATACATGAGAAAAAGCTTGCATTCAAATATGAAAGAAAAAGAAAGTATATATATATTCAAGTGTAAATAAACAAATGAAGCTTGCAATGGAAGACATGAAGAAATAAAATTATTCATTTGTACAGTTGAAATGAAAGAAAGGAAAAAAATATAAACAAATTTGTACAACATAATAAATGCTAGCACAACATTGGTCAACTCGAAAATGTCTTCAGCCACCATATGAAGAGAAAAATCTCTGATCAAAACATTAACAAACCATTTCTAGTACAAAAGAAATAATCACCTGTACAATTATATTTACCCTGTAAACTCTTTTCCATATCAAATCTTCCTTATCTCTTTCGTTCATTCATAAAACTTAGCATACCAGAGAATTATCAAACCTGTAAATCATCTCCTCTAAAACAAATAAAAACCAGAAAATCAAAAAGGCCTGCAAGCATTTCTTAAAACCTGGGATCTTTTCAAAAGCAAACTCAGGAAGAAATCAGAGCAGATCCATCTTTGTTTTAAATATTAGTCATCACTACTAGATCCAGTAACAACTTCAGCAACTCAAGTTTTAAAAGCAAAAGCATATTCAAGTTTACAGCTCAAAACTTTTTCATCAAAAGCTCTGTTCTTTCACCCTGGAATCAGGTGAGTAAACTTCTGTTTTAAAAGGTTTAATCTGTTTATATGTTGTTGCATGAGCTAAATTTGTGAAGTGATATGGTAAATATGATTTGCATGGATATATTTTGTTTGAATATAGTGAAGTACGGGTGCCGATTTTCGAAGGCCGAGTTCAGGATCATTACAGTTGGTATCAGAGCTAAGGTTGAACTTTAGCTCAGGAGTATAACACATTAAGTAGCTCATTAGAGATAGGGTGAAGTATGCCCTAGAATGAGTATTCCTTAAGATATCCGTCCGTACGCCTAAGTAAATTCTCTTACTATTAACTGATAGTAAGTATGAGTGTAAGAAGAGGATGAGATAGGGAACAGGGGAATATGACTATAAATGGTCAATACCCTGCAACAGTGGAAACAATCTTCTCTATCAATCTCTTTTGTTCAACATATTTTCTCAATTCTTCGATAGTTTCTGGTAGATCCAGGAAGGAGATTCGATATATTAATATGGGACATAAACTCCGGATGGACCAAAATTGTTTGTTTGGATGAATTGTTCGCTTTGTTTGTTATGGTTGATAGGTATACTTTAGTTTCTGAATTGAAAGTTTTGAAATTATATCCATATATCTATCTATTTTTAGGTCCGGATATATTCTACGAATGGTTAGTTATCCCTTCAAACTGACCAATGCCACTGCATATTTCGTAGATCTGGATAACCCAAGTATTTTGTGAAGTGTTAAATAGATTCGTTCTCGTATCTATTATTGATACTCTGATTTGGTAAGCCAAATGCAGAATAGATATTTAGTTTGAGTTGATGAAATATTCTTCATCTATCTTTGTGTCTCCTTTGCAATTTCGAGGACGAAAATTTTTTTAAGGGGGGAAGTCTGTAACGACCCCGGATTTTAATTAAATTTAAATTGATAATTAATTGGATTTTTGAATTAAAATTGTGAAATTAATTGATTTATCGATTCGAGTTCCCCGAATCCAAACAAAAATATATTAAATCATTTAAATTTAAAATATTGTATATATATGTATATATGAGAATATATATATATATGGGCATATATGAGTAAATTTGAGATTATATATATATACACATTGAATTTGAATTTAAATTGTAAATAAATGGTTTAAAAAATGAAAATATATAAGATATAAAATATAAAGTAAATACATTGGATAAAATCTAATAACAAATTAAAATCTAGAAATCAGTTATATTACCAAACGAATATAAGAATAATTAGTATTAAATTTAGAAATAAATAATTGTGATGGAGATAAATATAAAAATACATAAGATAAATTATAGATAAATACATATAGTAAATACATTAAATAAATTATAACAACATATATATGATATGGAAATACATTCAAAAATAATAAAAGAAAATTTAAATAAAATAGAATCTCACTTATATTACAAAGTGATAAAATAAAAAAATAAAAAAAAAATACATATACATGAGAAAAGGCTTGCATTCAAATATGAAAGAAAAAGAAAGTATATAGATATATATATTCAAGTGTAAATAAACAAATGAAGCTTGCAATGGAAGACATGAAAAAAAAATTATTCATTTGTACAACTGAAATGAAAGAAAGGAAAAAATATAAACAAATTTGTACAACATAATAAATGTTAACACAACATTGGTCAACTCGAAAATGTCTTCAGCCACCATATGAAGAGAAAAATCTCTGATCGAAACATTAACAAACCATTTCTAGTACAAAATAAATAATCACCTGTACAATTATATTTACCCTGTAAACTCTTTTCTATATCAAATCTTCCTTATCTCTTTCGTTCATTCATAAAACTTAGCATACCAGAGAATTATCAAACTTGTAAATCATCTCCTCTAAAACAAATAAAAACCAGAAAATCAAAAAGGCCTGCAAGCATTTCTTAAAATCTGGGATCTTTTCAAAAGCAAACTCAGGAAGAAATCATAGCAGATCCATCTTTGTTTTAAATATTAGTCATCACTACTAGATCCAATAACAACTTCAGCAACTCAAGTTTTAAAAGCAAAAGCATATTCAAGTTTACAGCTCAAAACTTTTTCATCAAAAGCTTTGTTCTTTCACCCTGGAATTAGGTGAGTAAACTTCTGTTTTAAATAGTTTAATATGTTTATATGTTGTTGCATGAGCTAAATTTGTGAAGTGATATGGTAAATATGATTTGCATGGATATATTTTGTTTGAATATAGTGAAGTACGGGTGCCGATTTTCGGAGGCCGAGTTCAGGATCATTACACTTTGATAGTAGACAATGTAGGAATTCCACACAAAGCTTGCAGAGTAATAAATAGTGTTTCTTCAACTTTTATATCAGATTCTGGACTGGACACATTAACAACACTAGAGTCTTCCTCCTCTTGAAAGGGCATCACCCCTTCCAACACGTAAACCTGAGGAGTCTTACACTTGAGATCCCTTGACCATTTCTCTTTACATCCATAACAGAGATTCTGCCTTGTAACGACCCATAAATTTTGATAGGTTTTAATAACATGTTTAACTGAATTTTGTGAAATTTTAAATAATTGAATTTTGAAATAAAATTTTTATATTTGGAATACATATTTAAAAACATAGCAATTGGTAAATTTTCATCAGAAAATATGGAAGTTTATTTTATTGTGTAATTTTATCTCAATTTAAATCAGTTAATAACATTTGAATTTAAAAGTGTTCCGAAACCTAAATATGTCAACATGAGAAAATTTATTTAGTACACTCTGAATCAGACTGCGAAATTCGTTTCGCGAAATTCGGACGTTTCTAGCTCCGTTTGGATTTTCCGTACGGAATAGCAACGTATATCGGTACCGATTATCGACTTTTGGTCGGATGATCATACCACTAATATATGTATACCATTTTGATCATCTCGTCGTACTGATCTCAGTGGTATATTTATTTCTGTATTGTGAGGTCCGGTACGTGGCGGAAACAATAAAACTGTGCATCGTACCGGTACCGAAAATGTGACTTTTAGCCTCCCAATCCTTTTCAAATCTTTACCGTGCAACTCAAGCAAATTATAAACTGCATTAAATAGCTTTTCAGCTGAAATCAAGGGAATTGGACCGTTAACTTATTTGGTTTATATTGGTTGCCAATTTATTTCTGTACGTTTTCATTTTGCTTAAACTTCTCTCTGTACATTTCCTTTCCTCTTTTATTTTTCTCCCCTCCTCCTTTTCTTTATCTCCCCTCTCTCTTTCCTCTATAACCCATCCTCATCTGAGCACGTCACTACCCAAGCGCCATCAACTAGAAACCACCGACCCCATCTTCTCCGCCAGCTCTACCCCACCGCAAGCCTAAGCACACGATCCCAACCCGCCCTTCAACGTCAGAAGCCACCACGTTCTCTTCCCATCTCACCAAAGTCAACTCGAAAACCACCGCCGTTCTCACCTTGCTCGGCCTCATCTTAGACCCGCAGCCACGTTCAAGCATGCTGCTCTGAACCTCTCGCTCCGCCCTCTTCTTCTCAACCCCGATGCAACCATCTTCCTCCTCCAGCAGCCCTTCTTTCTTATCCAAGATGTAAGTTATACTTTTGTCGGTCATAAGATTTTATACTTATATTGGTGATGTCGGTATAGATGTTGTCTGAAGCATTGTTCTCATATAGCCTGTATATATATTTCTATATATAAGAAGATATATATAGAAGTTAAGAGATTTTATATAATATGTCATTTTGTCTAAGACGAAACAAATGTTTATATATGTAATAAACCTGTTTGTTTGCCAAGTATTTTACTGTATGTATAAATATATATAAGTTTTATATATAAAGTTTACATTCTATAAATCTTATATAAGGTATGTATATATATTATGTTTGTGGTATGTATATATAAGTTTGTTAAGATATAATTGCATATATATATATATATAGCGAGTCTGCGTTGTATAAATTATTAGTTATATGCAGTGTCGACAGCTATTTATACCCAAGTCTCCAAGTCTAGTTTTGTATATTTTTGAGGTGCCTATACATTAATAAGGAAGTAAGCTTGTATAGAACTTTAGGTGTTTATAAAGCTATAAAAGTATATATATATATAATAGTTCGCTTATATTATTTAGTTAAAATATTAAGTCTGCATCTATATATTTCGTTATATATGGTTTGCACATATTTAAGTGGGGCGTATATTTGTCTTGTTTTCTATTTGGTATTGCTGAAAAGAAAGTTATATAAATGTTTATTTAATAGTATTTATACTAGTATATATATATATAAGTTTATATATAATAGAGTTGGTTTGAATATATATGCATTATTTTAAATTTTCTAACTTGTGTACTTTCTTATATTGTTTATATCCATATTAGTATATATATATATTATGTATATATATACGTCTAGGTGCATAGGTTATATGCATATGCCTATAGGTTGTAGTGTTTTGGTTCTTCAAATGTCTGTATATATATACTTGAATATAACTGTGTTTGTATATATATATATAGTGTCTACATGTTGACTTGTGAGTTTAGTTGTACATATATATAATTTGGTTGCATATCTTGGTAATCTGCATAGTTGATCATTGTCTGATGGCATATATATATTAGTTTAAGTATAGTTTGCATATTTTAAAGTCTGCATGTATGTTATTTTCTCTAAAAAAAATAATTAGAGATTTATTTGTGTGTTTTGGTTTACAAAGATAATAGGAGAGTCTTGTTTTCAAGGTCTAATATGTATTTATGATGTAATAATTTGAGAAAAATATATTATTCTATATAAATTAAATGTTGATTTGAAATGTATCTATATTTAATTTAAAATGTGTTTAGAATATGATTATATATATTTAAATTATATTTATATATAGTTATATATATATATATGTTCACTTATAGTGATTATCTTCATCGATCCCGTTTTGATTTGTTCCATCAATTCTTGTTATCAGCCTTGATCGTTGAATTCGTGCCAATCTAGCTCTGCTTTGAAATTCGTGTCGGGATTCATAGCTCATTTGATCGTCAAATCATCTCTTGCCTCGAAAGGTGAGTAATCACTCACGATTAACGTTCTTATATTTATTAAATTTGAATTCAATTGAAACGACAATTGAAATATGCTGCTGTTAGATATTTACATTGCTATATATATGCCATTATATGTATCTGTTCACTTGTGACATCTGACACCATTATCTGTTATTTATATTTATGATATATGCCTGTTATGTTATTATCATATCTGTTATCACTCTGCAAGTTCCCTGTTAGTATAGAATTCACTATGGGTTGAAATGATACATACTCGAACGATCTTGTAGAATAGAGGAAAATTGTTATGGGTTGAAATGATAAACCCAAGCGATTTTCATTGAATTGAATTTGGGATTGCGGGTTGAAAAGATATATACCCGTATATATTTAAATTGCAGATTAAAATGATAAATATCCGGATCACTTGACCATAGGGTAGAAAATTATATACAGACACCGGTGGTCCATATATAAATACTTTGAAAATAAATTCTATGGTTTTGGAAAGAAATATATGGTTTTAATAAATGTTGATTCTTAAATTTTCATATATAAATGGTAATGATATATATAGATTTAATAAATATATTTAATTGAATTAAGATTGATCTAATACATATATTATGCTTAAGTGTTTAAATTTATATTTCAAAATAGATTTTGGTAATAATTTGAATAAGTTAAGGTTGGGAAGATAATTTGAATTTTGTTGAAATTGTATTCAATAAAGAATTTTATTTAGTTAAACCGATTTGAAACTCATTGAAATTGAGATTTAAGATATGATTTATAACTTGGTCTTGATTTAAGAAATTTAAGGAATATTTCTCGTTTAAATAAATTTAAGGAAATATTTAGTAAAATGTAATTCAAGGCTAGTTAAATGATATTGAATTTATTAAGTGAATATTCTCTGACTAAATAATAATGAAGTTAAATCAAGATCTATATGAAACTATTAAATTTAACTTTGAAATTGTTGAATATTAAAGCTTTGAAATATATTGGAATTTAAATAGTTTATTTTTTGATTCAGATCTGTATTTGAAATCAATATAATTTGAATTTGTTATTTAGAAACTGAATTGAATTAAAATTGAAAATTTTAGATTGAATTAAATTTAAATTTGGAATTCGAGTTGATTTGAATCAATTTTTTTTGAAATTGAGGAAATATATATAATTGGAATGGAAATGACACTTTGGGTTTTGAAGTATAAATATTTTGAAAGGACCACGGTGTTGTAATGACGGTTGGTTGTTGATAGCTTATATTTCTACATTGTAGATAGCTCCATGGATCCTTAGAGGATGGTTATCCCAAACATCCTTTAAGTTACTTGTATTTCAGTTGATATTTCACTTGGGTTGGATTTATTAATATAAGAATGTTAATCCTGACTCGAGTGTTTTGTGTTTTGCTTTACGCTCGGGTCAGACTGAGCGATACAGCATTTGAGTCTCACCTTTGGAGTTTGGAGCTTCGCTTGGAGATCCAACTATCGATTCAGCTTTCAGCCTTCCAGTTTATTTGTTCGGAGATGTCATTAGTCTGTATTTGAGATATTCTGTTGTATTTTATTTCAAACTCTGTTGCTTGTATAGTAGCTTCATGAACTACTATTTATTAATCTATTCCGCTGCATTCTGTTATATACTCTGTATCTGTGATTCTGTGATTGATTTATTTACCGTATATGCTGAGTTCTGCCAAATTTAAATTAACAATATGATATTTCGAACAATTCAAGTCCAACATGTGTGGATGCGAATGGTTGAAAATAACGGGTCGTTACATGCCTCCTCATCTCTATAATCTGACCAGGAGTGAGTCCTCTACTCTTTGCTAAACCTTCCAACTAAGTGTCTTTGGAGTTATTAACTTGGTTATAGAAAGAGTGGGGAGTAGAGTCTTGTGATGATCTGGGCTGTAATGGTTGGCTATTTTTGGTAAGTGTGGAGCTAGTGGTAGGGTACTTAATTTTTTTGGTTTGAAGGCATTTACTCTCAAACATTTTTGCAAGAGATACTGCTTCTCTAAAATCAACTGTCATTGATGTAAATACATTATATCTAATCTCTTCCTTTATTCCTCCAATAAACCGGTCAAGAAGGAATTTTGGTGGCAGAGTTTCTATGACAGCTTGTAACTATTCAAATCAACTCAAATAGAACCTAACTGTTGTATATTGTTTAAGCTTAGATAATGTTTCATAAGTCCTCTCTATCTCCTCAGAATTAAAACTAACCAAGATCTCTTCCTTAAAAACTAGCCACAAAGCATGATTGGTTACAGTATTAGTATACCAATGGCACATTGTAAAGCTTCCTTCTTCAAGGCAAAAGAACAAATTTCAACTTGCTGGTGCTCCTCGGTGTGATGGAATCTGAAGTATTGCTGCACTTGTCTCAACCAATTCGCAACTCCATCTTCACCTGAATAAGTGGGAAAATCCAATTTAATAATAGGGTAAGGATAATGGTTTTGAGGAATAGGGTAGTCTAGGTAATGATTCTTGGGTTATTGTGGTGGTAATAGTTCTTGAGGGTATCTTGGAGGGGTGTTGAATGGTGGAACATTCTTGAGGGTATTGTAGGGGTTATGTATTGTTGATTAAAGGTTCTTGGTGGTGGATATAGGGGTGGTGGGGGCTGTTGTGGAGGAGGTGGATAAGATCGAATAGGTGTTAGATTCTGAGGTGTTGTTGGTGGGTTTGGTGGAAATGGATTCTTGGTTTGGCGATATTCATTAAGAAAAGCAGTTAACATATCATGTACTCCTTCAAACTTGGTGTGGAGATCCCTAGTTGATGGATCGAATTTCTTGTCTAATTCTAGGCAGTGTATTTAAGATTTTGGGTGGTTTGTTGCAAATTTTGAGCAGTGATTTCTAAATTCCTCAAAGAATATGTGGTGCAGTTATTGATTTCTTCTTGTCAAAGCCTAGAATCATCTGGATTTTGGATTAAGGAAGGATCTGGGTCTGAATTGAGGGCATGCTCAGGAACGAATGTAGGGTTAGTGTTTAACTCCGACGACCGCCTTGATACCAAATTGGAAGGGCCTGGTTGATCTGAGTTCTTGGCAATGGCGAGTGGATGAGTTAACTTGGAGGAAGATGATGAGATCTGGGAATGACGGGAAGGGAATTGTGCTGGTGCACGTGCACAGTGATGTATGTGTACTCAAGAGAAATTAATGGCAATTTCAAAAACAAGAAATGTTGTTGTATTGTGGCAAAAGACAAACAACTGAATTAATATGTAATTTGCAAGAAAAATGAACTGATGAAGAAATATATGAATTAACAAGATTGTAATTATGTATTTGCAGAAAAGTAAAGAACAAAGGAATGTGATTTGCAAGATAACAAGAATTGACTAAAATCAAGATGTTGATTAATGAAATGAAGCAGAAATGAAAAGAAATACATGGAAAAGATGAACACAAAATTTATGAACAAGATTAAAAGTTACAGTAATGAATAAGGAAAAGCATGGAACTGCAGTAAGTTGTAACAGGTAATAAGATAAAAAATACAAGAATTAAAGAACAAGTTTTGCATACTACTGGAAATGAAAAACAAGAACAGGAAGGTGCAAATGTAGGAATATATCAAACAGGGAATTGAAATGCAAAGAAGAACAAAATAAACTAATAATTGGAATACAATTTGTAACTAACAATTGAGTAAACTAGCTAATAAAGAATTAAAGAGGAAGATACTGGCCTAAAATTGCAAAAGGACTAAAAAATGAAGAAGAAGATAAATGCTTTCTGATTTTTCACAAATCATCTTTACAAATGCATATACTAATATATATATAGACACACACACACACACACACATTCTTATATACAACTTTACTTGCCTCAACTCGGTCCAGTAACCACACAGGCCATGTTCACTCACTTAATTACAAACACAACACACTGACATACAAAAACGCATAAAAACATTCATACATACACAACACTCAGCCATACTTGAATACACAATAACCTACAATTATCACTTTTCGACTGACCCAAACGACAAGATTTTATCCAACCTTAAAGCCCACAATGGACACTATTATTCAACAAAATTATACAAAAGACACTGCCAAGAATAATTTGAATATGAAATGTATCTATTGTGCACGTGCACAGCCTGCACACACGTGCACGCACAGATACACTTCAAGAACTTTCTCTTATGGCCTTGCCTTCCACTGATGGTGCCTCTATCACCCTACTACAACCTTTAACCATCAACTCCGGTGATCCCCTGGCTGCCACTGATGAAATCTACCTGAAGACCTTGCCCGCAACTTCTTCCTGAAGACAAACATCAATTTTATCTTCCTTCCCAAGCAATGTACCGCTGTTTTTCTCAAATAAAACTCTACCAATTAAAGCTTGGTAATTACACTTTCAAATTTAGGAAACTCCTTGCAATGACCTATATAGATGAAAAATCCGTTGACAATTGAAGGTGGTATCGTTAATGCTTGCGTTTGTTTGATTGAGGGAAAAAACGCCCTTACTTGATTTAGGGTTTTTTTTTTGAAAAATGAGGAACTTCAAACCAAGGTAAAGGAATGCTCTGGATTTAAGGCTGAGTTAAATCTAGGCCATGAGAATGTTTATAAACAAATTTCCTACCTTTATTTCATTTCCGCCGTGCATTTTGGTTGTTATATACGGCACTTATACTTTATAAGCATCTTTTGTCCATACCTTACAAAATAACAAAATTTAAATAACATTTTGTTATTTGGAAACTAAATTTTTACCATCTTTCTTTTTCCAAAAAATTAGCTAGTTTCTTCGTCAAATTAACCTAAATTTTTTCATGAGAGATCAATTAGTCCTATCAACGGATACATTTGGATGGGGATAATGTCATATCTGTATCCATATCCGAAATTAATTTGTATGTCGGATATCTGCATCCATGCATACGGACGAATATAGGATAATTATCATATTTGTCAACATGCGATAAATCAAGAAACATAAATGAAAATTTTTAGTTTAACATAAATTTTTTCAATCTCATTTATTATGAAAGTGTTAAAAATAAACAAATATGATGATAACAAATAGTTTTTACGAGTTAGTATGCATCTAGTGCATATAATGTGAACTTTTAACTCAATAAAACAATATATATATATATATATATATCTTTCATTATAATAAAATACGTATAGCTTAAGCTACAATCTAGAAAAAAAGCGAACGGATAATTTTTGGATGCAGATGTCATACTGAACAAAATGTTGCAGTAGAATCTGAACCATGTTGTAATAGATTAATCCATAAAGTGGTAAAGAACCCATGAATAATACAGAAAATGATAATAGCTAATTATGATGTAGTTCAAGCTATAGCCAGAATGATGAGCTTAGAGTTAGAAGAAGATAACATGTCTGAATTAACAAACTACAGCCACATGAAAAGCAATACTGAGTTGTGGGGTCGGCGTAAGCCTAGTGCGAACCATGCCCATCCACGGGGCATCAAAAATAAAAGGGCAGCAAATTTCGTCGCACGGAGCTAGAAAAGAAAATGATGGAAAAAAGCAAGAATGTGAAAAGAGAGAAATAAAATCGCAAGTAGCGACGTGAAACATGTCGAAGATGAAGCAACATGTAGCAAGTCACGGCTCAACACACGCTCAGAACACTAACCCTAAATTGACTAATTTGCAAAAAAGTTTGGTGCCAATAGATTTTCATTACCTTTTTTTGTTTTGAGAATTATGATTCACTAAATTGGCAGAATCCCATTTCCAACGATCGTGCGACTTCAATTCTTATTGTTATTAGTTTCATCTCTTGAATCGGGTTTTATTTTCTGATTATTTACTGGTTCCATCGCGACTTCAATTCTTATTGATATTAGTTTAATATCTTGAAGCAGGTTTTATTTTCTGATTATTTACTATTCCGTTTTTTATTTCTTACCAATACATGCAATTTCATTCTTAATTGTTTACAATCTTGTATTCCACCTCTAATTTGTAAAATTTAAGCCTTAATGAACAAATAAAAGTGTAACAAGTATTTATACCTTTTCTTTTTTACTTTTTCCTTTATGTCTTTGTCAAGTGTATTAGTTCGTTGTTAGTCCTTACGAAAGTGCACGATTCAAAGCTTGGGGTACACATTTTTAAATTAATAAACTTTCATGTGTAACAATAATGCTAGTATTTATTATTTCTTAATATAAGTTGAATTTGTTGTTACCATTCCATTGACTCGTTGAGCATCACATCATTGCTTAAACCAGATTCTTTTGCTTCCTCCATAGAAGTGAGCTGTTTTTTAGTTAGTTTTGTGGAGATTTTTTTATTGCTTGTTAAGTTATATATATTGTTTAAAATAGTAAAGAAATTAAGGTTATAGTCATAGTATTAGCGCTTCTAGGTAGCTATTAATCAGTTTCCATCACTAGTTTTTGCAGATTTTATAGTTGATTATTTTATATATAAAAATTCAATTGCAATAATGTTTTTGGATTAAATGTATTAAAAACTATCTTAAATGCAATTGTAGAAGTAAATGAATTTAGCTACAAATCAATAGGACTTTTAAGGCAATCTGTTTATAGAATAATTTATAATTTTATTTAATAAAATTATAGTTTTTATTTATGCTTAGAGTTATAATTTTTAAAAGTTACATTTTGGGGAAGAAAATGAATTTAGCTACAAATTTACGCTAACCTATTTTTTGGAAAGGATTGTTTTTAAGTAAACAAATTATATTTTAATTCAACTTATAATTAAATGTGTTTAGTAAATTATAGGATTTAATATTATTGTAAATATAAATATTGTTTCTCATGAATATTTTCAAATTGGGATGATTTATAGATAAGAATTTTATTTAATATCGTTAAGCAATTTCCTACAACAAAGGACATCATTCAAAAATTCGCACTAGACATTATAAACCTAAGAACTAGCTCGGTTGAGCTGTGCATGAAGTTAATTATGGTTGATCGAACTTGATAACTGAGCAAAATGTAGCTTGAAATTGGAAAGTCTAAGCAACCCTGTAAAGTGATGTTAAAGCGGATAGAAAATTAACCAAAATTTCGATATTTTTTATGAGCTTAATTAGTACTAATTTAGAATGTATGATTATACTCTTATTTTTGGCTGATTTAATTTTTGATTTAGTGCAAAGTTCAAGTTTTTTATGTTTAGCTATTTAGATTGCTACGAAAATTGGATCGACCAAAATTAGTTTAGGTCTCGACATGGTTGTGCTCTTCAAATTATAGAAGAGAGATCCCCATGCCATGATTAGAAGGGGTCGTCGTGATTGTTACATATTGGTAATGGCATGGTTAATATTATTTCTCGATTTAAACCTTAAAATATGGTCAAATTATGATAAACATAGTATGAATATTTTAAAAAATTAAGTGGTCAAATTGTGACAAACATGATACAATTATTTTCAAAAATGAAAAGGTAAAATAAATAGTAGAGGAAAATTTTATATTGTTGGAATTTTCAAATATAAAAATACAGAAAAGAAAGAAGACGTTAGCTGGTACAGTGTGTTATAAGGTATAACAGATTCAATAGTTAAACATACATAATTAACGATCATTGAGGATAAACGGCAATGAATTGATGACCACTTCGCTTGGAAGAAATTTTATTTTGATTTGAGAGATGATCGAAAAACAACTGCAACAAAAGATCAAATCTTTATATTCATGTCTATTATGGAGCATCATGTTGCTTCAACATCTAAATCGATGCATGGGGATAGTTATAGAAGAACAATGAGCAATGAGATTATTAGTTGCTACGACATTCATATTGCAACCATGATTTGGATATTAAAGGTATATATGTATGTGTGTGTGTGCACCGTCGGTTGTTTATGGCTGTTAGGAAATGCGGACTACGGATCTTAAGGCAGAATTAACACTAGAGGGGGGTGAATAATATTTAATGGATTATATGAATCTTTTTGAAATCTTTTGAAATTAAACACAAACAAATGCAATTCTCAAACACAGAAACAATCACAGAATTAAACACAGATGCAAGTAGTGAATAAAAAGCAGTAAAAGGAAAGAACATACCGGAATTTTATACTGGTTTGGAGTTACCCTACATCCAGTCCCACACAATTTCTTGTGCAAATTTCTTTTCAAATATAATGTCGATATTACAATCCCGATTTCAAGGCCACGAGATACACCCTCCTGTCTACGAGTCCAGGGAAAACTCTCTTAATTTAACCAAGCCACAAGATCACCTAATTGATTTACGGGCCATAATCACACCCAATTGATTTACAGGCCACAATCACACCTTTTTCCAATACTTTGATAGATAGAGAGTGTAATAACCCGCTTTTCCGTACCCCTTGAATAGACACTAATCTCCATCTATTTACTCAAGGTGAACGAAAAACCGAACCATTAGGGTTTTAAAAGAAGAGGTAGAAGAAAAGATAGAAGAAAAGAGAAAGAAGAAACAAAAGAACAACATCAGAAACAGAAACAATATCAGAATCTCACATATCGCAGCGGAACAATATATAATAGATAATTGAATAATCTTTAAAACAAAGAACTATATCTGTTATTACATTACATCACATCAATCATCAGAGTCAATATACAACAATGGACAGTTATATAACTTGTCCTCATACAGAATACACAGCGGAATAAATACTATCAGATACAAATACTACGTCTCGCCATCCAGCTCATCTCCAAAGCTCCAGAATATCCAGAATATCCTGATAATATAACTCTAGGCTGCCCGTGTGGAAATTGGTGGGCACCCAGAGTTTAGAAGGGAACAATAAACTCCGAGTCAGTCATGGTGACTGGTGTGAGATCGTAAAACAGTTATTCTTTAAAATAAACAACAGGATAATTTTAAAGTCAATTCGAAATGCTTTTGGAAAATGAAACTACCATAAGACCTCCCGCCACACACACAATGCAAACGCAGAATTGGAGGAGATTTCTTCTTATGATAGTCAAAGATGCTTACTACGCAAAATCAAATCATTTTTGATATTATTATTAGTGCATAGTGTAGAAAACATTTCGAAAGTATAATATTAATCTTAGCCAACATACGACCAGTATCGTATGCCTACTATAGCTACTATGTTCAATAGCAGGTTACCGCCACATTCCATAGCAGGTAATACAACTAAAACCGTACAGGGTTCGTATTGTTTCTTTGGATTTTCCAACAAATGGTCAGGCTAAGGAACTTCCTTTCCTCCTGCCGATTGGGATCGCCTCTGGCTGGACGTCCCGAGAGACAAACTGCTCTCTGCCAAACAAGGCCGGGTTACCCCTGTAACAGGTAACTCACGAATATGTCATCACCCGGTCCTTTGGGACCTTTATCCGAGCGCTCGATATCCAACATCACACATCATAAAGAAAGTGTATCTACATGAGTAAGTATCTGGGCTCCATACCATGATACCACCCCTTTCCAGAAGGAAATGACATACCCTAAAGGGCGCGACCCTCATAACCTTGCCGCAACATTCCTGTTTCGACCATTTCCGGGTTGTTGAGGCTCGATGAAGTCTCGTCCACAAAGCTACGCTTTCTCAAAAAGCCCTGCTTCGGGTCCAACAAAATGATCAACCTATGATCACAAAGATATAAGATCAAACAAATGATCATATCACAAATGATCAAACACTGATCATTTTACCGCAACACTCAATATGCCACGTTACCAAATTGGGATGTATCGCTGATAAATTTCAACTACATAACCTCTGAGCTCGTACGTCTCAGAGAAGGGTGTTAAGCTAAGAGAATAAATTCTCCGCCACCAACAGAAATGTATTTGAAAGAAATCAGCTTTACATCTCAAATTGTAACGTCAGACACACAATCCATACAAGTCTGTTCCGGGATCGAACAGAACCGAAGGCACTTCTCACGAAGCCCTTGCACATCCGGATAATTTTCAATCACGTCGGGACTTCCCGTCACTAAGGATGATAAAACCTCTAAACCGGAGATCAGCCGATGTAGAGTAACTCGACGGTAATCCTTCCGTTTTCAAAAATATCCGGTCTTCAACACCGGTCTTCGAATGCAATTCATAACGACGTATCACATATTCGGAATGGGTTATACGACCCCATGGTCCTTTCCCGGTTAACCCGAATAGTGAGCGATTATTCAAAAATAAGTGTGGCATTCAAATTCATCCAATTCACAACAAATACCTATCTAAAGGTAATTATTGGTAGTCGGTTATTTAACTATCAATAAAGATGCGCAACATCATCAGATTCCAAATAATTTTCCCAAATTTTTTTTTTATCTTCCAAAATATCTTTTACTAGATATAAAATTTCCACACTTAACCATTTGAAAACAATTTCAAATCAATTTCCACATTTCATTTTATCTTTGAAGACAAAATCTCAAAACAGTTCATTTCATATTGGCAAAGCATTTCCATACTTATTTAAAAATAAGTATTTCACAAATCATTTATTTTCAACATTTGAAAATATTCGATATACTTAAATCAAATTAAGTATATATTCATTCTTTAAGGAAATCGTTCTCTTTAAACACATTTATTTGAGTCAAAACGAATGTTGCGTAAAACATCGTTACGACGACTCAAAATCACTAGTATAGGGATTCGAATTTAGATAGATATATAAATCCCAATACTACAAAAAAACATTTCCTTTCGGAAATCATTTATTATAACAACAGTGTTATAGTCCATCATTTCCTTATTTCTCGAAAACGTCTATTTCAACAATAAATGTTGAAATCTATGATTTCGATATTCAATACATTTTAAACCATCGTTTAAAACAATTAACTTCATTTTACAATATCGCTTTCCCAAACATAACCGTTTTTTTTTCAAAAATATATTCACTGTCCAAAATCGTGAATATACTTTACTATTTACATTTCACTATTTTCTACACGTTTTATTTCGATAATAATTCGCTATCCAAAATCGCGAATATATCTCCTTTGATAATCTTCTATATTTAATTTATCAAATTCAATCGATTGGTTTCCGAATTTATAAAACAACGTTTTATAAATTCCATTTTCTATTTTCTATAACAACTCCGGTTTATAATCTCATTTTATTAATCTTCAAAAATTCACTTATAAGAATAAGTGATTTCGGATTTATAAAACAACGTTTATAAATCACATTTGTACCTTATAACGATTTCAGCTTATAAAAACCATTTCATTTTGAAATTCCTATTTATATCCCATCTAAGTGCAAAAGTCAAATTTATAAGTAAATTTCTTATAAATCTTTTATTCTACAATATCTATTTACTTTATAACTTCACGTTATAAATCTATTAATTTCATTCACTTATGAAATCCATTTATTCTTCTTTCTAACATTTATAAAAATTCATTTTATAAGTCCAATATTTTGATTTACAAAAATATCAATTTTTATAAATATTTCTATACAAATCGTTTATAGTTATTCAAAAATCCCAACTTAAACCATTTTATACATAAATCGACTTTTATTTCAAAAACGACACTTCGGTTATATTTCACTAAAATTATAACTTTTATAACTTTAAAATTTTAACTGTTTATTTATTTAAAATAAATCAATTCAACAATTCAATAAAATGTCTACTTTCAAAAATCACTTTACAAATCCTTTTAAAATAAAAGTCGTTATTTTTACATTTCAAAACTGAATCCGATGATGCAACAGCATCAATCAGTCCATCACAACAGTCAATATCATATATCAATATGATAACAGAATATATCACAATATCTGTAAATAAATAACTACTGGTGAGGAATCCAGTTGGATCCCTCCAACCTGTTTCCCTACATCCAAAGATGTTAGCACAATACCAATTCCGTTCCAGTACGGAATTATCGCGGTATATAGGTTTTTATAAATCCGCTTACTAACGGCGCAATAGGGTCTCATCCGCTATACGAGGCGGGAAATCATCAATCCAATATATACATATGCCAATATGTATATACTGCTATATATATAGATATATCCTATTATATCTAATAGCACATTCAATAGAAATCAAACAGTCAATAATAACTGTAAAATCAAATTTCCTTCGAGTGAGAAAATCTCACCTTAGCTTTTAATTGCAATCCGTTTCCATTTCAGTTTTGTTTTCTCGATTTTAACCTGGTATAAACAATTTTATAAAATCTATTAATATTCGAATTAAATCGAATAATCAATTTTCATTTGTTAATTCTAATTATCCCAAGATTTTATTTTAAACCAATTTCTTTTAATAAATTTGTTTAACTAAAAATTAAATTCGAAACTAAATTTCCTTCGATAAATATTTTTACACTTAAAACATTTATTTTCATAATCCTATCTATATATAAATAAATTTCTGTTTATAAAAAAAATGATTTTTTATCCCTCACCGTTAAACTAAAATCTCATTCCTATATAAGTTTCAAACATGCATGTGTATATTTTCTTTTGAAACCATATATATATACTTATAAAAATAAACTATATTAAAAATCTAATTTTCTATAATACTTATATAAATTTTCTGTTAATAGTTTATCCCCTATCTATAGATTACAACAGAGCTCATCTTTACTGTATTATTATTATCACTATTTTTCTTTTCAATCTGTATATACTTTTATTAATCAAGTAAAAAAACAAAAAAAAACAAAAACAACGAAGGAAAAGAATCGAATGCCTTACCAACGATCTCAACCCCGACACTGTCACAACCCTTGGCCAGAACTCACGATGTCTTCACGCGAGCTCGCGCCACCCAAACTGCAACCCCAAGGCTCACACGCGACTTCATCGAAGAACTCAAATCTGGCAGTGATTTGAATCGCGACTTCACCCCACTCGCGAATCCACTTCGCTGCTGCCCTAGCTTCGCCTCCCAGTCGAACGCGTTCTTCGACACATCAAGTTGACGTTGCCACAACCCTAGCTGCACGCCGCCTCAAGTCCCCATTGGCCAGCGATTCGCGACCATCCCCTAAATTGCGACCCCCAAGACTCGAGCCTCCTGCGCATACATAACGTCGCCACCACGTCGTCTACGACATGGCGTACCCTCGCGCCGAGGTCGACTGGCAGTGCGACACTGCGACAATGTCGCGATGGACTTTTTCGATTCGAATTCAATCGAACTTCGCCTCTTCTGAATGGATGAAGAACGGAGGAAGAGAGAGCTCGGGATTGTTTTTTTTTTTTTTCTTTGATTATGAACGAAGATTTGTTTCGTTTATTTTTTTTTTCTCTAAAAGGAAGAGGGACTCGATTTCTATTTGAACTGGAAGTGAAGACAATAGCGGCCATTGTTATTTCCTTTGAACGAGATTTATATTTTCTCTGAAATCTTTAATTGAGGAACCAGAGAAGGTTGCGTGGGATTTAAAAAGAAAAGAGGGGACAAGAGAACGATGATTAAGCAGAGTAGGTCGACTTGTTCAGAAGTAGGGTGGCTGATGTTGACAAAATTTAAAATTTAAAATTCAATTTGAATTCGTTTAAATCTCCACGCGTTTATGTGTCGTACGTTCACATATCAACTCTGATAAATACGAAATTTGAAATCCGGTAATAATTCAATATTACGGACCCAAGGGAACCGGTTTCGTTGAATTCCGAGACTGTTTGAAAAATGACTATTTTAACTCGACGATTTAAAATTAAAACGATATCGATGCGTTTCGAGCTTCCACGGTCAAACGACAACTTCGATTGATACGAAAATTGGAATCCGATAATAACTAACTATTACGGATCCAATGGAACTGGTCTCGTTCAATTCTGAGACTGTCCGAAAATTGGCTATTTTTACAGTCGATAATTAAATATTAAAATATTCAATTTTCACAGATTAACTTCAAATTCAATTCTGAAAGTTCTATAACCTTTCTATAACTCCAGTATGATAAAATAAAATTTTCCAAATCATTTTCAATCATTTTAAACTCGATTTTCAATTATCTCTGGAATTTCAATTATTTAATTTATCGATTAAATTATCAAATTAAATTCAAAATTCGAAAAATAAATCATTCGACTTCTTAAATTCTTTTATTAATATTTAAAATTAATTAAATATTCGAATTTTAATTATTTAAAATTCTGGGTCGTTACAGACTTCCCCCCTTAAAAGAATTTCGTCCTCGAAATTACAAGTTAGGTAAAAAGGTCCTTAACTCGTCTACTATTTTTCACAATCCGGTAGTTTTATCAATTTATCAAAACAAATCTTTCTATTAAAGATTCGTTATCATTCAACTCGTTTTCCAACTTCAATTATAAGTTTCAAACAACATTGTTTTCTTAACAATTCAATTTTAAGTTTAAATTCAAATTTAAACTTTCAAATTTTCTCAAAAATTTTCTAACGCCCTAAATTTTCGAAAAATTTCGCTAGCGTCTCCTTTGCGCGGCTAATACGGCACGACTACAAAACGTCCCTACGGACTCTCAGATTTCAAAAAGAAAAAGAAAAAGCCAAGCGGCTAGACAAGAAATCATCAAAAACTCATATTATAATTCAAATACGTACCTTTTCGAGCAATTTAAATTCACCTTTGAAATAAATTTTCCAATTCCTTTTATAATACCTGTATATCTACTAGCCATAATATCTAGTTACATACATACAAACCATTTTGTTACAAAATTTTCAATATAAACTGCTTATACATTTCTAGCTTACTATTGAAGTTACATTCGTTTTTAAACAAAATGAATTCATATCCATTCAATTTTTCATTTCAAATTTCATTTGAATTACATTTCACATTTCAATTTCTCATTCGAATTCAATCCACTATTTTGGTTTATAACCACTTATATTAAACTGAATTTCCAATAACATATGAATTTTTAATCCACCTTTCAATTTACATTATTCAATTCAATTCATTTGCTTACGAATTCGAAATGAATTTCAACTTTCAATTTCCTACATCATAAATCAAATTCAATTCTAGTTCTATTCACTTACAATTGTAAATTCCATTGATTTGAAAATTTATTTCTACTTACTTGAATTTATCTTTAATTTCGAACCATCTCTTTTCATTTAGCTCACAATTCAAGTTCCAATTTAATTAATTCAACTTCCATTTCATGAATTTATTAATTATCAAGGTGGCTTGTTCGGATTCCATCCATATTTCAATTTACAATTCCAATTGATAAAATCATTTATACATTCACATTTACAATTTCATTTCATTAATGAATTTTACCTTTAATTATCTTTTCTGGAATTCTATTTTCATTTATAAATCACATTTACAATTCATATTTACCATTTTATTCATATATGAATTCACCTCTTTATATTTCAACTCACATTTATAAATTTCATTCGTTAAATGGATTTTTTTATTTAAACTTTAAACTTCAAACTTTACAAGTTATCAACTTCATAATATTTCATAAATATTTTTATATAGCATTCAAGAGTTTACCAACATTTCAAAGCCATTTTGAAAACGATTCAAACTATTCTTTGAATTTTCTAAAACAAAACCCAAATTTTCAAAACAACCTCCATTTAAAACCATTTGGCAGCAATTCCTCTTTTGGAAACCCGAAAATGAACACCGGTGATGTCGCGATCATCATCAGAATTATTTTCCAGCGACCGAAAAGAGTTTAGAGCTTTCATCTCTCTAAAATACATTTCAAAACCTTTGAAATTCATTTTCAAATCAAAAAGAAATTAAATCTTTCCAAATCTCCAAAATTTCAAATTCTTTTCAAAACATTTCCAAATACTTCTCTGGAATTCCGTTTCAAATTACAATTCACATTTATAAATTACATTCTCAAATTTCATTCGTATATGAATTCATTTCTTAATTTTGGAGTTACGATTTCAGTTCCTTATTCAATTTCAATGATAATAGATTAATATAGTCACTTCTAACAACCATGCAACCATATACTATAGTACTTCATAGAAAAACATTTCTTTTCTATACAAAAATAGTTTTGGGTAAAAATTATTTCATTCACCCTATTTAAAACAATACTGTGCCGAATTGTTCTATTCAAGTGTTTAGAGATCCCTATCGATAGAGTTGTACGGACAATACCGACCAGAATCCATATACCACTCAACAAACCAATCATCACAATATAAAACAAATTTTATATTCAAACAACAAATACGCGCTCATATCTATTATTACACTCAACTCATTCTAGAGTACTACTGACTCTATCTCTAATGAGTAACACCCAACAGAGCAGGGTTGTCGCTTAACCATATGCTCTGATACCAAATGTAATAACCCGCTTTTCCGTACCCCTTGAATAGACACTAATCTCCATCTATTTACTCAAGGTGAACGAAAAACCGAACCATTAGGGTTTTAAAAGAAGAGGTAGAAGAAAAGATAGAAGAAAAGAGAAAGAAGAAACAAAAGAACAACATCAGAAACAGAAACAATATCAGAATCTCACATATCGCAGCGGAACAATATATAATAGATAATTGAATAATCTT
Organism: Allium fistulosum; assembly: GCA_030737815.1. Taxonomy (NCBI): domain Eukaryota; kingdom Viridiplantae; phylum Streptophyta; class Magnoliopsida; order Asparagales; family Amaryllidaceae; genus Allium; species Allium fistulosum. The sequence goes on along the minus strand of CM060904.1, from coordinate 75,195,041 downwards.
TAAAACAAAGAACTATATCTGTTATTACATTACATCACATCAATCATCAGAGTCAATATACAACAATGGACAGTTATATAACTTGTCCTCATACAGAATACACAGCGGAATAAATACTATCAGATACAAATACTACGTCTCGCCATCCAGCTCATCTCCAAAGCTCCAGAATATCCTGATAATATAACTCTAGGCTGCCCGTGTGGAAATTGGTGGGCACCCAGAGTTTAGAAGGGAACAATAAACTCCGAGTCAGTCATGGTGACTGGTGTGAGATCGTAAAACAGTTATTCTTTAAAATAAACAACAGGATAATTTTAAAGTCAATTCGAAATGCTTTTGGAAAATGAAACTACCATAAGACCTCCCGCCACACACACAATGCAAACGCAGAATTGGAGGAGATTTCTTCTTATGATAGTCAAAGATGCTTACTACGCAAAATCAAATCATTTTTGATATTATTATTAGTGCATAGTGTAGAAAACATTTCGAAAGTATAATATTAATCTTAGCCAACATACGACCAGTATCGTATGCCTACTATAGCTACTATGTTCAATAGCAGGTTACCGCCACATTCCATAGCAGGTAATACAACTAAAACCGTACAGGGTTCGTATTGTTTCTTTGGATTTTCCAACAAATGGTCAGGCTAAGGAACTTCCTTTCCTCCTGCCGATTGGGATCGCCTCTGGCTGGACGTCCCGAGAGACAAACTGCTCTCTGCCAAACAAGGCCGGGTTACCCCTGTAACAGGTAACTCACGAATATGTCATCACCCGGTCCTTTGGGACCTTTATCCGAGCGCTCGATATCCAACATCACACATCATAAAGAAAGTGTATCTACATGAGTAAGTATCTGGGCTCCATACCATGATACCACCCCTTTCCAGAAGGAAATGACATACCCTAAAGGGCGCGACCCTCATAACCTTGCCGCAACATTCCTGTTTCGACCATTTCCGGGTTGTTGAGGCTCGATGAAGTCTCGTCCACAAAGCTACGCTTTCTCAAAAAGCCCTGCTTCGGGTCCAACAAAATGATCAACCTATGATCACAAAGATATAAGATCAAACAAATGATCATATCACAAATGATCAAACACTGATCATTTTACCGCAACACTCAGTATGCCACGTTACCAAATTAGGATGTATCGCTGATAAATTTCAACTACATAACCTCTGAGCTCGTACGTCTCAGAGAAGGGTGTTAAGCTAAGAGAATAAATTCTCCGCCACCAACAGAAATGTATTTGAAAGAAATCAGCTTTACATCTCAAATTGTAACGTCAGACACACAATCCATACAAGTCTGTTCCGGGATCGAACAGAACCGAAGGCACTTCTCACGAAGCCCTTGCACATCCGGATAATTTTCAATCACGTCGGGACTTCCCGTCACTAAGGATGATAAAACCTCTAAACCGGAGATCAGCCGATGTAGAGTAACTCGACGGTAATCCTTCCGTTTTCAAAAATATCCGGTCTTCAACACCGGTCTTCGAATGCAATTCATAACGACGTATCACATATTCGGAATGGGTTATACGACCCCATGGTCCTTTCCCGGTTAACCCGAATAGTGAGCGATTATTCAAAAATAAGTGTGGCATTCAAATTCATCCAATTCACAACAAATACCTATCTAAAGGTAATTATTGGTAGTCGGTTATTTAACTATCAATAAAGATGCGCAACATCATCAGATTCCAAATAATTTTCCCAAATTTTTTTTTTATCTTCCAAAATATCTTTTACTAGATATAAAATTTCCACACTTAACCATTTGAAAACAATTTCAAATCAATTTCCACATTTCATTTTATCTTTGAAGACAAAATCTCAAAACAGTTCATTTCATATTGGCAAAGCATTTCCATACTTATTTAAAAATAAGTATTTCACAAATCATTTATTTTCAACATTTGAAAATATTCGATATACTTAAATCAAATTAAGTATATATTCATTCTTTAAGGAAATCGTTCTCTTTAAACACATTTATTTGAGTCAAAACGAATGTTGCGTAAAACATCGTTACGACGACTCAAAATCACTAGTATAGGGATTCGAATTTAGATAGATATATAAATCCCAATACTACAAAAAAACATTTCCTTTCGGAAATCATTTATTATAACAACAGTGTTATAGTCCATCATTTCCTTATTTCTCGAAAACGTCTATTTCAACAATAAATGTTGAAATCTATGATTTCGATATTCAATACATTTTAAACCATCGTTTAAAACAATTAACTTCATTTTACAATATCGCTTTCCCAAACATAACCGTTTTTTTTTCAAAAATATATTCACTGTCCAAAATCGTGAATATACTTTACTATTTACATTTCACTATTTTCTACACGTTTTATTTCGATAATAATTCGCTATCCAAAATCGCGAATATATCTCCTTTGATAATCTTCTATATTTAATTTATCAAATTCAATCGATTGGTTTCCGAATTTATAAAACAACGTTTTATAAATTCCATTTTCTATTTTCTATAACAACTCCGGTTTATAATCTCATTTTATTAATCTTCAAAAATTCACTTATAAGAATAAGTGATTTCGGATTTATAAAACAACGTTTATAAATCACATTTGTACCTTATAACGATTTCAGCTTATAAAAATCATTTCATTTTGAAATTCCTATTTATATCCCATCTAAGTGCAAAAGTCAAATTTATAAGTAAATTTCTTATAAATCTTTTATTCTACAATATCTATTTACTTTATAACTTCACGTTATAAATCTATTAATTTCATTCACTTATGAAATCCATTTATACTTCTTTCTAACATTTATAAAAATTCATTTTATAAGTCCAATATTTTGATTTACAAAAATATCAATTTTTATAAATATTTCTATACAAATCGTTTATAGTTATTCAAAAATCCCAACTTAAACCATTTTATACATAAATCGACTTTTATTTCAAAAACGACACTTCGGTTATATTTCACTAAAATTATAACTTTTATAACTTTAAAATTTTAACTGTTTATTTATTTAAAATAAATCAATTCAACAATTCAATAAAATGTCTACTTTCAAAAATCACTTTACAAATCCTTTTAAAATAAAAGTCGTTATTTTTACATTTCAAAACTGAATCCGATGATGCAACAGCATCAATCAGTCCATCACAACAGTCAATATCATATATCAATATGATAACAGAATATATCACAATATCTGTAAATAAATAACTACTGGTGAGGAATCCAGTTGGATCCCTCCAACCTGTTTCCCTGCATCCAAAGATGTTAGCACAATACCAATTCCGTTCCAGTACGGAATTATCGCGGTATATAGGTTTTTATAAATCCGCTTACTAACGGCGCAATAGGGTCTCATCCGCTATACGAGGCGGGAAATCATCAATCCAATATATACATATGCCAATATGTATATACTGCTATATATATAGATATATCCTATTATATCTAATAGCACATTCAATAGAAATCAAACAGTCAATAATAACTGTAAAATCAAATTTCCTTCGAGTGAGAAAATCTCACCTTAGCTTTTAATTGCAATCCGTTTCCATTTCAGTTTTGTTTTCTCGATTTTAACCTGGTATAAACAATTTTATAAAATCTATTAATATTCGAATTAAATCGAATAATCAATTTTCATTTGTTAATTCTAATTATCCCAAGATTTTATTTTAAACCAATTTCTTTTAATAAATTTGTTTAACTAAAAATTAAATTCGAAACTAAATTTCCTTCGATAAATATTTTTACACTTAAAACATTTATTTTCATAATCCTATCTATATATAAATAAATTTCTGTTTATAAAAAAAATGATTTTTTATCCCTCACCGTTAAACTAAAATCTCATTCCTATATAAGTTTCAAACATGCATGTGTATATTTTCTTTTGAAACCATATATATATATACTTATAAAAATAAACTATATTAAAAATCTAATTTTCTATAATACTTATATAAATTTTCTGTTTATAGTTTATCCCCTATCTATAGATTACAACAGAGCTCATCTTTACTGTATTATTATTATCACTATTTTTCTTTTCAATCTGTATATACTTTTATTAATCAAGTAAAAAAAACAAAAAAAACAAAAACAACGAAGGAAAAGAATCGAATGCCTTACCAACGATCTCAACCCCGACACTGTCACAACCCTTGGCCAGAACTCACGATGTCTTCACGCGAGCTCGCGCCACCCAAACTGCAGCCCCAAGGCTCACACGCGACTTCATCGAAGAACTCAAATCTGGCAGTGATTTGAATCGCGACTTCACCCCACTCGCGAATCCACTTCGCTGCTGCCCTAGCTTCGCCTCCCAGTCGAACGCGTTCTTCGACACATCAAGTTGACGTTGCCACAACCCTAGCTGCACGCCGCCTCAAGTCCCCATTGGCCAGCGATTCGCGACCATCCCCTAAATTGCGACCCCCAAGACTCGAGCCTCCTGCGCATACATAACGTCGCCACCACGTCGTCTACGACATGGCGTACCCTCGCGCCGAGGTCGACTGGCAGTGCGACACTGCGACAATGTCGCGATGGACTTTTTCGATTCGAATTCAATCGAACTTCGCCTCTTCTGAATGGATGAAGAACGGAGGAAGAGAGAGCTCGGGATTGTTTTTTTTTTTTTTCTTTGATTATGAACGAAGATTTGTTTCGTTTATTTTTTTTTTCTCTAAAAGGAAGAGGGACTCGATTTCTATTTGAACTGGAAGTGAAGACAATAGCGGCCATTGTTATTTCCTTTGAACGAGATTTATATTTTCTTTGAAATCTTTAATTGAGGAACCAGAGAAGGTTGCGTGGGATTTAAAAAGAAAAGAGGGGACAAGAGAACGATGATTAAGCAGAGTAGGTCGACTTGTTCAGAAGTAGGGTGGCTGATGTTGACAAAATTTAAAATTTAAAATTCAATTTGAATTCGTTTAAATCTCCACGCGTTTATGTGTCGTACGTTCACATATCAACTCTGATAAATACGAAATTTGAAATCCGGTAATAATTCAATATTACGGACCCAAGGGAACCGGTTTCGTCGAATTCCGAGACTGTTTGAAAAATGACTATTTTAACTCGACGATTTAAAATTAAAACGATATCGATGCGTTTCGAGCTGCCACGGTCAAACGACAACTTCGATTGATACGAAAATTGGAATCCGATAATAACTAACTATTACGGATCCAATGGAACTGGTCTCGTTCAATTCTGAGACTGTCCGAAAATTGGCTATTTTTACAGTCGATAATTAAATATTAAAATATTCAATTTTCACAGATTAACTTCAAATTCAATTCTGAAAGTTCTATAACCTTTCTATAACTCCAGTATGATAAAATAAAATTTTCCAAATCATTTTCAATCATTTTAAACTCGATTTTCAATTATCTCTGGAATTTCAATTATTTAATTTATCGATTAAATTATCAAATTAAATTCAAAATTCGAAAAATAAATCATTCGACTTCTTAAATTCTTTTATTAATATTTAAAATTAATTAAATATTCGAATTTTAATTATTTAAAATTCTGGGTCGTTACAGAGAGACTCAATACACTTCTTTGATTACAAATGATCCTATAACTTTGAATAGCACTGAGATCTTTGAGAGAGGGGGCAGAGAATCAAACAAGAGATGAACGAGTTTGATTCACATAGGATTTCGGTAGAGTTTTGTTAAGAATATTTGAAAATAAGAATGAAAGAGAAAGAGGAGAGAAAACTAAGAAAAAATCTATTAAAATTCATTCAAAAACAAAGGTATATATAGAGGAACAACGGTTGTGTCTTTTCACGAAAGGATACGATGAATAGACACTTCTTTTGAAAATTTAAATTTTGAAATCAACGGACACCATGTCGACTTGGGGAGATGGGGTATGTCGACATGCCTATATATATTTTGAAAATTTTATTTTTCTTTTAAAATGATTTCTATTTTAAATTTGTCAAAACTACTTCTGAAGTATAAAAACTATTTTGAATAAAAGAGATTTAAAAATAATCTTAAAATATATAATCTATAATATAAAAAGTAATATATATTAAAAACTAAGTATAGAATATATTTTTGAGATTTTTAAAACTTATAATAAAACCAGGAGATAGTATAAAAACAAGAGATGATTTTGAAATCAAAAATATAAAAGATGATAAAAATAGTTTAAGACATGATATGTTTTGAAATCATGATTAAAAAGAAGGTTTAAAAATTGTTTTGAAATTAAGGCTAAAACATTTAAATCAAGAGAGATGATTTTAAAATAATAGTTTTGAAAAAATAGTTAAAAACCAAAATAGACTATTTTTGAAAGTTCGTGGATTTCATTCCACTAGAGATCATGGATTTCATTCCACTAGAGAAGGTCGTGGGTTCCATCCCATTATTAAAGCGAGAAAGTGGATTCCATTCCACGAGTAAAATCCAAATAAAATGTTAGTGCTATTATGAAGTTTTAACATAAATCTGGACTCTAATACTTATCTTGATGTCTTGATCTCTTGAACTGTTGAAATCTTGAACTCTTGATACTCATGAGTCTTCGGTCTTGGTTCTTCAATCTTGAAATCATCAGTCTTGAATCACTATACTGTACAGTCTTCATTCTTCAGTACCTGCAGATATATCCTACATATACATATATATATATAGACAAGAATATTAGTATTTATATTTTATAACAAGTCCTAAGGTTGTTGTCATCAAAATCATCATTTCTGGAACTAACAATCTCCCCCTTTCTGATGATGACAACCTATGTTACCTTTATTTATAAAATCTACTCCAATTCTCCTCCAACTCCCCCTTATTCCAACAACTCCTCCTTAATCTACTAATTCCCCCTTAATCTAAGCCTAACTAACCTATTCTAAGCCTAACTATCCTATTTTATAATTCTCCCCCTTTGTCATCAACAAAAACTAATCCTAAACTATATAACTCCCCCCCTAAACTAATACTAAGGAACTAATATACTAATAACGAAATATAATAAGCGAAACGTAAATACAATTTTATTATATACGTTGTTATATTAAATATATACACTATTATATACAAACAATATATAAAAGCGTAAACAAACTAATGAGAGTCTTTGATAATTGGCGATTTGTGAATCGAACGATTTGGATAATGGAGATAGAAGTTTCCACGTTGTTCGACTTAAATTACCATGCTTATCAAAATAGACTTCTCCGACATAGATGACTTTATCGTCTTCATCCATTCGTACTTCTTCTTCTTCTTCTTCTTCGTCGTCATCTTCTATTGGATTGTGCATATGAACGTTAGAGGAGTCTTCTTCGATTACAATCGGATTCGCATGGTTATCCAATAGGAATTTTTGCAAAATTCTAAGGATTTTTCCCTGCTTTTCTTGTTCTTTAGCCATTCTGATTTGCATAACTTGCAACTCAGTCATCATTTGCAAGGAGTCCTTCAAAGTTTCTTCCATTTTCACGACTCGGGCTAGCGTAGTTCGTTGAAACGGACCAGTATTAGGAGAAGGGAAAGAGAAGGTTGCATTTTGGTTTGTTTTGGAAGAAGAGGCCATTATTATAAGTTTTTAGAAGTTATTTACAGAGAGAAATGAAGTGGAAGACAGAAAAATTCGAAGTATGAAGAATATATAACCACCAAACTAATTTTAGAGGGAAAATTAAATTTTCAAAAGTTACCATTGTATGTCGACATGGGGTTAGGGGGTGTCGACATCCTTAAGGAAATTTTGACAATTTTATTTTTATTTATTTATATATATGTGTATCACTATATTTATATTTTATATCTCGGTTAGAGAGCAAATACCTAGTTCTTTTCTAAATTTAGTAAAGGTTGATTGATTCAAAGGTTTGGTCAGAATATCAGCTATCTGATTCTTAGTGTTGATAAATTCAAGAGAGATAATCTCTTTACTTATATTATCTCTGAGAAAATGATGTCTGATATCAATATGATTTGTTCTAGCATGATGAGTAGGATTTTTGTATAAATTTATTGCGCTTGTATTGTCACAATAAATTGGTGATTTTGAGGTATTTAATCCAAAATCCTTTAGGGTCTGTTGCATATAGATAACTTGAGAACAAGCCAAAGCAGCAGGGATATATTCTGTAACAACCTATAATTTTTAACAAATATTTTAAATTTAATTTATTTGAAACTTCGATTTTTAATCCTTTAAATTTTGGAATTTTGGAATTTTCCAATGTATTTTTGGATTTTTTTTATAATTTATTTTCCAAATGTAATAAAAGAATGATTTTCTGACAAATTTATATTTTGGTCAACTTTAGTCAAACTTTGACTTTCAGTTGAAATTTTTAAATTTGAATTTTAAATTTTAATCTTTTTCTTTTAAGCTGAATTTGATTCTGATATTCGTTCTGCTTTTCGTTTCGTCAAATTCTGTTTTATACTTTTAATCTATCTATCTAGTTGTCTATTTCCATTTCAGTTATTTCATTCAGCTTTGCTTATGTATTTGTGAACTTATGTATCCAGACTTCTGTTGTATCTGTTTTTCAGACTATGGTAGTTTGTATCTGTTTTGAGACTATGTATTGTAGTAGCTTCATGAACTACTATGTATTTTATTTCCGCTGTGAGTTATTCTGATATTCTGTGTCTGTGATTCTGTGATTGATTTTATCTGCTCCAAATTTAATTACAATCTATTGTTTTGAATTATTCAAGTCTAACATGTGTGGTTTTATTGTCGATTTGAATGGTCCAAAATAGTGGGTCATTACATTTGGTATCAGAGCTTTGGATTTAGGCAAAACTTAGCCTATGGAGCAAAAACTCATTAGAGATAGGGTAGAAATACCCTAGAATGAGTGAAATCAATCTTAGAATCATTTCTTTGTGAGAGAACGTATTTTTAAGTATAAAATGACTTCCAAAGGATTTTCAAAGATTATTTTGGATATAAAATTTTCTTGTTTTAAAATCTCATTTTCTTAACTTCATTCCTTTTGAATCCACCTTGTTTATTAGAATTCTTTGATTATGATCTCTATTCTAGTTGAATCTTATCTTTGTCTTTCTATTTTACCTTTATCCTAAAATTCATTCTTGATTTTTCCAGGATGAATCGTAGGAATGCTAGAGGTAGGGGTCGTGGTATTACCCCAGTTCCTGAGCCTGTTGCACCCATCAGGTTCACCACTCTCTGTAAGGAATTCACTCAGCTTGGTGGTACCAATTTTACTGGATCTGAGAGCATCATAGAGGCACAACAGTGGTTGAGGAGTCTTGAGAGGATTTTCACTGGTTTGGAGATTAGTGATGCTCAAAAGCGTCAGTTGGCAGCTTGGCAGTTGCAGGAGGTAGCCCAAGATTAGTGGGAGTCTATCACAGCTTAGACTATGGAGGCAGATATTTCTTGGGAGCAGTTTAGGTATCCTTTTGTGTTAGTCTTGTGTTCTGTTCAGCTTTTTTCTCTTTGAAATCTATCTTAAGCTTTGATATCTCTTTTCAAGGAGGCTTTTGTGGCAAAGTGGAAGCCCGAAGCTGGGAAGTCCCAGCTATACATGGAGTTTATGGATCTTAATCAAGGGAGCGTGTCATTTTCTGAGTATGAGCGGAAGTTCAATGAACTTTCCAAGTTTGGTCCTGGCCTGATCGACACCTCTCTTAAGAAGAATGAGAAATTTATAGCTGGAGCTCGCCCAGAGTTTTATGATCATCTCATTTCTCATGTTCATGGTACCTTCACGGAGTTGATGTAAATGGTCATTAGATATGAGAATCACACTTCTAAGGAAGCTTCTGTTCCTCGTACTTCTCCATCTCATCTTGGTTCTAGCAACTCTAAGAAGAGGAAGCCTAATTTTCATCAACAAAAGCAGAATTGGCTTAAGAATCCTGGTTTAGGATCTACTCCTCGGAAGCATCCTATTGACCTATCTTCCATCACTTGCTTCAAGTGTGATCAAAGGGGACACTATGCCAATAGTTTCCCTACTTCAGTTGGTGCTGCTGTTCCTCCACCTTAGGATACCAGGAACAATTTCTGTCATGTTTGTCTGCAGCCTGGTCATTTCAAGAAGGATTGTCCTTTGTATTAGAAGGGCAAGACATCTAGAGTCTTTGCCATGACTTCTTCCACTCATGCTCCTAATCCATCTGCTCCTAGTGACACCCAAGGTACTCTCCAGAGCACCTTTACTTTGTTTGATTTTCCTGTTCGTGTTTTATTTGATACTGAGCTTCGCATAGTTTTATTTCTGTGGATCTTTGTGATAAGTTTGAGCATCTTCTTTCACCCAAGTTTGCAGCTGTACCTTTGTGTGTTGCTAATCCTATTGGGGGTCCCACGAACCTTAGTAGGATTTGTACTATTCTGGTCATCGTTTTTCTGGTGAATTCTATGTTCTGGGTTTTGATGCTTTTGATATATTGCTTGGGGGTGATTGGCTGAAGAGGCATGAAGCCGTTATCTCTTGTAAAACCCGAACGGTTTCTCTTGTTGATGATCGGGGTAACTCTTTAGTGATTCAGTGTCCTATGCCTGAAGATTTTGCTGGCAGTTTTATTTTCTCTTTGGATTCTTCTCCTGGTGACCTTGATTCAACCCCTGTGGTTAAGCTCTATCCCGATGTATTTGGTGAAGTTTCTTCTTTACCTCCTAAGCGGGAAATTGATTTCCGCATTGATCTTATTCCTGGAGCTCAACCTGTAGTTCTTCCCCCCAGAAGAATGGCACCCCATGAGAAGGTTGAGTTGAGGAAACAAATTGAGTACTTGTTCTCCAAGGGTCTGATCAGACCTAGTCATTCCAAATGGGGAGCAGCAGTGGTTTTCGTCACTAAGTCCGATGGTTCTTTGAGGATGTGTGTTGATTATAGGGAGCTGAACAAGCTCACTATGAAGAACAAATATCCTATGCCTCGTATCAATGATATGTTCGATCAGCTTTATGGAGCTATTGTTTTCTCTCAGCTTGATCTTGCCACAGGTTTCCACCAGCTCAGAGTTGCTGAGGAAAGTATTCCCAAGACTGCTTTCCGTACTGAGAATGGTTTTTATGAATGGTTAGTTATGCCTTTTGGTTTGACTAATGCCCCAGCTTTCTTTGTTGATATGATGAATCGTGTTTTTCGTGATGTTCTTAACAAGTTTGTTTTGGTCTTCGTTAATGATATTTTGGTCTTTTCTAAGACCGAGGAAGAGCATGAATCTCACTTGAGCTTGTTTTGGGGACCCTTAGGAGTCACCAATTGAAAGCTAAATTCTCTAAATTGGAAGGATGAAGTTCGATTTCTTGGGCATATTGTTTCTAGTAATGGAGTTTATGTTGATCTAGTCAAGATCGCTACGATCAATGTAAGTCTACATTTTCTCATCTTTCTTTTGGTAATCTAATTTTTCTATCTTTCTTTGTGGTTCTTATTTTTCCCTATTCTATTTCAGGATGGGGAAACTCCTAGGACTCCATCTAATATCCATAGCTTTCTAGGCCTTGCCAGTTATTATCGGAGATTCATTGAGAATTTTGCTCGGATTGCTGCACCTCTCACTGCTTTGACTCGAAAGAATGCTAAGTTTATATGGAATGATAAGTGTGAAGTTGCATTCAATGAGTTGAAGCGCATGCTTACTTCCGCACCAGTTCTTACCGTTCCAAATGGAAATGAGGGATTAACGGTATACACTAATGCTAGTTGTGAAGGCTTGGGAGCTATTCTGATGCAGGATGGGAAGGTCATTGTTTATGCCAGTCGTCAGTTGAAGACCCATGAAGCCAATTATGCTGCTCATGATTTGGAATTGCTTGCCGTGGTTTTTGCTTTGAAGCTTTGGAGGCATCATCTTTTGGGAACTAAGTTTGAGCTTTTTACGGATCATCAGTCTTTGAGATATATTTTCACCCAGAAGGATTTGAATCAGAGACAAGTTAGGTGGCTAGATTTTATTGCTTCTTATAACCTCGACATCAACTATACCCCTGGGAAAGCTAATGTTGTGGCTGATGCTTTGAGTCGGAAGAAGGCGATGTTGTGTCAGCTTGTTGTTTCTTCTCCTCTTTTGGATTGTATCATGGCTAAGCAGGATGAGGATCAAATGCTTAGGCTTATTAAGGAGAATGTTCATAGTAGGGTTGGTGGTAGTAGTCTTGATGGTAGTGGAGCTCAGATCGATGATAGAGGGATTTTGAGGATTAATAATCGGATTTGTTTCCCGAATGTTGATGGATTGAGACAGGAGTTACTTCGGGAAAATCATCAATCTAGACTTTCTATTCATCCAGGAGTGACCAAGATGTATCAGGATATGAAGAAATTGTATTGGTGGAGTGGTATGAAGCATGATATCTCCATTTTTGTTAGTAGGTGTGTGACTTGTCAATAAGCAAGGCCGATCATCAGAAGACCCCTGGTTTGTTGCAGCACTTTGAGGTTCCCAATTGGAAATGGGAACAGGTTTCTATGGATTTTATTGATGGATTACCGAGAAATAGGAGGGATAATGAGAGTATTCGGGTTATTGTGGATAGATTGACCAAGTCAGCTCATTTCATTCCAGTCAAGTCTACCTGTTCTGCTTCGAGGTTAGCTGAGATTTATATGAGGGAGATTGTTCGTCTTTATGGTGTTCCTGTCAGTATTGTTTGTGATCGAGATCCCATCTTTACTAGTCAGTTTTGGAAGGCTTTTCAGGAATCTTTGGGTACTCATCCGAATCTGAGCACTGCTTACCATCCATAGACCGACGGTCAAACGGAAAGAGTGAATTAGATTCTAGAGGATCTTCTTCGTGCTTATGTTCTTGATTATGGAGGATCTTGGGAAGATCATCTCCATCTCATCGAATTCACCTATAACAATAGTTATCAGGTATAATCTCAAATCTTTTATTTTAATCTCTTATCTTAATCCTTTATCTATCTCATTTCATCTTTTGAATTCAGGCTAGTATTGCAATGTCTCCGTTTGCTGCTCTTTATGGACGACCTTGCAGATCTCCATCTTGTTGGACTGAATCCGGTAATCGTTTGGTTCTTGGTCCTGATATGATTCTGGAGGCTTCTGAGAAAGTTGAGGAGATTAAGAGGAAGATGAGGAGTGCTCAGGATAGGCAGAAGAAGTACGCCGATCGGCGTAGAAGGAGTTTGGAGTTTTCTATTGGTGATCTAGTTTTCCTTAAGGTCTCTCCCTTAAGGAATGTGATTCGTTTTGGTCGTAGAGGGAAGCTTGCTCCTAGATTCATTGGTCCTTTCCATATCTTGGAGAGGATTGGTTCTTTAGCTTATCATTTGGAGTTGCCGGAGAAGTTTTTTGGAGTGCATAATGTATTCCATGTTTCGCATCTTCGTCGGTATCTTCATGATCCATCTCTTATTGTCCAGCCTTCTGCTCTCGAGAATTTGGATATTCAACCTAATCTGACTGTCGAGAGGAAGCCACTTTGTATTGTCGATAGAGGCACGAAGCAGCTGAGAAGGAAATCTGTCAACCTGGTCAAAGTGCAGTGGAGTACTGATGATCGGGATTGTACCTGGGAGACGGAGGAGAGCATACGTGCTTCGAATCTGGAATTGTTTGTTTCAGGTACTATTTGTTATTCTATCTTATCTTATCTTTCTTTGTTTTCTGTCTCGTTCCTTTTCGAGGACGAAAAGCTTTGAGTGGGGGAGAGTGTACCAACCCATAATTTTTAACAAATATTTTAAATTTAATTTATTTGAAACTTTGATTTTTAATCCTTAAAAATTTGAAATTTTGGAATTTTCCAATGTATTTTTGGATTTTGTTTATAATTTATTTTCCAAATATAATAAAATAATGATTTTTTGAAAAAAATTATATTTTGGTCAACTTTAATCAAACTTTGACTTTCAATTGAAATTTTTAAATTTGAATTTTAAATTTTAATCTTTTTCTTTTAAGCTGAATTTGATTCTGATATTCGTTCTGCTTTTCGTTTCGTCAAATTATGTTTTATACTTTTTAAATCTGATAAAATTCAGCGTTTTACACGCAATTATTTTCAGTATTTTATTGTCTATTTTTTTTCTATGTTATTTTCTATTTTATTTGGTTTGGACTTTGATTTTTGTTTGAGTTTGTTTTTGATTTGGGCTAGGCTAATGGGCTTTGGAAATTCAAGTGACATGAGTTTCTTTTTCTTTAATGTGAAATGATGCCTCTTTGCTTGCCTTAGCCGTACAAAACACTTTTGTTTCTCATCTCTTCTCATTTCATTTCCTGAAAACAAAATTTACAATAAGTTTTTCCATGTCTTCCTCTTTCTCTTTTCGTTTTCTATTTTCTTTTTCTTTCTCTTGCTATGCTCGGCCACCACTATCATCCTATCCCTAAGCCGACCACATCTTCTCCACACCATCAACCATGACCGGCCTCCACCATCTCCCCTTGTTGCCGTGACCTTCCATGATCCAAATCACCACCAAAAATATGCCATAAACCATAGCCGAGCACGACTAGATCCCCTCTCCACCTTACTAGCCTCGGCCACCCCTATTTCACCACCTTACACCCCTTAGCCATGATCAACCCAGCCCATAGCCGAGCCATTTCATGTGTCATGAATCACTTGACCCAAGCCTAGCACCTAGGGCCGAACACACTAGCCATAGGACCGAACCAAAGTGCATGACCCTTAATTTTCCTTTAACCTTTAGCCTTACAAGTGACTTTTGCTTGCCAACCCTTCACCTACCCCATAGCCGTACCATATGCTTGACCATAGCCAATCGCCTTGTAGCATTTTTAATCCATCCATAGCCGTGCATAGTTGCCTCAAAACCAAGGTGGCCGAACCCACTTTCATGTTGGCCGAGCCTATGTGTATGAGGCCGAGCCACTTGTGTTTGTCTAGCCCATTTCTTTTGTTTTGTTTAATTCTTTTATGTATAAATCATTTGCTTATGAATGTTTTATTTTATTTGTTTCTAAGATTTGGATTTGGGTGCTACTCCTCCTCGAATTCGATTCATGCTTTGTCGTGCTTTTCGGAGTTTGGTTATGTGTTTGAATTGTCATCTCTAGCTTTAAAAGGTGAGTTATCACTCTCGACTTTGTACTTATAAAATAGTGAAAAAATGTCTTGTAAATTGTAATAGTAATATGCCATGTTGATAGTAGTTTCATATATGCATGTGATATGATATTATATGATGTTATAACCTGATGTTATACCTGTTTCATCACCTGATATGATATGCTATGCTTTACTGTTTATTTTATATTTCTGTTTCTCATACTGCAAGTTCCCTCACTATGGGTTGAAATGATACATACCCGAACGGACTTTAGAATAAGGAAAAGTCGTTATGAGCTGAAATGATAGGCTCGAGCGATTTTTATTTGACTTGGGATTGCGGGTTTGAAATGATCAAACCTGGGATTTTATATTTCGGATTGAAATGATATATATCTGTATTCACTTGACCTAGGTTAGAAAATATTATACAGACCCGTGGTTAATTTTAAATATAAATATTTTCTGAAAAATTTAAGTATTTAAAATTTAAAATATATGTGATTTTAACTTAAACTAGATTTAAATGATTTAAATAAATTTTATAGTGGTTTTCTATAAGTTAAATTTGTATGAGTTAATAAATGATTAAAATGTAAATTAAAATGTGATTTGACTTAATAATTGAAAATTTGATTTAAAAATGGAATTTTAGACTTAACTTGGTAATAAAATATTTTATTTGTGAAATGGATTCTTAAGTAAATAAAGTATCAGGTTATTTGTTAAAATAAAAGTTAAGCAATTTAAATGTATTTTTGACTTAATAAATGAATTATGGTTTAATTGGATATTTTATTTAATAAAATTTTATTTTATTAAAATCATAAGTTAAATGATTATCCAAATAAATATTTTTGAAAAGTGAGATAAGTTGTATAAGTTAGAATGATGAAAAACTGAAGTTATAATGTTTTTGAAATGTTATAGTAAAACTTAGAATATTATTAGTAGCATTTCCAGAATGCTATGGTTTAAGGTAGCGTTTTGTAAGGGCTACCATTTCTAACACTGTATTGTTTTTCAAACATCACTATAACTACGGTAACATTTTCTAAGTGTTACTTTTGTAAAAGATAACATTTCAAAATGCTATTATATGTATTATCACATTTTCAAAGTGCTACGAATGCTAAAATACAATATTTTCGGAAATGTTATAGTTGAATGAATGAATTTGGAAATGTTACAACTTTGAAGATGAATCATATTTTGGAAGGATAATGACTTCACATTTAAATAGTTTAAATGAAATGTTTTGATTTGAAATATAAACCATTTTGAAATTTATAACCACGGGTTATAATAACGATTGGTTGTTAAAGAGACCGGGATCGGATATGGACATACTCTATGTCGATACCGAAAACCACTTTAACAACTGTGTACACGGTGGAGATTCCAGAATGAAGTAGGATGGTGACAACGATCCTAAGGTATATTTACGTGGACCTAACTCCGGTGAGTTAGCATAAGGTGGCTAAAACATGGGCGATTCCGGGCTAATGAGGTAGCTCCTCTTATCGGACACATTCCATCGTATACCATTCTATTACTTTGTGATTGATTGGGTGCACCCCTTGATTCGGGAGCAAGGTTTTAAATCTCGGATTTCGGTCACGTCTCGTCTCGAAGAATTTAGAGAGCTTATCTCGTATCGGGCGAGATCTCGAACGAGATGAGTGCATCTCGGTCGTCCATCTCGGATTTACATCTCGATTTCTAAAATTCATTTCGAAGTTATCTTGGAGTATATGTCATGTCGAAAATTAGTTTTCATACACCTAAATTTATAAGACTAGTCACTACCTTAAGGAAAACACTATGCACTTACCTTGAATATATCACACGCTTATCATTAGTAATTTAGTATGGAAAAATATCACTTGTATCATGTAAAATAAACAAATAACTAGATTTCATGAATAATTTTCAATATAATATCATATGAGATAAAGTAGAAAAGAAAAAAAACATAACATATGCACCTTTACTTTGTTTGATCATTCACTTAACTTTCCTACACAATATAATGTCTCATTTCTACCTTTTATGATTTATAGTGCTGCAAGGGAAATCTTAATTTTATAACTTCAAATACAAAAGTCTACAAGTAGAATTAAGATATTCTATGTCGGATTATAGTTTTTAATTATTAGCAAACAAAATCTCATTAAGAAACTAATAGCATAGATATTTCAAACAAACGTAGAAAATAGCATACATAGTACAAACAATTTTCAAACATTTAGTAATATTATAAGAAAAGCAAAAAAATGATGTATGAATGAACATGTAATCATCAAATGAAATTAATAGATGAAAGAGAATTATTTTATTGCTTAAAAATAAGCCTTGAGGAAAAAAATTATAGTAGCAAAGACTAAATGAAATCAAATTGGGAATCCATTTGAAACATAAAGTTAAATAAGTGAAGCCCAAAATTTATAGCCGCAAAAAAATAGGGTTAGGAAAAAAACTTAAGAAAGTGTCGAAAAGAAAAATGAAATCGGATGTAAAGTAATTTGGATCAAAAACCTAAATGAAAATCATAAAGTGAAATACTTACCATAATCGATGTATATGTTATCATCTTCTTACACTCGTCATGGCCGTAAAATAAGAGATGAAGATTAAATGAGATTTATATAAGAAATAAAGGTTAAAAAAGTACAATTAAGAAGGATTAAATTAAGGTAAAGGACGAGCCAGCCCAATACGGAAAAAGAGTTGATTTTTTCCAAAATTCAACAACTCGGCCGATATCTCGCTGTTAAATCTCGTCCGAGATATTGAAATATCGTCCGAGATTTGGGTCAGACGAGATTCAAACGAAATAGCCTGTTTCGAATCGCCCAGGCTTGAAAACGAGATCTCGACCGAGATCTGGGCCGAGATGAGCGAGATTTAAAACCTTGTTCGGGAGTGTGGCTCGAGTTGGGCAATTGCTGCGGCTTTGCGTTACCAACAGTCCGGATGCGTAATTGGTATATCTACCCTGGCATTGCCTAGTTGTGTCGTATCACCTACCCTAGCGTGCTTTACTACGAGTTTGTTTTGTACCATACCTATGGAGTGCCCTCTGACGACGCCCATTACGGGGGAGATTACGGTACTGTATAGACTATGGCAATATAAAATGTGTTACGGTGGAAAATGTAAAGCCTTAACGCTATTTTGATAGTTTACTTTACTTTAGACATTATTATAATAGCGTATCTTACTACATAGTAGATAGTTTAACGGATCCTTAAAGGATGGGCGATCCCAAGCATCCTTTAAGTTATTGATGCATTTCTATTACAGTTCACTTGAGTTGATTTACATTTTTTAAGTATGTATGTCCTGACTCGAGTGTTTTGTGTTTTGCTTTACGCTCGGGTCAGCCTGATTATCACAGCTTTGGATTCTCCTTCTGGAGCTAGAGATTTGCTGGAGTTTATCTATCTATCTAGTTGTCTATTTCCATTTCAGTTATTTCATTCA
Organism: Allium fistulosum; assembly: GCA_030737815.1. Lineage (NCBI taxonomy): Eukaryota > Viridiplantae > Streptophyta > Magnoliopsida > Asparagales > Amaryllidaceae > Allium > Allium fistulosum. The sequence continues at coordinate 75,176,509 of CM060904.1, read as the reverse complement.
GCTTTGCTTATGTATTTGTGAACTTATGTATCCAGACTTCTGTTGTATCTGTTTTTTAGACTATGGTAGTTTGTATCTGTTTTGAGACTATGTATTGTAGTAGCTTCATGAACTACTATGTATTTTATTTCCGCTGCGAGTTATTCTGATATTCTGTGTCTGTGATTCTGTGATTGATTTTATTTGCTCCAAATTTAATTATAATCTATTATTTTGAATTATTCAAGTCTGACATGTGTGGTTTTATTGTCGATTTGAATGGTCCAAAATAGTAGGTCGTTGCATATTCTGCTTCAGTTGTTGACAGTAAGACAATATTTTGCTTTCTACTATACCAGGAAACCAGAGAGTGTCCTAGAAAGTGACAAGTTCCCCTTGTACTTTTTTGGTCTGATTTACAACCAGCATAGTCAGCATCACAATATGAGACTAAATCAAATGAATCATTTTTAGGGTAAAATAGGCCATAGTCTAAAGTGTGTTTAACATATCTTAGGATACGTTTAACAGCTTTTAAATGGGTCTCTTTGGGTTGAGATTGGTATCTTTCACAGAGACAGACACTATGCATGATATCAGGTCGACTCGCTATTATATAGAGCAACGATCCAATCATTCCCCTGTATAGTTTTTTATCAACATCTTTTGATGTGTCTTCTTTAGTTAGGGCTACATTGGTTGCCATGGGAGTGGGTTTCCACTCGCAGTGGTCATACTAAACTTACTAATAAGATCCCTAGCATACTTTTCTTGACTAATGAAAATACCACTATCTAATTGTTTTATTTGCAATCCTAAAAAGAAACTAAGTTCACCCATATGACTTATCTCAAACTCTTTTGTCATTATTTCAAAAACCTCTTTATTCATTTCATTGTTTATTGATCCAAAATTTACATCATCTACATATACTTGTACTAATTGAATATCATTTTTGTTTCTTTTAATAAAAAGAGTATTATCTACATTACCAATTTCAAAATTTGATTGTAATAGATAAGATCTAGTCTGTCATACCAGCCTCTAGGAGCTTGTTTCAGACCATATAAAGCTTTCTTTAATTTGTAAACATGATTTGGAAATTTTTCATCTTCAAAAAGTAGGGGTTGTTCAATATAAACATCTTCTTTAACAAAACCATTTAAAAATGCACTTTTGACATCCATTTGAAATAATTTGAAATTGTTATGGTTTGCAAAAGCAAGTAGAATTCTAATGGCTTCTAATCTTGCTACGGGTGCAAAGGTTTCATCATAGTCTATCCCTTCTTCTTGACAATAACCTTGCGCGACTAATCGAGCTTTATTTCTAACGACCTCACCTTGTTCATTCATTTTATTTTTATAAACCCATTTAGTACCTATTACAGTTTTGTCCTCAGGTCTAGGAACAAGTTCCTATACATCATTTTTAGTGAATTGATTCAATTCTTCTTGCATGGAAAGAATCCATGAATCATTAGATGATGCTTCCTTTGGATTTTAAGTTCAATAGTTGATATAAAAGCTACATTACTCATCTTGTTTAATTGATTTCTAGTTCTAAGAACAGATTCAATATCTCCTGGTATATTTTCTACAGGATGATCTTTTAAAAGTCTGATTCTTTTATTAGGATGAATAGTTTCACAAATTGTTTCATTTGATTCATTATTTAAAGTAACAAAATCATCTTCATCATTTATTTGAACAAAATCTTTAAAGTTTTCATCAAAAGATACATGCATTGTTTCTTCAATAGTGTTAGTCCTTAAATTGAAAACTCTATATGCTTTACTCCTATTAGAATATCCGATAAAGATTCCTTTATCAGATTTAGGATCAAACTTATCCAAATTATCCTTTGTATTTAGAATAAAACATTTACTTCCAAAGATTTTAAAATAATATACTTTTGGTTTCTTATTGAAAAGAAGTTCATTTGGTGTTTTATTGGTTAATGGTTTAATTAAAATCCTATTCAAAATATAACAAGCTATAGCGACTACTTCAGCACAAAAATTTCTTGGTAATTTACTATCCGAAAGCATAGTTCTCGCACACTCTTGAATCATCCTATTTTTACATTCTACCACTCCGTTTTGTTGCAGAGTTCTTGGAAAGGAGAAATTATGAGTTATTCCTTTTTTATTACAGAAATTCTCAAAATTTTCATTTTCAAACTCTCCACCGTGATCACTATGAATAGTTTTGATTTTTAAAGAAAATTGTTTTTGAACTCCTTTTGCAAAAGTTTTAAATAAATCAAAAGCATCACTTTTATGTTTAAGAAAAATTGTCCATGTAAATCTAGAATAATCATCTACAATTACAAAAACATATTTACTGTGATTTATTGATTGAATTTGAGATGGACCAAACAGATCTAAATGAAGTAACTCAAGAGGTTTTGAGGTTAAAATCATATTTTTTTTATTTGAATGAACTCTTCCTAAGTTTTCCTAGTTGACAAGCATCACATATACTATCTACTTTAAAATCCATTTTAGGGAGACCTCTTACTAAATCAAGTTTTGAAAGTTTAGATAAAAGTTTGAAATTCAAATGGCCAAATCTTTTATGCCAAATCCAAGGGTCACTTGTATTAGCCAAAAGACAGGTTGTCATTTAGGACTTTCATACTTAGAATATAAATGTTTTTCTTCCTAATTCCTTCAAAGATAATATTTGATTTATTATCTTCGATGTGACACTTATCTTTTTCAAATTTAATTTTGTACCCTTTATCACAAAGTTGACTTATATTAAGCAAATTGTGTTTTAGAATCCTAACTAACAAAACATCAGAAATAGGAGTTTTAGAGTTACCGACTTTGTCGATGCCAATCACGTATCCTTTTGAGTTGTCTCCAAAATTGACCGGTCCACCATCTTCATTGATTATGTCATTCAGTATCTCTGGATTGCCAGTCATGTGTCTCAAACATCCACTATCAAGTATCCATTTGTTTTTTCTGATTTGCACTATTTGTCCATTGAGTGTTGATTCATCAAAAGCTATATAACACATCTGTTCCTGCACAACACAACAATTCAGTAGATAACTTGATTTTCTATAATAACAATATGCAGACTCATGCAACAATGATGATATGGACAGTTTTGAACAAGTGTTAACAAAATTTTCAAAAATTGCCATTTTAAACCTTTCAAAAAATCAGATTATGAAAACTTTGAAAACCAATGCTCTGATACCAATTGTTAGGAAATGCGGATTACGGATCTTAAGGCAGAATTAACACTAGAGGGTGGTGAATAGTGTTTAATGGATTATATAAATCTTTTGAAATTAAACACAAATAGATGCAATTCTCAAGCACAGAAACAATCACAGAATCAAACACAGATGCAAATAGTAAATAAAAAGCAGTAAAAGGAAAGAACATACTGGAATTTTATACTGGTTCGGAGTTACCCTATATCCAGTCCCACACAATTTCTTGTGTAGATTTCTTTTCAAATATAATGTCGATATTACAATCTCGGTATCAAGGCCATGAGATACACCCTCCTGTCTTTGAGTCTAGGGAAAACTCTCTTGATTTAACCAGGCCATAAGATCACCTAATTGATTTACGGACCACAATCACACCCAATTGATTTACAAGCCACAATCACACCTTTTTCCAATACTTTGATAGATAGAGAGACTCAATACCAAATGATCTTATAACTCTGAATAACACTAAGGTCTTTGAGAGAGAGGGGAAGAGAATCAAACAAGAGATGATCGAGTTTGATTCACTTAGGATTTCGGCAGAGTTTTGTTAAGAATATTTGAAAATAAGAATGAAAGAGAAAGAGGAGAGAAAACTAAGAAAAATTCTGTTAAAATTCGTTCAAAAACACAGGTATATATAGAGGAACAATAGTTGTGCCTTTTCACGAAAGGATACGACGAATAGACACTTCTTTTGAAAATTTGAATTTTAAAATCAACGGACACCATGTCGACATAGGGGGATGGGGTATGTCGACGTGCCTGTATATATTTTGAAAATTTGATTTTTCTTTTAAAATGATTTCTATTCTAAATTTGTCAAAACTACTTCTGAAGTTTAAAAACTATTTTGAACATAATTTAAACTTATTAAAGAGATTTAAAAATAATCTTAAAATATATAATTTATAATATAAAAAGTAATATATATATTAAAAACTAAGTATAGAATATATTTTTGAGATTTTTAAAACTTATAATAAAAACCAGGAGATGGTTTAAAAACAAGAGATGATTTTGAAATCAAAAATATAAAAGATGATAAACATAGTTTAAAACGGAAGATGTTTTGAAATCACGATTAAAAAGAAGATTTAAAAATTGTTTTGAAATAAAGGCTAAAACATTTAAATCAAGAGAGATGATTTTAAAATAATAGTTTTGAAAAAATTGTTAAAAACCAAAATAGGCTATTTTTGAAAGTTCATGGATTTCATTCCACTAGAGATCATGGATTTCATTCCACTAGAGAAGGTCGTGGGTTCCATCCCACTATGGGTTCCATCCCATTACTAAAGTGAGAAACTGGATTCCATTCCATGAGTAAAATCCGAATAAAGATGTTAGTGCTATTATGAAGTTTTAACATAAATCTAGACTCTAATACTTATCTTGATGTCTTTATCTCTTGAACTCTTGAAATCTTGAACTCTTGATACTCATAAGTCTTTAGTCTTGGTTCTTCAATCTTGAAATCATCAGTCTTGAATCTCTATACTGTACAGTCTTCATTCTTTAGTACCTGCATATATATGCTGCATATACATATATATCTAGACAAGAATATTAGTATTTATATTTTATAACAATTCCTAAGGTTGTTGTCATCAAAACCATCATCTCCAGAACTAACAAAAGCCTGTGTACAGCCAAACGAATAGGAGATCTAAGGTCCTAAAGGCTGAGAGTAGAAAAATCACCTGAAGGGATATGATTTGGGATTCTCCCAAGAGAACCAAAGATATCATCATTCCGGGGAGCCAAAGTTTTCTCCCCAATGGAAGTTTGCTACGATTGTGGAACAAGAATAAGCGAGATTATCATTATTCTTAAATGACGAGTGAGAGGAGGTATTCGTTCATTTCTACATATTTCTCCTGTAGACTCGTACCCAAGATTCACAACGTCATCATAGCCACAATCCTCATCATCGTCGTCTTCATCATTATCTACATTGTCGTTACCACCCTTATCTTCCCTTTAATTAATGGAAGGATCCTATGCTGTAGATGGGACCTCAAGATCCTTGCAATTGGTGGTTCAGCCTCAGCCTCTTGAGTAGGCTGGACACCTCTATAGGCAACAGCAATGATGCAATGATTGTGATCATTATGTAAAAGCAGGAATTGTTGCATCTTATGATTTGTCAAAAGAAATTTCATTTTTTGTTTTTCACTGGGGATATTTTTCAAAACTTAGAGTGTGCGTGCTACGGCTCCGATACCAGTATTCTTTGGAATATCTGCAAATTTGAGAAATGACAGAGTTAATGAATTTAACGAAATGAATTCGGCCAAGTTAAGGAATAATGATAGAACTTATGTCCTGATAGCCACTTCTGTGCGAAGCTAGTTGGACCATGCACAAAGAAATATTCATCTTTAAAGTGGCTAAGCTTGTTCGAAAAACTAATAATAACATGGCAGCCTTTGGATGATTCTAAATAAAACAAAGATGGACTGTCTTATGACTTCTTAAAACTAAATAAATATCTAATATCCTCAAGCTTAGTCACCCTGCCTAAATGGTGAAGACAAACCATGTAGATGCAAAGCGAAGCATAGCTATTCGGATGAAGTTGAGTAGGGGCAAGCTTCATAAACTTGAGGATAAGTCAAATTAGATGATCGAACGGAGGGACTCCCCTAAAGAGGCACATATAAACATTATAACTATAGCATTCAAGTCTGTCATGAGCTCGCTGAAAGGACATTGGAGTTAAATATCTTCAAAAGGAATGTCATGGCGATCGTAGATTCCCCTAATGTTTGCCTTAGCTAAAGACAATGTTGGAGAATCTAGAGGGTTGTCAAGAATCACAACATCCTCAAGATTGATATCTAGGGAAATCCCCACATAAGACTCATCTTCCATTACAAAGGGAACAACTTGTAGAGACTGTCTGAACTGACGATAGGATGGTCGAAGACAAGGGGATGATGAAGTAGATGTTGAGGCAGAAATTGAAGCTATTATAAATGGGATGAATTGCGAAGTAAATGGACATGCACCTATGGTAGAGAGATGTGAGGAGTGCTGGAGATTCATAATGTACTGAAAAACTTGATACATGAGCAAGGCTAGGAAAGATTTAAATTTGATCCTTTTGCTATAATTAAGCCTCATGTAGCCAATGTATATAACCCAATGGATATCAATATGTATTGACCAACCAAATTTCATACACTAACGAGGTCAATGATGTGTAATTCAATCCATGTAGTGTTTGTCCAGTGTCCAGAGCATGGTGAACGCGAACATTCTGTATAGACAGCTCGCTCATGCTAACAAACGAGCTCCATCACACTATGGAACTGTGTATCAGATTTTACCCATCATTGTAGAATTTATGATCAGAAATGGTTGTTTGGAATAACATGATGTTTTCCTTTGCAGGGACATAGGAGTGAAGTGTTGGTCGAATGAATTGATATATGGGTTCTATTTAGTGTCAAGGCATGTTCGATATGACATCCTTTGACATCATCCCACCAAAGCCATACTTCCAATCCATACTTGACCAAGTATCGATGAAACTCAAATTCTCCTACTTTGCATTTGAGAACTCTGCAAAAAGTAAATTCAACTTCACGGCCAAACATAAAACGTGAAGCCAATCCTAGGAAGAATCGAGATTGATACCAAGCACCTTCAAGGAGAGGTAAACTTGGGTCATACCCGAGAAAATTTGGAAAAAAAACATGGGTCAATCATGAAATTCCTAAGAACACACAGTTTGAGCTTCCCATGGCCATAGCCAAATGTAAAGAGGAAGATGAATCACATAAGCATGGTCGAGTATAGTCAGTAACCATCGTCAATGTCGACAACTTCAGAACAACATGGGCTGCCTACCTTAAGTCGAAGGTGAAGCTGAAATGGAATTGAGTCAAGATCTAAAAGGTTAGTGAGATGATCATTATATTTGGATTCAATGAATGAAAATTGGTGTGGGCGGTGGTTAAAGATGACCAGTGGTAGAGCTATGAGCTGGCGGCAGTGTTAGGTGAGGCTTGGATTGAAAATCGTAAAGGACAAAAAGTCGAGTTAATGAAGGTAGCTGATAAATGGATGTAAAAATAAAGAAAGTAACTAAGTGTTACTTAAGTAAAACACTTGCACAGAAATTCATACAGACCCATAATAGTCGATACCGAGTCAAGATGTTTAAAAAAGAAGAAAAGAAAGAGAAAGAGAAAAGTAAATCAAAGACAATGAATAGTAATGGAATTGAAAAAGGAACGATGAGAGAAGATGAAATCTTACCCGACCAAATGAAAGAAGAAACTTTTAGAATTCCAAAATCGAGTAATGAATCTAAGGGAGGCACTTCAACACTTATATCATCCAAGCAATATGACTCTGCAACTGTCTAAAGCGAAATATGGATCCAGAATGAATGCATCGCTTTATAAAGACAGTTCATAGGATGAAGCCATCTTTTCAAATAAAAGCTTGGAATTTATGGCTGTTCTTAATTTAAAGCATGCCTTGTTATCATAAGGTATACTTTAGGACGCATGTGTTATCTCGCTTTTAAACTAGGAAATATTTCAATGAATCAAAACTGTTGAATGCCTGTAGAATGGAGTGGAAGCCAAGGATGTAAGTCTAGTGCCAAAATTCATGTGAAGTTCCCAAGAGTTAGCACTGATCTTTGCTTACAACGAAAGGGTACTAGTCATTCTTTAGAAAAGTCATGTGACAAGAACCAAAAGATGAAATTACAAGTCAATTGCATAACTTGGCACCAACTCTTTTGATTTACGATGAGTCAGCAAAGCACCTAATCAAAAATGGGGCTAAAGCAAGAAGAAAACACAAAAGGCAAAGGTCATATATAACTCGATACAAAGTTATGCCATTACTCGGTATCTAGTTATCATTATTTGTTACTAAGCCACGATCGCTCACATGAAGCATCATACCAAAAGTGGAGAACATAAAGAGCTTATTTCCGAGATTTTGTGATGGTTTTCATCTATAAAAAGACGGGGAGGCACAAAGGGAAAAGGACTTTTCAGATCATTTCATTGCTTTCTTTACCATCTGATTTTCCTAAAAACTCTATTGGATCCACTACGCCATAAATGGCCTACTGCAACACAAAAAAAATGTTGGCTCAGGCCTGAAAAATGTTGCCATAGGTCTATGGCAACACTTTTAGGGTGATGCAATTTTTGCTGTTTCCTTAGACCTCAAAGGCAACATTTTGACTATCTAAGGCAACATAAGTAATATTGTTGCAATAGAACCCTATTTGGGTCTATGGCAACACCCATAGGTATCTGTAGCAACATTCCAAAATGTTGCCATAGATATTAACTTTCTGAATTTGTGGGTCCCACAATGTAGAGCATATTTGATTTTTTAATAGAAATAAATATTTATTTAATAAAATGCTTTTGCGTAGAATTTGATATTTAAACAGTAATTTATTTAAATAAATATTTTATTTCAACATTTGAAATAGTACAAATTCCCGACTCCACTATTTTACAATTCAATGATATATAACACTGATATTCACATATACAGATATTTCTCACTACATCACTCAGTTCACTCATTACATATGCAGTTTCAATTTATACAGACACCGACACTGACAAATATATGACGAGCCGAATGCCAAGCCGAAGGCGAGCCGAGTGCCGAGCCGAAGGCGAGGCGAGAAGCGGGTCCGGGCGCAGCGCCGGCGGGGGTCCGGGGCACCGCAGTCCTGGCGGGGATCCGGGGCACCGCCCGATTCATCCGATTTCGGAAGATCGAGCCTTCTTTGAAACGACGTAAAATGATGCAGAAATGAACACCTCCTGCGAATTTGAACACCTCCTCGATGATTGACTTTTGCAACTCTTTCGTGGCTTCTTCTGAATCATCCGACCTTACTTTTAGCTCTGCCTTGGTAAAAGACCTGAAACCATGATAAATAAAAATTGACATTTCATCGAACATGTTGCGTGTTAATAAGTAATACATTACCACAGTTCACTCATCTAAACATCCTACTAGACATCAACTCCTTCTCCTTGAATACTACCAAACTTCAACCTCTACATTGCCACCATCCACTCCCCAAACTGCTGCAACTTACATCCCCTACAGCCCTTAACAACAGTTGGTACATTTTGAATCAGGATATGAAATTGCAGCCTGCAATCTAGTTGGCTACTTTCTAGTATAAGCACGTGCAATCTATACTGAGATTGGAACTGAATGTAATCAAAGAGCTAATCATAGCAGCAGTATGTTCACATAATTAGTCATAAGCCAAGAGGAGGACAAAGTGGCAACTCGTGCTGAACTAGCATATCACCACAATTACCAATCAACAAAAACATGTAAGCCTATTCGTCGGTAAATGTAAATCCAATGTTAAAGTTCACAACTTTTCCATAAATATAACAAAACATCACCTGGCACGCTCAATTACCATTGTCAGCCTCAATTACCACTTGCCCATCAAACTTCAACACTACTTCGACAACACTTCGAACCAGCTTCAATCAACAGAACATTATACACAGCTGCCATTTCCAGTAACTGCAGCCATACCACCACAATACTCAACCAGTCAACTGCCAACAACCATCAATTGACCCTCAATCGGCAGCATCGCAACCCAACCAACGACCTACTTCAAACTTTTGACTTCCTCTGCAAATTAATAGCAGCAGCGAACCCAATTATAACCACCAATCGCCAATTTCCATCACTAAATCCGAACTCCATCGCCACGGGATATGTGCTCGATGACCATCGGAATCAGGCTGTAGAAACGATGGTGGGGTAGTGGAGTTTTGTTGGGGGCTGCGGTTGGTAGGATTTGGGAATTAGGGATTTTTGGAAGAAAAAAAAGAAACGAAAATATGATTTGGAAATTAGGGATTTCGGAAAGTGGAAATTAGGGAGGCATCCCTATCATACTTTCATATTGTAAAGCGGGTCCCTGTCAAAGTTTCATTGTAAAGCGGGTCCCTGTTTTTTGGAAACGAAAAAAAATTATTGCTGAAATGTCAGCAACTTTTATAAATAAGTGCTGATATTTCAGCAACTATCTGTATCAAAGTTTTATTGTACAAACAAAGAAAAATTATTGCTGAAATGTTAGCAACTTTTATAAATAAGTGCTGATATTTCAGCAACTATCCGTGTCAAAGTTTTATTGTAAAAACAAAGAAAAATTATTGCTGAAATGTCAGCAACTTTTATAAATAAGTGCTGATATTTCAGCAACTTTCATAAACTGTGTTCACAGTGTACATAAATGTTGCTGAAATATCAGCAACTTTTATAAATAAGTGTTGATATTTCAGCAACTTTCATACACTATGTTCATAGTGTACAGAAATATTGCGGAAATGTCAGCAACTTTTATGAAATGTTGCATCATGCTCTGCAATAATCGTGAATAAAAAACAGGGACCTAATTTACACTGAAATTTAGTGAAGGACTTTTCATGAATTTTGAAACTTAATAAGGACCTGTGCCAAAAGTACCCTTTCGGAAATGGGGGTGAGAACGAAAATGATATGAAAAGTAAAGCGGGAAAACGAAAATTTGTGTCAAATTGTAGCGGTGATCCAGTTTAACAATCAGATTAAATGTAGACCGTTGGATCGTATTCACGCGGATTGCTAATTTTATTAATTTTTTAATCTGAATACATCTATAGCAACACTATATAAAAATGTTGCATCGTGTTACACTTGTTTAGCTAGAGCAACACATTTTTATGGCTAAGGTAACACCATAAATACAACGTTGCAGTAGGACCAAAATTTTATATCTATCGCAACATTTTAGCTGGCAACACCTTGCAAAAATGTTGCAGAAGGTCATTTATGGCGTAGTGATCCTTACCCGAGTTCTAAGCAATCGGTTGTAAGGTTAAACTTGTAAAAAGAAAGAAAAAATCAGTAATGTTGACATCAAAAATGGCACCAACACCTACATTCAGATGAAAGCACCAAAATGTAGAGATCTAAATCAAACAAGCAAAAACAATAGGAAAGTAAAAGGAGACACAAGAATTTTATAGTGGTTCGGCATAATCTCCGGCCTAAGTCCACTTTAATCTTTGTTATTAGTTGTTTTCTCTTTGGATTACAACTAGTTTTATTAGATTCAAGCACAATCTAGTGGATCTCAGATTTACAATGGAGTTTCTAGATTATTTGAAGGAGAAGACAGAAGTGAAGAAAAAGCAAAGGGAAGATCCTTTTCTGGTCATAGTAGGGTCAGTATTTATAAGTGAAGAGCAGCATAGAGTTAAAAGCCCACTTAAGTCAAAGCCCATGAGAGAGCCCAGAGGTGAACATGTGAGCACATAGGCCCACGTGCCATTAAACCTCTCGGTACCGAGTCGTCAACCACTCGGTACTAAGTGGTTTACATAAATGTAAAGCTTCGAGTCATGTTTGCATGCTCAGCTATTTCCTTCTTGATGCATTTTGAGCTCTATTCCATTGAATTTGAGTTAGTTTTAGTCATTTTCTCGATAACACTTGAAGTGTCCTACTTCCTTTGCTTTCTTCTTATTAATCTTCTAAATCTCTCAACTATTCTCTGAGAAAAGTACATGACGATGATCGGTTGAAGCTGTAGATAAAATATACAGGGTTTGGAAGGTGTAGATGGAGAAAAAACCTCTCGGTATCGATCCTCCACTTAGCCTATTTTCTAGTGAAACTTCTTGAGCTCCACTCTCTAATCCTTCTGGTTGTATTTCCAAGTTTGTGAGTTATTTCGTCTTTATTTTTACCTTCTAAGTCCAGTTGAAATCTTCTTGGTCAAAGAGCGGGCTAACACTTGCACCCAAAATATGCCTTTCGAATGTAAGGTGTGCTTTGCTCAAGAATAAGTTCTAGTAATTGTCATTCTCCAATAGTTGAGCTCTTCAACTATCCATTGATCTCAATCTAGTGAATCGTCCAGTTCCTTTGGATTCTTCTACAAATCAAAGGTTACTCTAGGCCCGTTATAGCTATGGAATCTAGCCCTTGTTTAAGCATTATCCATACATCATAATCAGTCCAATTTCATTCAGATTTATTACATTGTATCCCAAAATAGTCCCATGTTCTCCCTGAATTTATCTATTTTACTATAATTACAAGGCGTTTAAATTCTTTTATCAAATCTGCAGTCGTTCTAAGGTCCAATCTCTCTGGATCGTTTTTATATTCAATTTGAATGTGATCTCTCAGGATCGTTTTACCATCTAATCTAAGTTTCGGCCATCCAATTTAAGGTTTGATCTCTTTGGACCATTTATCTCCCAATCTAGGGTTTGATCTCTCCAGATAGTTTATCGTCCAATCTAGGATTCGATCTCTCTAGATTGTTTGTCATCCAATCCTGGATTCAATCTCTTCGAATAATTTATCACTCAATCTAGGGTTCGATCTCTCTGGATTGTTTATCACCCAATTTAGGGTTTGATCTCTCCAGACCCTTGCTGAGCCTAATCTGCTCACTCTCCGACAAAGGGACTCAATGATTGAGCAAGCCCGTCTGCTCATTCTCTGGTGAGGGGACTTACTTTTCGTACAAGTACATCCACTTGCTCTCCAACAAGGGAACTTGCACGTTGCAGTCACTGTCCCGTCTGTCCAGACGGGACTACCGCAATCAATATCGGCCATTATGTTCAAGTGGATCTTTCAAGCAATCAAATAGTCAAATCAAAGTAAATAAGCAAGCAAAAGTCCTAATTATTCATCTCAAGCATCCAACTCAGATGTCTAGAGACCGATCAAGATCGCGTACACATGTAAGTGACATGACGCTATCATTATCTTATCTACTCATCACGAACATCCAACTCAAAGCGTGCCTAGAGACCGAGATCACACACACACGTCTAAGTGGTCCGAGATTATTATTGTCTTAATTAATCAAAATGGAAAGTAAAGTGTGGGAATCGAACCTAACGCCTGTCCATCCCAATCATGGGATTACCATCCTCGACTTAGAGCCCTAGTCGTGTCTCAGTGCATTTGCTCCAGATGGTGGCTGCTCCGGCTATACCATCATAGTTTGGTTCCTTACGTATTGCTGCAGTTAGTTGCTACAAACCAATTCATCTATCAGATCACGAAGATGTCCACACTCGTTCATTTCATGTACGTCTAGCTCATGGAAAATGCAAAGCTTTCCTGATCTTCTCTCTTTATCCGTGGGTTCTCTCTTAGCTAGTCTCGGATAGGGAATCTGCCCCTAGTATCTAGGTATTTCCTCTTTGGGTTCTCGGTTAGGTCGGTGTAAGAAGTGAATTTCGACCCCTACTTTTTTCATTTCGATTCCCCGAAGTTATTATCAGCTTTTCATTTTCATTTGTCTTTTCCATATCCTGCTTTGGGTAGTCCTCCACCATCCACAGCATTAATATCAGCTTCATCGGCCTTAGTATCCTCTTGACGCAGATACCTTTTGCCTTTTTTGTATAATTCCATGAGATCCATTGGTTGGATCTCTTTCCAATGCAGTTTTGAAGTTAGTTTTTCTTGCGACTCCAGACACTATCGCCATCAGGATTATCAATGGATTCGGCTTGGCAACTGCAACAACTCCCACGTTAAATCTCCTCTAAATAAATTCTCAAGCTTTTCAAATGGACCTTTGCCTTACACTTGATAATGTCATCACGTTCTTTGGCGAGAGATATTAACTCTGAATTGTCTCAAGAACTTATTCAGCAAGTCACTCCACGTGCTTATAGAACCATTCTCCAATTGTCTGAACTACATCGCTGCTAAATCAGTTGGATATAATAGGAAGCACCATCACATCACCTCCACAAAAACTCCTAATACTTCCATGTGTTGGACGTATCTCATTAAATGAACTGTTGGATTTATCTTCCCATCATACACTTTCGCCGTCTAAAGCTTGAAATTGGGGGGATTCCTTGCATTTCAAATATTATCGGTAAATGTTTTCCTACTTACGTACTCCAAATTCTGGTCTGGGAATCTACCTCTAACTATCTTTTTGGTCATTTCAACCATCTGGCTGTTATCGTCTAACGAAAGTCTTTGTCCACTAGCTGTATTATGCCCCTACTTTTGTGGGGTAACTCTGGAACATACTCCTTTGGTTGCACGCCTCGGTTTTGATCTGCACCTCAAGTTTCATTCTGTCCTCCATTCCTAATGGGAAGTCCTGGCATATATTCCTCTACTTGTTGTGCAATTGTGTTCTGTCTTACATTTCTGGCTTCAACATCATCCATTCTTGGCATCTCAGCCTGCCCTAAGTCCAATCTGACATTGCCCCTGAGTGAAATCCTCTTAGTACTAAAAGGATTCTGGTCGGTACCGAGTGGTCTTGGTCACGAAGGCACCATTCCAGTTTTCTCTGCTCCAACTTCAGATATTCCTAGATTAGTCCATGGTCTTTGGTTCTGAATTCCAACAGCTCTAGTTTTTCGTTGTCGTCCCATCCTTTGGAAAAATCCCTCCATCATTTCCTACTTTCGAATCACTATTCCATCTTGCATCTCCTTTATCATTCTTTCTATCTCCTCTTTGGCTATGTAGATGGATTGATGAGAATTTAAGGACACCTCCTGGCTACCCAATGGCTTTGGTTTACTTCCTCCAACCTTAGATCTAGTATTAGTCCTCTTCATCTTCTCCAAATCTTAGATTCAAGCTCTTAGTCCTCAGATCTAGATTTTTCTTAGTGGAAACACCAAAATGTTGATGCCAAAAATGGCAGCAACACCGAAATATTAGATGAAAGCACCAAAATGTAGAGATCTCAATCAAATAAGCAAAAACCATAGGAAAGTAAAATGAGACACAAGAATTTTTATAATGGTTCGGCGTAATCTCCGACCTACGTTCACTTTAATCTTTGTTATTAGTTATTTTCTCTCTGGATTACAACTAGTTTTATTAGATCCGATCATAATCTAGTGGGTCTCATATTTACAATGGAGTTTCTAGAGTATTTGAGAGAGAAGAAAGGAGTGAAGAAGAAGTAGAGTGAAGATCCTTTTTTGGTTATAGCAAGGTCGGTATTTATAGGGAAAGAGCAGCATAGAGTTAGAAGCTCGCTTGAGTCGAAGCCCGGTAGAGAGCCTAAATTGAACACATGAGTATGTGGAACCATACTATAAGACCTCTTGGTACCAAGTGGTTTATCACTCGGTACCAATGATTTACTTAAGTGTGAAACTTAGAGTCTTGTTTGCATGTTTAGTTATTTCCTTCTTGATGCGTTTTAAGCTCCGTTCCATTGACTTTGAGTTGGTTTTAGTCATTTTCTCAATAACACATCAACTATCATGCTTTCTTGGCTTTCTTCTCTGCAATCTTATTAAT
The DNA here is from genome assembly GCA_030737815.1 of Allium fistulosum. Lineage (NCBI taxonomy): Eukaryota > Viridiplantae > Streptophyta > Magnoliopsida > Asparagales > Amaryllidaceae > Allium > Allium fistulosum. Next base: position 75,160,954 of record CM060904.1, on the reverse strand, counting down.
CCCTTAACTATTCTCTGTGAAAAGTATATGATGACGACAGGTTGAAACTATATATGAAATATATGGGGTTTGAAAGGTGTAGATGGGAGAAAAAACCTCTAACTATAGAGAGGTTCCTCTCGGTACCAAATCCTCTACATAGCCTATTTTCTAGTGAAACTTCTTGAGCTCCACTATCTAGTCTTGAACTTGTATTTCCAAGTCCGTGAGTTATTTTGCCTTCATTTAGGTCTTCTAAGTCCAGATGAAGTTTGCATGATCATAAAGCGGGTTAACAAGTAATAAATTTCATAGTGGACATAAGCTATTGAATTTGGCCGAACCACTATAAATCAAGTATGTGCTCATCCCTTTTAATCTCTATATTCTCTTATTTTTCATTTTTTAATCGATTGGGTGTTTGTCTCACTTTTGGTGTAAACAAGAGACAGCCATTTGGAATTGGAATAGTCTCACATTACTAAATAACATGGAGAAGTCATATATAAATATGGGTTGATAGGAATGTAACACTAGGGATTCCTTTTGTTACAATAAGTGTGTGCCAACTCATATGCATATGACACATGCTTGAGATGTCTAAGCTTGGTTCGACCATCATACATAATAATTGTATCAGAGCTAAAGGTTGCCAACTAGGTCATGAAGACAAAACAATACTCTTAAAAGTACTCCAAGGGAATGTGAGTCAAGAGGGAGATTGTTCGGATTGTCTTGCATGTAGCAAATAGGGATGATGGTTAGAATTGGAATATTCCCACATCGCAAAATAATTTAGAGAAGTGCATAAATATGGGTTGGCAGGCATGTAACATTGGGGCTTGCTTTTGTTAAGATAAGTGTGTGCCAACACATATGCACGCGCAGTGTGTTGGAGATGGGGAGCTTAGTCTGATCGTCGTTACATAGTTGAAATTTGCACCAAACCATTCTTATCCAAACACTGATAAGTTTCTCATTTATTTTTCCATTAATATATTGTTTTGTCTAAGGTTAAGTCCAAAGAAAGTTTGAGCCCTTTTACTCTCTCTCTCTTAACAACATACAAATCACACATTATGATTCAACTTATCATCGCTTGTATTTGACCTACTATAATAACTCTTTTAGAGATGCTCATGTACACTAGAAAGTAGCTATAATCATGATTATAGTAAATTCACAAAAAAAGTGCACATGAAAAGGTATTCCAATAATTAAGAGGGGAGGGGCGTATTTAACTAAATCAACAATCTATTAAGAAAAGAATGCATGTCCCAATGTAAAAAAATGTAGCTTGTAGACTACTATACTTTGCATACATATTGAAATACAGATTAACACCAGAACTCTAAGTCTACCAAATAAAAATAATAATGTTTTACCATTTAAAATTCGAACCAATCATTATGCATGAAAAATTTCAAGCAACATAATCATTGGGCATGTATTCCCAGTTATACATAAATAAAGAGGATAAAAAGGTATAACACCACTGTCCAAGTGGTTAGTGCTCCAACTTTGGTCCATGAGGTCACACGTACAAATCTTACATAGTGGTTCAAACCACTGGATACGTGTTAAATTGTAGTAGCTTATGTACTACTTAAGATTTAAAACATAAATAATCAATATGAAAATTCGTTTCTTTATTTTCTCATGGGCTTACAAAATTAAACTAAAAGAATTTAGCATACAACCAATCAATAAGAAATAGGTTGATTTACTTTCTTATGGATGTATGAAGTTATACCACAGTTGTATAAAGAAATTCATTTAGAAAATTTTCTTGTCATGTGTTGTTGTACATCCTCTTATATTATTATTTTTCTCTACATGTATGGTAGAAGTTTTTAACACGTTCATAAATATCCAAATAGTCGTCGATGTCAAATTATATAGAGGGTATCGAGTTTAGTAATTAATTAAAATGAACAAATTATATATTCTCTATAGAAACAACTTGTTTCTTATCAAGTTTGGTGATGAAACTTCTATTTTCAATATGCAATAAAAGACATTTTTATTTCTTTAATGAGGCCACTTCAATGAAAATAAATGTGTTTAAAATAACATAGTTTTAATCAACGAATTCACAAATAATGCAAATGCTATGAGTTAAATGTAACACGACAAATGATATTCAACGGTCTCATTACATACACCAAAAAAAACAACCTTCTTGTATCCTTTCCTCAACACTAATGAACACTTCCTTAACAATTTTAATGAATATAATAAACTTATAATAATTTGATTATAATTATGTGTACTAATATACCACTAATGATAGTTTTAACCTTTCCTCAAAAATATTCCACCAACAATTTATAATACATGTGTTGTGTGTATGTAAACACGCAAACAAATATATATATAAACACACACATATATATATACATACACACATATATATGTATGTATTGTACATAGTGACTTTTATTCGCTATAAATAAGAGTGATTGCAATCAAGTGTTTGATAAATTGGAACATTGTTGATGTGTCAGCTCATATTAACTTTTTATTCTACCGAAGAGAGAGTTTATAGAGCTTATTGACTCATAGACATTTGATGGGAAGTAAGCACTTTTGGACAATGGCAAAGAAACCTCTCTCTAGTTGGCTATGGCAATCTACCTTGTCTTGCTGACATAAATGTTTGCATTTGGTTCGGTACTCTATTTCTTTCTCTGAAAAGTTAAGCTTTGGGCACTCTCCTTAGGCTCAGTCTGGTTATATTCTTAGCATGGTTCTCACTAAGCAACAAATTGCCCAATTTAGTATACCTCTTAATGCTTAGGCTTCTAATTATGTTTTTCATAATATTTTCTCTCTTCCTCGCTCTAGTAATCCTATCACCAATAATTTATGGGATAGAATTTATAAGTTGCCTCTTGCTTGCAATGCTAATAATAATATTATTTTAGGGGGAAAATAAAAGAAGTCACTATTTTAAGGTTGTGTATAATGATATGGTGAACATTGACATCATTTTTCCTTGGCATTCCAAAGTGTGGGACAAGACATCACAAATTTAATGGCAACTTTATTTTCTGGAGGATTCCTAATAATGCCATCCTTAGTCGAAACCAGTTATGCCATATCTGATTCATTTCATCTTCTTTGTGTGTTTTTTGCAACAGTCGTGATGGAAAATTTTCTCCCATCTTCTTAGTTTCAACATAGTAAGTAATATTTGGAATAATCTAATGGTAGCTACTGGTCTACCAATTGATAATCAACCTTCTCCAGAGATACAGAAAAACTTGTATGATAGTACTAGGGAAATAAACTTAAAATCTTATGCGTATCAATCAATTGCAAGGAAATTAATCACTACGGTTTAGAGAGAGAGGAATAACAAATTTTTTAAATGTAAATTCAAGTCCAATACAGAGCCAGTGCACTACATTTATCAAGATTCTAAGCGCGCTATCTTCCTGACTCGTGTTGCCTTCCGTTTTGAACATGGTGATAAGGATATCAAAAGGATTTGGGCATAATGTGATCCGATGTCAGCATTTTTTCTATGTTCCTATTTGTTTTATGTTGCTGTTTACCCTTTGCGTTGTGTGCTTCTAGGATTGTGTGTGTTGTTTTCTTGCTCTTTATTCTCTTTTAAATAAATGAGATAAAGGCCCTCTTTAAATGCCTTACTAAGATGCTAATAAAATAAGAGTGAAGGTTAATTTATTTCTAGAAAGTGAGCGTAGGGCCATAAGAATTCAAATTGATCAGATATCGGTTAAATAGTACCTCTTGGAGTTCCTTCTTAACACTCATGCCCATCAATGTTTTACTAGCTAGCATTTGTTACTATAAGATTTGTTCATAAAGGAAAATATCAATCATAATTTGTATAGATGCACAAGAGAAACATATTTATAAAGAAAAATATTATCTTTATCCTTTAATTTATTCAAAATTAAAATATTTTCATTTTTAGATTTATTTATATTTTAGTTTTCAGTATGGATAATTTTTTGTTTTACTAAGAACATTACAATATACTAGTGAAGAAAAATGAAAAAACCCTCAATTGTACAAATCAATACACTGGTATTTATAATGAGGTTCTTCCAAGTTTTTCAATTTAGTTTTCAAAACTTGATTCAGAATACTAGAAGAAAGCCAATTAAGCAAAGAACCCGATCAAGACAGATCAACACCATATAAATACCAAACTAGCTGAGAAACCAAACTAAAAAAATATAAGTTATAAGCAAGATGTTCCTTATAATTTTCAATTATTATTATTTTAGACATAAGTAAAATGGTAAATACATGTCCAATTAACAACACACTAGAATGTGAAAAGAATGAAGGGGCAAAGAAAAGCAATAAGAACTTTTCCTTTAGGTATAGAACTAAGAAACTAAGACACGCATGTTAAGGGAAATGTAATAAAGATCATATGCTTACAAAAAGACAAATCTGAGCACAAATTAGGTTAATCGCTACTTTGACCATAGAGGCGAAGTTGGATTGAAGTGGAGGCAAAAACAATCTAATGTAGAAAAGAGAAATGGAAATCCTATAGGGAAGGGTGAAGGCAATGGTAATTTGGCACAAATGCAAGAAGATTCATATATTAAAGAGAAAATTTTGATGGAGTAGAAAAGATGAAAGTAGAATTTTCAAATAGAGAAGAAATAAGGAAGGGAAAGCTCAATGGCAGGTTAAAGGAAAAGTGAAGGCACCTACATTACCTTTGTTAGGCATTTGAGCATGGTTCTCACCTTTAATGAGATTTGATACTTATATAACTTCAATAAGAGGTTCTATTCTCCATCTCTAACCTTCTTATAGTCGTTCAAGGACAAGTACTTCTTTTTTTGATGTCCAAATGCCTTGGCCCACATGTGGTTGTTTGGATGTAAGTTCCAGCGCCCTCCATCCCCTTTCATTGGAGTTTACTTCACTCAAATCTCTAATCTTCTTTTGTTTATTCCCTTACAAATATTTCTAAGGGCTACAAACGCTTCTCTAGTAAAACATTCTAACTTCCAGAAGACATCCCAAATGAAGAGAGAAAAAGAACAAATCTCCTCGACAACCTCTGAGTACACTACTTTCAACTGTTAAATAATGATTGGAAGGTTGGTTATGTAGTCCTACACCAAGAGCGACTCAAGCAATTTCGCAAGCTGAAATTGATCCTCCACCTTCTGCACACCAAGATGTTTCGAATGTAGGAGGGGACATCCCTCGTAATAGTAAGGAAGAAGAAGAAAATATAATTGAAGGAGATACAGGAGCATAAGGAGAGAAAGATGACAAGAAAGAAGATGAGATGATAAAGATTGGGAAGAGTATAAATCAACCGGGGAGATATCTAAAGAAGGAACTTCTGGTTCTACCCCTAGGCTGAGATGAACCAAAATTACATCTTCATGATTGATTCCCTAACTGCATCAAAGTCCAGTCACAGAGTCAGTTCCACTCTTCACTATTGAGGACCTATATCATTGGATGACTTAAGGGATTTCAATAACCAAAACTTTAACCTCAAACACTTCATTGCCTCTCATGCTCAAAATCTTAATCAAACTCTTAGTGACATGCCCCTTACTTCCATAGGAGATGTTATTCTGATCGCTCATCCCCACATGCATGGTCATATAATCAAAAGGACACACCAACACTCCATACAACACATAAGAGAAGAAGCATGTTCACTCTACACATACTGTTATCCGATTCCAAGTCTGAATTCAATTCTTTCTCATTTCAGGTATAATGAGACATTTTAATCCCTTTATGGAGTCTTGATAGCATATTTGGAAACTATAGTCAAAAACCTTCAAGGTCTTCCTATCATAGACACGATCCGTCTCATGAGTTTAACAATGAGCGAGCACGGAGGAAGAAGAGGGAAATGCAAGAAGAGGAAGAGAGGAGGTACCACATGGGCATTGATCAAGGTTCCCGTGATTGCTCTAGATTAATACGAAGATTAAGCACTCTACATCGTGATCGCTCCCCTTCCAAAATCTCAAATCCTCATTCTCAAAGACTCGATAGCCCTCTTTAACTTCTATAACACGCTGGAAAATTTTGATAATAAATTATGATATTATTATGGGTAAAAATATAATTTTACATAAAAGGGAAAAATAATACATTTTAACAAGATTTGGAATTAGGCTTTGGAAATTGTCCCATTATGTTTGGAATTCCGTTACAATCAGAAAACATATATAATTTATTGAATTCGATAAAATAGGTCATAATTAGCAGAAACTGTACCCAATGACATTTCCGTAAGTGATAATTTTGGGACTAAGCCCAATAACCCTAATTTTCAACTATAAATAAAGACCTAACCCTCACCTTTCTTCACTCAAAACTTTAGCCACCACCTCTTTAATTCTTTTTCATCCTTAAAACCCTAGAGCTAAATTTCATTTTTCTAATCTTTTATCCAGGTTTCTAAATCAAAAGAAAAACAAAGAAACCAATTAGAAGAGAAAGATGAGAGAAGAACGTATAAATCAAAGGACAGAGAAGGAGGGGCACCAATTCGAATCAGATTAAAAGTGGAATTTCAAAGTTAAACAGAAGGGAAAGCTTTGAAAGGTAAGTGGATCTATTACGATGTGTTTATGTTGTAAAACATGTTGTTAAATTTCTTTTATACATCTAAATTAAGTATATGATTTTTGGATTTGAGTGGGTAATTTCTGTTTAGTTATCAACTTTGAATTTGGATTGTAAATATGATTTCATTTGCAAGTATTGACTTTGGTAATATAAATGAACTAAATTTGTGGAAAATGGTAGAACAAAAAAAATCCATCTTTGAAATTATACAGATCTGAATTATTAGAAGAGTTTAAACTGATCTAGGAAATTAAAAGTAGATCTACACATTTACCTTGAAAATGTTCCTATATATAACCCTATTAGTTTAAAGTATTCGTGAATAAATGAGGGAATATCTATAAACAATCAAAGAGAAAACTCCTAGATAGTCAACTACATCTTGGTTGACTATTGTCCAAAAATATCCATAGTAAAGAACCTTCTTGGCCAAAGTTTACCTCCCAGTATGATCGCCACAGCTTCCTTTGCGTACATTAGCAAGTACCTTCTTAGCTTCATCTTTGGCGATATATCTTAGCAAGGATGTCGAGAATCCTTTCCTATACATCACTCCTTCTTTCATAATAAACCAGAGTACTTTACGTAAGAGCTTCCTTTGTTTGTTTCTTCTATTTGGGAGAGTCCCATTCAACAAATACTCTTTAATCAGAGTCATCTACGACTCCTCTTCTTTAGCCTCCAAGATGCAATCAATGTCCATATCTTTAATTATTGGAGTCTTCAAAACCTCTAATGGGACAATTACCAAAAGTTGCACACCCCTAGAATTTGCCAAGCTGGCTAATGAATCTGCATTCATATTTCATTCTCAAGTGATGTGCGTTATCATGTAGTGCTCTTTCTTGAAACATCTTTGACGGTTAAGGGGTGAGTGTTGCACCCTGAAACTCCTTCTTAGCATGATAAACCACCAATTAGGAGTCGTTAAAGATATGAATATACTTGCTCCTAATTCCTTTGCTATCTTAAGTACCATAATCAATTCTTCATATTCAGCCTCATTGTTCGTCGCTTGGACCTCTAACTTCAAGGCATAACATATCTTCAATCCTTCTATAATCACAAGAACTAATTATGCCTTGGAATCATATCATTGAAGTCTCTGTCAACATACAACTTCCATTGAGAAAGTTGGACCAACTCCACTTCCACCTCATTTTCGCGGACAGTGAGTTCAACAATGAAATCTATCAATGCCTGCTCTTGGGTTTTCCTCCTAGAATGATAGGTTATATCATACTAGGTAAGCTCACTGTTATCTTCTCGAAGTCTCGGGTTGATGTAGCACTTGTCTTAATGGATGAGAAGTCAACACCTTTATCGGCTAAGCCTAGAATTATGGCCTCGACTTCCTTACAACAATCAAACAACATTACGCCAATTTCTATAGCTCTGGGTAATTCTTTTCTGCTCTAGCGAACCGCTTGTTGACATTGTAAACCGACCTTTGGATGTTGCATTCCTCACATACTAAGGCTACACTCAGTGCATAAGTCGATACGGCTAAGTAGGCATACAAATCTTTTCCTTTCAAAGGCTTAGATAGTATCAGTGGTTTCCTCGGTTGTTCCTATAGATTCTTAAATGAAGCTTTGCATTCATCCATCCATCGAAACTTCCCTTTCTCTTTCTTGAGGGTATTAAAGAATGATATACACTTGTTCGTCGCTTTTGAAATGAATTGACCTAGTTGGGTGACTTTTCTATTCAAGCTCTATATTTCCTCCTTCCTCTATATGGCAGCAACTCATCTCAGTGTTTCAATTTGCTCCGGGTTAACTCCAATCCCCCATGAGTTTACCTTGAAACCCAAAAATTTGTTCGGTGCAACTCTGAAAGAACACTTTATTGGATTGAGCTTTATTCCATACTTTCAAAGCACACTAAACATTTCCAAAAGGTCAGCTATGTGATTCGCCGATTGATGACTTCACGAGCATATTGTCCATATAAACTTCCACGGTCCATTCGATCTGGTCTTTGAACATGCTATTAACCAATTGTTGGTAAGTATCCCAGCATTCTTTAGACCGAATGGAAAGACTCTGTAGTAGTACAACTCTAAATATATGATAAAAACTCATATGCTCTTAGTATAGGATGCATATTGCAATCTTATTGTAGTCGAAGTATACATCCATAAAAGATAATAGTTCATGTCCAGTCGTTCATTCCCTAGCTGGTCGATTCGCGGCAAGGGGAAACAGTCCTTTGGGCATGCTTTATTCAAGTCATAATCATCAATGCACGTCTGCGGCTTCCCATTTACCTTCTTGACTAATGTTGGATTTGATACCCACTCCTCGTATAATACATCGCAGATGAAGTTGTTTGCCTTCAGCTTATGAATTATTCTTTCAACGTAGTAGATCGCTTTGATTCCATACTGTGCCTCTTCTATTACACAAGAGGATAACTAGGATTTACAATGCATGACACACTATTTACAGCAGAATCTTGCACATATCAGAATGCATCTAAAACATTTGTGTTTGCCTAGAGAAACAATACCACCTCCTTCTTCATCTTCAAGCTGAGTTGAGAAACAACTTTGAAAACATTTCGCTGGATCATCCTCATCAATAAGAATGTTAATCACCAGATTCATCGAGGCCACCCTCACCACTTTTGGCTCTTTTTGTAGGTCCATAAACTTGTATAACTTACTATAGGACCTGGGCCAGGTCCAGGGCGGTAGTTGCTATGCCTCCGAGGAGTTGATACAGAGAGGAATATTTGCATTCTTCTCCATTTCTCATTGCCTCGCCTCTCTAAGCTCTATGGCGTAGCACTATCGAATTATTCTTTGGCTGCCTTGGTTTCTCCCACTTCGTTATCTATAGGGAATTTAACATTAAGCACAACGAAGATAGTGCAATCCTAAAGCTGGTAATGGTCGGTCAGCCCTAGGAAGCATCCTAAGCTAAAAATCCATTAACCTCAACAAACATCTACAACCGCACAACCTTACGGTCTTCTTCACCCAATTCTACTGGCAAATCAATGTACCTGCTGATTTTTTGGCCTCTCCAGTGAATCCCCAAATGTGGGACTTACATTGCTTCAGATCCTTCTCATAAGGCGAATCATGTCAAAGGTTTGTTTAAACAAATATTCACCTAGCTCCCACAATCAATAAGGACTCGGTGCACTATTGCTAGCCCAATCACGACTATTATAACCATCGGGTCAAGCATCGGTGCTTCGACTCCATCAACATCTCTATTATGAATAACGATGTTGTCATTGATCATTCTTTGCGGTTTCATTGGAGTACCTTCTTCTATGGTGCAACATATCCGTTGAGGCGCATGCATCAAGGAGCTACCAAAGTGCTCCATCTCATTCCAACTCCATCCACAGGGTGCGAACCTCCTAAAATTATATTAATCACAATCCCTCTGGCTGGTTCTTTTCCTTTAGGGTTAAATATTTGCTGACCTGCCAACCTATAAGTTCCTAAAATACTAGTGTAACTTTTTCGTTCTAATCTAATCTTCAATAATGTCTTACAGATGATTACATTCATTCGTATTGTGCTCATGTGTTCCATGGAAGCGACAATAATTTCCATAAAGTCTTTCTCTTTAGTAGCATCAATCGAGGGCGGCTTCTTATAAAGCTCTGCGCCTTGCGTGGCAAGGTAAATGTTTTTAACAAAATCTATCAATTCTGTGTAATCTCCAGGACATGTATCCCTCGTACGCTTCTTAGTGTCGTATTTATTGCTACAAGTGTTTTGGTTTTTTCTTTTATTATTACTATTTCAACATTTGTTGCAATGTTCCTAATGTTATCATCAATCTTCTTAACAACAATGTTTCTTTTTAACACGTTATTCAGCCCTTCTTGACTATCATTAGCCAATCATGCAGCCAAAGTTAACTCTTACAAGCATAGAAATTTACACGCTTTTCGATAAAACTCCTTCAGAGTAGGTAGTTCCTTTCTTTTGAGCCATTAACCAAAATCAATCTTCAGGTGAACCCTATTCATTATTGCCATCAACACTATCTCTTCCTTGGGGTTTCTCACATCTATGACTGGAACATTGAATTTTTTATTAAACTCTTCGCAGACTCTCTGAACCTCTGATGCACAATTGGCAATGACATAACATCGTTCAGTTAAATTGTATGGACCTGAAATTACTCCATAAACCTTCTAGCTAACTGATCAAATGAGGATATGGATCTTGGCTCGAGCTGAGTGAACCACGTCATGTTATTCTCTCTAGAAATATATGAAAACAACTACACCTTGCAGCACCCATTGCACAGGCATGATTTGTACGCCACTTGCACTTTAATAGATGTTAGCCTAGATCTATCATTCTATTGTAGCTTGGAATTTTTGGGCATCATTAACTTCTTCGGTTGCCTTTCTTCAAAAATATCTTCGATGGATAGAGACTGACCTACCAATGAACCCAATTTCTCACATCCTTGCTAATTCTTACCCATTAGCCTTTTAATCATATTAGCAATATATTCCTAATAGCTTGGATGACAATCATAATGAATTCCTCGAATGTTTAAATTTGCAAAAGGTCTCGGTTGGTTGAATGGCATCATGGTTCCTTTGTCATTGGATAAACCACTCGTCCCAACCCTTGCCGGTGACTTGTTGACTCCATCCCCTTCTAGTTAGTTATGTAGTGTTAGTCTGAACACCACTAACCTAGGTACCATTGGATCAAGACAAATGGTTCCTCCACAAATAGAGGATCCTAGACATCATGCAACTAACTGAAAACATTTATAGAGTCAAACATTTGAGGGTGTTCCTGATGATCGTCGTCTCGTAACCTAAAGTAGTGAGGAGTATATTGCCGATATAGTTAAGAGATTGTTGAGTGAGAGTAAGCAAAGAAAAGATTAGGAATTGAGTTCATCATCGAGCTAGACCCCATACAATGAGAACATCCTTGAAGAGAGGTATCCAAAGAAGTTTGTGATGTTGACAGTGTCAACCTACAATGAAACAACTGATCCAAGGAAGCATCTACTAAAGTATAGATGGCATATGGACAGTGCTCGTGTAACAGATGCTATCAAATGTTGATGTTTTCCCATATTCCTGGATGGAGTTGCAGCAGTGTAGTTCATTCGACTAGCCCTGAAATCCAAATCATCATTTGATCAAATTATGGAGCAGTTTCAAGTCCACACCATATGACTGAAAGATGTCCTGTCATTATCTAACGTGCACTAGAGTTCCAAAGAGATTCTAAAGAACTTTTTGAAGAGATTTAATGCTACAATCACGGAGGTGAGGAACCTCAAAGAGGATATTATGTTGGCGACACTAATCAATGGGGTTCACTTGATGATATATTTTGGTAAATGGCTTAAGAGAAAGCAACCGTCCACTTTGGAACTGTTTTATCGTAAAGCTTCCCAATTTCTACATTTGGAAGATGTAGATTTGGCTACTAGATTGGTTGCAGATGATTAAGTTGGATCAAGTAGTGCGATACAGAGCAATGTTGCTATCAAGAAGAGTGTTGACAATGCTGGAAATGTTGCAGTGAACATTGGGAACAACAATAACAACAAGAGGAATAACCATGGCACTGGTGGTAAGAAGCAGGACAACAAGAGGCGAACTAGGTATACAAGACCTAGAGATTATATGGAGTAAAATGATTCCATCAAAAATATCTAGCTTGCCACGCAAAGTACTGAGCACTATAAGAAACCGCTTCCAAGGGAGGCAACTAAGGAAGAAAGATGTTTAAGGAAATATTTTCACTTCCATGAGACCAATGAACACCGTACGAACGAGTGTAGGTATCTGAGAGATGCCACTAAAGATATGATGTTAAGAACTCATAAGCTACTTACCAGCAGTTGGTGAGCAAATTTTAAAGATCGAATCGAATGACCTATAAGGGTCACATGAATGAGTGTAGGTAAAAAACGATGCAACAGTATGTCAAGAATCCATAAACTAGCGGGCAGACAAAAATTTGACCCTAAGGGGATCCTGCCCAAGGGGACCTGGCAGGATCCAGCATAAAGGATCAAGATAGCCTGTTAGAGGAATTGTGATAAATATCATCTTTGAAACCCCTCATCCTACAGAGAAAACTAGATTGAGATGGAGTGTTATGGAAGCTTGTTGAGGTATATGCCTCAAGAAATGTGTGTTTCTATAGAGAATAGGACTCTAGTAAAACAAACGAGAATGATCACCAATGAATGTGTTTCAAAACTAAGATGCTAATGGGTTCAAGCACCAACACTTCACGCTATAGTGATTGCGACAGTGATTGGGCCAACTACGGTGCATCGAGTCATTATTAACTGTAGGAGCTCAATGAACATATTTTTCAAATAAACCATTGACAAGGTGTATCTAGATGATAAGGATTTAAAGCTTTGCAAATCCCAAATCCAATGCCGAAGAGGTTAAGGAGCCAATAGGGTGCATAGAATTGCCGATTGAGTTAGGATAAGGTGATCGTGAGGTTGTGCATATTTAAATGCTTGTTGTTGTATATGGTTTTTCGATGTACAATGGCTTGGCCAATAGGTCCTTGCTATTTTTCAGATCGTGCTTGCTTCATGGTGTCCGATGTTGAAGTTTCCAACCACGAATGAAGTAGGGGTAATCTAAGGTGACTAGAGCATATATCGAAAGTTCTATGTTGTTAAGCTCTGAGAAGCAAAGCGATATTAGAAAGTGAAGAATGTAAAGAAACCTCTTTGCATTAAGTCTTTCAATGCATAAAACCTACTTCCTAAGCCTCGGCTTTGGTCTAAAAGAAAATTATATATGCCAATGGACCCGCGAAAAGAGTTAGATCATGCGAGGGTAGCCCTAGTAGAGTTGACTATTAACATTCAAATCGATAATGATGATCCCACATGGGTTCTCAAGGTTGGATCTTGGTTTGAGATGAAAACGAGGAAGGAGTTGGTAGGGTTTCTCCAAAATGGATGTGTTTTCTTAGATGCATTTCGATATGTGTGGGATTTCACCATAGATAGCATGTCATGTAGCCCTCATGCGAAGCAAAAGAGGTTTAGTATGTAACCTGAGCGATCCATTACGTTGAAAGAAGAAGTGGATAAGCTAAAGGAAAATGGCTTTATCCACAATGTGCTATACCACGAATGGGTATCTTATCCTGTGTTGGTTAATAAGGCGAACAAAAAATGGCATACATTTACTGACTACTCTGACTTGAAAAAGGTGTGACCAAAAGACTATTTCCCCTTTTCGAACGTCAACCAACTTGTAGATGGAACACCTGAACATGAACTGTTATCTTCTATAGATGTATACTTCAGTTACAATCAAATAGTAGTGCACGTCCCAGATCAAGAGCAAACGAGTTTCATTGCAGATTTGGTGCTGTATTGTTACCGAATTATGTCGTTCCGTCTAAAGAATGCTTGACAATATGCTTTGTGTAGTCACAGCGATCGACTGATCACATGAGCAATCTCTCTAAGATGTTCAATGTCCTTTGAAAGTTCGAAAAGAAGTTTAACCCACTAAAGTGTTCTTTCAAAGTTTCATCGAGCAAGTTTTTGGGTTTCATTGTAAACTCAAAGGGCATTGAAGCTACTCAAAAATAATAATAACATTAAGGGAGGTTTTATGCCTCGAAGACGAGAAAGGGGATGTAGAGCTTAAATGGGAAGGTCACTACACTGAGTTGATTCATTTCGAAGGGATCGAAAAATGCATACCATTCTTTGATTATCTGAAGAAATACAAAGGAAAATTTATTTAGGTGAAGGAATGTCAGTACGCTTTCCATAACCTATTAGACCATATGGAAAGACAACCATTTTGTCAATGCCTTTAAAAGGAGAAGATCTGTTGATTTACTGAGCATGGTCTGCTCACGTACTGAATGCAACCTTGGTACGTGAAGAGTCTAGAATCTAAAGACTGGTATGTTATATCATTTAATGGTTTACTGGAGAAAAAAACTATTATTCGAAGCTGAAGAAACTAATGTACTATTTGTTGATTGCTAGGAGAAAGTTAAGGCCATACTTCTAGGTTTTTCTAGTAAAGGTGTTAACTAATTAGCTATTGAGGCAAGTGCTACATAGACCCAGGATTTTATGAAGATTGATAAAATGGAACATCAAGTTGAGTTAGTAAGACTTATCTTATCATCCTAGGAAGGCAACCCGAGGACAAACATTGGCTGATTTCATTGTCTAGTTCATCATCCGGGACAAAGAAGTGGAAGAAGATTTGGTCCAGCCATCTTAAGTGAAGTTGTCTGTATATGGAGCCTTCAACGAACATGATTCCCAGGCCAAAATGATTCTTGTAACCCTAGAAGGATGGAGGATATGCTACACTTTGAGGCTGAACTTCCAAGCGACAAACAACAAGGTTGAAAATGAATCGTTGATTGTAGGGCTCAACTTAGCAAGTGAACTGAGGGTCAAGACATTGCATATTTTAGCAACTCCCAGTTGGTGGTCTTCCAAGTAAATAAGGAATTTCAGGCTAAGGTAGCAGGACTTTCCCCTTGCTTGATGAAAGTGTTCGAACTATTGAATGACATCGAGCATTACACGATAACACACATTCCTAGGGAAGGGAATATGAAAGTTGATTCACTAGCGAAACTGGCCAGCACTAGGGATGTGCATCTTTTAGGGATTGTTCCAATAGAGGTATGTCAACTTCAAGCATTGACAAGATGGATGTTGATTGGATCTTGGATGACTCTAATAAAATAGTATCTACTAAAAGATACTCTTCCAAATGGAAGGAATGAACGATGGAAACTTCTGCGTAAAGTGCCTCGATTCACTATGTAAGATGGAGTTTGTATAGGAAAGGATTCTTAATGCCCTTATTGAGGTGCGTCACGAAAGAGGAAAATAAAAAGATCCTTGTAGATGTGCATGAAGGAAGTTGTGGTGATCACATTGGGAGGCATATGTTAGAAAAGAAGGTTCTTCGCTATGGTTACTTTTGGCCAAAAGTCAACCATCATGCGATTGAATATTCAAGAAGATGTGACAAATGTCGGAAGTTTGCTAAGATACCAAAAGCCCCATCCACTAAGCTTACAGAAATGGTTAGCCCATGATCATTTGCGGTATGGCTAATAGATGTCATATTGGTGTGCTACATATGTCGATAGGTAGAGCGAAATGTGTGAAGGCCTTTCTTTGGTAGGTAGTCTTCTCATTATAGCTTTGTAGGTTGTGAAGGCCATCTTCGGGCTGTTTGCATGGTCCCATATGATTTTGCTCCACGCTGTTTTATTATCTTTTTGTCTTACCTCGTTCCATGCAGACTTTGTGGTAAATTCATTACCAGTAGATTTCCACACCCATATGTCATTCTCTCTCCCATTTTAAATTGGCATAGATTGAATTTTTTTTCCTTTTTATCTTGATTTACTGGTATGGAGGAGTAGTTCCAAGCATTATTATAGATCACATCTTGTACACTTTTGTCTGGACATCCGAAATCAGAAAATGTATTAAGCCTCAAGATATCTATCAAGGATTTACCATGGATCCAGGGATCTCTCCACAGGTCCGCATCCCTCCCTGTGGCTATTTCACGAGTGCAACACGAGGCTAGTGTATTTCTTGCTCTCAGAATTGCTTTCCAGTTAGATGAAGCATTGTTATTTATAGACATTTGCCAAAAATTGCCTTTGCTGTATCTTTGTCTCATCTATTTTCCCCATAGACCCTTACCATTGATAATTCGCCACGCTTGTTTCAATGTGTAAACTGTTCTCATGTCTTTAAATCTTCTGAGGCCTACACCTCCTTCGTCTTTTGGTCTGCATAAATTTTCAAATTTGATTTTGTGGATACCTCCCTTCCATATGAAATCTGCATGGACTTTTTCAATTTTATGTATTGAAGCATCAGGCAATTGAAAAGTTTGCATCCAGAAATTGACTTTAGAGTGTATCACAGTATGTACCAATTCAATTCGACCAGCAAGGGATAGAAGTTTGGAGCTCCAGCTCTGTAGTCTATCTCTAATGGAGGATATCTGAGTTGCACATTCCCTGTCAGTGATCTTATTGGAAGATAGACGGACACCTAAATATTTCACAGGAAGAGTACCTTCTTTCAGATTCAAGAGATCCAAAACCTCTACCTTTCTGTCACATGTTTTGTTGAAGTAGCATTTGGTTTTCTGCTCATTTACTTTTAAACCATCATATTTTCCTAAGCAGAGAAAAATGTTTTTAATTGTTTTTGCTGATTCATAGCTAGATTTTATACAGATGATCAAGTCATCCGCATAGAGTAAGTGACTCACGATAGGCTGGATGTTAAAAATAGGCTGGATAGTCTTGTGGTGGATAGACAACTCCATTTGTAACGAGAAGTATTCCATAGCAATTGCGAACAAGTAAGGTGATAAAGGGTCGCCCTGCCTGATACCTCTGATGGATCCTATAAAACCCTTTGGTATACCATTGTTCAAGATAGAAAAGGTTGGCATATAAATACATTCTTTTATAAGATTCACGAAGTTTAGTGGAAACCCCATAGAGTTAAGCATATGAATGATAAAGTGTTTGTTAATTTGGTCATATGCTTTGTGGAGGTCAACCTTTAGACAGATTTTATTAGTTCCAGGTTTGTAAAAGTTTCTAGCTAATTCATGTGCCATGAGAGAGTTTTCAGAGATACTTCTACCCTTGATGAATGCACTTTGACATTTAGAAATGAGATCTGGTAAGATAAGCTTCATTCTATTGCATAAGATCTTGCTTAGAATTTTGTATATCACATTGAAGCAAGCAATAGGTCGATAATCCTCGATTTTTGATGGACTGTCTTTTTTAGGAATAAGGCAGATGAAGGTGTGGTTGATTGCTTTAACAAATTTACCGCTTTGAAAAATGTCTAGCAAAGCTGATATGATATATTCTTTCAGGTCAATCCAATGGAGGAGGTAGAACTTGGATCCGAGGCCATCTGGGCCGAGGCTGGAATCAATATGAATGGATTGTAGAGCTTCCAGCACTTCAACTTCAGCAATTTGTCTGGATAGCATTCTTCAGTAATTCCGAGGCTAAAATGATTCTTGTAACCCTAGAAGGATGGAGGATATGCTACACTTTGAGGCTGGACTTCCAAGCGACAAACAACAAGGATGAATACGAATCGTTGATTGTGGGGCTCAACTTAGCAAGGGAACTGTGGGTCAAGACATTGCATATTTTAGCAACTCCCAGTTGGTGGTCTTCCAAGTAAATAAGGAATTTCAGGCTAAGGTAGCAGGACTTTCCCCTTACTTGATGAAAGTGTTAGAATTATTGAATGACATCGAGCATTACACGATAACACACATTCTTAGGGAAGGGAATATGAAAGTTGATTCACTAGCGAAACTGGCCAGCACTAGGGATGTGCAGCTTTTAGGGATTGTTCTAATAGAGGTATGTTAGCTTCAAGCATTGACAAGATGGATGTTGATTGGATCTTGGATGACTATAATAAAAGAATATCCACTAAAAGATACCCTCCCAAATGGAAGGAATGAACGATAAAAACTCTTGCGTAAAGTGCCTTGATTAACTATGTAAGAAGGAGTTTTTATAGGAGAGGATTCTCAATGCCCTTATTGAGGTGCATCGCGAAAGAGGAAACTAAAAAGATCCTTGCAGATGTGCACGAAGGAAGTTTTGGTGATCACATTGGGAGGCATATGTTAGCAAAGAAGGTTCTTCACTATGGATACTTTTGGCCAAAAGTCAACCGACATGCGATTGAATATTCAAGAAGATGTGACAAATGTTGGAAGTTTGCTAAGATACCAAAAACCCCATCCACTAAGCTTACAGAAATGGTTAGCCCATGATTGTTTGCGGTATGGCGAATATATATCATATTGATGTGCTACATATGTCGATAGATAGAGCGAAATATGTGATATTGTATGTGGATTATCTCATAAACCAGGATGAAGTGGAACCACTAACAATGATTGCTTCAAAGAAAGTGATTAACTTTGTAGTGAACAACATTTTGTGCAGGTACGGAGTTCTACAAAAGATAACCACTAATAATGGAACATAGTTCTAGAGTGTTGAGTTCAAAGAGTTCCATGACCAATACCAAATTGAAATTTTTTTTATTGGTAGTAGCACACCGACAAGCGAATGTATAGGTAGAGGCGACAAATAAGATTATTAAATCCATCATTAAGAAGAGATTGATAAGAGCCAAAAGCAATAGGGTGGATGCGTTACCACTAGCATTATGAGCTTATTGGATGACCCATAAGTATGTGACCGGTCATACTTCATTTGATATACCTACAAAACCTAGCCCATGATGCCGACTGAAATCGATGTCCCTTCTCATAGAAAATTACATTATGATCCAAAGATGAACAAGAAACCCTTTCTTGAGTCCCTTTACTTGGTTGAAGAAAAACGAGAAGAGATTAATATGAGGGTAGCTGCTCACCAAATAAGGGTAGAAAAGCAGTTCAATGCCAAGGTCAACAAACATACATTTGAGATGGGCGACCTCATTCTGAAATGAGTATTTCTGGGTATAGGGTCACTTGGTTTGAATTGGGAAGGCCCCTATGTGATAGCATAGAAGCTTGAAGATTGAACTTTGAAAATGTTGACTATTGATGAGATCTTAATTCTATGGGCATGGAATAACATGCATTTATGACGCTATTTCACTTGAAACATTTCTTGCAAATAAAGCATCCTATTGATTGGGATTCAATGTAATAAGGTAACCATATTTTTATTCATAAATAAACACTGTAAGAAAATCAGCTTTTGGTAGTGCACAAAAAACGCTATCATAACTTATGATAGTGTTTTAGAGAACGTTGTTGTACAGCGTGCAACTAAAAGTCTAGGACTTTCTGTTACGTTTTAATAAACGCTAAAAGTAACATATTGTACTGCATCTATAACTATTTAGGTTAAACGTAAATATTTTCTCAAATTGTTTCAGTGAATGTATGTCCGAAAGTAGCAAAAATACGATAAACTAACAATATCTATTCTGCAATAGCAGTAAAAGGCACACATTTCACATATTAAGATAATATAGCAAAAGCAGGGTATAAATGTTATGGAAACCTTTACGGCTGCTATATTAGCTTTGCACTTGTTTCATTCTAGAAGGTAGAGTGAGTACATTGTATAAGTTCAAATTTGACAGAACCAGGACACTTAATAAAATATATTCGGCCCATAATAGAGATCAAGTTGACTAGTGACAAGATGTATACAAAGAAACTTCAAAGATAACTAAAGATATAATTAATTTACGAGACCAAGTATATAGTAATTTATACTCACAGACGAAGTAGTCATAGTTTTCCTTCCCCACCCTGCTTTCATGTAATAAATGACATATTATATTATAAATTTAATAAAATGAGATGGCAGCGAGTATCATGTAACGAATAAAACTATGTTACATTATCAAACCTGGATAGGCGATCATAGGAGAAACAAACCTTTTATAACTTGTTATTTTCTCTTTGAACAGTCTTTATTCTGTGTTACTATTCATATATTGCATTGGAAACAAGAATGTGGTATCTTTAGCATTTTTATGAGTAAGGGAGCTGGCCTGGAGTAGGGAAACAATGAGAAAGCATTCCTAATCTGGACACAAAATATGCCTAAGATTTGTTAGTGTAGAGATTTTTACTAATATGTTTGGTTTATAGAAGCAATATTTCTGTCCGTAAACTTACTTAATAGTCATTACAATTAAACGTTATTAATTTTCATTTGTGCACACTAAATAAAAAGAGAAATGCTACTTATCACTTAAAATCGGTTTTGGTGGAAACTCATCCTACAGATAAATATTGCGTCAAGCCTACTTGCAGGCTCGGCTATACCCCAAAGTCACCATAGATCACTTAGATCCTCCAATTTCTGGGACTCCAAAATTCAGATTTTGTTTATGTATATAACGTGCTTCGTTGTAACAGCTGAAAATAGATTTCCATTCTTAAAATTAATTAAAGTTAATTTTAGTGCGGTAGTAAGCCAATTAGTTCAATTCTGACCCTATACATTGCAACCCCTGTTGGAGGTGTTTATGTCCCGGTCTTGGGTTGTGAACCCGGTGAGAAGGTATGGCCCGAAAAATACTGCTTGGATTGATGCGTTTTCCAATTGTTCATCTGAAAAACACCAATGATATGAAATTTATGTTATATTATCAGTATACCAAAACAGAGACCAATATGTTATAAACTCGTCACACAAGTTTACAAATCAGGTTTCCACTACTTTGAAATTCTGTATTAGTAATTTTGAACAATAACTATGTTGTAATTAATTTACAAGAACAAACTATAGTAATAACAACAACAAATTATTGTATTAAACTA
Organism: Allium fistulosum; assembly: GCA_030737815.1. Taxonomy (NCBI): domain Eukaryota; kingdom Viridiplantae; phylum Streptophyta; class Magnoliopsida; order Asparagales; family Amaryllidaceae; genus Allium; species Allium fistulosum. The sequence continues at coordinate 75,140,014 of CM060904.1, read as the reverse complement.
TAGTGATAAACAAGCGTTGTATTACTTCACAGAAACAGTACAACGTTGAAACGGAAAGATTACAGAACGATGTATATAAATATATAAGTAAACATAAATCTAACCGGATGAAGAAGAAAATTTCGTCTAAGGCTTGTCGAAACAATTTCCTTAAGATTTTATTCAAAGTCTCCCAAGATACAACAGACGTGATCTACTCGAGATTGTGATGTGTATGATCTTCTGTGTGATATGCAGAAGCGCACGGATTGTAGAGATTAAGAAATGAGGAAGAAGAAGAGAAAATTCGGAGTAGTTCACTGATCAGGTTTCATTCTCCTTTTATAGGCTAATTCCCAACGGTTATATCTGTTAGAAACAGCCGCATCTCTTCGTCTGCAACGGCCAAAAACTGTCGCGGTTTGCAACAGTCGCGTCTCTTCATTTGCAATGGCCAAAAGCTGTCGCGGTTTGCAAGTCGTGTCTCTTCATTTGCAATGGCTAAAAACAGTCGCGGTTTGCAACAGTTGCGTCTCTTCATTTGCAACGCCTATTTCTGTTTGAAAAGCCGTGTCTAGTCAGACAGTTCGCAACGTGCATTTCCAATCCACTAGTCGCTTCTATTTGAATTTAAACAATAGAAAACTGTTTAGTTTTGTGCAGCAAAAATATAACACGGTCCACTCTTATTGCATCCGCACCCGACACGGTCCGGTACGGGACGGGCGGCGCGCGCGTGTGTGTTAGTTCCTGTGCAGTTAAAGCGCTCGGTGGATTCAATGCGGTAGAGATGCAAAAAGTCATAGCGGGGATGTAGCGAAGATATAGCGGAATATATCGGATTACTCTAAAATAGCATATAAATCCCATACTTGTTGTTTTTACAAATATATAGATAGTAATTATGTGAAAAATTAACATTCAATTGAATTATAATTAATACAAAAATAATTTTAAATAAAAATATGTGCAAATGTATTGTAAATGAACGTAAAACTGTTATATAACTTAATTTAATTTAGTAGAATATTAGAGTATTATCATTTCTAAACATATATCAAAAATTCAATGAAATTAATTAATTTCATAATTTTTATAGCGTATAAATATCATTTTTCAATCCAATTTTTTATAGAAGATATAGCGGAAATAGTGAAATATAGCGGAAATAACGGGATATAGCGGAAAAAGCGGGGATTAAAGCGGAAAGGCTATATGTTGGGGATATATGGAAAAATCGTAGCGGTAGGAATCCGCTATAAGATATATCAGAGTTATAGTGGGGATATAGCGGGGCATTAACTGCACAGGTTAGTTCATGGCCATATAGGTCCTCCCCCTCACACAAAATTACCTGACCCTAAGGGCAAATATGGGTTTGAGAAAAGTAGTATATAAGAATGAACATTAACTTATTTTTGGCGATGTGGGATAATATCTCATTCACTATAAAGGGCCTCTAACAATCTCCCACATGAATGATGATATATGTCTCCCCACACAAAGTGTAATATCACACAGTTCATATGAAAATAATACTATACCAAGGATAAGTAGATATTTCACTTTGAACTTTCCTCAGTTAAAACTTATCGGATATACTTGGCTAATCGGTGAGTTATTTCATCTTGAACCGTCAGCCGTTTGTGCATAACCAGATAATAAGCTTTACAAAGTATTGTTTTCCTTCACATCCAATCTCTTGGTTGTGTTCATTTTGGTCCTGAACAAATTTGGTTCTGTCAGTGATTTTACAGAATTTAAGTTTTTAATATTCTCATAGAGCCGACCCAACTCACAGTAACATAGGTGATCCAACCATTAAGAGTATCCTACATATACCCCACTTGTTATTTTCAAGATACGATCATTATTAAAAAGCATAGTTTTATCCTTTTAATACTTCTGTAGGCATGCATTCTATTGTGCACCATAGGAATGGAGTAGGACTAAGTCCAAACAAATGCATTACTTCTTGAGTTACTCAAAACTGGTTTTCCTATTGATCCTAGTCTGGGATCTCCAGTCGCTAGGATAGGTTTCCGTATAAGATAATTCTTGTTGGTTTAGGCTTTTAAACCCATTCCCCTCGATGCGCAGTCAATTTTCTCTCTTGATAATCCTTTAGTAAATGGATCTGCAAGGTTATCAGTAGTTCTCACATAATTAATGGAAATAGTTCCATTTAAGGGTAACTGCCTAACTGTGTTATGGCGTCGACGAATATGTCGTGACTTTCCATTATACACAAAATTTTGCGCTCTACTTAACGTTGCTTGATTATCACAGTGTATGCATATGGCCGGTACAGGTTTAGGCCAAAATTGAATTTCTTCTAAAAATTGACGAAGTCATTCTACTTCTTCGACTGCTTTATCTAAAGCGATGAACTCTGATTCCATAATGGATCGAGCTATACACGTTTGTTTAGTAGATTTCCATGACATTGCTGCTCCTGCTAGGGTGAAGACATAACCACTAGTTGATTTAGATTTTTCTGAATCAAAAATCCAGTTTGAATCACTATATCCTTCTAAGACGGCGGGATATTTTCCGTAATGTAGGAAAAAGTTCGTGGTACTCTTTACATATCCCAACACTCTCGTTAGTGCTTTCCAGTGTTCCTTCCTTGGGTTACTTGTATACCTGCTCAGTCGACTTACTACATAAGCTATATCTGGTCTTGTGCAATTCATGAGGTACATTAGACATCCTATTACACGAGAGTATTTCAGTTGCATTACACTCTCATTAGTATTTTTATGCAGTACTTCCGATGGATTAAAAGGTGTTCTTACTCTTTTAATTCCGTAATTTTGTAATTTTTCAATCACTTTTTCCACATAGTGTGACTGAGATAGTTCAATTCCATTAGGTGTTTTTATTATTTTGATTCCCAAAATAACGTCTGCAACTCTTAAATCTTTCATGTCTAAATTGTTGATTAACATATTCTTTATGGTCTTTATTACTTTACTATTTGGACCAAAGATTAGCATATCGTCTACATATAAACAAATCATCACGTATGATTGTCCAACTTGTTTATAATAAACACATTTATCACATTCATTTATACGGAAACCATTTTTCATCATGACACTATCAAATTTTATGTGCCATTGTTTTGAAGCTTGTTTTAGTCCGTATAATGATTTTACTAATCTACATACTTTGTTTTTATTTCCTTTGGAAATAAAACCCTCGGGTTGCTCTATGTAAATCTCCTTATCAAGATTTCCATTTAAGAATGCTGTCTTTACATCCATTTGATGAATCTGTATATTATATATGGATGCAATTGCTATTAACATTCTTATAGAAGTTATTCGTGTAACCGGTGAATAAGTATCAAAGAAGTCTAAACCTTCCTTTTGACGATATCCTTTGGCTACCAATCTTTCTTTATATTTGTCAATAGAGCCATCTGGTTTCATCTTCTTTTTGAAGATCCATTTGCAACCAATCGGTTTTATTCCAAGCGGAAGATCAACTATTTCTAAGTTTTATTACTTAGAATTGAATCAATTTCACTTTTGATTGCTTCTTTCCAACATGAAGATTCAGAAGATGACAATGCTTCCTTGTATGTTTGAGGTTCGTGTTCTAACATGTATGTTAGAAAATCTAAACCAAACGTCTTGGACGTTCTTGCTCTTACGCTTCTTCTTGGTTCAACTTCCTCAATTTCACGATGAGTTTCATCGTCATGTGGCTTGCTTGATTCTTCTCTTGTCCTTTTAGGGACATAATTTCCTTCATTCCTTTTGTGCGGAAACACATCTTCAAAAAATGAGGCATCTCGAGACTCGGTGATTGTATTGACATTAATATCATCTATATCAGACTTGAATACCAAAAATCTATAGGCACTACTATTTTGGGTTGGCCCTAGATAGTAACAGTCTACAATTTTTAGTTCAAGTTTGACTTTCTTGGGAGGCAGAACTGAAACTTTTGCCAAGCACCCCCACAGTTTGAAGTATTTGAAACTTGGTATGTGTTCTTTCCATAACTCATATGGAATTGTTCCTCTTTTATTGTAAGGAACCTTGTTTAATATGTGATTAGACATATTTAAGGCTTCTCCCCACAAGTTCATTGGTAGACCAGAGGTCAATAGCATTGCATTTATCATATCTTTTAATGTTCTATTCTTTCTCTCGGCAATACCATTTTGTTGTGGTGAATATGACGTTGTTGTTTGATGAATTATGCCAGTTTCTGCACAGAATTGTTCAAATGGTGATTCATATTCTCCACCTCGATCAGATCTCAATATCTTGATCTTTTTATTTAACTGATTTTCTACTTCAGCCTTATATTTTATAAACGATGTAATTGCTTCATCTTTACTATTCAAAAGATATACATAGCAATATCGTTTATAGTCATCAATAAAAGTGATAAAGTACTTTTTCCACCTCTTGTAGGTAATGATTTGAAATCACATAAATCAGTGTGAACCAAACCTAGTGGTTCTGTACTTCTATCAACAGTATGAAATGGTTTTTTAACCAATTTTGCTTCCACACATGTCTCACTTTTGTAGTTTTTATCTACTTGGAATCTAGGAATTTATCCCAAGTTTGCTAACTTTTCATTTTTCGAAAATTTATGTGTCCTAATCTATCATGCCATAGTAAAATTTCATGCTCAACCAAATAAGAAACTTCATTTTTATTAATAGCACAATCAGAATACATAGTTTTATTGCCGACTACGGCTACATTTGCCTTAAATAGGCCATCACATAAATAACCCCTTCCTATATAAATTCCAGCCTTAGACAAAACTACTTTATCTTACTCGAAGACCATATGGAAGCCTTTCTTTGAGAGCACAGGTCCAGAGATAAGGTTCTTGTTAATATCCGAAACATGAAGAACTTCACTTGGTGTCACAGTTTTTTCGGATGTAAATTTGAGGACGACGGTGTCGTTACCTTCGATCGTGGAAACTGTAGAATTACCTATGTAGAGTTTTTCTTCTTGATCGTATTTCTTGTAAGTGGAGAACATAGATATATCAGAGCAGACATGACGAGTAGCGCCTGTGTCTACCCACCACTGTGCAGGGTTATGTACTAAGTTGTATTCTGAAACAACTCCTGAAAAGTTCATCTCCTCAATGGTTGAACTCAAATTTTCCACTATATTTGCCACCGATTTGTCATTCGTCTTCTTGTGCCTGCAATCTTTAGTTGCGTGCCTAGTCTTTCCGCAGATCCAACATTCGCCTTTGAACTTCTTGGTTTGCTTATCTTTGGATTGATTATCTGATGCCTTTTTCTTTTTCTTTTTGTTGCTGAAGTGTCCTTTCTTCTTTGACCCTTCTGTAACAAGTGCCTCTTCGCCTTTGGGTTGTGTTATTCCACAATTATCTACCTTAATTTTTAATTGACAATGAGATCTTCTAAGGAAATCTACGTTTTCTTATGTTTCAGATAGTTGTGGTAGTTTCTCCAGGATGGTGGTAATTTTCCTATTATCGCTTCAACAAGGAACGATTCTCCAACATGATCTCCTTCTGCTTCAAGTTCATGAATTATAAGTTGGAGTTCCTGCACTTGACTAGTTACGGATTTGGAATCCACCATTTTGTATTCCATGAATTTATCTACTATGAACTTCTTCAAACTAACATTCCGCGTCTTATATTTATTTGTAAGTGCAGTCCATAGGGATTTTGTTGTCTGGTGTGGCTGATATACTTTATATAGTACTTTATCCAGACAGTTCAGAATGTAATTTCGGCACAAGAAGTCTGAATGGTTCCATGAGTCAATTCCGAGAAAAACAGTTGCGTCTTTTTCTCTAGTTTGTCCGTCTTTAAGCTTTGGTTCATCCTCCTCAATGCACTTCTACAGCCCTAACGTGGTCAGATAAAATAGCATTTGATTCTGCCATGTTATGAAGTCATCACCATCTCCTTTAAACGGATCTGGCCTATTGTGGGTAGCAGTTTTTGCTGATAGTTCAACTGTCGCCATCTCTGCTTTAGTGAAAACAGGAAAATCTTAAGATGTTATATTATCAGTATACCAAAACAGAGACCAATATGTTATAAACTCGTCACATAAGTTTACAAATCAAATTTCCACTACTTTGGAATTTTGTATTAGTAATTTTGAACAATAACTATGTTGTAATTAATTTACAAGAACAAACTATAGCAATAACAACAACAAATTGCTGTATTAAACTATAGTGATAAACAAGCGTTGTACTACTTCGTAGAAACAGCACAACGTTGAAACGGAAAGATTACAGAACGATGTATATAAATATATAAGTAAATAGAAATCTAACTGGATGAAGAAAGAAATTTCGTCTAAGGCTTGTCGTAAAAATTTCCTTAAGACTTTATTCAAAGTCTCCCAAGATACAACAGACGTGATCTGCTCGAGATTGTGATGTGTATGATCTTCTATGTGATATGCAGAAGCGCACGGATTGTAGAGATTAAGAAATGAAGAGGAAGAAGAGAAAATTCAGAGTAGTTCACTGATCAGGTTTCCTTCTCCTTTTATAGGTTAATTTCCAATGGTTAAATCTGTTGGGAACAACCGCATCTCTTCGTCTACAACGGTCAAAAACTGTCGCGGTTTGCAACAGTCGCATCTCTTCATTTGCAACGGCCGTGTCTGGTCAGACAGTTCGCAATGTGCATTTCCAATCCACTAGTCGCTTCTATTTGAATTTAAACAGTAGAAAACTGTTTAATTCTGTGCAGCAAAAATATAACATGGTCCACTCTTATTGCACCTGCACCCGCACCCGGTTCGGTACGGGACGGGCGGGCGGCGCATGCGTGTTAGTTCTTGGCCGTATAGGTCCTCCCCCTCGCACAAAATTACCTGACCCTAAGGGCCAATATGGGTTTGAGGAAAATAGTATATAAGCATGAACATTAACTTATTTTTGACGATGTGGGACAATATCTCATTCACTATAAAGGGCCTCTAACAAATTCAAAATAGGAGCTGTACGTTTCATTTTCATACTAATATTTAAAAAATTGTTTGTGGAAAATATTATATGTATATATAAGTTTTTGCAAAAACATGGATTAGTTATTTAAAAGATATTAACTTGCAAATGGTATATTGATATATTATCTACACTATGTTTAACTATCATAAAAGAGGATCAGTTCATAGAAATAAAAACCAGAGGTATGTGTTCTGATTCATGATATTTGGATATATACAGCAAATATACAAAACAAAAACACATTATCAACTAACTAGATATAAAAGTGAATGGTACAGGGAAGAAATATTCAAAAAAATGAAATCATATTACAAAGGAGTTCAAAACACTATCTATAAGTGATAAAAAAACAAAACAACTTTGAAATGGTGGGTTAGAAAGTTTAATTTATTAGATAATATGTTGTATTATTGAAAAAATTGAGAAATGAGATGATGATTAATACAGCTTTGATTGCAAAATGCTTGATGTTTTCTTTTATTGATTCACTGTAATAATACACGACGCTGTAAAAATCCTCTCTCTTCTGAAATCGCCTCTGGCGATTTTGTAAGAAACTCCTGATTTCTTCAAAAAAATTGTGCGAATGGTGAGAGAGATGTTAGAGTGAACATCTAGAAGCGATTCACCATCAATTAGCTTCCAGTTTTTGCTAAGGTTTCAATTTTGGCACAAAGTCGGCTGCAACTGGAAGCGCATGTCATTAGATGGTTCTTCGAGGAGTCTCGATCTCCATTTCAGGCTGCTCGAGACTAGAGTTGCTTGTAATTTGTTCGATTTTCAGCCACTGTCTTTGCTGAGCAAAGCTCTTTGTTGACAGAGGCTTAGTTAAGACGGCAACTCTCTGGTAAGTTGTAGGTAAGTGGTTTATATCTAGCCTTTGCTGTAGCACTTGTTCTCTAACAAAATACAGATCTAACTCCATGTGTTTAGTCCTTGAATGTAAAATCGGGTTAGCTGTTAGTGACACAGTGCTTAAGTTGTCACACCATATAGTAGATTTCTTGTTTGTTTTGACATGTAGTTCACTGAGTAATGATTCAATCCACATAACTTTGGCTTTTACACTTGCAACACTTCTGAATTTTTCTTTTATGCTAGATCTCGATATGGTAGATTGTTTTTTCAAACACCATGACACGGGGTTTTCTCCTAAATACACACAGTAGCCTGATGTTGATTTTCTATCAATTAAGTCTGTAGCACAGTTAACATCTGCATAGGCATTAACGTTGATGTTTTTGCTTCCTTTGAAAATGAGACTGTAATTCAAAGTTCCTCTTAAGTATCTTAAGATTCTCTTGACAGCCTTCCAATGAGAATCAAGGGGAGCTTGCATGTACTGACATACTTTGTTTACACTATATGTTATGTCTGGCTTTGTTATGGTAGCATATTGCAGTGCACCAACTATGCTTCTGTACTGGTTTTCATTTTCTATTGTTTCACCTTGATGTCTTGATAAGTTGAGACTGCTGACCATAGGAGTAGGAAGTGGTTTGGCTTGATTTATTTTTGACTTGTTGAGAATTTCTAATATATACTTTTTTGACTTAGATGAATTTCTGAGTCTGATGGTCTTTTGACTTCTATGCCCAGAAAGTAATTGAGATTTCCTAAGTCCTTAATTGAAAATTATTGATCCAGTTGTTGTATTAGCTGATTGATGTCATCTTCATTGCTACCTGTAATTATAAAATCATCAACGTATATAAGTATATATATCACTAGATCATTTTGAAGTTTGATAAACAAAAAATTATCCGATTTAATTGGATGATAATTCAATTTGATCAATGTTAGCTTATGTTTTTCAAACCAAACCCTTGGTGCCTGTTTCAAACCATATATTGTCTTGTTCGGTTTACACACTATTTCACTGCTGTCACCATGATTGTAACCACATGGCTGTTGCATATAGACTTCCTCTTGTAGTTCACTATTTAAGAATGCATTATTTACATCCAGTTGCCTAATTTTCCATTTATTATGTAAGGTTAAACTCAACACAATTCTAATTGTAGTTGACTTGACAACTAGAGAAAATGTCTCAGTAAAGTCAAAGGCATGTTGTTGAGTGTAACCTTTTGCTATCAATCTAGCTTTATATTTATGTATTGTTCCATCTGCATTTCTTTTAAGCATGTGTGTCCATTTGCAGCCTATTATGTTTTTGTCTTTGGGCATAGGAACAAGTTCCCATGTTTTATTTTTGATGAGACCATTGTACTCTTCATTCATAGAAGATCTCCATTTGTTGCTCTTTACAGCTTGATCAAATATCTCTGGTTCTTCTTGATCCAAGTTTGATGTGTATACTTTTGGCTTAAATATGCCCCTCTTTGATCTAGTAATCATGTGATGTTGAGTTTGTGCAGGTAGTGGTTGACTTGGGCTTATTTTAGTGACTCTTTGTTGAGAACTGGATGAAATTGCTTCATCCAGTTCTTGACATGTGTCCTACTGGTGGTTGTCTTCTTGTTGAGAAGTGAAGCTAGTTTGTTCATGACCTGGTCTGCTGCTAGACGCAGTGTGTTGTGAACAACATCCACTTGGATTCTTTTCAACCTGAATTCCTGCAGATTTACATGGTTGCAAGGGTATATAGCAGGTATAGAAATTTTTGAATTATATACCTTTTGCGATGTTTTTACCTCTGAATTTGCAAAAGGAAAAACTTGCTCATTGAACATCACATGTCTAGATACAATAATTCTTTCATTTCTAGTTAGGCACTTGTAACCTTTCTGGTTTGAGGCATAGCCAAAAAATGTACATGGAGATGATCTAAAATCTAACTTGTGTGTATTATATGCTCTTAGACAGGGAAAGCATAAGCATCCAAAAGTTTTTAAGTATTGATAATCAGGCTTTGCATTAAATAATTTTTCAAATGGACTTTTGTTAGCTAGAACTTTAGTTGGTAATCTATTTATTAAATAAACAATAGGGTTGAATGAATCAGGTCAAACCTTTAATGAAAGAGATGCTTGAGCAAGTAATGTTAACCCAGTCTTTACTATATGTCTGTGTTTCCTTTCAACTAAGCCATTTTTCTCTGAAGTATAAGGGCAGGTGGTTCTATTAACTATACCTTTCTTGCTAAAATAATCATTAAGTGGTTTAAATTCAGTTCCACCATCTGTTTGTATTATTTTAACTTGATGATTGGTTTGTCTTTCAGCCTGAGTAATGAAGTGTATAACAGTGTTGCAAGTTTCAGATTTAGATTTAAGAAAATAAATCCAGGTATGTCCGATCCGTAGTATGCATCAACAAAGGATATATAATATTTAAAACCATAGTCTGAATTGATGGGTGATGGTCCTCACAAATAAGTGGTTATCATCTCTAAAAGTTTGGCATATTTGCATTAAGAATTTTGAAAAATTAACCTGTGACTTTTACCCATTTGACAGAATGTACACACATAAGGCAGAGTAGTACATTTAAAAGGAATTTTATTATCGACTAAAATTTGTCTTACAATGTTAGCATTGGGACGACCTAATTTCCAATACCATATATCAAAAGTACTCTTACTACTTTCGGTTTGAGTAATCTCAGAGACATTACAACACTTTCCCCTAACTACAGAATTCTTTGTACCAACATGATTAAATTTATATAGCCACTTATGTGCTTCACCCTGCAAAAGAATATCCTTAGGTAGTATGTCTCTAACTAAGCAAAATTTAGGATAAAATTCAAAGCAAACACTGTTATCACTTGCAAACTGTGATACACTTATAATATTCTTTTTGATATGAGGCACTCTTAATAAATTATTAAGATAGAGTTGTCTTTCACCTTTTATGCAGGCAATACCAGTATGAGTTATATTTATTAGCTCATCATTCCCCATGTGTATGGACTGATTACCTCTATACTCCTTGTTGTCGAGATTCGGGTTATCTAAATTGCTTGTCACATGATTTGTGGCTCCAAAATCTGGATACCAGCATTCATCCAGAATGTCTTTAGCTTTTGCAACATCATTCTGGTGAGAGTTTCTTGAACTTTCTGCTGTGTTCTTTGTTTCTTGTTGCATACTTGCAAGATTAGCAGTAGAGTTGTAGTTTCTTTGACTGTTTTTGGTATTATGATTGTTTGGTGTATAATTGAGATCAAGTCTGAAATACCATTTGAGCGCCGTGTCACCATATCTTTCATAGATTTGACATCTTGGTCTGTTGTTGTTGTTCCGTCTACCCCCTCTACCTCCACCTCTGGAATTCAGTCCCTCATTTTGATAATTTTGATTAGAATTACCTCTGTTTTGATTTCTCTTTCTTGACTGAGAGGTAAAATTGATTGGCATGTCTGATTTTAGGGGTTTTCTTTGTTCTATTCTTCCCTCATGTGCAGTAGAGTAGAATGAACATATTGTAATGTGGTGTTGTCTCTTTAGATAGGATAACTGCTGTAATAGACTCATACTCCTCATCCAAGCCATTCATAATGCTTAATATCTATTCATTGTCTGTTACTTTGTAACCAGCTGCCTCAAGGAAGCTCGCAATATGTTTTCATCTTTGTGAGATACTCTCTTATAAACAAATTGTCCTTTCTTTGATTTTGCATTAGCCTCTTGTAATGCATAACTTTTGCTGTAGATTATGAACGGAATATTTGTTCAATTGATCACCATATTTCTTGAGAAGTTTTACATCCTACTAACTGTGGTAGAAGGTTGACATTTATTGATGATAATAACCAGGCATACAACAGGCTATCTTGTCTTGAATATGATATATATTCTTTATTCTTGATTAGTTTGTCTTCACTGTTTGCTGTGTACCTTTCAGGGATGGTTGTTGTTCCATGAATGTAATCTTCAAGTCCATATCCTCTAATGGAAGTTTCAACATGAAATTTCCAAAGTAGATAGTTGCTTTCATCAAGTTGAATGTTAACTATCTGGCTTTGAGGATTTATGAGTGATGGAGCACTTACCCTTTTGAGTCGCGGCCGACCTACCCAAGGTCGTAGACGACCTTACTCTGCCGACCTAACCCTTCCCATTGCCGACCTACGACATATCGACATTACCGACCTAACTCCCACCTTCACGCCGACCTACGACCTAATTCCCACCCCAATTGCCGACCTATTCCCCAATTGCCGACCTATCTCCAACCCATATGCCGACATACGACCTAATTCCATGCTCCGACCTATCGCGACCGACCTAACTCTGCCTCGTCAAATCGTGAACGAACTAACTCCAAGTCCATTGCAACCTGGCCTCCTCCCTGCCTTCTCCATATGCGCGCGCGAGATGATTCTGAGGCGTGATTGACTCATGAAGCTCCATAAGTCGGCGACGAGATACCATAAGTCGGAACCGAGATAGCTTCCATTAAATCGTTGCCGAGCTATCCCTTAAGTCGCGAAAAGAAGATTAAGTCGTTGCCGAGCTATTCCTTAAGTCGCGAAGCAGATGTTGTTAACTCGGAACCGAGTTAGGACTTAGTGTAATTTTGTTGTTTCTTTGGTGTAAATTGTAATGTGCCTATAAATAGGCGTGTATGGTCATTTTGTAAAGGTTGTTGAATATTGAATAAAATTCTCTTTTGTTAGCTTGTTGCTTTCAATTTCAATTGGTAGTCGAGTGTATCTCCTATCTCCACTAACGTCATTCGAGTGCGCTCAGATCATCGTTTGTTGAAGCCGATTCACGGAATCTTGTGCGCAAGATCAACGTTGAAGAATCGTAGATCTCTTTCCCGGTATCTTCGGATCAACGAGTCAGAGATAGCTAGAGTTCGGTATCTTCGGATCAACGAATTCGAGCAATTCAGCATTCATCAATCCATCGACTGCTACTTTCATCGATTGAAGATCGTTTTGATATATCCGCTGCGTCAGTTTGGTATCAGAGCTTGTTTTAGCCAATCATAGCTAAATCGAGTCTTGGAGCCGAGAATTTGAAGTGTTGAAGTTGTGTTCATCGTGTTCATCATATTTTGCAACAAAGTTGGAGTTTTCGATCCGATTCATTTTGGATCAAAGTTCGAAAGGTGTTTGAATCGTGAAGTGTGAATTTGTTGAAGTGTTTGTGAAGTATTCAATCATGCCGCCAAGACGAGTTCAACGTCATCGCAACATTAATGCTTTGTACGGAAGAGAAGAGGCCGATGAAATGGAGCAACGAATCAACGAGAATTTCAATGAGAAGCTTACTGAAGGGATTGGTCGATTAGAGAGAATGATGCTTGAAATGAGTCAAAATCAGAGAAGGGTTTCACCTGAATCGAGCCATGGAAGAAGTAGGATTTCACCACATTCTAATCGGGAGAGAAGTGTTGATAGTGATCATAGAAGCGTGGATCGAGATCGTGATAGAAATGTGAATGATCGTGATCAAAGGAATGTTGGTGGAAGACGTGATGGTGGTAGAGATGTTGGTGGTCAGGATCGACATCGATATACATCGGATGGTGAAGAAGAGTATGATGGTGGTAGTGTTCATGGACGAGGACGTGGACGAGGAAGGAATCAATCGGAGTACGATTACAAGTGGGAATCGGGAATGAAGACAGAAATTCCAGAATTCAAAGGTGGTATGCAGGCTGAAGAGTTTTTGGATTGGATGGCTAATGTTGAAGAAAATTTTGATTTCAAAGAAGTTCCAGAACGTCGTAGAGTGAAGTTGGTTGCTACAAGGTTGAGGGGTAGAGCTTTGGCATGGTGGCAGCAAACTAAACTTACACGAGAACGAATGGGGAAGTCAAAAGTTGAATCTTGGGAGAAGATGAAGAAATTGATGAAAGCAACGTTCTTACCTTACAATTATCAATCTCTGATGTATCAACGTTTGCAGAACTTGAGGCAGGGCACAAAGACTGTTAATGATTACGCAGATGAGTTTTATCAGCTTATCGCGAGGAATGATATTATGGAAACAGAAGAGCAGCTGACATCGAGATTCATTGGGGGATTGAGAATGCAGATTCAGGATATGGTTAATATGTTCGATCCAAGATCTGTAGCAGAGGCACATCAAAAAGCATTGGCTTGGGAGAAGCAGGGTAGACGAGGAGGTGGTGTGTTTACTAATTCCAACAATCAAGTGAAGGGTGTTAGTGGAAGTGCTAATGTTTCCAAACCTATCGGTAAACCAGTGGTGAAGGAGGTTGAGAAGGCAAAGGTTAACAACGGTTTCAAATGTTACAACTGTCAGGAGTTGGGTCATAAAAGCAATGAGTGTCCAAAGCCAAAGAAGAGAGCAATGATTGCTGAAGTTGAGGATGAGGATGAAGAAGCTGAATGCTTTAATTCTTTACCAGTTGAGGAGGAAGACTTACTGTTGGGAGATGACGGGTACGCATTAATGATGAGGAGAAGTTGTTTAACACCGAAGCAAGAGGAAGAAAGTAGTTGGTTGAGGAACAATATCTTTCAATCTACATGCACTATTCTGGGAAGAGTTTGTAAATTTGTTATTGATGCTGGGAGTTGCGATAATATTATCTCTACAGAAGCAGTGAAGAAGTTGGAGTTGAAAACCGAGAAACATCCTAAACCGTACAAGTTAGCTTGGTTGAGGAAGGGTGGTGAAGTGAAAGTTGGACGTAGAGTTTGTGTGAAATTTTCAATTGGGCAGAAATACAAAGATGAAATCTGGTGTGACGTCGTAGATATGGACGTTTGTCATTTGTTACTGGGGAGACCGTGGCAGTTTGATAGAGCAGTACAACATGATGGACGGACCAACAGTTACAGTTTCATGTTCGAAGGTACAAAGATTACTCTGGTTCCGAAGAAACGCCAACAGGAAGAAAACAAAGTGGAGGAAATCGAAGAGCTGAAAACTCTATTGACTTTGAAGGAGTTTGTTAAAGAAGTTGAAGAAGAGCCGGAAGTATTCTTTTTGATTGGACGAGAAAACAGTGAAGAGGTTGAAATTCCAGAAGAAGTTAAACCAGTTCTGAAAGAATTTGACGATGTATTTCCAGAGGAGTTACCAACGGAGTTGCCACCGTTGAGGGATATACAACATCAGGTAGATCTTGTTCCAGGTGCTGTATTGCCACACAGACCACATTATCGAATGAGTCCGAAGGAACATGAAGAATTGCGGAGGCAGGTAGAGGAATTGCTTGAACAGGGGCGTGTGCAGGAGAGTCTGAGTCCTTGTGCTGTACCAGCTTTATTGGTACCCAAGAAGGATGGGACGTGGAGGATGTGCACTGACAGTCGAGCATTGAATAAGATTACTGTGAGATATAGATTTCCAATGCCGAGGTTGGATGACTTGTTGGATCAAATAAGTGGAGCTACTATCTTTTCGAAGATTGATTTGAAGAGTGGATATCATCAAATTTGTATCAGACCAGGAGATGAGTGGAAGACTGCTTTTAAAACCAGGGAGGGTCTATACGAATGGTTGGTTATGCCATTTGGTTTATCCAATGCACCAAGTACGTTCATGAGGGTGATGAATCAGATTTTTCGACCGTTCATTGGGAAATTCGTGGTGGTGTATTTCGATGATATTCTTATTTACAGTGGGAGTCCGGAGGGACATTTGAATCATCTTAGAGAAGTGCTGATGATATTGCGACAAGAACAATTCTATGCTGCAACGAAGAAATGCGTGTTCATGACGCATAGTGTTTTATTTCTGGGGTATGTTGTTTCAGAGAAAGGAATACAGGTTGACCAAAGTAAAGTTGAGGCGATCAGAAATTGGCCGCAGCCCAAGACGATAACGGAAGTTCGTAGTTTTCATGGGTTGGCTTCATTTTATCGAAGGTTTATCCCACACTTTAGTAGTGTGATGGCGCCTGTTACAGATTGTATGAAAGGCAAACAGTTTTCATGGTCAGAGGAAGCAGGGATTGCTTTTGGAAAAATCAAGGAATTGCTGACGTCTGCACCAATTCTAGTGCTACCTGATTTTCAGTTGGTGTTTGAACTACATACTGATGCATCCAAGGTTGGGATTGGAGGGGTGTTGAGTCAGAAGGGGCGTCCTATTGCCTATTTCAGTGAGAAGTTGTCCGGAGCGAAGATGCGATACAGTACATATGATGTGGAGTTTTATGCGGTTGTACAATCTATTAAACACTGGAGACATTATCTATTTCAGAAAGAGTTTGTTCTGTATACTGATCATGAAGCATTGAAGCATTTACAAGGGCAAGACAAGATTTCAGCAAGACATGCATCGTGGATTGCATATCTGCAACAATTTACTTTTGTCGTTAAACACAAGTTATGGGTAACCAATCGTGTGGCTGATGCTTTGAGCAGGAGGAGTCATTTGTTGACGACAATGAAAGTTGAAGTGACAGGTTTTGAATTATTGCCAGAATTGATTGAAGAAGATCCTTACTTTGTGAAATTTGTTGAAAAAGTAAAGGAAGGGAATACGGATGAATTTATGTTGGTGGATGGTTTTCTGTTTAAGGGAAATCGTTTGTGCATCCCAGACTGTAGCTTGAGAATGAAGATTGTTAAAGAACTACATGAAGAAGGCCATGTGGGTAGAGATCGTACGTTACAGTTGATTTCACAGTCCTACTTTTGGCCATCGATGAGGAAAGAGGTGGAAAGGTTTGTGGAGCGTTGTCATATTTGTCAGGTTTCGAAAGGAACTGCGACCAATGCTGGTTTATATATGCCATTACCTGTACCAGATAAACCATGGGTTGATGTGAGTATGGACTTCGTGTTGGGATTACCGAGGACACAGCGAGGTAACGATTCCATATATGTGGTGGTGGACAGATTCTCGAAAATGACACACTTTATTGCTTGTAAGAAAACGGCAGATGCTGTTCATGTTGCTCAGTTGTTTTTCAAGGAGATCTATCGACTTCATGGATTGCCAGAATCTATTGTGTCAGATAGAGATACTCGTTTTCTGAGTCATTTTTGGCTAAGTTTGTGGAAAATGGTGGGAACGAAGCTGAAGTTTAGTAGTGCTTATCACCCACAAACGGATGGACAGACTGAGGTGGTCAACAGATCATTGGGAAATTTGTTGAGATGTATTGTTCAAGATAATCTGAAGAGTTGGGATGTGAAGTTATGCCAAGCAGAATTTGCTCATAATCATGCTGTGAATCGAAGTACGGGGTTCAGTCCATTCCAGATTGTTTATTCGAGCTTACCGAGGGGACCGTTGGATTTAACGGTAATACCACAATCAAAGAAGACAGTTAAGAAAGCTGCTGATTTTGTTGACGGGTTGAAAGAATGCCATAGAATCGTTCAGGAACTATTGGAAAAGGCAAATGAGAAGTATAAACAAATGGCGGATAAGAAACGAAGGAGTGTAGTCTTCAAAGAGGGTGATTTTGTTTACGCGGTATTGACGAAAGATCGTTTTCCAGTTGGAACTTACAACAAGCTGAAAGCTCGCAAGATTGGACCAGTAGAAATCTTGAAGAAAATCAATGACAATGCTTATCAGTTAAAGTTGCCAGATCATATTCGCACTGCAGACGTTTTCAACGTTAAACATTTGGTTCCATATTATGAGGAGGAATTTGTCGAAGGTGACAAGGGTGTGAATTCGAGGA
The DNA here is from genome assembly GCA_030737815.1 of Allium fistulosum. Lineage (NCBI taxonomy): Eukaryota > Viridiplantae > Streptophyta > Magnoliopsida > Asparagales > Amaryllidaceae > Allium > Allium fistulosum. Next base: position 75,122,505 of record CM060904.1, on the reverse strand, counting down.
CGAATTCTTTCCAACAAGGGGAGGATGATGGAGCACTTACCCTTTTGAGTCGCGGCCGACCTACCCAAGGTCGTAGACGACCTTACTCTGCCGACCTAACCCTTCCCATTGCCGACCTACGACATATCGACATTACCGACCTAACTCCCACCTTCACGCCGACCTACGACCTAATTCCCACCCCAATTGCCGACCTATTCCCCAATTGCCGACCTATCTCCAACCCATATGCCGACATACGACCTAATTCCATGCTCCGACCTATCGCGACCGACCTAACTCCGCCTCGTCAAATCGTGAACGAACTAACTCCAAGTCCATTGCAACCTGGCCTCCTCCCTGCCTTCTCCATATGCGCGCGCGAGATGATTCTGAGGCGCGATTGACTCATGAAGCTCCATAAGTCGGCGACGAGATACCATAAGTCGGAACCGAGATAGCTTCCATTAAATCGTTGCCGAGCTATCCCTTAAGTCGCGAAAAGAAGATTAAGTCGTTGCCGAGCTATTCCTTAAGTCGCGAAGCAGATGTTGTTAACTCGGAACCGAGTTAGGACTTAGTGTAATTTCGTTGTTTCTTTGGTGTAAATTGTAATGTGCCTATAAATAGGCGTGTATGGTCATTTTGTAAAGGTTGTTGAATATTGAATAAAATTCTCTTTTGTTAGCTTGTTGCTTTCAATTTCAATTGGTAGTCGAGTGTATCTCCTATCTCCACTAACGTCATTCGAGTGCGCTCGGATCATCGTTTGTTGAAGCCGATTCACGGAATCTTGTGCGCAAGATCAACGTTGAAGAATCGTAGATCTCTTTCCCGGTATCTTCGGATCAACGAGTCAGAGATAGCTAGAGTTCGGTATCTTCGGATCAACGAATTCGAGCAATTCAGCATTCATCAATCCATCGACTGCTACTTTCATCGATTGAAGATCGTTTTGATATATCCGCTGCGTCAATGAGGGACTTGATTGAATCATCTTATGAATTTTGATGGGTGGCATTGGATTTTGCTCTTGCTGATGAAGTATTCGATGATTGATCTTCATTATCGGTTGTCATGGCTGATTATAGATTGAGGAAACAGATCAAGAAAATGAAACTGACTCTCTCTTGGTGACAGAGATTGATCCAGCCAAAGGAAAAGAGATATCAGGGAGAAAATCAGAATATGGCAGAAAAACAAACTTAAGAATCTGACACCTTTTTTGATGACATAGGGTGGTGCAGCCAAGGTGGAGAATGATGATACAGTTTCTGATCCACTTTTTGGTATGATACAGCCTTCAAGATTCAAGATTTGCAAGGGAGCAACTGCTCACCGGTGGGTAAGAAAAAGAAACTTCGATGATGAGAATGTATCTGAGAAGTTAACAGAGGTATGGAACAGATTATACATCTCCAGAGATGAAATGAATCTGAGGAGATATACTGCAGCCACCACCAAGTGATGAAATGGTACTGATGGTGGTTTTGGCGAGACAATGGTGATGGGTTAAACCGTTAGGCAATGAAGCTCTAATACCATATTAAAAAAATGAGAAATGACAAGATGATTAATACTGTTTTGATTGAAAAATGCTTGATGTTTTCTTTTATTGATTCTCAGAAATAATACACGACACTGATTACAGTATATATAAAGACCCGTTTAATTATTTGGGCCGGGTCTATTTACAAAAGTGAATGACCGCTTCACTTATAACAGTTGTGCAAATATAATGTATTCGGCTGCACACTTCGTATTATCTTCAATATGTATGTTTCAGTAATCACCAGGTTTGCATAAAGCGCAAAATAGTGCGTAGTGCATACTTAGTGGGAAAAACATACTTACCATTTTGTGCTTTGGTTCTTAAACTAATTGGCAGATGAAGAGTTAATTGTCATTTGATTCTCATTATTTGGTGATTTAGAGGAAATTTCTTGAAAATATTAGATGATAACTCGTTAAAATAATAATAATAATAATAATAATAATAATAATCACTAGAGAAAAGTTTGCAGCTTTTTGTACGTAAAATAACGATAAAAAGATAGTAAATTATCCCTCTATTGAACATGTAAATTATGGCATTGCAGGGAAAAAATATAGTCTAGGAAGAACAGTAATATACATGCATGTATTAACATAGTTTATTTTATCTTATCCCAAAACGAAAGTAGACGACAGAAGAATTTACTTCTACTAAACCTACCAGGATTTGGTAAAGTCAAATTCGTTCCATTTAAATGTGCAGCTGTATCCTCTATCGTTGTCCAATATGGTATACGAACATTCAAAATTGAATATCTATTACTTTGCTGTGTTTCATTTGTTAACGCAGTGCATAGATTTTTATGGTGTATTCTGGCTATTCCACGAGTAATAGAACAAGCAAGGGCCGCCTCACTCAAAACTGAATGTAGCTCAGTGGGTGGCTATTTGAAAGACGTACACAGTGAAAGAATGGAGGAACGACTGAGTTTCGTTCTACAGAGCTTCGCAGAATCCACTTGTGTGACAAACCAGTGCTAACACATGGATCTCACACTACTTCTACAAATACACATCTCATACTCAACATAACTTTTAATATGTTCAGAAAAAGTGTTAATCGTGCACATCCTTATATACTTAACACTTACAAATACAAATTCAGTATTCAGTTTCAACACACACTATATCAGCAATGATATATTATTAAATGGAAGACAATGACAAGGAGTTGATTCTATATGCATGTATATGTTTACAGTGATGATAATGACAATAACAATAACAATTATATCTTTTTTATAGGGTAGCCCTTGTTATGCACAACAGTTTCAGGTTCAAGATTCGACATCTTCCATAAAACTGTAAGCAGCTTACCTTTTATTTGGCTTAAAAGTGAATACTTCAGGTTACAATTTGTTCGCACCAGATGGGAGATTTTAAACCATCATACAGAGCAAATTTGAAGCAGGTCCTGGAAGACCTTCTTGAGATGAATATGAATTAAGTATACTCTTCACCAGGTTCACATCTATATCAATAGGCATTAGCTCCTCTTCCTACATGTCTTATATAGGGTCAGAAGATCCTTAAAACAAACCCCAGGTAATTATTTAGGTTTCTGGTATTTACATACCTTTACTTGAAAAGGAAAATAAACCACATAAAATTATGGTGGTACCTAAAATCTATAACCACGGAAGTTGTTCTCCTTGAAGGAAGGAAATTTTATTCACTAATTTATATAACCCATTGCAAGATCATTATAGCCAGCGTTCATCAAATTCACTTCATAGAAGATCAAAACAACATGGTATAATTGCTAAAATCGATTGCTATACTCACAATAAATTCCAAAGAGGTTATACTCACCATCATCGCCGTTAGAACCTCATGCCGACATACAAACTCCACCTTAGTTACTCACAGTTGCACAGCCTTTTCCTTACGCCACTTACTTCCATTGCTGCCCCTACATGCTAACGCATCCTTCAGATCCATGCACAACACTAGGCCGTCATCATCGCGCTCGCATGATTAGCCATCGGCATCGTCCATTCCATCGCACGAGCTTTCCAAAATCGCTTTCGTCACCGCTATATATCCATGTTCCCAAAACCAGGTCGCACTTGACACTCGACCTCCAACCCTACTAAGGATTTAGGATAATAGAAATGTTCAAGTGTTACGTGGGAGAAAACGAGCGAAAAATAAAATTTTATTCAAATTTCACGAAACCATGGACGGGATAAGTTGGTAGTGTTTATATATTTATTTTTATTTTTCTAAATGAATAGCAGTTAGCATTGAAGGATGCCAACCATTGCAGTATTAAACTTTTCTTGTATAGAAAACTGGCTTTTTGAATCAATAGAACCATATTCTTAAAATATGACTTTGTGTTGCATGATCAGCGGCACGATCAGACATTCTATATTTTGGAAAACCAGATGTCTATGTATCCAAAGGTAAGTACCGATGACACCTTCGATCCACTATTCGGCCGTTAGAGTATAATCGTACTAGGTTGATCGGACGATTCACCCTTGCGCATCCATTCCTTGACCAATGCCGAAGATAAGCAAGGTCAAGAATTGATACTCAGAGATAGGCGTTTGAAACACTGATCCCTAGAGATAGGAATTGGTGTGGAATTAATTTTTTTTTTGCATATACAGTATTGAAATATCTCAGCGTTTGTGTCAACATGAACCAACAAGCCATATAGTCACTATTACGTTGATAAGATAACCTTGCTTACGACCGAACATGACACGCTTAGTTGATGATAAACGAGGTCGAATGATGTAAATCGATTTTGTACAAACGAACGGGAAACATTAGGTTGATGAAAAACGAAACCAAGCTATCCGAATAACATTGGGCATTAGAAATTTTCTTATATGTATGGAGTTACAGTAAATAACGGCATTGCACATATCACAAATGTAAGCAGGTATAATATATAAGTAGCTGAGGTATAGATGATTCTATGTATATACAAGCAAGCAAGTGCATAGGTAAAGAAAGCAGAGTATGATAACGTAAATGAACCGAAGTTGAATAAAAAATAAATTTCATTGTTATACCTCTTTGTACATGAAAATGTTGGGGTTGCACCCATAAAACAATGGCCTACATACAGAAAAAATCAAAAGAAATAAAAAAACCATCTTTACTTGTGCCGTCACAAATCCTTTTTTTCACACCAGAAGCCTTTTTCTGATATTTCACTTACAAAGAAAAGAGTACGAAAAAAAACTTTAGGATTGCTAAATCACAAACGAGATAAATATAGAAAGCAACAGAACCATCATAGTATTTTTTTACATTACAATATGCATGAAAGGAAGGGTAGTAAATGGATCATTCAACAATCTAGATCGGATGGATTTCTTTTTTAAGCACCCCTTGTTTCAAAGGGAGGAGGACAGATTATTCACATTTAATTTGATGGTCAGAGGCGATTTGAAAGCTAAGCAGAGTAAGTGCATAAATATACTCCTGAAAGAGTAAAGTTAAATTAGTATTTAAATTGAAATTAGTGAATGGTTGCTCGATTTTTATTGGAGATAAAATTTTATTTCCTTGAATGGAAAAATAAAATTGATTTATGACCGATTTATGACTAATCACATTTTTATATTCTATTAGTTTCTATTAGTATTAATTGGAATTAATTAGTTAGTAACTTTCATGAGATCAACAAGTTGATGTGAGATCTCGCTATCAACTTCTTATCCTAAAAAAGTAATCTTTCTCGATAAATTTGGTTGATTGTGACAAATTATATCCCTTCTAAACTGTACATGCATCTTTGGATGCATAAGAATTAGTTGATTTATTGATGCAAACTATATATCCCTGACGCAACGGATAATTCTAGACGATCTTCAATCGATGAAAATAGCAATCTGTGGATTGATGGATACTGAAATGCCCGAATTCGTTGATCTGAAGATACCGAACTCTAGCTATCTCTGACTCGTTGATCCGAAGATACCGGGAAAGAGATCTACGATTCTTCAACGTTGATCTTGCGCACAAGATTCCGTGAATCGGCTTCAGCAAACGATAATTCGAGCGCACTCGAATGACGTAAGTGGAGATAGGAGATACACTCAACTACCAATTGAAATTGGAAGCACAAAGCTAACAAAAGAGAATTTTATTCAATATTCAACCACCTTACAAAATGACACAACTTGCCTATTTATAGGCTACAACACATATCCAGAAAAAAATCCTAAGTCATGAGTCGTCTTCGACTCATCACCTTCGACTCATCATAAGTCGTCTTCGACTCATCACCTTCGACTCATCATAAGTCATATATGACTCATCACCTACGACTCATCATAAGTCTTAAGTCGACTCATCAACTACGACTCATCATAAGTCTTAAGTCGTTTTCGACTCATCACCTACGACTCATCATAAGTCATATACGACTCATCACCTACGACTCATCATAAGTCATATACGACTCATCACCTACGACTCATCATAAGTCATATACGACTCATAACCTACGACTCATCATAAGTCTTAAGTCGTTTTCGACTCATCACCTACGACTCATCATAAGTCATATACGACTCATCACCTACGACTCATCATAAGTCTTAAGTCGTTTTCGACTCATAACCTACGACTCATCATAAGTCTTAAGTCGTTTTCGACTCATCACCTACGACTCATCATGAGTCATATACGACTCATGCCTTGGCCAAAATAAGGGTTGCACTGCATCATCCGACTCATCATGAGTCATATACGACTCATGCCTTGGCCAAAATAAGGGTTGCGCTGCATCATCCGACTCATCATGAGTCATATACGACTCATGCCTTGGCCAAAATAAGGGTTGCGCTGCATCATCCTCCTCAGGTTGAGAGAAATTCGACCTCGAATTTGCACACTCTTCATCCCCAACAAACTCATCCCCATGATATGGTACGAGATGCTTAACATTGAATACGTCAGATGTATACACATCATCTGGCAGCTTCAGTTTATAAGCATTTTCATTGATTCGTTTCACAACTTCCACCGGACCAATTTTCCTGGCTTTCAACTTGTTATAAGCGCCCACTGGAAAACGATCTTTTGTTAATACTGCATAAACCAAATCTCCTTCTTTAAACTCAACATTTCGTCGTTTCAAATCTGCAGCTCGTTTATATTTCTCATTTGCTTTCTCCAATCGTTCCTGAACGACTTTATGACATTCCGTCAACCCTTCAACAAAATCAGCAGCTTTCTTAACTGTCTTCTTTGATTGTGGCACTACCGTCAAATCCAACGGCCCCTTTGGTAAGCTCGAATAAACAATCTGAAATGGACTGTAACCAGTGCTTCGGTTAACAGCATGATTATGAGCAAACTCTGCCTGACACAACTTTAAGTCCCAACTCTTCAAATTGTCCTGCACAAGACATCGCAATAAATTTCCCAACGATCTATTCACAACTTCAGTTTGTCCATCCGTCTGAGGATGATATGCACTACTAAATTTCAACTTCGTTCCCACCATCTTCCATAGACTCAACCAAAAGTGACTCAGAAATCGAGTATCTCGATCAGAAACAATAGATTCGGGTAAACCATGTAAACGATATATTTCTTTAAAGAATAACTGTGCCACTCGAACTGCATCCGCTGTCTTCTTACAGGCTATAAAATGTGCCATCTTCGAAAACCTGTCCACCACAACAAATATAGAATCATTTCCCCTCTGAGTTCTCGGCAATCCCAACACGAAATCCATGCTGATATCAACCCATGGTTTGGTAGGCACGGGTAACGGCATATATAACCCCGCATTCGTCGCTGTTCCCTTCGAAACCTGACAAATATGACACCTCTCCACAAATCTTTCTACCTCTTTCCTCATTGATGGCCAAAAATAAGATTGGGAAATTAACTGCAACGTACGATCTCTACCCACATGGCCTTCTTCATGTAGTTCTTTAACAATCTTCATTCTCAAGCTACAGTCTGGGATGCACAATCGATTTCCTTTAAACAGAAAACCATCCACCAACACAAATTCATCAGTGCTTCCTTCCTTTACCTTTTCAACAAATTTCACAAAGTAAGGATCTTCTTCAATCAATTCTGGCAATAATTCAAAACCTGTCACTTCAACTTTCATTGTCGTCAACAAATGACTCCTCCTGCTCAAAGCATCAGCCACACGATTGGTTACCCCTGACTTGTGTTTAACGACAAAAGTAAACTGCTGCAAATAAGCAATCCACGATGCATGTCTTGCTGAAATCTTGTCTTGTCCTTGTAAATGTTTCAACGCCTCATGATCAGTGTATAAAACAAATTCTTTCTGGAATAAGTAATGTCGCCAGTGCTTCACCGCTTGAACAACAGCATAAAATTCCACATCATAGGTACTGTATCTCATCTTTGCTCCTGACAACTTCTCGCTGAAATATGCAATAGGACGCCCATTCTGACTCAACACCCCTCCAATTCCAACCTTTGACGCATCAGTATGCAGTTCAAACAATAACTGAAAATCTGGTAATACAAGAATCGGTGCAGATGTCAGCAACTTCTTGATCTTCCCAAAAGCCATCCCAGCTTCCTCCGTCCAAGAAAATTGTTTCCCCTTCATGCAATCAGTCACCGGTGCCATCACGCTACTGAAGTGTGGAATGAATCTTCGGTAGAATGACGCTAGCCCATGAAAACTTCTCACTTCTGTAATTGTCTTCGGCTGTGGCCAATTCCTGACTGCTTCAACTTTATTCTGGTCTACCTGGATGCCCTTCTCCGAAACAATATACCCCAAGAACAAAACACTATGCGTCATGAACACGCATTTCTTTGTCGCAACATAAAATTGTTTCTCTCGTAAAATAATTAACACTTCCTTCAGATGTTGAACATGCTCTTCCAGACTCCTACTATAAATCAAAATATCGTCAAAGTACACCACCACAAATTTCCCAATGAAAGGTCTAAAAATTTGATTCATCACTCGCATGAACGTACTCGGTGCATTCGAAAGACCGAACGGCATCACCAGCCATTCATACAACCCTTCTCTCGTCTTGAAGGCTGTCTTCCATTCGTCTCCAGGTCTAATCCGAATTTGATGATATCCGCTTTTCAAATCAATTTTCGAAAAGATAGTAGCTCCACTCAACTGATCCAGCAAGTCATCCAACCTTGGCATTGGAAATCTGTATCGTACAGTGATTTTATTCAATGCTCGACTGTCCATGCACATCCTCCATGTCCCATCTTTCTTCGGTACCAACAAAGCTGGCACAGCACATGGACTCAAACTTTCCTGTACACATCCCTGCTCAAGCAATTCTTCCACCTGCCTCCTTAATTCTTCATGCTCCTTCGGACTCATTCGGTAATGCGGTCTATGTGGCAATACTGCTCCCGGAACAAGATCAATTTGATGTTGAATGTCTCTCAGCGGCGGTAACTCTTTAGGTAACTCATCTGGAAATACATCCTCAAATTCTTTCAAAACTAGCTTCGCTTCTTCTGGAATTTCAACCTCTTCACTGTTCTCACGCCCAATCAACAGGTATACTTCAGGCTCCTCTTCAACCTCCTTAACAAATTCCTTCAGAGATAATAAAGTTTTCAACTCTTCAATCTCCTCCAACTTACTCTCTTTCTGTTGTTGCTTTTTGGGAATCAGAGTGATTTTAGTACCCTCAAACATGAAACTGTAACTGTTAGCACGACCATCATGTTGTACTGCTCTATCAAACTGCCATGGCCTGCCCAACAACAGATGACACACATCCATGTCTACTACATCACACCAAACCTCATCCTTGTATTTCTTCCCAATTGAAAACTTCACACAAGCTCTACGTCCAACTTTCACTTCACCGCCCTTCCTCAACCAAGCTAACTTGTACGGTTTAGGATGTTTCTCGGTTTTCAACTCCAACTTCTTCACCGCTTCTGTAGAGATAATATTATCGCAACTCCCAGCATCAATAACAAATTTACAAACTCTTCCCAGAATAGTGCATGTAGATTGAAAGATATTGTTCCTCAACCAACTACTTTCCTCCTCTTGCTTCGGTGTTAAACAACTTCTCCTCATCATCAATGCGTACCCGTCATCTCCCGACAGTAAGTCTTCCTCCTCAACTGGTAAAGAATTAGAGCATTCAGCTTCTTCCTCATCTTCCTCCTCAACTTCTGTCACCATGGTTCTCTTCTTCGGCTTCGGACATTCGTTGCTTTTATGACCCATCTCCTGACAATTGTAACATTTGAAACTGTTGTTAACCTTCGCCTTCTCAACCTCCTTTACAACTGGTTTTGCAACAACTTTTGAAACATTTGAACTTCCATTAACACCCTTCGCTTGATTGTTAGAATTGGTAAACATACCACCACCTCGTCTTCCCTGTTTCTCCCAAGCCAACGCTTTTTGATGTGCCTCTGCCATAGATCTTGGATCAAACATGTTTACCATATCCTGGATCTGCATTCTCAATCCCCCAATGAATCTAGATGTCAGTTGTTCTTCCGTTTCCATAATATCATTCCTTGCGATAAGCTGATAAAACTCATCTGCGTAATCATTAACAGTCTTTGTGCCCTGCCTCAAGTTCTGCAAACGTTGATACATCAGAGATTGATAATTGTAAGGTAAGAACGTTGCTTTCATCAATTTCTTCATCTTCTCCCAAGATTCAACTTTTGACTTCCCCATTCGTTCACGTGTAAGTTTAGTTTGCTGCCACCATGCCAAAGCTCTACCCCTCAACCTTGTAGCAACCAACTTCACTCTACGATGTTCTGGAACTTCTTTGAAATCAAAAATTTCTTCAACATTAGCCATCCAATCCAAAAACTCCTCAGCCTGCATACCACCTTTGAATTCTGGAATTTCTGTCTTCATCCCAGATTCCCACTTGTGATCGTACTCCGACTGATTCCTTCCTCGTCCACGTCCTCGTCCATGAACACTACCACCATCATACTCTTCTTCACAATCCGATGTATATCGATGTCGATCCTGACCACCAACATCTCTACCACCACCATTTCTTCCACCAACATTCCTACGATCCACATTCCTCCGATCTCGATCAGTCACATTTCTATCACGACCTCGATCATCAACATTTCTATCACAATCTCGATCCACGCTTCTATGATCACTATCAACACTTCTCTCCCGATTAGAATGTGGTGAAACTCTACTTCTTCCATGGCTCGATTCAGGTGAAACCCTTCTCTGATTTTGACTCATTTCAAGCATCATTCTCTCTAATCGACCAATCCCTTCCGTAAGCTTCTCATTGAAATTCTCGTTGATTCGTTGCTCCATTTCGTCGGCCTCTTCTCTTCCGTACAAAGCATTAATATTGCGATGACGTTGAACTCGTCTTGGCGGCATGATTGAATACTTCCCAAACACTTCAACAAATTCACACTTCACGTTTCAAACACCTTTCGAACTTTGATCCAAAATGAAATGGATCGAAACTCCAACTTTGTTGCAAAAATATGATGAACACGATGAACACAACTTCAACACTTCAAATTCTCGGCTCCAAGACTCGATTTAGCTATGATTGGCTAAAACAGGCTCCGATACCAAACTGACGCAGCGGATAATTCTAGACGATCTTCAATCGATGAAAATAGCAATCTGTGGATTGATGGATACTGAAATGTCCGAATTCGTTGATCCGAAGATACCGAACTCTAGCTATCTCTGACTCGTTGATCCGAAGATACCGGGAAAGAGATCTACGATTCTTCAACGTTGATCTTGCGCACAAGATTCCGTGAATCGGCTTCAGCAAACGATGATTCGAGCGCACTCGAATGACGTAAGTGGAGATAGGAGATACACTCAACTACCAATTGAAATTGGAAGCACAAAGCTAACAAAAGAGAATTTTATTCAATATTCAACCACCTTACAAAATGACACAACTTGCCTATTTATAGGCTACAACACATATCCAGAAAAAAATCCTAAGTCATGAGTCGTCTTCGACTCATCACCTTCGACTCATCATAAGTCGTCTTCGACTCATCATAAGTCATATATGACTCATCACCTACGACTCATCATAAGTCTTAAGTCGACTCATCACCTACGACTCATCATAAGTCTTAAGTTGTTTTCGACTCATCACCTACGACTCATCATAAGTCATATACGACTCATCACCTACGACTCATCATAAGTCATATACGACTCATAACCTACGACTCATCATAAGTCTTAAGTCGTTTTCGACTCATCACCTACGACTCATCATAAGTCATATACGACTCATCACCTACGACTCATCATAAGTCTTAAGTCGTTTTCGACTCATAACCTACGACTCATCATAAGTCTTAAGTCGTTTTCGACTCATCACCTACGACTCATCATGAGTCATATACGACTCATGCCTTGGCCAAAATAAGGGTTGCGCTGCATCATCCGACTCATCATGAGTCATATACGACTCATGCCTTGGCCAAAATAAGGGTTGCGCTGCATCATCCGACTCATCATGAGTCATATACGACTCATGCCTTGGCCAAAATAAGGGTTGCGCTGCATCAATCCCCTTCTTTGCTTTCTTGTATTCCTTCTTGGAGGAGGAAGGCTTTCTCTTCAAAGAGATGGCATCTTTAGATGGTGCGAGATGACCTTCGAGGTCATCGTTCCATTTGTAATTGCTATTTGAGTCAGTGTGGGATCGAGGAACCATAGCAGATGGCCCCAAAACGAGGAAAGAGGAAGTCAAAAGCGAGAAAGGAGGCATTGGTAAGGATATGGAAAGAGGAACTGGAAATTTCTTTGAGTCCGGTTCCTCCTTGATGTGCTTAAATTTTGAGAGGTCTGAAGCTTTCTCCACTGTCGTAGGGATTGCACCTATGTGACCCCTAACATCAGTAATCGCCACGTCCTCGTCACCCAAAGAGAGTTCAGAATCATCCACGCCTTCTGCAGTGATATTTTCTACATCAAGCCCATGGGTGAACCCGATCAAGAAGGCTAGAACAGGGATTGGTATTGAGATAATGATAGACTCGATGATGGAGGCCTTAGGGCCTAGAGAAGTGGACATATCAGGTAGGGAACGATGGATGGTTGACCTAAAAGTTGATATATAAAAATGAAAAAGTTAGTGACATCTTCATAAGACATTTGAAGTTTCTCAAATACAAGAGAGGTCAATGATATACCTCTAGGAGATCATGTTGTAATTTAGCAAAAAGCCCTGGTTTGGCCTTCCTCACGAATAGGTGTTATAATACTAAGCTTTGGAGGGACTGTTGGTGGCATCAAGCAAGTAGCCTCAGGGTTGTACTCCCCGGAAGCTATGATTGGAGTTATGGTTGTTGAAGTTGCGGTATTGCTATTGCGGTTGTAGAAGTAGAAGTGGTGGAGATATGCAGGAATAACCCAGATGTAAGCGGTGAAGCGGCCTTAGATAAGGTGATCGTCAAAGTGACTTTTCTTGGGGTCCCTGTTGAATGGGAACCGTGCTTTCCTCCAAATACTTAAAAGCGGATTTAGGAAGAACAAAAACAGTCACTTAGATAGAAGTGGATGTATCAAGAACCAGTCCAGCCCGACCCTTAGCAAGGGCCTCTAAGTCTTCTTTATCAAGAAGGTCAGTTTTAATTTCATCCTCGTCGACGTAACTTACATGCTCCTTCTCTTATCTTAGAATCTCATCAAAGGCCATAATAAGAACTTTGGGGTATTTGTTATTGAGCCACTTGAGGTTTCCATTCTGATGACGTTCGTAAAGAAGTGTACCAAAGTGGCTTCGATCTATTCGTTAAGCTCTTCTCCTTTTTTCTTGGCCTCAATGGCTCGAGCCTCCAAAAGTTTCATTTCCTCATTGACACCAAGGACTTCGACCATATGCTCCTCAGCTAGACTGAGGGCATCATCCTTCTCTTTCTCTTCCTTCTCCACCTTGACCATAAAAAATTTATTTGTGGTTGCCTAGATGTCGAGTGAGGCCTAAAGCGATGCCTTCATGTTAGTTCGACGCTCTTATGAGACACATTTTGGAGCTGCTCTTCCTATAGCTTGAGTTTGTCTTCAAAGGCCTTCTTCTCATCCTGGTGTTTCTTCTCTAAATCTTCCAACATCCTTTTCAATTGACCCGTCTCCTTTTTTGTAGAACCCATAAATTCTTTAGTGGTCCTTTTTCTCGATTTCATCCAATTGGATGATTAGCTGATTGGCTTTGTTTGTTTCAGACATGGCATAGGCGAGCCTTTTCCAAGTATGGTATTACCCAATGATGGCATGAACACCTACCTCTGTGTAAGTGGCCACCTTACGTGGAACATCTTCAAGACATAGTCAAATTTAACCCAGTAAAGCATACTTATGTGAAGGCATTTTGCATTTTTGTGAGATTAGGACTTATTACTTGAAGTATTTGCGACATGAATATAGAGTACGACATGAGCATGTTCTTTACCGAATCTCTATCGGATGGGTTCAGAGTTGTGGAGCCTGTAGGTATAGGGATGTGTTTGGGCTTTTGAGAAGGCCTTGGAGCCTGATGTGGAGGTGGTGCTGATACGGGAGTAGTATGGACTCTGGAAGAGAGAGGAGGACCATTATGCCTTGAAGAAAATTTGTCTTAAGTTTGAAGGAATGGGGATTGATTGCAGTTCTGAGAGTGTGATCTCCTAGTTGACCTAAAGTAGTGACGGGAATCCTCATCATGCTCGACATGATATCATCTCTCTTCCTCATCTTTCCTTTCATTCTCCTTTCTTCAGAGTCTCTCAAAATCAGATTCTCAAGGAAATTTTTCCTATGGCATGAGGATCCAAAAGGTTTAAGGCGAGGTATCCAGTTAATTTGTTGTAAAGATCAACAAAGATGCCAGAAAATTTCATTAATTGTACATGACTAAAAAGAGGAATTAAGTTAGGGAATGAGAAATGGATTAAGAACAACGACAGGGTGACTATGCTTATGATCCTAGTGATGCATGAAGCGGTGATATGTCCTAAGTAGCCTATGGACCATTCTCATGAGGTTGTAAGGATGGAAGTTCTTTCCTTTCTATAAGTTAGGGCTGAAAATACACAAGGATCTACAGTATTATGGCTAACTTATGTATATGAGTGTACATGTCAATAATATCAAGCTATATAGCAAAGCAAGAGTAAAGTAAAGTAAGAAGTGATCACGCCAGAGTTTTTATACTGGTTCGAATATCCCATCCTACGTCCAGTCTCAGACTTCTTATGAAATTAACTAACCAACCCTCATTTAACCCAAAGGAACGAGTATCTTACAAAATGCCTAAGCAACTGAACATGACTTCAACCTTTGGCTGTAGATCTCTAATAGGACTTCATAATATGAGAATACATCTCTGACTTCTAATGAGTTTTTGATAAATAGAATACAGTCAAATATTGTATAAGACTTCCTACAATATCCTCTTGAGTTGAATGAGTGTAAGCATGTGAGTTTTTAGGAAGCAAATCACCAAATCCCATAGAATAGATTTAGGTGATATTGAAAACAACAGAAAATGTAGAATTCAAGAGATAAGAAAGTTGAAAGCAAGAATTGAATTATAAAACCCTTGAAATTTTTATTTATATATTTTCCAAAAGTCCCTTTCAAGAGTTGCAACAATTCAAAGAAAAAACCACTAGTAAAAGGTTGTAATTGTTGAAGAAGAAAAGAGGTGTCTTTTCAAAATATGGTAGTTATAAACAGCTCATACGTCTGGATTTTGTAGTTAGACGTATGACTTTTAAAAATGTTTTCCAGAAAATAAATAGTTCAAAAAGTCATGAATTCAAACATTTGTATTTTATAGTCAGACGTTCGAATTTTTTTATATTTGAAAATAAAAGTCCATAAAAGTTCTAGCTCAAAAAATTATAACTTCATACGTCTGAGGGATGTCTCAAGACGTCCGAGTCACTATAACTTTTAAAACATGCTTAAAAACTTTGTTTGAGTAATTAAAATCTTTTTGAAGCAAACATGTTAGCTTATATCACTCGTGGGAGATTATATATGCATATCTATGACATTGTCACAAGATATACGACTCTTACAAACATTTGTCTTCATGTGTGCTCTTTGTTGATATGTCGATGTAGCTTATTGGGTCTCCTATGTCTTTGTGTCTCAAACATGTGTATTCAAAGCTTCTTTTTATCATCATATACCTGCATGCTAGCTTAGAGATTCTTCGATATGTCGTTGTCATTAAAATCCAAAAGAGAGGTTCTAACATTCTCCCTATTTTTAATGATGATAACTATACAATTTTATAAATAATTTTTCATTAGAAAATATATTATGATAAAACTAAAATGCTCCCCCTAAGTATAAAATCTCCACTTATCAATATGAAGATATATTTCCCCTGCTTATCATTATAAAAAAGAAACGGAAAATATATGTAAATTATAGACAATCTTGTAACGAACAAATACCTAAATCCCTTTTTAACTTAAAAATAACTTTATTTAAAGGTTTAATATATTTTTGTATGTAAATTACTTGAGTACATGAAACTCCGCTCATAGGCTAATAAAGAGAAGCAGTTTTAAATAAAATTCTTTAATATAATGCTGTAAAAAATATTTTTAAGGATCAATTATAGCATTTTTGTATGAAATGCTATATTTAAATGCTTTGAAAACTATTTTAAATGATAAAATAAATATTATCTAGGGTATCAAAATATTAAAAATGATAGTGCATGATACCATATATTTACAAGGTTCCTAAGTCTTAGGATACCATACCATGTGGGTGTGATTACCTTTGTAAATATAGTTCATGTTATAGTGAACTTTAGATATTCTATATGCTTCTTTCTAATTAACAAGTTATTACACTTAGGAATCCAAACTTTAATGTTGTCATATAATAGATTTGGTTTTGTAAAATTTCTATTCCTAGAAGCATGATTAGATTTCCTTTTAGTAATACTTTTAAATCCAAGTCCATTCTTATTTGAACAAGGTTTCGAAGAACTTATCAAGGTTGTTTAATTTTCTTTTCCTTTGTTGAATTTTGGAACATTGTTAGTAATTTGTTCTAATTTTTGCTTTTGTTTGAAAATTTTCATTTTTAGCTGAGTCAAGACAAGATTTTAGTTCACAATTCTCATTGCTAAGCTTATTATTCTTAGTTTTGCTATCCTTAAGTTCATCGGTTAAAGAAGCATATTGAGAAGATAAGTTTTCACAAGGTTTTTGTGATATTTCTAGTTCCTCCTCTAGAACTCTTTTCTCATCTTTTAACAATCCAACTTCTAGCCAGCTCTATTTAATTTTCCTATATTTTCTTTATATAATTTCTATAAATCTCTAAGTTTATCATCTAACTGTATACTTTTTCTAAAATCTCATTATAGGAGAGTTCAGGACTTACCTCCAATGTGGTGGCCATAAAATAGACATTTGCTTATTCTGAATCACTATCACTGTCATTATTTGAAGATGATAAGTGTTTGCGCCAAAAATGGTCACAAACCCCAAGTATTGTGAAAGCACCCGTGTATGAATACAAATCAGCAATATTCAAACACAAATCTCAGATCTAAGCAAGCAACAAACGACAATCCAGAAATAAAGGATAGTGACACACAATTTATAGTGGTTCGGCTATCTCCGGCCTACGTCCACTTCAATGATTTTTATCTTTTATTGATATTCTTCGCTGATTACAGATGATTACAGTAGATACAATGAATGAATTCGAGTATAACAGCAATGGAAAGAAGTAGAATTTAATCCGGCAGAGTCTGGACGTTGGTTCGCCAAAAGATCCCCCTTTCTGCAGGCTTCAGGGAGCTATTTATAGGCGTAGGAGGCTGAGATCGCGCCCAAACTTCGGGAGACTTTTTCAGGCACGTGAGTGGGCCCACGCGCCCAGTCCCACCAAGTTTCGACTCCATCTGGGATCGATTCGAAACAACTTCGTATCGATCAATAAATGCTCCAATCGAGCTGAAACTTGGCAGGGACATTCTTTACCTTGCACGTAAGCTACTGTGAAAATTTTGTTGCATTTGGATCTGTGGTTCGTGAGATATGATCGATACGAGATTGCCATTTTCGTATGTTGCCGAGCTCGAAACCATGGTTTCGCATCCATTCCTGTCGCATTGGTCAGAAGATGCGCGCGCAGTGATGTGGCGCTAATTTCCTGGAGCGATTCGATCTCTGTGGCGTGTTGACTGGGTTGCTTGCGCTTCGTTCGCTCCAAGATTGAAGTTTAAGTCATATTGCATCTTGTTCGCGTTGACTCTGCATCGATAGCATTTGCATCGTTCGTTATCTTATTCGCATCGAGCAACTGTGGTTATGTTTCGCATCGATTCGACCATCGATCGATCGATACGAAATGGCTGTCTGGGATCGATACGAAATGCGTGGTTCAGAAGGATGCAAACAATATCGATGCGTCGGCATGATACGAACGAGATGGATACGAATTGCATAAAGGCGGCGCCATTCTGGTGGATACGAAACCACTCGACTCGAACAAGCCAATGCCATGATTTCCTGATGGATACGAATCCGATGGATTCGAACAGAGTGAGGCAATGTCTGTTTGATCGGTTTGAACCTGATCGATTCGGAATATGTAGAACCTGATGGACTCGAACAAAACAAAGGTTGATGGATACGAACGACATACTTTCTCTAATTTGAATTGATCATATCTTGTCCATACGAACTCCAATTAACCTGAGATTTGGAACGTTGGCTTCCATGGCTTTGCTCGTCATGTCTTGTCAATTGCAGCCCGATCCGGACTCGAACAAAATTCATCGATATCCATGATTATCCTGCAATGCATATTTAATTTTCATGGCTAGTTATTATTGATTTAAGTTAATTTTTGGGTATCTCAGCTTTGCCAAAAGATGGGATAACACTTTGCCCCCCAAAACATGCCTTTTGGTAAAAGGTGTGTTTTGATCAGTCTCAAATTGAGTGCAGTGAGTCTATGTTTCATTCAAGTCTTATGGTATTTTTAATCGAGTTCATGACTGTTCGAGGCCAAATTGTTATCAATTTCTTCCAGTGGAAGTTAAAAATGAAATTCTACAGTCTCTCCGGACCATCGATGGCCGCTCCGGACCCTTGTCAAGCCCATTCCAGACTTAGCGATTGAATAGAAAGATCCTATTGCACTCCGGTGTTGCTATCTACCCCTTGCACTCTGACCCCAGTTAGGGCGTAAAGCGATGTCTTGGTCGTTCTAGACCGATCGTAGCCTTTCCAGGCTCCTGCTGGATCCCATCCTGTCACTCTCCGGTGAAGGGGAAACAACATTAAGTGAGTCAATCCTGTCGCTCTCCGACGAAGCGACTCACTTCCTGCACTCTGGTTCAGTATATCTGAACATTAAGCAATGTCATGGCCTAAATCGTAGGCCGATCATAGCCTCTCCGGGCTCTTATCGAATCCCGATCCAATCACTCTCTGGTGAATGGGAAACGACGTTAAGTGAGTTGATCTTGTCGCTCTCCGGCGAAGCAACCCACTTCTTGCACTCCGGACCCCGTCTCTCCGAGTAGGGTCATAAAGCGATCATTTTTATATTGATATCTAATACTCATCCTTTAACTCTCCGGTCAAAGGTTTATTTCAAGGAATTCAAGTTTATTTATTTAATTCAGGTCCTAGATGTTCAATCTCAAACATCAGGAAAAAACTAAACATCGCCTCTCTGAGCAGAGTGGTCTATTTCCATCTTAGAGCATACCTAGGGATCTCTCTAGTTCCCGTACATGAGTAAGTGGGATAGCCGTTTTATTTTGGAAATCAAATCTAAGAAAACTAATCGACCATAGTCCAAATCTTGAACTTGGCCCTTGCCATCACAATCAGTTGATGATGAGTCGTGATCCCGATCCAGGATCATTCCTGTTAGGCGGAGGCGGTAGTTGTTCGGGCCTTACCGCCGCTGCCCGTTCTCTGACATATTGTGGCAATCTACCACTCCTGTCATGTTCTTCCACCTCATCCCTTAGGTGGCGGAATTCATTGGTAGTGTGCCCATCCAGCTCATGGAATAGGCAGTATTTTCTAGTCCTGCGTTCCCGCTCCATGGGATCTCTTCTGGGTGGCTTTCGATAGGGGAGTTGCCCCCGAGTTTCAGTGTAAATCCTTTCTAGGCTTGCCGTCAAATCTGTGTATTGCCTGAATCTAGGCTCTCGGAATTTCTTCCGTTTATCAGGACCATCATGTGCATCATCCTGCTTTCTCTTTCCTTTGTCTGCCCTGGACTGTTCCCTGGCGGTTCCTTCGCCTTATGCAGCATTTACTTCCTGTCTCTCGGCTCGTGATTCTTCTAATCGAATGAATTTCTCAGCTTCATGGTAAAACTCTCCAAGATCTTGTGGTGGATCTCTTGTCAATGAATCTTTGAATTCGGTGCCTTCTCCAACCCCTGCCACTGCCGCCATCAAAATCATCGATGGATCCGGGCGATCTACCGAAGCCACCGTTGCATTGAATCGCAGCAGGAAACCTTTTATGGACTCTCCGGTCCTTTGCTTTATCGAAGCTAAAGTCATCACACTCTGGGGTCTTGTCACGTGGACCCTAAATTGTTCCATGAAGCAATCTACAAGCTCGCCCCATGTCCTGATCGATCCAGTCTTTAATTGCCTGAACCAAAGTGTAGCCAAGTCTGACAAAAATAAAGGGAAGCATCATGCCATCACTTCCTCGGATGCTCCCAGTACTTCCATGTGTCTAATGTATCTGGTAATATGCATGGTCGGATCCGACTTCCCGTCATACGGATCCAACGTTGGTAGTTTGAACTTTGGAGGGTTCCCTGCATTCCTGATATTCGGAGTGAACGGACTCCGACTGACTTCTTCCAACCCTCCGCTAGACAATCCTCTTCTCATGAGTCGTCGCACTAATCCAGCCATTTTTTCATCTCCATCCTAGGTTGCCTTCTTGGTCTTGAAGGGTATTCTGGTACGTACTCTTCGTGTGGCCCGTTAGCATCAGTGTTGGCTCCAGCTTGTTGAGCTCCATCTGTAGGCCTTCCAGCATCGGATCCTGAGGGTCTGCCCCCAAGTCCTTGTTGATTGTCTTCTGGATCTACATTCTGACCTTCATTGGGTTCCGCAATCCTAGCTCCTTGTTCCACATTCATAGCCGCTGTAGCTGGTCCTAGGTTCTGCATCCCTGCAGCTCTCATCTGTTCAAAGAAATTCTGCAACATCTCCTGTTGGCTCTTCATTATTCTTTCGTGCATCAGATTGGTCATGGTCTCCATTTCGTCTCTAGTGATGTAGATCGAAGCTGTTTCTTCTCCAACACCAGAGGATGCCTCTTGACTTCCTCCTTGTTGGCTTCTCTCAGCTCTTTGCCTCGTTTGTCGAGTCATTGTCTCCCAAATTTGATCCCTTCAAGCTTTTAAATCTAAACTCTGAGTCTGGTGTAGCGGGCTTGAGCTCAGTTCTTAGTGAAAGCACCAAAGTGTTTGCGCCAAAAATGGTTACAAACCCCAAGTATTGTGAAAGCACCCGTGTATGAATACAAATCAGCAATATTCAAACACAAATCTCAGATCTAAGCAAGCAACAAACGGCAATCCAGAAATAAAGGACAGTGACACACAATTTATAGTGGTTCGGCTATCTCCGACCTACGTCCACTTCAATGATTTTTATCTTTTATTGATATTCTTCGCTGATTACAGATGATTACAGCAGATACAATGAATAAATTCGAGTATAACAGCAATGGAAAGAAGTAGAATTGAATCCGGCAGAATCTGGATGTTGGTTCGCCAAAAGATCCCCCTTTCTGCAGGCTTCGGGGAGTTATTTATAGGCGTAGGAGGCTGAGATCGTGCCCAAACTTCGGGAGACTTTTTCAGGCACGTGAGTGGGCCTACGCGCCCGGTCCCACCAAGTTTCGACTCCATCTGGGATCGATTCGAAACAACTTCGTATCGATCAAAAAATGCTCCAATCGAGATGAAACTTGGCAGGGACATTCTTTACCTTGCACGTAAGCTACTGTGAAAATTTCGTTGCATTTGGATCTGTGGTTTGTGAGATATGATCGATACGAGATTGCCATTTTCGTATGTTGCCGAGCTCGAAACCATGGTTTCGTATCCATTCCTGTCGCATTGGTCAGAAGATGCGCGCGCAGTGATGTGGTGCTAATTTCCTGGAGCGATCCTATCTCTGTGGCATGTTGACTGGGTTGCTTGTGCTTCGTTCGCTCCAAGATTGAAGTTTAAGTCATATTGCATCTTGTTCGCGTTGACTCTGCATCGATAGCATTTGCATCGTTCGTTATCTTATTCGCATCGAGCAACTGTGGTTATGTTTCGCATCGATTCGACCATCGATCGATCGATACGAAATGGATGTTTGGGGATCGATATGAAATGCGTGGTTCAGAAGGATGCAAACAATATCAATGCGTCGGCATGATACAAACGAGATGGATACGAATTGCATGAAGGCGGCGCCATTCTGGTGGATACGAAATCACTCGACTCGAACAAGCCAATGCCATGATTTCCTGATGGATACGAATCCGATGGATTCGAACAAAGTGAGGCGATGTCTGTTTGATCGGTTTGAACCTGATCGATTCGGAATATGTAGAACCTGATGGACTCGAACAAAACAAAGGTTGATGGATACGAACGTCATACTTTCTCTAATTTGAATCGATCATATCTTGTCCATACGAACTCCAATTAACCTAAGATTTGGAACGTTGGCTTCCATGGCTTTGCTCGTTATGTCTTGTCAATTGCAGCCCGATCCGGACTCGGACAAAATTCATCGATATCCATGATTATCCTGCAATGCATATTTAATGTTCATGACTAGTTATTATTGATTTCAGTTAATTTTTGGGTATCTCAGCTTTGCCAAAAGGTGGGATAACAATAAGTCTGAATCATCCCATGATACTTGGAATGCTTTTGTAACACCCTATATTTTTATAACATTATTTAGAATGTTTAATTAACAGAATTAAATAAAATAATATGGAGATTAATAGGTTGAGATTTATTTTAGCTAAAGGTAGCCATGCCAGGTTAGTGTGCTAAATGAAATAAAATAACCTAGGTTAATGTGTTAGGATATGAGAAGGGCAGTATAGGAAATAGGAAAGGCTTATACCCAAAACCCTTAGTTAAGAATGCTCACGTTCATTTCATTTTACTCAAACTAAAAATACCTAAGGCCGACCACTATTTATATTCTCAAGAGGAAGATTAAAGCTAGGATTCAAGAGGAAGAAGATAATCAACTAAATCAACATCTAATCTCACATCTTATATCTCAAAGCTAAGGTAAATAATTACTACATCCCATTTTCCTTTAGTTTTCGGTTTTAAGACTAGATCTAAAATATTTTTGCAAAGTATATGCCATGTTTTGATGTTTAAAGTTATATATATGTTTGTTAGTGAATTATACATGTTCATACTTGTTTTTATGATACGTTTGATATGAAAACCCTATTAGATGACATCCAAATACCTTGAAAATTTAAATATAAGTCATAAATGATATTTTGGAGATGGGTTTCAATTTTCATAATTTTTTGAATTAATATGAATTTTATATTAATTTTCTAGTGAAGGAAATTGTTTATTGGGTTATAGATTATAGACGGCTAAATAAATAATTATTTGGGTTTGAAATTTTTATATGTTAGGCAACATATTAAAATAGATTTTTTGGAATTTTTCCTAAGTGTTTTGATGAATGTATAAAATTATTTAAGGTATGGGACTTAAATGGTTTATATATTTATTTAAGGAGAGGGGGAATTTTATAAAGTGAAATTATTATTTAATTCTGAAAATGGTGGCAGCACATTTCTGAAAATAATTTTTTAACCAAAAAAAAATTGACAAACAAAGGCAGATTAGTTGAAAACTTATCTTTTTTAATTCAAAAACAAAGAAATCATACTTTTAGCATGTTTCAGCCTTTAAGGCAATAAACCTTCTGACCTAGACCTTCCGACAAGGTCGAGAGTTTCATAGCTTTCGACAAGGTCAAATCAATGCATATGGTATCAAGTTTACTTGGTACGTAATGAATTGGACAGAGTCGAAGGGTTCTTAGTCGAAAGGTTGATGGCTAAAGAGGTTGGGATATGTTTGTTTTATAAACCAAAAGCTTTCACCTGTTTTGCTTTTGAATAAGAGCTTTCGACTTGGTTGCTTTCGACCAGGTCAAATGTTTAAAAGAAAGGTTTTAAACCTTTCGACACAATCGAAAGGTTCCTGCTGTTTTATTGCTATTTTATTTTGAATCCTTCCAACACAGTCGAAGGGTTACTGCCGCTTTATATAAATGTTTTGTCTTAAACCTTTCGACAAAGACGAAACGTTTACTTGTTTTAAAATCAGCGGCTTCTCCCAATGCTTTTGAAAAAGAGTTTTCGACTTAGGTGATTTACCCTTGTTTTTAAGTGAAGTATAACCAAGCTTTCAAAGGAGTTGTTTTAAAAGGCTAAGGCCTATTAAATGGTATGCTTTAAAGCTTTCGAAGCAGAGATTTCGACTTAGTCAAAAGGTTGCTTCCAATGAAGTCAAAAGGTTTTAAAAGAAGGTTTTTCACTTGTTTTAGATTGAACCTAGTAATTCTTCGAAAGATTTATGTTTTAAAAGGATTAATTACTTCGAAAGGTTTGTTTAAGTGAATGATTTCGAAAGGTTTTAGTTGAAAGACTTCAAAAGGTTTAAGTGAATGATTTCGAAAGATTTTAGTTGAAAGACTTCGAAAGGTTTAATGAATGATTTCGAAAGGTTTTAGTTGAACAACTTCGAAAGGTTTAAGTGAATGATTTCGAAAGGTTTGAGTTCAATGATTTCGAATGGTTTATTTTGAATGGATTCGAAAGGTTTGAGATGGAAGGTTTTCCAAAGTTTTTCTAAGGCAGTGTTTTAAAGTGATTTTAAAGAAGGATGTCTAAAGTTTTATTGTTTTCGAAAGGTTTGATTTCGAAAGATTTGATGTTTGATTTTGAAAGAGATGATTTCAAAAGTGTAGAAAAAGGTTCTTTCAAATGGTTAAATGTTATCATCGGCTAAAGTTTGAGTAAAGAATATATATGACATGGTGATATGATTTTGAGTGAAGTATAAAGATTATATACTTTTCCTTGTTTAAGTTCGATTTAATGGTTTTAAATCACTTTGAAAATGTTTTCAAGGAAAATTATAGGAGGGGATCCTTAAGTGAAAATGACTCAGATATTAGAAAACAAGAGGGGACTAGTATGGGGTCACGCCCTATACATTAGCTAATAGCCCCAGCTAATTGTTGTCCAAAATTTCAATATGTAGGACTTTGTCACAGGTAGACTAAAATTATGATTGCACACCGAAAGGAATATATGTTTGTATACAGATAGGTTATTGGTGAGCCTGAAAAACCATTAGGATCACGAAGACTTGGGAGATGATTAAGTTAAGGACAGACCATCCAGAAGTGAAGTATTTAACAGATAGTTAAGGACAAACCATCCAGAAATGAATATTTAACAGATAGTTAAGGATAGATAATCTAGAAGAAGAATATCTAATAGGTGTTAGGTTAATTTTGATTGTATTTTCGGGTAGGCCCGAGTCAGCCAAAGGTTAAAAGTTATCCAAACAAAACTTGTGTGTTTGAACAGATAGTTCATTATTACCCAATATTTATGTATGTTTACATAATGATTGCTTTATAGTATTTAACCATTATGGATGCAGGAGCATAGTATATGGTTTATAAAAGGTTTTTCAAAGATATGTTTTAAAAGGATGTTAGTGAGGGGAAACCCGTTCCGCTAAGCGGCGTGGTCTCACTTAACATGATTAAACTGGTATGTATAATATTATTCACACCAGGCTTTATGTCTGACTCAAAGTTTATGTTTTCCCCTTAAACTCTCAGGTGCTCAAGATTAATTTGAGTAGGCTGAGGGGTTAAGGTCTTTTTCAGGTTTAGAATGTTGACGAATAAGCTACCGGAGGCATGCAGGAGGCAACGGATAGCTATTTAGGATTTGCAGTTCTTGTTTATGTTTCGATGAATTTTCCACTGTGTTGTTTGTATTAGGTCTATTATGACCATATGACTCTGATCATCCAAGGGGGGTATCTTCATATACCGCTCTTGGTGTAATTTTTAATAACTATATTTGATCTGTGCCTGGGAATGATTTGGGATTATGTGTTGTGGATGTGAAACATTTGATTTTGAAATGTAATGAAGTAAATGTGATTTTTGAAATATGTGTCTTGTTTCATATTCAAGTGCTTCTGATATTATTGATACCATTAACATAGCCATATTTAGTCGCCGGAAGCTAATACTATAGATGACTGCAGCATTTGTAGCACTTAGTTTTGGGCCTCTAGATAGGGGATGTTGCAGCTTGGTATCAGAGCTTGGTTTATGAAATACTTTAACTAAAAATGATTTTTGAAAACATAATTCTTAGTAATTAGAGTTAAGATCGGGGTATGGGATAACGCTATTATAACATACTTGTATTTGCTATGTATATAAGTATACACTATATCTCTAGACTCATATCTTAGTTAGGCTATTCATTTGTATCTCACGAGGTTTGAATACATATATGGAAGTAAGAAGAGCAGAGTTAATCTTGGAGGAGATAGCACCAATACTAATGGAACTGCCCGACCAAATGCTAGGAGAGGTCCCGGTCAGGCTCAAGCTGAAACTGTTGGTGTTGGGGTTCCCCAAGTGGACATGGGAGCCATGTATCAGTTCTTTGTAAATATCATGTGATCTGGAATAGCAGCTGGAGTCGTTGAAGGTAATACTGCTGGAGGAGGAGCTCGGGAAGTTCCGATGGTCAACCAGTATGCTAACTTGCGTAAAGATTACATCAGGCTTGGAGAAAAGTCGTTTATTAGTACTGAAGGTGCGATCGAGGTGGAAAATTGGCTACTACATTGTGAGAAAATTTTTGCTGAATTAGGATTGAATGACGAGAAAAAGAGGAGATTGGCTTCGAGGCAACTACAAGGAGCTGCTCTATTCTGGTGAAATACCATTGTTGTTGGAGTTGATGAGGAAACCATAACTTGGGAGGAGTTTAGGAGAAGATTTTCAGAAAGGTTTATGTTAGTATTGGTGCAGTCGGTGTTAGTGAGGAAGTTTGCGGAGCTGGAACAAGGAGATATGTCTATTTTGGAGTATGCGAGGAAGTTTGAGTGGTTGGCCCGGTACGAGTATGTATTGGTAGACACAGTAATTAGGAGGAATGAGAAGTTTATAAGGGGCTTGAGGCCGGAGTTGATAAGTGTTACTTTACCGCACTTGAGAGATCCCAGTGATGTAGTGGTAGAAATGGCGTTAAGACAGGAAGAGGCGTTGGCTTGTCTGAGGAAGAAGATGAAGGAGGCCCAGATGGGATAGGGCCAGAAAAGAAAGTTTTTCCAGAGGAAAAATGCTCATAAGGGAGGAGCACAATAGAAAGGAAAGGTTGAAGTGGTTTGTTACAAATGCAATAAGAAGGGACACTATGCTAATGTGTGTCGTACCGGGAATGGAAAAGGAAAATGAAAAGAACTTGGTGGAAAGAAGAGTGTCAGATGTTTTAATTGTGATTAGATCAGCCATTACAAGAACCAATGCAAGGAGGCTACTAAGGAAGGAAGGGGGGCAAGTTTATGCAGTAGAGCCCAAAACCTCAAGGCCAATTGTGCAGGAAAAAGGGAAGGCTGTGCTGGGAGGCTCGCTGTAGATTCACGGTATGTCTGTTAGCATTCTGTTTGATACTGGAGCATCTCATTCTTTTATTTCTCGATGTTTGGTAGATAAGCTTAACCTAGAACCCTCATACTTAGTTACTTCCTTAAGGGTTGCAAATCCGATAGGAGGGTATGCAACACTTGGGATGAGGTGTGACCATTTAGAGTTTGATTTGCTAGGCCATACTTTTGATTGTTGTTTGCATGTGTTTGATTTTGTGGGATTTGGGATTATCCTTAGGATGGATTGGTTAAGTAAATATGATGCTAGGATATTTTGCCATGATAGGAAGATATCACTTAGTCACCCTAATTGTAGTGATCGGATAGTTTATACTGTAGAGAACCCTAGTTGTGAAGTGAATGCTTTATTGGGTATGATGGAGTTGCAGGATGAATTGCATCGAGTCTTCATAGTTAGAGAATTCGTTGATGCGTTTGAGCCGGTAGTTGGACTGCCACCGAAACGAGCCATAGAGTTTCGGATTGATTTGGTGCTTGGAGCAGAACCGGTGAGTAGGCCATCGAGCAAGATGACACCCACTGAGATGAGAGAGTTGAAGGTGCAATTGGTGGATTTGGAAGGCAAGAGTTTTATTTGACCAAGTAGTTCACCATGGGGGGCTGCCGTATTGTTTGCTAAGAAGCCAGACGGATCGTTAAGGCTGTGTATCGATTATTGTCAGTTGAATGAGAAGACAATAAAGAACCGATATCCATTGCCAAGAATTGACGATTTGTTCGATCGGTTAAGTGGAGCTAAGGTATTTTCTCAACTGGATCTGGTGATGGGATTTCATCAGCTTAGAGTGATGGAGGATAGTATTCCTTTGGCGGCGTTTAGGACGAGGTATGGATCGTACGAATGGTTAGTTATGCCGTTCGGACTAACTAATGCACCGGCATTCTTTATGGATCTGATGAATAGAATTTTCCGAGAGCACTTAGATAGATTTATGTTAGTCTTCATAGATGATATTTTGATATACTCTAAGAATGAGAAGGAGCATGAAGTTCATCTTAGAGTTGTGCTCGAGACGTTGAGGGAGCATCAGTTGAAGGCTAAGTTTTCAAAATGCCATTTTTGGAAGAAGGAAGCGAAGTTCCTTGGTCATGTCGTCTCAGAGAAAGGGTTGTCTATAGATCCAACTAAGATTGAGGCGGTGAATAATTAGAAGAGACCCGAGACGGTGACCGAGATTTAGAGCTTTCTTGGATTGGCTGGATATTATCAAAGGTTTATAAAAGATTTTTCGTGGATAGCTGCACTGATGACTAAGCTAACGCAAAAGGATGTGAAGTTTATATGGAATGATAAGTGTGAGGAAGCATTCTAGAGCTTGAAACACTTATTGACCCATGTACCGGTGTTGGTGGTTCCGGAGAGGAATCAAGATTTGGTTGTTTATACTAATGCGTGTGGAACTAGATTGGGAGGTGTGTTGATGCAAAGAGGTAAAGTGTTTGCTTATGCTTCTGATAGCTCAGACCACATGAAGTTAGGTATCCTACGCATGATTTGGAGTTAGCTGCCATTATATTTTCTTTGAAGTTGTAGAGGCATTATCTTTTGGGAGAGCGATTTGAGCTTTATACTGATCATAAGTTGTTGAAGTACTTATTCTCTCAAAAGGAGCTGAACATGAGACAGTAGAGATGGTTGGAGTTTATTACTGCTTATGATTTTGGAATTGAGTACACATCCGGAAAATAAAATAAGGAAGCGGATGCACTTAGCAGGAAGCATCAGAATGCATATTGGCTATGGTTGCTGAGTGGAAAGATTTGGAAGCATTATTAGCTTGTAGTGTGCAGTGTAGGTCCGAGATAGGTTCTAGTGCAGGAAATGTTGTATTGTCTTGTTTAGAAGTTCGACCGGTAATGATTGAGAAGATAGCTTCTAAACAGGAGGAGGATCCAATTTTGGCTAAACGGATCAGAAGGTTAAGGGAAGGAACGGAGAGTGATGACTTAAAGATCTCAATCTTAACCAAAATGGGTGGTTGGGAAAGAAAGGAAGGTTGTCTGTTCCGAATGTAGGAGACATGAGGGAAGAAGTTTTGGATGAGTGCCATCGTTCGAAGTTCACTATCTATCCATGAGGGACAAAGACGTATCAGGATATGAAGAGAAGTTTCTTCTGGGAAGGCATGAAATGGGACATTGGTGTATGTGTTAAGCACTACTTGAATTGCCAACAGGCAAAGCCTGAACACCAGAAGCCAAAAGGATTGCTTTAACCGTTAGAAGTTCCATTGTGGAAATGAGATTCTATCTCAATGGATTTTATCGATGGGTTGCTAAGGTCTAATAGAGGAAATGAAAGCATATGGGTTATAGTAGATATACTGACTAAGAGTGCTCATTTCATTCCAGTAAAGTCAACTAGGACGGCACCTATTTTGGCGAAGTTATTTATGAAGAATGTAGTTAGACTGCATGGGATTCCTAGTAGTATTGTCAGTGATAGAGATTCTTTGTTTACTAGTGAGTTCTGGAAGTGTCCACAGGAAGCATTAGGAACCAGCTCATCATGGGTACCGCTTACCATCTACAGACTGATAGGCAAACAGAAAGAGTTAAAAAAGTCTTGGAGGATTTGTTAAGAGCTTGTGTATTGGATTTCGGGGATCATGGGAGGACCTTCTTCATCTAGTTGAGTTCTCGTATAACAATAGTTATCAGACTAGTATTAGGATGGCACTGTTTGAAGCTTTGTATGGGAGACCATGAAAATATCTCGTATATTGGTTAGAGACCGGGAATAAATTGGTTCTTGGTCCGGACTTGGTAAAGGAAGCTATGGAGAAGATTGAGTTGATTCGAGCTAGGATGAAGGAAGTTCAGTCTAGGCAGAAAAGTTATGCTGATAGAAGAAGGAAGGACTTGGAATTCTCTGTTGGAGACTATGTGTTTATTAAGGTTTCACCGATCAAGGGTGTCATTAGATTTGGAAAGTCAGGAAAGTTAGCACCTAGATTTGTTGGACCTTTTCGTATTGTAGAGAGAAGTGGAGTTACCGAGTATTTTTGCAGGAGTCTATGATGTATTTCATATTTCTCATCTTAGAAATTGTTTTAGAGACTCGGAGACTACCATAGCACCTACAGTGTTAGAATATTTAGTAGTAGAACCGGATTTGACTATGGTCGGGAAGCTATTCAGATTGTGGCTAAAGATGAGAAGAAGTTGAGGAACAAGACAATCAAGTTAGTAAAGGTTTAGTGGAGTGACGATGCTAGAGACTATACTTGGGAGACGGAAAGCAGAATTAGAGACCCTTATCCTGATTTGTTTGATGGTATGTTTTACCTTTGATTGTTTTATTATGTACCTTATCGTAATTTAGAGGACGAAATTCTTTAAGGAGAGGAGTCTGTAACACCCCATATTTTTATAACATTATTTAGAATGTTTAATTAACATAATTAAATAAAATAATATGGAGATTAATAGGTTGAGATTTATTTTAGCTAAAGGTTGGCGTGCCAGGTTGTCGTGCTAATTGAAATAAAATAACCTAAGTAATGTGTTAGGATATGAGAAGGGCAAATGGGAAATAGGTAAGGCTTATACCCTAAACCCTTAGGAAAGAATGCTCACGTTCATTTCATTTTACTCAAACTAAAAATACCTAAGGCAGGCCACCATTTTTATTCTCAAGAGGAAGATTAAAGCTAGGGTTCAAGAGGAAGAAGATAATCAACATCAAATCTTATATCTTATATATCAAAGCTAAGGTGAATAATTACTACATCCCATTTTCTCTTAGTTTTCGGTTTTAAGATTCAAAATGTTTTTGCAAAGTATATGCCATGTTTTGATGTTTAAAGTTTAATATATGTTTGTTGGTGAATTATGCATGTTCATACTTGTTTTTATGATATGTTTGATATGAAAACCCTATTAGATGATGCCTTGAAATTTTAAATATAGGTAAGAAATGATACTTTGGAGATGGGTTTCAATTTTCATAATTTCTTGAATTAATGTGGATTTTATATTAATTTTCTAGTGAAGGAAATTGTTTATTGAGTTATAAATAATTTATGGCTAAATAAATAATTATTATGGGTTTGAAATTTTTATATGTTAGGCAACATATTAAAATAGATTTATAGAATTTTTCTAGATTTTTCCTAAGTGTATTGATGAATATATAAAATTATTTAAGGTATGGGACTTAAATGTTTTATATATTTAATTAAGGAGAAGGGGCATTTTATAAAATGAAATTATTATTTAGTTCGAAAAATAGTGGCAGCACATTTCTGAAAAGAATTTGTTAACCAATGAAAATTTGACAAATAAAGGCAGGTTAGTTGAAAAGTTATCATTTTTAAGTTAAAAACAAAGAAATCATACTTTTAGCATGTTTCAGCCTTTACGGCAATAAACCTTTCGACCCAGACCTTCCGACAAGGTCGAGAGGTTCATAGCTTTCGACAAGGTCAAACCAATGCATATGGTATCAAGTTTACTTGGTACGTAATGAATTAGATAGAGTCGAAGGGTTCTTAGTCGAAAGGTTGATGGCCAAAGAGGTTGGGGTATATTTGTTTTATAAACCAAAAGCTTTCACCTGTTTGCTTTCGAATAAGAGCTTTTGACTTGGTTGCTTTCGACCAGGTCAAATGTTTAAAAGAAAGGTTTTAAACCTTTCGACATGGTCGAAAGGTTACTTTGTTTTATTACTATTTTGTTTTGAAACCTTCCGACACACTCGGAGGGTTACTGCCGCTTTATATAAATGTTTTATTTTAAACTTTTCGACAAAGATGAAAAGTTTACTTGTTTTAAAATCAACTGCTTCTCCCAATCCTTTTGACTTAGGTGATTTACCCTTGTTTTTAAGTGAAGTATAACCAAGCTTTCGAAGGAGTTGTTTTAAAAGGCTAAGACCTATTGTTTTAAATGGTATGCTTTAAAGCTTTCGAAGCAAAGCTTTCGACTTAGTCGAAAGGTTGCTTCCATTGGAGTCGAAAGGTTTTAAAAGAAGGGTTTTCACTTGTTTTAGATTGAACCTAGTAAGTCTTCAAAAGGTTTATGTTTTAAAAGGTTTAATGACTTCGAAAGGCTTGTTTAAGTGAATGATTTCGAAAGGTTTTAGTTGAAAGACTTCGAAAGGTTTTAGTTAAAAGATTTTGAAAGGTTTAAGTGAATCATTTCGAAAGGTTTGATTTCAATGATTTCGAAAGGTTTATTTTGAATGGATTCGAAAGGTTTGAGATGGAAGGTTTTCCAAAGTTTTTCTAAGGCAGTGTTTTAAAGTGATTTTAAAGAAGGATGGCTATAGTTTTATTGTTTTCGAAAGGTTTGATGTTTGATTTTGAAAGGGATGATTTCAAAAGTGTATAAATAGGTTCTTTCAAATGGTTAAATGTTTTCATCAGCTAAAGTTTGAGTAAAGAATATATATGACATGGTGATATGATTTTGAGCAAAGTATAAAGATTATATACGCTTCCTTTTTTAAGTTCAATTTAATGGTTTTAAATCACTTTAAAAATGTTTTCAAGGAAAATCATGGGAGGGGGTCCATAAGTGAAAATGACTCGGATATTAGTAAACAAGATGGGACTAGTATGCGGTTGCGCCCTATACATTAGCTAATATCCCCAGCTAATTATTTTCCATAATTTCAATGTGTAGGACTTTGTCACAGGTAGACTAAAATTATGATTGCACACCAAAAGGAATATATGTTTGTATACGGATAGGTTATTGGTGAGCCCGAAAAACCATTAGGATCAGGAAGACCTAGGAGATGATTAAGTTAAGGATAGACCGTACAGAAGTGAAGTATTTAACAGATAGTTAAGGACAGACCGTCCAGAAATGAAATATTTAACAGATAGTTAAGGATAGATAATCCAAAAGAAGAATATCTAACAGGGGTTAGGTTAATTTTTATTATATTGCCTGGTAGGCCTGAGTCAGCCAAAGGATAAAAGTTATCCAAACAAAACTTGTGTGTTTGAACAGATAGTTCATTATTACCCGATATGTATGTATGTTTACATAATGATTGCTTTACAGTATTTAACCATTGTGGATGCAGGAGCATGGTATATGGTTTATAAAAGGTTTTGTAAAGATATGTTTCAAAAGGATGTTAGTGAGGGGAAACCCGTTCCGCTAAGCGGCGTGGTCTCACTTAACATGATTAAACTGGGATGTATAATATTATTCACACCAGGCTTTATGTCTGACTCGAAGTTTATGTTTTCCCCTTAAACTTTCGGGTGCTCAAAATTAATTTGAGTAAGCTGAGAGGTTAAGGTCTTTTTCAGGTTTACAATGTTGACGAATAAGCTACCGGAGGCATATAGGAGGCAACAGATAGCTATTTAGGATTTGTAGTTCTTGTTTATGGTTTGATGAATTTTCCACTGTGTTGTTTATATTAGGTCTATTATGACCATATGACTCTGATCATCCAAGGGGGTATCTTCATATACCGCTCTTGGCATAATTTGTAATAACTATATTTGATCTGTGCATGGGAACGATTTGGGATTATGTGTTGTGGATGTGAAACATTTGATTTTGAAATGTAATGAAGTAAATGTGGATTTTGAAATCCGTGTTTTGTTTCATATTCAAGTGCTTCTGATATTATTGATACCATTAACATAGCTGTATTTAGTCATCGGAAGCTAATACTATAGATGACTGCAACATTTGTAGCACCTAGTTTTGGGCCTCAAGATTGGGGATGTTACAACTTTTCCCTTTTTTTGAATTTTTTGAACTTATTTTTCTTCTTCTCGTGTTTAGTTATGACAGTCTTTCTTCATATGGCTAAATTTGTCACATTCGAAGCACTTAATTGATGTCTGGTTATATGAGTTTGTTGAATTGGCACAATTTCGTGCCTTTGTGAAATTCCTGAACTCCTTGAATTTCTTATAATTTTTGGCAATGAATATGATCTCATCATCGTCCAAATCTGAGTCATCATCATTGACTCGGAATGTTATAGTTTTTATCTCTTGATTTTTCTCTTTTCTAGCCTGCAAGCTAGCTTCATATAACATTGAACTTCCTATTGATTCTTTAATTTTGAGTTGAGAAAGATCATTAGCTTCTTCGGTAGCTAAGACTTTTATTTCCCATTCAATAGTCAAAGAAACTAAAATATGTGTGACTAGATCAAAGTCTGTAAAAGTGACTCTTAGTGTCATAAAATCATATTGAATAGTTTGAAATCTAGCATACATGTCAATAATAGTCTCTTTTGCTTTCATTTTAAATGATTAGAACTGATTCTATAAAATAGATATTTTGGTTTTTTTTACTTTATTCGTGCCTTTATGAGTGACTTGTAATGTATGACAGATTTCATAAGCAGTTTCACAAAGCATAACTCTTCAGAACTCGTTTTTTATCAAGTAAACAAAATAATATATTCATAGTTTTAGCATTGTCAATTGCTGTCGTCTTTTGAACATCTATCCAAGTACTCATTTTAATAGCAGGAGCTTCATATTTAGTCTGAGTAGCTTGCCAGATTTCAAGACCATTACTTCCATAAATATTCTCATACACATGGACTAATAAGCATAGTTAGATCCAGTGAATAAAGATGGACGTGCAGTTGACTGAACCTCTTAAAAGGTACTTGCCATATTATAATGATTATTTAAATACCACGTTACGGTAGTTGAAAAGACCCGCTCTGATACCAAATGAAAGTGCACAAGGATCTACGGTAATATGGCTAATCTATGTATATGAGTGTGCATGTCAATAATATCAAGCTATGTAGCAAAGCAAATACTAAAGTAAGAAGTGGCCACACCAAAGTTTTTATGCTTGTTTGATCTCCTATCTTACGTCTAGTTCAAGACTTCTTCTAGAATTAACTAACCAACCCTCACTTAACTTGGAGGAACATGTGTCTTACAAAATGCCTGTGTAGCCGAACATGACTTCAACCTTTGTTTGAAGATCTCTAACAGGACTTCCCAATATGAGAATAAATCTTTGACTTCTAATGAGTTATTGATAACTAGAATATAGTCAAATATTGTACAAGACTTCCTATAATTCCCATTTGAGTTGAATGAGTGTGAGCACATGAGTTTTAAGGAAGTAAATCACCAAATTCCATAGAATAGATGTTGGTGATATTGAAAGCAATAAAGAATGCAGAATTAAAGAGATAAGAAAGTTGAAAGCAAAATTTTAATTAAAAAACTCATGGAATTTCTATCTATATAGTTACCAAATGTCTCTTTTAAGAGTTGCAATTAGAAAAATCATTGATAAAAGGTTGCAACTATTGTAGAAGAAGAGATGTGTCTTTTCAAAATATGGCAGTTACAAACAGCTCAAACATATGGATTTTGTAGTTAGACCTCTGTATTTTAAAAATGTTTTTCCATAAAAGAAATAGTTCAAAAAGTCATGAACTCAGACGTCTGGATTTTATAGTCAAACATCTGGATTTTTCTGAGATTTGAAAATTAAAGTCCAGAGAAGTTCTAGTTCAAAATCGTATGACTTCAGACGTTTGATTCACCATAAATTGTGAAACATGCTTATAAACTTTGTTTAAGTAATTAAAAGTTTTTAAAGCAAACGTATTAGCTCATATAACTCATGAGAGATTGTACATTCATATCTAAGACATTAACACAAGGTTAGATGACTCTTACAAACATTTGTCTTCATGTAAGCTCTTTGTTGACATGTTTTTGTAGCTTATTGAGTCTTTTATGTCTTTGTGTCTCCAAATGTGAGTATTCAAAGCTTCTTTTTTTATCATCATGTACCTGTATATTAGCTTAGAGATTCTTCGATATGATTGTATAGTTGTTGTCACTAAAATCCGATAAGAGAGGTTTTAACAAGGGAAAGTCAACTGATGGGAAGTTGAATTCGAGAGGGCTAAAAGCCAGGATGTCTTTGAAGTTCAGGTCTCTTGGAGAAAAGTTTTGAAGCTTATGATATTGCTCAAAGAGCCAAAGATAACATCATGTGCCCCTGGAGGAGTCGACTCTCATGTTTGGTCTTAGCATGGCTCGGGTGCATGTTTGTAGGATTTGATGATTAATTGCTCTGTCTTTAGGGGTTGGGTTGCCTAGGTGCTTTCAGGGGTTGTCTCGATGAATGCTTTGTCATTGCTGGCACCTTCGCCTTCTCCTCCATCTTCTCTTCCTTCTACTTCTTCTTCATCCCCTTCATCTCATATTATATCCTCCTTATCTCCTTCATTTTCATGCTCTTCTACTTTGTCTTCCTCATCCTAGACGAGGGCTTTATTACCTAGTTGGTTTTCATCTTCTCCAGATTCATCGATGTCGGAGCTAGGAATCACCTCAGTTCCATGAAGACTCCTTGAGGAGTCGGAGGACTACAATTAGTTTAGGCCCACTTGCGAGGGAGTGGGTTTGGCTGAACACTCCTACCATTATAAATAAGACGATAATAACACATGCACAAATTAGTTGGAAGGTAGGAGGTTTGCCTTATATTTAAGTCAATTCCTTCCAAGAATTGAGGAGTCTTCACCAAAGCGGTAGTCGGAGTGTAACGAGAGATATCCGTGGAAGAAATAAAAGAAGAGTTAGACTTTTGGGTGGAAGAGGCTTATAAGCAATGGAACAAATGGGTAAGAGGACTTATGTCTAGAGAGCTAATAATATCGACTAAATCCTTTGGGGGCATCGGATAAAGAAATACTTATCTTTGAAGTAGCTTCTTTTGCTATAAAGTCCCCCGATAACGTTGCATCGGTTGAAGGCTTCGATTATCATTAAACATGTGGATCCTTCCTTCTCTTAACACAAATCAAAAAAGACAACTCCTCAAAGTTTGATAGCCTGTTTAAGTGCATCAAGAAGAAAATATAAAGGGAATTTACAAAGGCATGGCTATTTGGGTGAACCTGGGTTGAAGCTAGTCCAAGTGATTAAAGAAGGAACTTAAGAAACTCATTGAACGGGGACACAACCCCAAAAAGAAACATGTATCAATTACATATTTTATAGCATACTGGAGCAAGATGAGCTCTCTAGTGAGGTATGATAAGAAGAACCTTATCCTCGGGAATGTCATGCTAGTGGCAAATTCTCTTCAGTTATGGCATGGTGAGGTTTGAAGGTATGGCATCTAGAGGGTTATCGAGAATCATAAGTATGGGTTGGTCTTCCTTGAGGATGAAAGGGCCATGAGGTTCTGTCGGATGGGCAGTTGGAAGTCAAATTTGTTGAGTAATTTAATGTCTTGATCTAGATGGCATAGAAGTTAACACTAGAGCAAAAGGGCAAGCACTAGAATGAAGGCGAGATGATTACCTAAGGTTGGCCATTCTCTATAGACACATGATAACAAACATGAGCAGGTATGATTTTTTTGACCTTGTACTTTAATTAAAACCCATGTAGCCATGTATAGAGTCTTATGGATGTCGACATGTGTTGATCAATTAGATTTCATACATTGATTGAGGCTATGTAATATGTCAATCTATGTAATGTGTGTCATGCATCTACGGAACAGTGTGCATAAACACTCTATGTAGATAGCCCAGCTTTGCTAGAAAACGAGCTTCGTCACGCTATGGAATTGTGTATCAGATTTTACCCATTATCATAAAGTGCACAATAATGAAACCATTATCCACAGCAACATGGAGTTTACTTCGCAGGATCATAGGATAGTGTTGCTCGACTAAGAGTATTGGTAACTGATTTTGTTGATTCATCAAAGTTCATCCAATGTGATGATTTCTTGGAATTGTCTCATTAAAACTAAGTCGCCAATCCATATTCGGCTAGAAGGTTGATCACATCACTTCCCATTCATTATTTCTGCTCTACAAATCATCAAACCTAAAGTATACTTTGAAGGAATCGGAGTAGGATGCGAAAACTGTGAAGTTAGCATGGAAGGACCTAAAGTCATCCTTGGGTTTGTTGAAATAAGTTGGCAATGATGAAGGGGAGGCTAATGAGTCGGATCCGAAGACAAGACAATGGTGGTAGCTCAAAGTCGGCGTCGATGGTGATGCAATTGTTAGTCCATGAGAAGTTGGTTTTGATGACAACAACCTTAGAATAAGATTATAAAATATAAATACTAAGATTATTGTTTAGATATATAAGTATATGCAGGATATATATATATATACAGGTACCAAAGAATGAAGACTGTACAATATAGAGATTCAAGAACTGATGAACTCAAGGTCGAAGATATCAAGATTCAAGACTCGTGAGTATCAAGATTATCAAGAGTTCAAGATTTCAAGATAAGTAATTTAGTTAGGAATTTTGTTAAAACTCCTAGAAAAGCACTGGCATATTAAAATCCATTTTATTCGTGGAATGGAATCTACTTCGAGCCCGTTAAAGGGATGGAACCCTAAGTAGGATGAAACCTACGAAAAATCTAGTGGAACATTGTTTTGTATCCACTAACTTTTATTCAAATGTTTTACAAAATTATATCTTGTTTTCAAAATGATTTCAAAATCTTCCTTTTTAAGTCAAAAAAATCTATCCTGGTTTTAAAATACTTTTAGCCTCAAAATAATTTTTATTTTCAATATCGAATAATCCTTGGTTTTAAACTATCTTTTAATTATAATATATTTAACTTTTAATATTTATACTTAGATTTAAATATAAAATTATAGTAAAATTTTATATATACCAAAATATTATTCTCTATACTTATTTATGTATTTTAACTATAGTTAAGTATATTTATAAAGTTTAAAATAGTTTTAATACAAGATAGAAGTTATTTTCAAAGAAAAACAAATTACCAAAAATAACTTTGGCTTGTCGACAACCCCAAGGACCCCTTGTCGACAAGGTGACAGTTTATTTCAAAAGTTTGAATTTCAAAGGAAGTGTCTATTCGTCATATCCTTTCACGAATGGACATGGCTGTTGTTCTACTACAAATAGGGGCTGTTTTAAATGAATTTACATTTATATTTTCTCTGATTTCACTCCTCTTCTTCTTCCACATTTCTTTATATAAATTTTTACCATTACTCTGTCGAAATCACCATTGAATCTAACTAAATCATCTCTAGTTTGATTCTCTATTGCTATCTCAACAAGATACCAGTGCTATTTAGAGTTATAGACTTCTTTGTATTCAATCGAGCGAGAAAAGGTGTGATTGTAGCCTGGAAAATCAATCGGGTGAACTTGTTGCCCGTAAAATCAAGTATCTCTACCCAGAGGATTGTGAATTTGGAGCGGTGTACCTCGTGGCCTTGAAATCGAGGGTGTAATTGTAAGAATTGATTTTGAAAGGAAATCTGTACTTGTGTTGCGGGACTGGATGTAGGGTAACTCCGAACCAGTATAAAATCCGGTGTGTTCTTTCATTTATTACTTTTACTTTATATCTGCATCTGTGTTTGATTCTGTGATCATATCTGTGTCTGAATATTGCATACATTTGTGTTCAAATTAATATAAACTCAAAAAAAATTAGTAATTCCTTAAAACACTATTCACCCCCCTCTAGTGTTAATTCTAGCCTTAAGATACGTAATCTGCATTTCTCACATTTGGTATCAGAGCAAGGTTTTCAAAGTCTCATAATATGAAGTTTGAAAAAGCTTTTAAAATGGCTATGTTTGAAAAACTTATTAATACTAGTTTAGAAATATTCAGATCATCACTGTCTCATGTGTCTGCATATAATCGATATTCAAATTCAAGTTGTCTACCAAAATTGTATGATGTGTAGGAAACATGTTTTATGGGTGTTGAGGAATCAATCCATAATGGACAAATTGTGCAGATCAAAAATATTAAATGGATACTCGATAGTGGATGCTCTAGACACATGACTGGTAATCCGGATATGCTGAATGATATAATATACAAAGATGGAGGACTGGTTAACTTTGGAGACAACTCAAAAGGATATGTGATTGGCATCGGCAATGTCGGTAACTCTGAAACTCCTATTATTACTAATGTTTTGCTAGTTAAGAATCTGAAACATAATCTACTAAGTATTAGTCAACTTTGCGATAAAGGATATAAAATTAAATTTGAAAAAGATAAGTGTCACATTGAAGATAATAATTCAAACATAATATTTGAGGGAATTAGGAAAAAGAATATTTATATTCTTAGTATGAAAGTTTCAAATGATAACCTGTGTCTTTTGGCAAATACAAGTGACCCTTGGATTTGGCATAAGAGATTTGGGCATTTGAACTTCAAACTCTTATCTAGACTGTCAAAACATGATCTAGTAAGAGGTCTCCCTAAAATGAATTTTAAAGTAGATAGTTTATGTGATGCATGTCAATTAGGAAAACTTAGAAAAAGTTCCTTTAAATTAAAAGTTATGATTTCAACTTCAAAATCTCTTGAATTACTTCATCTTGATTTATTTGGTCCATCTCAAATTCAGTCAATAAATCATAGTAAATATGTTTTTGTAATTGTAGATGATTATTCTAGATTTACATGGACAATATTTTTGAAACATAAAAGTGTAACTTTTGAAAGTTTTAAGAACTTTACAAAAAGGATTCAAAATCAACTTTCTGCAAAAATTATAACCATCCATAGTGATCACGGTGGTGCATTTGAAAATGAAAAGTGTGAGGAATTCTGCAATAGAAAGGGAATAACGCACAATTTTTCATTTCCAAGAACTCCACAACAAAACAGAGTAGTAGAACATAAAAATAGGACGATTCAAGAGTGTGCGAGAACTATGCTTTCAGATAGTAAATTACCAAATCATTTTTGGGTAGAAGCAGTTGCTACCGCCTGTTATATTTTAAATAGAATTTTAATTAGACTTTTAACTGATAAGACATCTTATGAACTTCTTCACGGAAAGAAACCTAAGGTATCTTAAATTTTTGGAAGTAAATGTTTTATTTTAAATACAAAAGATAACTTAGATAAATTTGATCCTAAATCCGACAAAGGTATCTTTATCGGATATTCTAATAGAAGTAAAGCATATAGAGTGTTTAATTTAAGAACTAACACCATCGAAGAAACAATGCATGTTTCATTCGATGAAAATCTCAAAAATTTTGAAGATACAAATGATGAAGAGGATTTAATTACTCAAAATCAGGAGTCAACTGAAACTAATAATGAAATTAATCATCCTAATAAAAATATTAAACTTTTAAAAGATCATCCTATAGAAAATATACTAGGAGATATGCAATCTGTTGTTACAACTAGAAATCAACTAAGTAAAATGAGCAATGTAGCATTTATATCAACTATTGAACCCAAAAATCCAAAAGAAGCATGAACTGATGATTCATGGATTTTGGCTATGCAAGAAGAACTAAACCAATTCACTAGAAATGATGTTTGGGAACTTGTTCCTAGACCTGAAAATAAAACTATAATTGGAACTAAATGGGTTTATTAAAATAAAATGAATGAACAAGATGAGGTCGTTAGAAATAAAGCCTGGTTAGTCGCTCAAGGTTATTGTCAAGAAGAAGGAATAGATTGTGATGAAACCTTTGCTCCCGTAGCAAGATTAGAAGCCATTAGGATTCTACTTGCTTTCGCAAATCATAATAATTTCAAATTATTTCAAATGGATGTTAAAAGTGCCTTTTTAAATGTATTTGTAAAAGAGGAAGTATATGTTGAACAACCACCACTTTTTGAAGATGAAAAATTACCAAATCATGTTTACAAACTTAAGAAAGCTCTATATGGTCTAAAACAAGCTCCTAGAGCCTGGTATGATAGACTAAGATCTTACTTATTACAATCAAACTTTGAAATTGGTAAAGTAGATAATACTCTTTTTACTAAAAGAAATAAAAATGATATTCAACTAGTACAAGTTTACGTAGATGATATCATTTTCGGATCAACTAATTTTGAAATGAATAAAGAATTTTCTAAAATAATGACAAAAGAGTTTGAGATGAGTCATATGTATGAATTAAACTTCTTTCTAGGATTGCAAATAAAACAATTAGATAATGGTATCTTTATCAGTCAAGAAAAATATGCTAAAGACCTAGTTAGTAAATTTGGTTTGACTACTGCAAGTGGAAAACCCACTCCCATGGCAACCAATGAGTACCTAAGTAAAGAAGATCTCTCGAAAAATGTAGATCAAAAATTATATAGAGGAATGATTGGATCACTACTCTATATCACTGCTAGTAGACCTGATATCATGCATAGTGTTTGTCTCTTTGCAAGATATCAATCCCAACCTAAAGAGACCCACTTAAAAGCTGTAAAACGTATCATAAGATATGTTAAACACACCTTTGATTATGGCTTATTTTATCCTAAAAATGATTCTTCTGAATTAATATCTTACTGTGATGCTGACTATGCTGGTTGTAAATCAGATCGAAAAAGTACAAGTGGAACTTGTCACTTTTTGGGGCATTCTCTGGTTTCCTGGTTTAGTAAAAAGCAAAACACAGTTTCTTTATCAACAACCGAAGCAGAGTATATTTCTGCTGCTTTGGCTTGTTCTCAAGTAATATATATGCAACAGACTTTAAAAGATTTTGATTTAAATATCTCAAAATCACCAATTTATTGTGATAATACTAGTGCAATAAATTTATCCAAAAATCCTACTCATCATGCTCGAACTAAACATATTGATAGCAGACATCATTTTCTCAGAGATAATATAAGTAAGGAAGTAATTACTCTCGATTATATCAATTCCGAGAATCAAATTGCTGATATCTTAACAAAACCCTTAAATGAATCTATATTTACTAAATTAAGAAGAGAATTAGGTATTTGTTTAATAACTGAAATATAGAAT
Organism: Allium fistulosum; assembly: GCA_030737815.1. NCBI lineage: Eukaryota > Viridiplantae > Streptophyta > Magnoliopsida > Asparagales > Amaryllidaceae > Allium > Allium fistulosum. The sequence continues at coordinate 75,079,478 of CM060904.1, read as the reverse complement.
ATAAATATATAACAAGTATAATTAAAATTAAATTAAAATAAATCAAATAGCAAAAATATAAGTACCTTGTCGACAACCCTCCTTTACCCTTGTCGACATATAACGATTTTTTTTCTTTTGAAATTTTCCCACCAAAATTCAAATGGGTGGTTATATATTCTTTTTATTTCGAAATTTTGTTCATTCTTTCTGTTCTTTCTCTGTTCTAACTTCTGAAAACAATGGCCTCCTCCTCCAAATCAAACAAAAATTCAACCTTTTCGTTCCCTTCTCCTTCTACCGGACCATTTCAACGAACTACGCTTGCACGATTGATGAAAATGGAGGTTTCCTTGAAGGATGCACTGTAACTTATGGCTGAAATTCAAGTGGTGCAAATCAGAATGGCCAAAGAACAAGAACGGCAAGGCAAAATCCTTAGAAACTTGCAAAAGTTTCTAACGGACAATCACGCCAATCCCATCTTGATCGATGTAGAATCCTCAAGTGTTCAAGTGCAAGAGGACAGCGAGGAAGAAGAAGAAGAATCCCCCATGGAAGAAGAGCACGCTGAAGATGACGACAAAGTTGTTTGTGTTGGCAAAGTGTGCTTTGACAAGGATGGAAATCTAGTCAAACAACGTGGAAATTTCTGTTTCCACTACCCAAATTGCTCGATTCATAGATCTCCCATTGTCAAGGATACACATTAGTTTCTTTTCTCTCTTTCTTATCATTATTTGTATATGATCTTACTTACGTTTTCTACGCAAATGTAAATATAACATTATATAATTAATAAATGATTTATGTTCTCATATTTGAATTCTTACATTATCATTATTATAAATATTATCATATATGGATTCTTAGTTAGGAGAGTTAGTTATTAAGGGCTAAGTTTTAGTTTCAGAATTAAGTGTTGATTATTTATGGTAACACTATCATTATAATCAAATGTAATATAGTATTAGATTAAGGGGGAGTTGTATAGATTTAAACTTTGTTTTTGTTGATGACAAAGGGGGAGAAGTATAAAATAGGATAGTTAAGCATAGATTAAGGGGGAGTTATTAGTTTTAGGGGGAGTTATTAGGATAGAAGTAAAATTTTACAAACAAAGGTTGTCATTATCAAAAAGGGGGAGATTGTTAGTCCTTGAGAAGTTGGTTTTGATGACAACAACCTTAGAATAAGATTATAAAATATAAATACTAACATTATTGTTTAGATATATATGTATATGCAGGATATATATATACAGGTACCAAAGAATGAAGACTGTACAGTATAGAGATTCAAGAACTGATGAACTCAAGATCGAAGATATCAAGATTCAAGACCCATGAGTATCAAGATTATCAAGAGTTCAAGATTTCAAGATAAGTAATTTAGTTAGGAATTTTGTTAAAACTCCTAGAAAAGCACTGACATCTTAAAATCCATTTTATTCGTGGAATGGAATCCACTTCGAGCACGTTAAAGGGATAGAACCCTAAGTAGGATGGAACCTACGAAAAATCTAGTGGAACATTGTTTTGTATCCACTAACTTTTATTTAAATGTTTTACAAAATTATATCTTGTTTTCAAAATGATTTCAAAATCTTCCTTTTTAAATTAAAAACATCTATCCTGGTTTTAAAATACTTTTAGCCTCAAAATAATCTTTATTTTCAATATCAAATTATCCTTGGTTTTAAACTATCTTTTAATTATAATATATTTAACTTTTAATATTTATACTTAGATTTAAATATAAAATTATAGTAAAATTTATGTATACCAAAATATTATTCTCTATACTTATTTATGTATTTTAACTATAGTTAAGTATATTTATAAAGTTTAAAATAGTTTTAATACAAGATAGAAGTTATTTTCAAAGAAAAACAAATTACCAAAAATAACTTTGGCTTGTCGACAACCCCAAGACCCCTTGTCGACAAGGTGACAGTTTATTTCAAAAGTTTGAATTTCAAAGGAAGTGTCTATTCGTCATATCCTTTCACGAATGGACATGGCCGTTGTTCTACTATAAATAGGAGCTGTTGTAAACGAATTTACATTCATATTTTCTCTGATTTCACTCCTCTTCTTCTTCCACATTTCTTTATATACAATTTTACCATTACTCTACCGAAATCACCATTGAATCTAACTAGTACATCTCTGGTTTGATTCTCTATCACTATCTCAACAAGATACCGGTGCTATTTAGAGTTATAGACTTCTTTGTATTCAATCGAGCGAGAAAAGGTGTGATTGTAGCCTGGAAAATCAATTGGGTGAACTTGTTGCCCGTAAAATCAAGTATCTCTACCCAGAGGATTGTGAATCTGGAGCGGTGTACCTCGTGGCCTTGAAATCGAGGGTGTAATTGAAAGAATTGATTTTGAAAGGAAATCCGTACTTGTGTTGCGGGACTGGATGTAGGGTAACTCTGAACCAGTATAAAATCTGGTGTGTTCTTTCCTTTATTGCTTTTACTTTATATCTGGATCTATGTTTGATTCTGTGATCATATCTGTGTCTGAATATTGCATACATTTGTGTTCAAATTAATATAAACTCAAAAAAAATTAGTAATTCCTTAAAACACTATTCACCCCCCCCCTCTAGTGTTAATTCTAGCCTTAAGATCCGTAATCCGCATTTCTCACAGCAATAACACATGGCATTCAAAACTAAAGCAAAGAATGGCGAATAAAGATGTGGCAGTGCCAAGATCAAGCAGAACCCACCTCGAATCGAGATATGAGATATCAAGGTTGATCCAGATTTGGTTTGAGCTTTGACTAGAGTAGTCAGTGATGACTAATCGTGACAAGTTGATTGATGGCGGTGGCGAATGAGATGAAATAGCAGTGTCAAATTGTTCGAAGTGATAGTTGGTTGAAATTCACAAAGGAGGAAGACAAGTAGTCTGAGTGAATGAAGTGAAACAAAGAAAATTTTCTAACTGTCACACTCAACTTAAAAAACATGTTGGTACTGACTTAAGCATTGTTGGTACCAAGTGGTTTTGGAACTCGCGTAAAAAATAGAAAAAAGATGAAAAACGATTTACCTAATCAAGAAACAATGTAGCTACCAGAAAATTGAAGGCTCCAACTTTACTTTAAAAAGAAGTGATTCGACAACTGCAAGATGCAATGAACTGATGATCTTAAAATGGGCAGGATGCTTCAAGATAGTGGTTAATTGGTTGAAGACTTCTTTGCAGGTAGCATTCGGTAGCTTGTCTCAATCTAAAGAATTTTTCGTTATCATGAAAGCATATTTTAGGGGCAAGTGCTATCTAAGTATTCAAACCAAGCGAAATTTTAGTGGATCTGGACTTCAGGATGATAAAGAAATGGATCAAGTAACTTAGGATATGTCAGGAATGAACAAATAGAGCATGAGAAGTTTGGCCAAGATTTGCACAAGGAAAATCATGTCGGTACCGCCATGATTGATCATGTCAATACTAAGTTGTTTGAAGATGAAACCCACTTTGGAACTGTAGATGAATTTGTTTTGTACTATGAAGAAAAGATAAAAGAATCAAATTTGATAAATCATGTCAGCGTCGACATGATTTGAAGGGCAATTTTGTCAAATAAAGTCTAAAGCTTGATGACTAAAGCAAATGCAAAAAAGAACCAAAGAAACAAGACGACGACAACCATGTCAGTACTAACATGATAACGTAGATACCGAGAGGTTTTGACTGATGAATTCTCCATGTTCTTCATGGCTGAATGTTCTTACTCAAGATAGCGACTTTAAAGGAAGATTTCGCCTATAAATATTCGTCATATGGTAATGAAATAAGGACATTTGGATCGTACACTAAATTGTTGTAGTTTTGGTTGTCAACTAATTATTTGAGCTATATTGTTGTAAAAAGGATTATAATTGTGAGAATCATCTAAAATAAACTAATAGTGGATGTAGGCAATCAAACGACTTTAAATTCTTGTGTTCTTATCTTAGTTTCATTTTTTAGGCCTATAATTTTAATTTTTGTTTGGACTATGGTATTGTGTTAATTTTGGGCACAACAATAGACCTCTTTAATGAAATATGAAAACTAGCATTTAATAGTAACATCTTACGAAGATTAGGGAGAGATATTACCTTTGATGGTGTTTCTACTCTACAATATGTTGATGGCACCGGCTTATTTTGCTCCCATCATCCTCATCATATAACCTCCCTTAGGCTTATGTTATATAACTTTAAATTGCTCCAAGGCCTTAAAATTAACTTTTATAAAGCTCAACATTAGTCATCAACGACGCTTCAAATGACGCAAGTGGGGTTGCAAATACCTTAAATTGTAAGACCATGAACTAACATATTAATTACTCAGGTATATCCATTAGGCAAACTAAACCGAAAAGAAAAGACTGGAACGCCATCATTGATAAAGTTAACAAAATATTTAAGATTTTTTATGTAAGAGTTTATGCCTTAAGATGTATGCAAGATGTTTATTCCTATGTTTAACATTAAACATTATATTAAATTATTTTAGAAATTATTTTAAATAAGTATTAAATTTGATAAAGTATATAGAAGTTTATGCCTTAAGATGTTTTATATTACAAATTCATATATTCTTCTATGATGTAATGGATAAGTTGTATGTTGTTACAAATGTTATTTTCGATATATCATTAAGATGTATGCAAGTCTAGTCTTACTATTGTAATGTATATCACAAAATATTTGTTATGTTATAATTAAAATTTCTCATTTATGTCAATTGCCTTGACATTATTGTTATGCTCCAATAGACGTTTTATGTATTTACATGATGTTAAACAAATGTAAGTAATTATTATATGCTACATTGTTGTGTGAATCATTCCATTTCTACATTTGACTCGCTAAATTATAATAGCCACTATGATGTTAATATGAAATATATGAATTATATTATATACCCACATATGTTATGATAATATGTATAATGATAACTGATAATGTTGACTATGATACAACGAATGTTACGGCACGCACTTCGCGCGTGACAATAGCACACGCTTCGCACATGGCAATAGCACATACTTCGCGGGTAAATTGATTTTTTTACAAATTATACGTATTTAACATATTTAAGAGAAATGATTCTCATAAATATTTAGGTGCATTTTTGCATTGAAATCAAGTGTAAAATTTTATTTCTAAGTTGGAACATTTAATTTTTTTGTTAGGTTGATTTTTTATCTCTGTTATCAATTTACAAAGAGCGAAAATGTATAGGAAGTTTAATTTTTAGATCCTATTTTTAAGTGATAATAAATTTGGTAATATATGTAAGAGAGCGTTTTGAATTTATAATTTTTTTGCAAGATTCTATTTTTAAGTGATATTAACATATGATAATATCTATAGAGAAACGTTTGAGGAAGTTCACGCTGGTAATTAAAAAGTATTACACTAAAGCTATTCTATTTAAGTCATATTGGCACGGCGTGCGCATTTAAATAGTACAAATGACATATTTTTCAGAAATACAAGAATATATATGTAACAGAAAAATACATGATTTACAAGCGCAAAGTGACATACAAATGGCATAAACGAAAGCGTACTTTTATATATAAAATAATTAATAAAATGAAGACTTATTTCAGCTAATGATTATTATTCCATAAGCTTGTATTATTTTAAAAAAAAAAGAACAAAAATAAAATTTGTGAATTATGTGTCAAACATCACAAAAAGAAATAAATAATGAAAAAAGATATCAAATTTGTCCTTTTGAAGATATTAGCACATCCTTGTACACAACACATCTTTTGTAGGTTTCGGATTAACCTTGAATTTCACCATTTTTTACTAAAACTTTGGTACGTTTCATTGAAACTCTTCTTGATAATGCAACATAAAATTGCCTATGGCTGAATAGATCTTGGGGGTAAGTAAATTCCAACATTTGGAATTATTTGTCCTTGAGTTTTGTTAATAGTTAAAGCAAAACTTGGCCTTATAGGGAACTGTTTACGTAATAAAGTAAATGGTAAACGGGTATCTTTAGAGGGCTTCGTAGGTATTCTTGGTAAGAAAACCCAAGTTCCAGTAAAGTGACAAATGGCAATCTCTACTTCTATGATGTTTCTGTAAAGTTCACTGCATATAAGTCGCGTACCATTGCATAATCCATTTTTTGGATCGAGGTTCCTTAGTAGCATAATTGGTGCACCTTTCTTAAACCAATTTATATGGGGGCAAACCACTCAAATTTACTGAATTCAAATATTCAAACTGGTATAGATTTCTTATATCATCTTCCATAGAATCGAAAGAGTAGGAGACATGGTGATCACCAGGAAAAAGACTTGATCGTTTAACATATCTACATTTTCATTAAGTGGGGTGATCAAAGCCCTTATAATCATATATTTTGTATTGAATGCATAAATGTATAAGTTTGGAAAAGTTGAATTTATTAGAGTAGTTATCAATTTTTCATCTTCCCATGGTATAACCATTTCGTCCGGGAGTCTTATCATGTTCACACATATATGTGGCTCATTTCCATCACCAACTCGTAGTAGGAAATCTGCATAGAATGGATCTCCTTTTGCCCTTATATTTTTAGTCAAATGGATCACTTCTACATGTTTCCATAATAACGATTTAACAATGCATGCATCAATAATTTTTGATATTGTACCATTTTATACAACTGGTAAAACTTGTCTAAAATCCCCTCCGATGATTATAACTTGACCTCCAAATGGCATGTCATCTCCCAGTATTTCTTTTAAAGTTCCATCCAGTGCTTCAAAAGCAAATCTATGGGTCATTGTTGCTTCATCCTAAATAAAAGCGGCCGCTACTGTCATAAGTTCAGCCACTTCAGACTGTTTACGTATCGTACACATTGATGTTGAAGTTAGATTGATTGGGATTTTAAACCACGAATGTGCTGTCCGGCCACCTAGTAAGATTGTTGAGGCTATCCCCGATGTAGCTATTGCAAGTGCAATTAAACCATCTTGCCTAAGTTTGGCAAGTATTTCTCAATAAAGAAAGGTCTTTCCCGTCCCACCAGGGCCATCTATGAAATAGATTTTGCTCTTCTTATCATAAACAACATTAATAATTGCAGTATATGCATATTTTTGACATTCATTTAACTTTTCATCAAATGCAAAGTCCTCTTTAGGCGATACAATAGAACATTGTTCCTCTTTCAATTTAGAAGCAAGGGAATTATCATCTATATCATTTCTAATACTTGGAAGATCAAAATCAGATATTAGTTTATAATGGTTCCTTAATAGATCATTAAGATCATGTAGAATACGATTTTCAAGTTTAGGTCGAGCCATTGCACTTGAACTCGGATCATTTTCAACCATATGATAGAAAAATTCTTCCTATAATTTTCTCACTCCCGTTGGTGGACAATAAATTAAGATCGTTACAAATAATCTTCTTAAAGATGACGGCATTTGCGTATTTGATGCTTCAATCAAACATGCCCTTGTACTTTGGTCTTCTTCAAGTAATCCCATCTTTTCCGCTGCTTGCTGAACGTTGGGTATTTGATACCATTGATGGTTAGAAGATAGTCAAATGATGATGGTCCTTTTACATGATTTAAAAGAATTCGCAAGAAGTAATTCTCTCCTTCTGATGGAGAAACATTGTAAATTCGTCCTATGACCTTTTTATGTGATGCTCTTCATCGCCGCTTTTTAATATCTGATATCCAGGTGTATTTCTCTGGGAATTCACGGTATAAAAAATGCCTTACTTCTGAATCTTGGGAATTTGTATTGAAGAATTCAATTAACATTGATGTAGAGAGGTTATCATCCAATAAAACATCAAGCACAGTTTGGTTAACATGATAAGTCACTTGTTTCCTGCTTGGAAGGTGTATCTGTAGACGTTGAACTGATGGATATATTGTATGTAAGGAGAATTCAAAAATTCTTCAAAAGGCCATTTGGAGACATATCCATCTTGCATCTAAAAACTTTTGAATCTCATCATTTTCAGATGTTGGATGAATTTCTACTGTCGCACGATCTGGACCTTTGTGTACATATTTGTATAAATATTTGACGGATTTGATACTACTACAAACTTCAACATTTATATGAAATCATACTTTTTCAGTAGCCATGGGTTATATGGAACAACCCAACGATTATCCATTATAATATCACCATCATTGCCTAGTGCGATGTTTATACCATTATCCCGCCTTTGATAAATAGGGTATGAATCATTACCTTGAATAGTACATGATGAAAATTGCTTAGGATATTTTTTTTTGCAATTTCTGTCTTTCATGCATGGAGCATTTTGTTGTTGTCTTCCACATGGACCATGAAGCATACATTTAATGAAAACATTGTACAACTCAAGTTCTTCATCACGATTCGGGATTGCAGCTCTTACAACAGCATCATAATCATCTGGGCTATGTAATTTATCTTCGTTGTCTAGAATAATAAGCATATGAGCATGTGGTAGTCCTCTTTTTTAAAATTTGATGACATGAACATGTGCTGCAACCAATTCAAGAACTTTTTTTATCGTAGAAATCATGCTTTAATTCTTCATATTTGCCACGAGAAATTCTAGTAGAAAGATCTGGGCAATCTTGCGAAGTTTGTCCATATGAAAGTTTTAATGTGATTTTGTCCCACGTAGGATTGCATGTTATTGTAATAAACAAATCAAGCTTTCCAAACTTTTTTACTAAAGCAATTGCATCTTGATAATGTTGGTACATATTACGTGGACCACTAAATGAAGAGGGTAATATTACTCTTCTACCTATGTTACCTACGTCAAAAAAAATTAATTTGATATATATGTGTATACATGTGCGTATGTGTGTATGTATATGTATATATTGTATAAATAGACCAAAGAGAAGGAAAAGTGTCATACTTGCATTATTTTCTCCAACATTCAATGGATCTTGAAGTCCCACATACAATTCTAATCTAATATGATTTTCTTGTTGACGAAACCATCTCATTCTACCACTTTCAATTTTCATATAATTATCCATGACATATTGTTGTAATAATGTAAGAAGAGAGAAGTATCTTCACGTCAAATCTAAAGTTTAAGTTGATTATAAATAGAAAATGGAATATATATATATATATATATATTATATGTATATAATAATTACTTAATTGATTAAAACTGCTAGATCTTGATGCCTATTATATTTATGTTTGACTGCTTGTGTGAATCAAAAGAATTAAATCCATTATGTCATCAACTGTGTTTAAATTTATGCCCAATAATTAATCGATTTTCATAATATGATGATGCTAGCTATAAATTTATGATTTTATGAATGTAAACTACTTAGTACCTGCAAAATATAAGCATAGTACTCACGGCATGTAAGAGGAGTTCCATTTATATTATGGCTATGAAGGTCCCAACCATAACTTCCATAAGGTAGTGGGAGAGGATACTGTAGCGGGTCATAACAACCATGTGTTTTTGGAATTCTCATAAGTTGACCCATCGTCGTATGTAGAATAATATCCCTACCATTTATAAGACTTGTCTCATCCTAACTAACTATCATTGCAGAAACTTGTGAAGATGTAGGGAGCACATATTGTTGGCACAATGAGTTTTCTTTAATTATAAATATTTAATTATGGATCTCAAGAAGTTGTGAAACTCGACGAAAGTACTGAGCAAAATCATTATTCCCATCCAATATACGTTGTATCCTTTCCAGTATTCCTCTATTTAAGTCTTCGTTTTCAATTATTTTATTTTCAATTTCATGATCGGTATCATATATATATATATATATATATATATATATAGTTGTAGAAATCTGGGTCTATCTCCTTCTTTAGGAAGTAGGCTTCCAATATTGTGATATATACATCCTTGAACACGGAAAGTGTAAATACCAGCTCTCCCATTTTAGATTTTCATCGACATGCACTCCCATTGAAGTGATGGAAAATACATGATTATATGATCGAATATTTCTTTTGAAATGTATACCATCAGCATTTGTATCCTTGTAGAGCTCTAAGAGCTCATTTGCTGAATGCACTGGGGGAGTATGGTTCTTCCATTTGAACAACACAAAGATGCTCTCTCGTGTTGAAATAATTTTCCTGAACAATGTTGACAAAATGTTGGTTGTTTCAATAAATGCTTTCTAAATCCAGTATGTTCTTTGAAATTTTTTGCAACATTATGAGTTCTAACATTTCTTCGTATAGTTTAACGCCTTTGTAGTTGATTATTATTTTGTGATGATTGTCTCTGCTCTTGGTTAGATTGTGACATGTCATTTACAATATGTTCTCTTTCCTCAATAGATGTGGTTTCTATTTGATCTCTTTGTATTCTTGGATTTCTGTCTTGTTGGTAAATATGAGATTCATTGCTTGTAGTATTTATATTTTTCCTAAATATGCATTTTGGGATCTTTTCTTCTTTATCGATACATTTCACGATGCCGAGCTAGATAATTTTCTCTTTGTTCCTGACTCATAGCTCTCCTTCGTTCTTTATCTCTCATACGACGCATTTCTCCTTGTTCATCACTAAAAATATTTGTTCTTCTATTTTGTCTTCGTTGACTATTCATCTTTGATATACAACCGGCTGGAAAGCAAATATGGTTAGGTTATTAATTTTTTAATCTTAAATACTTTCTTTCATATAGCATTCGATGGTACTTGTTAATGTAACAATAATTATAACAGTAAAATTGTTAGAATGAAACTGAATTCCAGTACTATATAAAAGATAAGGTAATTATACTATTTGCAAATCAGAATTTTTAAAAAAAATTGGAAAACATAAAAGTAGAGAATTGATGTAGCTCAGACCGGAGATGAAGGCATAAGTCGTAGGCGACTTATGGAAGGAGCTATGAGTCATCTACGAGTTAAGAAAACAGGCATGAGTCGTGACCGACTCAACTGGGGTGAAGGCATAAGTCGTAACCGACTTAAGGAGGCGGTGATGAGTCGTCTCCAACTCAACTGGATCGGTGCAAGTAGCAGTCGATGGATTGATGAATGCTGAATTGCCCGAATTCGTTGATCCGAAGATACCGAACTCTAGCTATCTCGAACTCGTTGATCGCGCACGATACCGGGTTCAAAGATCTTCAATTCTTCAAGCGTTGATCAAGCGCACTTGATTCCGCGAATCGGCTTCTACAATCGTTGAATCGAGCGCACTCGATTATCCGAAAGAGGAGATAGGAGATTACACTCAACTACCAATTTGGAATGAAAGCACAAAGCAATCAAAAGAGAATTTTATTCAAAAATCAACAACCTTTACAAATGACTTCACTTGCCTATTTATAGGCTACAACACACCAAAACAGAAAAAGTACAAGTCATAAGTCGGCAACCGACTTATCAACCTTGCCGACTTAACATAAGTCGCCTTATTTACAACACAGTTCAGAAAGCTTAAAAAATTACAAGTACTAAGTCGGTTCCGACTTATCAAATCCTTCGACTCAACATAAGTCGTACACGACTTAAGCCCAAGTAGTTACAACATACCGACTTACAACAGAAAATACAACAGACAACTCCTTAAGTCGTTGCCGACTTACAACTCTACACGACTCAACTATTAACGACTTAAGAATAGCGGTCCAGATTAACTTGGCATCAAGATCAACGGCAACAGCTTCAGCAACTTAAAACATGCGGCATCTCAAAAGAACCAATGGTGGAGGTTAACTCGGCAGAGGAATCAACGGCATCAGGGCTTTCGCGACTTAAAATTTCGACCGACTTAAATAAGTCGTAACTCGGTGCCGACCTATCTCTTTTCTTAAGTCGGGGTCGACTTAACACTTGTGCCTTGTAACTCGGTGCCGACTCATCACCTTCCTTAAGTCGGTGCCGACTTAAATCCGCTTCGTTAAGTCGCAACCTTGAAGCAACGTCCCCTTTGTTTTTCCAGTTGAGTTGGAGACAACTCATCACCGCCTCCTTAAGTCGGTTACGACTTATGCCTTCACCCCAGTTGAGTCGGTCACGACTCATGCCTGTTTTCTTAACTCGTAGATGACTCATAGCTCCTTCCATAAGTCGCCTACGACTTATGCCTTCATCTCCGGTCTGAGCTACATCATCCTCCCCATGTTGAGAGAAATTCGACCTCGAATTTGCACACTCGTCATCCCCAACAAACTCATTCCCATGATATGGTACGAGATGCTTAACATTGAATACGTCAGACGTATACACATCATCCGGCAGCTTTAGTTTATAAGCATTTTCATTGATTCGTTTCACAACTTTCACCGGACCAATTTTCCTGGCTTTCAACTTGTTATAAGCGCCTACTGGAAAACGATCTTTTGTTAATACTGCATAAACCAAATCTCCTTCGTTAAACTCAACATTTCGTCGTTTCAAATCTGCAGCTCGTTTATATTTCTCATTTGCTTTCTCTAATCGTTCTTGAACGATTTTATGACACTCCGTCAGCCCTTCAACAAAATCAGCAGCTTTCTTAATTGTCCCCTTCGAGTGTGGTATCATCGTTAAATCTAACGGTCCCTTCGGTAAACTTGAATAAACAATCTGGAACGGACTGAACCCAGTACTTCGATTCACTGCATGATTATGGGCAAACTCTGCCTGGCATAACTTCACGTCCCAACTCTTCAGATTATCTTGCACAAGACATCTCAACAAGTTTCCCAATGATCTGTTAACCACCTCAGTCTGTCCGTCCGTTTGCGGATGATAAGCACTACTGAACTTCAGCTTCGTTCCCACCATTTTCCACAAACTCAACCAAAAATGACTCAGAAATCGAGTATCTCTATCCGACACAATAGATTCTGGCAATCCATGAAGTCGATAGATCTCCCTGAAAAACAACTGAGCAACATGCACAGCATCCGCCGTCTTCTTACAAGCAATAAAATGCGCCATTTTCGAAAATCTGTCCACCACCACATATATGGAATCGTTACCACGCTGTGTCCTCGGTAATCCCAACACGAAGTCCATACTCACATCAACCCATGGTTTACTTGGTACAGGTAATGGCATATATAAACCAGCATTAGTCGCAGTTCCTTTCGAAACCTGACAAATATGACAACGCTCAACAAACCTCTCCACTTCTTTCCTCATCGATGGCCAAAAGTAGGATTGTGAAATTAACTGTAAGGTACGGTCTCTTCCAACATGCCCTTCTTCGTGTAACTCCTTGATAATCTTCATTCTCAGACTACCCTCCGGTATGCATAATCGACTTCCTTTAAAAAGAAAACCATCTACCATCAAAAACTCATCCGTCTTTCCCTCCTTAACTTTGTCAACAAACTTCATGAAGTAAGGATCTTCAACAAATAATTCTGGCAATATTTCAAACCCCGTCACTTCAACTTTCAGCGTAGCCAACAAATGACTCCTCCTACTCAAAGCATCAGCCACTCGATTTGTCACCCCTGACTTGTGTTTCACAACAAAAGTAAACTGTTGTAGATATGCAATCCACGATGCATGTCTCGCTGAAATCTTGTCTTGCCCTTGCAAATGCTTCAATGCTTCATGATCGGTGTAAAGAACAAACTCCTTCTGAAATAGATAGTGTCTCCAGTGTTTGATAGATTGTACAACAGCATAAAACTCCACATCATATGTACTGTAACGCATCTTCGCTCCTGACAACTTCTCACTGAAATAGGCAATTGGACGTCCCTTCTGACTCAACACCCCTCCAATCCCAACCTTGGATGCATCAGTATGTAGTTCAAACACCAACTGAAAATCAGGTAATACTAGAATTGGTGCAGTCGTCAGCAATTCCTTGATCTTCCCAAAAGCACTCCCTGCTTCCTCTGTCCATGCAAACTGTTTACCTTTCATGCAATCTGTAACAGGCGCCATCACACTACTAAAGTGTGGAATAAACCTTCGATAAAATGAAGCCAACCCATGGAAACTACGTACTTCAGTTATCGTCTTGGGTTGCGGCCAATCTTTGATAGCTTCAACTTTACTTTGGTCTACCTGTATTCCTTTCTCTGAAACAACATACCCCAGAAATAAAACACTATGCGTCATGAACACGCATTTCTTCGTTGCAGCATAGAACTGTTCTTGTCGCAATACCATCAGCACTTCTCTAAGATGATTCAAGTGTTCCTCTGGACTCCCACTGTAAATAAGAATATCATCGAAATACACCACCACAAATTTCCCAATGAACGGTCGAAAAATCTGATTCATCACCCTCATGAAAGTACTTGGTGCATTTGATAAGCCAAATGGCATAACCAACCATTCGTATAGACCCTCCCTGGTTTTGAAAGCAGTCTTCCACTCATCTCCTGGTCTGATACGAATTTGATGATATCCGCTCTTCAAATCAATCTTCGAAAATATAGTAGCTCCGCTTATTTGATCTAACAAGTCATCCAACCTCGGCATCGGAAATCTATATCTCACAGTAATCTTGTTCAATGCTCGGCTGTCAGTGCACATCCTCCACGTCCCATCCTTCTTGGGTACCAATAAAGCTGGTACAGCACAAGGACTTAAACTCTCCTGCACACGCCCCTGTTCAAGCAATTCCTCAACCTGCCTCCGCAATTCTTCATGTTCCTTCGGACTCATTCGATAATGTGGTCTGTGTGGCAATACAGCACCTGGAACAAGATCTATCTGATGTTGTATGTCCCTCAACGGCGGTAACTCCGTAGGTAACTCCTCTGGAAATACATCGTCAAATTCTTTCAAGATTGGTTTAACTTCTTCAGGAATTTCAACTTCTTCACTGCTCTCACGCCCAATCAACAAGAATACTTCCGGTTCTTCTTCAACTTCTTTAACAAACTCCTTTAAAGTCAATAAAGTTTTCAGCTCTTCAATTTCTTCGGACTTACTTTCTTCTTGTGATCTCTTCTTCGGAACTAAGATAATCTTCGTGCCTTTAAACATAAAACTGTAGCTATTGGTCCGACCGTCATGTTGTACTGCTCGATCATACTGCCATGGTCTTCCCAATAATAAGTGGCAAACATCCATCTCTACTACATCACACCATATTTCATCCTTATATTTCTTCCCAATAGAGAATGGAACTCGAACTCGTCTATCCACTTTCACTTCTCCTCCTTTTCTCAACCATGCTAACTTGTATGGACTCGGATGTTTCTCTGTCTTCAATTTCAACTTCGTCACAGCTTCGGTTGAAATAATATTATCACAGCTTCCTGCGTCGATCACAAACTTACACACCTTCCCCAGAATAGTACATGTTGACTGAAAGATATTACTCCTCAACCAACTAGCTTCTTCCTGCTTCGGTGTTAAACACGATCTCCTCAGCATTAGATTACAACCTTCGTCTCCTGACGCAATATCCTGCTTATCCTCCTCAGCTGGATTAGAACAATCTTCATCAACATCCTCATCTTCAACCTCTACAATCATGGTTCGTTTCTTCGGCTTTGGACACTCACTGCTTTTATGACCCAATTCCTGACAATTGTAACATTTGAAGCCATTGTTAACCTTTGCCTTCTCAACCTCCTTCAACACTGGTCTACTGATAGGTTTGGAAACATTAGAACTTCCTCCAACATTCTTTGCTTGATTGCTAGAATTAGTAAACACACCACTTCCTCGTCTTCCTTGTTTTTCCCAAGCCAACGCTTTCTGATGTGCTTCCGCCACAGATCTTGGATCGAACATATTAACCATATCCTGAATCTGCATTCTCAATCCCCCAATGAATCTAGATGTCAGCTGCTCTTCTGTTTCCATAATATCATTCCTCGCAATAAGTTGATAGAATTCATCAGCATAGTCATTAACTGTCTTTGTGCCTTGTCTCAAGTTCTGCAACCTCTGATACATAAGCGATTGATAATTATAAGGTAAGAATGTCGCTTTCATCAATTTCTTCATCTTTTCCCAAGATTCAATCTTTGACTTCCCCATACGTTCTCGTGTAAGCTTGGTTTGCTGCCACCATGCCAAAGCTCTACCCCTCAGCCTCGTAGCAACCAACTTCACTCTACGATGTTCTGGTACTTCTTTGAAATCAAAAATCTCCTCTACATTAGCCACCCAATCTAGAAACTCCTCCGCTTGCATACCACCCTTGAATTCAGGAATTTCTGTCTTCATCCCCGACTCCCATTTGTGATCATACTCAGAATAGTTTCTTCCTTGACCTCTTCCTTGAATACTACCACCATCATACTCCTCTTCAAAATCAGATGCATAACGATGTCGATTCTGACCACCAACATCTCTACTACCATTTCGCCTTCCACCTTCATCCCTTCTATCGACATTCCTCCGTTCACGATCATTCACGTTCCTCCCACGCCCTTGATCGTTTTCAACACTTCGGTCTCGATTGGAATGTGGCGAGACTCTACTACCTCCATGATTAGATTCTGGTGAAACCCTTCTCCGATTTTGATTCATCTCCGTCATAAGCCTCTCTAACCGGCCAATTCCTTCATTAAGCTTCTCACTAAAATTCTCATTGATTCTTTGCTCCATCTCATCAGCCTCCTCTCTTTGATATAAAGCTTCTACGTTTTGGTGGCGATTAGCTCTTCTTGGCGGCATACTTGAACTTCACAAATTCTAACACTTTTCGGATTTTGATCCAAAATGAAATGGATCGAAAACTTCCACTTTGTAGCAAATCGCGATGAACACGATGGACAAAGTTTTGGTCTCCCACTACAAATTCGATCAAACAATCTTCAATGCAAGGTCGAACAACTTCACTTGCTCACGGCTCACACCTCAAGCTCTCGGCTATCACTTCAAACTTCAAATCTCTTCAAATGATTAGGCTCCAAGTCTCGATCTAGCTATGATTGGCTAGAACAAGCTCTGATACCAAAACTGACGCAGCGGATATTTCAAAACAATGTAGATCGGTGCAAGTAGCAGTCGATGGATTGATGAATGCTGAATTGCCCGAATTCGTTGATCCGAAGATACCGAACTCTAGCTATCTCGAACTCGTTGATCGCGCACGATACCGGGTTCAAAGATCTTCAATTCTTCAAGCGTTGATCAAGCGCACTTGATTCCGCGAATCGGCTTCTACAATCGTTGAATCGAGCGCACTCGATTATCCGAAAGAGGAGATAGGAGATTACACTCAACTACCAATTTGGAATGAAAGCACAAAGCAATCAAAAGAGAATTTTATTCAAAAATCAACAACCTTTACAAATGACTTCACTTGCCTATTTATAGGCTACAACACACCAAAACAGAAAAAGTACAAGTCATAAGTCGGCAACCGACTTATCAACCTTGCCGACTTAACATAAGTCGCCTTATTTACAACACAGTTCAGAAAGCTTAAAAAATTACAAGTACTAAGTCGGTTCCGACTTATCAAATCCTTCGACTCAACATAAGTCGTACACGACTTAAGCCCAAGTAGTTACAACATACCGACTTACAACAGAAAATACAACAGACAACTCCTTAAGTCGTTGCCGACTTACAACTCTACACGACTCAACTATTAACGACTTAAGAATAGCGGTCCAGATTAACTTGGCATCAAGATCAACGGCAACAGCTTCAGCAACTTAAAACATGCGGCATCTCAAAAGAACCAATGGTGGAGGTTAACTCGGCAGAGGAATCAACGGCATCAGGGCTTTCGCGACTTAAAATTTCGACCGACTTAAATAAGTCGTAACTCGGTGCCGACCTATCTCTTTTCTTAAGTCGGGGTCGACTTAACACTTGTGCCTTGTAACTCGGTGCCGACTCATCACCTTCCTTAAGTCGGTGCCGACTTAAATCCGCTTCGTTAAGTCGCAACCTTGAAGCAACGTCCCCTTTGTTTTTCCAGTTGAGTTGGAGACGACTCATCACCGCCTCCTTAAGTCGGTTACGACTTATGCCTTCACCCCAGTTGAGTCGGTCACGACTCATGCCTGTTTTCTTAACTCGTAGATGACTCATAGCTCCTTCCATAAGTCGCCTACGACTTATGCCTTCATCTCCGGTCTGAGCTACATCAAGAATATATAGTGATTTCCTTATTAATAATAAGGACTGCAATATCTAAAAAGTACTACTAATAAATGTTAATTTTTTTTATCCGACACAGTGACTTTTGATTCAAATTTATTGCATAACAATCACCATCCATTTTCCTCCATAAATTTTACCTACAAAAACATGAAAAGAAATCTGATAAGGCAATAAAATTTAATTATAATTTTTTCAAATTTCTTAATCGATATATCACTTACCACTTCAGAAGTAAATTTATCATTCCAAAAATCATCTATTGAGAGAGACTTTTTATCAGCGTTTGTTGGTTGTTTGACATGTGCACTATCCTTCGTTGAAGATGCTTTTGAAGATATATCATCGTTTTGACTCGACCTTTGTTTATCACAGCGTTTAGCATCCATCGTTTGGCTAATAAATTGTGTTGAATTAACATAATATACTGTCATGTTAATTAACCTGTATTTTATTATAACACCGTGATGTAAAATGTAAGCTGTGAGTCAACCCACTTATAGAAAAACAAGGTACTTTATCTTGGCAAACAAACCCCAGACTTAAAAACCTTGTTCCAATATAACAACTGCTTGCTCCTCTTTAATGTAAATGCTATTTTTTTGCTAATAGTATTTTAGGACCTTTCATGTAGATGCTATTTTTTGCTAATAATATTTTAGGACCTTTCATGCAGATGCTATTTTTTTGGAAATAAATTAGTGACAGATGGAAATTAATAACAGATGGTAGATAACAGTTATAGAAATGCAAGATATATGATACTAAAGGCAATATATATGAATATATACATATATATATATATATATTCATGCAATAAATGATGGATAATGTTTCTGTTTTGAAAAAGTATAAATTTCATCGAACAATATATACGCTAATAGATTTCCAAAAGCGGGACCTAGTAGCTGAAATTTCATATTAACTTGAACCAAAGAATACATAGCCTAGAGTCCAAAAAAGACATGTTAAAGTATTTTGCATTCATAGTTTATAGATATACAAACTCCATTAATATTAACTGAGAACATTTACAACCCGCACGTGATTGGCTTAAATAAATTACACATCATCAGTTAACAATATCATTCATTTTTTATATTAAAAATCTCTAACAGTAAGGTGAACTAAAAAGTTTTAATAAGGAAAAGTAGATGCCTGACATAGTCAAGCATGATGTTTAGTTTGGAACCATTGCATCATGATAGACAGTGTCAAGCATAATGTTTAAAGGCTATGCAAGCTTCTATTTGCATTCATCTACTTTCAGTTGTTTGACATGATAGTTGTCTATACTCATTTTCTGTGTGCTGCGCGTGTGTATGTAAAAAGCCTATTAGACGTCGGAGGTGCTCTGGTGGTCATCAACGGTAGTTAGGAATTACAAACGTTTTGATAATAAACATTATGATCTGAAGGCAATATATATATATATATATATTCATGCAACAAAGCTTTACAAAACTAAGCATGAAGAATAACCTAACACTTTGAAAGTTATATGATGTCAAAGGCCAACAGCGGATGGCGAGTAGCGAACAGCAGTGAGTGGTGTAGAGAGATGGAGTGAATGTGAAAGGATAGAGAGTTATATTTAAAGGGGTCAATAGAGTTTTCTAGAATACTAAATATGTGGTGCGAAGGTTTGAATATTTCTAGGTTCAAGGACCCAATCAATTGCCAACTCATGCATTTAGAATGAGTACTATTCTTTAATATAGTAGCTCCTCTCCGCATGCATGTAGAAGTTATAGCTATCTAAATTATAGGATCTGACATGTAGAAGTTATAGCTATCCAAATTTTACGACATATCCTATTTCTTTGAAATAAAGGTTTTTTTTGAATTCTTTTAATAAATTTTAGGACATATCCTATTTTTTTGAAATAAAGATTGTTTTGAATTTTTTTAATGTTGTGCATATCAAAGAATTATATACAAAGGGCAATTCTGGAACTTTGCAGTCAGACCAAAAGATTGCGCTTCCTAGCCAACTATTAATAAAGTTGTAGATGTTCGTTTATATATACTTATAATGCTTCACTATGTTATGCTTGTTTATGATATAATGTTAAGTGTTAAATGCAAATTATCCTATTACGTCTATTTATATGTTAGTATTGCACTAGTGTTATGATATGTGAGGTGCATGATAAAAATGTCGTAAATACATTAGGATATAAACCAAATTTAGGGGGTAATGTCGTCAGTGAGGCTGGTGTGGCTATATATATATAATGATGATGATGATCGGTGCAAGGTGGTTACAAAATAGGCTAGTATTCATCCTAGTTGGATTGATACATAGTGACTCCCTAAATCATGGCAGACTAGTCCCCTACAACTATACCCCAAACGATTTATTGTACAGACATAACAAGTAAGGTCAGATGCAAGAGCTATGACTATAGATGATGGAACCGAGGTGATATATGAATCATGATGGGGAGCACTAAGGGAGGATGAGAGAAGAAGATGGTGCAACAAAGAGATTATGTAGGGGCACTCAAAATAACCGATCGAGGAGTATATAGATGAAACAAACTAGGATATCCTGGTGTCAATGCAGCGTCTCGTAATGACTGGTCGAGTGGATACAAATGAAATATGTTGTAGGTCTTGGGGTCGATTCAGTATTAATAAAATGAGTTGGATTCACTTAGAAACATACACCTCATACACCTGTATAGTTATAACATGATGTGATTAATAAATATGATGATGTAACTCATAAATTCGAATAGGAGTGGTTCCTCCGTTGATTAGAGTTGATGCTATGAGTCGCATGAATCAGAATCATGACATATGTGTTAAAACATGTATATTTAATGAGATGTGGATTGGGTATTAGACTAGTTATTGTATGACATATTTGAGGGTAAAAGCATGTCAATCTCACCCAACACATAAACACTTTATTCTGTATTGTGCATAGTTGCACACATATCTAGTTTCTAGCCTGACTCGAGATTTATTATGTATTTGACAATCTCAGGTTAGACTGAAGTTGTTTTGTAGGTTATGATATGTGATATTATGTATTTTGTGGACTACGACATGGAGATGGAGTTGATGATGATGGGGGATATCTATTGTTCTTTTATATTACATAGTGCATATGATATCGTGACTTGTAAATGTATGGTGTTTCAATTGTATTTGATAATATGTTGTATTTATCCTATTTTATCATATATTTTGACTTGAGATGTATGATATAGGATTTTTTTTATTTGATTTCCAGAATGATATATATATATATATATATATATTTGTGTGTGTGTTTATATTTATATTTGTTATCTTTTAGTTTGATTCCTATTCTATTGGTTTTGGTTTATTCTCATATGTCTCTATAATACTATAGTATTTAGTTATGGGAACTTATGTACATTTCTTTGTGCCAAGACAAGATACATAATATTTCAAATGATTTCTGGTATTAAAACGTATCTGTGTTGGCCCAAAGGGAATGCATATAAGGGATCACTCCCATCATGTCCTCTTCTCCTTAATATCGGAAAGTTATTACTATTTGTTAGCATGGTCACTGGGCTAAGACATCACAGCTCAGACCATGTTTCATATGGTGTCTTGGTAATAGACTTAGACAACATCAAATTCAACATACATGATACAAATTCTAATGTATGTCCCCAATAGGAATTAGGTAACTTAGCTTCACTCATCATATTCCAAACAATATCTAATAGAGCTTGATTCCTTCTTTGAAATACCATTGTGTTGCAGAGTATATGGTGGAGTGACCCGAGCAATAATCACATTATCTTTTAGGTACTATTGAAGTTCATGTTCAATATACTCACCTCCTCGACCAGATAAAAGTAATATAATCTTATGGTTAGTATGATTTCCTCCTTTGATTTTATACTTTATGAATTTCTGATAGGCATCGGATTTATTCTTTACTATATATATATATATATATATCCTAGTCTAAAGAAATCATTAGTAAATGTTACAAAATATGTGGAACTATCTTTCATCACTAAAGGCGTTGGACCGCATACATCAATATGTACCAAGCCTAAGAGTTTATTAACTCTTTCATCGCTCCAACTGAAAGGGTTCTTTGTCATTTTTCCCTTGAGATAGGACTAGAAAGCGTCAAATGATTGATAATAAAAAGAAGGGAGAAAGCCTTTATTTCTTAACTTATGCAGACTCTTGTTACTGACATAAGCTAGCCCATAATGCCACAAATAACAGTATTTACAAAAGAGTTATTGACATCGGATATATGTTTAAAATTAAGAACATAAATGTCATTATTTGATACACTAGAATAAATCAAATTTCCATCATACATAATGCAATAACATCATTATTACAATAAACCATATTCGATCTCTGCTAAAATACTATAAAATTAGTAAATAGGGTATAGGTTATGAACAACCATACCTGACATGTAACGACCCAGAATTTTCGAACCCGAAAATTCCAGATAGTTAGAAGAAAAAGAAAGAGATAGAAGGAAGAAACAGAAAGAAGAAAGAAGAACAGAGAACACAACATCTCACATTCGCAGCGGATTAAATATAATAACAAATAATAATATCAGTTATACAAGGAAAACTGTATTTGTTAATCACATTTTAATACATCAGAGTTACAACATTCACAAATGTATTAGACAGTTAGAATTAACATGTCTCAGACAATTATAATATATCACAGCGGAATATACTCCATACGTTCCTGCCATCCAGCTCGCCTCCTGAGCTCCAAAACGTCCTTACCTGAAATCTGTAATACTCGGTCTGACCCGAGCATTACATCAAAGTAACACCCGGGTCAGGCTGGAAACCAGCGTGAGTAAACTCATCTAACAAGAAATTCCAATCCATAGAACTTATTTAAACCCGGGGTAACTCGTACTTGCTACACGTAAACAACTTATATAGTCATCACTTATTTTCACAAAACAATACCTAAGTATCCTACTTAGTTTAAATGGTCCATATTATCCAAATCCAGCCTATTGATTTCACATATCAATCTATAAAGAATTTTAGAAGATTTCCAATCGAAGTGGTTTCAGGTATTAACTAATACCCGACTCCTGTCTCTTCGAGTCCAATGTCATCTTAACCCAAGTTATTCAAATGAAATACAATTCAAACTTTAAATATAGGGTGTCACTATTTTAATCCAAATATATTGTATCACATAGCATTCCATATCACATACCAGAGATATCAACTAATCTAAGCATACAATATCATTCAATCATTCATAGCAAGATTAATCAACCATACCATCTATAATTAATTTAATTAACCACAAATGAATTAAATTAATTACTTCAATTATTTTTAAACCTTGCTTATTAATTACAACCCAATTAATTTATCATCCAAAAATTTCTATTTTAATTAATCATCCTTGATTAATTATTTTTAATTACATTAAGTAATTAAACCTTAATTATAGATTTATTATTCTCAACCATTCTCAATAATTAACTAAATTACTTTCATAAATTAATAAATGATATTCTAATTATTTCATTAATTAATTACTCTTTAATTAATTTCTTTAGCAAATAATTAATCACATTATTAATTAATCTTAACTCTCTAATTAATTAATTACTCTCTTGATTAATTAACTTCAAATCAATTATATTAATTAATTCTTTAATTAATAACATCAAGTGGTTAACCCTTAATCACTTCCATTTTATTACTTCCATAAGTAATTTCTCTTTTCTTAATTACATTAGTAATTATCCATTAATTACTTGACTAAGAAATTTTATTCAATTAATCAATAAGTGATTTATCTTTAATTAATTAGACTAATTAATTAACCTAAAATTAATTTAATAAATCAATTAACCATCACTTAATCTCTAATTAATTTATTTCTTAATTACATTCATTTCCACTAATTACTTCATTTAGTATTTATCCTTAATTAAATTCAATCTTCAAAGATAGACTTTTCATTTAAATTACATATTAATTTCTATCATTAAACTTCATTTAGACCATTTAGAAATAATTATGTGTTTGAATAAAAGTTTACTTTTAAACAAAATAATTTAAACCCTTAATTTCTTTAATACACTTAAATATTTAAAAATCCTTTTTAAACATGGTTTAATTTAAATTAAACGAATATTCATCTTTAAACTTGATTATCATATCCTTCAAAACTTATTTACTTAATTTTATTTTAAACTTGTTAAACATTCATTTCTGAAAACAAAATTATTTACTTAACTTTTAAAAATTGAAAACATTTAGAAAAAAACATGCTCTCAGATTAACACCCAGAACAACCCGAGTAGACTCCACAAAAACACTAGCCTTCCTCGAGTCTTTCCCCACGCATGTCTGCTTCGAGTCGCACACGCGTATGCTTCGGCAACAACTCAAGACACTCTCGTCTTCTCCCAACATAAAACTTCCATATGCACAGATCGGTCACCGTGCATGTGCACAGTTCAACTACGCCGCAGCTACCTCCAACGTCTTGCCCCACATGTCGACGTTCAATCTCGCGATCAAATTCGACCCTCAATCATTCGCCACGAAGTAAAAGTCAAAATCGAGCTTCCCAGTCGAAAATTGGAAACCTATCATCATCAGAAAACCCTCGAACCACCATCGCCGATCACCGAACCTTCCCAAACTCCGGTCATGGACTCACTAGCCTTCACGCCATCTATTCCCAGAAGCACTTGCAGTTCGATTCACCAATGAAGCCACGGTGACAAATTTTCTGGCCTCGACAGAACTAGCGTTTAAAACCCAAATTGAACTATTGCCGACTCCACGGCGATCTTCCCATCTCCCTATCATTTTTCCCAGCTTCAACGATCACCAAACTAGCTCCAGCCAAAACGTCGACCTCCAGAATCGCCCCAGTCACCAGAACTTCGTCGAAAACCAAAATCTGGTCATCCTCAAAATGCAAACTCAATTCCAAACTAAAACTCATGAATTTAGTTTTAAAAATCGAGTTTTCCAAAGTTGATTCAAGTTGCATGCTTGAATCTACAAATTAAATTGTTTAATTTTTATTAATTTTTAAAACTCTTACTGGTTTTTTACTGATTCCAGGAGAGATTTAAACATATATTACTTACTTATTTTTAAAACTAACATTTCATCTTCACAACTTATTTTTTTTAGAATTTAAAGTCTAATACCACATAGATAAAGAGTTTATTGGAAATTTTGTTTTGTTTTTAACTCTACAGTCTGAAAACAGGGAAGATCAGATTAAATCAACATGCACAGACCAGATACACACACATATATATCCAGAGATTCATACATATATACACACATGCAAACATAATTTACATCCATTCATCAATGATTATCACATGCAGATCAAGATACAGACAGATTTAAGATGTTAAAGGATAGTCTACTCACTTTTAGTTGAAGAACAGAGAAACAGAACTTTGCCTTTTTGAACTGGAACTTGAAATGTTGATCATTGAACTGCTATTTGAATTTAGATTTGTAACTTGATTCGTGATGCAATCTTGAATTGGAAACTGATCCGAGATTTTAATTAAAGCCTGATCTTTGCATTGCATTTCCAGGTTAAAACTGAAGCTTTGAATTTCTTTTGATTTATTGCTTGAACAGGTTTTGATTTTCTTTTGTTCCTTTTCTTTGTTTTGAATTTCCAGATTTGAAAATGAATGAAAGAAATATGAAGGTGAAGAGAAAGTTTTAGCTTTGATCTGAAAATGAATAGCCAGTCTTTTCTTTTTTCTTTTTATATATATAACATTTGTCACTTGGTTTATTTAATGGCTTACACATGTTATTTAGATGTCTTAAGAGACTTACACATGTATTTAGAGTATTTTAAATTTTAATTTAAATTGTTTATAAAAGCTTTAACTTATTTATTTCTTTCTTATGTATGTATATAAATAATTTTTTCTTCTTTTCTTATATAGAAAAATAAAACAAAACAAATTATAAATAAAAGCCTATTCAAATACTTAAGTATTTATTCTTTTAAATTTCAAAACATTGAAATCAAATTTAAATAGAATTAAAATTTCAATCTAAAAATCAAGTTATATATATGTATATATAACTCTTATTAAAATTTAAAAATAACAAGACCTATTTCTATAAAAATCCATTTATGTACATAAGAACTAAGTATTATAATTATTATTTGAAAATAACAGATTTAACAATTTTTATCCTGTTAATTTCCAGATGCCGAGAAATTCGGGTTATCACATTCCTTCCCCCTTTGAAACTTTTCGTCCTCGAAAAGGAACGAAGCCAGAATTTATTAAAATGCTTATTTTTTAGAAAAATTATTCTTTGGAACACTTTTAAAATCTACATAATATTATAAAATGGTTTTATAAAATACTTTTTATAACTCGATGTTTTAACCGGTCCATCCTTGTTCTCACAGAAATTCGGTCATACGTTGATCAGGCGTAAGACTGAAGATCTATAAGTACTTAGCAGACTCATTTCAACATCGAGCGAAAATACTTGGAAAATAATTTTATTGAAAATATAGAAAATATTTTTGAAAATAGAGGAAACATCGTTGGTAAGAGTGCTCTGGAAATCATCACTCCCATCCATGGTCACAGTTACATCACGGGTTACGTTGCCATCGCAGCAAAAGTCCATGTAACTGATTACACCAAGGAACCCACAACAGATCGCAGTTACATCCAGGGTTACGTTGCCATCACAACAAAAGTCCATGTAACTGTTGGCTCTCAGCGGCACACACGATTTCGCTGTCAAAATGAAACTTCTCCCACATAGGTCGCAGTCTACCGATATAAAATCAAACGCAGACTGTTGGCTCTCAGCGGCACAAACGACTTTCGCTATGTTACCATAGTGTCATAGTCTACCGATATAAAATCAAACGTAGACAGTTGGCTCTCAGCGGCACACATGACTTTCGCTATGGTCTGCAGTAGATCGCAGTGACATCGAGTTAAACTGTCGTCACAGCATAACCCAAATGCCTCTGTGGGCACCAGCCCCTCGACTTTTGCTACAAAAATAATCCTCAGGAACTAGTTTATTCCGGACTCCTCACAGGATCAACTTTAGAAACCCCCCTTGGGACTCAAGGCAATACCACCCAGTGGTACTCCTGAGAAGTTCATTTCAAGGGAGCGCCTTTTTCCCCAGAGCTATACTCAAAACATTTTATACTATATACTTATAGTATCTTCAAATCATACCCTTTATGATTTATCAAAATCTCCTTTACACAAAATCGATTACCA
This sequence comes from Allium fistulosum, assembly GCA_030737815.1. NCBI lineage: Eukaryota > Viridiplantae > Streptophyta > Magnoliopsida > Asparagales > Amaryllidaceae > Allium > Allium fistulosum. Next base: position 75,052,185 of record CM060904.1, on the reverse strand, counting down.
AAATCGATAATTCTCAAACTAGGCTTTCCAAAATCCAAAATTGATTTTCCCAAAAATCAAAAGCCTTTTCCAAATTCATAGGTTTCCAAAATCTTTTTCAAAATCATTCTCATAAGATCCTTTATATATATATAGATATAGATATATATAACTTTGAAAATCTTTGGATCACCTCAACTTGTATAAAACCTCTTTTATACTTCAAATACTTCCAAAATCCCTTTTTATTCTGGCTAGATTCAATAAGGGAAGTTTATCATATTACAAAATATAACTTTATTTATTGCCAAATCAAATATTCAAATTTGATAAATCTTTCATAAAGTTATTAACTATATCACTTTTCATTTCAAAAACTATTTTACAGTTTTTATCCACAAATTTTCAATATCAATTTCATTCAAACCCGTACGATGTACACATATCATCCGTACGCTATATCAATCTGATCGCTCAATCGATCACACAATTTCACTTCCGAACTAGTATCGTCCACCCGACTTCCTAGTGCGGACTCAGATCTGGTTTCTTGATCAGAAACCGTCATTCTCCTTGCATAGTCACAACTATGATAGAGAATATCCAGAACCAATCAAAAACCCATATCCAGGTTCGCCGTCGAAAATCAAGCGAAAAATCCCAACTCGGATCGATAATACTATCTCGAAATTCTGTGTTCGAATCTGGATCAAATCACTATGCGAATAGAATAATATACGTATATCCTACGTATTTATCTTTATTGGTTATTAGCCAAATCAATTCTCTTTTCTATTCACATTCCTTTAATTCTATTCTCTTATTCTCAATTGCTCCCATTTCCCATTTGAGTTATTACTTCAATTATAAACAGTTTGAACTCTGACCAATTTAAATTTAAAAATAGCTTGGAAAAAGTTTAAAATAGATAAGTAGTTGAGAAATAGTTATTAGTTTGTAAAATAGTTAAGTAGGTATAAAATAGTTAGATAATTGCAAAATAGTTTTTAAAATAGTGATTAGATATACTAACCGAAAAATAGTAATTAGTTTATAAGACAATTTCAAAATAGTTAAATAGTTCTAAAATAATTGTAAAACAAGTATAAAATAGTTTGGGGTTTAAGAAGAAAAATTGTATAGTAAATAGTTTGGAAAAATATATTTGTATTAAAACAATTCATTTTGAAAATAATCCAGAGCCAAACTGTTCAATTCTCATCAATTCAATTTAAATTTCCACCTCCATTTAAATTAACTCAATTACAATTTAAATAACTTCAATTTCCATTGAAATTGATTTAATCCCAATTCAAGTTGAGTTAACCTTAATTCCTTTCCAACTTCAAATCAAATTCCATTTGATTTTTAAACTTATTTAACTTTAATCATAATTTCAATTGATTTACATAAATTTCAAATTGAACCAATTTTAATTCATTTCAATCCCAGTTTGAATTAATTCCAATTCCCATTTGATTTTTGAACTCATTCAATCTTCAATTTTTATTTCAAATTAATTCAATTCAAATTTTCCATTTAAACTTATGCTTATCCATCTTTAATCACAATTCTAATTAAATTTAAATCAAATTCAATTTGAACTAATTCTATTCAAATCTCAACTTAAAACCATCTTGAATTATATAAATTCGAGTTAAACATTTTAAATGTTGATTTAATCTTTTAAATCAAATTAATCTTTATTTTAAAATCAAAAATCCCAATCTTTAATCAATATTATTCTGAGTTCAATTCTTAATAGATAAAGAAAATTCCATATTAGATTATGCTACCACAAAATATTCCATACATTAATTTGCTTTATACTATTAGTTCATACATTACATACATCTATCCAAAATAAGTGTCTTACAAAAGTCATAAATCTAGATGCCTTACTATTCTCTAGAAGTTTGGAAGAACAAAGCCCTAATATTCTTTTCCAGAATTCTTTTATGGACTTCCTTTCAAAGGGCAAAGCCCAAACATACACTTCTCAACAGGGTGCCCCCACTTGTAACATTTTCCACAAAATGTTTCTACCCGGTCATCCATCTGGAAAACCTTCACGCCTCCAACAGTACGTTCCACAACTTTACTCCTCTTCTGCCTTTCGGAACAATTCCTAGCAATGTGTCCCGTTTTCTTGCAATGATAGCAAACAGTCGACTCATTGACCGGTTCAACTGGTTTTCGCTTCGCCTTCCTCACTTCAGGACAATGATTTAGGAAATGTCCTTTCTTATGACACTTAAAGCACGAGACCTCAGAGCGAAACCGATGGAATGTACCCTTCAATTCCTCCCTTGTTTTACTGCACTTGGCTGCATAATGCCCCTTTTTGAAACATCTGTAGCAAGTGACATTATCATACGGTCCTGGTTCAGCCTTTCCCTTAACCTGTTTTTCATACTCTTGAATTTCTTCTTCACGATCTCTACGTGCAGCTGCTCTTTGCTCCCTGCGTCTATCCTTCCATTCTTCACTCTTAGACATCTTTCTCAAAGACAGAATTCTATAGGGACTTTCTAACCTATAAATTAGACTTAATTAGAAGAATTCAACTTTTACTCTTATATATATATATTAATATTAATGTGCTTACCAAGTTATACCTTATGTTTTAACACCTTTGGTTTTTAATTCCAAACAAAGTTTCAGACAACTTCTTATTTCAAAGTAAGATTACTTACAGAAATATTATGAATAATATTATTTACTATTCCCTTTAACGGTTCGGAAACAAACTTCAAATGTTTTTAAATCTTAAGATTCTAACTTCACAATTTAAAATTATCTTCAATTCCAATTGGATTTTTAATTTCAGTTTGGATCCATTTCAAACTTATCTTCATTCAATTCCAATTTGGTTTTATTACTATTACCCCTTAATTCTCATTATTTTATTTTATTCCAATTAATTCAACAACCAATTTCTTTAATATATTTAATAATTAGAAAAATTATTTCTATATATATCAAAAGATAACTTATATAAATATCATTTAATTTTAGAACCATTTTAAAATCTTTATATAAGAAAATAACAAGTACGCTCTCATATATATATACACTCAACTCATTCTAGGGTACAATTGACCCTATCCTTAACGAGTAATCCCAATAGAGCCAAGGTTCTCGCAAAACCTGGCTCTGATACCAACTGTAACGACCCAGAATTTTCGAACCCGAAAATTCCAGATAGTTAGAAGAAAAAGAAAGAGATAGAAGGAAGAAACAGAAAGAAGAAAGAAGAACAGAGAACACAACATCTCACATTCGCAGCGGATTAAATATAATAACAAATAATAATATCAGTTATACAAGGAAAACTGTATTTGTTAATCACATTTTAATACATCAGAGTTACAACATTCACAAATGTATTAGACAGTTAGAATTAACATGTCTCAGACAATTATAATATATCACAGCGGAATATACTCCATACGTTCCTGCCATCCAGCTCGCCTCCTGAGCTCCAAAACGTCCTTACCTGAAATCTGTAATACTCGGTCTGACCCGAGCATTACATCAAAGTAACACCCGGGTCAGGCTGGAAACCAGCGTGAGTAAACTCATCTAACAAGAAATTCCAATCCATAGAACTTATTTAAACCCGGGGTAACTCGTACTTGCTACACGTAAACAACTTATATAGTCATCACTTATTTTCACAAAACAATACCTAAGTATCCTACTTAGTTTAAATGGTCCATATTATCCAAATCCAGCCTATTGATTTCACATATCAATCTATAAAGAATTTTAGAAGATTTCCAATCGAAGTGGTTTCGGGTATTAACTAATACCCGACTCCTGTCTCTTCGAGTCCAATGTCATCTTAACCCAAGTTATTCAAATGAAATACAATTCAAACTTTAAATATAGGGTGTCACTATTTTAATCCAAATATATTGTATCACATAGCATTCCATATCACATACCAGAGATATCAACTAATCTAAGCATACAATATCATTCAATCATTCATAGCAAGATTAATCAACCATACCATCTATAATTAATTTAATTAACCACAAATGAATTAAATTAATTACTTCAATTATTTTTAAACCTTGCTTATTAATTACAACCCAATTAATTTATCATCCAAAAATTTCTATTTTAATTAATCATCCTTGATTAATTATTTTTAATTACATTAAGTAATTAAACCTTAATTATAGATTTATTATTCTCAACCATTCTCAATAATTAACTAAATTACTTTCATAAATTAATAAATGATATTCTAATTATTTCATTAATTAATTACTCTTTAATTAATTTCTTTAGCAAATAATTAATCACATTATTAATTAATCTTAACTCTCTAATTAATTAATTACTCTCTTGATTAATTAACTTCAAATCAATTATATTAATTAATTCTTTAATTAATAACATCAAGTGGTTAACCCTTAATCACTTCCATTTTATTACTTCCATAAGTAATTTCTCTTTTCTTAATTACATTAGTAATTATCCATTAATTACTTGACTAAGAAATTTTATTCAATTAATCAATAAGTGATTTATCTTTAATTAATTAGACTAATTAATTAACCTAAAATTAATTTAATAAATCAATTAACCATCACTTAATCTCTAATTAATTTATTTCTTAATTACATTCATTTCCACTAATTACTTCATTTAGTATTTATCCTTAATTAAATTCAATCTTCAAAGATAGACTTTTCATTTAAATTACATATTAATTTCTATCATTAAACTTCATTTAGACCATTTAGAAATAATTATATGTTTGAATAAAAGTTTACTTTTAAACAAAATAATTTAAACCCTTAATTTCTTTAATACACTTAAATCTTTAAAAATCCTTTTTAAACATGGTTTAATTTAAATTAAACGAATATTCATCTTTAAACTTGATTATCATATCCTTCAAAACTTATTTACTTAATTTTATTTTAAACTTGTTAAACATTCATTTCTGAAAACAAAATTATTTACTTAACTTTTAAAAATTGAAAACATTTAGAAAAAAACATGCTCTCAGATTAAAACCCAGAACAACCCGAGTAGACTCCACAAAAACACTAGCCTTCCTCGAGTCTTTCCCCACGCATGTCTGCTTCGAGTCGCATACGCGTATGCTTCGGCAACAACTCAAGACACTCTCGTCTTCTCCCAACATAAAACTTCCATATGCACAGATCGGTCACCGTGCATGTGCACAGTTCAACTACGCCGCAGCTACCTCCAACGTCTTGCCCCACATGTCGACGTTCAATCTCGCGATCAAATTCGACCCTCAATCATTCGCCACGAAGTAAAAGTCAAAATCGAGCTTCCCAGTCGAAAACTGGAAACCTATCATCATCAGAAAACCCTCGAACCACCATCGCCGATCACCGAACCTTCCCAAACTCCGGTCATGGACTCACTAGCCTTCACGCCATCTATTCCCAGAAGCACTTGCAGTTCGATTCACCAATGAAGCCACGGTGACAAATTTTCTGGCCTCGACAGAACTAGCGTTTAAAACCCAAATTGAACTATTGCCGACTCCACGGCGATCTTCCCATCTCCCTATCATTTTTCCCAGCTTCAACGATCACCAAACTAGCTCCAGCCAAAACGTCGACCTCCAGAATCGCCCCAGTCACCAGAACTTCGTCGAAAACCAAAATCTGGTCATCCTCAAAATGCAAACTCAATTCCAAACTAAAACTCATGAATTTAGTTTTAAAAATCGAGTTTTCCAGAGTTGATTCAAGTCGCATGCTTGAATCTACAAATTAAATTGTTTAATTTTTATTAATTTTTAAAACTCTTACTGGTTTTTTACTGATTCCAGGAGAGATTTAAACATATATTACTTACTTATTTTTAAAACTAACATTTCATCTTCACAACTTATTTTTGTTTAGAATTTAAAGTCTAATACCACATAGATAAAGAGTTTATTGGAAATTTTGTTTTGTTTTTAACTCTACAGTCTGAAAACAGGGAAGATCAGATTAAATCAACATGCACAGACCAGATACACACACATATATATCCAGAGATTCATACATATATACACACATGCAAACATAATTTACATCCATTCATCAATGATTATCACATGCAGATCAAGATACAGACAGATTTAAGATGTTAAAGGATAGTCTACTCACTTTTAGTTGAAGAACAGAGAAACAGAACTTTGCCTTTTTGAACTGGAACTTGAAATGTTGATCATTGAACTGCTATTTGAATTTAGATTTGTAACTTGATTCGTGATGCAATCTTGAATTGGAAACTGATCCGAGATTTTAATTAAAGCCTGATCTTTGCATTGCATTTCCAGGTTAAAACTGAAGCTTTGAATTTCTTTTGATTTATTGCTTGAACAGGTTTTGATTTTCTTTTGTTCCTTTTCTTTGTTTTGAATTTCCAGATTTGAAAATGAATGAAAGAAATATGAAGGTGAAGAGAAAGTTTTAGCTTTGATCTGAAAATGAATAGCCAGTCTTTTCTTTTTTCTTTTTATATATATAACATTTGTCACTTGGTTTATTTAATGGCTTACACATGTTATTTAGATGTCTTAAGAGACTTACACATGTATTTAGAGTATTTTAAATTTTAATTTAAATTGTTTATAAAAGCTTTAACTTATTTATTTCTTTCTTGTGTATGTATATAAATAATTTTTTCTTCTTTTCTTATATAGAAAAACAAAACAAAACAAATTATAAATAAAAGCCTATTCAAATACTTAAGTATTTATTCTTTTAAATTTCAAAACATTGAAATCAAATTTAAATAGAATTAAAATTTCAATCTAAAAATCAAGTTATATATATGTATATATAACTCTTATTAAAATTTAAAAATAACAAGACCTATTTCTATAAAAATCCATTTATGTACATAAGAACTAAGTATTATAATTATTATTTGAAAATAACAGATTTAACAATTTTTATCCTGTTAATTTCCAGATGCCGAGAAATTCGGGTTATCACATGACATGTCCCTACATCCAAAAATTTAGCATATAAACAAAATATATGCTAAATTACTATCATATATGAATATAGGGGTATAGGGGTATCACATGCATATCAAGCATATAGCAAACATAACATCCATCACACAGCCTTGCATTCTCACTTAAGTGCTGCAGATGTACGATAACTCTTTCAAATGATCAACTCATCAACGACGTAGATGGAAAAGAACTGGAAACATGTAGACATCCAAAATGTGGGTACACCCAAACTACCCTAGGTACATGCAGGCTATCCCCTCCTATAGCCAAACCAAAGCCACCGAATATCATTTCTTGTTCGGCTCCTCATCGCCAAACCAAGAACCTACGGGATAGGATTTCATGTTCCATAGGTATTGGCTCGGCAACTGAAAGATCGGATAGGAAATCATGTCTGGTTGCACTCTTTTCGACAATGGGGTAGAGAATCTAAGTATTCCCTTTCTAGTAAAGCTGCTAGCAGCTCCTAGCCTACTTCTTCTTCTACGGCGTTCTAGGCATATTAATAGTCATCAAGAAAATGATAAAGCAAATTCTTACATTATAGTGGAACATCAAATTATAACTTTCAAATTCTCTACTATTCAATAATAAAATTATCGCACATCGTGCAATAAAAGATTATAGTGTTTTATTTGAACAAACATGATATAGCGTTTTATTTGGTTCTGGAATGAATCTAAGTGAATGTAGTACAAGAACCCAGCATTAACCATGGTGAATATGTAGACTGGAAAGGGAGGATCATTCAACCTCATGAACATGGTGGAATAAAAGCCACATCCATAGTTTGTGGTAAGTGTTTTGCAAAATCCATTTTGACTGTCATTTGTATATGCTGTTTTCTTAGAAAATTATTAAGCATTTTCCTGTAAATTTTCTAATATTATTACTGAAGTACTTCAGAACATGACGTTTATTACAAATACATCCAACAAGGTCTCCTATTTCACTCGCGAAATGCATTATCCTATAGCCCAAGCTGCAAACATGCTTACTAATTACATGTGGACTGCATTTTTATCAACTTTATTTGGAGGATTCATTTCTGATTCTTTCCTTTCAAGATTTTGGTCGATATTGCTCTTTGGTCTTTTGCAGCTATTCGTAAGTCTTTTGCCTACGGTTTTTTAATCATTATAAAATCCATACTAACAATGATTACAATTTTTTTGAAATCATATGATTTGAATTCTGCTTTAATTGAACCTTCCAAGTTCAATTTTAAACTTAAATTTTTATACAAAATACAATCTAAGTTGTAGTTATTTAACAGAGCAAAACTTTTAGCATACACGTACACAGATAAAATATGAGTAATTGGATCCGTGATTCAGGAGTTGTATTGAGTTTGATCTAAAATGTTAATTTTTTGGTTTATGATTTGAGTTCCTTCTGGTAGTCTTGCTAGCTAAGAATCATTTGCCAGTGAAAATGTTTACCCTATGCAACTTAAAGGCTCATTTCTCCTTTTACTGCGAGTTGCATGCTCTTAATCCTTATAATAAATTATAGATATCGGTTTCAGATCATGTATTTAAAACCTTATAATTTTACTGATTGCAAAATAATTTTAAATTATAAACTGTAATGACCCAAGATTTTAGTAATTTATTCTGGAAAATATAAATAAATTTAAAATAATTTTTAAATAAATTTTGAAGGAGGAATTGATATAGCTTGATAGTGTATCAGTGTGTGTACATGTGTGCACAGGAAATGCACATGAATATAAGCTAAAACCCTGAACTCCAAGAATACATACATATTGATGTGTATGGAAATATATATATATATATATATATGTAGATTAAATTCTTAAAAATAGTATGCATGAGTAAATGTATATATGAATGCTACTGAATATTTTGAGTGTACATGTGCATGTGTGTGTCAGTATAGAATGATGTATGAATATATAGGTGGGTGTACTAATTATTTCAGTAAGACTTATATAAATATATATGTGTTAATAAAATACTAGAGTTTAAACTAGTGAAATAAAATATACAGACATATTTTAATATAAGCAGAAATAAGAAATAAAAAGAATGAAGATATAAAAAGGAATAATCCTCTTATAAATAAATGAAGGAAGTACATACCATTTGCATGAAAGCTAAAAATAGAAAAAAAAAATAAGATAAAACAGGGAAGTGCTTGGTATAGGCAGAATTAGAAAAGAGTATTTAATAAATAACAAAATCAAGTCACATTTTTAGCATGATTGTAGACAAGGGGAAAAGTATTTTCTGAAAAGCAAATTTCTGGGAAAAAATGTGTAACCACTTTTCTCTTCACCCAAATTAAGCCGGGAAGGGTAAAACTTTGGGTTTAAAATGCAGATAACATGATTTTTCTGGTGGGCAAAAATGGCCTTAGCCAATACCCAAAACCCTAAGGGAGACCCTGTATATATATATACATGTATATGCAGCAGCCTCCTCTCCTCCTCAGAAAAGAATTTTGAAAAAAAAAAACAACACCATAGAAATCATAAGACAAGGGAAGGAAGAGAGCTTGAGGCTAAGGGCAGAAGCTCATCAATTAATTAAGGAAACAAAGAAGAAAGCTAGGTGAGAAAACTCACTCAAAAATCTAAGGCAATAAGTCCTAATGTAGGCAGCCAGATAAAAGTATTTTTCTTAAAAGAGTATTTTCATATATGTATGCTTATCTGTGAATTTAAATCTGAAAATGTTTTGATTCTCTTTGGTTGATCACTTGTTTTATTATAACAAAGTTTTATGTGTTGTTAGTATACATATCTGTTTTATACACTCAGATCTCTGATATGTTAATGTTTAGGGATATAAACAAATACCCAGAAAATAAAATGTTGAGAATAGGCAAGTAGTATTGGTTTTGGCTCAACCCAGAAAGATGTAAATAATGTTGAGCTGCAATATACTCATGTATAAGTGCTGAGGCTTGAAATAGAAAGGAATTAGGGGTGCAATAGGGTTGCCTATGTGCTGATGCTCCTGATTCAATAAAATGCATAGCAAACAAAATTTTGTGATTCAGTGAAACCAGGTCATCCTGAGTTTAACTCAAGCACAAATGTTTGCAAAAGAAAAACTCTCCCAGAAACCATAAGCCAATGTTAGTTGCCTAAACTCCTTTTAAATACCAGGATGAATATATATATATATATACAGAACCTTATTTTGTAATCACCAATGGTTGTTTGCTTGTTTGCTTCTGTATGGTCATGAATAATATGAGATGCCATGTTATGGATGTTTTTAGCTAATGAAATAAATCACTGAATGGTTTTGTCATGAAAAATCAAAAGAGTTATTATTAACTTAAACCTGATTAGGAAATTGGGGTCAAGAACACTACAGGAATGACTTGTGTGCTTGAGTAACACAAGTTGACACATGGCTTGTTTAAGTCCTGAGATCTTTGTGTAATGGAGTGAATTAGTTCATTACAGTGTGTCCATTGATTCATAAATATTGCAGATGAGACCAAGGATAGATAAATATACCAAGGGAATAATACTTGAGATGATGAGAAAACTAGAGTTTTTCCCAGATTTGAAATATGAGAATTGAATAAATGATTTAACTCATATTGGTTATTTTCCTGTTGGTATGAATGATTGTTTGACTATGATTGAATTGTATGCTTGAATGTATGTGCCATATTTATATATGTAGTCTCTGGAAAGAAAATTAAAGTGTGCACATGCACAATGACACAGAGCATGCACACAAGTATTTGCCTGATTCCAAAGGGCTGAACTTTCTGTATATGTACTTAACTTGACTTTAACCTAATTAACTAATTATTTTTGTGAGCTTTCTCATACCAGACATGTGTCTGACCCTAGTGTGCTAATGGCATCTGGGGTGTCTCATTTAAAATGAGGCAGTTTCAAATGCTTTTTCAGGGATTGCAGCAACTAAGTAGGAGTAGGAGCAAGGCTTTGAGAAGAAGACATAGCATGCTAAACTTAGTTAGATAAGAGCCTAAATGTTGAAATCTGCATGTATTGACAATTTAAATTGCTACTTGTATTAAGTGTTGAATATTGGATGGATATTTTGTTAGGTATTTTATTAAGAGATTGACTTGTATCTGGAATCTATGAACCAAGTTAATTATCTGTTATGTTAAAAAAAAAATTTAATCAAATCTTGTAAGTGGATTTAGCAAGAACACCATGTTGAAATCGAATGATTACATTTTATAAATGTATTAGTCAATCTTGAGTCTTTGGAAAGGATTTAAGTTTTGGAAAATCTGGATAGTTGATTCTCAAAAAAATTAAATGGTTTTATTTTCTACCATGGCATATGTATACAAAAGAAATAGGCATAGGTTGAATGTTTTATATGGCTGCAAGGTTCCCATAATTAAACTTGTTTCATACAAATGTCTCATGTCCTATATTTTTTTAAAGAAAGGATTAGTAATAAGGGAATTGTAAGCCAGATCCAAATAGTTGCAGATATATATGCACATAAACATGTTTAGTGCAAATATTACCACAGCTTTTCCTTTGTATTTGTGATAAGAATCTGAATTTCACTCAGATTCTAACCAAATGCATTCTTAACTCCAGACAGATTTTGTGAGAAGAAATTCAAACCTGGATAATGATAAACACTTCTATCATTTACAAAACCCAAGCAACAGACCCTTAATTTACATCAATCATGAAGCCTTCCGGGTTGTAGAAATGGGTTTCAAAAATAGTTAAGCAAGAATTATTGTTTTGTATGATAGAATATAGGCAAAAATAAAGTATATATGTGCAGATATAGGTAGATAACAGGTCCCAAATTGTACAGGAGAAAAATGAAAAAGGAAAAAAAAACAAAAATTGTGTTTGAACCAACCAGCATAGTACTCGAACTCGTGACCTCTCATGTATAAGTTAGGCGCGTTTCCATTACGCCTAGATGTTGCTTGTGTTCTCTTATGACCCGCTTTCTTTTAGCCTGAGTTTGATACTATTCAGACTTTAACACAAACATCTATATTAAAAGCTTGTTTTCCACTGAATATTACTTGATCACTTCTTAGTTAGGATAAACAGACTAAAGTATATGTTTCCAGTGGATTGTTTGGTCAAAAAAAATCAGCAATCCAATATCCTCTTGTTTTTCAAGAACTCTGATTCAAACAAGAGAGGCATATACATCCTCACATGTATGTGCTTATCTTTGTGAATGTACTGATATATTTATATTGGTTGATTATTGTGATCCTGGAAATATTTGGTTTATTGGAGAAAGATATTTACCCTGAGATTTATAATTGCAATGGATGATATATCTATCTATATATATATATATATATATCCTCTTTACCTTAAAAAAAATCCTTATGGAATTAGAGTAGAAATAGGAGGGTCATTTCAGTTGGTATCAGAGCTATGTTATTTAACATAGTAGAAGTAAGGATCAAGTTCTTAGATAGAAATAAAATTAAAAAGGAACTACATATATATATATAACAATGTGTTCAGTGTGAAAAAAAAACCCACTGAAACAACCAAATTACCAATCAAACTAACCAGCTATGTAAATTATTATTAGCAAACAATGGTAGGGAGACCACCAAATCAGGGAGCAGGATCTTCCCATGCACCACCAATGGTCAATCTGCAAGACTTGGTGAGAGCATTTAGGGATGGGGCAGGACAAAGGCAAGAAAATCCCTATGAAGAACTCTCAAAATTACTTAAGACATATACTCATTTAGGAGGCAAAAGCTTTGAAGGGACAGAGAGTATCATGGAAATTCAAACATGGTTGAGAACATTGGAAAGAATTTTCAATGACATGCAACTTGATGATCAAAGAAAGAGGCAAGTGGCTTCAAGACAGCTAAAAGGAGTAGCTTTAGGCTGGTGGGAAGTAATCATTGCAGGAAGGAATGAGAATGAAATCACTTGGAATCAATTCAAAGAGATGTTGGAAGCAAGGTGTGTACCAGCATCAGCAAAGACTACCTTGATAGAAGAATTCATTAGACTTAGACAAGGAACCATGACTGTCACAGAATACACTCAAAAGTTTGAGGGGCTTTCCACATATGGAGCAATGCTTGTGGCAGATGAGGCATCTAAAAATGATAGGTACATAAAAGGTCTGAACCCTGGACTTAGCAGAGCCATGTTACCCTATGCAGACAAGACTTTTGACCATGTGATAGACTTAGCTTTGAGGTTGGAGCAGCATGACAAGGAAAGGGAGAAGTTCAGAAATTTTAAGAGCAATAATATCAAGAAAGGTAAGGGGAGGTATCACCCTTATGATAAGAAGAAAGAAGAGGCTAGTAACAAAAGCACTGGAGATGTCAAAGCTAAGGAAAACAAGAAGAAAATTGTGTGCCATCAGTGTGGAAAGGAAGGGCATATTAAACCAAGATGTCCAGAATTGAAAGGAGGAGCTTTCAAATGCTATCTATGTGGGAAAGAGGGGCATATGAAGAGGAATTGTCCTGAGTATAAACAGCAAGGCAAATTGGCAAATTTGGAAGGAAAAGGCAAAGACACAGTGGAGAGTAACACTGTAAACCATAGCCAAGTGGAAGGTACATTACTTATTTGTACCATACCCATAACAGTAGTATATGATACTGGGGCAACTCACTCTTTAATTTCTTATGAATTGGTTAAAATGCTAAAACTGAATTGCATATTGGTTGAAACCCCATTGCATATACACAGTCCATTAGGGAGTTCTAGTGTTTTAAATATGATTTGTGTGGATGTGGAATTAAACATAGGAGGAAATATTTTTATTTCCAATTTATATGTTTTAAATTACCCAAATATAGGTGTTATATTGGGGGTAGACTGGTTAAGGCAATTTAAAGCCATAATTAATTTAGACTCATCCACCATATCATTGCAAAATTCTAGAGGCCAGAGAATCACAGTTTTATGTGAGGTAGCTAAGGAAGGAAAACTATATCATTTAGTTGACTTAGAAAAAGATTTCAGTGAACTAACCATTGAAGAAATTCCCATAGTCAATGAATATTTGGATGTGTTTGGTGAGGTCAAGGGTATTCCACACCATAGACCAGTAGAATTCCAGATCAATCTAGTTCCAGGAGCAAGCCCAGTGATTAAAAAGCCAACTAGAATGGGGCCAAATGAACTAAAAGAATTAAAGAAACAGTTAGAAGAATTGGAAGAAAAGGGTTTTATAAGACCAAGTAATTCTTGCTGGGGAGCACCAGTGGTATTTGTTAAGAAGCAAGATGGCTCCTTAAGACTCTGCATAGATTATAGAGAATTAAACAAAGTAACCATTAAAAATAAATACCCATTGCCAAGAATAGATGATCTTTTTGATCAATTAGCAGAGGCAAAAGTATTTTCTAGACTAGACTTAGCATCTGGTTTTCATCAAATGAAGGTGGAAGAATCAAGCATCAAGTACACTGCCTTTAACACTAGGTATGGGTTGTATGAATTTTTGGTTATGCCATTTGGCTTGACCAATGCACCATCTTACTTTGTAGATTTAATGAACAGAACCTTTAGAGATTGTTTAGACAAATTTGTGCTTATTTTTATAGATGACATTTTGATTTATTCCAAGACAGTGGAAGAACATAAGCATCATTTGCACCTGGTTTTGTCTAGATTAAGGGAAAAAGATTTAAAGGCAAAATTTTCAAAATGTGTGTTTTGGAAAGAGGAAGTACATTTTCTTGGCCATGTTATATCTGCCAAAGGGATTTCAGTGAACCCCAATAAAGTAGTGGCTATTCAAGCATGGAAGAGGCCAAGCACTGTGAGTGAAGTGAGGTCATTTATGGGGATGGCAGGGTATTATAGGAGGTTTATAAAAGATTTTTCAAAAATTTCTACACCACTCACTAACCTAACCAGGAAGAACCAAGCTTTTGTTTGGTCAGAAAAATGTGAAAAGTCTTTTGAACAGTTGAAGGAGGCATTGGTGAATGCTCCAATTCTAAAGGTACCACATGGAAATGAAGAATTAGTGGTATACACTGATGCTAGTGGATTTGGCTTGGGTGCAGTGTTGATGCAACAAGGCCAAGTCATTGCATATGCATCCAGACAACTTAAACCCCATGAAGTAAGGTATGCCACACATGATCTTGAATTAGCAGCTGTGATATATGCTTTAAAACTTTGGAGACATTATTTGTTAGGCACAAAGTTTGAACTTTACACTGACCACAAGTCTCTAAAATATTTGTTTTCACAAAAAGATTTGAACATGAGGCAACATAGATGGGTGGAGTTCTTAGCTGCCTATGACTTTGACATACTTTATACACCAGGAAAAGCAAACAAAGTTGCAGATGCTCTAAGTAGACAGCATGCTAAATTGGCTATGATGATGATAGAAGAATTTAAAAACTTATTTTTGCTAACTGAGTTAGAGATTGGGGAGAATGGTTGTGTGCACATTAATGAGCAGATGCATGGTGCACAAGAAGATAAAGGGAAGTTAAGCTTAATGACACTTCAACCAGATTTAATTCTGAAGGTAGGAAAAATGCAAGAACAAGATGCTCACTTATTAGAGAAGAGAATGCTCCTCTCAAGAGGGGAGGAAGTAATGAATCACCACATTGATAAAGATGGTTATATGAGATACCAGAATAGGATGTGTGTACCAGAGGACATAGAATTGAAGAAGGAGATATTGAATGAATATCACAGAAGTAAATACTCCATACACCCAGGTAACACAAAAATGTATCAAAATTTGAAAAGAGACTTCTGGTGGAAGGGGATGAAATCTGATATAGCTAAGTACATTGCCAAATGTATGACTTGCCAACAAGTCAAGGCTGAAACTCAAAGACCATCAGGGTTGATGCAACCTCTTAGTGTACCACAGTGGAAGTGGGAAGACATATCTATGGACTTCATAGATGGACTGCCTAGATCTAAGAGAGGTAATACAAGTATATGGGTGATAGTTGATAGGCTAACCAAGGTAGCACACTTCATCCCAGTCAAGTCAGAAAGAACAGCACCAAAACTAGCTCAAATTTTTATAAAAGAAGTGGTAAGGTTACATGGCATCCCCAAAACCATTGTGAGTGATAGGGATACCATCTTCACTTCAAAATTCTGGAGAAGCTTTCAAGAAGCAATGGGAAGTGAACTATGTTTAAGTACTGCCTACCATCCTCAATCAGATGGGCAGACTGAGGTGGTAAACAAAGTTTTGGAGGACATGTTGAGGGCATGTATACTGGATTTTGGGGGCAACTAGGAAGATTATCTTCATCTAGTTGAATTTACATACAACAACAGCTACCAAAGCACCATAGGAATGGCTCCATTTGAAGCCTTATATGGTAAACCCTGTTTGTCACCTGTTTGCTGGGTAGAAGCAGGAGAAAGGTCTATTTTAGGACCTGAGTACATACAAGAAACCAAGGAGAAAATTGAGTTGGTAAGAAGAAGAATGACAGCAGCTCAAGATAGGCAAAAGAAATTTGCAGACATGAGAAGGAGGCAGGTAGAATATGAGGTGGGAAATTTTGTTTTCATCAAAATCTCACCCATGAAAAATGTGCTGAGGTTTGGAAAACAAGGCAAATTAACCCCAAGATATATTGGACCATACAAAATTCTGGAGAGAATTGGTCCCTTGGCATATAAGTTGGAATTACCAGAAAACATGCAAGGTATACATGATGTTTTTCATGTATCACAATTGAGAAGATGGGTCCATGACAAGGCAGAAATTCTTGAAACCCCAACCCAAGTGCAGATAAATCCTAATTTGATTTATGAAAAGGATCCAGTGGGAATTTTGGCAAAAGATGTGAAGAAGTTGAGGAATAAATCTCTGAAACTTGTGAAGGTACAGTGGAGTCTTGATCCTAGTGATTGCACATGGGAATTAGAAGACAAAGTTAGGATGAATTATCCTAAGCTATTTTCAGATTAAGGTAATTCTGATTTTTGATTGTTTTCTTTATTTTGGATGAATATATTTTTAGTTAGTATAGAACTAAGAATCTATTTGGTAGAGAATATACTTGTTCTCTGAATTAAGTTTAAAATTTATTTTAAGCTTAGGAAAATTGTGGGACACAATTTCTAAAAGGAGGGGTGTATGTAATGACCCAAGATTTTAGGAATTTATTCTGGAAAATATAAATAAATTTAAAATAATTTTTAAATAAATTTTGAAGGAGGAATTGATATAGCTTGATAGTGTATCAGTGTGTGTACATGTGTGCACAGGAAATGCACATGAATATAAGCTAAAACCCTGAACTCCAAGAATACATACATATTGATGTGTATGGAAATATATATATATATATATATATATATATGTAGATTAAATTCTTAAAAATAGTATGCATGAGTAAATGTATATATGAATGCTACTGAATATTTTGAGTGTACATGTGCATGTGTGTGTCAGTATAGAATGATGTATGAATATATAGGTGGGTGTACTAATTATTTCAGTAAGACTTATATAAATATATATGTGTTAATAAAATACTAGAGTTTAAACTAGTGAAATAAAATATACAGACATATTTTAATATAAGCAGAAATAAGAAATAAAAAGAATGAAGATATAAAAAGGAATAATCCTCTTATAAATAAATGAAGGAAGTACATACCATTTGCATGAAAGCTAAAAATAGAAAAAAAAAATAAGATAAAACAGGGAAGTGCTTGGTATAGGCAGAATTAGAAAAGAGTATTTAATAAATAACAAAATCAAGTCACATTTTTAGCATGATTGTAGACAAGGGGAAAAGTATTTTCTGAAAAGCAAATTTCTGGGAAAAAATGTGTAACCACTTTTCTCTTCACCCAAATTAAGCCGGGAAGGGTAAAACTTTGGGTTTAAAATGCAGATAACATGATTTTTCTGGTGGGCAAAAATGGCCTTAGCCAATACCCAAAACCCTAAGGGAGACCCTGTATATATATACATGTATATGCAGCAGCCTCCTCTCCTCCTCAGAAAAGAATTTTGAAAAAAAAAACAACACCATAGAAATGATAAGACAAGGGAAGGAAGAGAGCTTGAGGCTAAGGGCAGAAGCTCATCAATTAATTAAGGAAACAAAGAAGAAAGCTAGGTGAGAAAACTCACTCAAAAATCTAAGGCAATAAGTCCTAATGTAGGCAGCCAGATAAAAGTATTTTTCTTAAAAGAGTATTTTCATATATGTATGCTTATCTGTGAATTTAAATCTGAAAATGTTTTGATTCTCTTTGGTTGATCACTTGTTTTATTATAACAAAGTTTTATGTGTTGTTAGTATACATATCTGTTTTATACACTCAGATCTCTGATATGTTAATGTTTAGGGATATAAACAAATACCCAGAAAATAAAATGTTGAGAATAGGCAAGTAGTATTGGTTTTGGCTCAACCCAGAAAGATGTAAATAATGTTGAGCTGCAATATACTCATGTATAAGTGCTGAGGCTTGAAATAGAAAGGAATTAGGGGTGCAATAGGGTTGCCTATGTGCTGATGCTCCTGATTCAATAAAATGCATAGCAAACAAAATTTTGTGATTCAGTGAAACCAGGTCATCCTGAGTTTAACTCAAGCACAAATGTTTGCAAAAGAAAAACTCTCCCAGAAACCATAAGCCAATGTTAGTTGCCTAAACTCCTTTTAAATACCAGGATGAATATATATATATATATATATATATATATACAGAACCTTATTTTGTAATCACCAATGGTTGTTTGCTTGTTTGCTTCTGTATGGTCATGAATAATATGAGATGCCATGTTATGGATGTTTTTAGCTAATGAAATAAATCACTGAATGGTTTTGTCATGAAAAATCAAAAGAGTTATTATTAACTTAAACCTGATTAGGAAATTGGGGTCAAGAACACTACAGGAATGACTTGTGTGCTTGAGTAACACAAGTTGACACATGGCTTGTTTAAGTCCTGAGATCTTTGTGTAATGGAGTGAATTAGTTCATTACAGTGTGTCCATTGATTCATAAATATTGCAGATGAGACCAAGGATAGATAAATATACCAAGGGAATAATACTTGAGATGATGAGAAAACTAGAGTTTTTCCCAGATTTGAAATATGAGAATTGAATAAATGATTTAACTCATATTGGTTATTTTCCTGTTGGTATGAATGATTGTTTGACTATGATTGAATTGTATGCTTGAATGTATGTGCCATATTTATATATGTAGTCTCTGGAAAGAAAATTAAAGTGTGCACATGCACAATGACACAGAGCATGCACACAAGTATTTACCTGATTCCAAAGGGCCGAACTTTCTGTATATGTACTTAACTTGACTTTAACCTAATTAACTAATTATTTTTGTGAGCTTTCTCATACCAGACATGTGTCTGACCCTAGTGTGCTAATGGCATCTGGGGTGTCTCATTTAAAATGAGGCAGTTTCAAATGCTTTTTCAGGGATTGCAGCAACTAAGTAGGAGTAGGAGCAAGGCTTTGAGAAGAAGATATAGCATGCTAAACTTAGTTAGATAAGAGCCTAAATGTTGAAATCTGCATGTATTGACAATTTAAATTGCTACTTGTATTAAGTGTTGAATATTGGATGGATATTTTGTTAGGTATTTTATTAAGAGATTGACTTGTATCTGGAATCTATGAACCAAGTTAATTATCTGTTATGTTAAAAAAAAAATTAATCAAATCTTGTAAGTGGATTTAGCAAGAACACCATGTTGAAATCGAATGATTACATTTTATAAATGTATTAGTCAATCTTGAGTCTTTGGAAAGGATTTAAGTTTTGGAAAATCTGGATAGTTGATTCTCAAAAAAATTAAATGGTTTTATTTTCTACCATGGCATATGTATACAAAAGAAATAGGCATAGGTTGAATGTTTTATATGGCTGCAAGGTTCCCATAATTAAACTTGTTTCATACAAATGTCTCATGTCCTATATTTTTTTAAAGAAAGGATTAGTAATAAGGGAATTGTAAGCCAGATCCAAATAGTTGCAGATATATATGCACATAAACATGTTTAGTGCAAATATTACCACACCTTTTCCTTTGTATTTGTGATAAGAATCTGAATTTCACTCAGATTCTAACCAAATGCATTCTTAACTCCAGACAGATTTTGTGAGAAGAAATTCAAACCTGGATAATGATAAACACTTCTATCATTTACAAAACCCAAGCAACAGACCCTTAATTTACATCAATCATGAAGCCTTCCGGGTTGTAGAAATGGGTTTCAAAAATAGTTAAGCAAGAATTATTGTTTTGTATGATAGAATATAGGCAAAAATAAAGTATATATGTGCAGATATAGGTAGATAACAGGTCCCAAATTGTACAGGAGAAAAATGAAAAAGGAAAAAAAAAACAAAAATTGTGTTTGAACCAACCAGCATAGTACTCGAACTCGTGACCTCTCGTGTATAAGTTAGGCGCGTTTCCATTACGCCTAGATGTTGCTTGTGTTCTCTTATGACCCGCTTTCTTTTAGCCTGAGTTTGATACTATTCAGACTTTAACACAAACATCTATATTAAAAGCTTGTTTTCCACTGAATATTACTTGATCACTTCTTAGTTAGGATAAACAGACTAAAGTATATGTTTCCAGTGGATTGTTTGGTCAAAAAAAAATCAGCAATCCAATATCCTCTTGTTTTTCAAGAACTCTGATTCAAACAAGAGAGGCATATACATCCTCACATGTATGTGCTTATCTTTGTGAATGTACTGATATATTTATATTGGTTGATTATTGTGATCCTGGAAATATTTGGTTTATTGGAGAAAGATATTGACCCTGAGATTTATAATTGCAATGGATGATATATCTATCTATATATATATATATATCCTCTTTACCTTAAAAAAAAATCCTTATGGAATTAGAGTAGAAATAGGAGGGTCATTTCATAAACATACCTTTAGGACTTGAGGAATTGATTCCTTATTCTCTTCGCCAACTTCAGATATTCGAGGTAGTTCCTTTTCTAGTGTCCTTCTTATGACAATGGAGACATTCACCTTTATCACTAAGTCACTACTCTTACCTATCTTAGAACCGCACTTTTTTTCTTTGAACTTTTCCTAGATGATGCTTTCCATTTCACGATGAACACCATACCTTGATCGTTAATTGAGCCTTCGACAGTCCTCAACATATTGAGGAGCTCAACAAAGCTCACTTTCATCTAGTTCATATTGAAATGTAGTATGAATGGCTCAAACTACGGAGTCAGCCAACCTAGAATAATTCTACTTGTAGTTCTTCTTCGATCTTAGCACTAAGCTCGAAAGGTCTATCAATATAGCATTTTATCATTATGATATGACATATATAGTCCAACACATTACTTCACCTGTTCATTTACATGTTGAATAATTTCTTAGCTATCTCATACCTTGTAGAATAAGGCCCCCAGCAATGATTTGAGGCTATCAAAGACTTCCTAGACCGATATGTTCTCGTGTTGTCTTTGCAATGAATTTGTCTAACGTAGACATCACATAAGCTTTGGCTATGTCACAATCAACTATCCATGTGTTATAAGATTTAATTAGTTCAGGGTCTACACCCTCGGCTGCTTTTGTTCTTAAAAGATGAGATTATGACTAACCATAGTCTTTTATAAGTTAGTGGTATTTTAATCGCTCTCAACTAGTCAATGTAAGTAGAATCAGTGAGTTTTTCATTCTTGGAGAATAACTTTATAGTGGTCATTTTCTACAAATTTTTAAGTATATTAATTAGCATAGTTTATATAACTTATGTTAGTAAGGCTCCCACTAGATTATTAAAAAAATTCTAAACAATAAGAAAACTATATAAAACTTTTGACTTATCTAGTGAGTGTCTGGATCCACTTGCCTTAAGATTCTAACCTTGAGTTTGCTCAACAAACCATATCCCCATAATTAGCAGATAACTCTTTATTGGTTATAATCCTAATGTGGTCTTTTCCTAATCTCAATCCTGACCTTAAGTTTTCTCAATGAGTGAATATAGATTAGTTACACTTACATGTCATTTCTTAATGTCCTAAGTATTGATGCTTGTACTTTGAGTTTTATCAATAAATTTAAAGATTTATTTTACCTCTCTAGAAATATGCTAAATAGTACTAAACATAGCAGCCTTGGCTTGAGTTTGCTCAACAAACAGTGCGTCAGCATGTATTCTATCTAATATATAAATGACAAAGATAACTTTGTTAAAAATTCATAATTTTTAATAATTTAGAGTTTTGTCAATTTAATGAATAATGTATAAGTTATGGAATACCCTCGTAATACAAGTGTTAAACACATTTGATACCAAGGCATACATTCCACGTGTATGTACTTATTCCAAAAATCTATGTTGTGTTTATTTCAGATCCACTTGTATTTTTTTATACATATACTTATAAAATTTCAATTTGTTTATAACTTTTATAATCTAATTAACTTATATAACGTACATGTATGTCATTAATTAAACTAGTTTTAATTAGTTTAATTCTTAATTTAATTAATTTTGATTCAAAGTTTTTATAATTTTATTTAGTTCTCTCAAATTCTATAGAAAGGATTTAATATAACCTTTATATTTATTAAATATATATAAATCTACACACACACACATATGTACATATATACATACATGTGTGTATGTATATGAACAGTTTAATTAACTAATTATTAAACTAAACAT
Organism: Allium fistulosum; assembly: GCA_030737815.1. NCBI lineage: Eukaryota > Viridiplantae > Streptophyta > Magnoliopsida > Asparagales > Amaryllidaceae > Allium > Allium fistulosum. The sequence continues at coordinate 75,029,524 of CM060904.1, read as the reverse complement.
TTTAATTAAATATTTGATAAATTTTGAAATTTAATTTAATCTAATTTTTTTAAACAATTTTGAGAAAATTTAAAACATTTAAATTTTATTTTATAACTTTTATAAAATCCTTTATGTTTTAAACCTAACTTTTAGATTTAAATATATTTTAATAATTATTCAAATTTCAAATTTGAAATTAGCCCAAGGCCCAAAACATTTTTGAGCCTCACACTTAGGCCAACCTTGAGAGCTTCCTCCATTCATCGAGCCAAGCGAGAAGCCAAGGAGGAAGGTATTGACTAGTCTAACCCTAAGCCTTAGACACTCATATTATAGACTACCGCTAGATAGAAAAGCCTAGCTATTCGCCTAAATGTTAACCAATATATTCACATGAACCAATTAGGCTATGATACCATTGTTGGATCAACTCCGTTAGGCAGTAGGTGAAATAAGGTAAATTAAACAAAAATCCCTAGTGGATCTTAATGGGTCTATGTAAGTAACTACTTAGCATTCTGATACGGATCTACATTTTATAATAACGTTTAATTTTAATATATTTATATATTTTTTATATATATAGTGTATATTATAAAGTATGATATATATAACATGATAATATAAAATAACATCTATATAACACGTGTTTAAAATATATACACATATAAATATTGGAATTTTTATATATTGTGAGTATGTGTGTATACATAATGGAAGTGTGATGCCCCACCTATATACTCACACTAGCCAAGGACACTATAGGGTAATGCCGTCAACTAGCACGAAGAATAAGGCTATTGAGGAGCGACCATCTGTGTAATTGCTTTGTGCGAGTACCGATATGTCAGATAATATAACTTACATTTCATTTCAAGAGGAAATCCAACATATCAAATACAAACTCAAAGCTTCCACACAGTGGCTAAGGGGGCTTCGGAAACAATAGAAATAAACATAACACAAATCAGTCACAGATATTCATATCACAAAGGCGGAAACAGATATGAATATAACACATAGAAGTGTACATCAAAGTAGTGGTCAAACAAGATCCACTACATCACAAAAGAATAGATACAAGTGCTAGACAAAAGAATAAGTATACATCAAGGAGTCTCTATCTCAAATGTATACTAACAAAAACTACTATGCTAAAGTAGTTAGCCAAAAGTCAGGTGAATGACCCTGATAAGAAGTCAAGCAGGAGAACCTAAAATACCTTGGTCTGACCCGAGTATTATTTAAGAAGAAAATAATAAACGGACCAGTCTAGCTATAAATATCATATAAAGTGAGATAGGATAAGAGATATGACAAAAAGATATGACAACAATAATGCCATGCTGCGACAAGTATACATTAAATAACAACAAAAATCATACAATATCCCAAATTATCTCAAACATCTAAAAAGAATCGCATTCTTTAAATTATTCACCAAAAACACTAATAATTGATAGAGCTCATCAATGCCTATCATCAAAATTGGTGAAACACAAATTCTAGAAATCATCAACTAGAAATCCAGAAATCACAAAAGGGGGGAAGGCCTATCACAAATGGGAGAATGAAAACTCACCAACACGTGCATCACAAATGGGTCGCTAACCCATGGTCGCTAACCATAGAGCCGGTGCAACGATGTAGTACAACGGTACGCCCGAGGAACCTGAAACTCAAATAAGCCGAAACAACAACGTAGTACAACAGTACGCCCGATGAACCGAACTCCATAAAACCCATAGGTCGCTAGCCTATAAAAATGAGACGAAGCTCAACAAAACGGGGTACAGTCCCCCACGCGGACAAATAGACATCGCATATCGCTAGTCTAAACCACAAAATGATCATCATCGATCATCAAGAAGTGTCGATTACACTAAGCTAGTAAATAAATGAGTTTAGCTTCATGTCCCATAACCACTAGCTTAACTTAAATATTTACGAACAAATTGTAGATTTCCACTCGAAAATTATCACAAGAGTTCAATCGAACAAGTCCAAGAATTAATAGACGAAGTAAACGCAAGCGTTTCATACCACTTGTTTTGCTAAGTCGTTTAATTGGATTTCTCGTGCGAATGAGGTAAAGGTTTGTATATACTAATAGATTGGAAAACAGTTTTATAAACGAGCTTTGAATTAAAAATAAGGTTGAAATCATCTTTGTGAAAGAGTTTGAATATTTACTACTAGTATAGAAACCTTTGTATTTTAAAGTGACAAGTCACAGAAATGATTGTAAAAACAATCAATCACCAAAAATTCACATACGAAGACGTGAATCAAATCCATAAAAATCGATACCGAGTCCATCAAAATGGATATTCCCAAAAATCTCGAAAAAGAAGTCATCAAAGTCGATAATAAATGATAACAACAAATCAGATCAACACGAATCTATTAAAATTGGAAACCCACGCAAAATAGGCAAATTGGGTCGAGACAAGCAGATCAGTCGACTGAACCAGGTGGTCAGTCAACTGATACTATGCCTGGAAACTTTTGGTTTCCAGGTCAGTCGACTGAACTGTTTAGTCAGTCGACTGATACAGGTACATATTGTTTTCTGTTCCCTGGTTCAGTCGACGGACCTTACAGTTCAGTCGACTGAACCTGCATCTGTAGTATTATTAGCCAAGCCTCCAAGAAGGGCAAAAATCCTACCGAAAGCGATCGGACGAGCAACGGAGACTAGGGATTTAAGCCAAGCGACAACCCAGCCTTATAGGCTCTTCGATACACTCCCAAAAATGCGTTCAAACATCAAAGATAGGATATTTAAAGATTTGACTTCAAAACATCAAAAATTGGAATATTCATCAAACTAATTCAATTCAAAAGCAAATGAATAAGGAATAGATGTTAGGAATTACTACCAAACAACTATCAAAGATATAGACATAGATGTGAGTTCAAAAACTCACCTTTTAAACCCAAAACAATAAATAAGAAGCTCTATAACAAGCAAAGATTAATTTCTCTTCAACAACACCTCAAGAATCTTCAATCTATTATCAAAGGTGAAGTTTTTCCTAAGTTAGGTTATAGGAATTTCTGAAAATTGAAGAGGGATTGAGATGGAGAAGATGAAGAGGATGCTTACCTAAGCTTCTCTTTGATTTTGGAGCTAGAGCTTGAATTCCTAATAGAAACTATGGCTTAGGAATTTTGATTTCTTTTCTCTTCCCCTATTTTTACTTTAGCTTAAGTGTTAGGAAATTTTATGAAGGAATGAAGAGGAGTGGAGTGGGAGTTAGGGTATTAGATGGGTTGGGTGTTAGGTTATTGGGCTGAAACCCAAACCCAAAGCCCTAAATGAAAATATCAAAATTTCACTCAACTCCAAACATATCGATGTTTATACTCAAAAAGGTCGCAAACGCCATTTTGGACTCAATGGAAGTGGTCTCGAGTCCTAATTCGACTGTTTGCAAAAAGTGACATTTCGAACTTATATCCGACTAATGATGCTATATTTAAATAAAACATCTAAATATTCAATCGTAAAATATGCGGGTTGTTACAGACTCCCCTCCTTAAAGAAATTGCGTCCTTGCAATACATAAGAAAAAGAAATAAAAAGTAACAACCATACAAAGGCATAACAACACAAAAAGAAGATATTTTGAAATGAGAAGTTCACCTTAAGGAGCACGAGAGAGTAAGTCCGAATGTGTTTGCTCGATGAATTCTCTAGATTCCCAAGAGCAATCCTTAGGATTTGTGGACCATTGAACTTTCACAAGAGGAACATCTTTATTTCGAAGGCGTTTAACCTCCGTAGCAATGATACGAATAGGATGTTGCTCAAAGGTCAAATTAGGTGAAAATTCAATTTCTTCAATAACACCGGGCTCAAGAATGGAATCGGAAATTCGAAGGCATTTCCGTAGTTGAGAGACGTGGAATATGTCATGAATAGCAGAAAACTGAGCCGGTAATAAAAGGCGATAAGCCATGGAACCAATGCGTTCGATGATGGGAAATGGACCAATATATCGAGGTGCTAATTTTCCGGATCGACTGAAACGCACAACACCCTTCATAGGTGAAACACGAATAAACACAAAATCTCCCATGGAAAAATCTAATTTCCTTCTTCGATTATCGGCATAGGATTTTTGTCTACTTTGAGCTTCTTTCATCGTATGTCGAATAAGGTCAATCTTTTCTGTGGCATCACGAATAAAATCTGGACCTAAAACCAGCTTCTCGCCGGCTTCAAGCCAACACGAAGGAGATCGGCATGGCCTTCTGTATAGTGCCTCAAAAGGTGCCATACCAATACTAGATTGGAAGCTATTATTATAGGAAAACACAACAAGAGAAATATGATCTTCCCAACTTCCACCAAAATCAAGAACACATGCACGAAGAAGATCTTCAAGAGTTTGATTCACACGCTCGGTTTGTCCATCAGACTGAGGATGATAAGCGGTGCTAAAATTAAGCTTCATTCCCAAAGCTTTTTGAAGATCCTTCCAAAATCCACTAGTAAATAATGGATCCCGATCGCTAACAATAGAAGTAGGAACTCCATGCAATTTAACAATTTCCTTGACATAGAGTTTAGCCAAAATAGGTACGGTCCGATTGGACCGAATGGGAATAAAATGGGTGGATTTTGTAAGTCTATCTACTATCCTATAGGCTATCATGACTCGAACGAGAACGGGGAAGACCGTTAATAAAGTCCATGGAGACTTGATCCCACTTCCAAACGGGAATGTCCAAAGGTTGCAATAACCCACCGGGCCTTTGATGCTCGGCCTTTACGAGTTGGCAAGTCATGCAACGCTTAATAAAGTTAGCAGTATCAGATTTCATTCCATCCCAATAATAAAGTTGCTTCATGTCCGCGTACATTTTACTACTACCGGGATGAATGGTAAATTTAGAACGATGAGAATCTTCTAAAATGTCTTTAGGAAGATCAATAATATTTGGCACAATAAGTCTACCAAATTTTCGAATACCGCCACGAGCATCAATATCAAAGTCTTTCAAACCTTCAATATCAATTTTATCCCTACAACTTTGGCTAAGAAGAACCAATTCAGGATCATGCCTTTGAGCTTCAAGAATGCGGTCTAAAAGAGAAGGATGAGCTTCAAGGCTACACAAAACAAGAGATGAACATGAATTGGATTCACGATCTCGAATCTCATAAGTGGACAAAGTCTCAAGATCATTCCATTTGGATATCTTCATGGAAACAACCGCTTGTTGTTTACAACTAAGGGCATCGGCAACACGATTGCCCTTTCCGAGAGTATAAAGAATATCAAGATCATAAGATGCAAGGAACTCGAGCCAACATGGTTGACGCAAATTAAGTTCCTTTTGGGAAAATAAATACTTCAAAGATTTATGATCGGTGTATAGGACAAATTTCTCTCCCAAAAGGTAATGATGCCAAATTCTAAGGGCGAAAACAATGGTCGCGAGCTCTAAATCATGAGTGGTATATCTAGCCTCGGCATTCTTTAATTGTCTATAAGCATAAGCGCTAACACGTTCCCTTTGCATGAGAACGGCACCCAAACCAACACGACTAGCATCGGTATAAACAATAAAATCTTGGTTCCCTTTGGGAATCACAAGAATAGGAGCATTGGAAAGGAGTTCTTTTAATTTATAAAATGAAGCTTCACATTTGTCTGACCAAATATATTTAACTCCCTTCTTTGTCAAACTTGTGAGAGGTACGGAAATTTTAGAAAAGTCTTTTATGAATCGACGATAATAGCCCGCCAATTCGAGAAAGCTACGAATTTCCTTCACACTCTCCGGTCTCTTCCAATTTTTAATCGCTTCAATCTTTGAAGGATCCATGGAAATTCCAGATTCAGAAATAATATGCCCCAAGAATTTCACACGAGATTGCCAAAAGTGGCACTTAGAAAATTTTGCTTTCAATTGATTGCTCCTAAGAATTTCCAACACAATTCGAAGATGATTTTCATGCTCTTCCTCGGTTTTGGAATAAATAAGAATATCATCTATAAAGATGAGAACAAATCGATCGAGGAAGTCTTTGAAAACTCGATTCATAAGGTCAACGAAATAAGCTGGAGCATTCGTCAAACCAAATGGCATAACAAGTCATTCATAAGATCCATAACGAGTACGGAACGGTGTCAAAGGAATGCTATCCTCTACAATGCAAAGCTGATGAAAACCGGTTGCTAAGTCTAACTGTGAAAAGACTCTAGCACCACTAAGTTGATCGAATAAATCATCAATCCGAGGTAAGGGATATTTATTATTGATGATGAGATCATTAAGCTTGCGGTAGTCAACGCAAAGCCTAAGTGTACCATCAGATTTCTTCACAAAAATAGTCGAAGCTCCCCATGGAGAGGAACTAGAACGAATAAACTGTTTTACTTCCAATTCGGATAATTGTTTACGCATCTCCTCATTTTCCTTATTAGACATACGATAAGGAGGACGAGTGATAGGTAGAGCTCCAGGGATTAGTGTGACGACCCGGAAATTTTGAACATTTGAAATATGAATATTTAATTAATTTTAAATATTCAAAAGATAATTATTAACTTTAATTTCAAATATCATTATTGATTAGACAAGTAATTGTTGAATTTAAATTATTGAAATTGGTAAATTATTGAATCTGGAGCTTTAAGCCTGTTAAAAATAATTTGAAGACTTATAAAATTTATATAGATAATACTGAAATGGATAGAAGTGTTGGAATCAGCTTTAAAAATGGTTTGTTATGTTTTGAAATTTTATATCATTTAAATTGAATTTAAAAATAGCCTTCCGAGGCACAGTCTCAGAATTCGACGAAACCAGTACCATTGGATCCGTAATATTGAATTATTACCGAATTTCAAATTTCGTAATTTTTGGAGCTATCGTGTGATCGTACGAAGTTAAAGCGTTGAGAAAATAATTTATCATTTTAAATCTAAATATCCTACATCAAATCACAGCTGTACTTTTCCTTTCAGCTTCTCCAAGACGCTTCTACCTTCTTGAACATGATCTTATCTTGCTTCCTTTAAAACATGAGAAGCCTCACCCTTTCGTTTTAAAACTGCATACCTTATCTTCCTTCAGGAAATCAAAATTCAGTTCGTAACTAAAAAAAAAAAAAAAGAGGATGGCCGAATAAATCAAACCCCTTTTTCATCTCAAATTTTAAAATCGATGGGCGCACGCACTGCTTCGGCTGCTGGAAAGGGGTTCGATGATGGGAGAGCCATCGCGATCGAAGTCGCGACCTCATAGAGAAGCAGGCGACGAGTAGCAGGAGCTCGTTTGGTCGGTCGAATAGAGGGGTTGCGTGCGACGACTGGGTAGATTAGGGTTCGCGAATGGCTCGTCTTGGTGGCGGCAGCGCGCGAGACAGGATGGCGATAAAGATGGGTTGTGGTCGATGATCTATGGGGTGATCGGAATAGGGGTGCGATGGCGATCTCGATTTCGCGACCTTCAGGGAGATTCGAACTCGATCGGGGCGCGCTCTCGCGTGAAAGTAAGCCTCTGTTCGTGATCGAAGTGGAGAAGGTGTTGCTGAGAGTCGCGATGGTGACTGGAGTTCGGCAGCCTATCGATGGAGGTGGAGTAACTCAGCGATGGCAGAGGAGGACAGGCTCTGGCGATGGTAGCAGTTTGGTATGGAAATGTTATTTATTTAATTTAATTTATTAATTATATATATATGAAAATATACGCAGAGGAAGGTAGGATTTTTAGAGTAAATGATTATAAATTTATCTTGTTTTATAAAATAAAATTTGGGGTTGTTTGATTTAAATTTTAGTTAGGACATTTGTTTTTTTTCGATCCATAGGATGATAATAATACTGATTATTTAATTCTAGAGTTTACTGTAATAAGATAAATTATTTTTACATACAATTTGGATGGGAAATTATAAGTTTAAAACAAAATTTTCTAGTCACTTAATTTATAAATGATAATAAAATTATTTGGTTATTCTAATTACTAAGAAAATTTATTAATGGGATTTAGTTAAAATCAAATTATTAGTTTAAAACCGAATGTTTAGTTTAAAATAAATTGTTGGCCAATTTAATTTATTGAATAGTAAATCATTGTAAAATATCTCGAATATTGATAAGAATTATTAATATTTATACAAGGTTTAAACCTATGAAGACATCAAGCCGGGTTGGATCGAACTGAAATTTAAGGAGATAAAGGTGAGTTAATCTCACTCAGTTAAATTTAAATTTAAATGGTTAAATTTAAATAATTTATTGGTTGAATTGATGTGGATGTGCTATATCATATATAGTAGTATATAGCAATATATACATATTGGCATATGTATATATTTGAGTTGTTGATATTCCCGCATTTATATAGCGGATGAGACCCTATGCGCCGCATAATAGCGGATGATATTTTATAAAACCCATATACCGCGATATTCCACCTCGAAGTGGAATTGGTATTGTGCTAACATTTGTGGATGCAGGGAAAGAGGTTGGAGGGATCCAACTGAATTCCTCAAAATATTTAATTTTGTTTAAATATTCTGTGATATGATTGTTGATATCCTGTGATGATTTATATTGGATAATCTGGTTGGATTGAATTTCCTAGTATAATGAGTTATCAAAGGTAATTGAATTGGATTTTTTTTGGAAAGAAATAAAAGAGTAAAATTCAAGTTAAATAATTCTAGTGAATTCGAATAAATTAAATAAGGAATTGTAAAGGAAATAAAGAAATTTCTTAATTCGAACAAATATGGGAAAAGAGGATTTTGGATTTAACAGTGAAGAAATAAATCTTTAACTAAAGTGATATTATTTAAAAATATAAAAGAATTGATTTTATTGAAATTTAAAGATTTAATTTAATTAAAATATTAATTGAAGAAGTTGGAAATCCGAAATTGGTATTTTAGTTAAAAGGGTTTTAACGCATAATAAAGAAATAAAAGATAAAAGTTAATGTATTTGAAATAATTAAAGTAAATGGGGAAATTTATTTCAAAGTGAAGTAAAATGGAAATCAATTGGAAATTGATTTAAGTGTTTAAAAACTTGGATTTTTAAAGGAGAAATGAGATTTTGGAGATATAAACTGGGTTTATAAAGTAAAATAAAATATCATTGGATATTTGAAGATATAAATTCAAGGTGGGAATTTATAAAAGAATATGGATTGGTTTAAAAATAAATGTTGGTTTATTTTTAAAAGATGGGAATGAGAAGTGTATTTCTCTGGATAGCCAAGTACGTTTTCAAAGCAATTTTTAATATAAGTTAAAAGTTCTAATTGTGTTTTAAAAGCATGTTTTAGAAAATTGTTTTCCTAAATGTTAATTTTCAAAGTAAGTATTTTCAAAATCTATTATTGTAGTAATTATATAAAAGTAATTTGGTATTATGTTTTAAAGAGAAATTTAGTTTATATTTGTAAAGTGGTTTCATTTTAAATATTCCTTAAGTATATATTTTGTTAAGGTATTAAAGTAGTTTTAAAATTTCAATGTTATAAAGTATATTTAAATAAAGTGTTTTAAATTATTTTAAAATTAAAAGTATTTTGTACTTGGTCATTCAGTGGAAATAATTATTTGGGAAATGTATTCCGTAAGCGGAAACTGTTTGAAATTGTTTTCAAATGAGCTTTGAAAATTTGGAAATATATCTTGGAAAGATATTTGGGCAAATAAATAATGTGGGAAATTATTTATTGTGTGATGGTTGCTTGTGGATGTTAATTGATAGTTAAATAACCGACTATCAATATTGGCCAAATGCGTTGATCGTTTCGAAGAGACCGGGATCGAGTTTCCGTATACCGGGATTCTAGGTCTGGAGACTCGAATACCACTTCGATCCGGTTTGTACGTTTCGTGTAACGATTTCGGAGTCGAAGATGGAGCAGTGAAGTGCAAGGGCTAGTTGCTACTAATCCTGAGGATATTTCCAAAATGGATGTAGTAGGAATAGTGCCTTCGGTTCCGTTCGGACCCGGGACGGACTTGTATGGACGAATGCTTTCGTGACATCGTCAGGTGGACGATGGGCATTCTAAGGGATATGTGCTATAAAGGTATCGTTTAGCCTCGAGCCTCATCAACCGGGAATGACTGAAAATCAGGGGTTATGCAGCAAGGCTTCGTGGGTAGCCCCCACTTGAGAGTAAGGTCATCCCTGTCTAGATGTCCCTTTTATTTCGGCTTAGTGGTACGGTTGCTGATCCCAACCATGGGGTGATTTTATTTGGAATTATCCAGTAAGGGATGATTCCGGACTTGTGTTGCAGGGGAGCGGGCGTACTCCTCGGTACTGTGATCTAGGCCACGTACTGTGACAGGTGGTACCCCAGTGCCTAGTCATTCGTTGGAAATCCATTCTCCCTACGTGCCTGTACGGTTTTGATTGTGCCCAACTATTGTTGAAATGTGAGATGCAAGCATTTCAGCTAGATTCTATTTTACTTTCTGTAGACACTATTATAATATCAGAGGATTTTGATATAAAGTGTTTTAGCTATCATAAGGTAAAAACCCGACATGTTTATTTGTGGCGTGGTCTTACGAGATGCTTTTGTTTTCAAAGGATGTTGAAACTTTAATAATCAATTTGAGTGTGATTTTCTCACGCTGGTTTTCCAGACTGACTCGGGTATTGTTTTATATGATGCTCGGGTCAGACCGAGTATTATAGGTTACAGGATATGATGCTGTGGAGCTCAGGAGATGAGCTGGATGGCGAGACGTATCTCCCGTACTTGTTTATATATATATTCCGCTGTGTTGATTGTTGTACTCTGTTGTATTGAGGACATGATATGGTTATTGTCCAGTTGTATGTTATGTGTTCTCTGGTGTATACTCTGATGCTATATTATATAAACAGATATAGTTTTGATTTGTGTAAAGATCTGTTGATATATATTATATTTTATTCCGCTGCGATGGTTAGATTCTGATGTTGTTTTTCTTTTATTTTCTTCTTCTACCTCTTCTTCTTAACTAAAATGGTTCGATTTTCCGGGTCTGGAAAGTCGGGTCGTTACAGTGGTATCAGAGCGAAGGTTGGCGATAACCTTGGCTCTGGTGGGAATTTTGAGAGTACTAATAGATATGAGCACGTATTTGTTAGTGAATATAAAATGGTTTTATATTGTGTTGGTTGATCTATTGAGTGGCATATGAACCTTCATCGGCACAGTCTGCGCAACTGTATCGAAGGGGTTTCTAAACACTTAAATAGAACAGTTCGACACAATATTGTTTTAAATAGGGTGAATGAAATAATTTTGCCCAAATTATTTTGTATATAAAAGAAATAATTATTTGAAATTTATTATGGTTATATATATTTGGATGCTTGGTTGTTAGAAAATGACAATAATGAGTTAGTCTCATTATTGAGTAGAAATTGAAAACTTATAACCTAAGTTGAAGAATAAATTTATATAACAAAATGGAATTTGAAATATAGACTATAAATGAAATTTATAAATTGAGATAAACTTTATATACAAATGTGAATTACAAATGTGATTTATAATCAAACGAGATAAATTCATAAACAAATGAATTTTGTAAATGTAAATTGTAAATGTGACTTATAACTTGAAATAAAATGTGATAGAATTCCAGAGTAATGTTGGATATAAAATTGGATGGATTTTGAATTTGAAGTTTTGGGAAAGGTTTAAATTCCTTTGGATTTAAAAATAGTTTTAAAGGTTTTGGGGAAATAATGGTGATATTATTTCATGAATATTTTTGAAATTGAATTCATATCTGGTGGGATTTGGTATTTAAAAATGTTTGAAATGTTTTAAAGTGATAAAAGCATTAAATTCTCTTTCGGTCGCTGGAAAATAATTTCGGTGATGACTGCAGCATCATCGATGTCTATTTTCGAGTTTCCAAAGAGAAATTGCTACCAAACTGTTTTAAATTGAAAGTGATTGTGAACTGGGTTGGTTTTGAAATTCAAAGGGAAAATTGTTTGGTAAAAGCAGATTGTTTTGGAAATTGGGATTTGAGGTGATATACCAGATATGTATGAATTATTTATGGATTCAAAATGGTTTTTGAAATAAAACTGGGCAATTGGATTCTGGGAATTCTATTTAAAATATAAATGTGGGAATTTAAACGAATCAACAATATAAAGTATAGAATGAAGTTGATTGAAATAAGAAGGGAATGAAAGTTTAATTCTGGGATTATAATTATGAGATGAAAATAACTAAATGAGTAATATGAGCTGGTAGATAAAAGAGTTAGAGAACTTGAAGGTGAATGAATTGTAAAACTTGTATAAAATTGTATCCTAGAATTAAAATTTAATTCGAGTATATGAAGGTGAATAAAATATATTTGAATTTAACTTAAGATAAGTTAAATAAAATTGAGAATTGGAATTGAGTTAAATGTAAATAAGTTGAAGTCGAATTGAATTGGATATAAAGGTAATGTAAAATGCTTATAATTGTGTAAAGAAATTCATATTCTTAAGTTCTTAAGTGTAATAATTTGAAATTTGATTGTAAAAGATGAAATGGACTTAAATGAATAGTCCCAGATCTTCAGCAAGTAAGTTAAAACTTATGAATAGAAATGAAATTGTAAGTCATAAATGGGAATTCATTTCTTTGAACCATTAAGAGTTATAATTTGAAATTGTAATTATCAAATGGAAACGATAAGATGAGTAATCTTAATTTTTAAATAAATCCAAACTTGAATTATAAAATAAATTGAACTTAAGATAATTAAGTGAAGTGATATTTGGAATTAAAAAGCAAGTATTTAATTTTAACCAGCGAAGGAACTAATTAGATAATAAATTAGTTAATGAAATTGGATTAAAATAGTGATGGTTTGAATTGCGAATGAAATCCTAATAAGTGAAAATAAATTGGAAATGGCCTGGTTATTACTAAAATAATTCCAGATAAATTGAGTATGGAAAATAAAATTCATAATGATTGAGTGAATAAACCAATTATATTAAATAAATAAATGGATGGAATTCGATTAAATAAGAATCAAATGAAAGATGGAAATAAAACTTTAAAGGGTTGGTTAAATGGAAAATAAACTTAAGTTATTGACTTAAGTAAATGTTGAATGGAAACTGAACTCAAACAGAAGAGTGGTTTAAATAAGTTGAGAAATAGTTATTGCATGAATTAACTTGGATTGTTTTCGAGCTAAATAAGATTCAATTTTTGGAAGTTGGAGATGAATTGAATTTAAGGAATAAATTGGAAATGAAGTAGTAAATTGAAGTAAGTTGAGATTCATATGAAATTGGAGTTCAATTTGAATATATACACTTCGATGGTGAAGTAGTAAATAAATATAAGAAAATTTATATGAACTTAAGAATTGAAGAATGAAATTCTTAAGGAAATTGGTATTGGGAATATACTTAGTAATTTTGGAAAAAAATATATACTAAGTGAATAGTTGAATGAAGACTAAAACTGAAGTTGTGAAATGGGATAGTTGTGAATAAGGGGATAACAATCAAAAAGGAATGTGAATAAAGAGAATTGATATAACTGATAATCAATTGGAATTTATACGTAAGATGTACGTATATTATTTTATTCGCATAGCTATTTGGTCCAGATGTCGAACACAGAATTTCGAGATAATTTTATCGATCCGAATTATGATTTTTCACTCGATTTTCAACGGCGAACCTGGATATGGACTGTTGATTGATTCTGGATATTCTCTATCATAGTTGGTGGCTATGCAAGGAGAATGACGGTTTCTGATCAAGAAACCAGATCTGAGTCCGCACTAGGAAGTCGGGTGGACGATACTAGTTCGGAAGTGAAATTGTGTGATTGATTGAGCGATCGAATGTGATATTGCGTACGGATGATATATGTGCATCGTACGAGCTTAAGTAAAGCAAATATTGAAAATTTGTAAAGGAAAGTATAAAATGACTTTGGAATTGTGATTGGAAATTATTGCTTAGTAGGATATACAGGTGTATAAAAGCAATGGATAAATTGGGATTTTGATTTTAGAAGATAAAATTTAATGGCCCGACAAAAGGTATGTATTTGAATTTCTATATGAAATTTGATTGGGTTTTTGATCCAGCCACTTGGCTTTTTGTTTTCTTTTTGAGATTGGGAGGCCGTAGAGCCATTTTGTAGTAGTACCGAGCTAGCCGCGCAAAGGAGACACTGGCAAAATTTTTCGGGAATTTAGGGAGTTAGAAAAATTTTGGAAAATTTTTGATAAGTTAAAATTTGAATTCAAATTTAAATTTGAATGGATAAGTAGGTGGTATGGGTTGAACTTATGAATAAGTTTGGGAAGTTAAAAGATGATTAGTGTATCATTAATAAAAGATTGTTTGGGTGTTGTTAAAACTGTTTGGTTTTGGAAAATAGTAATGGGTATTGTATCATTCTTCCTAACTAGTAATTTCGGGGACGAAATTCTTTTAAGGGGGGTGGAATGTGACGACCCGGAAATTTTGAACATTTGAAATATGAATATTTAATTAATTTTAAATATTCAAAAGATAATTATTAACTTTAATTTCAAATATCATTATTGATTAGACAAGTAATTGTTGAATTTAAATTATTGAAATTGGTAAATTATTGAATCTGGAGCTTTAAGCCTGTTAAAAATAATTTGAAGACTTATAAAATTTATATAGATAATACTGAAATGGATAGAAGTGTTGGAATCAGCTTTAAAAATGGTTTGTTATGTTTTGAAATTTTATATCATTTAAATTGAATTTAAAAATAGCCTTCCGAGGCACAGTCTCAGAATTCGACGAAACCAGTACCATTGGATCCGTAATATTGAATTATTACCGGATTTCAAATTTCGTAATTTTTGGAGCTATCGTGTGATCGTACGAAGTTAAAGCGTTGAGAAAATAATTTATCATTTTAAATCTAAATATCCTACATCAAATCACAGCTGTACTTTTCCTTTCAGCTTCTCCAAGACGCTTCTACCTTCTTGAACATGATCTTATCTTGCTTCCTTTAAAACACGAGAAGCCTCACCCTTTCGTTTTAAAACTGCATACCTTATCTTCCTTCAGGAAATCAAAATTCAGTTCGTAACTAAATAAAAAAAAAAAAGAGGATGGCCGAATAAATCAAACCCCTTTTTCATCTCAAATTTTAAAATCGATGGGCGCACGCACTGCTTCGGCTGCTGGAAAGGGGTTCGATGATGGGAGAGCCATCGCGATCGAAGTCGCGACCTCATAGAGAAGCAGGCGACGAGTAGCAGGAGCTCGTTTGGTCGGTCGAATAGAGGGGTTGCGTGCGACGACTGGGTAGATTAGGGTTCGCGAATGGCTCGTCTTGGTGGCGGCAGCGCGCGAGACAGGATGGCGATAAAGATGGGTTGTGGTCGATGATCTATGGGGTGATCGGAATAGGGGTGCGATGGCGATCTCGATTTCGTGACCTTCAAGGAGATTCGAACTCGATCGGGGCGCGCTCTCGCGTGAAAGTAAGCCTCTGTTCGTGATCGAAGTGGAGAAGGTGTTGCTGAGAGTCGCGATGGTGACTGGAGTTCGGCAGCCTATCGATGGAGGTGGAGTAACTCAGCGATGGCAGAGGAGGACAGGCTCTGGCGATGGTAGCAGTTTGGTATGGAAATGTTATTTATTTAATTTAATTTATTAATTATATATATATGAAAATATACGCAGAGGAAGGTAGGATTTTTAGAGTAAATGATTATAAATTTATCTTGTTTTATAAAATAAAATTTGGGGTTGTTTGATTTAAATTTTAGTTAGGACATTTGTTTTTTTTCGATCCATAGGATGATAATAATACTGATTATTTAATTCTAGAGTTTACTGTAATAAGATAAATTATTTTTACATACAATTTGGATGGGAAATTATAAGTTTAAAACAAAATTTTCTAGTCACTTAATTTATAAATGATAATAAAATTATTTGGTTATTCTAATTACTAAGAAAATTTATTAATGGGATTTAGTTAAAATCAAATTATTAGTTTAAAACCGAATGTTTAGTTTAAAATAAATTGTTGGCCAATTTAATTTATTGAATAGTAAATCATTGTAAAATATCTCGAATATTGATAAGAATTATTAATATTTATACAAGGTTTAAACCTATGAAGACATCAAGCCGGGTTGGATCGAACTGAAATTTAAGGAGATAAAGGTGAGTTAATCTCACTCAGTTAAATTTAAATTTAAATGGTTAAATTTAAATAATTTATTGGTTGAATTGATGTGGATGTGCTATATCATATATAGTAGTATATAGCAATATATACATATTGGCATATGTATATATTTGAGTTGTTGATATTCCCGCATTTATATAGCGGATGAGACCCTATGCGCCGCATAATAGCGGATGATATTTTATAAAACCCATATACCGCGATATTCCACCTCGAAGTGGAATTGGTATTGTGCTAACATTTGTGGATGCAGGGAAACAGGTTGGAGGGATCCAACTGGATTCCTCAAAATATTTAATTTTGTTTAAATATTTTGTGATATGATTGTTGATATCCTGTGATGATTTATATTGGATAATCTGGTTGGATTGAATTTCCCAGTATAATGAGTTATCAAAGGTAATTGAATTGGATTTTTTTTGGAAAGAAATAAAAGAGTAAAATTCAAGTTAAATAATTCTAGTGAATTCGAATAAATTAAATAAGGAATTGTAAAGGAAATAAAGAAATTTCTTAATTCGAACAAATATGGGAAAAGAGGATTTTGGATTTAACAGTGAAGAAATAAATCTTTAACTAAAGTGATATTATTTAAAAATATAAAAGAATTGATTTTATTGAAATTTAAAGATTTAATTTAATTAAAATATTAATTGAAGAAGTTGGAAATCCGAAATTGGTATTTTAGTTAAAAGGGTTTTAACGCATAATAAAGAAATAAAAGATAAAAGTTAATGTATTTGAAATAATTAAAGTAAATGGGGAAATTTATTTCAAAGTGAAGTAAAATGGAAATCAATTGGAAATTGATTTAAGTGTTTAAAAACTTGGATTTTTAAAGGAGAAATGAGATTTTGGAGATATAAACTGGGTTTATAAAGTAAAATAAAATATCATTGGATATTTGAAGATATAAATTCAAGGTGGGAATTTATAAAAGAATATGGATTGGTTTAAAAATAAATGTTGGTTTATTTTTAAAAGATGGGAATGAGAAGTGTATTTCTCTGGATAGCCAAGTACGTTTTCAAAGCAATTTTTAATATAAGTTAAAAGTTCTAATTGTGTTTTAAAAGCATGTTTTAGAAAATTGTTTTCCTAAATGTTAATTTTCAAAGTAAGTATTTTCAAAATCTATTATTGTAGTAATTATATAAAAGTAATTTGGTATTATGTTTTAAAGAGAAATTTAGTTTATATTTGTAAAGTGGTTTCATTTTAAATATTCCTTAAGTATATATTTTGTTAAGGTATTAAAGTAGTTTTAAAATTTCAATGTTATAAAGTATATTTAAATAAAGTGTTTTAAATTATTTTAAAATTAAAAGTATTTTGTACTTGGTCATTCAGTGGAAATAATTATTTGGGAAATGTATTCCGTAAGCGGAAACTGTTTGAAATTGTTTTCAAATGAGCTTTGAAAATTTGGAAATATATCTTGGAAAGATATTTGGGCAAATAAATAATGTGGGAAATTATTTATTGTGTGATGGTTGCTTGTGGATGTTAATTGATAGTTAAATAACCGACTATCAATATTGGCCAAATGCGTTGATCGTTTCGAAGAGACCGGGATCGAGTTTCCGTATACCGGGATTCTAGGTCTGGAGACTCGAATACCACTTCGATCCGGTTTGTACGTTTCGTGTAACGATTTCGGAGTCGAAGATGGAGCAGTGAAGTGCAAGGGCTAGTCGCTACTAATCCTGAGGATATTTCCAAAATGGATGTAGTAGGAATAGTGCCTTCGGTTCCGTTCGAACCCGGGACGGACTTGTATGGACGAATGCTTTTGTGACATCGTCAGGTGGACGATGGGCATTCTAAGGGATATGTGCTATAAAGGTATCGTTTAGCCTCGAGCCTCATCAACCGGGAATGACTGAAAATCAGGGGTTATGCAGCAAGGCTTCGTGGGTAGCCCCCACTTGAGAGTAAGGTCATCCCTGTCTAGATGTCCCTTTTATTTCGGCTTAGTGGTACGGTTGCTGATCCCAACCGTGGGGTGATTTTATTTGGAATTATCTAGTAAGGGATGATTCCGGACTTGTGTTGCAGGGGAGCAGGCGTACTCCTCGGTACTGTGATCTAGGCCACGTACTGTGACAGGTGGTACCCCAGTGCCTAGTCATTCGTTGGAAATCCATTCTCCCTACGTGCCTGTACGGTTTTGATTGTGCCCAACTATTGTTGAAATGTGAGATGCAAGCATTTCAGCTAGATTCTATTTTACTTTCTGTAGACACTATTATAATATCAGAGGATTTTGATATAAAGTGTTTTAGCTATCGTAAGGTAAAAACCCGACATGTTTATTTGTGGCGTGGTCTTACGAGATGCTTTTGTTTTCAAAGGATGTTGAAACTTTAATAATCAATTTGAGTGTGATTTTCTCACGCTGGTTTTCCAGACTGACTCGGGTATTGTTTTATATGATGCTCGGGTCAGACCGAGTATTATAGGTTACAGGATATGATGCTGTGGAGCTCAGGAGATGAGCTGGATGGCGAGACGTATCTCCCGTACTTGTTTATATATATATTCCGCTGTGTTGATTGTTGTACTCTGTTGTATTGAGGACATGATATGGTTATTGTCCAGTTGTATGTTATGTGTTCTCTGGTGTATACTCTGATGCTATATTATATAAACAGATATAGTTTTGATTTGTGTAAAGATCTGTTGATATATATTATATTTTATTCCGCTGCGATGGTTAGATTCTGATGTTGTTTTTCTTTTATTTTCTTCTTCTACCTCTTCTTCTTAACTAAAATGGTTCGATTTTCCGGGTCTGGAAAGTCGGGTCGTTACAATTAGATTAATTCTGAACTCAATTGCTCGCTTAGGTGGTAATCCTAATACGGGCTTAAATATGTCGGGAAATTCACAAACAATGTGAATGAGAGAAATAACATCTTCCTCATCATCATTATCATCATCATGAGGATTTAGAGAATACAAGGATGCTTCCGAATTGGAATCTGAATCTTTAAGAACAAGAGAAATCTGCTTAACAGATTGAGGATGTCGAAGATATATAGTCCGCTCAGGACATAGGATATGGGCTTCGTAACGGTTAAGCCAATCCATCCCCAAAATCATTCTGAAACCAAGGTAACGCATAACATGCAAATCGGCTAGGAAAGCATAATCGCATAAAATAATCTTGACATCTTTACAAAGTAAACTGAGTGTTGTGGATCCACCAACCGGATTCGCAATTCTCAATGAAGTCATCAAGACAATAACATTCAAAGCCAAAGCATCAATAGGTTCTTTTGATATAAAAGAGTGAGATGCACCCATATCAAAAAGAACTCGAATAGGAAGATCACGAAATATAATAATGCCATCAAGGATAGAACGAGGAATACCTTGACCAAGAGAAGTGTTAGTAGGGGCTTGCACAACATTTAGCTTGCCTTCCTTCTTGCTTTGAAGTTTGGGACATGAAGATAAAAGATGACCCGAACTTTTACAATAGCGACAATAAAGAGGTTTTGGGCACCTATTTGCATAATGGTCCTTAGAACCACAATTGTAGCATCCTCCACTACTAAAGGTAGGAGTCTTTGCTACAGAAGTTGCTTGCTTCCCTTTCTTGTTGGGATAAGAGCCTTTGAACTTAATAGGCCTCTTCTTATTGATGTTTTGTTTGGCCCCCACAACTTCAACATCACTTTCTTTATCGGCCTCTTCGAGTCGAAGAGCGATATCAACAAGCTGATCGAAAGAAACTTCTAGTTTCATATTTAATGACTTTTTGAGGTTCTTATTCAACCCATACTCAAATCTCTGATTTTTCTTCAATGGGGTATTAATATACTCGACCCCATATTTAGATAGAGATTCGAAAAATGCAACGTAATCTGTCACAGAAGATTCACCTTGAACAAGGTCAATAAAACGTCGAGCTAAAGATACTTTTTCAGCTTTTGGCACAAATTTTAACTCGAACCTTTCCTAGAATTTCTCCCAAGTAAGATCTGCTTCAATAATTTCGGAAATCAAAAGCTCATACCAATCTAATGCTCTCTCCTGGAGCATGCTAGAAGCCACTTGGACTCGATGTAGATCAATAAGATTCATGCGGGAAAAGATGCGATCGCATGTTCTAAGCCAAGCTTGGACTTCTATAATGCTTTCGGAACCCTTGAAAGGCCTTCCACCCAAGTTGGTATAATCACTGCACAAACGTGCAAACCCAGATTTAGGATGAGTAGGCTCTGGAATAGGTTCGACAGCTTGAGCATTCTTTATAAGATCTAGAAGCTGTTGGGCAGACATAAATACTCCATCCTGAGGAGTAGCACTGGATTGACCGGCGCTGGGACGGCCTGGTCTAACCATTTCTCTTTTTTAAGAAAGAAAGAAGAGGAAAAAGGTTATTCACAAAATGAATATCAAACAAACTTGATTGATAAAACAAGGCATCATAAAAAGAAATAGGATAGAACGGTACGAAGACTCGAATTAAATCCTATAGCATGATTCCTAAGGAAGACTTAGGACAATGATCCTTGCTAGATTATTCTATATTGTTCCGAAGTTTGGCTCTGATACCAAGCTGTGACGCCCCACCTCTATACTCGATCTAGCCAAGGACACTACGGGGTAATGCCGTCAACTAGCACGAAGAATAAGCCTGTCGAGGAGCGACCATCTATGCAATTGCTTTGTGCGAGTACCTATATGTCAGATAATATAAGTTACATTTCATTTCAAGAGGAAATCCGACATATCAAATACAAACTCAAAGCTTCCACACAGTGGATAAGGGGGCTTCAGAAACAAATATAGAAATAAACATAACACAAATCAGTCATAGATATTCATATCACAAAGGCGAAAACAGATATGAATATAACACATAGAACTGTACATCAAAGTAGTGGTCAAACAAGATCCACTACATCACAAAAGAATAGATACAAGTGCTAGACAAAAGAATAGATACTATGCTAAAGTAGTTAGCCAAAAGTCAGGTGAAGGACCCTGAAAAGAAGTCAAGCAGGAGCACCTGAAATACCTCGGTCTGACCCAAGTATTATTTAAGAAGAAAATAATAAACAGATCGGTCTAGCTATAAATATCATATAAAGTGAGATAGGATAAGAGATATGACAAAAACGTATGATAACAATAATGCCATGCTGCGACAAGTATACATTAAAGAACAACAAAAATCATACAATATCCCATATCATCTCAAACATCCAAAAAGAATCGCATTCTTTAAATTATTCACCAAAAACACTAATAATTGATAGAGCTCATCAATGCCTATCATCAAAATTGGGGAAACACAAATTCTAGAAATCATCAACTAGAAATCCAGAAATCACAAAAGGGAGGAAGGCCTATCACAAACGGGAGCATGAAAACTCACCAACACGTGCATCACAAATGGGTCGCTAACCCATGGTCGCTAACCATAGAGCCGGTGCAACAATGTGGTGCAACGGTACGCTCGAGGAACCTGAAACTAAAATAAGCTGGAACAACGACGTAGTACAACGGTACGCCCGATGAACCGAACTCCATAAAACCCATAGGTCGCTAGCCTATAAAAATGAGACGAAGCTCAACAGAATGGGGTACAGTCCCCTACGCGGACAAAGAGACATCGCACATCGCTAGTCTAAACCACAAAATGATCATCATCGATCATCAAGAAGTGTCGATTACACTAAGCTAGTAAATAAATGAGTTTAGCTTCATGTCCCATAACCACTGGCTTAACTTAAATATTTACGAACGAATTGTAGATTTCCACTCGAAAATTGTCACAAGAGTTCAATCAAACAAGTCCAAGAATTAACCGATGAAGTAAATGAAAGCGTTTCATACCACTTGTTTTGCTAAGTCGTTTAATTGGATTTCTCGTGCGAATGAGGTAAAGGTTTGTATATACTAATAGATTGGAAAATGGTTTTATAAACGAGCTTTGTATTAAAAATAGGGTTGAAATCGTCTTTGTGAAAGAGTTTGAATATTTACTACTAGTATAGAAACCTTTGTATTTTAAAGTGACAAGTCATAGAAATGATTGTAGAAACAATCAATCGCTAAAAATTCACATACAAAGACGTGAATCAAATCCATAAAAATCGATACCGCGTCCATCAAAATGGATATTCCCAAAAATCCCAAAAAAGAAGTCATCAAAGTCGATAATAAATGATAACAACAAATCGGATCAACACGAATCAATTAAAATTGGAAACCCACGGAAAATAGGCAAATTGGGCTAAGACAAGTAGATCAGTCGACTGAACCAGGTGGTCAGTCGACTGATACTATGCCTGGAAACTTTCAGTTTCCAGGTTAGTCGACTGAACCGTTTAATCAGTCGACTGATACAGGT
This sequence comes from Allium fistulosum, assembly GCA_030737815.1. NCBI lineage: Eukaryota > Viridiplantae > Streptophyta > Magnoliopsida > Asparagales > Amaryllidaceae > Allium > Allium fistulosum. The sequence continues at coordinate 75,006,954 of CM060904.1, read as the reverse complement.
ACATATTGTTTTCTGTTCCCTGGTTCAATCGACTGACCTTACAGTTCAATCGACTGAACCTGCATCTGCAGTATTATGAGCCTAGCCCCCAAGAAGGACAAAAATCCTACCGGAAGCGATCGGACGAGCAACGGAGACTAGGGATTTAAGCCAAGCGACAACCCAGCCTTATAGACTCTTCGATACAATCCCAAAAATGTGTTCAAACATCAAAGATAGGAATTTTAAAGATATGACTTCAAAACACCAAAAATTGGAATATTCATCAAACTAATTCAATTCAAAAGCAAATGAATAAGGAATATATGTTAGGAATTACTACCAAACAACTATCAAAGATATAGACATATATGTGAGATCAAAAACTCACCTTTTAAACCCAAAACAATAAATGAGAAGCTCTAGAAAAAGCAAAGATTGATTTCTCTTCAACAACACCTTAAGAATCTTAAATCTATTATCAAAGGTGAAGTTTTTCCTAAGTTAGGTTATAGGAATTTCTGAAAATTGAAGAGGGATTGAGTTGGAGAAGATGAAGAGGATGCTTAACTAAGCTTCTCTTTGATTTTGGAGCTAGAGCTTGAATTCCTAATAGAAACTAGGGCTTAGAAATTTTGATTTCTTTTCTCTTCCCCCATTTTTACTTTAGCTTAAGTGTTAGGAAATGTTATGAAGGAATGAAGAGGAGTGGAGTGGGAGTTAGGGTATTAGATGGGTTGGGTGTTAGGTTATTGGGCTGAAACCCAAACCCAAACCCAAAGCCCTAAATGAAAATATCAAAATTTCACTCAACTCCAAACATATCGATGTTTATACTCAAAAAGGCCGCAAATGCCATTTTGGACTCAATGGAAGTAGTCTCGAGTTCTAATTCGACTGTTTGCAAAAAGTGACATTTTGGACTTAAAACCGACTAACGATGCTATATTTAAATAAAACATCTAAATATTCAATCGTAAAATATGCGGGTTGTTACAGGAAGCGACTATTGGGATGTAAAATAAAACACAAAAGTTGACATAATTAGTATTGGCCATTAGGCCATTTCATCTTTACAAGGGAGGAGGAAATCGGGGAGAACCTGATGGTAAAGATCTCTTGTGTCCTATTTGGTGTCCACATTTTATGTCCAAATAGAATTTCCCATATATAATATACGTACATATGTATGTGACACTTTCATATACATATTCGAAGGTAATATATACTCAAGTGCGCATATATGTTTAAATATATCAAGATATATGTATATGGTTTTGTATACATATATTCTTAATGTCACATATAAATAGCATAATACACACATACACATGCTCGCGTGCACACATAGACACACACAAACATAATATTGCCATTTTTATATTAATTATAAAACCATATATATACATATAACATATAATTTCGGAAATATTACATATTCATTTAATTCAAATTTGTTGTAAAATCTAGTAGTTTGACTAAGTAAAAAATATATTAATTTAGATTCAAATTCAAAATTTTAAAACACCTTACATCAAATTTAGTTTGACTAGGTCAAAGATAATTTATATCTAAATTTAAAAAAACAAATTTTACTGTTTTAGAATATCATATGGATTTAAAAATTTCAGAATCTTAAATATAAATACCTAGTATTTTGACCAAGTTTAATTTATTAACTTTAGCCAAAAAATATTTTATGAATAAAATCTATATATATATATATAATGTTATATTTACATATTATAAAATGAATATATTTACCAGTACAAACATAAATATTATTCTCGATCAAGAGTAATAAAAATATTGACAGATAAAATCAGAGAGGTTTTTATTTATTTTAAATATATAGACACACACACAAATATACATATACATACATACGTATATATATACATACACATATATATCTTATTTACACTAATTAATTATAACATATATTAATTTTAAGATAAGTATTTAATATTCTAAATAATAGATATATGTATAATAAAATAATTTAATTTTCATAAGAATTAGTTTACATAAAATTAATTTATACCATAGGACATTGTTTGCAACCAAATTGGTCACAAACACCCAAGAATAGATTTATGTAGAGAAGTAAGTGGAGAAAATAAAATTAAACCGAGGAAAAGATTAAGTTAATAACAAATAAAAAGTAGTAATCAGAAACACAGAGATTTATAGTGGTTCGAAGTTGTATGCCCACATCCACTTTGAAGATTATCTTTATTGATCACTTATAAATCTGATTACAGCAGTAGAAAATAGAGAACACTTAATTACAATAGAGTCTAGAGTAACAAGCGGCGTAAAGATCCTTAGAATGATCTATTAGGTCAGTATTTATAGGCGAAGACGACCACCAATCTCTCTGAAACTTCGGCCAAAGGATCTTCTAATCCAAATTGGCCCACCAGAGGGATCGCTAGGCCCAATTCGTAATAAGGAGGGATCTGTAGTGATCCCTTAATCGGTCGATTTTTGGGCAGCTATCCCTATAGTAGCTTCTTCATGCTAAAATATGTTTATCCTCCAATTTTCATATCATATGGACCACTGGAACTCGAGATATTGCTTGATCTTTGGTTTAATATAGCTCGCGCACCGCTCTTTTCCGATCAGTTTCGAGGGATACTTGCCGATCCCTCTTATTTTACCCTATTGTTATGCGATCCCTAGGGTAGGCCCCTAGGGTCCATATACCTTGCTGTCCAAATTTCATATGCTTTGGACTTGTAGATCTCGAGATAATGATTGTTGTATGCATGAATGCACTTGATCTTTGATGGATGCTGACCCCTCTTCAATAGATCCTACCGACCCCTCTCCATCAATCATGTCGATACCTTCCAATTTGCCATGCTATGCCAAACCCTTCCATTCGTTGAGCCATTTTCCATGCTTTGAGCATCCTACATTGTACATCCATCAAATCCATTCAATTCTGACATCATATAATCATCTGTACTCAAATTTCGGACCCACAATCATCATTCTGGAATCATCGGCCTTGATGGTAATCGGATCTAACTCGCGTAGCCAGTTTAATATAACAATGTTAGAATGCTGGGTAACAATTTCCCCCTAAAGTACGTCTTGTAATTAACATGACGTGCTTTGAATCGTTGAGAACGAGATCCATTTAGCTTTCTGAATAGTTGTTATTCTTTTATCAAATCATTTTTCTAAGGCGTCGAATTCTTCATTGATTGCCCTGACACCTGGTCGATTTTCAATAATATAAATCCAGCTCTATATCCCATCAACTGATATACGTAAATCCGGTTCTGCAAGACTAAAATGTTTTTGTTATTTGGTTCATCCTCGAGCTCGAAGGTTTCAGGTTTGACTTAAATGTCTACCGATTTCAAAAATTGAACTTTTAGGTCATTCACGTGCATATTCATATACACGTTTTTATTGCTGGCACCCGGACATGTTCGAACATTTACGGGTCATTGCCAATTTTCATAGTATTTTGTATGCTCATGTTCATAGCCAAACCCTTATAACCATTTTTTTATTTATACATTTCATTCATATATTTTTTACGTAGGGATCGGCACATGCTTAGTCGATCCCTCTTATTCCCTCTCTTTTTTTATGTAGGGGCCGACACATACTCAGTCGGCCCCTCTCATTCCTTTCTTTTCTTCTTTTTTGTATATAGCTCATCCCTTTCTCTCCTTCTTTCTCTTTTTCATTATGTCTTTTGTAGGTTTGACATATGTGTATGTCGATCCCTCTTTTGAGTGCATGCTAACAGGGACCGGCGAGCTTCCATGCTGACCCCTCTCCCCACACTATATGCTCAGTGTTTTGGGCCGAACCCTTACCCAATATATACCAACCTTCCATCCCTTCCATCCTCACTTCTCATTTTCTGGTCATTTGCCTTTGCATCGGACCTTTGCTTTTAATTCACGAACGCAAATTATCCAACTTTGAGCCTTAAATCCGCCTGTGATCCATCCTATCTCATAAGTTCACTTCTTCTTCCCTTCCAATTCAAACTCCCCAAAAACTCGCTTCCATCTTAACTCAAACATTCACATAGGTAAGATTTTGAACTATAACAGTTAATTATATGATGAGGTACTGGATTTCATGTTGTCAGTGATTACGATGGCGTTCGAAGCTATGACGACATTGCGATTGAAGTGGCCTGGAGGAAGTGAATTATTGGTGGATAGGGTTCGGCCGAATATGTAAGGGGAAGGAAGATGGGAGGAAAAACAGAAGGAGGAAGATGGAATGAAGAAGGGAGTGGTGTTGGATATTTGATTCTATGTCGATCCCTTGGTGTAGAGGTTAGACGAGGTGAGGACGAAGTAGAAGGGATCGATGTACTTAGGTCGAAGAGAGGGTTCGGTTATGAGGCCTTGGAAAAGGGATCAGCCTATCCATAGGAATCGGCCTCAACATAGGGATCAGCTAGACTTAGGGCTTGGCATTGACTTTGGATCGACATGGACTTAGGGATCGGCATGGACTTAAGGGTCGGTATTAAAATAGGGTTTAGTATCAGAAAACTTTTAAACTTGCAATCCAATTCAACCTTGTTTGCTTGGAAAATCATTACTAATTCACCTTAGCGAGCTTGGGTATACAGTGATGATGAACAGCAAAACTTGCATACTTACTAGTACACTCGAGATTGAACAATCAAATCCATGGAACTTTCAACATACACAAAAAATTTGCATACAAACTTAAATGACAAACTTTACACTTTGACATGCCGATAGCCGATCCCTAAGCTTTCGTAACCGATCAATTTTCTTGCCAGTTGTGATGGTCAGCGATGACGGTTACTCTGGTCGAAATCCAAAGTCTCGTCGTCTTACTTTGTTTTCACTGATTTTAAATTGTTTATATCTGCCACACACTTCACTACACTGCACTAGCTTTACACTTAACATGGGGGGAACATGTAAAATTTTATAACCTGGATTATCTACTAAGTATAGCTAATATAGACTCTAGATGCTCAAAGCATTTAGCTGGTACGTCTTCCGAACCGGCCATGCAACACATCGATCCTGAAGCAAAATCAAGTTCTACGACTATATCCGGCAGGATTTCTCCTAGCCATCAAGCAGAACAGACAGAAGTTTTTGGCCCATCGATCGACCTTTTCTCAGATGTTTTGGGCCTCCCGGCAGAGTATATAAGTCCTACTTCTGATGCAGTAGAGGATGTCATTCTTTTAAATAACCCAAAAGATTCTTAAGCCTCCCAAATTTGTGAGGTCTCCCTTCACTGGCTATGTTCTATACATGGAATTCCATTTGTAGATGTCTTAGTTCCTTCAATAAACGACAGGCCCCATTTTCCCACGGAGGGATACATGGCGTGTAACAAATTTATATGTTGGGCCGAATCCATACCGCCCTTTAATTCATTTGTTCGAGAGACGTTGAGATATCTTAGAATTGCTCCCACTCAACTCCATCCAAACAGTTACGCCTTCCAACATGGAACCTTCCTTTTACTCATGAGCGTTCTATTTCGTCTGCCAACTCCCAAGGACATAAGATTCATTTACAAGTTTAAACGGCGATATGGGAGTCCTTCCTATGTTTTCTTGAACCTTCGCCAAACTGCCAAGTCTTGACATGCGCTTGGAATAAACTCTCTTTATTCAAGCACGAGTGGTTCTATGTCGATGTCAACCCGGCTTCACGAGTCAATTGTTGGAAGGACGTAAGTGTTACTTTCATTTCACTCTTAAGTCCGTTAATCCAAGTCATATTCCCGAATCTACAAACATCTAGGATTCTTTCAGGTGTCCGTCCACGTCCTGAAGGTGTTAATTTTTCAAGAGCGGTCGCTGCCATTCGCGCTACCCATGTTGAAGATAGGGACATCAAATTTCTTGTAATCGATAAGTTACTATTTTTATTCGGGCTGTTAGAGGAGGTTCGTAGCATTGGGCTCCCGAGAATGTAGCATTGTCAAGAAATATCACATAGTAAGAAAGGGATGCCATCAATCCTATCGTGCCCCCAACTGAGGAGACTCGGGATGACACTGAAGAAGGTGAGATTAGGAATTCCCAGGCCGATAGACCTAGAAATGCTGATCCGGGCCCATGAATGGCGCCTGTGGTCGAACTGCCACAAAGCGCGCAATCTCAAACACCCACAAAGAGAAAGAAAAGGCTGGCATACAAACTTCGTAGAAGAAAAACTGCCATAGATCCAGAATCTTCATTACTTCTATTGAAGAGGAATCGTCTTCCACTTGGAAAGTTCTTTGAAGGGATTTTCAAATCTCCAAATTCCCGATGATATCATGACCTAGGACTTTCCAAATATCAACATCGAAGGGCTCAATTCTCCTACTAGGAGCAATGAAGGCATTCTCCCTACTGATAAAGGAGAGAGAACTCCCATAAGAAAAGCTACAGCCACCGGTCTGTCAAGGGGGAACACTAGGACACTTACGACCATGTGCACTTCACTACACACTCTTCATTAATCTTTCGCATAATAGTTACTAACATGTTCTCATTTGTTCTTTGCGGGTGCAATGACTCAGTCCTAAGCCTTCGATCGCTTATGAGGTTCTTCAACATATCATTGATTTAGCCGTGGCTCAGAGTCTGGCTGGCGTAGGGAGAAAGACGATGGATGGGATAAAAGCTATCATTCAATGGAATCCTCCTCTTCTAAGTGCACATCCCAATCTTGGACATCATGCCATAGAGATCAGTCTAACTTTCCTGCTTACAACGGAGACCAATTCCCTACCGCGGCCCTTAAATTGCCACGTCACATGGGCAACACTCCAACTCTTCGAGCTCTAAGCAGTCTCGCGACCATAGATCAAGCAAACATCCAATTGCTGCTTATGATCCATCCTTGCCGGCCGCTGCCCCTGACATTTCTACGGTGAAGAAATTGGCCGAGCTTAAGGCTACTTTCCCAAAAATCTGCTTCGATGAGCTTAAATTCCTTTCCACAGTACATATGATTCCAGGGAACGCCAAAATGAGTTCTCTTGCATGTGCCAATGACGTGTTCGTGCAACATGAATCGTTTCAACACTTTGCGGAAAAATCTCTGAAGTGTCAATTAAGCGACAATATGAAATAGATCATCTCAAGCTAGAGGCAATACATAATAAAGACATAATCAAACACCAAGATATCAAACTGTCGGATCAAAAAAACTTGCCGAAGCGGAGAAAAGTGCCAAGGAAATGGCAGAGGTCGTGAACCGTTTAGAAGCTTCCTATAAGAAAGAACTTGATGCTGCCTTGAATCACAGCGGGGCACTTGCTCTGGAGAAAGCTTCTTTGCAAAAAGAAAACGATGTCTAGGCCCGCCGCATTGAGGAACTTTAGGAGTTTTTCAAAAATGAAAGGGAAGAGAAAATTGAGGCTCAGGAATAATCGCAAAAGTATTGCGAAGAGGCTGTCGAAGACAGGAGCCTAAAAATTAAACTTAATGAGCAGTTCACTAAAATAGTCATCATTTCGTTCACTAATAAGAAGAGAGAATTGGGCGGAGCTGAGTTTAGCATAGTCGTCCATTCGTCGTTTCTTTCATTAGCTATGGTTATACGGTATGAGTCCTGGTTTTTTGAAATAACTTGTATTACAATCTTGAAACCTTTCATGTGAATAAAAGTTTCTATTTTCTATTGAGCTTTCGTGTGAATTTCTATTTAAGTAGTTGAACTAATACTTTCCGTTTAATGTACTTGTAATTCGTTGTTTATTAATTCTGGTAACAATTCACCAGCTCTATCCCAAGGCCTCCACGTGGTCGTGGCCTTGAGTCATATTAAACACTAGGCCCGTGCCTTAGTGTTACACCGTCGAATTCAGCGGTTTTTGAGCAACCATACTCCTGCCCCCGTTTTTAGATTAGCAGGGTTAGATGTTGGATGGTCGAACTCCATCCTTAGCGAGTTTATACTCCTCCCGTCGGTTTCAGGCCAGAGTTCGTGGAACAGTGAATGGTCGAACTTCACTCATCTATTGGTTTACGTACATCCACACTTTGGGGATAAGAGTTAGTTAATGGATGGTCGAATCACACCTAATCTATATTTATACTCTAGTCCGCACTCTCGGGACTTAGAGTTATTTTGCGGGCGGTTGGTTCACACTTTATGTTTATACTCTAGTCCACACCCTGGGGACTTGGAGTTATTTTGAAGAGTAGTAGGATCGTACTCTCCTTAATTGATTGATCTGGCCCCAGGGTCTGGGGTTTGATTCAGTGAGTGACGGGTTGTGTCACGGTCGCTCTCATTTTATCTCAGTCCCACGGTTTGGCGGGATTTATTCGATCATCAAATGGTCGGCCACATTTATTCATCATTATGTATCCCATCCGTTGGATTATAAATGGGGGTTATCAAATGAACAATGGACCAAGCTCATTTAGTTTAGTCCCATTGGGGACTAGCATAACTGATTAATTTCAAACTCCGGGTACATGTTCTCACATACCGATATTAATAAGTTTCATCATGTAACTAATACATAATGTTGTAGCAAACATAAATATAAAGGAAGCCCAAAACTTTATTCATTAAGTGGAAAGGAATAACATAAAATGTCGTATTATACGTCTATAAAATCAAATGCTAAAGAAAATTTTGAAAGTAAATGTAACTGAAATGAAAAGCAAAAAAACTAGTGAAATAGCATCGTGGATGCTCACTATTCCACGCCCTTGGAAGTGTAATGCCATCGACAGTCGCTAGCTTGAAAGTTCCCTCTCCAAGCCTCTGTTCAATGACATATGGTCCTTCCTAGAGGATTCATGTGCGATGGGGTAGGGAAAACCAGTTCCAGGATGAGATCGCTGATTTTCAAGGTTCTAGGTCAAACTTTAATGTTGTAAACGAGCAACTCGGTGTCGATGTGCAGCTGCCCTCAGATCGGCTTCCTTGCACTTCTCATCTATAAGGTCAAGAGATTCCAAGAGAAGATCTTTTTTTTGTTTGGGATCATAGTAAGTCACTAGATGAGAAGGAACTTCGAGCTCAATAGGAATGATGGCTTCAGAACCGTAAGTAAGGGCAAATGGAGTATGGCCAATCGTGGACTTGTGGGTGGTCCTATAAGCCTACAATGTTATGGGGAGTTCATCCACCTACCTGTCTCTAGCCTTGTCCAAGTGCTTCTTCAGATTGGATTTTATGATTTTTTTACAGCTTCAACCTGTCCATTTACCTGAGGGTGAGCAACCGCTGCAAATCTCTTTTCAATACGATATCTCTAACAAAAGTCTTTGAATTCAACACTGTCGAATTGAGTCCCATTATCTATTACAATAATTCGGGGAAGGGCGAAGCGGCATATGATGTTTCAAACAATAAAGTAGATTACTTTCTTGGTTGTGATCATGGGTAAGATTAGTCTTTGGCCCATTTGGTGAAGTAATCAACTGCAACAATAGCATACTTTACGCCACTTTTAGAGATCCATAAGGAATCGATAATGTCTATATGTAACATCCCTAATTTTTGATAACGTTAGTCAGAAAATTAAATTAAATAAATTAAATAGAATAATGATGATAAGATTGAGATTTGAATAAATCATATATAGGGTCGTGCTTAATAATAAAATAAATGGGCTTTAAAATGAGTTATAAGCTAATTAAATTTACACATGGGCATATTAGTAAAATAGCCATTTTATTGAACACGGTTATACACTTCTTACCCTTGCCCATTCACGTTCCATTACTCATTCTCCACAAATGCAAATCAAAAACTAAAATAGAGCTGGCCATTTACAAGGAAGAAAATAGGAAGGATTCTATCTAAAGCTAAGGATCAAAGCTAGGAAGGATTAATCAACAGCAAATCTTAAATCCCCTATCATATCTAAGGTGAATAATGATCTTATATCATCTCTATTTTATTCTATGATTATATGTTTTTGGATTTATGATTAAATTCGTTTTTACGATGATATGCTTGAATTATATTATGTTTGATTTGTTTTAATTCAATTAAATATGAATTTGCACGGTTTTAGGGTAAAACCGAGGGTTTATGATTTTAAAATGCACTGAAATTTTTTATGTTAAGAAGAACATGATTTCAAAGATGGGTTTTAATTTTCAGAATTTTCCAAGCTACAGAAAATTTATTATGAATTTTAGATGGAAAATATGATATAATTAGGTTTAAAATTTAATTCGAGTGTTCCAGAAAGAAATTGGGTCTGAAATTTTAATATGTTTGATTATATGATGGAAGAGATTTTCTGTGATTTTTTTGGATTTTTCCCTGTTGATTTATTAGGGAAAATAAATTATTTTAAAAAGGGGACTTTTCTGGAAATGTTTGTTTTGCTATATGGAAAGGCTTAAACGTTATAACTCCTTTAATTCAAATCTAGTAAATGCGACGGTTTTATTGTAAAGTATTTGAAAGTTTCTGGGCAACAAATCAAAGGTTTACAAAAAAGAAAATTGTTATAAAAGCAATTATTAAAAGTGGCTCAATTTCAGCCTTTAATTTAGAAAAGTAGGTTCCGCCTCTAATAGCAATAACCTTTGACTTCATTGACTCCGCCCTATCTCAGCCGAAACCCACACGGTCCAAAATGCATAAAGTTGAAACCAATATACAAGATGTCACTTAGATGGTACGCAATGGATTGGAAGGAAGGCGGAAGCCTTGGTCTCGAAAGGTATGCTTCCGATGGAGTCGAAACCCTATTTTGTTTTCAAAAGATAAGATCTTGCCTTGTTTTATTTAAAGCCTTCGACATAGTTGAAACATATGCTTTCGAAAGGGTTTTTATAAATAACTTTCGAAGAAGGCTGCCACACTATGTAAAGGAGTTAGCTTTCGAAGGGATACCTTTTTCATTAAATAAGAGCTTCGACGGGATTGGTTTCGACTTAGTCGAAACCCAGCCGCTATTCTATCTTTCGAGTGTATTGAAGCCATCAATACTTTCAAAAATTTATCCTTGTTTTTACTTAAGTTAAGCTACTTACTAAACACTTTCGAAAGGGCTTAAGGGTTTCAAAGGCCATGGAGTCGAAAAGGGGTTTTGACTATATCCTTTGAAGTTTTAATTTAAAGGTTGTTGCTTTTGACTAGATGGTTCTGACACCATCAACTTTTCCCCCAAACAATTTTATAATTGATTTTGAAAGAGATACTTTCATATATATAATCATTTTGACCCAAATGATGTTTTTAAAAAGTAAACCCAATGCTTTCAAAAGGGATACCTTCAATTGTTTCAAAGCTATGTTTTAAAGGATGTGTTGATACCATTGAAAGATATATTTGGTTTTGAAAGAGAATTTTTATCAAGGGCTTTGAAAGGTATGATTATTATATTTTGAAAAGAAGATTTTGCTTCTGACGGAAGTCATCTAGAGGTTTCAAAAGAGATGTTTTTCAAGATTTTAAAACATAACCCAGTCTCAATTTAAATAACCATGGCACAAATGAACAAAAGGTTTTGAAATGAAGAAGTTTTCATTGATTATAAAGGTTAAAGAGTTTAACCAGGATATATATATATAAGATAATAAACCATGGGTGTTGGTATTAATTGTTGTTATGTATACTTCTCCATATACTTATTCACTTGTTACCAACCCATAACTATATTTTGGGAAAAGGCAGAATAACCAACTAGGTTGACCCTGTAGTGAATATAACTTGAGAAACGTGAAAGATCTTAATTCAAGATATTGGCAAGGGCCAATGGGTTCATAGTCATCCCATGAAAACTATGATTGATATTGGCAGGGGCTAATAGGTTTATAGTTAGCCCATGAAATCTGTATCTGGATTAAGATATCGACAGTTAGTCAATAGGGTCCAAGTTAGCCCATGAAAACTGGGATAAGAGAAAAGATATTGGAGTTACCAATAGGTTCTTAGTGATTCCATGAAAACTAAAATAGAACAGATAATCCATGAACATTTAACAGGTTAATAGTGACACTAGAAACTATAATTGAGATAGATAGTCAGAATAAATTGGATGAGTAATCCAGAATTGATTTACTTATTTTGCATATCATCATAATATTTTGAAATACTATGTTTTTAACCATTGTGGATGCAAGAGCATAGTATATGGTTTTATAAATGTTTTAGGATACTAATGAGGGGAAAACCCGTTCTGCTAAGCGGCTAGGTCTCATTAGATATCTAAATGGTTTAAGATGGTAGACTATTATTCATACTAGGCTTTATGTCTGACTCGAAGTTTTTGTTTTCTCCTTAAACTCTTGGGTACTCAATTAATTTTGAGTAGGTTGAGAGTTAAGATTTCCCGGTGTTCCTTTAGACAAATAACGCTTCCGAAGATGTGCATGAGGCAAGCTTGTTATTAGAGTTCTTTTATATACGTTGTGTGTTTGATTGTAAAGGCAAATGCCTTATTATATACTTTGATCAACCAAGGAGGCATCTTTATATGTCGGTCTTGGCTTATTTTGTATTAATTATATGTTATCTGAACGAGGTCCGCATATTGGGATCATGTAACCCATTTGGAATATTTTGAAATAGAATATGGAATGTGTTTGTTGTTTAAATTTTTTTCATAATTTTGTGTTTCTGTGTATCATTGTATCTAATATCGCCGTATTTGGTCATTGAGGATTAATAACTATGGATGACTGCAGCATCCATAGCCGTTAATTTTGGGCCTCTATGTATGGGGATGTTACAAGTTGGTATCAGAGCATAGGTTTATGAAACTTTAAAAGAAACTTAAAACTTAATGATTTTTCAAACATAATCCAACGAATCAGATAATAAGTTTGGGGTTTGGGTTTAACGCTATAGTAACGTACTTGTATTTGATATATAGTTATATATATAAGTACGTATTCCTTGCTCTCTTAGACCGTTCTTCTGTATCTTACTAATGCTTGTATGTAGATTTACGAGAAAGGAGATATGGAAGCAGGAAATGGAAGAGGAAATCTCGGTGGAGTAAGCACCACAACTAATGGAAATGCTCGACCCACTACCAGAAGGAACCCGGGTCGACCAGCTAATGCTAATAATCAAAATGCTGATGCCAATGTGAGTGTTGGAAATCCACCAGTAGATATGGGGGCGATGTATCAGTTCTTTGTTGGTTTGATGCAAGCAGGAGCTGCTGCTTGCGTTGCTGGAAACGTAGGAGGAGCTAATCATGTGGTTCCAGTTGGGAATAATTATGCTTTGCTGAATAGAGATTATACCAGTTTAGGTGGGAAGCCATTCTTGGAAACGGAGAGTGCCATAGAGGTTCAGAATTGGCTGTTGCATAGAGAGCGTATATTTACTGATTTGGATCTAAATGATGGGAAAAAGAGAAGGTTGGCCTCTAGACAATTGCAGGGGTCAACACTACACTAGTGGAATAGTGTTACTGCTGGAGTACCGGAAGAGCAGTAAACTTGCGCTGATTTTAAAACGAGATTTGAGCAGAAGTTTGTATCTGAGTTTGCTAAGTCATATCTGATGAGGAAGTTTATGGATTTAGTTCAGGGAGAGATGTCAGTAGCTGAGTATGCTACTAAGTTTGAAGAGCTGTCTTGATATGGATATGCTATTATAGATACTGACATCAGAAGGAATGAGAGGTTCATTCGGGGATTGAGGCCCGAGCTTGCTACAATGATCATGACACATGTTCGTGATCCATGTAATGTGGTGGTAGAGATGGCCATTCGCCACGAGGAGTTACTTGCTGATAAGGCTAAGGAGAAGCCAGTGGAAGCTCAGGGTTCTCAAGGGAAGAAGAGGAAGTTCTTTAAAAAGAAGGGATCCTAGAAGAGAGATGCTGCTACGAAGCCTAAGGTTGAGATAGTTTGCTATAAATGTGACAAGAAGGGTCACTTTGTGAATGAGTGCCGGTCGAGAAATGGGAAGAAAGCTATAACCCAGAAGAATGTAAAGTGCTTCAACTGTGATCAAGTTGTGCATTACAAGAATCAATGTCCAGAGCCAATCAGGGCGGATAAAGGAAAGGTTTTTGCTATCAGACCAGTTAGGTCAACTTCAGCAGATAAGGGAAAGACTGTGATGGAAGGTACGCTTTTGATTCAGAGTATTCCAGTTAGAGTACTTTTTTATACCAATGCATCACATTCATTTATATCCCAGTGTTTAGTTGATAGATTATGCTTAGAACCCACCTACCTTGTTACTTCCTTAAGGTTTGCTAATCTAATAGGAGGGTATGTAACTCTAGGGTTAAGATGTGACCAGTTAGAACCTGATTTGTTAGGTCATAAATTTGCATGCAGTCTGTATGTTATTGATTTCATAGATTTTAGGATCATCTTAGGTATGGATTGGTTAGGTATGTATGAGGTTAGAATATTTTGCTAAGATAGGAAGATATCACTAAGACACCCTGATAGTCATAACCGAGTGATATTCTCAGTAGAGAATACTGATCGGAGTGTTAGTGCTTTACTTAGTGCTACGGAGGTTGGAGATGAGTTAAGTTGGGTTCGGGTATCAAGAGAGTTTGTAGATGTCTTTGAGCCATTCATTAACTACCACCGAAAAGAGCTGTTAAGTTTAGAATATACCTTGTGCCTAGGGCCAAACCTGTAAGTAGACCACCTAGCAGGATGACACCTATTGAGATGAAGGAATTGAAGGTGCGGCTAGTGGATCTTGAAGGTTGGAATTTTATTAGACTAAGCAGTTCGCCTTGGGGAGTGGTCGTGGTGTTTGTGAAGGAACTAGATGGGTCATTTAGGATGTGTATCGACTATCGTAAGTTAAACGAAAGGATGATTAAAAAAGTATCCTTTACAAAGAATAGATGATCTATTCGATTAGTTGAATGGAGCCAAAGTGTTTTCCCGGTTAGACTTGGCGATTGGTTTCCATCAGTCAAGAGTGGCGGAGGATAGTATTCCTTTGACAGCATTTCGGACTAGGTATGGTTCATATGAGTGGTTGATGATGCCATTTGGATTGATAAATGTACCTGCTTTCTTCGTGGATTTGATGAACCTGGCTTTCCGAGAATACTTGGATAGGTTTGTACTGGTGTTTGTAGATGATATTCTAGTATACTCTAAGGATGATTGAGAGCATGAAGTTCATCTTAAAGTAGTGCTTGAGACGCTTAGGCAGAATCAGCTAAAGGCAAAGTTTACCGAGTGTCATTTTTGGAAGAAAGAGGTTAAGTTTCTTGGTCATGTGGTTTCAGAGAAAGGATTGTCAGTCGATTCAGATAAGATAGAAGCCGTAAATAACGGGAAAAGACCAGAGACGGTGACTGAGATCAGGAGTTTTCTTGGACTTGCTAGCTACTACTGGTGATTCATTAAGGATTTCTCATGGATAGTAGCACCCTTAACTAAGCTGACCAGAAAGGAGGTGAAGTTTGTTTGGTCCGACAAACGTGAGGAAGCATTCCTTAAGTTAAAGCATTTGTTGACCAATGCACCCATGTTAGTAGCTCCAGATGGAAACCAAGGGTTGGTGGTATACACTGATGCATGTGGAACTGGATTAGGAGCAGTGTTGATGCAGAATGGTAAAGTTATTGCCTACGCATCTAGGCAGCTTAGACCGCATGAAGTTAGATATCCTACTCATGATTTGGAGTTGGCACCTGTGATTTTCGCATTGAAGATTTGGAGACATTATCTCTTAGGGGAGAGGTTTGAGCTTTATACTGATCATAAGTCTTTACGATATTTATTTTCTCAAAAGGAGTTGAATATGAGACAACAGAGGTGGATGGAGTTTTTAGCAGCTTATGATTTTGGTATAGAGTATACACCAGGGAAAGGTAATAAGGTAGCAGACGCTTTTAGTAGAAAATATCAGAATGTGGTGTTAGCTATGTTGGAGGAGTGGAAAGATTTAGAAGCTTTAGTCAGTTGTGATGTGTAGTTAAGATCGACTGCTGGTTCTAGTCAGAGTTCCGCCAGATTGTCATATTTAGAAGTTCGACCAATATTGATTGAGAGAATTGCTTCTAAGCAAAAGGAGGATCCAGTATTGGCTGAGAGGATCAAAAGACTTGAGGTTGGAACTGAGATCGATGATTTAAAGGATTTTAGCCTTGACCAAAAAGGATGGTTAAGAAAGAGGGGATGTTTGTGTGTTCCGAATGTGGAGGACTTGAGGAAGGAAGTTCTTAGAGAATGCCACTGGTCCAAGTTTACGATTCATCCTGGAGGAACCAAGATGTATCAGGATATGAAGAAAAGCTTCTATTGGGAAGGCATAAAGAGGGATGTTGGCTGGTTGGTTAGGCAATGTGCAAACTATCAAAAACTGAAAGCTAAACATCAAAAACTGAGTGGGTTGCTTCAGCCTCTAGAGATTCCAGTTTGGAAATGGGACTTAATATCCATGGATTTTATAGACGGGTTGCCAAGGACAAATAGAGGTAATGAAAGTATATGGGTTATAGTGGACAGACTGACCAAGAGTGCCCATTTCATCCTAGTTAAGTCAACCAGGACGACACCTGTTTTAGCTAAGTTATTCATGAAGAACATAGTTAGACTGCATGGAGTTCCTATTAGTATAGTCAGTGACAGAAGTGCTTTGTTCACTGGTGAATTCTGGAAGAGTCTACAGGAAATGATGGGTACCAAGCTTAATATGAGTATTTCATATCACCCACAGATAGATGGGCAGATAGAGAAAGTCAATAAGGTACTCGAGGATCTATTGAGAGCTTGTGTATTGGATTTTGATGGATCTTGGAAGGATCACCTATATTTGGTTGAGTTTTCCTATAATAATAGTTATCAGACTAGTATAGGAATGGCACTGTTTGAAGCTTTGTATGGAAGGCCATACAAATCACCAGCATGTTGGTTGGAGACTGGAGGCAGATTAGTCTTAGGTCTAGAATTGGTTAGAGAAGCGTTAGAGAAGATTAAGTTAATCCGAGGAAGCATGAAGAAAGCTGAATCCAGACAGAAGAGTTACACTGATAAGAGGCGTAAAGACCTAGAATTCTTAGTTGGGGAAAAGGTTTTCATTAAGGAATCACCTATGAAGGGTGTGGTGCGATTTGGAAAGTCAGGGAAGTTAGCCCCGAGATATGTAGGTCCATTCCAGATTTTAGAGAGGATTGGAAAGCTCGCATACAGAGTAGAGTTCCAAGCAGTATGCCAGGTGTCCATAATGTATTTCATGTGTCTCATCTTCGTAAGTATGTGCATGATCCAGAGACTACTATTCCTTCGATAGGGTTGGAAGACTGGATAGTAGAGCCTAATTTGATTATTATTAGACAACCAGTTTGGGTTGTAGCTAGAGATGAGAAAAGATTAAGGAACAAGACAGTTAAGTTGGTGAAAGTTCGATAGAGCGACAACAAGAAGGACTGTACTTGGGAGATAGAGGACATGATTAGAGATACTTATCCTGATCCGTTTTGAGGGTATGTCTATATTAGATTTATATAGATAGTTGCTAGTCAAATAGGCTAGTATGGTTGTTATGGTTGTTACAAGTGATTTCTATGCTTAGTATTTAGTCCTTACTGAATTTCGAGAATGGAATTCTTAAAGGGAGGAGCTTGTAACATCCTTAATTTTTGATAAGATTAGTCAAAAAATTCAATTAAATAAATTAAATAGAATAATGATGATAAGATTGAAATTTGAATAAATCATATATAGGGTCCTGCTTAATAATAAAATAAATTGCTTTAAAATGGGTTATGAGCTAATTAAATTTACAAATGGGCATATTAGTAAAATAGCTATTTTATTGAACACGGCTATCCACTTCTTACCCTTGCCCAATCACTTTCCATTTCTCATTCTCCACAAACGCAAATCAAAAACTGAAATAGAGCCGGCCATTAACAAGAAAGAAAAGAGGAAGAATTCTATCTAAAGCTAAGGATCAAAGCTAGGAAGGATTAATCAACAATAAATCTCAAATCTCTTATCATATCTAAGGTGAATAATGATCTTATATCATCTCTATTGTATTCTATGATTATATGTTTTCAAATTTATGACTAAATTCGTTTTTATGATGACATGGATGATGATATACTTAAACTATATTATGTTTGATTTATTTTAACTCATTTACATATGAATTTGCATGGTTTTAGGGTAAAACCAAGGGTTTATGATTTTAGAATGCCATGGAAAAAATTTATGTTAAGTAAAACATGATTTCAGAGATGGGTTTTAATAATCAGAATTTTCCGAGCTAAAAAAATTTATTATGAATTTCTGATGGAAAAAATGATATAATTTGGTTTAAAATTTTATTCGAGTGTTTCAGGAAGAAATAGGGTTTGAAATTTTAATATGTTTGACTATAAGATGAAAGACATTTTCTTTGATTTTTGGGGATTTTTCCCTCTTGATTTATTAGGGAAAATAAATTATTTTAAAAGAGGGACTTTTCTGCAAATGTTGGTTTTGCTATATGGAAGGGCTTAAACATTATAACTCCTTTAGTTCAGATCTGATAAACATGGCAGTTTTATTGTAAAGTATTTGAAAGTTTCTAGGCAACCAACCAAAGATTTACAAATAAGCACGTTGTTATAAAAGAAATTACTAAAAGTGGCTAAATTTCAGCCTTTAATTCAGAAAAGTAGGTTCCGCCACTAATAGCAATACTCTTCGACTTCATTGACTCCGCCCCATCTTTGTCGAAACCCATATGATAGAAACTTATATAGTCGAAACCAATACATAAGGTATCACTTAGATGGTATGCAGTGGGTTGGAAGGAAGGCGAAAGCCTTGGTGTCGAAAGGTATGCTTCCGATGGAGTCGAAACCCCGTTTTGTTTTCAAAAGATAAGATCTTGCCTTATTTTACTTAAAGCCTTCGACATAGTCAAAACATATTCTTTTGAAAGGGTTTTTATAAATAGCTTTCAAAGAAGGTTGCCACGCTATGTAAAGGAGTTATCTTTCGAAGGGGTACCTTTTTATTTAAATAAGAGCTTTCGACAAGATTGGTTTCGACTTAGTCGAAAACCAGTCGCTATTCTACCTTTCGAGTGTATTGAAGCCATCAATACTTTCGAAAGGTTATCCATGTTTTTTACTTAAGTTAAGCCACTCCCTAAATGTTTTCGAAAGGGGTTGAGGGTTTCGAAGGCCATGGAGTCGAAAGGGGGTTTCGACTATATCCTTTGAAGTTTTAATTTAAAGGTTGTTGATTTCGACTAGATGGTTCTGACACCACCAACTTTTCCCTCAAACAATTTTATAATTGGTTTCGAAAGAGATATTTTCATATATAAGCATTTTGACCCAAATGAAGTTTTTAAAAAGTAAACTCGATGCTTTCGAAAGGGATACTTTCAATTGTTTTGAATCTATGTTTTAAAGGATGTTTTGATACCATCGAAAGGTATATTTGGTTTTGAAAGATAATTTTTATCCAAGGCTTTGAAAGGTATGATTATTATGTTTTGAAAAGAAGTTTTTGCTTTCGATGGAATTTATCCAAAGGTTTTGAAAAGAAGATTTCAAATGTTAGCGCCAAAATTGGTCACTAACACCCAAACGCAGATGAAAGCACCAATTAACAGTCAAAGATAACAGATAGAGTGTATGCAAAGAGTATAAATATGACGAGTAGTAAAAATGAAAAAGAAAGCAGTAATAACAAAGGATTTATAGTGGTTCGGCTGACTCTGGCCTACGTCCACTCCAGAAATTTCTTTTTTATTGATATGAGAATCAATTACAGTTACAATCCAGAGTTTTTAAAACAATAATGGCAGAGTAGCCTTAGTGAAGAAGGTAAAGGGAAATAGAATGAAGATCTTTTTTCTGAAGCCACGCCTGCTGTATTTATTGGAAAATCCGGGTTACTGGGCTTCTCGAGTGATATGGGCCCACCATAGACATAGCCGAGCCTATATGCTTCGTTGATGCCGACCCCAAGTTGTATATATGCTGACCCGAGTTTCCCTAGGTGATGACCAGAAGCAACCTTACATCGGACCCGAAGCAAACTGCCTCCTAACTCTAAGTAAAAACATGCCGACCCCAAGAATGTTGCTGACCCGACCTCCTAATGCCGACTTGAAAAATACTTCAGCCGACCCGAAGAAAACAAGTTGCCGACCATAAGCAAGCATAAATATGCCGACCCCTCGAAGCAAAAACATGCCGATCTGATCACAAATGCCAACCCGAAGATGTGGATGTGCCGACACGAAGCAATCATATATGTCGACCTGATTAACATTGCTGATCCCTCCATTCTTGCCGACTCAAGAAAATTCACATGCCGACCCGAAGTCCATAGCTCGCCGACCCGAAGTAAGCACCGATCCCTTTGAAATGCACCGATCCCAAGTGACCCGAAGTAGCCATTCAGTTGACCCGAAGTAAACTGCTTCAAAACCTGAAGCAGACCCAGAAGCGACTCGAAGCAAACTCCAAACATCTCGAAGCGACTCGATTTTTGTCGAAACTCATATTTTAATGGTCCCGCACCTTTTGTCCATCGACCATGCCGAATCCTGGCTTCATAATCATGTTTATCATCCGTCATTGATAGTTTATCCATCCAGTCGACTCAAACCCATCATATTTTAGCCTCGATAACCAAGCAATCGATTTAGTTAAATCCGCCTGTCTACGGCCTTGCCAAAAGGCGGGTTAACATTTGCCCCCAAAAACATGCCTTGCTGTTGGAAGGTGTGTTTTGAACAGCTTCAATTCCGATATCCAAAGTCCATATTCCATCCATTATCAAGCAATTCCATCCAAGTCTGATAGTCAAATCCGCGATTGTTCTGAGTCGTTATCCAATTCCGAGTCCATTAAACGAATCCACGATCTCTTTGGATCGTTTTGTTCAAGTCCGGGGCCTCTCTGGGTCCTGTAATCCAAATCCGAGATCTCACCGGGTCCATATCCAAATTTGGGACCTCACCGGATCCATATCCAGAGTCGGGACCTCACCGGGTCCATATCCAAATTCGGGACCTCACCGGGTCCATATCCAAATTCGTAGCTATTCGAAGCCATTATCCAGATCCATTTTACACCTCGAAAGTCAGTAATTGAATCCTGCGATCTCTCCGAATCGTTAACGACCTCTCCGGACCCTTGCTAAGCTCAATACAAACTTAATGATTGAATAGGCAGATCCTATCATGCTCCAGCGAAGCAACCTATCCCTTACACTCTGGTTCAGTGTCCTTGAACATTAAGCGATGCCCTGATCCTCTTGGACCGATGTCAGCCTCTCCGAGCTCTTACCGAATCCCATCTTGTCACTCTCCGGTGAAGGGGAAACAGTGTTGAGCGAGCCGATCCTATCACTCTCTGGCGAAGCGGCGTCGCTCCCTGCACTCCATATCCTTAAACATTAAGCGATGCCATTGCCTAAGTCTTAAACCGATTATAGCCTCTCCGGGCACTTGCTGGATCCCATCCTGTTACTCTCCGGTGAAGGGGAAACAACGACGAGCGAGCCGATCTTGTCGCTCTCTGGCGAAGCAGTGTCGCTCCCTGTACTCCGGTTCAGTGTCCCTGAACATTAAGCGATCAAATTTCAACTGACTTTCAATATCCATCCCTTAACTCTCCGGTTAGGATTTGTTTCATAAAATCCAAATTCATTTATTAAATCCAAGTTCCAAATGTCCAATAAGAAAAATAGAAAAAACTAAGTGCTGCCTCTTTGGGCAGAGCAGCCTATTACCATCTCAGAGTATGCCTAGGGATCACTCTGGTTCCCTTACATGTATAAGTGGCATAGCTACTTGATTTTTTAAAACAAAATTTAAAAAATTATTCAATGATTGGAGTCCAAATCCTGAACTCGGCCCTTGCCATCACGATCAGCGGATGACGAGTCGTGACCCCAATCCACGGTCATTCCTGTTTGATCCAGGCGGTAGTTGCTTATGTTCTCCGCTCTCGTTCGGTCCCTCACATACTGTGGCAATTTTCCACTCCTGACATGTTCCTCCACCATGTCCTTCAAGTGGTGGCATTCATCCTTGGCATTCCCTTCCAGCTCATGGAATAGGCAGTACTTCCCGCTCCTACGTTCCCGTTCTGTGGGATCCCTCCTAGGTGGTTTCCGGTAGGGGAGCTGCCCCCGTGTTTCCAAGAAAATCCATTCCAGATTGTCTATCAAGTCCACATGCATTGCGAATTTGGGTTCCCGACCTCTCCTTCGTTTGTCAAAACAACTATATCCATCGTCCTGCTTTTTCTTTCCTTTATCGATTCCTCGTACTTCTCTAGAAATTCCTTCGCCTTGCATGGCGTTTATCTATTGCCTTTCGGCACGTGAATCCTCTAACCGAATGAATCTTTCCACCTTATGATAGAACTCCCCAAGATCCTGAAGTGGATCCCTTGCCAATGAATCCTTGAATTCAATGCCTTCCGCAATCCCTGCTACCACCGCTATCAAAATCATTGATGGATCCGGGCGATCTACTGAAGCCATGGCTGCATTGAACTGCATTAGAAAACCCCTCATGGACTTTCCGGTCCTCCGCTTCATTGATGCCAATGTCATTACATTCTTGGGTCGCGTCACGTGGACCCTGAACTGTCTCATGAAGCATTCCACTAGCTCGCCCCATGTCCTGGTCAATCCATTCTCTAGCTACCTAAACCAGAGCATAGCCAAATCCGTCAAGTATAAAGGGAAGCATTTTGCCATCACCTCCTCAGATGCCCCTAGCACTTCCATATGTCTGATGTATCTGGTTACATGCATGGTTTGGTCTGACTTCCCATCATAGGCCTCCAGTGTTGGCAATTTGAATTCTGGAGGGTTCCTTACGTTTCTGAATTCGGAGTGAACGGACTCCAACTTACTTCCTCCAAGCCTCTGCTTAGTAGCTCTCCTCTCATAATCCTTCTTATCAATCTGGCCATCCGCTCGTCTCCATCCGGGGGTGGTCCTCTATTTGCATCTCCACCCTGCCCCTCATGTCTTGGAGGATATTCCGGGTAATACTCCTCATGCTGCTCATTCACGTTCACGTTGGTCCTAGCTCGTTGAGCATCATTCACAGTCCTTCCAATATCCAATCCCGGGGGTCTGTCCCCAGGCCTTTGCTGATTTCCTTCAATCTCTCCATTATGGTTCTGAATTTGACCTTCAGATATTTCTGCAGCTCCATCTCCCTGCTCTGTATTGCCAGCAGCTGCGGTTGGTCCATTCCCTTGACTTTGCACTCCAACTTGTCCAACCCGTAGGAGTAGGTTCTGTATCATGTCTTCTTGTCTCTTTAGCATCGTTTCCATCTCGTCTCTAGTAATATAGACCGAGGCCTGATTAGCTCCAGAGGAAGCCTCCTGACTTCCTTCTTGCTGACTTCTTTTCGTCCTATGTCTCCTTGTCGATTGCTTTGCCATAGTTTCCAGAATCCGAGTCCCTAAGCTTTTAAATCTGAAATCCAAGCTTTAAAATCCTGAAGTGCTAGTTTTCTCGGTGAAAGCACCAAAATGTTAGTGCCAAAATTGGTCAGTGTTTGTACCAAAATTGGGCACAACACTCTTCGAATGTGTTTGAAGAGATAAAATGAAGAAAGTAAATGTAAAATGAAGCAGATCTAACAAACACATCAATAAACAGATAAGAAAATGCATAGAAACACACGGATTTAGAGTGGTTCGGCGAATTGCCTACGTCCACTATGTAATGATTGATGTTTATTGAATTTCACTCGTTGTTTACAAAATATTACAACAGTATAACTGAAGTTTGACAATCATTTTGGCAGAATATCGGCGTAGAGAGGCCAAAAAGTCCCTTTTTCTGTAGGCTCTGGGGTGCTATTTATAGGCATAGGCTGCAAATATCTCGCTTAGATCTCGGAAGACCTCTTCTGGCATGTGGGTGGTCCCACACGATCGATCCCACGTGATTTGCACTCGGTCCGTGATCGATACGAAAAAATTTCGTATCGATCAAGATTTGGTCCAATCGAGTCGAAATTTGGCATGGACGTTCTTTAGGTTGTACGCAAGCTCCTGTGAAAATTTGGTGGCATTTGGACTTGTAGATTTTGAGGTATGATCAATGCAAGTTAAGGAAAACGGCTACAATTCGTATCCATCAACGTGAATAGTGAAGTGATGCGAACAGGATCGATGCGAACAGGATCGATGCAAACAGGATCGATGCGAATTTGATAGCCTTCAACAAATTCAAACTTGCATCGATCATATCTTGAGCATACGAACTCCAATTGACTTGAAATTTGAAACATTGGCTTTCATAGCTTTGCTAGTCGTGTCATATCAATTTTAGCTCGATCCGGACTCGGGCAAAATTTACCGACATCCATAATGAACCTACGTATAACTGATCTTCGAGGTGGACTGTCCTCGGTTTCCAGTTAAGTTCTTGGTGTCAGGGCCTTGCCAAAAGGCGGGATAACAGTCACTAACACCCAAACGCAGATGAAAGCACCAACTAACAGTCACATATAACAAATAGAGTGTATGTAGAGAGTATAAATATGAAAAGCTGTAAAAAGTAAAAAGAAAGCGGTAATAACAAAGGATTTATAGTGGTTTGGCTGACTCTGGCCTACGTCCACTATAGAAATTTCCTTTTTATTGATACAAAAATCAATTACAGTTACAATCCGGAGTTTTGAAAACAATAATGGCAGAGTAGCCTTAGTGAAGAAGATGAAGAGAAACAGAATGAAGATCCCTTTTCTAAAGCCACACATGCAGTATTTATAGGCAAAATCCAGGTTACTGGGCTTCTTGAGTGATATAGGCCCACCACAAACATAGCCGAGCCCATATGCTTTGTCGATGCCGACCCCAAGTTGTATATATGCTGACCCGAGTTTCCCTAGGTGATGACCCGAAGCAACCTTACATCGGACCCGAAGCAAACTGCCTCCTAACTCCAAATAAAAACATGCCGACCCCAAGAATGTTGCCGACCCGACCTCCTAATACCGACCCGAGAAATACTTCAGCCGACCCGAACAAAATAGGTTGCCGACCCGAAGAAAACAATTTGCCGATCCGAAGCAAGCATAAACGTGTCGACCCCTCAAAGCAAAAACATGTCGATCCGATCCCATATGCCGACACGAAGATGTGGATGTGCCGACCCGAAGCAATCATATATGCCGACCTGATTAACGTTGCCAATCCCTCCATTCTTGCCGACCTGAGAAAATTGACATGTCGACCTGAAGTCCATAGCTCGCTGACTCAAAGTAAGCACCGATCCCTCTAAAATGCACCGATCCCAAGTGACTCGAAGTAGCCATTCAGGTAACCCGAAGTAAACTGCTTCAAAACCCAAAGCAGACCCACAAGCGACTCGAAGCAAACTCCAAACATCTCGAAGCGACTCGATTTTTGTCGAAACTCATATTTTAAGTGTCCCACGCCTTTTGTCCATCGACCATGTCGAATCCTGGCTTCATAATCATTTTTATCATCCATGGTTGATGGTTTATCCATCCAGTTGACTCAAACCCATCGTATTCCAGCCTCGATAACCGAGCAATCGATTTAGTTAAATCCGCCTGTCTACGGCCTTGCCAAAAGGCGGGTTAACATCAAAACATAACTCAATCTCAATTTAAAGGAATAACCATGGCATAAATGAACAAAAGGTTTTGAAATGAAGAAGTTTTGAAGGGTTTAACTAGGATATATATATATAAGATAGTAAACCACAGGTGTTGGTATTAACTATTGTTATGTATACTTCTTTATATACTTATTCACATTGTTATCAACCCATAACTGTATTTTGGGGAAGGGCAAAATAGCCAGTTAGGTTGACCCTGTAGTGAATATAACTTAAGAAATGTTAAAGATCTTAATTCAAGATATTGGCAAAGGCCAATAGGTTCATAGTCATCCCATGAAAACTATGATTGATATTAGCAGGGGCCAATAGGTTTATAGTTAGCTCATGAAAACTATATCCGGATTAAGATATTGAAAGTTAGTCAATAGGTTCCTAGTTAGCCCATGAAAACTGGGATAAGAGAAAATATATTGGAGTTACCAATAGGTTCTTAGTGATCCCATAACAACTAAGAAATCAGATAGATAATCCATAAACATTTAACAGGTTAATAGTGACCATAGAAACTATAATTGAGATAGATAGTCGGAATGAATGTGATGGGTAATCCAGAATTGATTTACGTATTTTGCATATCATCATAATATTTTGAAATACTATGTTTTTAACCATTGGGGATGCAGGAGCACAGTATATGGTTTTATAAACGTTTTAGGATACTAGTGAGGGGTAAACCCATTCCGCTAAGCAGTTGGTCTCACTAGATATCTTAATGGTTTGAGATGGTAAATTATTATTCATACCAGGCTTTATGTCTGACTCGAAGTTTTTGTTTCACCCTTAAACTCTCGGGTACTCAATTGATTTTGAGTAGGTTGAGAGTTAAGGTTTCCAGGTGTTCTTTTAGATGAATAAAGCTTCCAAAGACGTGCAAGTGGCAAGCTTGTTATTAGAGTTCTTTTATTTCCATTGTGTTTGATTGTAAAGGCAAATTGTTTTAGTGCCTTATTATATACTCTGATCAACTAAGGAGGTATCTTCATATGTCGCTCTTGGCGTATTTTGTATTAATTATATGTTATCTGAACGAGGTCCGCGTATTGGGATCATGTAATCCATTTGGAATATTTTGAAATAGAATATGGAATGTGTTTGCTGTTTAAATTTTTTCCATATTTTGTGTTTCTGTGTATCATTGTATCTAATATCACTGTATTTGGTCATTGAGGATTAATAACTATGGATGACTGCAGCATCCATAGCCGTTAGTTTTGGGCCTCCAAGTAGGGGGATGTTACACCATACCCCACATGGGGAACGACTATAGGATGACCATTTGTGTGATATCCGTTAGTAGATCTCTTGGAACTTTTGCATATATTTGACATTTATCACATTGTTGTACATAATCAACGGCGTCTCGATTTATGGTTGGCCAATAATACCCATAACAGAGTATTTTCTTTGCCAGAGTTTGCCCTAGTGCGATCACCATGTTCCCCTTCATGAACTTCCCTTAGAATACGTTTTATCCCATCATGAGTGACACACCGGAGTAGGGGGACTGAAAAACCTTTCCTGTACATAATTCCTTCTTGCATAATATACCATAAAGCTTTGCGAAGGATTTTTCGCTTTTCATTCTTCGTTTGGAGAGAATTCCCTGAAGCAAATAGTCTTTGATCGGAGTCATCCACGATTCTTCTCAGGCTCCACTTCAAGTATCTGGTCGACTTCTACCATGCTTATACTTGGGGTATTTAATGCTTCCACCGGAACCAAGCCCATTTATTGTGCGTCGCCGATGCTAGCAAACTTTACCAATAAATCGGCCTTTCTGTTTCGATCTCGTGGAATATGCGAATGTCATAGTACTCAAATTCTGCTAACAACTCTTGGACTTAGGTAAGGTATGGGGCAAGCGGTTGTCCCTTAGCTTGATAATCTCCTCTAACTTGATACACCACTAACTGCGAATCACAAAAGATTTCAAGAGATTTTACTCCAAATTCTCTAGTGAGTTTAAGTCCAGCAATCAGAGCTTCATACTCAGCTTCGTTGTTCGTTGCTGGAAAATCAAGCTTTAATGTATAACAAATTGACCGATTTTCAGGAGTAACAAGCACAATTCTAGCTCCAGAACAATGATCGTTGGATGCTCCATCAGTATACAGTTTCCACCGTATGGTAGGGATTTCGCCACCTTCCGAAGAATCATCCTGCACAGTAAACTCTGCTATAAAATCTGCCAACGACTAACTCTAAATAGCCCTCTGAGGGAGATAAGTGATATCGAATTGGCTAAGCTCAATATTCCACTTGAGTAACCTTCCAGACGTCTCAGGTCGTTGTAGGACCTGTCGTAACGGCTGGTCGGTGTAAATATTGATCGGATGTGCTTGAAAGTATAAACAAAGCTTCTGTGATTCAATCAGTAAGCAGTATGCCAATTTCTCTATTTTCGGATAGTTCCTTTCATCTCCCGTTAATCATTTGCTGATGTAATACACCGGCCTCTGGATCCGATCCTCCTTGCGAAGAAATGCGGGACTTATAGCGTGCGTCGATACGGCAAAATAAATGTCCAAACCCTCATGATCTACTGACTTTGACAAGATCAGGGGTATCTCCAAATGATTCACCAAAGCTTGAAACACGTCTTTACAATCCTGCGTCCATTCGAAGTTTCTTTTTCCTTTCCTAATCAAAATCAAAGAAAGGAATGCATTTATCGGTAGCTCTGGAGATAAGTTGGCTTAAGGTAGCAACTTTCTCATCCATACTCTGCACTTGTTTAATAGTCTTTGGCGCTTGAATATCACAGATAGACTGAATCTTCTATCTCCTATTCCACGGGCGTTAACAATAATGACCAAGAATTTCCTTGATGCAACACCAAAAGAGCACTTCAAAGGATTAATTTCCTATTCCATGGGTTGATTCTTGGTATGGATTGGCTATCCATGTATGGTGCTATTCTTGATTGCGATAAGAGGGTAGTAGGTTAGGCACTTGAAGTGGACATACCGTGGAGGTATCTTGTGATCCTAGAGGATCAGTCTTGTTGAGCTACCCTTATTCTCTTGAATAATTGCCTGATAGTTTGAGTTCAGTACCTGTTGTTAGAGACTTTCGAGATGTGTTCGAGGAGGTTGCTGGCCTTCCACCTAGAAGAGAGATCGAGTTCAAGATTTATCTTGTCGATAATGCCAAACCGGTTTCTTTACCGGTAAGGCATATGGCTCCTAAGGAACGTCGTGAGTTGAGCAAGCAGATTGAAGAGCTTTTGGAGAAGGGCTTCATTTGTAGGAGCATTTCTGAGTGGGGCGCGCCCATCGTCTTTGCCACTAAGGCGGATGGCTCTTTCAGACTTTGCGTGGATTATAGGGAGCTTAATAAGATGACGAAGAAGAATCGTTATCCTCTTCCTCGTATAGACGATCTCTTCGACCAGCTAGTAGGAGCCAAGGTATTTTTACATCTCGATTTGGCCATGGGATTTCGTCAGTTGCATGTGGTGGAGGATAGCATCGAGAAGACTACGTTTAGGACTCCGGATGGGTTATTTGAGTGGTTAGTCATGCTATTTGGGCTAACCAATGCTTTGACATATTTTATGGACCTGATGAGTCGAGTATTTCACAAATCGTTGAACAAGTTTGTGGTGTTGTTCATCGACGACATTTTGGTTTATTCGCGAAGCAAAGAGGAGCATACTATTCACTTGGAAGAAGTGCTTAGGACCCTACGATCACATAAGTTGAAGGCGGAGTTCTCCAAGTGCCGCTTTTAGAGGGATGAGGTTCGCTTTTTAAGACATGTCATTTCGGAGGATGGACTTGCAGTAGATCCGGCGAAAGTGGCAGCAGTACAGGATTGGCAGACCCCTAAGAATGCCACGGACATAAGGAGTTTCCTTGGTCTTACGGGCTACTGTAGGAAGTTCATTAAGGACTTTGCTAGGATATCAGCTCCACTTACCCGCCTTACCAAGAAGAACTCAGCTTTTGTTTAGGATGCCAAGTGCGAGGATGCCTTTGGTCGATTGAAGGAAGCTTTGACTACCACGCCCGTATTGGTATTACCGGATGGAACCAAGTCTTTCTCAGTTATACGGATGCTTATGGTACAGGGCTAGGGGTGGTATCGATGCAAGAGGTAGGGTAGTGTGCTGTGCGAGTAGACGGTTGAAAATTCATGAGAAGAACTACCCGACACATGATCTTGAGTTGGCAGCTATAGTTTTTGGTCTCAAGTCTTGGAGGCACTATCTCTTAGGAGAAAGATTTGAGCTTTTCACGAATCATAAGCCTTTGAAATATCTATTCTCTCAGAAAGACTTGAATTTGAGACGGCAAAGATGGATGGAGTTTTTAGCCTCTTATGACTTTGAGATTTCTTATACCCCTAGCAAGGGTAATGTAGTGGCAGATGCGTTGAGTAGGCGCAAAGTGGTTTTAAGTCCTCTGTTTTTGGAATGGAAGCATTTGGAGTACATTTCTACCTTTGATTTTAGACCTCCATCGGATTTAGCTCCGGGATTGTAAGCAGCCCTCGACGTCCAACCTACTTTGATGGAGCAGATTGGAGCAAGGCAAGGTGAGGACGAAGAGTTAAAGGACATTTTAGATAAGCTTGGTAGAGGAGAGTCATCACCACATCTTAGGCGCTATACCATGGACACTAAGGGATGGATTAGAAGAGATGGTAGACTTTGTGTTCCCCGTAGTGAAGATTTAGTAGATGCAGTGTTGGCCGAGTCACATCATTCTAGGATGACAGTGCATCCTGTGGTGATAAGATGTACCGGGATATGAAGAGGGTATTCTATTGGCTCGAAATGAAGAAGAGGGTAGCGGAGTATGTATCGAAGTGCATCACTTGCCAAAGGGTAAAGGCGGAACAAAAGAAGCCCGGAGGACTATTGTAGCCATTGGATATTCCATTATGGAAATTGGAGAGCATCTCTATGGACTTCGTGGATGGATTATCAAGGTCACGGAGAGGGAACACGAGCACTTGGTTCATTATGGATAGACCGACGAAGAGCGTTCATTTTATACCCATTAAGAGTAATAGGATGGCAGCTTCTTTGGGGACTCTTTATGTAAGGGAGATAGTTAGGCTTCATGGAGTTCCCGCCAGCATTATGAGCGATAGAGATCCATTATTCACCAGCGAGTTTTGGAGGAGTCTTCAGCAAGCCTTGGAAACAGAATTGAATCAGAGCATGGCATATCACCCTCAGACCAATGGATAGACCAAGAGGGTAAATAGGGTTTTGGAAGATTTGCTCAGATTGTGCATCATTGACTTCGGAGGCTCTTGGGAAGACCACCTACCTTTGGTGGAGTTCGTGTATAATAATAGTTATCAAGCAAGCATTGGGATGGCACCGTTCGAGGCCCTCTATGGCAGACCATGTAGATCACCAGCCTGTTGGTGGGATACCAACGATAGGATCTTGCTTGGACCATACTTGGTGAGGGAAACTTCCGAGAAGGTGGATTTGATTCGCAAGAGGTTGAAGACTACACAAGATAGACAAAAGTCATATGCCAACAGAAGACGTTCATATTTGGATTTTAAGGTTGGAGATATGGTTTTTGTCAAGGTTTCTCCTCTGCGAAACGTTATGAGATTTGGCTCAGTGGGTAAGTTAGCACCGTGATTTGTAGGACCCTTCCCTATTACCGCACGGATTGAAAAAGTGGCATATAGAGTTGATCTTCCAGATAAGTTGGCAGGAGTTCACGATGTTTTTCATGTTTCGCATCTGAGGAAGTGTCTACATGATTCTGTAATAGTAGTAGTAGAACCCGATCAGCTAAGGGAAGTGGATGTAGAGCGCGAATCACTTGTGCGTCGTACACCCACCCGTATATTAGAACACGACGTCAAGAGATTACGCAACAAGGACGTTCGTCTAGTGAAGGTTCAGTGGGAAGATGACCCCAAGGAGTGCACATGGGAATCTGAGGAGAGAATTTGAACTTCTTATCCTTTTCTATTTGAAGGTACACTTCAAATATCCTATCTTTGATCTTTCCTTAGTTAGGGTCTTTTCGATAATCTTTAGGTGAAACCAATGGATGGTAATTTGGTTGTAAAAATGTCATTAAGGCATGTTATGTTTGATGGATGAAAATGATTGCAAGTGGATACCAATGTTTGCAAATGGATGCATTGCATGCACTAGATAGATATTTATAGGATAATCGGCCAACTAGGTACACACACCTGCATATGCGTGCCTGTTAGCTATTGCATTTGCACATGGTTGTGTGTGTATATATATATATATATATATATGTGTGTGTGTGTGTGTGTGTATAAATGGATGTTGCTTATAGATGGTTCATTTGGGTGAATGATTGAAACATACATATAGAATTATCAATTATACTAGGGTAATTGCATACATTTGGTTGCATGGCATAAGCATACTTGCATTACAGGAGGTCAACTGAATCAGTAGACCGACTACCTTTTCACATTAGGTAAGTTCATATGCATTTCACTTTGCATAAATCATAAATTGCATTAGTTAAAAATAAGGACAATGGTAGAAATGGATGATGGTTGATTAGATGAATGTAGTTCTTGGATGCTGGTTGTTAATTACGTTCTTCCGTCTTTGGAGATTTCGGGGACGAAATCCTTTAAGGGGGAGAATGTAACACCCCGGTATTTTATGGGAAATATAATTAAAAAGAAATTAAAAGCGCATTTGGTGCAGTGGTAAAGGCGCATGTTGACTTCCTTAGTGCCCAGGGATCAAGTCCCGTTGTCGCCCAAAATATGGAGCAATGTTTTTTTAGCTGGTTCGTTTCCAGCGATTTTCCTACGTATTTCAGCGTTGTTTCTGACATGTGGCAGCTTTCCATTCGCTCCAGTGATGTAATAGGATGAGATGGGTTAATTTTATTGGTTCAGTGATGTGTATGGGTTAGAATGGATAACCATTAAGTGTATGAAAGAACCAGATTTAATCTAAAATATCTAATGGATTATATTCACTCAAACAATCTATAAATAACCATCTAACCTAAACCCAATCTCTTTTCAGCCGTCGCCATAATTCTATAGTAAAATTAGTGTGTATTATTCTTCCTCCTTTTCTCTACTAAATAAACAAATCTCTACCAAATTAAATTATCTATATATATTCAAGCAATTTGGGGAATTTAGAAGAATCAAAGGGAGAAAGATTAAAGCAAAGCTTTTTCAAATTTATACAAGCTCAAGTGCCAAGTGAGTGGGAATTAATATGAAATATAAAAATAAAGTAGTTCAATTTCAGTTCTTTTCTGGCACGTTAATATGAATTAATTTCTGTTGTTAATTGAGAATAGATGTAAATTATTGCAACTTCTTCTTCCACTTCTCAAATCTAATTCATATTTGGTTAAAAATATGGGACATATAAATTGTGTATTCACGTTTTATGGCATAAATAAGATTGAAATTTATGTAAATTATTGTATCTTCTTCTTCTTCCACTTCTCGATTCTAATTCATGTTTGGGTTTAAATTTGGAACAAACAAATTGTTATTCACATTTCATGGCGTAAATAAGATTAGTTTAATTAAATTGAATTAGAATTGTTATTCAATTTCTAATGGTAAAACGGGTTAGTTGAATAAATTCAGAATATGTTACTTGAATAAAATTATGGTTTTGATTGATATAATTACATAATTTTGAATATGGTTTTGGAACAAAATTGGAAAGTCTAATTGGCATAATTGTTTGTTTCATATGTGGCCTAAAATGTAAAAGTAGAATTTTGTGTAATTAAATGGTTTATGGCTATTGGATAAAAAATTTGTACAGATTAAATCTCTAAAAAGAGAACGTAAATTAGGGTACCATTTATGTAAGAAAAAAGTCCAAAGCAAAAGGGAACATGACAAGTTAAGACCATTTATGTAAATTTTGTATGGACTGAACGGATGTGAAATTGAAATACCATTTATGTAAGAAAAGAGGAAATTGTGAAATAAACAAATCGGGTGCAAAAATGGCCTAAAGAAGATTAATGGAAATACACAGTATGTAAACTATAATGGTAAAATTAATTAATCTGGAAGTGATTTGGTAGGCAGACCTTGTAAAGGTCTGGATAAGTGTTTCATGCAGTTAAGACCAAAATATAGTTTTGGTTGTACGTACTAGGAGCAGACAAGTTGGTTCGCAAGGATGTTTGTTGCCTTTCATAGGTTGCTAGTACGTAGGATAGATAGCACCCGTAATCGTAGGCTTCTTCAGGCAGATCGATGCGGACGGAACATGATAAGTGTGCTCCGACGTAGGCTTCTTTAGGCAAATCGTTGGAGGATTTTGCACGGCCGACCCAACTGCGGGCGCTCTTTCGGAGGACCGACACTTTGGATAGGGGCAAGTCCACGTTGGTGACCGAGGAGACAGGAGGATAGGAGTCCAGTTTGGCGGAGCCTGAGTGCAACTTCGGGGTCCTGCGAGGTTGTTTGAGTCGGCGCCGGTCAGATGTAAGAGGCATTTAGTCACAGTGCACGGGTGAAGAGCATGATTTTCACGCTGTAGCACGTGGATAGGTAAGGACAGCAGGTCCGACAGGCCGATTGACGTTTAGTACTACTGCATGGTTGACTTCCCGAGAGTGACCATGGACTTTGGCTTCTTAGGAACTGTACCTAAGAAGGATTCACTGCATTATATTATTCACCCTCTGCATATCCGGGGAAGACCTGGAATTAAACTGTTTTATTCTTTACTTCATTTTATTTATCATTCACCAGACTTTATATCTGACCCATTCCTATTTTTTCTATTTTCCCCAAATCACAGGAGGGCAGGTGTAGGTTGCAGTTCTTTGCAGCTTGGAGGGTCATTGGAGCAGTTGTTGTCTTCAGCTTTTGTTTCTTTTGTTTCATGTACTTCGTTTCTCTTTTCTATACTTTACTCTATATATGGGGACCTATATTGTGAACATTGTTATGTTTTATGTTTTGGTGGAGACTACTCGGTACTTTTAGTTTCAGAAATAAATTTGGGATAATGTTGTTTTTAATGAAGCTGTTTTGCTATTAATTTATAATTAGTGAAAGTTTTCTTCAGCTATAATATTTTAATCATTTTATGTTGTTGCCTTAGTCTCTGTGCTATGTTATGGATTTTTATTTCACCCGACCACCCGTGCTTCTAGTTATGTCCGATTTTCGAGGTGCCTAGAGGTGCGGGGTGTCACGGGCATGTTGCATATTAAATAATTGTTTGGCTTATCAAAGCTGTGTGAAAATCCTTATCTTAAAGAGTAAAGGAGGAAAAAATTTAGAATAACACTTTAATAATATTAATTTTGGGGTTTAAAGTGAAAACACATCTAGTCCACAATGAAATCTGGACAAACTATCATTATTATGGTTGACGTTAAGGAAGGTGAATTGTAACAACCCTGGTTTTGTGCTTACCTGTGAAAATAAATTATAACGATGGTTATAATTTAAAATGGAGGAATAAAATAAATTTGGAGATGTAAAATTTGTTGAAATTTTTTATTTTATAATAAACAATGGGTTTTGGTGAAATTAAATGGAGATTAAGATGGTTTGGTTGTGAATTAAGTGAGAATAAAAGAAATACGTTGATT
The DNA here is from genome assembly GCA_030737815.1 of Allium fistulosum. Classification (NCBI taxonomy): domain Eukaryota; kingdom Viridiplantae; phylum Streptophyta; class Magnoliopsida; order Asparagales; family Amaryllidaceae; genus Allium; species Allium fistulosum. The sequence continues at coordinate 74,971,854 of CM060904.1, read as the reverse complement.
CGATGGTAATTTAATTTAAATAAAGGATAAAGGAAATTAATTCAACATTTATTTGTTGTAAATAAATATAAAAAGAAGAAACTAAAGTTTCAAAAAATTTATTATGTTATTTTAGGGTAATAATGAGCATTGAATGGTTTTATTTTGGTAAAATACAATAATTGTGGAGATAATGGTCGAATAGTGATTTTTGTTAATTTAATAACATATTAAAAATTAAATATGGTTGATATTGGAAAAAATAAAAATATGAAATATTGGTTAAAATTAATATTTGGGTGTAAAAATATTTTTAACATGGTTTGTTATGTTAATATAAACAACAGATATAATTTTATGTAATTTTGTTGTTAAAAATATTGATTTGTGTAAATTAAAGTATATAAGTAAAAATAGAATTTTTAACGATGAAAACTGGTTTTTATAGCTAAAATAACTTTTATATGTTGGTAAAACATTTCATTAAACATAAAATATGTTAGTTTGATTTTTATAAAGTTGAAAACATAAAGAATGTAATTAGTTTGGTAAATTATGTGTTGAAATAGTGAAATTTGTTAAATATATGTTAATTAATAACATACTTATCACATTATAAGTTAACATAAGCTTAGTGGGTAGGGTAGATTTAGGATCCAAACCCAAGACCAAAGTCTAGAAGGAGGCAGAAGTTTTTCATGTACGTACATTTTTTCTCTCATCCTCCTTCATTATTTTGTTACTCCAAACCAGAGAAAATAATGGCTTTCTCTCTAAAATTCTAAAAATCCAAGCCTCCAAACTAAAATAAATTATAAGAGAAATTAGAAGATTAAAATCTCCTACAGGTAATCTTTCCAAAACTATAAACTATTTCATCCTCTTTTCTGTTTTGAGAAATCAGTTACTGTAACTTTCTTTTCTGTGTTTACATGTTTGTTTCTCCTTCTTCTACAGGTGTCTAGCACCAAATTAAGGCCAAAGCTTCAATCTTTGCTTGCTAAATCCGCTAATTTCTACAAATAAATCCTAAGGTGAGTTGGAAACTCACTCTTCTAGCTTAGATTGAGATTTCAAGGTAGGAAATCTCAATTGTGTTTGTTGCATGTCATTTGTGAATCGCTGTTAGTAAATTGGGCATATCTTTTTCGTTTTAAATCTGAATTAGAATTTTTTTGAAGTTATGAAAAGTGTAAAAAGACTGGGTTAACTTTCATGTTAAACACTTTCGAAAATTCAGAGCATACAGAGTCGAAAAACCTGATGCAAACTCGTTGCACTGTCATTGTAAAACTGTAATTTTCTAAGCTAGATGTCATTGGTAATTTGAGCATATATTTCTCGTTTCTTGTCCAAATTTGACGATTCATGATTTTCTGGAAAGCTTAGATTGTTTTATATAAATTTTTGAGTTTTGTTAAATTTTGATGTTTACATAGTCGAAAGTTCATTCTAGTGTCGTTGTCCCGAGACTAAAACGACAGCAGTAGTGAACTTCAGATCTGAAAATTGTTTTAGTCATAACTATTTTACTCCTTATCAATATTCAATAATTTTTGATGTTCTGGAAAGGTTAGGATATCTTCTACAACTTTCATGTTTTATGTTTTCTCAAATTCTGGGTTTAAAAGGGGCAAACCGGCTAAACAAGCCGCAGGCCTGAGTTCTTTTGCAAAGTTTGGGCAGTTTCCGTTGATTTGTTTTTGGATTCGATGATTTTGAGCATTGTTTTGAGATGATTCTAAAAGGCTAACTCCTACTAATATGAAAGCCAACATTAACGTCGATTTGTACTACGAATTGACAGTTTCATTTGGGTTTTGTCGTATGTTAATTTCAATGAATTTTCGTTGATTTTTGCTGTTTCTATGCACGTGTTTTCTAAACTGTTTTCGAAATGATTTTTAAAATTAAAATGCTTTCAAAATAAATGTTTTACAGAATTTTATAATTATTTTTGAAGCTATTTATATACATGTATTCTCTATAATAAAGAGAATTTCAAAGCAACAATTTCCAAATAATTTCCAAAATCGTTTAAAAACCCATTTTCTCAAAGTAAGTATTTTCTAGATAAAAATACATGTTTTTGCACTCTTCAAGCGAATGAGGAAGAGATTTAAACGATTCAGTAAAACATGTGGTATGGGACATATGCGTTTACTTTTTTGGTTAATTCCAGACTTGTTCAGTTGAGGTCATACACGAGAGTGAAAGTAACTACCTTATAGTAAATGGTTAAGAACGTGTAGTATGGGACGCACTATTGTCACTAATTTGGTTACTATCTGGAAGTTGGTGACACTTTATGTTGGGCCTTCGGGCATGTTAATATTGTTGAATTTGGATGATTCAAATATATGTTAAAGAGGAAAGAAATTGATTAATTGATTCAATCAAATCAATTAATTTAGTTGGTATATGGAAGGATATTTTGAAGGAAATCAATTAATTAGTCAATTTATTATATGAAGAAAGAAATTGCTGATGGAGATTCAATCAAGGAAAATTATGGAAACCAATCACCATTATCCATTTACGTAGAAATTAAATCATGGATATTTGGAACATAATCTATAAATTATTTTTCTTAATCCCTAAGTAACTCCTTCATTGAGTCTATTTAAATGAAGGAATTACATCTTCATATGACAAGCAAGAGTAGTATCCACCATAATTCTCTCCTCTCTTGTACTCTTTTCTTTAATGAAATAAAAAGTTGTTGGGTCTCCGTGGACGTAGGATATTCATATCTGAACCACGTTAAATCTTATGTCTCTTATTTCTGTTATTTTTCTATGAGACTGCATAATTCTTTTTACTGTCATTGGTATCTAAATAGGCAATACTAGGTCTTGATTTGAAATCGCTTCCGCAGCGCACCGTGGTGTTGAATTGTTATCAATCATCAATTTTTCACTACAGTTTGGTATCAGAGCTAGTGTTATTGTTCCTGTTTGGATATTAATGGCTACTTCTAGTAAGTCTGTTGGTAGATCTGGTGTCAATTATGGAGTAACATGTTTTGATGGAAAAGGAGATTTTGGTACTTGGAAGATAAAGATGGAGGCTGTATTGAAGAAGGAGAAGACTTTTAAGATAATTTCTGCGCCTGAGAAGCTGAAAGAGTTAGATAGTGAAACTTTAGAAGAGATGGAAGATGAAGCCCTAACTACCATCCAGCTAAGTCTTTCAGATGAGGTTCTTAGAGAATTTTCTCAAAAGAAAACAGCAAAGGAATTATGGGATGCATTATCTGATGCATATCAGGACAAGTCTCTCACTAACAGAATAATTCTGCAACAACAACTTTATTCGTACAAAATGAAGCCTGGAGCTGATCTCATGGGGCATGTGGATGCCCTAACCACCTTAGTAATGAATTTGAAGGCAGCAGAAGTTGAAATTACAGATGAGGCTCAAGCAGTAATCCTTTTATGTTCCTTGCCTAAGGAGTACACTGCTTTTGTTAATTCTATGATTTATGGTCGTAGTAAAATTAGCCTATCTAATGTTAAAGCTGGACTTCATAATGAAGTGTTGAGGGATAGATTAGCAAGCACTAGTTTAGACAGTGATAGGAGGGCTTATCTATTCAGAGAGGAAGAAGCCAAAGCAAGTCAAAATATGGTGGAGGTCGAAATAAATCAAGGTCTCAGTCTAGGGGGCCTAATAAATTGACTTGCAATTATTGTAAAAAGCCAGGGCACTTTGTAGCAACTTGTCCCAAGCTTGAAGGTAGAAGAAGAGACCCAAAGCAAGCTTCAGCATCTACCGCTGAGAAGTCAGATACAGAGAGTGATACCGATGTGTTTACAGCTTCTGGCTCTTCTAGGAAGAGCAACCTATGGCTAATTGATTCTGGTGCATCCTATCATATGACACCTGATAGGAACTATTTCTCCACTTACCGTGAGATTGATGGAGGAGAAGTTCTGATGGGCAATGATGCTTCTTGTCGTATGATTGGTGTTGGTAGTGTGAAGGTTAGAATGTTTGACGGTGTTATTCGTACTATTACAGATGTTAGACATGTACCTGATTTGAGAAGTTTGATATCTATTGGGGCTCTGAGTAGGCTTGGTTTGAAGATTGTAGTTGAAGGAGAGAAGATGAAAATATCAAAGGGTTCTATGATAGTTATGAAAGGAGTAAGGGCAGGAAATCTTTATCTTTTGAAGGGCACTACTGTAGTTGGCGAATCAGCATCTGTTACTTCTGTTGATTCAGACTCTTCCAGATTATGGCATTTACGGATGGGTCACATTGGTGAGCGCAGCATGGATGAGTTGAGAAAGAGAGGTTTGATTGATGGTGTTCATCATTCAAAGCTTGGCTTTTGTGAAGAGTGTGTTCTTGGGAAGCAGACGAAGATTTCTTTTGGTACTGGAGAGCATAAGGCAAAGGCTGTCTTAGAGTATGTTCACACAGATGTTTGGGGACCTTCCCCTTGCCCCTCCTTAGGTGGAGCCAGGTATTTCGTTTCATTTATAGATGATTTCTCTCGTAAAGTTTGGGTATATTTTCTACAGTCAAAGAGTGAAACTTTTGACATGTTTCGAAAGTGGAAATCTATAGTTGAGAAGCAGTTAGGAAAGAAATTGAAAGTTCTCCGTTCAGATAACGGCGGTGAATTTGTATCACAGGAATTCATCGATTATTGTGAGTCTGAAGGTATTAAGAGGCATTACACCACACCTGGCGACCCTCAGTCTAATGGAGTTGCTGAAAGAATGAATCGGACATTATTGGAGAGAACTCGTTGCCTCAGATTGACTGCAAAGTTGAAAAAGGGATTTTGGGCAGAAGCTTTATCTATGGCGGCTTTCCTCATCAACCGCACACCTTCTACCGCCATAAACATGAAGATCCCAGAAGAAGTATGGAAAGGAGAGCCTGTTAGCTATTCATTCCTCAAAGTGTTTGGTTGTCCGGCTTACGTACATGAGAGCAGAGGAAAGCTGGAACCTAGAGCTCGCAAGTGTATCTTTCTAGGTTATAGAAGAGGAGTGAAGGGATATAGATTGTGGTGTCCTATTAGCAGGAAGATTGTTACCAGCAGGCATGTGACTTTTAATGAGAAGGCTATGTTGAAGGTGGAGCCTTCCTCATCAGATGACAATGAGAAGACAAATGAAGAATACCAAACACAAAGTAAGTCATCTACTGTTCCTTTTCAAAGAAATTCTAAAGGTGTTTCCGATGACACCGTGGTTGATGAGGAAAGTACAGAGATTAGTACAGAGGATCAGACTCAAGGTGGAGCTAGTTCAGAGATCAGACCTGTTAGACAGAAGAAGAAGCCTAATTGGCTTAATGATTTTGTTGGATTGAGCATCGAAGACATTGACTTCGATGACATGGCAACATATGCTTTGAATGTTGTCCATGACGAACCCAGAGATTATAGAGACGCTATTGCTTCAGTTGACAGTTCCAGTTGGTTAGTTGCTATGGAAGAGGAGATTGAATCTTTGTAGAAAAATCATACTTGGGATTTGGTGCCTCTTCCCACCAACAAGAGAGCTATTGGTTGTAAGTGGATCTATAGAGTAAAAGACGGCGGCGATGGAAATTTCAGATATAAAGCAAGGTTAGTAGCAAAGGGGTATGTTCAGAAAAAGGGAGTTGAGTATCATGACATTTTTGCTCCTATTGTTAGGAATACCTCCATTCGCATTCTATTGGCATTAGTGGCTCATTATGATATGGAGTTGGAGCAACTAGATGTCAAAACCGCATTCTTGCATGGTGATCTGGATGAAGAAATTTATTTACGGCAACCGGAGGGGTTCATTGATAGTAGCAGGCCTGACTATGTTTGTAAACTTAACAAATCTCTATATGGACTAAAACAGTCACCTAGACTATGGTATAAGAGATTTGATAAGTTTATGCTTTCACAAGGATATTCTAGAAGCTTCAAAGACTAGTGTGTTTATTTCAAGAGATGTGATAATGATTTAATATATCTGTTGTTATATGTTGATGATATGTTAATTGCATCTCGGAGTATGGTAAGAATTATAGAGTTGAAAACTGAACTTAGCAAGGAGTTTGATATAAAGGATTTGGGAAAAGCACAGAATATTGGGAATGGAGATTTGTAGAGATAGAAAGCGGAGAGAGTTAAGGCTCACTCAAACGCAGTACATCGAGAAAGTCCTCGCTCGATTTGGAATGGAGAAAGCCAAATCGGTTGGCACTCCATTAGGCTCTCATTTTAAGTTGTCAAAAGACTTATCTCCCTCATCGGAAGAAGACAAGAGGTATATGGCTGATATACCTTATTCTAGTGTTGTTGGTAGTCTTATGTATGCGATGGTGTGCACAAGACCAGATTTGGCCCATGCAGTGGGTGTTGTGAGTCGATATATGTCTAACCCAGGCAAAGAGCATTGGCAAGCTGTGAAGTGGATTCTTAGATATCTTCGAGGCACTTCTTTGGTGGGCTTGTTATATGGTGGAGTGGATGGTGACATCTTTCTTAGAGGATACTGTGATTCTGATTATGCTAGGGATAGAGATGCTAGGAAGTCAGTGTCGGGCTATGTTTTTACACTTGGCATAGGCTCGATTTCATGGAGATCAAAGCTACAGTCTATCGTAGCTTTATCGACTACCGAAGTAGAGTTGATATCGATTGTGGAAGCAACAAAAGAAGGATTATACTTACTTCAGTTGTTGGATGATCTTTCAATGGTGCAGCGGACAGTAGAGCTATTTTCAGACAGTCAGAGTGCGATTCATCTTATAGAAAATCAAGCTTATAGTTCACGGATAAAGCACATTGATGTTAGAGGTTTCTTTCTTATGCTTGAGGAAGAACGAAGCAAGATCAAATTATTGAAAGTGAGTACTTTGGATAATCCTTCAGATATGATGACAAAGTCACTTCCTAAGGACAAGTTTGAGCATTGCTCAAACTTGATCAGTTTGATACTTGTTACTTGAGCGCCATGGGGCGCTAGACCCAACAACTTATATGTCGATTGCTTGATGATAAGATGATGAAGAGAGATTGTTATATTTGAATCAAGGTGGAGTGTTGAATTTGGATGATTCAAATATCTATTAAAGAGGAAAGAAATTGATTAATTGATTCAATCAAATCAATTAATTTAGTTGGTATATGGAAGGATATTTTGAAGGAAATCAATTAATTAGTCAATTTGTTATATGAAGAAAGAAATTGCTGATGGAGATTCAATCAAGGAAAATTATGGAAACCAATCACCATTATCCATTTACGTAGAAATTAAATCATGGATATTTGGAACATAATCTGTAAATTATTTTTCTTAATCCCTAAGTAACTCCTTCATTGAGTCTATTTAAATGAAGGAATTACATCTTCATATGACAAGCAAGAGTAGTATCCACCATAATTCTCTCCTCTCTTGTACTCTTTTCTTTAATGAAATAAAAAGTTGTTGGGTCTCCGTGGACGTAGGATATTCATATCTGAACCACGTTAAATCTTCTGTCTCTTATTTATGTTATTTTTCTGTGAGACTGCATAATTCTTTTTACTGTCATTGGTATCTAAATAGGCAATACTAGGTCTTGATTTGAAATTGCTTCCGCAGCGCACCGTGGTGTTGAATTGTTATCAATCATCAATTTTTCACTACAAATATTGCCAGTACTTAGATTGTTGGGTCCTATATAAATATATAAGGTTGTTGGGCCACTTATTGGACTGTTGGGTCCTTTCTATGTATATAGTTGTTGGGCTAATATTTGAGACTGTTGGGTCTCCTATTACAGTACTTGGCAAGGCCTGGGGGCCACTTATTATATGCACGTGCAGTTGTTGTTATGGATCCATACCATTGTTGTTGCTATTTCTAGATTTCATTTTTATTGATTTCTAGATTTTTTTTTTCTATACGTTTCACCGTATTGTTGTTGTTGGAGTTATATATATAGCCTATATGCTAGTTGGAAATTTTTATATGGTGAATGCGTTATGTTGTTGTTTGGACCTTTTGAGTCTTATTTGGTGCTATGATGCGGTTTCCATCCTTTTGTTTTGTTGTTGATTGAGATTATATATATGGTTTAGCCATGGAGCCTAGCTTCCAGTTGTTGATGGAAGCCTTTTATTATGTTGATGTTGATGCCGATGATATGAGGCATTTATACTTGATTTAATCGATGTTGTTGTTGATGTTGCCCTTTACATGGGACCTTCTTATGGTGATTGAGTTGTTACCAACTCACGTATTATGAGTCGACATTGATGGTGTTGCTTCTTCTCTATTGAGAAGAATTATCATCTAAAACCCTTATATTTTACCTATCATATTCTAATCAGTTTATTTAACCACAGTCCCAATCGAAGTATAATACAAGTGTTAGCATAGTGCCCAATCGTTGTTATCCTTAATCGTGCCTTTAGTCTTTTCGTGTCCTTGGGGGGTAGATAATAAGTTTTGAAAATATTATAAGATTTTGAACGTCACCTTTGCTAAAAAGTGATATTTATGAAATAGTAGAATTAGACCTCAAATGGCTTAGATTTAAATTATGTGTCATGATTTATTAGTGATCAGAGTTGCGCAGCGGAAACGGTGGAACTATTTTTCACTGAGCACCTTTACTAGTTGTTTTAGTAAATGTTTGTTTGGTTGAGTATTACATAGATGTTTAATAAAATTGTAATTTTTTTTAAAATTAATTGAATATTAAATGTTTTGATAATTTTATGGATATATTGTAAAGGTGGTTGTTTGAAAGAATTGAGATTATTAAAAGAGCTTTGGTGAAAAATGATGATGAGTGAAAGAAACATTTTAAATTGCAAATTTTTTTAATAGAAGATATACTTATAAGTATCACTGGATTTCGTTTATTGAGAGAAGCAAAGAATATTTTGTAAAATTATAAGAGGCATGTTTATCATATAGAAAATGATTTTTCTGCTGAATTGTCCATTGAGTGCTTTAAGAGTTCTGGTCGATGCGCCTGATCAATGTTATCAATAGGAATTTCCTAAACACTATGATGAGATAATCGGACACGATAATTAAGTAATAACATTTAAAAGTATTATACAGAGGAATGCTTTGAAGAAAAATGTACACATATGTATATATGTAATAATTTGAGAGAAGTGTTTAAAAGGTAGTGGTAATTGAAAAAAAAAGAAATATATATATATATATGTCATATAATATTTTAGTTGGTAAAACAACGTATTCAAAGTAAGAAAATACATTGGTTAGAAAATTAAAATATCAATTGAAAGGATATTTTATTACAAATTTATAAATGGTGACTATGAAAATTTATTTTGACACTTGGTTATTTGAATAATAATAGATGGTAAGATATAAAACTTTATCTTAAAGAAAAATGAAGAAATTATACACTTTTAGCATGAATTTGTGAGCAAGCTTTTGTTTTCAAATTTCGATAGTATTAAAAATTTGTTGTTATGAATTTGTAAAATTCTTTTGAAAACATGTTTAAGTTAATTATCAACCTTAGCTAGTTATATGTTGATAATAAGATGGAAATTTAATTTTGGTGATAAGAGGAAATATGAATTTGAATGGTTCATTTATTATAAAATGTTATGTTAAGAAGTGCAAGGTATAATAAATGAATAAGGCATGAGATACAATCATTTTAAATTGTCAGAACAATTTAAAAATTAATATGTAACTCCAAAATTTATTTTGGATGGATAATTATCTCTCGATAATGGAAGAGATTAGTTATCTCATTCAAAATGAGTCTTCAAAGTTAATTGTTTGAAAAACTTGATTGTGTAAAGTGATAAAATTGTTTCCAATTAATGAATTGTATCTTTCCAAAGATGATTACATGAAGTTAATTATAATTTTGAATGGCTTAGCTTTCCGAAAAAGAGGATCATGTAATAAATGATTTAGCATAAAAAGCTCCTTTAGAAAATGTAGTATGGAATTAGAATGGTTTGGGAATTTCAATTTTCAAATTGATTTTAAAAGGTGAAATTTCATTTGGAAAAGTGTTGTACTAAAACAGCGATAATTTGAGATTTGTAACTCCAAATGAGCTCAATCTTCTTGTAAATGAAAGTGCTTTCAGTAAGCTATAAATCTTATTTTTACTACTTTGGAAAATTTTGCATTTTATTCAGTCTAAAACGAGTTTGAAAATGAATGGACATCTCTGTCTTATTATAAAATTTCTAAGATTTAAGCTGAAAGTAAATTTAGTATAACTTTCAAATCATGAGTCCGATTTTGATGATCTTTATATTGCTGGAAAGCTTAGACATAGTAGAACAACTTTTGTTTTATAAGTATTCTTAGATTGTGAATTTTGCTATGTCAAAACCTGAGTTCTTTACAGCAGGTCTGAAGTAGAATAAAATGATTTGTTTCCCTTAATAGTCAAATGTAGTGCTTCATATTTTATGAATGTAACCTAATATGAATTATTTGAGTTAAGTACAGGTGAAAGTGGATAGTTCGACTTTATTTTGAGCAAAATGCTTATATATAAGATTAAGCTAACTCACTTTAAAAATGCTAAAAAGAAAGGTATGTTTTCGGATTAAATTTTTAAGTGTGAAATGTTGATATATATTGTGTTTTCGACCTAATGGTCAATGTATATTATATAAGTTATTTTTGTATTGTTGTAAACGACCCTCCGTACAAAAAAGACTCCGCCAATTTTTCCGGAAAATTTTAATACTTCGAAAATTTTGAGAAATGAATTTTGAAAAAAAATTCTATGGGTTTCGAGTAGTTTTTGTATCTCCTAAATGAGTTATGTAAGACTCAAAGTCCATAATAGTAGCAAATGGGTGAGGGAGATAGCTATGTATCAATAGCCATCGATGAAGGGTCTAATAATAATTGTGCTTTTCAAGTCTTGAATGAAATTGTTTTGAAATTGATTATTAGTGTGGAAAAATATGTTACAAATTGTAGTATATTTATGGTGGAATAAGAGGATGTAGCAACTTAAATTTTATTTACTTTAACTAAAGAGTAATGAGATTAAATTAAAATTTTAAGTAAGAAGCTTTGAAAACTTTCAAGTGTTGCATTTTGAGGTTTGTTTATGAAGATAATGGATTTAAAAACTCTAAGAACATTTGATTAGTAAAAGAAAGTATAAAATACATTCCTTGTGTTTGACTCGCCTTAGTGCAATTATTTAGTGACTTGCACTTATGCAGCCGTATGATTTTGATGGTATTTGGGGAGACCACCTACCTCTTGTTGAGTTTTCTTACCATAATTGTTGTCGATCTGATATCAGCATGGCTCCTTTCGTAGCTTTATACGGAAGGTCATGTCGATCATCGTCTTGTTGGTTGGAGTCCGAGGTAAAGTTGTGCTAAGTCCCGACTCTATTCGTGAAGCTTTTAAAAGATCGATCTCATCTATCAAAGAATGATAGAGGCATAAAGCAGACAGAAATCCTACGTGGGCAACCGTAGGAAACCATTAGAGTTCTTTATTGGTGATCTTGTATTCCTTCGTGTTTCTCCGTTGAAGGGAGTAATGCGTTTCAGTCGAACCGGAAAATTGTCTCCTCGATATATAGGACCATTTCCTATTACTGAACGCATTGGCCTAGTTGCTCATCGTGAATCACTTCCCGCTTAGTTTTTCGGTATTCACGACGTATTTCATGAATCTCAACTCCCTAGATGTCTTCGAGATTCAGATTCTACTGATGACTCTTATGTTGTGCAAGAGCTTGAGATCTGACCAAACTTATCCATCATGCAACATCCTATTCGTGTGCTTACATCGGAGGTTGAGTGCCTTCTAAATAAAGATATTCCGCTTGTGAAAATTCGATGGTCTGTTAATCCTAAGGATTGTACTTGGAAAACCAGAGAATTTATCGAGCGAACATTTCTTGATTTTCTTTCTTCTTCTGTTTGAGGGTGAGTATTCTTAACTCAAGCTTATCTTATTCCTAATTCATGATGAAGTAAATGTGTTATAGACGACTCTTTTATAGAAATTGTGAGGAGGCAACATTTATAAGGGGGGAGTCTGTAACAACCCTGGTTTTGTGATTACCTGTGAAACTAAATTATAACGATGGTTATAATTTAAAATAGAGGAATAAAATAAATTTGGAGATGTAAAATTTGTTGAGATTGTTTATTTTATAATAAACAATGGGTTTTGGTGAAATAAAATGGAGATTAAGATGGTTTGGTTGTAAATTAAGAATAAAAGAAATATGTTGATTCGATGGTAATTTAATTTAAATAAAGGATAACAGAAATAAATTCAACATTTATTTGTTGTAAATGAATATAAAAAGAAGAAAATAAAGTTTGAAAACTTTATTATGTTATTTTGGGGTAATAATGAGCATTGAATGGTTTTATTTTGGTAAAATACAATAATTGTGGAAATAATGGTTGAATAGTGATTTTTGTTAATTTAGTAACATGTTAAAAATTAAATAGGGTTGATATTGAAAAAAATAAAAATGTGAAATATTCGTTAAAATCAATGTTTGGGTGTAAAAATATTTGAACACGGTTTGTTATGTTAATATATAAACAAGAGATATAATTTTATGTAATTTTGTTGTTAAAAGTACTGATTTGTGTAAATTAAAGTATTTAAGTAAAAATAGAATTTTTAATGATGGAAATTGGTTTTTATAGCTAAAATAACTTTTATATGTTGATAAAACATATCATTAAACATAAAATACGTTAGTTTGATTTTTATAAAGTTGAAAACATAAAGAATGTAATTAGTTTGGTAAATTATGTGTTGAAATAGTCAAATTTGTTAAATATATGTTAATTAATAACATACTTATCACATTATAAGTTAACATAAGCTTAGTGGGTAGTGTTGATTTAGGATCCAAACCCAAGACCCAAGTCTAGAAGGAGGCAGAAGTTTTTCATGTACTTACATTTTTCCTCTCCTCCTCCTTCATAATTCTGTTACTCCAAACCAGAGGAAATAACGGCTTCCTCTCTAGAATTCTAAAATCCAAAAACTAAAATAAATTATAAGAGAAATTAGAAAATTAAAATCTTCTACAGGTAATCTCTCCAAAACTATAAACTATTTCATCCTCTTTTCTGTTTTGAGAAATCAGTTACTATAACTTTCTTTTCTGTGTTTGCATGTTTGTTTCTCCTTCTTCTACAGGTTTCTAGCACCAAATTAAGGCCAAAGCTTCAATCTTTGCTTACTAAATCCGCTAATTTCTACAAATAAATCCTAAGGTTAGTTGAAAACTAACTCTTCTAGCTTAGATTGAGATTTCAAGGTAAGACATCTCAATTTTGTTTGTTGCATGTCCATTTGTGAATCGGGGTTATTAAATTGGACATATCTTTTTCGTTTTAAATCGGAATTAGAATTTTTTTAAGTTTTGTAAAGCACAAAAAGAGTGTGTTAACTTTCATGTTAAACACTTTCGAAATTCTGAGCATACAGGGTCGAAAAACCTGATGCAAACTCGCCGCCCTGTCACTGTAAAACTGTAATTTTCTAAGCTAGATGTCATTGGTAGAGCATATCTTTCTCATTTGGTGTCCGAACTTGACGATTATTGATGTTCCAGAAAGCTTAGATTGTCTGCTATAACTTTCATGTTTATGGTTTTGTTAAATTTTGAGGTTTACACGGTCGAAAGTTCATTCTAGTGTCGCTGTACCGAGACTAAAACGACAGCAGTAGTGAACTTCAGATCTGAAAATTATTTTAGTCATAACTATTTCACTCCTTATCAGAATTCGATAATTTTTAATGTTCTAGAAAGCTTAGGATACCTTCTACAACTTTCATGTTTTATGTTTTCTCAAATTCTGGTTAAAAGGGGCAAACCGGCTAAATAAGGCGCAGGCCTGAGTTCTTTTGCAAAGTTTGGGCAGTTTCCGTTGATTTGTTTTTGGATTCGATGATTTTGAGCATTGATTTGAGATGATTCTAAAAGGCTAACTCCTACTAATAGGAAAGCCGACATTAACGTCAATTTGTACTACGAATTGACAGTTTCATTTGGGTCTTGTCGTATGTTAATTTCATTGAATTTTTGTTGATTTTTGCTGTTTCTGTGCACGTATTTTCTAAACCGTTTTCGGAATAATTTTTAAAATGAAAAGGCTTTCAAATAAATTTTTTGTAGAAGTTTATAATTATTTTTGAAGCTATTTATATATATGTATTCTCTATAATAAAAGGAATTTCAAAGCAACAATTTCCAAATAATTTCCAAAACCGTTTAAAAACCAGTTTTCTCGAAGTAAGTATTTTCTATATAAAAAAACACGTTTTTGCACTCTTCAAGTGAATGGGGAAGAGATTTAAACAAATTGTCACGGTCCAGAATTTTCGACACTCGAAAACCGACATCAATACGTCTACTGTATTACATGCTGAACAATTAAATGCCGGAAATACCAGATCATTAGGAAAAGAAGAAGAGGTAGAAGGAGAAAATAGAAATAAAAACACAGAATCTCACAATCGCAGCGGAACAATATATAATAGATAACAACTGATCTTTATACAAAAAGAACTATAACTGTTTATACATTACATCATCAGAGTACAACACAAATCAATAGCATAATATTGGACAGTTATAATAACTTGTCCTCACAAAAGCTAAATATACAACCTATAATGCACAGCGGAATATAAATCAAATACGTGAAATACGCCTTTGCCGTCCAGCTCGTTTCCTAAGCTCCATAGCAACCTATCCTGAATTTGGAATACTCGGTCTGACCCAAGCATTATAATAAAATAACATCCGAGTCAGTCTGGAAAACCAGCATGAGAAAAACACACTCAATTTGAATTATAAAAATTTTCAAAATCCTTTGAAAATCAAAGGTATCTCGTAAGACCACGCCATACATAAACACGATGGATTTTTACCTTATGATAACCAAAACATTTCATATCAAAATCATCTGATATTATAATAGTGTCTAAGTACAAATACTTATCCAAATAGATGAAATGCTTGCATCTCACGTTTCAGCAAAGTTGGGCACAATCAAAACCGTACGGCGCTTATTAAAGAATGGATTCCAACTGAATGACTAGACACTGGGGTACCACCTTTCACAGTACATGTCTAGAAACACTGTACCAAGATCGAACCTATCGATCCTTGCCACACAAGACCGGACTATCCCTGACCTGGATAGACCGAATATGCTATCACCCCGGGTGTTCCCACCCTCTCCCTGAGCTCCATCCACACATGGTAGTAGTAAAATAATATCCGAGGTTATCTAGAAAGGTGATAGACATACCCAACTTGGGTGCGACCCACTTAGCCTTGCTGCATCCCCCATGATTTTCAGTCATTCCCTGTTGATGAGGCTAGAGGCTAAGATCATCTTTTTAGAAATATTCACTTAGAATGCTCATTGTCCTCCAATGACAATGTACTGATAGCATTCATCCATACAAGTCCGTTCCCGGTCTGAACGAAACTGAAGGCACTATTCCTACTACATCCATTTTGGAATCACCCTCAGGATTAGTAGCGATTAGTCCTTGCACTTCACTGCTCCATCTTCGACTCCATGCTCTTGTGATCATTATGAAAACGTACTCGTTGGATCGAAGTGGTTTTCGGATCACAAATCTGATCCCGGTCTCTACGAAACAATGTTCGATATTCCCAGTAAACTCTACCCCGGTTCTCTAGGAAATAAACAGACGAAGATAAGATCGGAGATCGCCTCCTAACCATTAGTGGACGGATTTCCTTATAAACGTCCTAGAAGAACGAAACGAGTTTATGCGTACAGTATAGCACCTCGAACGGAAAATGTACCATATATAAATCACCGTACTTCTTCCAGATATTTCCAAAGTTATATTTAGGTCCAGATTTGATAGTCGGTTATTTAACTATCAAATAAACAATTAACTCAACCAAATATTCCATTTCCACTGAAAAACCCAAAGTCTTATTTAATTTAAATTTTAAATAAATTAAATCCCTTTATTCAAAAATATACACCTATCTTATATGTTAGTCCTTGAGATGATGGTTTTGATGACAACAACCTTAGAGTAAGATTATAAAATATAAATACTAACATTATAGTTTAGATATATATGTATATGTAGGATTTAACCATGCAGGTACCAAGAATGAAGACTATACAATATAAAGATTCAAGATATCAAGATTGAAGACTCATGAGTATCAAGATTATCAAGAGTTCAAGATTTCAAGATAAGTATCGAGTCTAGAATTTTGTTAAAACTTCATAATAGCACTGAAATCTTCACTCCATTTTTCATTTGGGATGGAACCCATTTCTACCTTTTTAGTGGCTTACAAACCCACGACAAGTAGCTTACAAACCTACGACAAGTGGCTTACAAACCCACGAACATCCTGGTTTTGTACAAGTTCTCGAGTCCTGATATGATGAGATATTCTGCAGGAAGAAGCTTGCAAAACTACTTCAAAATGATTTTCAAAACTACTTCAGAATGATTTTAAAAACTGCTTTTCAAAATGTTTTAGCCTTAAAAATTATATTTTCAAATGATTTTCAAAAAGATGTTTTAGCCTTAAATATTCTTTGTTTTTGTTTTTAATAAACTCTTGTTTTTAAACTTCGTTTGTTTTAAAACTACCTTTTAATTATAATATATTTATACTTAGATTTGAATATAAAATTATAGTAAAATTATATATATATATTATTCTCTATATTTATCTTTGTATTTTATCTATAGTCAAGTATATTTATAAAGTTTAAATAGTTTTTAATATAAGATAAAGGTTATTTTCAAAGAAAATCAAATCTTCAAAAAATGCTTTGGGATGTCGACATGCCCTAGTACCCCATGTCGACATAGTGACAATTAGATTCAAAAATTTGAATTTCAAAAGAAGTGTCTATTCGCCATAACCTTTCACGAATGGACATGACTGTTGTTCTTCTATAAATAGGGGTTAGTTTCAACGAATTTAACATCAGATTTTCTGGTTTTTTCACTTCTCTTCTTCTTCCACATTTTCTTATTCAAAATCCTATCATCACTCTGCCGAAATCAACATTGAATCTAACTAGATTATCTCTGGTTTGATTCTCTATCACTATCTCAACAAGATCCCAGTGCTATTCAGAGTCAAAGGCTTCTTCGTAATCTATCTAGCGAGAAAAGGTGTGATTGTAGCCTTGGAAATCAATTAGGTGAACTTGTTGCCCCGGAAATCAAGTATCTCTACCTAGAGGATTGTGATTCTGGAGGGTGTACCTTGTAGCCTTGAAACCGAGGGTTGTAATTGTTAAATTGCTTTTGAAAGGAAATCCGTACTTAGTTGTGCGGGACTGGATGTAGGGTAACTCCGAACCAGTATAAAATCTGGTGTGTTCTTTCCTTTACTGCATTTACTTTATTTCTGCATCTGTGTTTGATTCTGTGATTATATCTGTGTTTGAATATTGCATACATTTGTGTACAAATCAACAATAACTCAAAAAGATTTAGTAATTTCTAATAAACACTATTCACCCCCCTCTAGTGTTCATTCTAGCCTTAAGATCCATATTCCGCATTCCTCACATTTGGTATCAGAGCAAGGTTTTCAAAAGTTTCATAATCTGAATTTTGAAAAGTTTTCAAAATGGCTACCAACACTGGTACTGTTATTAACACTAGTATTCCTGTCACTAGTTCATTTGTAGAAGGTCAGTCTACTGTCAGACCACCACTTTTTAATGGCAGTAACTATGCATATTGGGCATGTAGGATGAAAATATATTTACAATCTATAGGATTAGATACTTGGAATATCACACAAACTGAATATTCTGAACCCACAACTAATTTTGCACAGTGGACTACTGAGCAAAAGACTGTTACACAAAATAATTCTAAAGCAATGAATATTCTGTTTTGTTCACTTGATAGGAATGAATTTAATAGAGTGTCAGTTTGTAAGTCTGCATATGAAATCTGGAAAACTTTGCAAGTGACTCACGAAGGAACAAGCAAAGTTAAACAGACCAAAATTTCCATGCTCACAAATCAGTTTCAATTATTTAAAATGAATACTAATGAGTCTATTTCAGATATGTATAGTCGATTTCAAGATATTGTGCATTCTTTAATATCATTGGGAAAGGAATTTTCGGAAGAAGATCAAGTCAGAAATTTTTTAAATTCTCTCATTCCAGAATGGGATCAAAAGACACTTGCAATTGAAGAGGCAAATGACATCAGTACCTTAAAGAGAGAAGAATTGATTGGAAATCTAATGTCGTTTGAAGTCAAAATGATCGGGAGAAGAGAAAGCAAAGCATCTGAAAAGAAATCAATGGCACTCAATGCATTAACCGACGGATCAGACTCAAACAGTGATAATGATGAAGAGATAGCATTTATGACCAGGAATTTTCGAAAATTCCTGAAATACAGAAAGATGAATAATTTCATGAGAAACAACTATAAGAATTTTGGAAATCAGAATGCAGTGCTAAACAATGTCAAATGTTTCAACTGTGATGAACCAGGCCATATCAAAAGAGACTGTCTGTATCCAGAAAGGCAGAATCCTCCTATAAACAATGATTAAGTAAAGAAACGGAAGCGTGCATTTACTGCTACTCTAGATGACTCAGACTCGTCCTCAAGCAATGATGATCAGAAGACAGATAACTCAAATTTGTGTTTCACGGCAGTTCACGACTTCAACAAATTCAAGGAAACGGACTCAGAAAAAGGTACACATTTACAATACAATTGATTGAAATTGCATGCTTAGAATTTGATGATTGATTGCTTGATTGATTGATTTTGAATTGGTGTGTTGATTGAATTTTAAATTTATTTTTTATTTTATTATTATTATAATTTTATTATAATTTTATTATTATTTTAATAATATAATAATATTTTTTGGAATATACTATAATAATATTCCAGATATATATATATATATATAGACATTAAAATAATAAGTATATATATATATATTAGAATACTTAGGAAAAATAAATCATAGAAATTCATAGGCATATGTCGACATGGTCCCTACCCTGATGTCGACATAGGTACCAGAATTTGAAATTCAAAATTTGAATTCAAATGGTTGAATTTCCCTCCACCTTTTCACTTCATTCAATACTCTGAAAAGGCATCTTTTGACCAGAGAACATGTCTTTCAAAAATCTATTTATTCACTATCTTTTATCACAACTTTTCACTTTCATTTTCAAATTCAAACTCTCTCTTCAAAACTTCAAGCTCTCTACTCTCTACTTTAACGGCTTCTTCAAGCAACCCCTCCACCATGAGACTTTCCAGAAACTTGAAAGAGCAACTCCTCAATAATCTGGAGGCTATAAAAGCATACATCAATTATGCTAATTATGAAAAGTCCATCCCGGAAAGTTTGCTATTTTTCAAGATTTTGCTTCTTATGAAATTGATACTCTTTTTGCAAACAATCAAATTCTTAGTCTTGTTGATTCTTCTCAAAATTATTTTGTTTGTTACCCAAATCTTGTTAAAATTTTCTATGCAAATCTCAATCGAGAATTTTATGAAGGAAATGATAATGAAATTTGGAGTAGTGTCAAAGGCACTAAAATTGTTTTGAATTGTGATCTTTTGGGTACCATTCTCAATTGCAAAAGCACGGGAATGGATCTTTCTAGTTTTCAAATCGATGAACATGATCGTGAGACATTTCATCATATTTTTGAAGGAGAAGAAAACTTTGAATTTAAAAACCGAAACTTTCGTCCTAAAGCAAGAATTGTCAATCTTCTTTTACAACATACTTTGACCCCAAGATCAGGAAATTTTAACAATCCTACTTCAAAAGTATGCAAAGCACTTTTTTCTATTTTCGGAAATAATGATATCAATTGGGCGCAAGTTATTTTGGATGAACTTCGTCCTAAAAATTTTGAAATGGGAGAAAATACATTATATCATGGAATTTACCTTACTCGGATTTTCAACTATTTTGGAGTAAATTTCAAAGGAGAAGGATTTATTTCAAGAAAAGTTTTTAATATCTCAAACATTTCTCTCATGAAAATCCCATATGTTTTTCAACCTTATGAGACTCTTGCCGAAAAGGAAGAGCGTTTGGCTCGTGAAGAAATGGAAGAGGAGGAAGAGGAAGAAGAAGAAGAAAGGGATGAAATGAAAATAGAAGAAGAAGAAGAAGGTGAAACATCCCTAGAAAGTGTTGAATATCCCTCCAATCCTACCAACAAAACCCTTCTCAAAAACCAAAAGATTATTGTTGAGAATCAACGAGTTCTTAAAAGATCCGTTAGTAAGAAGTTGGACAAAATATCATCCAAGATGAACAAGTTTTTCTCCAAAGTCAGCAAGAAACTTGGATTATCTTCATCTTCATCATCCTCTAACTAGTTCTATATTTTCATATCATGTCGAATTAGTTTAAGTTTGTTTTAATTTGAGTGTTTATGTAGTTCTTTATGATTAATCATTGTATCACTCTTCTATGCAATGAAATTGAATTTACTTTCTGTTATCTAGCTTATCTTATCTCTTGAATAAATGTTAGTATATTATATAAATATATATATATATACACAATTATTCACAAAATCAAAATTACCATCAAATTTCACTGCCTCATGTCGACATACCTTCTACGACCATGTCGACATGTACTGGTCAGAAATGACACTTCATTTTGAATTTGAAATTTGAATAACTACCATATGTCTATTCATTTCAAACGAATTTCTACACCTATATATACCCATTTCTTCCAGAATTCATTACTAAATATTATTTCTTATTTATTCTATCTCTCTTTCTTCTCACAATTTCAAAAATGGCTAATCCAATTCATAACTTATCCAAAAATCTTGAAGAAACTCTTAATTCATTCAAGAATATTCTCTCGTTCATTCTTCGTAACCAGCGACACTTAGAATTGAGTCAAATGCAGATGATCAAGGAGCAAGAAGATATTTCGAGGCAATTCGATGGATGATTTCTTCCCTGCACAAGGATGATAACGAAGCACATCCTCCTATCTCTCTCACAAATGACAATGAAAATTGGGATGCCATCAAAGCAGACCCTATTTTCGGAGAAGAAGGATGGGTGGAAGTTCCTCGTAACGTTTAATTTAATTGCTTTATTTAATTTGATTACTTTGTTTGAATTGATTGCTTTGATTGAAATTGTTTGTTTTGATTGATTTGGTTAACACTTGGTGTGGATTGATGAATGTATAAATATACATTGATATATTTATAATCGTTGATTGAATATCATGTTTATAAGTATAGTTATTTCTTAGTATACTCTATTATATAGTTTATTAATGCAGGTACTTGAGTACAAGAATGAGGGAGAGTTATATAGTTTGGAGTTAGTTTGTTTTTGTTGATGACAAAGGGGGAGAAATATAAAATAAGAGAGTTAGGCATAGATTAAGGGGGAGTTGTTAGATTTAGGGGGAGTTATTAGGATAGATGTAACGACCCAGAATTTTTGATAATTAAAATTCGAATATTTAATTGATTTTAAATATTAATAAATGGAATTTAGAAGTCGAATGATTTATTTTTCGAATATTGGATTTAATTTGATAATTTAATCGATAAATTAAATAGTGAAATTCCAAAGATAATTGAAAATCGAATTAAAATGATTGAAAACGACTTGGAAAATTTTATTTAATCATATTGGAGTTATAGAAAGGTTATAGAACTTTTAAAATTGAATTTGAAGTTAATCTGTGAAAATTGAATATTTTAATATTTAATTATCGATTGTAAAAATAGCCAATTTTCGAACAGTCTCAGAATTGAACGAAACCAGTCCCATTGGATCCGTAATAGTTAGTTATTATCGGATTTCAATTTTCGTATCAATCGGAGTTGTCGTTTGACCGTGGCAGCTCGAAACGCGTCGATATCGTTTTAATTTTAAATCGTCGAGTTAAATTAGTCAATTTTCAAAAAGTCTCGGATTTCGACGAAACCAGTTTCATCGGATCCGTAATGTGATATTATAGTAAGATTTCAAATTTCGTAATTTTTGGATTTACCGTTTGTCCGGGGCAAGCCAAAACGCCTCGAAATCGATTTAAATCGGTTTAATTTAAATTGATCGTTTAATTCCGTAACTCGCACAGATGATCGAATTAGCTCCCGAAACACGTTCCATTGCATTCGGAACGCGGGGTAAACCTTAGAAACGTCAGCCGGCACGCTCGATTTGGAGTTCAGAAAATCCGGGATGAATAGTGTTTTCGTAAGTTTTCTATAAAAGCACCTCAACTTTTTCATTTGCAAAAGAAACCCTCCTTCCTCCTTGAGCCGGCCCTAATATTTCAATGGCCAGAAATCTCTAATCTTCTCCTCCAATTATCTTCCAATCTACTAACAATTAGAAGAAATCATCAACTACAAAAATGTAGAGCTACATGAGATCTACGTTCTCAACGGTGGAGATCTGAAACGGAGTCGTGTGGAGGCCAAAATCTGCTCGTGAATGGGCTGTTTTCATGCACGTTTTTCATGGCCATGGGGAGGCCGAGCTCCATGGTGCTTCAGCCGAGTATAGAGTGGAGCAAGAGCTTCGATTTGGTGCTGTTGTGATGGGGTTTCAAGCAACATAGGTGGAGCGGCTATTAACCCTAAAACGTGATGATGGGTTCGATGTTCACTGGGAGGAAGTAACGTGTTTGGGAAGAGGGGGGAAGCGGCCATGATCTGCTATGTTGGAACGAACGGCCAGGATGTAGAAAGGTTGTAAATTTAAAAAGGAAATGTAAATTTTATTTATATTAATTCGTTCGATCTTTAAAACGCGATATCTTCTTCATACGAGGTCCGTTTTGGACGAAATTTTTTGCATTGGAATCGTATTGCCGAGCACTACGCGATGGAGCTGGATTGGAAATTTTTGGAGCTAGTGAAAATTTCGGGTAGAATTAAACGCGCGTTAAATTTTATTCGAAATAAATGCTGAAATCAGAATTAAAATCAAGGTGAGATCTTCTCACTCAAATGAAAGTGGAATTTTCAGTTATTGATTGTTGTTTGGATGTGATATTAGATATAGTAGGATATATCTATATATATATAGCAATATATACATATTGGCATATGTATATATTGGATTGATGATTTCCCGCCTCGTATAGCGGATGAGACCCTATTGCGCCGTTAGTAAGCGGATTTATAAAAACCTATATACCGCGATAATTCCGTACTGGAGCGGAATTGGTATTGTGCTAACATCTTTGGATGCAGGAAAACAGGTTGGAGGGATCCAACTGGATTCCTCAACTGTATTTACTTATTTACAGATATTGATATATATTCTGTTATCATATTGATATATGATATTGACTGTTGTGATGGACTGATTGGTGTTGTTGCATCATCGGATTCAGTTTTGAAATGAAAAAATAACGACTTTTACTTTAAAAAGGTTTTTAAAGTGATTTTTGAAAATATACGTTTTATGGAATTTTTGAATCGATTATAAACGTAAAATTTTAAAGTTATAAAAGTTATAATTTTTAGTGAAATATAACCGAAGTGTCGTTTTTGAAATAAAAGTCGATTTATTTATAAAATGGTTTAAGTTGGGATTTTTGAATAACTATAAACGATTTGTATAGGAAGATTTATAAAATTGATATTTTTGTAAATCAAACTATTGGACTTATAAAACGAGTTTTATAAGTGTTAAAAAGAAGTATAAATGGATTCCATAAGTGAATGAAATTAATAGATTTATATTGTGAAGTTAAAAATGAATGAAGTTGTAGAATAAAGGATTTATAAGTAATTTACTTATAAATTAGATTTTTGCCTTTAAATGGAATGTTGATTGAATTTGTTCATAAATGATTCTTTTTAAAGTTGAAATCGTTATAAAGTACAAATGCGATTTATAAACATTGTTTATAAATCCGTAATCACTTATTTTTATAAGTGAATTATAGAAGTTAATAAAATGAGATTTATAAACCGGAGTTGTCATAGAAAATAGAAAATGGAATTTATGAACGTTGTTTAAATAAATTCGAAAATCAATCAAATTTGATTGATTTTAAATATAGAGATTATTAAGGGAATTTTATCCACGATTTTGGACAGTGGATAATTCTTGAAATAAATATGTAAAAAGGGATTGAAACTTGGTTATTGAAGTATATTCACGATTTTGGACAGTGAATATATTATTAAAAAAAATAGTATGTTTGGGAAAGCGATATTATAAATGAAGTTAATTGTTTTAAAAGATGTTTTAAAACGTGTGAATTATCGAAATCATAGATTTCAACATTTATTGTTGAAATAGACGTTTTCGAAAAAATAAGGAAATGATGGACTATAACACTGTTGTTATAGTAAATAATTTCCGAAAGGAAATGTTTTGATGTAGTATTGGGATTTATATATCTATTAAAATCCGAATCCCTATACTATTGATTTTGAGTCGTCGTAACGATGTTTTACGTAACATTCATTTTGACTCAAATTGATGTTGTTATAGAAAATGATTTCCTTAAAGAATGAAATGTATACTTAATATTGATTTAAGTATATCGAATATTTTCAAATGTTGAAAATAAATGATTTGTGAATTACTTATTATTAAATAAGTATGGAAATGCTTTTCCAATATGAAATGAACTGTTTTGAGATTTTATCTTCAAAAACAAATTGAAATGTAGAAATTGATTTGAAATTGTTTTCAAACGGTTAAGTGTGGAAATTATATATATATCTAGTAAAGATATTTTTGAAGATAAAATAATTTGGAAAATTATTTGGAATCTGATGATGTTGCGCATCTTTATTGATAGTTAAATAACCGACTATCAATAATTACCTTGAGTAGGTATTTGTTGTGAATTGGATGAATTTGAATGCCACACTTATTTTTGAATAAGCGCTCACTATTCGGGTTAGCCGGGAAAGGACCATGGGGTCGTATAACCCATTCCGAATATGTGATACGTCGTTATGAATCGCATTTGAAGACCGGTGTTGAAGACCGGATATTTTTGAAAACGGAAGGATTACCGTCGAGTTACTCTACATCGACTGATCTTCGATTTAGAGGTTTTTATCACCCTTAGTGACGGGAAGTCCGGACGTGATTAGAAATTTATCCAGAAATGCAAGGGCTTCGTGAGAAGTGCCTTCGGTTCTGTTCGATCCCGGAACAGACTTGTATGGATTGTGTGTCTGACGTTACAATTTGAGATATAAAGCTGATTTCTTTCAAATACATTTCTGTTGGTGGCGGAGAATTTATTCTCTTAGCTTAACACCCTTCTCTGAGACGTACGAGCTCAGAGGTTATGTAGTTGAAATTTATCAGCGATATATCCCAATTTGGTAACGTGGCATACTGAGTGTTGCTGTGAAATGATCAGTGTTTGATCATTTGTGATATGATCATTTGTTTGATCTTATATCTTTGTGATCATAGGTTGATCATTTTGTTTGACCCGAAGCAGGGCTTTTTTTTGAGAAAGCGTAGCTTTGTGGACGAGACTTCGTCGAGCCTCACACCCCGGAAATGGTCGAAACAGGACGAATGCGGCAAGGTTCTAGGGAGTAGCTCCCCTTAGTGTATGTCATTCCTTCTGGATAAAGGTGGTATCATGGTATGGAGCCCAGATACTTAACCTCTGTGGTTGCTGCACAGTTATTATTACTTTGTGGTTTGTTGGAAATCGGGGATCCTCGGGAAGATCGGTGACGATCGGGGGATGACATACGCGTGTCAGTAGTTACCTATTTTTGCAGAGGTAACTCGGCCTTGTGTTGGCAGAGATCCGGTTAGGTTCTCGGGTCGTCTATTCCAGGGACGTACCCATCGTGGATAGGAAGTTCCTTAGTCTGACCATTTGTTGGAAATCCAAAGAAACAATACGCGACGTGTACGGTTTTAGTTGTATTACCTGCTATGGAATGTGGCGGTAACCTGCTATTGAACATAGTAGCTATAGTAGGCATAAGTGCGGAATGCCTATGCTGGCTAAGATTAATATTTTCCTTTGAAATGTTTTCTACACTATGCACTAATAATAATATCAAAAATGATTTGATTTTTGCGTAGTAAGCATCTTTGACTATCATAAGAAGAAATCTCCTCCAATTCTGCGTTTGCATTGTGTGTGTGGTGGGAGATCTTATGGTAGTTTCATTTTCCAAAAGCATTGCGAATTGACCTTAAAATTCTCTGCTGTTTATTTTTAAAGAATAACTGTTTTACGATCTCACACCAGTCACCATGACTGACTCGGAGTTTATTGTTTCCCTTCTAAACTCTGGGTGCCCACCAATTTCCACACGGGCAGCCTAGAGTTATGTTATCAGGATATTCTGGATGTTCTGGAGCTTGGAGATAAGCTGGATGACGAGACGTAGTATTTGTATCTGATAGTATTTATTCCGCTGTGTATTCTGTATGAGGACAAGTTTATATAACTGTCCATTGTTGTTTATTGACTCTGATGATATGATGTGATGTAATGTAATAACAGATATAATTCTTTTGTTTTTAAATGATATTCATTTATCTATTATATATTGTTCCGCTGCGATATGTGAGATTCTGATATTGTTTTCTGTTTCTGTTTTCTGCTCCTGTTCTGTTGTTGTTCTTCTTTCTTTTTCTTCTATCTTCTTCTTCTACCTTTTTCTACTTTCTAAAACCCTCACTATTGGAGTTTCCGGCACTCGATTTCTCGGCAGTCGATAAAGTGAGTATCGATGTCGAATTTTCGAAAGTCGAAAATTTCGGGATGTGACAAAGTGGTATCAGAGCATATGGTTAAGCGACAACCCTGCTCTGTTGGGTGTTACTCATTAGAGATAGAGTCAGTAGTACTCTAGAATGAGTTGAGTGTAATAATTGATACGAGTGCGTATTTGTTAGTGAATATAAAGTTGTTTTATATTGTGATGATTGGTTTGTTGAGTGGTATATGGATTCTGGTCGGTATTGTCCGTACAACTCTATCGATAGGGATCTCTAAACACTCGAATAGAACAATTCGGCACAGTATTGTTTTAAATAGGGTAAATGAGATAATTTTGCCCAAAACTATTTTTGTATAGAAAAGAAGTGTTTTTCTATGAAATACTATAGTATATGGTTGCATGGATGTTAGGAAAGTGATAATGTTGAAATGTTATCATTAAATTTGAAATTGAATACGAAATGGAAATTGTAACTCCAAAGTTAAGAAATAAATTCATATACAAATGAAATTTAAGAATGTAAAATTATAAAATGTGAATTGTAATTTAAACGGAATTCCAGAGAAGTTTTTGGGAATGTTTTAAAAAGAATTTGAAAATTTTGGAGATTTGGAAAGTTTAAATCATTTTTGATTTGAAAATGAATTTCAAAGGATTTTGGAAAAATGTTTTGAAGGAATGAAAAGCTCTAAACTCTTTTCGGTCGCTGGAAAATAATTCCGATGATGATCGCGACATCACCGGTGTTCATTTTCGGGTTTCCAAAAGAGAAATTGCTGCCAAATGGTTTTAAATGGAGGTTGTTTTGAAAATTTGGGTTTTTGTTTGGAAATTCAAATGGAATTTGAATTGTTTTCAAATGGTTTTGAAAAAGTGGAAACGACTCTGGAATCCTATTTCAAATACTTATGAAATATTAATAAGTTGATAACTTATAGAATATTGAAATTTGATTAGAATGAAATTCAAATTGAAAAACGAATGAATTAGTGAATGAATAAATAAATTTGCAATTGTAAGTGCAAGAAAATGAAATTGAAGGTTAAAATTCATTTTGAATTTGTAAGTAAGTGAGACTGAATTGAATTTGATTTGTAATAAACAAAGTGAAGTATTGAAATAAGAAAATTAGTAAGCGAAACTAAGTGAAAAATATAGTGATATGAATCAGCTATAATTGAAAGATAAAATTCAATATTTCAAAATTGAAGATAAATGGAATTCAAATAAAATTGAAATTGTGAATTAAATTCAAATGAAATTTGAAATGTAAAATTGAATTCGCATTGAATAAAAATGAATATGTAACTTCAATAGTGAATTTAAAGAGGATATAAGAAGTATATATTGAAAAATTGTAGTGAAATGTGCAAAATAGTTTGAATGCTGTAACTAGATATTATGGCTAGTAGGATATACAGGTGTAAAGGAATTGGGATTTTAATTTTGAAGAGAATTTGAATTGCTCGAAAAAGGTATGTATTTAAATTTAAATATGAGATTTGATGATTTCTTGTCTAGCCGCTTGGCTTTTTCTTTTTCTTTTTGAAATCTGAGAGTCCGTAGGGACGTTTTGTAGTCGTGCCGTATTAGCCGCGCAAAGGAGACGCTGGCGAAATTTTTCGGAAATTTAGGGCGTTAGAAAATTTTTGAGAAATTTTGAAAGTTAAAAATTTGAATTTAAATTTAAATTTGAATTGTTAAGAAAACAATGTTGTTCTGAAACTTATAATTGAAGTGTAGAAAGTTAGTTGAATTGATAACGAATCTTTAATAGAAAGATTTG
The DNA here is from genome assembly GCA_030737815.1 of Allium fistulosum. NCBI lineage: Eukaryota > Viridiplantae > Streptophyta > Magnoliopsida > Asparagales > Amaryllidaceae > Allium > Allium fistulosum. The sequence continues at coordinate 74,943,358 of CM060904.1, read as the reverse complement.
TTTTGAAAATTTGATAAAACTATTAGATTGTGAAAAATAGTAGACGAATTAAGGACTCTTTTTCCTTACTTGGTAATTTCGAGGACGAAATTCTTTTAAGGGGGGAAGTTTGTAACGACCCAGAATTTTTGATAATTAAAATTCAAATATTTAATTGATTTTAAATATTAATAAATGGAATTTAGAAGTCGAATGATTTATTTTTCGAATATTGGATTTAATTTGATAATTTAATCGATAAATTAAATAGTGAAATTCCAAAGATAATTGAAAATCGAGTTAAAATGATTGAAAACGACTTGGAAAATTTTATTTAATCATACTGGAGTTATAGAAAGGTTATAGAACTTTTAAAATTGAATTTGAAGTTAATCTGTGAAAATTGAATATTTTAATATTTAATTATCGACTGTAAAAATAGCCAATTTTCGAACAGTCTCAGAATTGAACGAAACCAGTCCCATTGGATCCATAATAGTTAGTTATTATCGGATTTCAATTTTCATATCAATCGGAGTTGTCGTTTGACCGTGGCAGCTCGAAACGCGTCGATATCGTTTTAATTTTAAATCGTCGAGTTAAATTAGTCAATTTTCAAAAAGTCTCGGATTTCGACGAAACCAGTTTCATCGGATCCGTAATGTGATATTATAGTAAGATTTCAAATTTCGTAATTTTTGGATTTACCGTTTGTCCGGGGCAAGCCAAAACGCCTCGAAATCGATTTAAATCGGTTTAATTTAAATTGATCGTTTAATTCCGTAACTCGCACAGATGATCGAATTAGCTCCCGAAACACGTTCCATTGCGTTCGGAACGCGGGGTAAACCTTAGAAACGTCAGCCGGCACGCTCGATTTGGAGTTCGGAAAATCCGGGATGAATAGTGTTTTCGTAAGTTTTCTATAAAAGCACCTCAACTTTTTCATTTGCAAAAGAAACCCTCCTTCCTCCTTGAGCCGGCCCTAATATTTCAATGGCCAGAAATCTCTAATCTTCTCCTCCAATTATCTTCCAATCTACTAACAATTAGAAGAAATCATCAACTACAAAAATGTAGAGCTACATGAGATCTACGTTCTCAACGGTGGAGATCTGAAACGGAGTCGTGTGGAGGCCAAAATCTGCTCGTGAATGGGCTGTTTTCATGCACGTTTTTCATGGCCATGGGGAGGCCGAGCTCCATGGTGCTTCAGCCGAGTATAGAGTGGAGCAAGAGCTTCGATTTGGTGCTGTTGTGATGGGGTTTCAAGCAACATAGGTGGAGCGGCTATTAACCCTAAAACGTGATGATGGGTTCGATGTTCACTGGGAGGAAGTAACGTGTTTGGGAAGAGGGGGGAAGCGGCCATGATCTGCTATGTTGGAACGAACGGCCAGGATGTAGAAAGGTTGTAAATTTAAAAAGGAAATGTAAATTTTATTTATATTAATTCGTTCGATCTTTAAAACGCGATATCTTCTTCATACGAGGTCCGTTTTGGACGAAATTTTTTGCGTTGGAATCGTATTGCCGAGCACTACGCGATGGAGCTGGATTGGAAATTTTTGGAGCTAGTGAAAATTTCGGGTAGAATTAAACGCGCGTTAAATTTTATTCGAAATAAATGCTGAAATCAGAATTAAAATCAAGGTGAGATCTTCTCACTCAAATGAAAGTGGAATTTTCAGTTATTGATTGTTGTTTGGATGTGATATTAGATATAGTAGGATATATCTATATATATATAGCAATATATACATATTGGCATATGTATATATTGGATTGATGATTTCCCGCCTCGTATAGCGGATGAGACCCTATTGCGCCGTTAGTAAGCGGATTTATAAAAACCTATATACCGCGATAATTCCGTACTGGAGCGGAATTGGTATTGTGCTAACATCTTTGGATGCAGGAAAACAGGTTGGAGGGATCCAACTGGATTCCTCAACTGTATTTACTTATTTACAGATATTGATATATATTCTGTTATCATATTGATATATGATATTGACTGTTGTGATGGACTGATTGGTGTTGTTGCATCATCGGATTCAGTTTTGAAATGAAAAAATAACGACTTTTACTTTAAAAAGGTTTTTAAAGTGATTTTTGAAAATATACGTTTTATGGAATTTTTGAATCGATTATAAACGTAAAATTTTAAAGTTATAAAAGTTATAATTTTTAGTGAAATATAACCGAAGTGTCGTTTTTGAAATAAAAGTCGATTTATTTATAAAATGGTTTAAGTTGGGATTTTTGAATAACTATAAACGATTTGTATAGGAAGATTTATAAAATTGATATTTTTGTAAATCAAACTATTGGACTTATAAAACGAGTTTTATAAGTGTTAAAAAGAAGTATAAATGGATTCCATAAGTGAATGAAATTAATAGATTTATATTGTGAAGTTAAAAATGAATGAAGTTGTAGAATAAAGGATTTATAAGTAATTTACTTATAAATTAGATTTTTGCCTTTAAATGGAATGTTGATTGAATTTGTTCATAAATGATTCTTTTTAAAGTTGAAATCGTTATAAAGTACAAATGCGATTTATAAACATTGTTTATAAATCCGTAATCACTTATTTTTATAAGTGAATTATAGAAGTTAATAAAATGAGATTTATAAACCGGAGTTGTCATAGAAAATAGAAAATGGAATTTATGAACGTTGTTTAAATAAATTCGAAAATCAATCAAATTTGATTGATTTTAAATATAGAGATTATTAAGGGAATTTTATCCACGATTTTGGACAGTGGATAATTCTTGAAATAAATATGTAAAAAGGGATTGAAACTTGGTTATTGAAGTATATTCACGATTTTGGACAGTGAATATATTATTAAAAAAAATAGTATGTTTGGGAAAGCGATATTATAAATGAAGTTAATTGTTTTAAAAGATGTTTTAAAATGTGTGAATTATCGAAATCATAGATTTCAACATTTATTGTTGAAATAGACGTTTTCGAAAAAATAAGGAAATGATGGACTATAACACTGTTGTTATAGTAAATGATTTCCGAAAGGAAATGTTTTGATGTAGTATTGGGATTTATATATCTATTAAAATCCGAATCCCTATACTATTGATTTTGAGTCGTCGTAACGATGTTTTACGTAACATTCGTTTTGACTCAAATTGATGTTGTTATAGAAAATGATTTCCTTAAAGAATGAAATGTATACTTAATATTGATTTAAGTATATCGAATATTTTCAAATGTTGAAAATAAATGATTTGTGAATTACTTATTATTAAATAAGTATGGAAATGCTTTTCCAATATGAAATGAACTGTTTTGAGATTTTATCTTCAAAAACAAATTGAAATGTAGAAATTGATTTGAAATTGTTTTCAAACGGTTAAGTGTGGAAATTATATATATATATCTAGTAAAGATATTTTTGAAGATAAAATAATTTGGAAAATTATTTGGAATCTGATGATGTTGCGCATCTTTATTGATAGTTAAATAACCGACTATCGATAATTACCTTGAGTAGGTATTTGTTGTGAATTGGATGAATTTGAATGCCACACTTATTTTTGAATAAGCGCTCACTATTCGGGTTAGCCGGGAAAGGACCATGGGGTCGTATAACCCATTCCGAATATGTGATACGTCGTTATGAATCGCATTTGAAGACTGGTGTTGAAGACCGGATATTTTTGAAAACGGAAGGATTACCGTCAAGTTACTCTACATCGACTGATCTTCGATTTAGAGGTTTTTATCACCCTTAGTGACGGGAAGTCCGGACGTGATTAGAAATTTATCCGGAAATGCAAGGGCTTCGTGAGAAGTGCCTTCGGTTCTGTTCGATCCCGGAACAGACTTGTATGGATTGTGTGTCTGACGTTACAATTTGAGATATAAAGCTGATTTCTTTCAAATACATTTCTGTTGGTGGCGGAGAATTTATTCTCTTAGCTTAACACCCTTCTCTGAGACGTACGAGCTCAGAGGTTATGTAGTTGAAATTTATCAGCGATATATCCCAATTTGGTAACGTGGCATACTGAGTGTTGCTGTGAAATGATCAGTGTTTGATCATTTGTGATATGATCATTTGTTTGATCTTATATCTTTGTGATCATAGGTTGATCATTTTGTTTGACCCGAAGCAGGGCTTTTTTTTTGAGAAAGCGTAGCTTTGTGGACGAGACTTCGTCGAGCCTCACACCCCGGAAATGGTCGAAACAGGACGAATGTGGCAAGGTTCTAGGGAGTAGCGCCCCTTAGTGTATGTCATTCCTTCTGGATAAAGGTGGTATCATGGTATGGAGCCCAGATACTTAACCTCTGTGGTTGCTGCACAGTTATTATTACTTTGTGGTTTGTTGGAAATCGGGGATCCTCGGGAAGATCGGTGACGATCGGGGGATGACATACGCGTGTCAGTAGTTACCTATTTTTGCAGAGGTAACCCGGCCTTGTGTTGGCAGAGATCCGGTTAGGTTCTCGGGTCGTCTATTCCAGGGACGTACCCATCGTGGATAGGAAGTTCCTTAGCCTGACCATTTGTTGGAAATCCAAAGAAACAATACGCGACGTGTACGGTTTTAGTTGTATTACCTGCTATGGAATGTGGCGGTAACCTGCTATTGAACATAGTAGCTATAGTAGGCATAAGTGCGGAATGCCTATGCTGGCTAAGATTAATATTATACTTTCGAAATGTTTTCTACACTATGCACTAATAATAATATCAAAAATGATTTGATTTTTGCGTAGTAAGCATCTTTGACTATCATAAGAAGAAATCTCCTCCAATTCTGCGTTTGCATTGTGTGTGTGGTGGGAGATCTTATGGTAGTTTCATTTTCCAAAAGCATTGCGAATTGACCTTAAAATTCTCTGCTGTTTATTTTTAAAGAATAACTGTTTTACGATCTCACACCAGTCACCATGACTGACTCGGAGTTTATTGTTTCCCTTCTAAACTCTGGGTGCCCACCAATTTCCACACGGGCAGCCTATAGTTATGTTATCAGGATTTTCTGGATGTTCTGGAGCTTGGAGATAAGCTGGATGACGAGACGTAGTATTTGTATCTGATAGTATTTATTCCGCTGTGTATTCTGTATGAGGACAAGTTTATATAACTGTCCATTGTTGTTTATTGACTCTGATGATATGATGTGATGTAATGTAATAACAGATATAATTCTTTTGTTTTAAATGATATTCATTTATCTATTATATATTGTTCCGCTGCGATATGTGAGATTCTGATATTGTTTTCTGTTTCTGTTTTCTGCTCTTGTTCTGTTGTTGTTCTTCTTTCTTTTTCTTCTATCTTCTTCTTCTACCTTTTTCTTCTTTCTAAAACCCTCACTATTGGAGTTTCCGGCACTCGATTTCTCGGCAGTCGATAAAGTGAGTATCGATGTCGAATTTTCGAAAGTCGAAAATTTCGGGATGTGACAGTAGAAGTAATATTTTATAAACAAAGGTTGTCATCATCAAAAAGGGGGAGATTGTAAGTCCTTGAGATGATGGTTTTGATGACAACAACCTTAGAATAAGATTATAAAATATAAATACTAACATTATAGTTTAGATATATAGGTATATGTAGGATTTAACCATGCAGGTACCAAGAATGAAGACGGTACAGTATAAAGATTCAAGATATCAAGATTAAAGACTCATGAGTATCAAGATTATCAAGAGTTCAAGATTTCAAGATAAGTATTGAGTCTAGAATTATGTTAAAACTTCATAATAGCACTGAAATCTTCACTCCATTTTTATTTTGGGATGGAACCCATTTCTTCCTTTTTAGTAGCTTACAAACCCACGACAAGTAGCTTACAAACCTACGACAAGTGGCCTACAAACCCACGAACATCCTGGTTTTGTACAAGTTCTCGAGTCTTGATCTGATGAGATATTATGTACGAAGAAGCTTGCAAAACTACTACAAAATGATTTTCAAAACTACTTCAGAATGATTTTCAAAACTGCTTTTCAAAATGTTTTAGCCTTAAAAATTATCTTTTCAAATGATTTTCAAAAAGATGTTTTAGCCTTAAAATATTCTTTGTTTTTGTTTTTAATAAACTCTTGTTTTTAAACTTAGTTTGTTTTAAAACCATTTTGTAATTATAATATATTTATACTTAGATTTAAATATAAAATTATAGTAAAATTATATATATATTATTCTCTATATTTATCTTTGTATTTTATCTATAGTCAAGTATATTTATAAAGTTTAAATAGTTTTTAATATAAGATAAAGGTTATTTTCAAAGAAAATCAAATCTTCAAAAAATGCTTTGGGATGTCGACATGCCCTAGTAACCCATGTCGACATAGTGACAGTTAGATTCAAAAATTTGAATTTCAAAAGAAGTGTCTATTCGCCATAACCTTTCACGAATGGACATGACTGTTGTTCTTCTATAAATAGGGGTTAGTTTCAACGAATTTAACATCAGATTTTCTGGTTTTTTCACTTCTCTTCTTCTTCCACATTTTCTTATTCAAAATCCTATCATCACTCTGCCGAAATCAACATTGAATCTAACTAGATTATCTCTGGTTTGATTCTCTATCACTATCTCAACAAGATCCCAGTGCTATTCAGAGTTATAGGCTTCTTTGTAATCTATCTAGCGAGAAAAGGTGTGATTGTAGCCTTGGAAATCAATCAAGCGAGAAAAGGTGTGATTGTAGCCTTGGAAATCAATTGGGTGAACTTGTTGCCCTGGAAATCAAGTATCTCTACCAGAGGATTGTGATTCTGGAGGGTGTACCTCGTAGCCTTGAAACCGAGGGTTGTAATTGTTGAATTGCTTTTGAAAGGAAATCTGTACTTAGTCGTGCGGCACTGGATGTAGGATAACTCCGAACCAGTATAAAATCTGGTGTGTACTTTCCTTTACTGCATTTACTTTATTTCTGCATCTGTGTTTGATTCTGTGATTATATCTATGTCTGAATATTGCATACATTTGTGTACAAATCAACAATAACTCAAAAAGATTTAGTAATTTCTAATAAACAGTATTCACCCCCCCTCTAGTGTTCATTCTAGCCTTAAGATCCATATTCCGCATTCCTCACATTATCGAATTCGGCATATTCACAAATTATCTTTTTTTTCAAAATATTTGGAATCCTTTTAAATAATATGGAAAGTACCACTGCGGTATCAAACCATGGATCACAGTTCAATGGTTACGTCTCTTTCCCAGAGAAATCCAAGACTTAACTATAGGCACTCACTGCCTCCAATTTCGCCATGCGAGTATACCAATACTCTCTGAAACTTTATTTAAAAATTTTCAAAATAATACTTATGAAATTTCTATAATAATTCTCCAAGTAAAATTTTAGACAAAAACTACTTTTTAAATAAAGCTATTATATAAAATATAAATATTTAATAATTATTCTTTAAAATAATAATGTTGATTAAACCTTTAATAATAATTAACTACTATAGCTAACTTAATTTATAAATACTTAAACAATTGTTGAACAACTAAAATAATAAATTTTTCTGAAAACATTCTTATAAATACTTTTAAATTTTCTAATTAATACTTTAAAGTCTTTCCTTTTTGAAATAACTTAACTTCTCAGAAGAAAAAAACACATTTTCCACTTCAATATAGACAGTCTAATCATTTATAAATCCCTCTCGATTTATCTCCACTTTAAATTACGCTCCAATCCCGTAAATTTCCTTCCTCACATTTCTAAAAATAAAACTACTATTTATTTTTAAAACGGTTTACCCATCTCCTTATAAATTCCCACCGTGAACTTATAGATTTCAAATTATCCACTGATAATTTACTTCACTTTATATTATAAACTTCGTTTCTAATTTCCATAATCTCATTTTACCTTTTATCATAGTTTTCACAACACTTAATCGATTCTTCATCGATTTTCAAATTAAATTCCATTTTTAAATTAATTTCTTAGTTAACCCAAATTAATTCCAAAACCCCCTAATTTCACATTCCACTTCCTTTTTATGATTTAAAATCTTATTTAAATCTGGAACATCAATTTCATATTTTATTTTCAAAATTTCACCTTTATTTTTCCCAAACTATTTAAAACTTAAAATACATTCTTTTATATTTAAACAATATCGCTTAAGTTCTTATTTTAAAAACTCTTTTATTCCCATTTATTCATAAATCTCTATTTTTACATGTTCCTGGATTATTAAATAGGATTTTAAAATCAAACTATTTATTTTTCCCAAGTTCATTCCTCTTAATTTATCCAACTTCACTATAAACATTTTATTTTAAAATTCTCTTTATTTTCCTTTAACAATTCAATATTCATATTTATGGTATTTTAAAGTGCCAAAAATATATCCAGCAATACAATAGCACCCAGTAAATTCAATTTTCCAATATAATCTATCACAAATTATTCAAATAGATCATATAACTGAATATGAAAATAATTTTGAACATTTTTGAGGAATCCAGTTGGATCCCTCCAACCTATTTCCCTACATCCACAGATGTTAATACAATATAAAAATATCAATCCCACTACGAGGGGGATATCGCGGTATATAGGGTCATCCGCTATTATGCGGGGCGCATAGGTTCTCATCCGCTATATATATATGCGGGAATATCAATCACTCTAATATATATATACTACTATATAATATCACATTCATCTGATAAATATTTATCCATTCAACAATCAACCAAAAATTAATTTTAACTATTAAAATTAATTGCGGAAATCCAAAGTTGAGTGAGATTAACTCACCTTGATTTTATTCGTTGAAAATCCATATTTTAAACTAAATCGAACCTCGTTCGATTTAATTTAAAAAAAAATTCAACGGTCTCCGAACAATTTCAAATCACTTCCAGAAATGTGAATTCCCCGACTACGAATTTGATGGGGTCGACTTTCTTTTTTTTCTCTCCTGACCTCGCAAGACATATTATCCATTTTTAACCTTCGATAAAATAAAAATTTATTAACTTTATATGAAAATTAACTTAGAAATGAACTAAAAAAAGAAGCTCTACTGCGATTAGATTTTATTACTTAAAACCTCGCGATCACCTTCACGATGCTTCTCTTCCTCCCTTCGCCTGCCCCTCCCAAATGCGCGTGCACACACTCGCCGAACCTCCTATCAACTTCACCGTCCCAATCTCATCATGTCACACACGCAAGCACCACCCTGCCAGATGCGACACCGCGGCCATTGACCCCTACCAGTTCGTAATTCTCTCCCAGGTCGCGACGACCAAACTCGATTGAAGCTCATGAGTTCGAGGCAGCTAAAGCGCCTTTGTCTCATGACCCTCCCCCCTCGTAAGCACTCTCCGCCTAGCTCAAGGTTGTCGCCTTTATCGATCGAACGATGCGACCCCACAATCTCTTCCCTACATCTCGGCCTACGACACCAGGTCGCCTGACCTCGCGACAACCCTCCCCCTTTGCGTTGAAGCCTTCGGCCGATCGCGACTATCTCCCTTTTTTTTGAATGGCTTTCCATTAGGAGGAAGAATGGGGACACGATTTCATTTTCTTTGATTTCAAATATGTTCGAACAGAAGGGAAAACAAAAGGGGACTCGCGATTTTGTTCTGGCCATTATTTTTTTCTTTTTCTCTGTCTTAGACTATTCTGCTGCGTGAAATATAACGGAGGGAAGGATTTGATCCTTGCGTGTTTGAATGGATCAACAGTGTTTTTGAAAAGAAGAAAAAAGACAGATGTGAAATTTTTTGTCAAATCAATTTCATATATATATATTACAAAACGTCTCGATTCCGCAGCTTAAAATCTTGACCTCCTATTGAGGCATGCCGTTAGGTGTTTATAATGTTATACCCTTATTCTAAACGTAATGGAAAAAGTTTCGAGCCCTAATTCGGTCGTATGGAGAAGATAGCTTTTTGGACCCAATTATTATATTGAATTTTTGATATAAATTTCAGCGCGTTTATATACCGTACGACCAAACGATATATTTTACCTTTTAAATTTGAAATCCATCGATAATACACTATTACGGATCCAATGGAACTGGTTTCGTCAAATTCCAAGACTGTGCCTCGGAAGGCTATTTTTAAATATCAATTTAAACGATATATTTTCAAAACTGAACAAATCACCTTTTAAATTCAATTTTAAAGCTTTTATTATCTTCAGTATTATCAATATAAATTTTATAAGCCTTTAAAGTATTTTTAACAGGCTTAAAACTCCAAATTCAATATTTTACCCAATTACCGATTATTAAATTTAATAATTAAATTATCCAATAAATAGTGATATTTGAAATTCAAGTTAAAAATGAACCTTTAAATATTTACAATCAATTTAATATTCCAATTTCAAATACCCAAAATTCTGGGTCGTTACATTCCTCCCCCCTTATAAGAATTTCGTCCTCGAAATTATTAGGTAAGAAGAATGGTCCAAACCCGTTACTAATTTCCAAAACCACACAGTTTCATACAACTTACCAAAAACAATTTTTATTAAAGACACATTATCACTCTTACTAGCTTCCCAAACTCATCCATAGATCACAACTAATATATTCCCTCAATAATTCAAATTATAATTTAAAACCAAATTTTAAATTATCAAAAAATTTCTTTAAAATTTTTCTAACTCCTTAAATTTTCGAAAAATTTCGCCAGCGTCTTCTTTGCACGGTTAGATCCGAGAAACTACAAAACTGCCCCTACGGACCCAAATCATCAAAAGAAAACAAAAGCTAAGTGGCTAGATCAGAAAACCATCAATTTCATACAGCAACTTAAACACATACCTTTTTGTCGGCAATTAAATTTTACTTCTAAAATCGAAGACATCAATTTTGCTTTTGCTTTCAATTACCTGCACCCTACTTACCAATAATATTCAATCATTTAATTCCAAAATCATGTTATTTAATTAATTTTAAAAAAAAACTTTCAATATTTGTTTTACTTAAGCTCGTACGATGTACATATATCATCTATACGCAATATCAAATCTGATCGCTCACTCGATCACACAATTTCACTTCCGAACTAGTATCGTTCACACGACTCTCTAGTGCGGACTCATATCTGGTTTCTTGATCAAAAACCATCATTCTCCTTGCATAGCCATATACTATGATAGAGAATTCCAGAATCAATCAAAAATCCATATCCAGGGTTCACCGTCAAAAATCGAGTGAAAAATCCCAACTCGGATCGATATAACTATCTCGAAATTATGTGCTCGAATCTGGATCAAATCGTTATGCGAATAAAACAATATACGTACAACTTAAGTTTTTATTTTCCAATTGCTTATTGGCTATCTCTGATTCTTTTATTCTCACCCTTTTTAATTTCCATTCACTTATCCACAATTATCCTTTACACACTTTATTTAATCTTCATTCAAATATTCATCTTAGTATATTCCTCAATAGTAACTTCACTTTAGAATTCACCATTAACCTTCTTAAGTCCATTATAAATACTTTATACAACTTCTTATATTTACTTCCAGTTCACCACTGAAGTTTATATCCTTTTCTATTCAAATTCACTTTTTATTTAACTTAATTCAAGTTAAATCTCACTCCACAAATTCAAATTTTAAAATTTCTTAAGTTATCAAACTTACCAATATTATATTCACCATTTTCCTCCAATTCACTTCACTTAATTGGATTTCTTTACTAATTTATTTCATTACCACACTTACTCTTCATTTAACTCTTCTCAAGTTAATTCCATTCCAACAAATTTCAAACTTTAGAAGTTTCCGAACTTATTTATATTCCATAACATTTTAAATCAAACTCCGAAATTTAAACAATTACTTGAGTATTTCAAAATCATTCTTGAAATCATATATACCCAAATCCTTTGGTATATCAAATTATTCCTTGAATTTCAAAATCAAATCAATTTTACCAAACCAAAACTTCAATTCAAAACATCCAGGTAGCAATCCCCCCTTAGAAACTCGAAAATAAACATCGATGATGTCGCGATCATCATCGGAATTATTTTCCAACGAACGAAGTGAGTTCAATGCTTTTATTTTCTTCCTAAACCATTTTAAATATTCTTATTCCAAATCTCAATAGATCTCATCTCCAATTCAAAAATATTCCAAATAATATCACTATTATTTTCAGAACTTTGAAAAACATTTTCAAAACCAACGGGTTTTAATTTCCCAGATTTCCAAATTTTTAAATCCTTTTAAAACTATATTTAGTGTTCCTCTGGAATTTCATTCCTTTTCAAATTATAAATCACAGTTATAAAATCATACTTACACATTCCATTATCGTCATATGGATTAATTTCTTAACTTTTGGTTATAACATTAATTTCTTATTCAATTTCCACAATAACAATGATAATAATTTAATACTATCATTTCCTAACAACCAAGCACACCATATATAACTATAATAATTTACGAAAATTATTCCTTTTATATATAAAAATAATTTAGGTAAATTTTTTTTCATTTACCCTATTTAAAAACAATACCATGTCGAATTGTTCTGTTCAAGTGTTTAGAGATCTCTATCAGTGACGTTAATTACTTGTATTGACCAGAATCCATAAGCCACTCAACAGAACAATCGACATAATATAAAATAATTTTATATTCACTAACAAATATGCGCTCATATTTATTAATACTCTCAAACTCATTCTAGGGTGCTACTAACCCTATCTCTAATGAGTAATCCCCACCAGAGCCAAGGTTCTAGCTTAACCTTCAGCTCTGATACCAAGTGTCACGGTTCAGAATTTTCGACACTCGAAAACCGACATCAATACGTCCACTGTATTACATGCTGAACAATTAAATGCCGGAAATACCAGATCATTAGGAAAAGAAGAAGAGGTAGAAGGAGAAAATAGAAATGAAAACACAGAATCTCACAATCACGGCGGAACAATATATAATAGATAACAACTGATCTTTATATAAAAAGTACTATAACTATTTATGCATTACATCATCAGAGTACAACACAAATCAATAGCACAATATTGGACAGTTATAATAACTTGTCCTCACAAAAGCTGAATATACAGCCTACAATACACAACGAAATATAAATCAGATACGTGAAATACACCTTTGCCGTTCAGCTCGTCTCTTGAGCTCTATAGCATCCTATCCTGAATGTGAAATACTCGGTCTGACCCGAACATTATAATAAAATAACACCTGAGTCAGTCTGGAAAACCAGCGTGAGAAAAACACACTCAATTTGAATTATTAAAATTTTCAAAATCCTTCGAAAATCAAAGGTATCTCGTAAGACCACGCCACACATAAACACGACGGGTTTTAACCTTACAATAACCAAAACATTTCATATCAAAATCATCTGATATTATAATAGTGTCTAAGTACAAATTTTCAAATAGCTGAAATGCTTCCATCTCACGTTTCAGCATAGTTGGGCACAATCAAAACCGTACGGCGCTTATTGGAGAATGGATTCCAACTGAATGAATAGACACTGGGGTACCACTTGTCACTGTATGTAATGACCCGCCATTTTTGACCGTTCAAGTCGACAATAATCCACACATGTCCAACTCAAACCGTTCAAAAAGGCAGATGGTTATTGGGGTAAATAAGAAAAGAAAGGAAAGAACAGAAATAAACACAGAATCTCGCAGCGGAAGGAACAAGATATAATAATAAAATAACAGTTCATGAAGCTGTTAAATAATAAATTTGATTATTATTATACATCATAAATCAGAGTTACATACATATCAGAGATAATACAATAATGCAGCGAAAAAATAATATGGTAGTAGAATACAAATGATGTAATACCAAACTCCGTCTTCGTCCTCCAAAATAGATCTTCAACCTTATCTGAAATGCTCAGGCTGACCCGAGCGTAATGAAAAGATAAAACACTCGAGTCAGGACTAAAATATCTCATGTAAGTCAAATCGAATAAGAAAATATGAGTGTGACGGCGTCAGAGATGTTTACGGGGTTTGACATCTCCTATCCAGTGTCAACGTGAGTGCAATAACTTAAGAGATGTTACGGGATTTTCCATCTCTCAAGGATCCGTTAAACTATCTACTATGTAGTACAATACGCTATTATAATATGTCTACATTAAAGTAAAAAGTATTAAAATAGCATTAAGCCATGGCCCATTCCACCCTTAACACAGTTTATATTCCCAAGAGCATATACAAGACCGTAGTTTCCCCAAAACCGGAAGTCACCAAAGGGCAATCCATATACTAAAGGTACAAATCAAAATCGTAGTGGTCGCGAATAGGATAATCAGTATGACAAGGTACATGAGGCAATACCAACTAGGATACTAGTAGTTGCGTGATCCGGACTGATGTTGGGCATAGCAGCTACTACCCCAACACCGTGAAACAACACTCCCAAATCGCGGGGTGCACCCAAATCGAATCACAAAAGTAATAGACATGGTATCGAAGAAGTGTGTCCGCTAGAGGTGGTGAACCTCAATGGCCCGGCGCGGCTCCTGTTTTAGTCATGTCAGGGGTCATCCAAAATCGTTCTCTTTCTTCAAATCAACACGTTCACCAAAACCATCCACTTCATTCTGGATCAACACTCCACGTGTATTAGTTATTAAAGTGGTTTTCGGTATCGACAGAGAGTATGTCCATATCCGATCCCGGTCTCTTTAATAACTACGTTATATTTTTCACACCGGTTCGATCTTTTACATTTTCAAATCGATTCATAATTGATATCAAAATATCATATTTGCTTCAAAATCAAATCCATTTCAAATATCATCATATCTATTCAAGATGTAAGGTTCCGTTTCAAAATCATTTTTCGCCTCAATATCTCATTTCGAATTCAAAATCATTTTTCGCCACAAAATCTCATTTTGATTTAAAAATCACTTTTCGCCTCAAAATCTCATTTCGATTTTAAAATCACTTTTCGCCTCAAAATCTCATTTCGATTTCACATAAACTCGAATTTCAAAATTTAAAATTTAATCAAATCTCAAATCATCAATTTCAACTCGATTCAGCTTCTCAATAAACCATTTCAAATTATAAATTTCAAATACATATTTGAACCACAAAATAAACAATTTTACTTCCAATATATTTCGAAACTTTAAATATTTCACATTTCAAAACAGTTCATATATTTATATAAGAATATAAGATTCGCTTTAAAACCATTTCGTATTCAAATTAGAATATTCTTCAAATTAAACATCCGTATTAAGTAGTTTACTTAATTTCTGGAACAATTCCAATTCAATAAACTTAGATTAACATTCAGATTTCAAGAATTCATTTAAGTATTACATTCCAAATCAATTTCAGTTCAAATCCTATTCAAATCAATTTTATCTTCAAATTTAATTCAATAGTTTCAATTTAGTCCAATTCACAAATTTCTTTGAATTTCAATTAAATTCCAAATTAATTAAATCTCAATTTCAAATCAATTTTCAATTCCAAACTCCACTTGAAATATCATTTCATATAAATTTTCATAGAAATATTCAGAGTTCGATTAAAAGTCCAATCTTTTAAAACAAATCAACTTTCAAAAATTTACGCCGTATTTCAATCTTTTTCTTAAAATCTAAACTTCGAATAATTAAACAATTTTATTTACCAAGTTTAAATTCCAACATTTCGAGCTTCAATTCAAAATAATTCAATTTCATAAATTGGATTTTTTTCATAACTTTTAAATCAAATC
Source organism: Allium fistulosum (assembly GCA_030737815.1). Taxonomy (NCBI): domain Eukaryota; kingdom Viridiplantae; phylum Streptophyta; class Magnoliopsida; order Asparagales; family Amaryllidaceae; genus Allium; species Allium fistulosum. The sequence goes on along the minus strand of CM060904.1, from coordinate 74,927,626 downwards.
ATTTAAATAAATTTCAAATCAACGATTTTAAAATTATTAATTTAACCAATCCGGTGTCCGTATGTAATTTTCTATCCTATGGCCAAGTGATTATTTATTTCAATTACATGTCAGGGATGAATATATATTACTTAAACCAATCACAGTGTCATATGCATGTATAACAGGATATATATATATAAGCAAATAAACATCCAAACATTTAAATATCAACCAATAGCATCCATCGAAATAAATCATCCAATAGTCGATACAATTCACGGCAATTTCATAGTTATCAATATCGGGAAATTTGATTTCAATTAAATCCTAATTTCAATTTACTGTCAATTTAAATTTTCAACGGTGAATTCACACGACAATCTATATGACAATTAAATTTTTATCAAACAACGACAAATAAATTCATATCACTTTATAATGTCAAATTTAACTACCATAAAGATATTCAGTACGTTGTGAGCGTTATAAAACACTCACCTTGATTTTTTGTTGTCGCCGAGACGTTCCGGTTTGGAACTAAAACTAGACGACGCCCAACTTTAGCCCAAATTTCCACCGTCTCCAAATCCATCCAAACTAGTTTCATTTCGAAGCTCTCGTCATTAAGATCGCAACGCAAAAAGTTTCGTTCCAATCGGACCTCGTATGAAAAAGTTATGCTATTTTAAAGATTACACGAATTAAAATACACATTTTATTTAAATTTTGAAACCCTACAATCAAATCATGCCACTGATTCTCTTCCCACCAGATCTGGCCATTCCCCCTCTCCTTCTTCCCAACCTGAAATTCACGTCCATCCAAACCCACCAGCCGCCACTCTTTCATCAATTCTTGCCACCACCACCGACCACTACACGACGATCAGGCACCACCATTCCAAAGCCTTCGACGAAAGCTACCCACGCCTGGAACCCTAGCAAGCTCGGCCACCCCCTCTGCCTCGAAATGCGTGAAAAATGCAGCAGCTTCAAGCACGATTTCCCGTTGATCCGTTGCTCCGTTTTCGATCATCTCCGTATGGATTTGAAGCTCTCATCGTCCTCTACAACTTTGTAGTTGACGACTTTTGCTAATTCTTTATGGATTGGAAGATATTAGAGGAGAAAGAAGATGCATTTCTGGCCATTGATAGGAAAATGGCGGCTAAGGGCTGAAACCCTAGTTCTTTTGCAAAATGAAACAAGTGAGGGGCTTTTATAGAAAAATACGCGACACTATTCACCCGAAATTTTCCGAACTCCAAACGAAGCATGCCGGCTGGCGTTTCTAAGGTTTACCCCACGTTTCGAACGCAATGGAACATGTTTCGGAGGCTAATTCGGTCATTTGGGCGAGTTACGGAGAAAAACGATCAGTTTTAAATTAAACCGATTTAAACCGATTTCGATGCGTTTTGGCTTGCCCCGGACAAACGGTACATCCAATTGACACGAAATTTGAAACCATACAATAATATCACATTATGGATCCGATGAAACTGGTTTCGTCAAAATCCGAGACTTTTTGAAAAATGACTATTTTCTCTCGCCGAATTAATATTAAAAACAATTCGATGCGTTTCGAGCTGCCACAGTCAAACGATAACTCTGATTGCTACGAAAATTGAAATCCAATAATAACAAACTATTACGGATCCAATGGAACTAGTTACATTCAATTCTGAGACTGTTCGAAAAATGGCTATTTTTCAGTCGATAATTAAATATTAAAATATTCAATTTTCACAAATTTACTTTAAATTCAATTTTAAAAGTTCTATAACATTACTATAACTCCAATATGATAAGATAAAATTTTACAAATCATTTTCAATCATATTCAACTCGATTTTCAATTATTTCTGAAATTTAACTTATTAAATTATCGATTTAATTGTCTAATTAAATCCAATATTCGAAAAATAAATTATTCGACTGTTTAATTTCAATATAAAATTCCCAATTTTAAATTATTAACTTTTAAATCAAATTTCAATTGTTCACAAATTCCATTTTTAATTTCACAGTAATTAACAATCTTTTACAATTTAGTTTACCATCATAAATCCAATATAAAAGATTATATTAGATTCAGCGTTCAATTATATTGTAATTCAAATTCAAGTTATTTAATTCCAAATGAATTCTTTTATTTCGATTTACACTTTCATTATTGAATCTACCATTTTATTTATTCTTTGTTTACAATCATAACCAATTTGGTTTACAATCAAATTCAATTCATTATTTACATTCACTACAAGTTAACATCCATATTTAATTTACAAATAAGTTATTTCAGAATTCAGTTTTGTATTTTAACTTGTAGTTCGCATTTAACAACACAAAATTATATTTCCTTCGGATTTTTATCCAAAATTTTCATTTTAATTCGTATTTTTAAAGTGTTAAAAATACGGGTCGTTACATTCTCCCCCACTTAAAACTTTTCGTCCTCGAAAAGGAACGGAGAAGGGGAAACCATCATTTAGATATAATTCATTCAAAATATTCTATTTATTTGCAAAATTTAGTTATAGGATTTTTTTTTCACAAAATTTTCTAACTCCCGGATTTTTGAAAAATTTCGGCAGCACCTCCTTTGCGTGGCTAGGACCGAAAAATTTCACAGTGGTAATAATTGCATGATATACATCTCATTACAAGAATGAGGCATCCCAAAACATGGGGAACACAATAATATACCACAACATAAACTGTAATCCGAGAACATACCTTTTATTAAGCGTTTATTAGCATTTTAACTTACATTTTGCATTTAGCGCAGAAGCGAGCTCCACAGGCGAAGCGCAACCCCTTTGCTACCTACTAAAGTGCTCAATAACCAAGTTAGAACCATGCATATAAATATAGATCGATATACTTATCATAAACCACACACATATTACATGTTTAGCTTCAAAACTGAAATTCCAATTCCAGAACAGCAAACGAATCTCAGTTTTTGGTCACCTAAACTATAAAATTTGACAATGGAATCTAAACAAAAGTTGTTGCATTCGTTTCAGGCTTCCGGAACGTCCAAAATCATTGAATTCGGACATTCCGTTCAAAAGTTACGACCGTTTTACTACGAGAATACGTTTCAGGTCCGTGCAGGTCAGCGACCTTCACGCACACTTTCGACGTTCTAAACTTCAGCAAAATGCAAGGCTTCTAAAACAAAAGTTGGAGCATAGGTTCTGAGGTTTGCAGAAAGTACAAGATCATGAAAATCCGATAAACCAGTAAAAAGTTATGTCATAAATACTAAGGTCAAATGCTATTGGTTTTGCTTATTCTTACACAGGACAGCGATAGACATTTACATTTTTAACCTAGTAAACGAATGAATTTTCTGAAATACTCTAAACAAAAGTCGTGCTACAGATTCTAAGCATTCCGAAAAGTCCAAGATCATCAAATTCCGATTATTCATTTAAAAGTTATGGTACTTTTAGTTTCAGCACATACCGGACAATTTTAGATTTCCACATTTGTTTGTTATTACAAATACAAACTATCCAATTTAAAGTTTTCGGAAAATCAAGCATTAACACAAAGTTGTTAATTTCTTTTATATTTTTATGAAATAGGTTTACATTAAATTTGTTTTCCGGTTTATTCACTTTATTACATCCACATTTAACTCAAGACAATTTTCTTCAAATTAAATTGATTACAATTATATTCAACATCACCTTACTTCAAATTGAATTTAATTATTTAAATTTATATTCCATTTATTCAATTTATTAACAAAATGAATCATACTTAATCAATTAACATCCATCTAACAACCAATGCATATCAAACATTAACCTCCATCCAAATCTATAATAAATCAATTATACATTTCCAAGCCAAAATTTTAATTTCATACACTTCCAAGTTTATTGACATTTAGTTTTATTCAAATTTAATTAGTTTCCATTTACTAATTCTATATTTAATTAATTTTTAATTTAATTCACTTTACAACTTAAATTTCCTTTATATTTACAACTATCAATAGATCTTCACATTTTATTATTCGCAATCACACTTGTATATTATTCATTTACTTATCCATATTAGCATTTTAAACTTTTTAAGTATTTGGTAAGTTATAGCTATGCAAATAGAATGTAGTTTAAACAATATACAACTTCTTTTCATTCAATTTGAGTGTTATACCTATTAAATAAATTTCCAATTTATTATTTTCCAAATTAAGGGTTACTCCTACAATTTTAATAATTTTTTTTTTACACTTAAATTCAATTTCACCTTTTTCAATTCATAAGTTTCTAACAATTCAAGATTTACTTTAGTTTAATAATTAAAATCATTCCTTATTAGAGAACTTAAGAATTTCAACACCGGATTCGATTAAACCCTTTTTTTTAAATAAATATATATATATATACTAATATCTTTATATCTCAAATCATACTTTTAGAAAAAATTTAATCAGCATTGAAATATATATATATATATATACTTATTTTCATTACATACTTTAGAAAATTTCAATTCAAGTTCTATTTAATCCAAAAGAGTACAGTTTCTAGTTTATTTCAATAGTTTAAAGTCATTAAATATTAAAGAACTTAAGAATTTCAACTCCGGTTTCATTTCAAATCAAGTTTGAAATAATATATACTTATATTAATATATATCAAGTCATACTATAGAGAATACAAAATAAAATTCAATTTTAATCAAAACAGGGTTTAGAAAAACTATTAAGTGATCTCCCCCACTTAGACTCTCGAAAATAAAGTCGATGATGCGTGCACTCATCACCGGAATCATTTTCTAGTGTCAAGAGGGGAGTATAACACTTACTTCATTTGAAAATCCTTTGAAAACAATTTCTAATCGAATATACTATCATATAATACTTATATTATACATTTCAAATTTTTGATAATAAATTTTCAAAACACCGGAATTTAAATTCTCCATCTTAATTTAAATTCATTTTTATTTTATTTTATTTACCATTTATATTCATTGTCAGTCATATCTACAAGTTTCATTCCTTAAAATCATCCATTAGTCAATAGTTAGAAATATTGACTAATCAACAATAAACGATGATAATCTAATATTATCATCTCCTAACAACCAATACAATCAAAATTTATAAATTTTCAAGATAATTATTTTATATATAAAATATAATCTAAAACAATATTATGTCAATCTGTCCTATTCGAGTGTTTAGAAATTCCTATCGATGCCTTGGCGTCCCAAGTACCAACCAGAATTCATAAATACTCAACGGAACAAATTAACACAATATAAAATCATTTTATATCAAAATTACAAATACGCTCTCTCATATACACTCAACTCATTCATATAGTTTACCTCTATTTCAATGAGTTATTCCCTACTAGAGCCAAGGTTTATCGCTAAACCAAAGCTCTGATACCAACTGTAATGACCCGCCATTTTTGACCGTTCAAGTCGACAATAATCCACACATGTCCAACTCAAACCGTTCAAAAAGGCAAATGGTTATTGGGGTAAATAAGAAAAGAAAGGAAAGAACAGAAATAAACACAGAATCTCGCAGCGGAAGGAACAAGATATAATAATAAAATAACAGTTCATGAAGCTGTTAAATAATAAATTTGATTATTATTATTATACATCATAAATCAGAGTTACATACATATCAGAGATAATACAATAATGCAGCGGAAAAATAATATGGTAGTAGAATACAAATGATGTAATACCAAACTCCGTCTTCGTCCTCCAAAATAGATCTTCAACCTTATCTGAAATGCTCAGGCTGACCCGAGCGTAATGAAAAGACAAAACACTCGAGTCAGGACTAAAATATCTCATGTAAGTCAAATCGAATAAGAAAATATGAGTGTGACGGCGTCAGAGATGTTTACGGGGTTTGACATCTCCTATCCAGTGTCAACGTGAGTGCAATAACTTAAGAGATGTTACGGGATTTTCCATCTCTCAAGGATCCGTTAAACTATCTACTATGTAGTACAATACGCTATTATAATATGTCTACATTAAAGTAAAAAGTATTAAAATAGCGTTAAGCCATGGCCCATTCCACCCTTAACACAGTTTATATTCCCAAGAGCATATACAAGACCGTAGTTTCCCCAAAACCGGAAGTCACCAGAGGGCAATCCATATACTAAAGGTACAAATCAAAATCGTAGTGGTCGCGAATAGGATAATCAGTATGACAAGGTACATGAGGCAATACCAACTAGGATACTAGTAGTTGCGTGATCCGGACTGATGTTGGGCATAGCAGCTACTACCCCAACACCGCGAAACAACACTCCCAAATCGCGGGGTGCACCCAAATCGAATCACAAAAGTAATAGACATGGTATCGAAGAAGTGTGTCCGCTAGAGGTGGCGAACCTCAATGGCCCGGCGCGGCTCCTGTTTTAGTCATGTCAGGGGTCATCCAAAATCGTTCTCTTTCTTCAAATCAACACGTTCACCAAAACCATCCACTTCATTCTGGATCAACACTCCACGTGTATTAGTTATTAAAGTGGTTTTCGGTATCGACAGAGAGTATGTCCATATCCGATCCCAGTCTCTTTAATAACTATGTTATATTTTTCACACCGGTTCGATCTTTTACATTTTCAAATCGATTCATAATTGATATCAAAATATCATATTTGCTTCAAAATCAAATCCATTTCAAATATCATCATATCTATTCAAGATGTAAGGTTCCGTTTCAAAATCATTTTTCGCCTCAATATCTCATTTCGATTTCAAAATCATTTTTCGCCACAAAATCTCATTTTGATTTAAAAATCACTTTTTGCCTCAAAATCTCATTTCGATTTTAAAATCACTTTTCGCCTCAAAATATCATTTCGATTTCACATAAACTCGAATTTCAAAATTTAAAATTTAATCAAATCTCAAATCATCAATTTCAACTCGATTCAGCTTCTCAATAAACCATTTCAAATTATAAATTTCAAATACATATTTGAACCACAAAATAAACAATTTTACTTCCAATATATTTCGAAACTTTAAATATTTCACATTTCAAAACAGTTCATATATTTATATAAGAATATAAGATTCGCTTTAAAACCATTTCGTATTCAAATTAGAATATTCTTCAAATTAAACATCCGTATTAAGTAGTTTACTTAATTTCTGGAACAATTCCAATTCAATAAACTTAGATTAACATTCGGATTTCAAGAATTCATTTAAGTATTACATTCCAAATCAATTTCAGTTCAAATCCTATTCAAATCAATTTTATCTTCAAATTTAATTCAATAGTTTCAATTTAGTCCAATTCACAAATTTCTTTGAATTTCAATTAAATTCCAAATTAATTAAATCTCAATTTCAAATCAATTTTCAATTCCAAACTCCACTTGAAATATCATTTCATATAAATTTTCATAGAAATATTCAGAGTTCGATTAAAAGTCCAATCTTTTAAAACAAATCAACTTTCAAAAATTTACGCCGTATTTCAATCTTTTTCTTAAAATCTAAACTTCGAATAATTAAACAATTTTATTTACCAAGTTTAAATTCCAACATTTCGAGCTTCAATTCAAAATAATTCAATTTCATAAATTGGATTTTTTTCATAACTTTTAAATCAAATCATTTAAATAAATTTCAAATCAACGATTTTAAAATTATTAATTTAACCAATCCGGTGTCCGTATGTAATTTTCTATCCTATGGCCAAGTGATTATTTATTTCAATTACATGTCAGGGATGAATATATATTACTTAAACCAATCACAGTGTCATATGCATGTATAACAGGATATATATAAGCAAATAAACATCCAAACATTTAAATATCAACCAATAGCATCCATCGAAATAAATCATCCAATAGTCGATACAATTCACGGCAATTTCATAGTTATCAATATCGGGAAATTTGATTTCAATTAAATCCTAATTTCAATTTACTGTCAATTTAAATTTTCAACGGTGAATTCACACGACAATCTATATGACAATTAAATTTTTATCAAACAACGACAAATAAATTCATATCACTTTATAATGTCAAATTTAACTACCATAAAGATATTCAGTACGTTGTGAGCGTTATAAAACACTCACCTTGATTTTTTGTTGTCGCCGAGACGTTCCGGTTTGGAACTAAAACTAGACGACGCCCAACTTTAGCCCAAATTTCCACCGTCTCCAAATCCATCCAAACTAGTTTCATTTCGAAGCTCTCGTCATTAAGATCGCAATGCAAAAAGTTTCGTTCCAATCGGACCTCGTATGAAAAAGTTACGCTATTTTAAAGATTACACGAATTAAAATACACATTTTATTTAAATTTTGAAACCCTACAATCAAATCATGCCACTGATTCTCTTCCCACCAGATCTGGCCGTTCCCCCTCTCCTTCTTCCCAACCTGAAATTCACGTCCATCCAAACCCATCAGCCGCCACTCTTTCATCAATTCTTGCCGCCACCACCGACCACTACACGACGATCAGGCACCACCATTCCAAAGCCTTCGACGAAAGCTACCCACGCCTGGAACCCTAGCAAGCTCGGCCACCCCCTCTGCCTCGAAATGCGTGAAAAATGCAGCAGCTTCAAGCACGATTTCCCGTTGATCCGTTGCTCCGTTTTCGATCATCTCCGTATGGATTTGAAGCTCTCATCGTCCTCTACAACTTTGTAGTTGACGACTTTTGCTAATTCTTTATGGATTGGAAGATATTAGAGGAGAAAGAAGATGCATTTCTGGCCATTGATAGGAAAATGGCGGCTAAGGGCTGAAACCCTAGTTCTTTTGCAAAATGAAACAAGTGAGGGGCTTTTATAGAAAAATACGCGACACTATTCACCCGAAATTTTCCGAACTCCAAACGAAGCATGCCGGCTGGCGTTCCTAAGGTTTACCCCACGTTTCGAACGCAATGGAACATGTTTCGGAGGCTAATTCGGTCATCTGGGCGAGTTACGGAGAAAAACGATCAGTTTTAAATTAAACCGATTTAAACCGATTTCGATGCGTTTTGGCTTGCCCCGGACAAACGGTACATCCAATTGACACGAAATTTGAAACCATACAATAATATCACATTACGGATCCGATGAAACTGGTTTCGTCAAAATCCGAGACTTTTTGAAAAATGACTATTTTCTCTCGCCGAATTAATATTAAAAACAATTCGATGCGTTTCGAGCTGCCACAGTCAAACGATAACTCTGATTGCTACGAAAATTGAAATCCAACAATAACAAACTATTACGGATCCAATGGAACTAGTTACATTCAATTCTGAGACTGTTCGAAAAATGGCTATTTTTCAGTCGATAATTAAATATTAAAATATTCAATTTTCACAAATTTACTTTAAATTCAATTTTAAAAGTTCTATAACATTACTATAACTCCAATATGATAAGATAAAATTTTACAAATCATTTTCAATCATATTCAACTCGATTTTCAATTATTTCTGAAATTTAACTTATTAAATTATCGATTTAATTGTCTAATTAAATCCAATATTCGAAAAATAAATTATTCGACTGTTTAATTTCAATATAAAATTCCCAATTTTAAATTATTAACTTTTAAATCAAATTTCAATTGTTCACAAATTCCATTTTTAATTTCACAGTAATTAACAATCTTTTACAATTTAGTTTACCATCATAAATCCAATATAAAAGATTATATTAGATTCAGCGTTCAATTATATTGTAATTCAAATTCAAGTTATTTAATTCCAAATGAATTCTTTTATTTCGATTTACACTTTCATTATTGAATCTACCATTTTATTTATTCTTTGTTTACAATCATAACCAATTTGGTTTACAATCAAATTCAATTCATTATTTACATTCACTACAAGTTAACATCCATATTTAATTTACAAATAAGTTATTTCAGAATTCAGTTTTGTATTTTAACTTGTAGTTCGCATTTAACAACACAAAATTATATTTCCTTCGGATTTTTATCCAAAATTTTCATTTTAATTCGTATTTTTAAAGTGTTAAAAATACGGGTCGTTACATTTATTCACTCTCACAATAAAACACAAAATTATATTTCCTTCGGATTTTTATCCAAAATTTTCATTTTAATTCATATTTTTAAAGTGTTAAAAATACGGGTCGTTACACTGTACATGTCTAGAAACACTGTATCGAGATCGAACATATTGATCCCTACCACACAAGACTAGACTATCCCTGACCTGGATAGACCGAATATGCTATCGACCCGGGTGTTCCCACCCTCTCCCTGAGCTCCATCCACACATAGTAGTAGTAAAATAATATCTGAGGTTATCTAGAAAGGTGATAGACATACCCTACTTGGGTGCGACCCACTTAGCCTTTCTGCATCCCCCTTGATTTTCAGTCATTCCTGGTTGATCAGGCTAGAGGCTACGTTTACCTTTTTAGAAATATTCACTTAGAATGCTCATTGTCCTCCAATGACAATGTACTGATAGCATTCATCCATACAAGTCCATTCTCGGTCTGAACGGAACTGAAGGCACTATTCCTACTACATCCATTTTGGAATCACCCTCAAGATTAGTAGCAATTAGCCCTTGCACTTCATTGCTCCCTCTTCGACTCCATGCTCTTGTCTTTATTACGAAAACGTACTCGTTGGATTGAAGTGGTTTTCGGATCATAAATTTAATCCCGGTCTCTTCGAAACAACGTTCGATATTCCCGGTAAACTCAACCCCGGTTCTCTAGGAAATAAATAGACGAAGATAAGATCGGAGATCACCTCCTAACCGTTAGTGGCCGGATTTCTTTATAAATGTCCTACAAGAATGAAACGAGTTTATACGTACAGTATATCACCTCGAACGGAAACTGTACCATATAATCACCATACTTCTTCCAGATATTTCCAAAGTTAGGTCCAGATTTGATAGTCGGTTATTTAACTATCAAATAAACAATCAATTCAACCAAATATTCCACCAAATATTCCATTTCCACTGAAAAACCCAAAGTCTTATTTAATTTAAATTTTAAATAAATTAAATCCCTTTATTCAAAACTATACACCTATCTTATCGAATTCGGCATATTCACAAATTATCTTTTTTTTTCAAAATATTTGGAAACCCTTTTAAATAATATGGAATGTACCACTGTGGTATCAAACCATGGATCACAGCTCAACGGTTACGTCTGTTATCCTGCCTTTTGGCAAGGCCGAGATACCAAGGGACTGACTAAAAGCCAAGAGTCACTCATCATGGATATCGATGAATTTTGTCCAAGTTTGGATTGAGCCACGATTAATAAGACATGACAAGCGAAGCCAGGAAAGCCAACGTTCCAAGTTTCAAGTCAATCCAAGTTCGTATGCTCAAATTATGATCAACACAAGTTAGAAGAAAAATGATGCTCGAATTAATCTGATTGATCTGTTTGAACCCATCAGGTTCGAATCGATCCTAGGCTGAGCTATTCATGTGCTTCGAGCTCGTATCGATCAACTGGAGACCATCGAGATCGATGCGAACAAAGCTATGCACCGACTCCATAAACAATGATACGTTCGTATCCACCAGAGCACTTCACTTCGAATCCAGGGACAACAATATGTTCGAATCCATCCTGCTGCAACAGCTTCGTATCGATCGACTATAGCACATCACGATCGATACGAACAAGCTTCTGTTCGAATCCATATGTGAATGAAGCCCTCGAATCCATTAGGTCAAAGTGGCGAAAATCATGGAGTCAACCTAGTCGACTCGGAGTGAAAAGCGGATCGACACGAAAAACGCACGACATGTCAACTTCCTCACGCGCTCCGTCATCGAGTCGAGGCTATCGATTCGAAGGAAATCGATTCGAACAGGGTAACCGCACCGAAAGTACAACTTCATATCGACAATATCTGGAGATCTACAAGTCCAAATGATATGAAATTTTCATAGGAGCTTACACACATGTTGAAGAATGTCCACACCAAATTTCAGCTCGATTGGATGATTCTTTGATCGATTCGAATGGATTTCAAATCGATCCCAAAGTGGGCCCAGATTTCCTGAAGTCGGGCGCGTAGGCCCCCTCACGTGCCAGAAGTGGTCTACCGAAATTTAGGCGAAATATCAGCCTCCTACACCTATAAATAGAGCCCCTGGTCATTCAGAAAAGGGATCGGACAATTTTAAGAGCTAAAGAGCGCCCAGACCCTGCCAGATTTACTCCAGATCACCATTGCTGCCTTAGATTCAGACTATAATCATAAAATCTATTGTACTACACTATAAGAAATTGTAATCTTCAAGTATCGAGCAATAAAATCATCAAACTTCATAGTGGATGTAGGAAAAACGCCAAACCACTCTAAATTGTTGTCTTCTATGCAATTTACTTTCTGTTATTTGGAGTTTTTGTTAGATAATCCTCATTTTCAATTTGCTTTCTTCACTTTTATCTCTTCAAAAACTTCCGAAGAGTGTTGTGCCCATTTTTGGTACAAACACTTTGGTGCTTACACTGAGAAAAAACCAGTTTTTTCTCCTGCTCCTTGGATCTACCATCGACACCGGATTGCATAAATCCAAGAGGAAGATACAGATCTCTAATCCGAAATCCTTCCATCCTATTCAGATTTGCGTAAAGTCTAGGAAAGGACTCCACCACTCAAGATGGTTAGCACAAGAACTGCCTCTACGACTGCTGATCAAGAAGGTCGGGATAGATAGAATCCTACACAGCAGCCGCCATCCAATCAAGACAACACTGCTCACTCAGATCCATCAGGACTAGTCACCAGACAAGAGTTCCAAGTGTTGCTCTAAGAACTAACTCAAAGTCGGCAACAATTAACTGAACAGTTGCGCGCTAACACTGAATTGACCAACCAATTAAACCGCCGAAGGCGCAGGAGGACCAGGAGGGATGACGTTTCCCACTCATCCACTGAAAGTTCCGCCTCATCTGACTATCACGGCAGATCTACCCATCCCCGATTAGACGGGAGTCACACGCAAGCTACCGGATATCAACCTGCCTTGACCGTTGGGCAATTGAGAGTTGGGCCGTCAACCAGCTTCCAGACTGGGCCCTCATCACGAAGAGGTACTGTTCCACAGTATACCACGGACAATCGCACTACAACCGCCGTGGTAGAAACAAGGGTTGATACCCGAAACCTATCAGATCCGAATAATCAGCAACGTGGGCGTACTCCTGAACCATACGTCCCGGAAGATGCCGAGCCAAGGAGGCGAGACATGGACCGTCGACAGCGTCCGGTCCAAACTCGCGTTGTGGAACCCGACCACACCTTAGCTCAGCATGCACAGAATGCGATGATGCCCGACATTTCAACCATGATACGTCAGATGATTCGCGAAAGTCAGGGGCTTACCAATGACGACTGGGGAATCTCCCGTAGTCATACTCCTTTCACAGACGAGATATTATACGCTGATCCTCCTCGGCGATTCAGAATGCCAACTCTCCCAATGTACGAAAGAAGTAGTGACCCCAATCAACATATTTTGAAATATGAATGATCAATGAGCGCTGCAAGAGCTGATGATGCAGTGAAGTGCCGAAGTTTCCCTATATCTCTGGGGGGAATCGCAATGATGTGGTTTACGAGGTTGCCACCTAGATCCATCTCTTCGTTCGATCAGTTGGCTAAAAAGTTTGTAGAACAGTTTCGTATGCATTTTGCTAGACCTAAAGACGTTAACACCCTGTCTAGTGTCACCCAAGCTCATGGGGAGACACTCAGGCATTATTTAGAGAGATTCCACGCAGCATGTGTGGAGATTAGTAATTCCAACGATAACTCGATCTTGATGGCATTAACCAAAGGGATCGATCCCGATTCTGAGTTTGGAAATTGGTTAGCTGGGAAACCACCCGCATCGTTGGACCATTTCTACTCCAAAGCCGCTCAATTCTTACGGCAAGAGGACGCGAAACAGTCTAGGAAGCAGGACGATGCGAGGCCCAGAAGTGAAGGGATACAAAGTAACGTAGCAGTTAAGCAGTCCAGTGAGAGTTCCGTAAAAGTTCAGTTAAATATACATAACAAACAAACCCAGCCGAGAGGCAACAATGGTCAGGATAAGAAAAGAGATCAGAACCGAGGCCCACGACATAGGGCTCCTATGTTCGATAATTACATGTCGTTGAATACATCATTGGAAAACGTGTACCTACAAACTTGCAACACTGTGCAATATAAGAAGCCTGCTCCGAAGCCCTCGTCGAAGAGGCAGGTTCAAACAGGGAAGTTTTGTAGATTCCATGAGAGTTACGGCCACAATACCAATGAGTGTCGACATTTGCAGGACCTCATCGAGAAGTTGATCAGGGAGAGAAAGTTAGATCAGTTTGTGCGGGCGCCGCAGCCCGTGGTGCGGGCCCTTCAAACCAAAATCGTGTGCAAAATCAAGAAAGACAGGAAGAACCCGCTCGTACGGGCGGAAGGCTAGTTATAAACACAATAAGTGGTGGTCCCCACCTAGCAGACAGAAGCTGGAGGGAAATGGAGTCGTATGCTAGCTCTATCAGGCATGCGGACTTCGAATGTTGCAGTAATTGTGAAGATGGGGCTCCGGCCAAACAACAAAAGATAATGTCTGATGATATCGTATTTAGAAACCGATACGCTGATAAGGTCGAAGCCCCCACAATCGACCCACTGGTCATATCTGCCCAGGTAGGTCCTGCTTGGATGAAGAGGATCCTGATTGACAGTGGGAGCTCCGTAAATATCTTACTTAAACGGGCTTATGATTTAATGAAAATGGAAGCGAAGGACTTAAAACCTTGCCAATCTCGAGTCCACGGCTTCAATGGAAGTGCTACAATACCCACTGGAGTGACGGAACTACCAGTGGAGCTGGGGGTTGGAGAACGCCGGAGAGTCCGGATGTTGCAGTTTGTTGTTTTGGACATTGATTCACTTTATAATGCATTTTTGGGTCGACCGGCCCTTGCTGAATTCAGGGCAGCCATTGCCCCATGGTGCTTGACTCTGAAATTCCCCATCGATCACGGGGTCGGAGTCATTCAAGGAGATCAAGCAGCGGGGAGGGCCTGCTATGTTGCTGAACTACGCGGAGTACAGCGAAAGGAGAAAGGAAAGGGCGTAGAGGAATCTCTCTGCGTCCGTTTTGATGATAATTGACAATTAGTGCCTGGGCCCCGGCCCGGGCACCACGACCAATTCCATAAAGACCTTGACCCTAGAGACAATGAAGATAAAGACGAATCTAAAGAAAATCAAGCTTCCCTGGCCGAACTGACTGTGGACGTCCCAATCAGTGAGGGTGATGATTCGAAGATGCTAAAAGTTGGATCTCAACTGGGTAAACAAACACAACAGGAATTGGTTGAATTTCTCCGAGCGAATCTTGACGTTTTCGCCTGGACACACTCTGATATGTGCGGGATCTCGCCGGACATCGCAAGTCACTCCCTAAATATTGATCCGCGGTACGTCCCGGTCAAGCAGAAAAGGCGTGGTATGGATCCAGAGAGATCTTCCACCCTTAAAGAGGAGGTTGATAAGCTACGATCAAATGAGTTCATCCGAGATGCTTTGTATCCAGAATGGGTGTCCAATCCCGTACTGGTTCGAAAACCGAATGGGAAATGGAGAACTTGCATTGACTACTCTGACTTAAACAAAGCTTGTCCAAAGGATAGTTTTCTGCTTCCTCGAATTGACCAGCTCGTAGATTCGACAGCCGAGCATGAATTATTATCTTTCATGGATGCTTATTCTGGTACAATCAAATACCCATGCATTTGCTGGATCAAGAGCATACCAGTTTCATGACCGATCTGGGACTCTACTGCTATAGAGTCATGCCCTTTGGTCTAAAAAACGCCGGAGCAACCTACCAATGCTTGGTCAACCAGATGTTCGCAGATGAGATCGGGAAAACTATGGAAGTTTATGTGGATGACATGCTAGTGAAGTCTCGATTCTCCACAGATCATGTTAGAGATTTAGATTCGATGTTCTGCATCCTTCGAGAGTATGGGATGAAGCTCAATCCTTTAAAGTGTCACTTCGGTGTCGCCTTTGGAAAGTTCCTCGGGTTCATCATTAACGCTCGAGGGATAGAAGCCAATCCCGAAAAGATATGGGCAATAAGGAACCTACAAACTCCAAGAACCATAAAGCAAGTCCAGAGTCTCAACGGGAAAGTAGCAGCATTGAGCAGGTTCATTTCAAAATCCACCGATAAATGCATTTCTTTCTTCGATCTGATCCGGAAAGGGAAGCGAAACTTTGAATGGACCATGGAGTGTGAAGACGCATTCCGATCGCTGGTTCAACATCTTTCCACACCACCGATCTTGTCAAAGCCGGTTGACCACGAGCAATTGTACCTTTATCTGGCAGTATCAAAGCATGCAATTAGCGCTGCTTTAGTTCGGGAAGAAGAACGAGTACAGAAACCAATCTACTATGTTAGTAAACGGCTAACAAGAGTTGAAAGAAATTACCCAAGACTAGAGAAACAAGCTTATTACCTGGTCATTGCCTCAAGAAAGCTTCGCCCTTATTTCCAAGCTCATTCCCTTACTGTGTACACCGATCAGCCGTTACGACAGGTCCTCACGCGGCCTGAGACGTCTGGTAGGTTACTCAAGTGGAACATTGAACTGAGTCAATTTGATATCACTTATGCTCCGCGAAGAGCCATTCAAGGACAAGTCCTAGCGGATTTTATAGCCGAATTTACTGTTTCAAAGAATCTTCCTGAAACCACTATACCTTCTGAATGCATTTGGAAGCTGCACACCGATGGTGCATCGAACGATCAGTGTTCGGGTGCCGGAATAGTACTTGAAACTCCCGAAGGCCGATCCATATGCTACGCTCTGAGGTTCGAATTTCGCACAACCAACAATGAAGCCGAATACGAAGCTTTGCTTGCCGGTTTAAAACTTGCTTGTGATCTGAAGATTGTTGCTATGGAAATCTACTGTGATTCCCAGTTAGTTGTATATCAAGTTCGGGGCGAATATCAGGCCAAGGATCGATGACTAGCTGCCTATCTAGCCTGAGTTCAAGAAGCACTAATTCAATTTGATTACTATGCTATTTACCATATACCCCGCGAACATAATCAAAAGGCTGACTCATTAGCTAAGCTGGCAAGTACAGGTGAAGCACAGCAAATGGGACTTGTCCCCGTCGAAACTTTGTCCTCCCCAAGCATTGATCAACTAGAGACGAATTTTGTGTTTGAAACCGCTCCCAGTAGAGAATCGTGGATGACTCCATACCGAAATTACATCGAGAATGGGACGTTGCCAGAGCATAGAAATGAGAAAAGACAAATTCAACGAAAAGCTTCACGTTTCGTCATTCAGAACGGTGTCATGTATAGAAGAGGGTATTCTGTTCCTCTCCTCCGATGTATCGCGCACGATGAAATCAAACAAGTGTTACATGATGTACACGAAGGAGAATGTGGCGATCACACCGGTGGACAAGCTCTAGCTAAGAAGATACTCCGATACGGATACTACTGGCCGACTGTGAACCGAGATGCAACGAACTATGCCAGGAAATGCGATAGGTGCCAGAAACACGCCCGAATTCCAAGAGCCCCACCTACTGAGATAACCCAAATGGTCAGTCCCTGGCCATTTGCAATTTGGGGCATCGATATCATCGGCACGCTACCTCTGGCCAAAGGTGGGGCAAGATATGCCATCGTTGCAGTTGATTACTTCACCAAGTGGGCTGAAGCGGAACCCCTTGCAACCATTACGACAAAGAAAGTAATCAATTTCGTAGTTCGCAACATTATCTGTCGATTTGGACTCCCGCATACTATCATCACCGATAACGGAGTCCAATTCAGCAGTGCAGAATTCAAGAATTTTTGTCAACGGTTTCATATTCATAAAAAATTCTCAGCAGTCGCACATCCTCAGGAAAACGGCCAGGTCGAAGCTATCAATAAAGTCATAAAATCCATTCTAAAGAAACGACTGGAAAAGGCCGGGGGCAAATGGGTTAACGAACTGCCTATGGCTTTATGGGCTTATCGAACGACTCACAAGACTGCGACCGAACACACCCCGTTTTTCCTACCTTATGGCTCAGAAGCCGTTATTCCAGTCGAGATGGAGGTGTTTTCCCATCGCGTGACTTACTATGATCCGAAAACGAACGCTATATTGCTTGCTGAATCTTTGGACCTACTGGATGAAAAACGGGAAGAGGCTGATTTGAGAGCAGCCGCACATCGAAGTCGAGTCGCCCGATTGTACAATGCCAAAGTTCAACCTCGAACCTTCGAACTCGTCGATCTCGTTCTCAAGAGAATCTATCCGGTCCCTTCACACATGAAACCCAATTGGGAAGGACCATACGTGATTACACAAAGACTCGGAGATGGCACATTCAAACTATCGACAGTTGACGGTCTTGATTTGCCAAGGGCCTGGAACAGCGAGAGTCTTCGTCGCTATTACACATGACAGGCTTTATTTGTTTCATTATATCTTTCCATTTTGCAATTTCGTTTCTGCATTTCGAAATTAGAACTTGTAATAAGGCAACTGATTTTGCCATATTTTCTTATTTCAGCAACAAAATTCCATTTCTTCGAGCCAGAGCTATGATTCATTGAATACAATGCACAACATCACGATGCACGGAGAGCTAAATTCCATCATGCAGTGGAATTTATTCAAGTAGGGAGTGGCTGTGATACGACCGGCCACTCGCTAAGTGAAACCCGAGCTCGAGGGCAAGCCATCACATCAAGGCTAAAAATGGGCTGATACACAACAATCCCTCACTCAACTCCGTACTCCCAGAGCGCAAGACGGAGTATAAACATACATCAACTCCGTACTCCCAGAGCGCGAGACGGAGTATAAACATACATCAACTCCGTACTCCCAGAGTGCGAGACGGAGTATAAACATACATCAACTTCGTACTCCCAGAGTGCGAGATGGAGTATAAACATTAAACCACTCCGTCTTCCCAGAGTGCGAGACGTAGTATAAACATAAAACAAACCCCAGAGTACTCCGAGAGCGCGAGCTGGGTATAAGCGTTAACAAACTCCGGAGTCTGAGAGAACGAACCGGAGAATAAATAACCAAATGCGGTCTCGAGGAAGGAGGATCCGTCCGCCAAACGACTTCAACCGCACCTCAACTGAGTTGCATCACATGTTCGTGAACCAAGTTATTAACCAAAAAGCAACTCTAAATCCCCAGAGCGTGGACACAAACTGAACACATGAAGATGCATGATCAACAACTGACACAGATATATAAATCCCCAAAGTATGGATGTTAACACTAAACCACGGATAATTTCGCACAACGCCTATCACGGCTTATCCCCAAGGCTGGGGGCAGAACCAAAACAAATATTGAATTGAAGACAAAAGAGAATATGTTTTCATTTCAATTATCAACAAAAGGAATCCAATTACAAGCTAATTCAAAAAATTCCTACTAGCGGGGGCCGAGCCCGCATCTATACACGGCTATAGAAAATCAAAAAGACAAAACAAAACACTACCCCCGAATACGACAGAGCAAACTAAAGAAGCGCTCAATTTTTCTTCTTCCTCGGTTTCTTTTTCGGGGTAGTCCCGTTGGATCCGCTACCCGACTTCCTCCGTAATTTTTTTCTCTTTTTTGATTTGTCTCCCGGTTGTGGCATGATGTCAACATCCTCCTCGGAGCTCGAGGCGACAGAAATTCTTCTAGAGGATGGAATTGAAGGCATGGGAGCTGTAACAGGAAGTGGAGCAGGAGCACTTGCGATAACCACAGTGCCGCCCGACGATATCATCATTAATGGAGCTGGGCCAGACGGTGCCATGCCACCCCCAGAAATACTACCTGCTGTCACAGCCACCATCTCAGCATTGATCTCAGCAAAAATATCATCCTCACGAGGTGCTTGGGCCACGTCGGACGAACTGGTGGCTGGCATGAAGGAGCTAATAGCTGGAGTAACCCCGCTCATGGCAAAAGATGGATCTGCGAAGGGGTCGCTGGATTGACTAAGAAGTTCCTCAATCATCTGAGCATCGAAAGATAACATGCTCGTTTCTCCCCCTTCGCCGACCACAGCAGTTGTCATAATCACCTCGGTAACAATGGCCTCCTGTGCTTGATAAAGGACTTGAGGTGCAGGAGGCGTAGAGATAACAGCCTCGGTCACTGAATGAGAGAAAGCAAGGATTGTTAGCTGAATGTATTGCTTCAGATTCACCACTCTAAGTATATGCGGGGGATGTTCAAATACCTTCCTTAGCATGACCCGAAGTATGGGCAGGTACGAAGACAGATGCTCCGATGGGAGACAACTACGGCTGATCCGGATTATAAGCAGGGACAGGCTGGAGATCAACCACGGCAGTGGCTTCGGGCAGTGTCGGAATTAAAACTTCAGCACTTGTTTCATGATGTTCGACCCCTAAGCCCTCACCGGTCTCCATCTGCCGAACACCAAGCCTCTCTTTTTCCATGGAAATCATTGCCTCATGGAGAACCTTCCTCTCCTCCTCAGTGAGCAAGCGCATCTCAAGCTCAAACTCATCCAGTGCTTTGTCCGGACGCGCTGCTTTCTTTTCCTCCATCAGCCTAGTCCAGGAATTGTACAGAAGCATAGAGTAATCTCCAAGCCAAGATAAATTTCTGTGCTCCAACACGTTGGCGTTATATGTGACCAGGAGATCATCAAAATCAGCCTCCATCCTGGACTGCTCCGCCTTGATTTTTTCCTCGGCTTCTGCCTCCATAGACTTAACCTTTGCCACTGTCGCATCAAGTTCAGCTCGAAGTGATACAGCTTGATCGCATGCCTCCTGAGCGGCGGTGTTTGCATCATTCTTTTCCTTCACCATTTCAATGAACTTGGCTTTAAGCTCATTCAGCTCTTTAACGGCGGCATCCCGCTCGGCTGATACGGTGGTATACCGATGGCCCATCTCTTCTACTAAGGCACAATGAGCCTGCTGCATCCTTGCCATCTTCAACATGGCCTCGTCAGCCTTTTTGAGCGCTTGAGTTTCTGAACCTCGAGACGACTCAGTCTCTGATTGAAGAACCTGGATGATGCGATCTTTCTGAGCAAGGTCAGCCTCGAGTTTCTCAATGATTTTTTCCCGGTCAAAGGCTACTTTCGAAGCTTTCGCGGCTGCCTTATACCACTCTTTATATTGGGCATAAAAATCACGAATGTAATCATGCGCAATATTCTCGGCGTCCGGAGGAATCCTCTTGAGATGAGGAGGGAAGACGTATGCATCAAGACAAATTTCTGGAAAATCCTTTCTCATCTGAGCAAGCTTGATAGCTCCTTCACCAGTCAGTTCTTCCGGAGCCTGTTCAACAATGGCGGCTGTCTGTGGTTCAACTCTTTGCCGCTGAGTTTCGGGCCTTGAAGATTGGGAAGGCTGTTGTTGCTGCAAAGACTCGGAGGGATCTATAGGGGCCCTAGGAGGCGGAGGAGAACGAGATCGTGATCGATATTGATGGCCTCTATCTCTATCAGAACGCTCTTGACCAGAAAGGCCACGCCAGTAATCTCGATCTCTGTCATAACGCTCGTGGCTGGTATAGCCACGTCTGTAATCCCTGTCTGATTCCCTCCTACGGGACTCATAATATGAGGAAGCTCGGCGAACATTGCGAAGCCTATCTAGTGTGGATCCGCGACCTGACATCTCACCTGCGATAAGAAGAAACTGCAGTTAAGCATCCTATAAAAATAATGTCCAATATGCGGAAATCATGTAGTGCTGTGGAAGTGTGTGTAAATGTGTAAACCTCCTGACCAACCGGAAGTGTCGACCGCACTAATAGGAAAAGGCTCGCTCATATCTAAAACATCTCAGAGTTCTTCTAACCCGAGATTGTGATGAATTGATATATAATTCGGGATGGGAATATCACCAAGCCCTTTGAAAATATCTCTCGATTAAGAAGGGGCGGCCTCAGAAATTATGATTCCGGAAGTGGGAGGAGACACAACTACAGACTTCCATCCCTTAGATTTAAGTTTTTTGGAAACGACGGCCTTGCTTTTTCGTCTCTTTCCCAATTCTTCAAAATTGCCCGAAAAATCAGCCATCGGCTCGACGTCTGTGTGAGTCCTTTCTTCGTCGCTCACTTCGGTTATCACGACTCCGAGCGTTTTCTTCACCATTTTCTTCTTCTTCTTCTTTGGAACAGGCCTCAGCACCCCCTCGGTGACTATGCTTTGATTTACTTCAATCAAGCCAAGAGCTCTTAAGTTATAGTCAGTCAACACCAAGTCGATGTGTCTCAAATCGCTCGGGATCTCTTGAAGGCTCCGAACTATGCCCTTGTAACACCCGCCTTCGGGTTTGGAGATAATGGCTGTAAGAAAAGCAGGATGTCAATACCAGTGCTAAAAAAACCATTAGTCAAGGATATCATCGATGGGTTACGGCACTTACGCCTAGACAGCCACCGTCTAGCAAAACCTGGAGGACATCGGATATAAAACCATTCGTTCTTCAAGTAGCTGAGTCTGGTCCAAGCTCCGGTTATAACCTGGCAGTTCCTGACTGCCTCCAAAAACGTAAAGGATGGACTATCACCTCTGCTCTTGAAATTAAATAGGTATCTGATTTCCGTTGGCCTTGGTGGACGGAAGAGATGGTCCATAAATACGATGAACGCACTGTTCAGTAGCGCGTGCCCATTGGGGTGTAATTGAGAGGGAGCAATTCCGAGAAATTATAACATCTCCCTAATGTACTGATTGAATGGAGGGAGTGTTCCAACCGCACAAGCATGGCGATAAAAGGCAGTGTACCCTTCGGGCGGACAGTGAGGTCTATCACTAGATCCTGACAATAGCACGTCGTTTGGAGAAATGTTGTGTCTTGTGCATATCCTGCCCAACAAGGTTTCAGAAATATTGGATTGAACGGAGTCTATAGGGTCCTCAATACATATAGCATCTTACAGCTCGTCGGGAGCTGGATCTACTATCTCCGCTGGGATGTTTGGAATTTCAAGGACCGGAGGGGGAGAACTCTGAATCTCTTGCTGCTGAGAGCTCGAAGATTCCATCACTGACTAACTCATCAGAAAGTAACGTTAAGCAGATGAAAAACCCATTCATCTCCCAGTGTAAGGTGTGTGAAAGTGATGTGAAGTGCAATGCAGCTAATACTTAGTGAATTCAACAAAACTGAAGACAAGATGAAAACTTCGAAAATTGTGAAGTTTGGTTAAAATGACCGTCATCGCTGACCGTCACAAACCATATTGTCTGAAATTCATGGCGATTAGTTCATGTTCTATTTGTCAAGGTACAGTTCCATCGACGAGCTTCGAAGGGCAGTCAAGTATGCAGTATAAAAGTTCAGTCCAAATATGCAGAGATGAAGCTCGTCGGAATCATGCCGTTATTTATGCAAAATTTCGTATCCATGAAGGCTTATTCGAGTCAATCAAAATAAGATTCTAGTTTCGAATCGATCAGGAGAAGCCCAACTTTCGTATCGATCCAGATCGAATCGATACACTTCGTATCGATTGCAGCAGAGCATTCGAAACCATCAGGAAGCATGGGCTTCGCATCCATCATTGGTCGAAGTTTCGCATCGATCTCATAAGATAAAAAACTTCACACCAAATAAACCCAGGCTTTGTATCGATCGCCTACATAAGAGTTTTCGAAACGATAACAGGAAGCAACTCAACGTAACGATCACCGCGAATCGATGCAATTTTCTGCCCCCTATAATCGATTCGACCCACAAACCTCTAACTCTTATGACCAGATCGATACGAACACCTTGGAGAAATATCATCTCCCAGATCGATTCGACTGCCGACACTCCAGATCGACACGAAAGATTCGATCATGCTTATTCTACAACCAACCATTCTTGGTTTCGACCTCGACTTCAACTCCTTCCAGATCGACACGAATAAGAGTGATGTAAAGACCTACATCTTGAAATTTCGAACCCATAAAAGAATCAACTACCTGAATATGTTATTTGTTTAAAGGAGCTTGGATATCGCTTCGACTCGAAGGAAGAAAAGTTATTCGATTTTGTTCTTGAAGGACTGGAATGGATTCGAAGACGCAGGAAGATGAAGGTAAAATTAAAAAGTAAAAAATGAGGAGGACCCCAGTATATATAGTGGTCCAAGTGATGATTCGTATCCCGGTAGGCGAAACTGGTAGCAACAGGTGAAGTTATTGAGCGATTCGAAGTATCGAGTTCGAATCCATAAAAATAGGCACCATAATCGATTCGAACTCCAGCGAGTGTCTGTATAGATTCATATTTCGTATCCATCGATTCGACTCCATCCAGTATGCTCTGAGATCATCGATACAAAATGAAAAATAAAGATAGTCCGAAAAGCATCCTACTCCATCAATCCGAGATCATCGATTCGAATTTGTCAATGCTTGATCCACAGCGACAAGAACTCATCGATACGAATCAGGATTTCGTATCCATCAAAGATTTTCGTGTCTATCAAAGCAAGGCACACTGGTTGAACACTTTATTTAAAAGAAGATTACCACAAATCGGTTACGGCGGCACACATTACACCATCTTAACAATTAACAATTCATGAATCTAAAGAAATGATCAGAAATTATAGTTTTCGGCTAAAAGACGACTGTCAAGCAACTAATTGGGCAGAAATATTCAGCATGAAAGACTGCAGCTTCTCAAAGTACGTCATGTTCGCACAAGACATACTTTGGGGGGCAAATGTTATCCCGCCTTTTGGCAAGGCCGAGATACCAAGGGACTGACTAAAAGCCAAGTGTCACTCGTCATGGATATCGATGAATTTTGTCCAAGTCCGGATTGAGCCATGATTAATAAGACATGACAAGTGAAGCCAGGAAAGCCAACGTTCCAAGTTTCAAGTCAATCCGAGTTCGTATGCTCAAATTATGATCAACACAAGTTAGAAGAAAAATGATGCTCGAATCAATCTGATTGATCTGTTCGAACCCATCAGGTTCGAATTGATCCTAGGCTGAGATATTCATGTGCTTCGAGCTCGTATCGATCAACTGGAGACCATCGAGATGGATGCGAACAAAGCTATGCACCGACTCCATAAACAATGATACGTTCGTATCCACCAGAGCACTTCACTTCGAATCCAGGGACAACAATATGTTCGAATCCATCCTGCTGCAACAGCTTCGTATCGATCGACTATAGCACATCACGATCGATACGAACAAGCTTCTGTTCGAATCCATATGTGAATGAAGCCCTCGAATCCATTAGGTCAAAATGGAAAAAATCATGGAGTCGACCCAGTCGACTCGGAGTGAAAAGCGGATCGACACGAAAAACGCGCAACATGTCAACTTCCTCACGCGCTCCGTCATCGAGTCGAGGCTATCGATTCGAAGGAAATCGATTCGAATAGGGTAACCGCACCGAAAGTACAACTTCATATCGACAATATCTGGAGATCTACAAGTCCAAATGATATGAAATTTTCATAGGAGCTTACACACATGTTGAAGAATGTCCACACCAAATTTCAGCTCGATTGGATGATTCTTTGATCGATTCGAATGGATTTCGAATCGTTCCCAAAGTGGTCCCAGATTTCCTGAAGTCGGGCGCGTGGGCCCCCTCACCTGCCAGAAGTGGTCTACCGAAATTTAGGCAAAATATCAGCCTCCTATACCTATAAATAGAGCCCCTGGTCATTCAGAAAAGGGATCGGACAATTTTAAGAGCTAAAGAGCGCCCAGACCCTGCCAGATTTACTCCAGATCACCATTGCTGCCTTAGATTCAGACTATAATCATAAAATCTGTTGTACTACACTATAAGAAATTGTAATCTTCCAGTATCGAGCAATAAAATCATCAAACTTCATAGTGGACGTAGGCAAAACGTCGAACCACTCTAAATTGTTGTCTTTTGTGCAATTTACTTTCTATTATTTGGAGTTTTTGTTAGATAATCCTCATTTTCAATTTGCTTTCTTCACTTTTATCTCTTCAAAAACTTCCGAAGAGTGTTGTGCCCATTTTTGGTACAAACAACGTCTCTATCCCAGAGAAATCCAAGACTTAACTGCAGGCACTCACTGCCTCCGATTTCGCCATGCGAGTATACCAATACTCTCTGAAACTTTATTTAAAAAATTTCAAAATAATACTTATGAAATTTCTATAATAATTCTCCAAGTAAAACTTTAGACAAAAACTACTTGTTAAATAAAGTTATTATATAAAATATAGATATTTAATAACTATTCTTTAAAATAATAATGCTGATTAAACCTTTAATAATAATTAACTACTATAGCTAACTTAATTTATAAATACTTAAACAATTTTTGAACAACTAAAATAATAAATTTTCTTGAAAACATTCTTATAAACACTTTTAAATTTTCTAATTTATACTTTAAAATCTTTCCTTTTTGAAATAACTTAACTTCTCAAAAAAACACATTTTCCACTACAATATAGCTAGTCTAATCATTTATAAATCCCTTTCGATTTATCTCCATTTTAATTTACGCTCCAATCCCATAAATTTCCTTCCTCGCATTTCCAAAAATAAAGCTACTATTTATTTTTAAAACGGTTTACCCATCTCCTTATAAATTCCCACCGTGAATTTATAAATTTCAAATTATCCACTGATAATTTACTTCACTTTATATTATAAACTTCGTTTCTAATTTCCATAATCTCATTTTACCTTTTATCACAATTTTCACAACACTTAATCGATTCTTCATCGATTTTCAAATTAAATTCCATTTTTAAATTAATTTCTTAGTTAACCCAAATTAATTCCAAAACCCGCTAATTTCACATTCCACTTCCTTTTTATGATCTAAAATCTTATTTAAATCTGGAACATCAATTTCATAATTTATTTTCAAAATTTCCCCATTTATTTTTCCCAAACTTATTAAAACTTAAACTTAAAAATACATTCTTTTATATTTAAACAATATCGCTTAAGTCCTTATTTTAAAAACTCTTTTATTCCCATTTATTAAAAAATCTCTATTTTTCCATATTCCTGGATTATTAAATAGGATTTGAAAATCAAACTATTTATTTTTCCCAAATTCATTACTCTTAATTTATCCAACTTCACTATAAACATTTTATTTTAAAATTCTCTTTATTTTCCTTAACAATTCAATATTCATATTTATGGTATTTTAAAGTGTCAAAAATATATCCAGCAATACCATAGCACCCAGTACATTCAATTTTCCAATATAATCTATCACAGATTATTCAAATAGGTCATATAATTGAATATGAAAATAATTTTGAACATTTTTGAGGAATCCAGTTGGATCCCTCCAACCTATTTCCCTGCATCCACAGATATTAATACAATATAAAAATACCAATCCCACTTCGAGGGGGATATCGCGGTATATAGGGTCATTCGCTATTATGCGGGGCGCATAGGGTCTCATCCGCTATATATATATATATGCGGGAATATCAATCACTCCAATATATATACTACTATATAATATCACATTCATTTGATAAATATATATCCATTCAACAATCAACCAATAATTAAATTAACTATTAAAAGTAATTACGGAAATCCAAAGTTGAGTGAGATTAACTCACCTTGATTTTATTCACCAAAAATCCAGATTTTAAACCAAATCGAACCTCGTTCGATTTAATTTTAAAAAAAAATCAATGGTCTCCGAAAAATTTCAAATCACAGAAATGTGAATTCCCCGGCTACGAATTTGACAAGGTCGACTTTTTTTTCTCTCCTGAGCTCGCAAGACATATTATCCATTTTTAACCTTCGATAAAATAAAAATTTCTTAACTTAACATGAAAATTAACTTAGAAACAAACAAAAAAAAAGAAGCTCTACTACGATTAGATTTTATTACCCCACGATCACCTTCACGCTGCTGCTCTTCCTCCACCCTCTGTCTTCCCCTCCCAAACGCGCGTGCACACACTCGCCGAACCTCCTATCGACTTCATCGTCCCAATCCCATCACATCACACACGCAAGCACCACCCCGCTAGATGCGACATCGCGACCATTGACCCCTACCAATTCGCGATTATCTCCCAGGTCGTGACGACCAAACTGGATCGAAGCTCACGAGTTCGAGGCAGCTAAAGCGCCTTCGTCTCACGACCCCTCCTTCGTCACCACTCGCCGCCTAGCTCCAGGTTGCCGCCTTCACCCCTAGGAGAAGTAATAGGTAGGGATGACGGGATTTGAACCCGTGACATTTTGTACCCAAAACAAACGCGCTACCACATCGATCGAAGGACGTGACCCCACAATCTCTTCCCTACATCTCGGCCTATGACACCAAGTCGCCTGACCTCGCGACAACCCTCCCCCTTTGCGTTGAAGCCTTCGGCCGATCGCGACTATCTCTCTGTTTTTTTTCGAATAGCTTTCTATTAGGAGGAAGAATGGGGACACGATTTCATTTTCTTTGATTTCAAATATGTTCGAATAGAAGGGAAAACAAAAGGGGACTCACGATTTTGTTCTGGCTATTTTTTTTCTTTTTCTCTGTCTTAGACTGTTCTATTGCGTGAAATATAACGGAGGGAAGGATTTGATTCTTGCGTGTTTGAATGGATCAACAACGTTTTTGAAAAGAAGAAAAAAGACTGATGTGAAATTTTTTGTCAAATCAATTTCATATATATATATATATATATATATATATATATATATTACAAAACGTCTTGATTTCGCAGCTTAAAATCTTGACCTCCTATCGAGGCATGCCGCTAGGCATTTATAATGTCATACCCTTATTCTGAATGTAATGGAAAAAGTTTCGAGCCCTAATTCGATCGTATGGAGAAGATAGCTTTTTGGACCCAATTATTATATTGAATTTTCGATATAAATTTCAGCGCGTTTATATACCGTACGACCAAACAATAACTCCAAATGCTTCAAAATTTGAAATCCGTCAATAATACACTATTATAGATCCAATGGAACTAGTTTCATCAAATTCCGAGACTGTGCCTCGGAAGGCTATTTTTAAATTTCAATTTAAACGATATATTTTCAAAACTGAACAAATCACCTTTTAAATTCAATTTTAAAGCTTTTATTATCTTTAGTATTATCAATATAAATTTTATAAGCCTTTAAAGTATTTTTAACAGGCTTAAAACTCCAGATTCAATATTTTACCCAATTACCAATTATTAAATTCAATAATTAAACTATCCAATAAATAGTGATATTTTAAATTCAAGTTAAAAATGAATTTTTAAATATTTAAAATCAATTTAATATTCCAATTTCAAATACCCAAAATTCTGGGTCGTTACACGATTTAGTAAAACATGTGGTATGAGACACATGCGTTTACTTTTTCGGTTAATTCCGGACTTGTTCGATTGAGGTCATACACGAGAGTGAAAGTAACTACCTTATAGTAAACAGTTAAGTAAGAACGTGTGGTATGGGACGCACTATTGTCACTGTTTGGTTAATATCTGGAAGTTGGTGACACTTTATGTTGGGCCTCCGGGCATGTTGATATTGCCAGTACTTTGACTGTTAAGTCCTATATAAATATATAAGGCTGTTGGGCCACTTATTGGACTGTTGGGTCCTTTCTACGTATATAGCTGTTGAGCTAATATTTGAGACTGTTTGGTCTCCTATTATAGTACTTGGCAAGGCCAGGGGGCCACTTATTATATGCACGTGTAGTTGTTGTTGTTATGGATCCATATCGTTGTTGTTGCTATTTCTAGATTTCATTCTTATTGATTTCTAGATTTTGTTGTTTTCTATATGTTTCACCATATTGTTGTTGTAGGAGTTATATATATAGCCTATATGATATTCAAAGATTTTTATATGGTGAATGCGTTATGTTGTTGTTTGGACCTTTCGAGTCCTATTTGGTGTTATGACGTGGTTTCCATCTTGTTGTTTTGTTGTTGATTGAGATTATATATATATATATATATGCTTAGCCATGGAGCATAGCCCCCTACTGTTGATGGAAGCCTTTTATTATGTTGATGTTGATGCCGATGATATGAGGCATTTATACTTGATTTAATCGATGATGTTGTTGATGTTGCCATTTACATGGGACCTTCTTATGGTGATTGAGTTGTTACCAACTCATGTATTATGAGTCGACATTGATGTTGTTGCTTCTTCTATATTGAGAAGAATTATCATCTAAAATCCTTATACTTCACCTATCATATTCTAATCAGTTTATTTAAGCTAGACTGACCCATGTATTTTATATACTCGGGTCAGACCGAGTTATTTTAGGTTAACTACCTGCTGTAGATTCCCACTTAGCTGCTTCCGCCGTGGTCCACCTATCGACTTATGATATTCAGTCTTGTTTTATGTAGTTTTGTGGTCTTTTGCATACTCTGATATGTATATATTCCTTTGGACTCATTGTATATGTGTGGTCTGTGTAACCACTATTTGTGTATCACTATTTATTATACTAATGATGTATCTGTATATGTATGTATATGTGTCTGATGTTCTGTGATATGTTATATATTTGTTGTTGTTGTATTTTGTTCTGAATAGATCCATTAGCCGCCGTAGTTTTGTGTTAAACATTTATTGAGTATGTCGATCCACATGAAAAAGGCAAAAGAAAAAAAATAGTGCACCCAATCGACGTATTCAATACTTGTTTAAGACAAAGCTTACAGATGGTCGCTCCTAACCAGCCCTATTCTCTGCATTGGCAGACAGTATTACTCCGTAATACCCTTCGTCGGTGTGGGTCTCGAGGTGGGGCGTTACATGAACCGTTAAAAGGAAATATGTAGGATTTTTGTTTTGATGGAGGGGAAGAGAAAGAAATAGACACCATTAACGTGTTACAACATATTTTATTAATGGGGACAATGCCAAAATAAAATTCAAATAATTGTTTAAAGAGGAAGAACTTTAATGTAAATTTTAAGCTCATAGGTTGAACATTTCTTATATATATAAATATATCAAATAATGTTATTCACATATAAATGTATTAGTAGATGCAAATGAAACGGATGTTATAAAATGAGGAGTTTTTGGTACGTTGCAAATTAATTGATTTGTTTAGCTTATAAAAAATGAGTGACAATTGAGAATTTAATAAGTGTAAAAGGACAAACTTCAGGAGGGTAGTTGAATAATATTAAAATTGTAGTTTTATAGTAAATTTCATTTTGGGAAGTTAAGAATTTTTAGCATATTTTAAATTAATTAATTAATCTGGGAGAATAATATTATCCGAACAAGTGGAAAAATGGAAGATTTTTGAAAAAAAATAACAGAAATGAAAGGACACACAAGCTTAAAATCACTTTTCATATAATATAATAAATAGTTGTTTCTGTATAACATATAATGCGGAGAAGATTAAAAGATAATGTACTGAAACACGAAAAATAGTAACTTCACTTCATCAGTAAAGGCACACCTAAATAAACTTGAAACATATAATAGTTTAGTAAAACTCAGCCATTTCAAATCCAATCTCTAATTTAACCTATTAAAAATAATGCACTACTTGTTCCAAATATAAAAAATTTAAACTTGGATGATTTTCTTTTGTTTTCATTATATGCTCAATAGCTTATATAGTCAATAGTCCACTATTTAGGGTAAAATTAAATAAAAAATTCACAATAAAAATTAATCCCTAACAAAACTAGAAATCACTTAATTCAAAAAGATTTAATACATCATACTTCCCTCTCGTCGAAGAATAAGAAACAAAGAATTATGTATAACTGCCCTAAAAAGTATAATAGAAAAAAAAATCAATCAGAAGAAAGAAACTCAACACTTACAGATCGAAAATGAATAACATCCCAATAAATCCATCGATGTAGGAATTTGATTTGAGTGGAAAAATATTATACCAAAAAATTAGGAAAAATTTACCTCTATTCATGGTTGAAGATTAAGGCATGAGTAATAACAGAGGAGCGCAAAGAGAACTCCAAGCTCAAAGAAATGAGAAATCTATTAAAAATTGATGGTCATATAGTAGATGAACAAATGAATTTGTAATATAAGGATTAGATATATGTGCTTTGGAAGGGAAGAAGAGAGAAAAGACATGAATTTCTAGGTGAAATGGATGTGAAAATCAGAAATGAATCGCCTGAAAATAGTTAGTGAATAAAGTATTTGATACGATGTTTAGGATTCCAATAGTTTTCAATTAAAGGGTGGATGATTGAAATATAAATATTCCGAGGAGGAAAATGTAAAGTAATTGTTGAATTAAGGAGAATTCAGTAAATGAGCAGAGACTGAATGAGAGGAAAGAATCAGAGTAGTCACACATTCTCTTTTATATATAATAGAATGGATTTGGACGAACTTAACTTTTGACTTTATTTCTAGGTAATAAGTCCAAATGAATTATATTTATATGATGTTTTCACCTAAAAGACATACTCTATGCAGTCAAAATAGTTTCAATTCCTTGTTCGTTTATTTTCTAAAATCTACTTTTAATTGTTCATTTACGTAAACATTATTATATTAAATCAATTATTTAAATGACCAAGTATCAAATTCACAAGTTGTTATACTTATAGAGAATGACATTAAAACCTATTGAATAAATGGACAAATTCGTATAAATTATAATTGTCAAATCATGGTATTTTGTTATTTCAACTTATGTGCATGTGCGTTTAGGGTAAGCTTGTGCATATAATCGTTAATTCTTTCATTTAAATTATTGATTTCAATACTTTATTTTTATTGCTTTCCTTTTATTATTTCCCATGATACAGTATGCTGATTACCTTTGGAAAAAACAAATAAATCAGTAAATACACGAGATTTATTCTAGAACAACATATCATGGAAAATAATGAAAGAAAGTAAAAAAAACAAAGTATTGAAATCAGTACTTTGAATGAAAGAATTAAAGATTATATACATATACTTACTCAAAAGTTAAATAGTTACTTGAATAGATCTTAGTAGAAATTGACGGTTGAGAATTGGATAACACAAAGGTAACGACAATGCTGAAAATTTAAGACATTCAAATTCTGCTTTGAGAGAGAAAAAGAGAAGGTCAACTTGGAAGGAGTTGTGCATAGCGGTTATCATAACACAAATAAGGACTAGGAAAAAAGTGATAAACATATCCTTCATCAGTAAACCAATTCAATATGGGTGTTCATATAATTTCAAAAGGGGTCGTTATTAACCCTCCAATTTTGAATACGAGGGGATCATCTTTTTTCAAAAAAAATTTGACTACGAGGGGTACTAATAAAACTAGTCCTAAAATGTTGACCCAAAAAATGGATCAACACCCTGGATCAAGTGTGAAAGCACCAGCTTAAACGGCAATCCAAAAAACAGCAACGCAGATCACAAAAATAAGCAGAAAAAAAGAGGAAAAGGTATGAGAGACACAAAAATTTTATAGTGGTTCGGCTAAATCTATGGCCTACATCCACTTTATAATTTATTTATCGCTTGTAGTTTCATATTACAAGAGATTTTGAGGAGGAGAGGAGAAGTCATCTTTTATGTTTCATTTTCTCCCCTTTTTCTTTTGCAATACTAGATGTCTTTATAGTTGTAAGCCTTGACCCAGTGATGGTGTGGAATTGTAGTGACGCTGACTAAGTTGATATTAATTGCACCATAATCTTCTTATTTAAGGTAAGGATGAAGGTAATTAAGGAATATTTGATATGGAAATGGTTGACATTAATTAGTAATAAATAAGTAGGTTATCATGGCATTTATTGGGCATTAAATCCGGCTTTGATGGGTAATGAATTTGTATTTATGGTGGAGATATGGCTGGTTTTTATTAATTATTTGAGGTAATAAATGCTAGGAAATCAGGAAGTAAATCTTTAATTTCTTCTTCAATAGTGATGACTAATTTGCTTTCACCAACACAAGTTCTTGAGCGAAGCATACCTCGTTACCAACAAGGCATAGACTTCTTCTGGCACGTGAGTAGGCCCGCGCGACCAATAGAAAAAGGATCTTCTTCTTCTTTGAATTCTCCAACGCCCAGACTCTGCCGGATCCAGTTCTAAACTCCATTGCTGCTGCTGTTAACGAATTTCACTGCTGTAAATCACTGTTATCTGTTGTAACCTACTGCAATCAATTGTAATCATCAAATAAACATCAATAAAGCGATCAATTTCATAGTGGACATAGGCAACACGCCGAACCACTCTAAATTCTTGTGTTTCTGTGCGTTCTTATTATTTTCATTATCTGTTTTTGGAGTTTTTGTTAGATAATCCTCCTTCATTTTATCTCTTCAAAAACTTCCGAAGAGTGTTTGTACCAAAATTGGGTACAACACTCTTCAGAAGTTTTTGAAGAGATAAAATGAAGAAATTAAATGGAAAAAGAGGATTATCTAACAAAAACTCCAAAAACAGATAATGAAAATAATAAGAACGCACAAAAACACAAGAATTTAGAGTGGTTCGGCGTGTTGCCTACGTCTACAATGAAATTGATCGCTTTATTGATGTTTATTTGATGATTACAATTGTTTGCAGCAGGTTACAGCAGATAATGGTGATTTATAGCAGTGAAATTCGTTAGTAGCAGCAGCAATGGAGTTTAGAACTGGATCCGGTAGAGTCTGGGCATTGGAGAATTCAAAGAAGAAGAAGATCCCTTTTCTGTTGGCTCTGGGGGTCTATTTATAGGTGTAGGAGACGGATATTTCGCTCAGATCTCGGGAGACTTCTTCTGGCACGTGAGTAGGCCCGCGCGACCAAGCCCGCGAAGTTTCGACCCGATCCCTGATCGATACGAATGGATTTCGTATCGATCAAGATTGAGTCGAAATTTGGTGTAGACATTCTCTAGCACGTGCGTAAGCTCCTGTGAAAATTTCATAGCGTTTGGACTTGTGGATCGTGAGATATGATCGAAACGAAATGGATACTTTCGACAGGCTGTTTGGTTCGTATCGATCGGAACTACGTTGTTCGTATCGATAGTCTTGCTCTGTTCGTATCGATAGAGGCGATCCAATTCATATTGACAGAAGTAGCTCAGTTCATACTGATGGAAGTGGCTCTGTTCGTATCGATGAAAGTTCCTTAGTTCGTATCGATGGTCACGTTCTGTTCGTATCGATGAAGGTGGTGTAGTTCGAATCGATGGAGGTTGGCTTGTTCATATCGATGAAAGCACTCCAACTCGATGGATACGAATAGTGGTTCGTCGATGGACGCGAAGTTGACACTGGCTGATCGATAGGAAGTGTGCTGTCCATTGATGGATACGAAGTTGATCGATACGAAGTGTGCTGTCCCTTGATGGATACGAAGTCGATCGGTACAAAGTAGACTTCCGGTGATGGACAAGAAGTCGATCGATACGAAGTGGGTTCTGATGATGGACACAAAATCGATCGAGTCGAACAGAGGCTTCCTGATGGATTCGAATGAGATCGAGTCGAACAGAGGCTCGAAAGTCGACATCAATACGTCCACTGTATCAACTGCCACACAATCGAATGCCGGAAAACCAAATCATTAGGGTTAAAAAGAAGAGGTAGAAGAAGACAGAAGAAAAGAAAGAATAGAAAAACAGAAACGGAACAATATCAGAATCTCACATTCGCAGCGGAACAATATATAATAGATAATCACTAGTCTTTTAAACAAAGAACTATATCAGTTTATACAATACAACAATGAGAGTCAATATACAACTCAATACAACAATGGAAAGCTATATAAACTTGTCCTCATACAGAATACACAGCGGAATAAATAAACAAGTACGGGAGTACGTCTCGTCATCCAGCTCGTCTCCAAAGCTCCAGAATATCCTGATAACATAACTCTAGGCTGCCCGTGTGGAAAATTATGGGCACCCAGAGTTTAGAAAGGGAACAATAAACTCCGAGTCAGTCATGGTGACTGGTGTGAGATCGTAAAACAGTTATTTTCACAAAGAAAATAAAAGAAATTCGCAATGCTTTTGGAAAATGAAACTACCATAAGGCCTCCCGCCACACACACAATGCAAACGCAGAATTGGAGGAGATTTCTCCTTATGATAGTCAAAGATGCTTACTACGAAAAATCAGTTGATATTATTATTAATGTCTAGTGTGGTAAACATTTTGAAAGTATAATATTAATCTTAGCCAGCATAGACATTCCGAACTATGCCTACTATAGCTACCATCTAAACAGTGGTGACCACCATAAGTAAATGGCACGTTCTACAACTAAAACCGTACAAGTTTCGTATTGGGAATTGGATTTCCAACAAATGGTCAGGCTAAGGAACTTCCTACTGCCACATGGGTACGCCTCTGGCGGGACGTCCCGAGAACCTACCCGGATCTTTGCCAACACAAGGCCGGGTTACCTCTGTAACTAGGTAACTACTACTCGAGTATGCCACCCCCCGGTCCTTTGGGACATTTATCCGAGGCGCCTCAACCAAACAACAATCACACAGTAAATGAGATTGGAGTAACCACATAGGTTAAATACCAGGGCTCCATACCTGATACCACCCTTTTCCAGAAGGAAATGACATACCCTAAAGGGAGCGACCCTCATAACCTTGCCGTATCATTCCTGTTTTGACCATTTCCGGGGTGTGAGGTCTGACGAAGTCTCGTCCACAAAGCTACACTTCTCACAGAAGCCATGCTTTGATCAACAAATGATCAACCAATGATCAACACACAGCAGCACTCAGCATGTCACATTACCAAATTGGGAATATATCGCTGATAACCTTCAACTACATAACTCTGAGCTCGTACGTCTCAGAGAAGGGTTTTAAGCTAAGAGAATAAATTCTCCGCCACCAACAGAAATGTATTTGAAAGAAATCAGCTTTATATCTCAAAGTACAATGTCAGACAAACAACCATACAAGTCTGTTCCGGGTTGGAACAGAATCGAAGGCACTTCCAAAGAAGCCCTTGCAATCCGGATATTCACTAATCACGTCCGGACTTCCCATCACAAGAAGAGTGATATAAATCTCTATACCGGAGCAACTCGGTGCAGAGACATTCGACAGGTTGTCCTTTCATTTTCAAAAATACCC
The DNA here is from genome assembly GCA_030737815.1 of Allium fistulosum. NCBI lineage: Eukaryota > Viridiplantae > Streptophyta > Magnoliopsida > Asparagales > Amaryllidaceae > Allium > Allium fistulosum. Next base: position 74,890,527 of record CM060904.1, on the reverse strand, counting down.
GGTCTTCAAATGCAATCCATAACGTCGTATCATTATTCGGAATGGGTTATATGACACAAAGTGTGACGACCCGGCTTTCCACTCCCGGAAAATCGAATCGCTAATAAGAAAGAAAGGGATAGAAGAAGAAAAGAAAGAAAGAAGAAAGAACAACAACAACAGAAACTCACAGCGGAACGAATGAAATATAATATATCATATAAAATATTACATAGTATCATATACATCAGAGTTACACAACTTATACAACACATATTAGACAGTTATAAACATCTGTCTAATTCATACAACTCAAGTATCACAGATACAGACACAACATATACACAGCGGAATCATCATATATCTACACGGTGAAGCCTCCTGCTCCAAATCTCCTCCAGAATTCGTCAAAGCTAACCTGAATCCCTCGACTACTCAATACAATATTGAGTACCCAAGAGTTTAATAAAACAGAAAATAAACACTTGGGTCAGACATGGGTCTGGTGTGAGTAAACGGTTTAAACTTGTTTAACTTTGAAAACCTTTGAAAACAAAAGTATCACGTAAGACTCCCCACAAATAAACATGGGTAAGTTTTTACCTTACGCTAACTAAAACATTTGATAGGAAATCCGATTGTATTATAATAGGGTCTAGGGTTTTCAAGTATAATACAGAAATAGCTGAAATGCTTACATCTCACATTCCAACATAGTTGGGCACAACTAATACGTACAGCACTTATTGGAGTTTGGATTCCATACAATGGCAGGGCTACTGGGGTACCGCCCGTCACAGTACGTGGCCTAGATCACCGTACCGAGGAGTACGCCCGCTCCCCTGCAACACAAAGCCGGAACCATCCCTTACTGGATAATCCCGAACAAGATAATCCCGTAGTTGGCGCGACCAACCACACACTAAGCCGAATAAAAAGAAAAGGGACCTCTAGACAGGGATCTATCTTGCTCTCAGTGGGTGCTACCCACGAAGCCTTGCTGCACCTCCCCTGTTTTAGCCATTCCCGGTTGATGAGGCTTGAGGTTACGATTACCTTTAATCAGAACATATCAATTAGAATGCTCATTGTCCGCCTGACGATGTGCTGAAAGCATTCAATCCATACAAGTTCGTTCCGGGTTCGAACGAAACCGAAGGCATTATCTCGTTACACTCGTTTTGGAATCACCCTCAGAGTTAACGACAATAACCCTTGCACTCTGAATCTTCATCTTCACTTGAGATTAACGACCTATCGTTAATTTGGATCGATGTGGTATTCGGGTCTCCAGACCTGGAATACCGGTATACGGAAACCCGATCCCGGTCTCATCAAAATCCAAAACGTATCTTTTAAGGCCAAGTTGTTTTAAAGGTTAAAACAATTCAATTCATTATCTTTATACACAAAGAAAGATAATTCACAATAGATAATCAACATTATCAGATAATCCATATTATCATCACAATTCAACTAACATCCATATCATACAGCATATATCTCATCAGAGATATCAATCAATGTAAAGCATTCAGTATTATCATCCATCCATAAGTAATGATTTATATCATCTCTAATTAATTTAAAGTGAATTAAATTAATTACTTTATTTTATAAATCCTTCTTACTTAACCATTAATTAATTACAATCAATTAATTTATTATCCTCACATTAATCATCTTAATTAATCACCCTTGATTAATACCCTTTAATTACATTCAAGTAATTATCCTTAATTAATTAAACCAAATAATTAATCTGTAATTAATAATTAATTAAATTGTTTAAGAGTAATTAAGGATGAATTACTCAAGTATAATTAATGATATGAGTGGGATAGATTTAAGTTAATTAATTTGTAGATTAATTAATTAATGATATAAATGATTCAGCCTTTATATAAACAAATCCTTTTCCATTCTATTCTTTTTCTATTCTCTTCAAACTTAAGAAACTTCAGCTATAACAAACTCTTCTCAAAACAAAATCTGTGAGTAACACTCCTCAAAACCAAGAATTAAATTCAAATCAAAACCTGTAATCATTTTCCAAAATCAAAAACCATTAGCCTGCCTCTTCTTCAAACCTGGATTTTCAAAAGCAGAGATCATCAAAGCAATTTCTTCTCTGTTTTAAAAAGGCAAAATCATTTCAGCTTGCATGCAATTCTTTCCAACCTGAGATGCAGACAGAAGCAAGTAGAAATTCATCTGTAAATTCAAGTTTAAAGTTTTAAAAGAAATGGCAATGCAAATTTCCAGTATTAAAACAATTCAAGTTTTCAAAAGCTTTTCAAAATGTGCTCTGTTCAACATCCTTTCAGGTGAGTAACTTTAAATTTTAAAATATAATTAATTGCATGCTAGTATGGTTGGATATAAAGGTGTATTACATAAATGAATGTCTGATGTGGATTTTTATTTGTGTGCACGCTGTTATAAGTGTTCTGTTCATTATTGTCTAGGTGAGTAACAGTTCTTTTAAAAAAAAATTAAGGTAAATCTGGTTGTTGAATCATGTTTTAAATAAGTTGTATTTGTATATTTGTTGAAGACTCTTGTGCATTTGTGATGTGTGATATTTGTTGAATTTGAATTGCCTATATAACATCCCTGATCTAAAATCTTCAACTCAGTTTCCTATTTGAATTCATTTTTCTTTATCTATTAATTTTTAAGACTTAGGATTTAAACAAATATTGTTTGTTTGGATATAAACTTAATTCTAAAATTATCTTAACTTAAATAGAAACTGAATTTGCTCTGGAAATCAAGTTTAAAGGGGGAACTCAAGTCATTGTTAAAATTCAAACTTGTTAATTTAGCAATTCAGGTTTACAAATTATAACCTTAGATCAATTCATGATTTTTAAGAGTAAAATCATAAATTCTAAGATTGGTTGGACTGTGCATTACTGTTTTGACCCAAAATTGAGTTTTGGAATGTCTCGGTTGATTCAAGTGGATTTGGGGGTCATGTTTTTGTATGATGGAAGATGGGTGATAGGGGAATCAAGGAAAATTGGTTATAAGGTGATCAGATTGATATAGAGACAGCAGTGATTAAAATTTTTCTGTAACCCTAGTTTTACACAAATTAGGAAATCGATCATCATTGCCTCTAGAGTTGTTCGAGTGTGAAGCAGATTTGGGGAAGTGTTGCTGAGGCCATGACGAGATTGTGGCCAAGATTTCAACTCAAACGATGGTCGGAGGAAGGAGAACTCGTCGTTGATAGGTTTGGGTTTGGGTGTGCACTGTGGTTTCCAGGTTTGGGAATGGAGTATCGAATTCGATTTCGAGTTGGAGTTAATGTTCTGATGGTCGGAATCATATGTGAGGCTGGTCGTCGACTTGAAGGAATCATCGCAGATGGTCGGAGTTGGCTGTGATGAAGGTGCACGTGCATAGTGCACAAATTCTCTGATGAAGTCTGGTTGGGGAAAAATGGGTACTCGGAAATTTCTCGAGTCAAATTAGTTTTTACTCGGGTAATTAGGGGTTTGTCTCGAAGCATGTTAGAGGGAAACTTGAGTATAAGAACTGTTACAGGTTTCTACTTAAAACCTGTCAGTTTTCAAATTTAAATTTGATTTTAAATTTGAAAGCAAGTTTTTAAATGCAAAAATTTAAAACCCAATTTAAAATATGGATTCAAAACTGAATTTGTAATCTAGTTTTAAAAATTAAATTAAGTTTTATAAAATGAAAGGTTTTAACAACTTTAAAAATGTTAAAAGTATTTTTATAAAAATGGTTTTTTTAAAAAAAATCTGAGAATAAAGATTTAAACAGGATTTTAAATTTAAGTTTAAATCTGGATTCAAAAATGAATTTGAATCTTAGTTTGAAATAAAAGAAAGTTTTTAAATTTTAAAATGTTTTTAAAACAACTTTGAATGATAAGCATATTTATATATGATTTGAAATTTAAAATTGAATTTGGTTCAAAATTATTTTAAATTTTTTTTATAAGATTAGTATTTTCTTTATCATGTAATTTAAAAGGTTTTTGAATTGTTTTAAACATTGTTAAAGTTTAAATTATTTTCATTTTAAATTCTTAAATTTAAAATGAAATGGAAAGTAAAATTAAAACAAATTGTTGTTAAAATATTTTGCTAATGATAATTTGATCATTAATGAGATTAAGGTTTATCTTAAAGCTATTTAGAACTTAATGATTTATAATTCAATAAATTATTAAGGTAATTGAAAGTTAATTAATCAATTTAATTAAGTTATGATTTGGAGTAATAAATTTAATAATTAAGGGTTTAAATTGATTAATTAAGATTTATTCAAATTAATTAAAGGTTAATTAATTTGAAAATTAAGGATCATTAATTAGATAAGTTAAGATTATTAATTAATGGTTAGGAAATTTAGTTAAGTAATTAAGGATGAATTAAGTTGTTGTTTGGTACTTAATTAATTGAGTAATTAGGGATTAATTTATTAGTAATTAGAATTAATTAATTTGAAATTACTAATGGTTAATTAATGTTTAATTATTTAAGAAAGATAATTAAATAATAGTTAATAGTTAATGTAGATCATTAACTTAGAATTAAATAAGTAATTAATTAATGTGATTAATTTTGATAATTAAGCAGATTAATTAATTAAGGTTAATCATTTGTGAAATTGTTAATATAATTACTTAATGGGAAGTAATTAAGGAATTAATTACTCATTGTAATTAATTGAGTTTGATTTGATTAGTTTAAATTAATTAATTAAGTTTAATTAATTTAAGAAAATCACTTAATGATTTGTGAAGTATAATTACTTAATGTAATTTAATAAAGTATAATTACTTGGGAAAGTAATTAATGGATAATTACTGATGTAATTAATAGAGTAACTAAGGGTAGTTAATTATTAATGGAATTAATCAAGGGATTAATTAAGAAATTAATTAAGGAAGTAATTAATTTAGTTAGTGAAAGTAATTAAGGGTAGTTAATTACTGATTAAAGATTAATCAAGGTGATTAATAAATGTTGTTTAATTAAAGATTAATTACTTAATGTAATTAATTTAATTGAGTAATTAATAATTAGGTTGTAATTAAGGATCATAAATAAATATAATTAATGATGTAACTAAGGTTGATTAATTAAGTAATAATTAATAATTGAAGTGATTAATTAATGTAATTAATTAAGGATTAATGTAATTAATTATAGTTGATTAATTTAATTATATTATAGTTAATTAATTAATGAAGTAATTAAAGGTTAATTACTATAAGTGGTTAAGGATAATTAATTTAAGTAATTAATTAAAGATAAATTACCTGAATGGAATTAAAGGGTAATTAAAGGATAATTAATTAATTTGTAATTAATTAATGATTAAGTAAGCAGGATTTATAGAATGAAGTAATTAATTTAATTCATTTTAAATTAATTAGAAATGGTATAAATCATTACTTAAGAATGGATGATAAATTGAATGCTTTGCATTGATTGATATCTCTGATGAGATATATGTTGTGTGATATGGATGTTTAGTTGAATTGTGATGATAATATGGATTATCTGATAATGTTGATTATCTATTGTGAATTATCTTTCTATGTGTATAAAGATAATGAATTAAATTGTTTTAACCTTTAAAACAACTTGGCCTTAAAAGATACGCTTTGGATTTCGATGAGACCGGGATCGGGTTTCCGTATACCGGATTTCCAGGTCTGGAGACCCGAATACCACATCGATCCAAATTAACGATAGGTCGTAAATCAAGTGAAGATGAAGATTCAGAGTGCAAGGGTTATTGTCGTTAACTCTGAGGGTGATTCCAAAACGAGTGTAACGAGATAATGCCTTCGGTTTCGTTCGAACCCGGAACGAACTTGTATGGACTGAATGCTTTCAGAACATCGTCAGGTGGACGATGAGCATTCTAAGTGATGTGTTCTTTTCTAAGGTAATCGTGACCTCAAGCCTCACAAACCGGGAATGGCTAAAACAGGGGAGGTGCAGCAAGGTTAGTGGGTAGCACCCAAGTAGGACAAGGTTACCTCTGTCTAGATGTCCCTTTCTATTTTCGACTTAGTGGTGCGGTTGCTGATCCCAACCGTGAGGTATCTTGTGCGGGAATTATCCAGTAAGCGATGTTCCGACCTTGTGTTGCAGGGGATTGGGAGTGATCCTCGGTACGGTGATCTAGGCCACGTACTGTGACGGGCGGTACCCCGGTAGCCCTGCCATTGTATGGAATCCAAACTCCAATAAGTGCCGTACGTATTAGTTGTGCCCAACTATGTTGAAATGTGAGATGTAAGCATTTCAGCTATTTCTGTATTTTACTTGAAAACCCTAGACCCTATTATAATACAATCGAATTTCCTATCAAATGTTTTGGTTAGCGTAAGGTAAAAACTTACCCATGTTTATTCGTGGGAAGTCATACGTGATATCTTTTCTTTCAAAAGGTTTTGAAGTTAAACAAGTTTAACCTGTTACTCACACCAGACCCATGTCTGACCCAAGTTGTTTATTTCTGTTTTATAAACTCTTGGGTACTCAAATTTTTACGAGTAGCCAAGGGATTCAGGTTAGCCTTGACGAATTGTGGAGGAGCAATGGAGCAGGAGGCTTCAGCGTTGTAGATATAGATAGTAGTTTCCGCTGTGTTGATCTTGTTTAGATCTTTGTTTGTATTGAGATGTAATAACTAGACAGATGTTTATAACTGTCTAGTATATGATGTGAATCTGTGTAACTCTGATAAGTATTGTATATGATACTATGTAATATTTATGTGATATAATATATTTTGTTTCGTTTCGCTGTGAGATTCTGATATTGTTTAGTTCTTTCTTTCTCTTCTTTTCTCTTTCTATCCCTTTCTTTCTTATTAGCAATACGACTTTCTATGGAGAGAAAGTCGTGGTCGTTACATGATGATCGAGTTGAGATGTTGGAGTGTTATCGAAGTTGTAGCCGGAGTTTCAACAACTCCGATGATCGGAAGTAGGAGTACGAAGGGGTTTCCAGACTTCGTGGTGGTTCGAGACTCTTGTTCCAGGGTGGGTGAATGCTCGAATTCGATTTCGAGTAACAATCGATGAAGTTTAGGTTTAGTTCGTCAGAGGACGTGATCGCCGACTTGTGAGGATAAACGTTGATGGTCGGAGTCGCCGCGTTTGGCTGTGCACGTGTACAGTGGTATCACTGTAACGACCACGACTTTCTCTCCACAGAAAGTCGCATCGTTAATAAGAAAGAAAGGGGTAGAAAATAGAAAAGAAGAGAAGAAAGAAAGAAACAACAACAACGATCTCACAGCGAAACGAATAAATTATATTAATAACATAAACTATTACATAGTATACAACAATTATCAGAGTTACACAGCATATACATCACTTACTAGACAGTTATAAACATCTGTCTAGACATTACAACTCAAATACAAGACAAGACACTATCACAGATATCAACACAGCGGAATACTATATCTACGAACGCCGAAGCCTCCTGCTCCATTGCTCCTCCAGAATATTCGTCAAACCTAAACCTGAATCCCTTGGCTACTCGTAAAAATTTGAGTACCCAAGAGTTTATAAAACAGAAATAAACACTTGGGTCAGACATGGGTCTGGTGTGAGTAAACGGTTAAACTTGCTTAACTTCAAAACCTTTAGAAAGAAAAGGTATCACGTAAGACTCCCCACAAATAAACATGGGTAAGTTTTTACCTTACGCTAACCAAAACATTTGATAGGAAATCTGATTTTATTATAATAGGGTCTAGGGTTTTCAAGTAAATTACAGAAATAGCTGAAATGCTTACATCTCACATTCCAACATAGTTGGGCACAACTAATACGTACGGTACTTATTGGAGTTTGGATTCCATACAATGGCAGGGCTACTGGGGTACCGCCCGTCACAGTACGTGGCCTAGATCACCGTACCGAGGAGTACGCCCGCTCCTCTGCAACACAAAGCCGGAACCATCCCTTACTGGATAATTCCGAACAAGATAACCCCGTAGTTGGCGCGACCAACCACACACTAAGCCGAATAAAAGAAAAGGGACCTCTAGACAGGGATCTATCTTGCTCTCAGTGGGTGCTACCCACGAAGCCTTGCTGCACCTCCCCTGTTTTAGCCATTCCCGGTTGATGAGGCTTGAGGTTACGATTACCTTTAATCAGAACATATCACTTAGAATGCTCATCGTCCGCCTGACGATGTACTGAAAGCATTCAATCCATACAAGTTCGTTCCGGGTTCGAACGAAACCGAAGGCATTATCTCGTTACACTCGTTTCGGAATCACCCTCAGAGTTAACGACAATAACCCTTGCACTCTGAATCTTCATCTTCACTTGAGATTCACGACCTATCGTTAATTTGGATCGATGTGGTATTCGGGTCTCCAGACTTGGAATACCGGTATACGGAAACCCGATCCCGGTCTCATTGAAATCCAAAACGTATCTTTTAAGGCCAAGTTATTCTTAAGGGTTTAAACAGTTAACTTATATTCAGAATGATATAAACAGATAGATGAATCACATTATCACAATAGATAATTCATATCAAACATTCATCTCACAAAGCAGCATATCACATATATCAGAGATATCCAAATCACCCAATATCCAATATCAATCAATCATCCATAAGCAGGTTTGATTATCTCCAAATCAATTTAATCAATCTTTAATTAAATTAATTACTATCCTTTAATCATTTGGATTATCTTAATCCTACTTACTAACTTTAATTAATTACAAATTAATTAATTAATCATCTTTTAATGATCTTCCTTAATTAATCTTCCCTGATTAATTATCTTTAGTTACATTCAAGTAATTAGCCTTTAATTAATTTCACCAATTAATTATCCTTAACCATTTCAGTAATTAACCTTTAATTACTTATCATTAATTACAATAATTAATGATCCTTCATTGATTAATTAACTATAATTAATTGCATTAATCCTTAATTTATTTCAATTAATTAATCATACTTAAATTAATTACTTTTATTAATCAACCTTGACTAATTTATTAATTAAATAATCTTTATTAATTGATTAACTCTTTAATTAAATTAAATAATTTATTTATAATTAACCATCTCATTAATCATAAACAGTAATTAACAATTTGTAATTACTTATCTTAATTAATTAACCTCTTAATTAATTATATTAATCCTTGATTAATTAATTTAATTAATTCTTTAATTACTTCATTAAGTAATTATTTATCAATTATATTAGTTATAAATCATTTATTAATTACTTTATTAATTAATTACATTTTAATTAATTACACATAGTAATTTATCTTAACTAAATCTCATTTATTAATTAATTAATCACATTAATTACTTAACGGAAATTAATTAAGTAATTAACCTTTAATTACTTACATAAGTAATTATCTTCTAATTACTTCCATTAATAAATCTTGATTACTTTCTTAATTAATAAGTAATTCCATTACTAAATAATCCTTAATTCATTAATTAATTAACTACTCCATAATTAATTAATCTCAACAATTATATTAATCAATTCCTAAGATTAATAACTTCAAGTGATTACCCTTTATCACTTTAACTAATTACCCCATGAGTAATTCTCCTATTAATTACTTCCATAAGTAATTTCATTCAATAATTAACCAATAATTACTTTATTAAGTAATTACACTTAGTTAATCCATAATTAAGTGATTATTTAAAATTAAATAAATAATTAACTAATTATTTAAAATTAATTAAACAATTAATTAATTAACATTTTATATTTAAAAATCCTTAATTAAAATAAGAAAACCATTTATTTTAATTAATCTCTACTTATTAACAAATCATATTTAAATTAAGTATTCTTAAATTCATATAGGAGAAGTCCTCTCCCAGCTAAACCGAATAATGAGCGCTTGTTTTAAAAACAAATTTAAATGCCATTTCAAAGGCAAATATTGATAGTCGATGATTTAACTATTAAACAACATTCACAACAATCATCGGATTTAAATAATTTTCCCAAATTATTTAATTTCAAAATATCTTCACAAGACATATATTTTTCCATACTTCAACATTTTGAAAACAAATTTCAAATCACTTTTCACCTTTTGAAAATAAATTTCAAATCAATTTTCTTACGCGAAATATATTTCCAAATATTTCTTTTAAAAACCAACTTTAGAACCTTTAATTTATATTTCTAAAAGCAACTTTGGAAATAACTCGGCTTTATAGTGAGAATACACTTTCACTTCAAAATGGTCCATTTAAACCAATTAAATAATCCTTATCGATTCATTTCAAATTTACGTTCCAAATCCGTAAATTTATTTCCACACTTTAAAAATAAATCACTGTTTATTTTTAAAATAAATTTCCCCTTTCCTTTATAAATTCCATTTTGAATTTACATTCCCAAATATTCACTTTTTATACGATTTTCAAATCGATTTCTCAAATATTCACTTTCAACTCCAAAATCAAATTCCAAATTGATTTCTAAAGTTTTTTTTCAAACACTAAATCAATTTCAAATTGATTCCCCAATGATTTATTTTCAATTACCAAATTAAATTCCAAATCTGATTTCCAAATTTATTTCAACACCAAATCAATTTTTACAAATCGATTTCCAATTTATTTTAACACGAAATCCATTTTCATTCAACACCAATAAATTTTCATATTGATTTCCCAAAGATTTATTTTCAAATACCAAATAAATTATCAAACTACCAATAAATTTTCATATTGATTTCCCAAATATTTATTTTCAAATACCAAATCAATTATCAAATTGATTCCTAAAAAGTTATTACCTTTTAAATAAATTCCTTCATTCTTTCTAAATCATTTAAAATTCCATTTTCAATAAATTCTTCAACTTTTACACAATATTATTCAAAACCCATTAATTAAAAAAAATCACTTCCCATATTTTGGGAATAATTCAATCAGATTACAAAAATCAACTTTTTATTATTAATTTCTTTCTTTCAAGTTTATTCCATTTTTAAAATTTAATTTACTTAAAGTTTTCCACTTTAATTTCCAAAATCCAATTTTTATTTATTTTTGGTATCCAACGATACCAAAAATACAGTCGGCTAAATTTTAGCCTTCAACAGTTCCAATCACAAATATAATCACACATAGATTATAAATAATCAACACACAATATATGAAACAAATTCACATAATTTGAGGAATCCAGTTGGATTCCTCCAACCAGTTTCCCTGCATCCACAGACGTTAGCACAATACCAATTCCACTTCGAGGTGGAATATCGCGGTATATGGCATTGATAAAATATCATCCGCTATTATGCGGCGCATAGGGTCTCTCCGCTATATAATGCGGGAAATCACAACTCCAATATATATATATATATATATATATATATATTCCAATATATATATATTGCTATATACTACTATATATACTATCATAATCAGGCAATCAATCAATAACTGCAATTCAAATTTTTATTTGAGTGAGAAGATCTCACCTTTGCTTTTTATTTTGCAGTCCATTTTTATTCCAGCTTGTTTTCTTCACATAATTTGACCTTGTATAACAATTATACAATTTTTTTAATATTCGAATCAATTGAACAATTAAATTTTCATTTGATAAATTTAATTAACCAATGATTTTAATTTTTAACTAATACACTTAATTTTAAACAAATTCCTTTTTAATAAATTGATGTAACTAAAATTAAATTTAAACTAAATTCCCTTTATATAATTATTTTCAGTAACTAAAACAATAAATAAGTTTTATTAACAAGTTAATCACCTTAACGTAGTTATTAAATATTCTTTCCAGTTTTAAATAGATTGACATTAAATTCAAATTTCAAACCTTAGAGATAATATTTTTTTCTTTTATATTTCTGTATATATTCACATATACATTATCAGATTTAAATTAAATTGAAAAAAATCAAAAAGCTAAATACCTTACTGGAACGATGCAAATCCAGGCTTCGACAAACCCTATTCACTATCGCGAAACCCTAAACCACGAACAGCTCCTCTCGATCGACATCACCCAATCGCGAGCTGCCGCGATCCTTCCCATCACCACCGAGCTTCGCCGCACGCGCCTGCTTAGCTTCGCCCAAAGCTTCGCCTTCCCATATGCGCGCGACTTTGCTTCGTACGAACCTGCCATCACGAGTGTCGACATCACCATCGATCTGTTCTGGCCCACGCGAGCGCCTCCACTCGACGAAGCTGCCTCCGCTCTTTAATTACGAACGAATTCGTTCGATTTGGTTTTGCGACAAAGGGAAGTCTCGATTTGGTTTGAGAATGATTTCGATTTTTTAAACGAGGCTTCGGCCATGATTTGAATTTTGGAACGAAAACAAAAGAGGGGAACGAGATTTCATTCTGCCATTTTTATTTGCGAACGATGGATAAATTTTTTGTTTTCTTATTGTCGAAGTGTTCGGCTGTGAAATGAAATAAAGGGGAGGAAATGATGTTTGCGTGAGAATCCAGTAAAGCTACAGTGATACGAAGTGAAAGAATTTCAACTGATGTTGACCGGAGTATAAATATATATTCAATTTAAATTCAAATTCAAATCGTCATGAATTTGCAACTCAAAATTTCGATATCCTATCAAGACGTGCCGCTAGGCGTTTGCAATGTTATACGCCTATTCCGAACCCAATGGAAAAGGTTTCGAGTCTGAATTCGATCGTATGGAAAATATAGCTTTTTGAACCAGTTATTAAATTGAATTTTCGATTTAATTTCAGCGCGTTTGCTTATCATATGGCCAAACGATCACTCCAAACATTACGAAAATTGAAATCCGATAATAATACACTATTACGGATCCAATGGAACTGGTTTCGTCGAATTCCGAGACTGTGCCCCGGAACGCTATTTTTTTTTAAAATTCAATTTAAACTATAAAATTCAAAACTGAACAAAACAGTTCCAAATCCAATTCTGAAAGTTCCATTACCTTCAGTATAATCAATATGAATTTTCTAAGCCTTGAAAATATTTTTAATCGGGTTAAAACTGAAGATTCAAATTTTTACCCAGATTTAACGATTAAATTCAATAATTAAATCGCCAAATTCATTCTGATATCTCGAATTTCAAATTAAACTAACTTCCATATATTTAAAATAAATTAAATATCCTGATTTCCAATATCAAAAATTTAGGGTCGTTACAATCTCCCCCCTTAAAAGAATTTCGTCCCGAAATTACAAGTCAAGAAGAATGCTCCAATACCCGTTTATCATTTTTCCAAAACCAAACAGTTTTGTCAAATTTTCAAAACAAATCTTTTTATTAAAGACACTATCATTCCTCTTATTAATTTTCCAAACATTTTCATTATTTCAAGCAACTTTATCTTACTTCACAATCCAAATTTAAATTCAAATTGTAAATTATCCAAAATTTCTCAAAAATTTTATAACTCTCTAAATTTTCGAAAAATTTCGCCAGCGTCTCCTTTGCGCGGCTAACTCGGTACTACTACAAAATGTCCCTACGGACTCTCCAAATTCCAAAAGAAAACAAAATGCCAAGTGGCAAAATAAAAAACCCAATCAAATTTCATACTGAAATTTTAAATACATACCTTATCGTCGAGCGATTTAAATTATCTTCAAAATCAATAATCCAATTCCATTTTCCTATAGCCTTTATAATCCATGTATACTTTACTTAACAACAATGTCCAAATTTACTTAGCATATTCCCAACACCAATTTTTACTTAAGAATTTTCTCCCTTTCTTAAGTTCAATATAAGTATTTCTTATATTCATTTTCACTTCACTAACAAAGTTTTATATTCATTTCCATTCAACTTTGCATTTTTCGATTCTATTTGAATTCAATTTACGATTTCAATTCTATTTGAATTCATTTTATCTTCAAAAATTCACTTAGTGAAAACTCGATATTCACCTTTTTCCAAAGCTTTCAACTTTAACCAAAACAATGGTTTTCATTTTCTAGTTCAATTCCTACGTTTCCATTACAATTTGAAATATCAATTTTCCGTTAACAAAAATTTTCCAAATTTTTCAAAAAAATTTCTAACTCCCAAAATTTTCGGAAAATTTTGGCGGAGTCTCCCTTGTACGGAGGAGCTTTTACAATTTGACAAGGGATATAAATATATATACATCGACCCACACGGTGGGAAAAACAAAAACAGTTCATATTTCCTATTTTGTATTGCGTAGGCGTACCTTTATTAGCATTTTAAGCAAAGCGGCTTATTTATTTAGCTATTTGCATGCTCAAATCCAGCCAAACGGCTTCCAAAAACCTGTACTTACTCAATTTAAACACGTAAGTGACATATACAGGAAATCTATTAACATTTCGCTTATTTTCGATAGTAAACAAGTAGTTTTCATAAGCAATGTACTCAAAATAATTCCTATAAGCAATTTATATGGTTTCGATACAAATTAAATTTCTTCCATCTAATTTACATACCATTTCTATTCAATTTAAGTGATTTACAATGCACTTTCTTACATTCAATTCATTTTTAAGCAAAACGAATTCATATCTATTTCAATTGATTCAAAATCAATTTTTATTTATTTATTTCTATTAACTCATAGAATTTTATATAATCTCGTTTACGTCAAACGACAACCATTATTATGCAAATTCAACGATATTCACTTAATAGAATATCCATTCTAGTTTATAACTAATTTAAATTGATACCAACTCAATTTATTTTAATTCCATTTCATTTCCAATTGATTCCATTCAATTTAATTTACATTCCATATTCACATTCATTTCATTTGAAACCATTTCACAAAACTCGACAACAACCATTTTATAATTTTACTTAAGTCGAGCATTTATCCAAATATTGCTTAAGTTATTTCAACTCAAAACTCAAATTATAGTTTCCTTGTAAACAATTTCCATTTTTAATCTTTGATTTGATTTTTCATTTATCAAATCCATCCCATCTACTAATTTAATTCAATTAGTATATTCACTTATCCATTTTAAATTTCACATTTCCATATTCAATTCATCCTGAATTTACTTTATCAATAACAAGGAAATTTCAATTTATTTCTACTACTTACTTGAATTTATATGCAAATTCAAACCATTTTTATTCAGCCCACAATTAATTTTTTTTATTTAACTAACTCAACTTCCAACTCATTATTTTATGAATTAATAAATTATCAGTCAGTTTACTTGAATTCAATCCATATTATTTTATTTTTTTTCCAAGTTGGATTTTCTCTTCGACTTGATTCAAATCAAATCTCATTTCATTTTATAAAACTCATTTATAAATTCACATTACCAATTTCATTCCATAAATGAATTTTATTTTCAAATATTTTTTCTGGAATTCTATTTCAAATTATAAATCACATTTACAATTTACATTTACAAATCTCATTCATATATGAATTCATTTCCTTATACTTTTAATTCATACTTATAAATTTCATTCGTTAAATGAATTTATCTCCAAATCTTTAGTTATATCATTATTTCTTATTCCATTTCCATTTAACAATGATAATAATTCAATATTATCACTTCCTAACAACCAAGCATCCATATACTATAATAATTCATAGAAAATGATTTCTTTTCTATAAAAAAAAATAGTTTTGGGTAAAATTATTTCATTTACCCTATTTTAACTATACCGTGTCAATTTATCTTGTTTAAGAGTTTAGAAACCCCTATCGATTACAGTTGGCCAGACTGCACCAACCAGAATCTATAAACAATCAACCGATAAGTCAACACAATATAAAACAAATTTTTATATTCACTAACAAATACGCGCTCATATCTATTATTACACTCACACTCATTCAAAAGTACTACCGACTCTATCTATAATGAGTAACACCCAACAGAGCCAGGGTTGTCGCTTAACCAAATGCTCTGATACCACATGTAACGGTTATGATCTTTCGACGCTCGAAAGTCGACACCAATACGTCCACTGTATCAACTGCCACACAATCGAATGCCGGAAAACCGAATCATTAGGGTTAAAAAGAAGAGGTAGAAGAAGACAGAAGAAAAGAAAGAAAAGAAAGAACAGAAAAACAGAAACAGAAACAATATCAGAATCTCACATTCGCAGCGGAACAATATATAATAGATAATCACTAGTCTTTTAAACAAAGAACTATATCAGTTTATACAATACAACAATGAGAGTCAATATACAACTCAATACAACAATGGACAGCTATATAAACTTGTCCTCATACAGAATACACAGCGGAATAAATAAACAAGTACGGGAGTACGTCTCGTCATCCAGCTCATCTCCAAAGCTCCAGAATATCCAGAATATCCTGATAACATAACTCTAGGCTGCCCGCATGGAAAATTATGGGCACCCAGAGTTTAGAAAGGGAACAATAAACTCCAAGTCAGTCATGGTGACTGGTGTGAGATCGTAAAACAGTTATTTTCACAAAGAAAATAAAAGAAATTCGCAATGCTTTTGGAAAATGAAACTACCATATATTTTTTTTTCCAAGTTGAATTTTCTCTTCGACTTGATTCAAATCAAATCTCATTTCATTTTATAAAACTCATTTATAAATTCACATTACCAATTTCATTCCATAAATGAATTTTATTTTCAAATATTTTTTCTAGAATTCTATTTCAATTTATAAATCACATTTACAATTTACATTTACAAATCTCATTCATTTATGAATTCATTTCCTTATACTTTTAATTCATATTTATAAATTTCATTCGTTAAATGAATTTATCTCCAAATCTTTAGTTATACCATTATTTCTTATTCTGTTTCCATTTAACAATGATAATAATTCAATATTATCACTTCCTAACAACCAAGCATCCATATACTATAATAATTCATAGAAAATGATTTCTTTTCTATACAAAAATTTTTGGGTAAAATTATTTCATTAACCCTATTTTAACAATACCGTGTCAATTTATCTTGTTTAAGAGTTTAGAAACCCCTACCGATTACAGTTGACCAGACTGCACCGACCAGAATCTATAAACAATCAACCGATAAGTCAACACAATATAAAACAAATTTTTATATTCACTAACAAGTACGCGCTCATATCTATTATTACACTCACACTCATTCTAGAGTACTACCGACTCTATCTCTAATGAGTAACACCCAACAGAGCCAGGGTTGTCGCTTAACCAAATGCTCTGATACCATATGTAACGGTTACGATCTTTCGACGCTCGAAAGTCGACATCAATACGTCCACTGTATCAACTACCACACAATCGAATGCCGGAAAACCGAATCATTAGGGTTAAAAAGAAGAGGTAGAAGAAGACAAAAGAAAAGAAAGAATAGAAAACAGAAACAATATCAGAATCTCACATTCGCAGCGGAACAATATATAATAGATAATCACGAGTCTTTTAAACAAAGAACTATATCAGTTTATACAATACAACAATGAGAGTCAATATACAACTCAATACAACAATGGACAGCTATATAAACTTGTCCTCATACAGAATACACAGTGGAATAAATAAACAAGTACGAGAGTACGACTCGTCATCCAGCTCGTCTCCAAAGCTCCAGAATATCCAGAATATCCTGATAACATAACTCTAGGCTGCCCGCGTGGAAAATTATGGGCACCCAGAGTTTAGAAAGGGAACAATAAATTCCGAGTCAGTAATGGTGACTGGTGTGAGATCATAAAACAGTTATTTTCACAAAGAAAATAAAAGAAATTCGCAATGCTTTTGGAAAATGAAACTACCATAAGGCCTCCCGCCACACACACAAGGCAAACGCAGAATTGGAGGAGATATCTCCTTATGATAGTCAAAGATGCTTACTACGAAAAATCAGTTGATATTATTATTAGTGTCTAGTGTGGAAAACATTTCGAAAGTATAATATTAATCTTAGCCAGCATAGACATTCCGAACTTGCCTACTATAGCTACCATCTAAACAGTGGTGACCACCATAAGTAAATAGCAGGTTCTATAACTAAAACCGTACAAGTTTCGTATTGGGAATTGGATTTCCAATAAATGGTCAGGCTAAGGAACTTCCTACTGCCACATGGGTACGCCTTTGGTGGGACGTCCCGAGAACCTACCCGGATCTCTGCCAATACAAGGCCGGGTTACCTCTGTAACTAGGTAACTACTACTCGAGTATGCCACCCCCCGGTCCTTTGGGACCTTTATCCGAGGCACCTCAACCAAACAATAATCACACAGTAAATGAGATTGGAGTAACCACATAGGTTAAATACCAGGGCTTCATACCTAATACCACCCTTTTCCAGAAGGAAATGACATACCCTAAAGGGAACGACCCTCATAACCTTACCGCATCATTCCTATTTTGACCATTTTCGGGGTGTGAGGTCTGACGAAGTCTCGTCCACAAAGCTACACTTCTCACAGAAGCCATGCTTTGATCAACAAATGATCAACACATAGCAGCACTCAGCATGTCACATTACCAAATTGGGAATGTATCGCTGATAACCTTCAACTACATAACATCTGAGCTCGTATGTCTCAAAGAAGGGTGTTAAGCTAAGAGAATAAATTCTCCGCCACCAACAGAAATGTATTTGAAAGAAATCATCTTTATATCTCAAAGTGCAATGTCAGACAAAAAACCATACAAGTCTGTTCCGGGTTCGAACAGAACCGAAGGCACTTCCAAAGAAGCCCTTGCAATCCGGATATTCACTAATCACGTCCGGACTTCCCATCACAAGAAGAGTGATATAAATCTCTATACCGGAGCAACTCGGTGCAGAGACATTCGACAGGTTGTCCTTTCATTTTCGAAAATACCTGGTCTTCACACCGGTCTTCAAATGCAATCCATAACGTCGTATCATTATTCGGAATGGGTTATATGATACAAAGTCCTCTCCCGGCTAAACCGAATAATGAGCGCTTGTTTTAAAAACAAATTTAAATGCCATTTCAAAGGCAAATATTGATAGTCGGTGATTTAACTATCAAACAACATTCACAACAATCATCAGATTTAAATAATTTTCCCAAATTATTTAATTTCAAAATATCTTCACAAGATATATATTTTTCCACACTTCAACATTTTGAAAACAAATTTCAAATCACTTTTCACCTTTTCACCTTTTGAAAATCAATTTCAAATCAATTTCCTTACGCGGAATATATTTCCAAATATTTCTTTTAAAAACCAACTTTAGAACCTTTAATTTATATTTCTAAAAACAACTTTGAAAATATACTCGGCTTTATAGTGAGAATACACTTTCACTTCAAAATGGTCCATTTAAACCAATTAAATAATCCTTATCGATTCATTTCAAATTTACATTCCAAATCCATAAATTTATTTCCACACTTTAAAAATAAATCAGTGTTTATTTTTAAAACAAATTTCCCCTTTCCTTTATAAATTCCATTTTGAATTTACATTCCCAAATATTCACTTTTTATACGATTTTCAAATCGATTTCTCAAATATTCACTTTCAACTCCAAAATCAAATTCCAAATTGATTTCTAAAGTTTTTTTTCAAACACTAAATCAATTTCAAATTGATTCCCCAATGATTTATTTTCAATTACCAAATTAAATTCCAAATCTGATTTCCAAATTTATTTCAACACCAAATCAATTTTTACAAATCGATTTCCAATTTATTTAAACACGAAATCCATTTTCATTCAACACCAATAAATTTTCATATTGATTTCCCAAAGATTTATTATCAAATACCAAATCAATTATCAAACTACCAATAAATTTTCATATTGATTTCCCAAAGATTTATTTTCAAATACCAAATCAATTATCAAATTGATTCCTAAAAATTTATTACCTTTTAAATAAATTCCTTCATTCTTTAAAATTCCATTTTCAATAAATTCTTCAACTTTTACACAATATAATTCAAAACCCATTAATTAAAAAAAATCACTTCCCATATTTTGGAAATAATTCAATCAGATTACAAAAATCAACTTTTTATTATTTATTTCTTTCTTTCAAGTTTATTCCATTTTTAAAATTTAATTTACTTAAAGTTTTCCACTTTAATTTCCAAAATCCAATTTTTATTTATTTCTGGTATCCAACGATACCAAAAATACATTCGGCTAAATTTTAGCCTTCAACAGTTCCAATCACAAATATAATCACATACAGATTATAAATAATCAACACACAATATATGAAACAAATTCACATAATTTGAGGAATCCAGTTGGATCCCTCCAACCTGTTTCCCTGCATCCACAGACGTTAGCATAATACCAATTCCACTTCGAGGTGGAATATCGCGGTATATGGGATTTATAAAATATCATCCGCTATTATGCGGCGCATAGGGTCTCATCCGCTATATAATGCGGGAAATCACAACTCCAATATATATATATATATATTGCTATATACTACTATATATACTATCATAATCAGGCAATCAATCAATAACTGCAATTCAAATTTTTATTTGAGTGAGAAGATCTCACCTTTGCTTTTTATTTTGCAGTCCATTTTTATTCCAGCTTGTTTTCTTCACATAATTTGACCTTGTACAACAATTATACAATTTTTTTAATATTCGAATCAATTGAACAATTAAATTTTCATTTGATAAATTTAATTAACCAATGATTTTAATTTTTAACTAATACACTTAATTTTAAACAAATTCCTTTTTAATAAATTGATCTAACTAAAATTAAATTTAAACTAAATTCCCTTTATATAATTATTTTCAGTAACTAAAACAATAAATAAGTTTTATTAACAAGTTAATCACCTTAACGTAGTTATTAAATATTCTTTTCAGTTTTAAACAGATTGACATTAAATTCAAATTTCAAACCTTAGAGATAATATTTTTTTCTTTTATATTTCTGTACATATTCACATATACATTATCAGATTTAAATTAAATTGAAAAAAATCAAAGAGCTAAATACCTTACTGGAACGATGCAAATCCAGGCTTCGACAAACCCTATTCACTATCGCGAATCCCCAAACCACGAACAGCTCCTCTCGATCGACATCACCCAATCGCGAGCTGCCGCGATCCTTCCCATCACCGCCGAGCTTCGCCGCACGCGCCTGCTTAGCTTCGCCCAAAGCTTCGCCTTCCCCTATGCGCGCGACTTTGCTTCGTACGAACCTGCCATCACGAGTGTCGACATCACCATCGATCTGTTCTGGCCCACGCGAGCGCCTCCACTCGACGAAGCTGCCTCCGCTCTTTAATTACGAACGAATTCGTTCGATTTGGTTTTGCGACAAAGGGAAGTCTCGATTTGGTTTGAGAATGATTTCGATTTTTTAAACGAGGCTTCGGCCATGATTTGAATTTTGGAACGAAAACAAAAGAGGGGAACGAGATTTCATTCTGCCATTTTTATTTGCGAACGATGGATAATTTTTTTGTTTTCTTACTGTCGAAGTGTTCGGCTGTGAAATGAAATAAAGGGGAGGAAATGATGTTTGCGTGAGAATCCAGTAAAGCTACAGTGATACGAAGTGAAAGAATTTCAACTAATGTTGACCGGAGTATAAATATATATTCAATTTAAATTCAAATTCAAATCGTCACGAATTTGCAACTCAAAATTTCGATATCCTATCAAGACGTGCCGCTAGGCGTTTGTAATGTTATACGCCTATTCCGAATGCAATGGAAAAGGTTTCGAGTCTGAATTCGATCGTATGGAAAATATAGCTTTTTGAACCAGTTATTAAATTGAATTTTCGATTTAATTTCAGCGTGTTTGCTTATCATACGGCCAAACGATCACTCCAAACATTACGAAAATTGAAATCCGATAATAATACACTATTACGGATCCAATGGAACTGGTTTCGTCGAATTCCGAGACTGTGCCCCGGAACGCTATTTTTTTTTAAATTCAATTTAAACTATAAAATTCAAAACTGAACAAAACAGTTCCAAATCCAATTCTAAAAGTTCCATTACCTTCAGTATAATCAATATGAATTTTCTAAGCCTTGAAAATATTTTTAATCGGGTTAAAACTGAAGATTCAAATTTTTACCCAGATTTAACGATTAAATTCAATAATTAAATCGCCAAATTCATTCTGATATCTCGAATTTCAAATTAAACTAACTTCCAGATATTTAAAATAAATTAAATATCCTGATTTCCAATATCAAAAATTCAGGGTCGTTACATGTCGATGGATTCGAATGAGATCGAGTCGAACAGTGGCCAGTCGATGGATTTGAATGAGATCGAGTCGAACAGTGGCCAGTCGATGGATTCAAACTCGAGGCTGTTCTTCATCCAATCTTGCATCGATCATAACTTGAGCATATGAACCCGGATTGACTTGAAATTTGGAACGTTGACTTTCATTGCTTCGCTCGCCGTGTCTTGTCGATTGTAGCTCGATTCGGACTCAAACAAAATTCGTCGATATCCATGGTGAGTCTGCGTATAATCGATCTCTAAGACGAACCGTCATTTGTTTCTAGTCAAGTTCTTGGTGTCACGGCCTTGCCAAAAGGTGGGATAACATTTGCCCCCAAAGTACGTCTTGTGGAAACATGATGTGTTTTGAAGTGCTGCAATCTTCATTCTTGAACAGTTATCGTCTTTTCGATGAAAGTTGTAATCTTTGACTGATTTCCTCAGTAATGTAAACTGTTGACTGTCAACTGTCGTACCCTGTATTGTTGTAACTAATTGCTGCTTGACTGAGATTAGCTGTTTGTTGTTGTAATCGTTATCAAATAAGTATCCAATTCCTGTGAATGTCATCAATTGAATGTTAGTCCGACGCATATGCATATACGTTAATCTGACTCTCGCTGACGTTCACGAGTCATTGTCAGTTTATCTCGTATTGAATTCCGTATCGATCCTCTCTTGAACCGATGTGAAATTTGAATTGTAACAACGCTCGATGGTCGTTTTTGAATGTTCCTTCATAATGATCCTCTCCTGAATCGATGTAAAAGGTTGAAATATCATCTTTGCATCGGTATTCATCGTATTGATGGATACGAAATGAGCCGATGGATGTGAGGTCCGATGACCTAATTGCCCCTTTTCTATTTATCATAATTTCCCATTAATTATCATTAACTTTTAATTCAAAATTATTAATAAAAAATAATGGTGAATTTAAACTCACATCCACATGGAAGTCCAAATGAGAAAGAGACAAGGTTGATTTTTACTAAAGAAATCATTCAACACAACAATTTTAACCCTAATTTTTACCACCTAAAAAAACGCGCAATAAATTAGGTTAAGAAACCACCTTTCCATAACATTCTCATCAAAGATCCGATTATACAAATCGAGATGAATTTTTTGTTCATACCATTATTTTCTTTTTCAAAAATGAAGGTGAATGACAGAGTAAATGAAAATGTTTATGGTTTTGATATTTTACTAAGAGTAAAAGAGGTAAAAGTATAGGCCAAATCTATTAGCATCCCGGTATTCTCTTTCCACACCCCATTTTTTCTTCCAAAAATGATCACACTTCATTATTTACTTTTCTCACCCCTCTTAAATTACAAACATGTTCTTCTTCCTGCTACATAAATCAATATTACTTCCATTCTTATTTATCTTCTACAGCTAAATTTAAATTAAAACAATAATTTAAAATCATCATGTAACTCAAAATGATCACAGTTGCTTCTTGATTTTAAATTGAGAGCATAACTAAGTACAAAGACGAGCGAACAGTATAGCTCTAACTTTGACTGGAAAATAAGATCCTAAGGTTTAGCTTCATGTGCAAATATGGACTGTAAAATTAAAGTTGAAGCTTTAATGAAAAATTTGTTAATTTGTAAAATAAAATTTCAATTTGGATGAAATATCTTCTTTATCCATAACGAGCGTTATGGCACGCGCTTCGCGTG
The DNA here is from genome assembly GCA_030737815.1 of Allium fistulosum. NCBI lineage: Eukaryota > Viridiplantae > Streptophyta > Magnoliopsida > Asparagales > Amaryllidaceae > Allium > Allium fistulosum. The sequence continues at coordinate 74,866,594 of CM060904.1, read as the reverse complement.
TGATGATTACATGTGTTTTTCGCGTGAATTATTCTTCTACAATTTATATATGATTAACACATTCAAGAGAAAATGATTTGCAAAAATATTTGGTCATGTTTTTACGTTGAAATCATGTGTAGTTAATTTAAATTTTTATTTCTAAGTTGCAAAATTTAATTTTTTGTTAGTTTGAATTTTCTTTATGTTATTAATTAATAAACAACTAATTTGTAAATGAAGTTTATTTGTTTAAATGATATTTATTTGTTAGATCCTATTCTTAAGCGTAGAGTGGTAGTTTGAATTTTTAAAAAATTTTAACCGTTTTAACTTAGTTTGAATAGTTCCAGTCCAGCCTAGAAATAATAGATAACAATTAAATTATATATGAGTAAAGGATATTTTGAAAAGTTTGCGGTCGGACCAAAAGTTTGTGTTTCCAAGCTAACTATTAATAAAGATTTTCATCTTTCATATTTGCTCATCTTCCGTAATTGAAGAAATAAATAGGAAAATTGCTTTCATATGTGGTGAAGAAAATTAGATTCAAAGGGTGGTTTTGTCATAAAAGGTTAATTGTTTTTAATGGGGTGGGAAAGAAAATTAGCGGGGTTGTAGTAGAAACGGCCAAAAATATGTTTTATTAACAGGATGTGTGATCCTTATAGCAATTTAATTTTGAATGTAGTGCTCATAAAATTTGGCTTTCCGTATTCAAAGCTGGAGTGTCAATAGCAATTCCCATTTCAAAAATATTTCCAAAAGAAATACATTTGCAAAATAATAATAAAAAATAATAAACAATAAATTGAAGTGGGGGATGGAAAGTACAAGGTAATACAGTTCTTACCCCCACTTGCATCGCCTAGATCTGCCTAAAAATGAAGCCCAAACCCCCTCTTCTCCCCCTCCGTTGTTAACCCCCAATCTTCACCAATGTCAGATCAAGAACTCAACTCGATATCCCGCCTCCGCCATCAAATCCGAGCCCTAACCCTAACATTCCTCCTTTACGCTGCCTTCCATTCCTCCCGCAAACCCCTCTCCATCACCAAATCAACCCTTTCCACCACCTACCCTCCCCACCTCCTCGGCCTCCTTGATGTCGCCTTCCTCTCCTCCTACTCCCTTTCCATGCTCCTCCTCTCCGGCCCGACCGCCGACCGGCTCCCCCTCCGCCCCCTCCTCCTCTTCTCCTCCATCGCCTCCTCCCTCTCCGCCATTTTCTTCTCCCTACCCTTCTTCTTTCCTGCCCTCCACTCCCTCGTCTTCCTTGCCTCGATCCAGGTGATCTCCGGCCTGGTTCAGTCCTTTGCTTGGCCGGTTGTGGTTGCAGTAGTCGAAAATTGGTTCCGTGGGTCGGAGAAGAAAGGTCTCGTCATGGGGGTTTGGAACTCTCACACCTCGTTTGGGAATATGGTGGGCTCTGTAATGGCGGCTGGCGTGCTTGAGTATGGGTGGGGGTGGTCGTTTGTCTTGCCTGGAGCCGTGCTTCTTATTGTTGGCGTTTTTGCGTATTTGTTTATTGTGGTGAGTCCGAAAGACGCGGGGTTTGAAAATGAAGTGGTGGGGATTGAAATGGTGAATGGTGAGGAGAGGGAAGATGTTGGGTTCCTGCACAATGGAGAGGTCAGGGTGGAGGAGGGGAAGGCGATTGGATTTATGGATGCATGGAAGCTGCCTGGAGTGGCACCATTTGCCTTTTCTTTGTTTTTCTCGAAGCTAGTTGCGTACACATTCCTTTATTGGTTGCCGTTTTACATCCAGCAGACTAGTAATTTTTCTTGTCTTATGTATCACTATGCTAAACTTTCATGGTTGGTTAAACTAGGCACATCATTAGACAGTAGTAAAGTGAGTATTATCAGAGCCCTTTTCCGAACAATTATTTCAAACTACTTAAAGGGATTTTAAGTTGTAAATTTAAAGTAATTTTGCAGGAGCAGTAGAATTATTTGGATATGTAAGTTGAAATATTTGTTAAATTTAGTTTTAGACGATCAAGGTGAAATAAACAATTATTAGCAAATAATCGTTGTTTTCATCTTCGTCATCTATAATAAAATCTGACCAATATTTCAACTTACTAACTTATTTACAGTTTATAAGTCCATGTTTCAACTTATTGACATAAAGTTAAATAACTACTTATAAGATAATGCTATACGCCCTCTTGATTGGAGATGAGTAGTTATGGTTTGTCTGAATACTGCAGTACTTTGATGGTTAATTGTTCTTCTCTATCAGTAGGAAGCTTAACGAGATTTTTGAATTCCCTATAGTGTTTGTAATAGCTAGGATGGGCTTTGGGTCAACTGAAAGAAAATAAATTTCGAAGCAAAGTAGTATGTTCACATATAGAGTTTACTTGTCATATTTGCCAATTGTCAGTCCGATATCCTTATCCTTCCTTTAGCACTATTCATGTACTTCACTTTCTTTATTCACAGCCATGTTTTCAATCATTGTAGAATAGGGATTCTGCCTTTAAATATGGACAGCCACAGAGTGAATCCATGATTGGTTTCATTTCTTTTAATACTACTACTGATATCATTGATGGATAAAAAAAAAGCATAATTATCGTTTCTGAACTTATATTCACTGCTAATATCATTCTCATACATTATAATCTTCGTCATTTCCCCTACTCATATGGTTATGCCAAACACCCTCTTAGTTGGAGACTAGTTATGGTTTGTCTAAATAGCGCGATGCTTTGATGATTGAGTTGTTCTTTTCTATCAGTAGGAAGCTTATCAAGAATTTTGAATGCGCCGTAGTGTTTATAATTGCATGGATCGGGTTTGGTTAAGTGAAAGAAAATAACACCCATAACAAATTAGTACGGTTCACTGATAGAGTTAACTAATCGTGTTCTCCAATTTTCAGTTTGTTGTCTTACCTTAGTTCTATCCATCTCATTCACTTTGGTAGCTATTTAAATTGCAATGCATTTTAAGTTTAAAGCAAGTTTCAATGTTTTGTTTGATAGGAACCTTGAAATTCTGACCATACCAACTTGATTCTGGGTGAAAATATTAAAAATGCGGTGATGGTGGATTTTTTGTTGATAATAGAAAATCCATGAAAAAACTGTACAAACATAATAATCAACCTTAGGATCATCAAAATCATATAAAAGGATAAAATCAATCAAAATTTGCTTTGTTGATTTTCCTTTTTTTTTTCAATATAAAATCTCCTTTGCTGATTTTTCTTTCTTTCTTTTCTATTAGACAAAATACCCTTAGCTTTTACCCTGATTGTATTAAGATAAAGAGGGGAAGAAAAAATGTCAACTGCTGATAGTTTGATAATGTATTAGTTTTGCTTTAATTATTTTGGGTAAGGTTGATATTTGACAATCTGACTTGTTACAATGTATATTTTTATTTCAAAATGTATTGGTATCTGGTGTATAAGTCAATCGGCGTAGCTTGAGAAAGGAATAAAAAATTGTACCATACATTTTATTCTCTTATTTCTTCTTCAAAATATAATACTTAATTCAACGTAACAAATATTATATTTATCAATGTATTTGTGCATAAAATAATACCGAATCTACATCAAAAATTTCAAGATAAACCGAAAGTTCTAAAAATCTCAAACAATGAAAATCAAAATCTTGAAGTCTTTTGAATTTGATATATAAAATATGGTATGCTTTTCGACTTTCAGTTGTTCATTTGATTGCATTCATAAAAAAGTAGGATTAAATGAACAAAGCTGAAAATTATTTGTATATAAACTGTAGGCTATACATACACATACAAATACATACATATACATATATACATACACACATATACACACATAATATACACACACATACACACATATACATACACATACATACATATGTATGTATGTATATTATTTTTTGATATTTAGGGCATACAAACAAAAATGTTATCATTAGGCATGGTGACAGCCCCATCGTTTTGCTTTACTTCACATCTAAATTAACAATCACAAATTGGTTGCGATTAATTTATTGGTAGGAAGAAAATATATGTATTATTACTGATACTTATTCTAGTCGATTTTTTCAAAACGAGATTCAATCGTAAACCGTAAATTTGAACTTTGAATCGAATCTGAATTTAAATTGTGAATGCATATTTGACTGGACATATTTTAATGACATAAATACTTCAGTGATAGAATTTTTGCTTCATGTAGGTTATCAAATAATATTTAAGCATGTAAAAGCATTTATTCTTCTTTTTCTACATTTTTTCTCTCTTTTTTTAAAATTAATTTTTAGTTTGAGCTTTTACATTTGAATCTAAAAAATTAATTTTTTTTTTCTTTTTCTAGAATGCAGTAGGGTTTGATTCTCATGATCAATTAAGCATCTTGGATAGTATTTATTCCAGCATGGATTCAAGATTTTTTTTTCAATTGTGATTTAGATTTGAGTTTTGGATAGTATTTTGTGAATCAAATCATAATTGAAGAGATCCAATTGGACATGGGATTATGTAGAATTTAAGATTTTTGATACAACAACTAAGCCATTATTCCTAAGCAAGTTGGGTCGGCTAGAGATGGAATCCAAAACTAAATGACAAAATCAATTTAAAAGTCAATAATAATAATAACAAAACCATGATAATAATAATCAAATCAAATAAGTAAATAATAATAATAATAACTAAGTAGAATAGAAATAAAGATTAAAAAAATAAAAAATATATATAATAAAACAAAAACCATGATGATGATGATGATAATACCAATATTTAATAATAGTTGTAATACCTTTGGTGTCATATTTTGTTGATATCAGCTTGAACTACCAAAACCCCCATAATATCAAATCTTAATATCAATTGAAAATAGGATCTAACACTTAAATTTCTTTTACAAATTCAAAACTCCCATCTACAAATATTATCAAATTCTGATACAACTTAAAAATAGGATCTAACAAATAAAGTTCTTTTACAGATTCAAAACATCAATCTCAAATACTATCAAATCTTAATATCACTTAAAAATAGTATCTAATAAATAAATTATTAATTAATAATATAAATAAAAATTCAAACTTTAAAATAAAAAAATAGATATTGCAACTTAGAAATAAAATGTAAACTAACAAATGATTTTAACGCAAAAATATCTTTAATAATAGTTGTAATACCTTTGGTGTTATATTTTTTTTGTTATCAGCATTAACTATCAAAAACGCCCTAATACCAAATCTTGATATCACTTGAAAATATGATCTACTACTTAAATTTCTTTTACAAATTCAAAACCTTCATCTACAAATATTATCAAATCATTTTCTCTTGAATGTACTAAACATATACGATTTGCAGAAAAACAATTCACGCGCGAAGCACATCGGTGTCATCATCACGCGCGAAGCGCGTGCCTTAATGCTCATAGTAATAATGGTACTAATGGTAATATTGACCGAAGACCAAACACTATGTCTTAGGTTCCTATTCACTAGTCTTATAATTTAAAACTTACAACACTACTCTAAACCAACCCTAAGCCAAAAAAACTCCTAACTCATGGTTCTGATATGTGGATCGCTAACTTCCACGCGCTTCTGTCCGACACCAGCTCTTCAGATATATTCCAATCCTTCAAGGTCCTTTTTATTACTTCCTACTATGTCAACCTTGGTCGACCTCCACCTCTCTTTGAGCGTTCGATGCGGTCTATAATTCCAACGCGCACAGGTGCATCGGGAGGCCTCCGTTGGAGATGTCCAAACCATCTTAAGCGGCGTTGAATTAGTTTCTCCTCAATTGGTGCTACTCCAAGTTTATCACGTATATCATCATTTTTAATTCGGTCTCTTCTTGTATGACCGCAGCTCCATCTCATCATACACATCTTTGCTATTCTGGACGTGTTGGTTTTTAGTAGGCCAACATTCTACATCATACAACATTACATACCTGATTGCTTTTATGTAGAACTTTCTTTTAAGCTTCTGTGGGACTTTCCTGCTACATAGAATGTCGGACGCTTGTCGTTATTTCATCCATCCCGCTCGAATTATAAAACTAACATCTTCGTCAATCTTACCATCATACTGCAACATTGATCCTAAATATCGAAAGGGTTTCTTTTTAGGCACTACTTGTCCGGCCGGAGCAACACTTCCTTCCTCTGACCTGACACCGCTTAACTCGCATTTCATTACTCTGTTTTAGTTTTGCTAAGCCTAAAACCCATTGATTCTAAAGTTTGTTGTCTATCAACCTCAATTCTACTTTCGTCAATTAGTATAACATCATCAGTAAAAAACATATGCCAAGGAATTTCACCCTGTATACTCTTTGTAACATCATCCATCACTAGAGCAAAAATGTAGGGGCTCAAAGCTGACCATTAATGTAATCCTATGTTAACGGGAAAGTCACTGGTTTAACTCTCGCATGCTCTGACACTAGTCAAAACATTATCGTACATATTCTTGATAAGGGTAATGTACTTTGTTGAGACTCTCTTCTTTTTCAGAGCTCACCACGTAACTTTTCTCGGTACTTTGTCATAAGCTTCTCCAAATCGATAAATATCGCGTGTAGATCCTTCTTTTGCTTCCTAAACTCTGCATAAGTTGTCTTATCAAGAAAATCGCCTCTACGGTCGACCTTCCAAGCATGAAACCAAATTGGCTTTTTGAAATGCTTATTATCCTTCTTAATCGATGCTCAATGACTTTTCCCCAAAGCTTCGTTGTATGACCCATAAGCTTAATTTCTCTGTAGTTACTGCAACTTCGAATATCTCATTTATTCTTAAAAATTGGAACTAATATACTTCTCCTTCACTCATCTGGCATCTTGTTTGATTTGAAAATATTATTGAATAACTTAGTTAGCTAGACTATCCCTGCTTCTTCAAGGCATCTCCACACCTCAATGGGGATGTCATCAGGCGCGAGTGTCTTACCCGCTTTCATCCGTTTTAGCGATTACTTTACCTCGGAATCTTGAATTCTCCGAACAAAATGTCTACTGGTGTAATCAAAAGAGTCGTCCAGCTCGATCGTAGTGCTATCACCTTCTTCATTGAATAACTTACCGAAGTTATTCAAAGATTTTTGATAACAATGATTTTTTCGTCATTCGCCTCAACTATGATGATATATTTCTCAATCCCGACCAGTCAAGTTTAACCAACGTTCTATTTGATCTGATTGGCACTAATTAATGAAATCACCTTTAAGATCCATTGATCTGGTGCTATTTGATTTAAGCCAAGTATACTGGAAGAATGATTGCCTTGTAGTCAAAATAACATACTGTATGAGAGCTGAACTAAAGTAATTTAAAGTTAAAGTTGACCGCGAACTTGCAATTTTGATGGTTTTGAGCTAGTTTATTTGATATTAAATAAAAACTATTATGGTTGGACAGTGTGGATACAGTATATATCTTGATATTGATTATGTCCTAGATCATATAAGCTATATTTGACCATATCTTGGCGGACATTGCTACTATCATGCATTATTTTTTTGTGGGTTTGATTTTTGGTTTCTTTTGTTAAATGTAGCCTATACATGTTCATTTTGTGCTAGATATTGCTTTTTATTATATATTTTTACCCAAAGCAGTCAATTAAGATAAACAGAATAAGGCACAAGGCTTGTACCATAAGCTTTTTACATCTATTTCTACACTTTTTCTTTCAAGACCGAACATGTTAATTTGTTATGCCAATTTGTTAATTTTATTTTGGCTAATCAAATATTATCGTTTTGTCGTTTGATTTTGAGTCATTATTTCTGTAAGCCATTTTATACGTAAACTAGTTTGTAATATCATAAATAGTAATTAGTGACATTTTGAATCAGTATAGTCTAGAATTTCATTCTAATAGGGTAATAAAATAATAACATGAACAAATTTTTTAAAATGTAGAAAAAAAATGGTAATAAATATATATCAAAATAAAATTTAACAAATCATTCATTCAGTCTTCAGATCAAAGTTTTCTAGCAAAATCTGGATAGTTCATTAAAAAGTAGAAGAGATAAAAAGAGAGCATAAGAAAATTGAAAAAGAAGTGTTCATATGATTGTATTATTCTTAAGGTGCAAAAAAGTTGCCCTGCTCGTTTAGTTTTCGCAAAAAAAATGACTTTTTTTTTGGCATTTATTGAGACTTAATCTTTGAAGGTAGAAAAGCACAGAGCTTCCCGTTGAGTCTTTGTGAGCCTAAGCACAATTAAGAACGCACCTTGGAAACCTTGTTTTACCTTTTAAACTCATTTACACATTTTAACAAGCATAAACTCTTGAAACTAGCACCCACTGGACAATTGATGAAAAGTAGAACTGTTGGATTTACGTAGTTGAAGTACCATAATACTTGCAAGTGTTTCTAAAAAGAAGGTACATGGTTGTTTCGGATACATACATATGCATGTGTGTATGTATGTGTATATACATATTTGTATGTTCGTTATGTTACACCTAGCAAGTTATATTATCTAACCCATTGATTAATATGTAAAATGTTAATTAAACCCACTTTTTGGGTCTTTTAGGAGAAAAGTATGATTATGCCATTGGAGCGAAGCATTTGTTTTAGACTTTGATATGCAAGATGTACAATTTGTTTTGCAACATATTTTAATGTTACATATTAATAGCATAGAATTATCAATGTAATCCTACTGGAACCTATGTTGTATTCGGCAAGAGATGAGGTGAGGAAACCAAGTTGTCGTCTCGCTTAATGGCGTGTAAGCGTTGCTTAGGTAGCTGAATGCTATAAACTTTATTGTTAAGTAATAAAGATGTTCATTTTTAGTTTTACAATAGTAGTTAGAATATCATTTGCACTATATATATTATATACATCGGTGTCACTTCTATGGCTGTTATGGTAATGATAACTTGTTACAGATACGAGAAAACCGTCAGTGTACCGATACTACTGGTAAGCCAAAAATGACTATCGATACTTTACCGTTACCGTTGGTAAAATGATCTTTGGTATATTGATAAACTGGTAAATCGTTAACTGACAAAATGATCTTTGGTATATTGATAAACTGGTAAATCGTTAACTGACAAAATGATCTTTGGTATATTGATAAACTGGTAAACCGTTAAGTGGCAAACCGTTAACTAGCAAAATAATCATTAGTATACCGATAAACTGGTAAACCGTTAACTGGCAAAATAATCATTAGTATACCGATAAACCGGTAAACCGTTAAGTGGTAATACTAAATTTGCCGGTACATAGAACATCAAAATTTTATTGTACTAAAATTTTGAAATGAAAAAAAAAAGTAAATATTTATTCCTTATTCTAACTCCATTAATATTTATATCTGCATTTTAACTTATTTTGGTTGACATAGAAAGTTCACTTAATTCATCAAAAAGTATATACAACAATATAAAATAATAGTTTCGCTAATATCAGGCTTCAAATCTATTTTTTTTTAAAATAAGCATCATCATAAATAATACAACAAACAACTTCTTAAAATATGATATTAACTTTAAAAGTATACGCAGTTATGATTAATTTAAATATTGAAAAAAAAGAAGTTAATATGACCAATAAATTTATCGTTACTACTGGTTTTGACGTTTCTTTACCGCTGTATTTACCGTTGATGGTAAATTTACTGTTACCATACTGATAATACTGATATATTGAGGTAGTTCAATATTGGTTGGTTAACATTACGCAGATATTGGTATGGTAACGATAAATTTACCATTACCATAACAGCCCTAATCACTTCGAAGCTGTCATTTTTACGATGATATTTTGGACATAAAAATTTGTAATGTTCACGTCTAAATGTTTCTTTTTACTTTTGAACAAATTTTTATATATGATTGTCGTTTATTTTGAGTGGTGCTAAATGCATCGTGTTATGGACGTCGTTTTATCTAGTTTTGATCAGCAATACATTATACTGCGGTCAACTAAGTACCGCTGCCTTTTCTGAAGCAATCGCAATACAGTACTGATCGAGGATAAAATGAAGTGCTAAATCCAGCGTATTTAATGGCATTTTTTATTTTTGGCATGTTCATTGTTGTCATTGCCTAACCGTACGTATATCCATGGATACACTTGGATGCAAATAGTGCAATATTTATAATGTATTGAAAAATCATTTTCAGATACAGAATATTCGAGTCCAAGGAGTCCAAGGGTATTGAATTTTCGTCTTAATATGATACTTGATAGATTCAAAAACAAATAATTTGATATGGCTCAACTTGATAGATTCAAAAACAAATAATTTGATATGGCTCAACGCAGAACCATTTCAATGTCAACTCTTAAATAATTACGACGATAAAACATTTTAACAATAAGATCTGTGCCTAAAACGTATAAAATGATACAAATCTCAATCACACATTCCACCAAAATACACATAATATGTATAATTATCTCAATAAAAATCACATGGATATTGTATAAATGCAGATACCACCATATTCATATTTGTGTCTGTTTTTCACATGTTGGATATTTTTTGTTTTTTAGATCCGAATACAGATTAAAACTACGGTAATCTACACTAGTAACTTAAACTTTACAGTATATGCGCCGCATCTTTCAATATTGCAGATGTTTATTATAATCTTATCCGCGACATTTGCCATGCAGTGCACATGATAGAAATTGCGTGGATCTGTATCAACAACTTTCCATATACCTGTACCAAAGTTTTTCTCCACGAGCACATAACAATATTCCATCTCTTCATGTACAAGATTCATACGAGTAACTTGTTAAACTTTGCGATAACCACCCTCACCTTTCAAATTTTACAGACGTCGCTGGGAAGCAATTATCCCACAAAACATCCGGAAACCTCTCAACGATCTTCGACCTAGGCGGAATACTCGGTGGAATATCAGCCGGTTTCATCTCCGACAAACTCAATGCACGTGCCCTCACCTCTGTCGCCTTCCTCCTCTTCTCTATCCCTTCTCTCCTACTCTACCACCTCCTTGGCCACACATCAATTGTCTTCACAGTAACACTAATGTTCCTTTCGGGCTATTTCGTAAATGGGCCGTACTCCCTTATAACAACCGCTGTCGCTGCAGATTTGGGCACTCAAAGCGCTGTAAAAGGGAATTCAAGGGCTTTGGCCACTGTTACTGCGATCATTGATGGTACTGGTTCGGTTGGGGCTGCTTTGGGCCCTTTGCTTACTGGGTACCTTTCTACTGTGAGTTGGACTGCTGTGTTCTTTATGTTGGTTTTTTCCAATTTTCTTGCTATTTTATGCTTGGTTCGGATCGCTAAAGATGAGGTTGGTGCTAATTTGTGGTTTCAGGAGAAATTTACATGATTTTTTTGTATTTTTTTTCATACCTTACGAGTATAGTATGATACTGTAAGCATATGTAGTGAATTCATATTGTAGGTTAGTGTACTGATTATAATGTCAAAAGATGAACAACAAAAGGTTACTGCTAGTTGGAGTGCAAAGTTCTTCAAGTTGATATTTTCGTGCTATTTTCTGCTTGCTTCGCTTTGCTAAAGTCGAGGTTGATTGTAAGTTGTGATACTGTAAACATATGTTGCTATTTTATACACGGTTTATTTATTTATTCTGTATTACTAATGTTTTTGGTATGTACTTAAAAATATAGTATGAAACTGTAACATTCGTTGGAAAATCATATTCATATTTTCGATTATGTTTTTTGGGGACTGTAAACATACGTTGTGAATGCATGTTGTATGTTAAATGATCATAACATCAAAAAGTGATGTCAAAAATTAGTTGAATTTACTCATGTATTTTGATTGTCAATGAGCTTGCTAGAGGGTACTGGTACTCTTCCATAGTTTGAATGCTGGGTACAGAATTTAGATTGTATGTTCAAGAGAATGTACCCCTTGTTTGCAGGAATTAATTTGGCTAGATGTTCAATGAAAATTTCTCTTTTACCATTCCTCTCCTAATGTGGACCAACTCAGATTCTCTCTTTAGGTGTCTGCTTGAAATTTCAATGGCAATGTTTACAAGCGTTTTCATAACTAACTGCATTTCTTTAAAGACAAAAATGTGTATTTGTTATCATCAAAATAACTATAAACAGGTACAAAATTGTGCAGTAACCACCTCATTTTGGTATGGTTCCAACACATCAAATATCCTTTTGGGATATCAAATTCAAAATTCAATAGCGGCCAACCCCATCTCTACCCATCCCTCTTCTACGGACCCAACCTCCTCTTCCTAAGGTACTACTTGTGATCAAGCTAACAATGTTGACGGTTGGATCAGTGGATAGAGATCGTCCTCCTAAAACCATTATATCTATACCTCGAAGTCAATTTAAGGGAAGTTTTACAAATAGAAGCGTCACTACGGCAATAGATCTATTCGGAAAAGGTGCAAAGGTGAACGGACAACTCACTTGTAACTCTAACTTCTCTTCCCATCGGCCGACTATCAACATTTGCTCCCTTAGCTCAACTCCCATATCCCGAACTCTCCACTCTGCTTCGCCCAGTACGCTTAGCTTCCTTCACAACAGTCAACCGAAGGAGAGCATGACTGTAGATAATACACAAGATCAGAATCAAAATGTCCAATGTGTGTCTGAAGAGGAAGAAACAAAAGCCATTGTGGTCAAAACAATTCGAGAATGAAACACAATGGAACTCCAAAACCATCAGAAAAAGTGACAACTGTTAGAAATGAATGAAATAGGACGTGGAAGAACTATAGTGTGTATTGAAACAAAGTCCCACATCATGAGATATTTGTTTCAATATCACCATATATATATCACAACCCACTATACTAAATTAAAACAAAAGAGGAATAAAGACAAGGAATGGAAGGGATGAGGCAATGTGGCATGGCATGTATGCTTTCATATTAATATTAAATATGTCAAAGATAGGGCCTTGGGTCTTGGGGGGTCGCAACCTTTCCGCATAGGCACCTCCTCCAGCCTATAAATAGGCGGTCAAAATATGAGAAAAAAGAATAAGTTCTCTAAAATCTCTGTTCTACTGCTATAATCTCTTCAGTTCGTCGGCGCTCCGTCTGCAACCACATCGCTGCGGGGCTGGTCCGTTTCATCCTGGGAAGCAAATTGCTAACAACCGTAAAACTACTACGGCTGCAATATTGTTTCAAGATTGTTATCCGCAATCACGTAAAAGTGTCGCGAAACTGATAGAGAACTATGGTCTACACTATACAAACTATCCTTCAACAGTGGAAGGATACAGTGATGCCAATTGGATAACTGGATCACATGATACAAAATCTACAAGCGGATATGTGTTCACATTAGGAAATGGAGCAATATCATGGAAATCATCCAAACAGACTTGTATAGCTAGATCTACGATGGAATCAGAGTTTATTGCACTAGATAAGACTGCAGAAGAAGCAGACTGGCTTCGAAGTTTCTTGGAAGATATTCCTAATTGGAGCAAACCTGTGCCTCCAATATGTATACATTGTGATAGTCAATCAGCTATTGGAAGAGCCAATAGTAGTACATTATACAATGGTAAATCTAGGCATATTCGTCGTAGACATAAGACAATGGAAAATAGGATAAGTATTGATACTTTTAATGATGTCTGTACTTGAGGAATTGTGAATATCCTTTACAGAATCACCTAAGTAAGTGCGAAGGCGCCGCTTCAAAGAGAATTACGAGGTCAAATTCTCTAAGCACTTATGATACCAGGCAGGTGTTCAAGGCAAAAATGAACACATACAGAGAATGAAGGATTATAAGAAACATTTTGTCGTGTGTTATCTATTGTAGAATTACACAAAAGGTTTACAGTTCATGGACAGTCTATGTCTACTGATTCACCTGTAATTCAAATGGATAAACACTAGGAAAGTTCAAGGCCTCTGTGCTACTTTAACCGATACGATAAATGGTTCGTCAAACTAAGAACAACTATTCATTCATGTGGGGGATTGTTAGAAATGAATGAAATAGGAAGTGGAAGAACTATAGTGTGTATTGAAACAAAGTCCCACATCATGAGATATTTGTTTCAATATCACCATATATATCACAACCCACTATACTAAATCAAAACAAAAGAGGAATAAGGACAAGGAATGGAAGGGATGAGGCAATGTGGCATGGCATGTATGCTTTCATATTAATATTAAATATGTCAAAGATATGGCCTTGGGCCTTGGGGCTCTTGGGGTCTAGTGATTAAATGGGCCGCCGACTGCCTTTTGGGCCTGCATGCGCCAAAACGTCTATTTTTCGAGCGGACGTGCCCGTTCGTTTGAACGGTCACCAGATGCGCCCATTTCCTTCCAGGCGCACACATACAACGGTCACTGCTGTTGGTTTAAGGATCGCAACCTTTCCGCATAGGCACCTCCTCCAGCCTATAAATAGGCGGCCAGAATATGAGAATAAGTTCTCTAAAATCTCTGTTCTAGTGCTATAATCTCTTCAGTTCGTCGGCGCTCCGTCTGCAACCACATCGCCATGGGGCTGGTCCGTTTCATCCTGGGATGCAAATTGCTAACAACCGTAAAACTACTACGGCTGTAATATTGTTTCAAGATTGTTATCCGCAATCACGTAAAAGTGTCGCGAAACTGATAGAGAACTATGGTCTACACTATACAAACTATCCTTCAACAGTGGAAGGATACAGTGATGCCAATTGGATAACTAGATCACATGATACAAAATCTACAAGCGGATATGTGTTCACATTAGGAAATGGAGCAATATCATGGAAATCATCCAAACAGACTTGTATAGCTAGATCTACGATGGAATCAGAGTTTATTGCACTAGATAAGACTGCAGAAGAAGCAGACTGGCTTCGAAGTTTCTTGGAAGATATTCCTAATTGGAGCAAACCTGTGCCTCCAATATGTATACATTGTGATAGTCAATCAGCTATTGGAAGAGCCAATAGTACATTATACAATGGTAAATCTAGGCATATTCGTCGTAGACATAAGACAATAAGACAACTTCTCTCTAATGGTGTTATCACTATAGACTACATAAGGTCTAAAGATAACATAGCGGATCCACTAACAAAAGGCTTGCCAAGAGAGAAAGTTCAAACCTTATCGATGGGAATGGGGTTAAGGCCCATAGAATAAAAGTTTTTCTAAAATGGAAACCCCACCTAGTTGACTGGAGATCCCAAGATCTAGGTTCAAAGGGACAACTAAGTTTAAGAGAAACTTGAAAGCACTGTTACACTCAAACCATTCCTATGATAAGTCAGTGCATTATTTGTTGGAAAATAGGATAAGTATTGATACTTTTAATGATGTCTGTACTTGAGGAATTGTGAATACCCTTTACAGAATTACCTAAGTAAGTGCGAAGGCGCCGCTTCAAAGAGAATTACGAGGTCAAATTCTCTAAGCACTTATGATACCAGGCAGGTATTCAAGGCAAAAATGAACACATACAGAGAACGAAGGATTATAAGAAACATTTTGTCGTGTGTTATCTATTGTAGAATTACACAAAAGGTTTACAGTTCAAGGACAGTCTATGTCTACTGATTCACCTGTAATTCAAATGGATAAACACTAGGAAAGTTCAAGGCCTCTGTGCTACTTTAACCGATACGATAAATGGTTCGTGAAACTAAGAACAACTATTCATTCATGTGGGGGATTGTTAGAAATGAATGAAATAGGAAGTGGAAGAACTATAGTGTGTATTGAAACAAAGTCCCACATCATGAGATATTTGTTTCAATATCACCATATATATCACAACCCACTATACTAAATCAAAACAAAAGAGGAATAAGGACAAGGAATGGAAGGGATGAGGCAATGTGGCATGGCATGTATGCTTTCATATTAATATTAAATATGTCAAAGATAGGGCCTTGGGCCTTGGGGCTCTTGGGGTCTAGTGATTAAATGGGCCGCCGACTGCCGTTTGGGCCTGCATGCGCCAAAACGTCTATTTTTCGAGCGGATGTGTCCGTTCGTTTGAACGGTCACCAGATGCGGCCATTTTCTTCCAGGCGCACACATACAACGGTCACTGCTGTTGGTTTAAGGGTCGCAACCTTTCCGCATAGGCACCTCCTCCAGCATATAAATAGGCGGCCAGAATATGAGAAAAAAGAATAAGTTCTCTAAAATCTCTGTTCTACTGCTATAATCTCTTCAGTTCGTCGGCGCTCCGTCTGCAACCACATCCTGCGGGGCTGGTCCGTTTCAAATTTGTTTATCACAACAAAACCTCAATTTCCAATTTACTATGGTAGCAAATCAATCACACAGAAACTCGAAAATGATACTGATGATGCTGCAGTCATCACCCTTATTATTTCCCAGCAACAATAGTGAAATCAGTGCTTAAATTCTTTCAAAAAAATTCCTTGATTTATAAATCTCATTACAAATCTTTTTACTTATAAAATTTCTCTATTTATATATAAGATTATTTTACCATTGTAAATCATATTAATTATAACTCCATATTTTATAATTCATTGGTTTATACAATTTACTCTTTCACAATTGTTGTTTTAATTCAACTTATTCAAACAATCTTAACAATCAATTCATATACACTTTAATAATTCTTAAGAAATTATTTCTTTATATACAAAATATAATCAAGGTAAAATTATTTCATTTACCCAATTTTAAAACAATATCGTGCCGAATTGTTCTATATAAGTGTTTAGAGATCCCTATCGATAGAGTTGTATGGACAATACCGACCAGAATCCATATACCACTCAACAAACCAATCATCACAATATAAAACAATTTTTATATTAACTAACAAATACGCACTCGTATCTATTATTACACTCACACTCATTCTAGAGTACTACTGACTCTATCTCTAATGAGTAACACCCAACAGAGCAGGGTTGTCGCTTAACCATATGCTCTGATACCAAATGTAACAGCCCGCTTTTCCGTACCCCTTGAATAGACACTAATCTCCATCTATTTACTCAAGGTGAACGAAAAACCGAACCATTAGGGTTTTTAAAAGAAGAGGTAGAAGAAAAGATAGAAGAAAAGAGAAAGAAGAAACAAAAGAACAACATCAGAAACAGAAACAATATCAGAATCTCACATATCGCAGCGGAACAAAATATAATAGATAATCACTAGTCTTTTAAAACAAAGAACTACATCAGTTTATACATACATCAATCAGAGTCAATATACAACAATGGACAGTTATATAACTTGTCCTCATACAGAATACACAGCGGAATAAATATATCAGATACAAATACTACGTCTCGTCATCCAGCTTATCTCCAAAGCTCCAGAATATCCAGAATATCCTGATAACCTAACTCTAGACTGCCCGTGTGGAAAATTTGTGGGCACCCAGAGTTTAGAAGGGAAACAATAAACTCCGAGTCAGTCATGGTGACTGGTGTGAGATCGTAAAACAATTATTTTCACAAAGAAAATAAACCAGATTCGCAATGCTTTTGGAAAATGAAACTACCATAAGACCTCCCGCCACACACACAATGCAAACGCAGAATTGGAGGAGATTTCTTCTTATGATAGTCAAAGATGCTTACTACGCAAAATCAAATCATTTTTGATATTATTATTAGTGCATAGTGTAGAAAACATTTCGAAAGTATAGTATTAATCTTAGCCAGCATAGGTACCATGATACTATGCCTACTATAGCTGCTATATTAGATAGCAGGTTCTACAACTAAAACCGTACAAATTTCGTATTTGGGAAATGGATTTCCAACAAATGGTCAGGCTAAGGAACTTCCTTTCCTCCTGCCGATTGGGATCGCCTCTGGCTGGACGTCCCGAGAGACAAACTGCTCTCTGCCAAACAAGGCCGGGTTACCCCTGTAACAGGTAACTCACGAATATGTCATCACCCGGTCCTTTGGGACCTTTATCCGAGCGCTCGATATCCAACATCACACATCATAAAGAAAGTGTATCCACATGAGTAAGTATCTGGGCTCCATACCATGATACCACCCCTTTCCAGAAGGAAATGACATACCCTAAAGGGCGCGACCCTCATAACCTTGCCGCAACATTCCTGTTTCGACCATTTCCGGGTTGTTGAGGCTCGATGAAGTCTCGTCCACAAAGCTACGCTTTCTCAAAAAGCCCTGCTTCGGGTCCAACAAAATGATCAACCTATGATCATAAAGATATAAGATCAAACAAATGATCATATCACAAATGATCAAACACCGATCATTTCACAGCAACACTCAGTATGCCACGTTACCAAATTGGGATATATCGCTGATAAATTTCAACTACATAACCTCTGAGCTCGTACGTCTCAGAGAAGGGTGTTAAGCTAAGAGAATAAATTCTCCGCCACCAACAGAAATGTATTTGAAAGAAATCAGCTTTATATCTCAAAGTGTAATGTCAGACACACAATCCATACAAGTCTGTTCCGGGATCGAACAGAACCGAAGGCACTTCTCACGAAGCCCTTGCATATCCGGATAATTTTCAATCACGTCGGGACTTCCCGTCACTAAGGATGATAAAACCTCTAAACCGGAGATCAGCCGATGTAGAGTAACTCGACGGTAATCCTTCCGTTTTCAAAAATATCCGGTCTTCAACACCGGTCTTCGAATGCAATTCATAACGACGTATCACATATTCGGAATGGGTTATACGACCCCATGGTCCTTTCCCGGCTAACCCGAATAGTGAGCGTTTATTCAAAAATAAGTGTGGCATTCAAATTCATCCAATTCGCAATAAATACCTATCTAAAGGTAATTATTGATAGTCGGTTATTTAACTATCAATAAAGATGCGCAACATCATCAGATTCCAAATAATTTTCCAAATTATTTATTTCCCAAAAATATCTTTACTAGATATAAAATTTCCACACTTCAAAAATAAATCAACGTTTATTTTTAATACGAATTCCCATTTCTTTTAATAAATTCCATCGTGAATTTATATCTTCAAAATATCTACTGATATACGATTCTCAAATCGATTTCAAGTATTCAATTTCATTTTATCTTTAAGAAGATAAAATCTCAAAACGTTTCATTTCATATTAGAAAAGCATTTCCATACTTATTTAATAATAAGTATTTCACAAATCATTTATTTTCAACATTTGAAAATATTCGATATACTTAAATCAAATTAAGTATATAGTTCATTCTTTAAGGAAATCATAAATTTTAACATCTATTTGAGTCAAAACGAATGTTGCGTAAAACATCGTTACGACGACTCAAAATCACTAGTATAGGGATTCAGATTTAGATAGATGTGTAAATCCCAATACTATATAAAATATTTCCTTCCGGAAATCATTTACTATAACAACAGTGTTATAGTCCATCATTTCCTTATTCTTCGAAAACGTCTATTTCAACAAGAACTGCGGAAATCTCTGCTTTCGATTTATAATACATTTTAAAACATCTTTAAAATGTTTAACTTCATTTTTCAATATCACTTTCCCAAAACAGTATCCATTTTACTTAACAATATATTCACTGTCCAAAATCGTGAATATACTTCACTAACCACATTTCAATATTTTCTACCCATTTTTATTTCAATAATTATCCACTATCCAAAATCGCGGATATATCTCCTTTATTAAACTTCTATGTTTAACCTATCAATTTCAATTGGTTTTGGATTTATAAAACAATGTTTATAAATTTCACCTTTTATATTTTATAACAACTTCGATTTGTAAATCTCCTTTATTACAAATTCGATCAATATTTCATTTGTAGGCAAAAATCCAATTTATAAGTTAATTCCTTATAAATCTTCTATTCTACAATTTCATTCATTTTAACTTCACAATTTATACATCTATAAATTTCATATCTTCACAATTTTAAAATTCTATAAGATTCGTATCTTCACTTATAAAAACTCGTTTTAAAATTCCAAAAATTTTAATTGATAAATATATCAATTTTTCTGTACATCTTTTATAATACTTTAAAAATCTCAATTTAATCCTATTTTACAATTAAATCAACTTTCATTTCAAAAATCACACTTTGGTTATATTTCACCAAAAATCTTAACTTTTATAACTTTAAAATTCTAGACGTTTATTTTTCTGAAATAAATCAATTCAAAAATTCGATAAACGTCTACTTTTCAAAAATCACTTTAAAATCTTTTTAAAATAAAAGTCGTTATTTTTACATTTCAAAACTGAATCCGATGATGCAACAACATCAATCAGTCCATCACAACAGTCAATATCATATATCATCATATGATAACAGAATATATCAATATATCTGTAAATAAATAAAAACTGGTGAGGAATCCAGTCGGATCCCTCCAACCTGTTTCCCTGCATCCACAGATGTTAGCACAATACCAATTCCGCTCCAGTACGGAATTATCGCGGTATATGGGTTTTTATAAATCCGCTTACTAACGGCGCAATAGGGTCTCATCCGCTATACGAGGCGGGAAATCATCAATCCAATATATACATATGCCAATATGTATATATTGCTATATATATAGATATATATCCTACTATATCTAATAGCACATTCAAACAGTCAATCAATAAATAACTGCAAAAATTCCACATTCAATTTGAGTGAGAAGATCTCACCGTGATTTCAATAACAGTCGTAGCGGGTTATTTTCGGATAAAACTAAACAGACGTTTAATTTTACCCAAAATTTTCATTGACTCCAATCGACTCCAAACCAATTGCATCACGTAGTATTCGCGAATACGATTCCAACGCTTCCAGTTCCGTAACAATCTGATAATGTAAGTGCAAGTTACGAATTTTTAAAGTTCGAACAAGATTTAAAACAAACAATATTTTATATTTTTATTTATTTAATATTCACCAAAAGAAAACGTGGCCCGCTCCCTTTCTTCCTCCCTCTCGTACGCGAAACACTCCAGGTCTTCACGTTCAAACCTACCCATCAGCCGCCTCTTCACGTGAATCATCACCATCCCCACGAGCCACCAGACGTCGATCAAGATATGCCATTTTGAAGCTCGCAAGCCCCCCTGCCCACGGCCAGAGGCCGGTCACGCTCGACACCCCCAAGCCCCCTAGAAACGCGTGCGAACGCAACACCTTCAAGCTCCAATTGCCGTCAAACAGCTTCGCCTATGACCATCTCAGCCGTTGAATATGTAGAGCTCACTGGCCTCTACAATTTCCTAGTTGAAAGTTTGTGAAATTATTGAGTGGATTGGAAGATAAAATGGGAAGAAGATCGTTGCTTTCTGGCCGTTTGTTTTAATGGTGGCGGCTACGAAGAAGATAGCTAGGGTTTCTCAAAAATGAAGGGGGTGGGTTGCTTTTATAGAGAACCGACGAACACTATTCATTTCTAAATTTCCGGACTCCGATTTACGTGCGGTAAATGGCGTTTCTGGGGTTTATCCCGCGTTCCGAACGTAATGGAATAGGTTTCGGAAGCTAATTCGATCGTCTGTACGAGATACGGAGAAAAACGATCAATTTAAATTAAACCGATTTAAATTGATTTCGAGGCGTTTTAATTCGTACCGGACAAACGGTAAATCCAAAAATTACGAAATTTGAAATCTTACAATAATATCCCATTACGGATCCGATGAAACTGGTTTCGTCGAAATCCGACACTGTTTGAAAAATGACTATTTTTAACTCGACGATAAAAATTAAAATGATATCAATGCGTTTCGAGTTGCCACGGTCAATCGACAACTCCGATTGATACGAAAATTGAAATCCGATAATAACTAACTATTACGGATCCAATGGAACTGGTCTCGTTCAATTCTGAGACTGTTCGAAAATTGGCTATTTTTACAGTCGATAATTAAATATTAAAATATTCAATTTTCACAATTTAACTCCAAATTCAATTTTAAGAGTTCTAAAATATTTCTATAACCTCAGTATGATTAAACAAAATTTTACAAATTGTTTTCAATCACATTTAATCCAGATTTCAATTATTTCTGGAATTACAACTATTAAATTATCGATTTAATTACCCAGGTAAATCCAATATTCGATAAATAAATTATCCGACTTCTAAATTCCATTTATTGATATTAAAAATCAATTAAATATTCGAATTTTAATTATCAAAAATTCTGGGTCGTTACAGACTTCCCCCCTTAAAAGAATTTCGTCCTCGAAATTACAAGTTAGGAAGAAGATACAAAATCCGTTAACTTTCCAAAACAAACCGTTCAAATTAGATTTTCAAATCTGTTAAGTGTTTAACTTCTCCAAAATTCATAGTTAACTTCTCACAAAATCTTTACTAAGTTTTCAAATCATAACTTAGTTTTCAAAATTTTCAAATTTCTCAAAAATATTCTAACGCCTTAAATTTTCAGAAAATTTCGCCAGCGTCTCCTTTGCGCGGCTCGATCCGAAAAAAAATGACAGTGTATATATATCACAAATATACATCCCATCAAGTGATGAGGCATCCCGTAGGGAAAAAGTGTAAAAGTACGATATTTAATCCGAGATATGTACCTTATTATATTTTTAGCGAGCGTATATGGCTAATATAGCGCGAAAGCGAGCTCCAAATGCGAAGCAACGCCATCCGCACCTACTAAACACTCAACAAACCATATGAGAACATGTAGATATGAAAATATAGTCAATATACATCATATAGCAACATAATACTACATATGTCAACATAGCAAATGCAACAAACAACAAATGCATTCAGAAGCAACAATGCAACCATCAAACCATCATCATCCAATAAACATCCAACAAATCCATACCGAATCAATATTCATTCATTTCTCATTAATATTCATTGAATTGGTTTTCAATTTACTCACATTTGATTCGTTAATATTGGATTTAACTAACATTCATTCATTTGTTTCCAATTAGTTTACATTCACTAATTTACATTCATGTTGGTTCATTTTCAATTTGAATCAAATTCATTTCTATTCAAATTTACATATTATCAATTTGAATTTAATCACTTTGCTTCCAATTTGTCGATTCAATTTCATTAATACTTAATGAATTTTTTATACACAATCAACTAACAATCAAATAACAACCAATGTATATTCAACACAACCAAATTTATTCAATTTACATTCTTTTACATTCAATTTGGTTCAACACTTTAAGTTAAATTGACTTCCATTCAATTTATTTAATTTCTCAACTTCATTAGCTTTTAATGAATTAACACTTATATTCATTATTTCATATCAATACTTTACATTAGATTGATTAACATCCAATCCATTTATTTATTCAATTGCTAATTCATTTTAACAAATACAATTGAATTTCATATAACTCAAGTTCACATTCACTTAATAAATTCACTTTATTAATTTCTTTGATATCAAAATCAACTTCGTTCAACATTACTTAAGTTATATTCCAATTAAACATCATTTGTTTAACTTAACTTAAGTTTCCACTTATTAATCCAATTCAGATTTTGTTTTTCTTAACAAAATTCATTTAACCTTTTACCAAAATCAAATTTCATCAATCATTCAAATTTATATCACATTTGACTTTCTTTTAGTTAAATTTCACATCATATTTCATCATGCTACTCAAATTCATTAACTTTACCAAAGTTAAATCTATTATCTCATATCATAAGTATAAATCTTATTTCACTTATATTTACCATATTTAAATTTGGACTTAAATTTTCAAATTTGTTTATCACAACAAAACCTCAATTTCCAATTTACTATGGTAGCAAATCAATCACACAGAAACTCGAAAATGATACTGATGATGCTGCAGTCATCACCCTTATTATTTCCCAGCAACAATAGTGAAATCAGTGCTTAAATTCTTTCAAAAAAATTCCTTGATTTATAAATCTCATTACAAATCTTTTTACTTATAAAATTTCTCTATTTATATATAAGATTATTTTACCATTGTAAATCATATTAATTATAACTCCATATTTTATAATTCATTGGTTTATACAATTTACTCTTTCACAATTGTTGTTTTAATTCAACTTATTCAAACAATCTTAACAATCAATTCATATACACTTTAATAATTCTTAAGAAATTATTTCTTTATATACAAAATATAATCAAGGTAAAATTATTTCATTTACCCAATTTTAAAACAATATCGTGCCGAATTGTTCTATATAAGTGTTTAGAGATCCCTATCGATAGAGTTGTACGGACAATACCGACCAGAATCCATATACCACTCAACAAACCAATCATCACAATATAAAACAATTTTTATATTAACTAACAAATACGCACTCGTATCTATTATTACACTCACACTCATTCTAGAGTACTACTGACTCTATCTCTAATGAGTAACACCCAAGAGAGCAGGGTTGTCGCTTAACCATATGCTCTGATACCAAATGTAACAGCCCGCTTTTCCGTACCCCTTGAATAGACACTAATCTCCATCTATTTACTCAAGGTGAACGAAAAACCGAACCATTAGGGTTTTTAAAAGAAGAGGTAGAAGAAAAGATAGAAGAAAAGAGAAAGAAGAAACAAAAGAACAACATCAGAAACAGAAACAATATCAGAATCTCACATATCGCAGCGGAACAAAATATAATAGATAATCACTAGTCTTTTAAAACAAAGAACTACATCAGTTTATACATACATCAATCAGAGTCAATATACAACAATGGACAGTTATATAACTTGTCCTCATACAGAATACACAGCGGAATAAATATATCAGATACAAATACTACGTCTCGTCATCCAGCTTATCTCCAAAGCTCCAGAATATCCAGAATATCCTGATAACCTAACTCTAGACTGCCCGTGTGGAAAATTTGTGGGCACCCAGAGTTTAGAAGGGAAACAATAAACTCCGAGTCAGTCATGGTGACTGGTGTGAGATCGTAAAACAATTATTTTCACAAAGAAAATAAACCAGATTCGCAATGCTTTTGGAAAATGAAACTACCATAAGACCTCCCGCCACACACACAATGCAAACGCAGAATTGGA
This sequence comes from Allium fistulosum, assembly GCA_030737815.1. Lineage (NCBI taxonomy): Eukaryota > Viridiplantae > Streptophyta > Magnoliopsida > Asparagales > Amaryllidaceae > Allium > Allium fistulosum. The sequence continues at coordinate 74,841,636 of CM060904.1, read as the reverse complement.
GGAGATTTCTTCTTATGATAGTCAAAGATGCTTACTACGCAAAATCAAATCATTTTTGATATTATTATTAGTGCATAGTGTAGAAAACATTTCGAAAGTATAGTATTAATCTTAGCCAGCATAGGTACCATGATACTATGCCTACTATAGCTGCTATATTAGATAGCAGGTTCTACAACTAAAACCGTACAAATTTCGTATTTGGGAAATGGATTTCCAACAAATGGTCAGGCTAAGGAACTTCCTTTCCTCCTGCCGATTGGGATCGCCTCTGGCTGGACGTCCCGAGAGACAAACTGCTCTCTGCCAAACAAGGCCGGGTTACCCCTGTAACAGGTAACTCACGAATATGTCATCACCCGGTCCTTTGGGACCTTTATCCGAGCGCTCGATATCCAACATCACACATCATAAAGAAAGTGTATCCACATGAGTAAGTATCTGGGCTCCATACCATGATACCACCCCTTTCCAGAAGGAAATGACATACCCTAAAGGGCGCGACCCTCATAACCTTGCCGCAACATTCCTGTTTCGACCATTTCCGGGTTGTTGAGGCTCGATGAAGTCTCGTCCACAAAGCTACGCTTTCTCAAAAAGCCCTGCTTCGGGTCCAACAAAATGATCAACCTATGATCATAAAGATATAAGATCAAACAAATGATCATATCACAAATGATCAAACACCGATCATTTCACAGCAACACTCAGTATGCCACGTTACCAAATTGGGATATATCGCTGATAAATTTCAACTACATAACCTCTGAGCTCGTACGTCTCAGAGAAGGGTGTTAAGCTAAGAGAATAAATTCTCCGCCACCAACAGAAATGTATTTGAAAGAAATCAGCTTTATATCTCAAAGTGTAATGTCAGACACACAATCCATACAAGTCTGTTCCGGGATCGAACAGAACCGAAGGCACTTCTCACGAAGCCCTTGCATATCCGGATAATTTTCAATCACGTCGGGACTTCCCGTCACTAAGGATGATAAAACCTCTAAACCGGAGATCAGCCGATGTAGAGTAACTCGACGGTAATCCTTCCGTTTTCAAAAATATCCGGTCTTCAACACCGGTCTTCGAATGCAATTCATAACGACGTATCACATATTCGGAATGGGTTATACGACCCCATGGTCCTTTCCCGGCTAACCCGAATAGTGAGCGTTTATTCAAAAATAAGTGTGGCATTCAAATTCATCCAATTCGCAATAAATACCTATCTAAAGGTAATTATTGATAGTCGGTTATTTAACTATCAATAAAGATGCGCAACATCATCAGATTCCAAATAATTTTCCAAATTATTTATTTCCCAAAAATATCTTTACTAGATATAAAATTTCCACACTTCAAAAATAAATCAACGTTTATTTTTAATACGAATTCCCATTTCTTTTAATAAATTCCATCGTGAATTTATATCTTCAAAATATCTACTGATATACGATTCTCAAATCGATTTCAAGTATTCAATTTCATTTTATCTTTAAGAAGATAAAATCTCAAAACGTTTCATTTCATATTAGAAAAGCATTTCCATACTTATTTAATAATAAGTATTTCACAAATCATTTATTTTCAACATTTGAAAATATTCGATATACTTAAATCAAATTAAGTATATAGTTCATTCTTTAAGGAAATCATAAATTTTAACATCTATTTGAGTCAAAACGAATGTTGCGTAAAACATCGTTACGACGACTCAAAATCACTAGTATAGGGATTCGGATTTAGATAGATGTGTAAATCCCAATACTATATAAAATATTTCCTTCCGGAAATCATTTACTATAACAACAGTGTTATAGTCCATCATTTCCTTATTCTTCGAAAATGTCTATTTCAACAAGAACTGCGGAAATCTCTGCTTTCGATTTATAATACATTTTAAAACATCTTTAAAATGTTTAACTTCATTTTTCAATATCACTTTCCCAAAACAGTATCCATTTTACTTAACAATATATTCACTGTCCAAAATCGTGAATATACTTCACTAACCACATTTCAATATTTTCTACCCATTTTTATTTCAATAATTATCCACTATCCAAAATCGCGGATATATCTCCTTTATTAAACTTCTATGTTTAACCTATCAATTTCAATTGGTTTTGGATTTATAAAACAATGTTTATAAATTTCACCTTTTATATTTTATAACAACTTCGATTTGTAAATCTCCTTTATTACAAATTCGATCAATATTTCATTTGTAGGCAAAAATCCAATTTATAAGTTAATTCCTTATAAATCTTCTATTCTACAATTTCATTCATTTTAACTTCACAATTTATACATCTATAAATTTCATATCTTCACAATTTTAAAATTCTATAAGATTCGTATCTTCACTTATAAAAACTCGTTTTAAAATTCCAAAAATTTTAATTGATAAATATATCAATTTTTCTGTACATCTTTTATAATACTTTAAAAATCTCAATTTAATCCTATTTTACAATTAAATCAACTTTCATTTCAAAAATCACACTTTGGTTATATTTCACCAAAAATCTTAACTTTTATAACTTTAAAATTCTAGACGTTTATTTTTCTGAAATAAATCAATTCAAAAATTCGATAAACGTCTACTTTTCAAAAATCACTTTAAAATCTTTTTAAAATAAAAGTCGTTATTTTTACATTTCAAAACTGAATCCGATGATGCAACAACATCAATCAGTCCATCACAACAGTCAATATCATATATCATCATATGATAACAGAATATATCAATATATCTGTAAATAAATAAAAACTGGTGAGGAATCCAGTCGGATCCCTCCAACCTGTTTCCCTGCATCCACAGATGTTAGCACAATACCAATTCCGCTCCAGTACGGAATTATCGCGGTATATGGGTTTTTATAAATCCGCTTACTAACGGCGCAATAGGGTCTCATCCGCTATACGAGGCGGGAAATCATCAATCCAATATATACATATGCCAATATGTATATATTGCTATATATATAGATATATATCCTACTATATCTAATAGCACATTCAAACAGTCAATCAATAAATAACTGCAAAAATTCCACATTCAATTTGAGTGAGAAGATCTCACCGTGATTTCAATAACAGTCGTAGCGGGTTATTTTCGGATAAAACTAAACAGACGTTTAATTTTACCCAAAATTTTCATTGACTCCAATCGACTCCAAACCAATTGCATCACGTAGTATTCGCGAATACGATTCCAACGCTTCCAGTTCCGTAACAATCTGATAATGTAAGTGCAAGTTACGAATTTTTAAAGTTCGAACAAGATTTAAAACAAACAATATTTTATATTTTTATTTATTTAATATTCACCAAAAGAAAACGTGGCCCGCTCCCTTTCTTCCTCCCCCTCGTACGCGAAACACTCCAGGTCTTCACGTTCAAACCTACCCATCAGCCGCCTCTTCACGTGAATCATCACCATCCCCACGAGCCACCAGACGTCGATCAAGATATGCCATTTTGAAGCTCGCAAGCCCCCCTGCCCACGGCCAGAGGCCGGTCACGCTCGACACCCCCAAGCCCCCTAGAAACGCGTGCGAACGCAACACCTTCAAGCTCCAATTGCCGTCAAACAGCTTCGCCTATGACCATCTCAGCCGTTGAATATGTAGAGCTCACTGGCCTCTACAATTTCCTAGTTGAAAGTTTGTGAAATTATTGAGTGGATTGGAAGATAAAATGGGAAGAAGATCGTTGCTTTCTGGCCGTTTGTTTTAATGGTGGCGGCTACGAAGAAGATAGCTAGGGTTTCTCAAAAATGAAGGGGGTGGGTTGCTTTTATAGAGAACCGACGAACACTATTCATTTCTAAATTTCCGAACTCCGATTTACGTGCGGTAAATGGCGTTTCTGGGGTTTATCCCGCGTTCCGAACGTAATGGAATAGGTTTCGGAAGCTAATTCGATCGTCTGTACAAGATACGGAGAAAAACGATCAATTTAAATTAAACCGATTTAAATTGATTTCGAGGCGTTTTAATTCGTACCGGACAAACGGTAAATCCAAAAATTACGAAATTTGAAATCTTACAATAATATCCCATTACGGATCCGATGAAACTAGTTTCGTCGAAATCCGACACTGTTTGAAAAATGACTATTTTTAACTCGACGATAAAAATTAAAATGATATCAATGCGTTTCGAGTTGCCACGGTCAATCGACAACTCCGATTGATACGAAAATTGAAATCCGATAATAACTAACTATTACGGATCCAATGGAACTGGTCTCGTTCAATTCTGAGACTGTTCGAAAATTGGCTATTTTTACAGTCGATAATTAAATATTAAAATATTCAATTTTCACAATTTAACTCCAAATTCAATTTTAAGAGTTCTAAAATATTTCTATAACCTCAGTATGATTAAACAAAATTTTACAAATCGTTTTCAATCACATTTAATCCAGATTTCAATTATTTCTGGAATTACAACTATTAAATTATCGATTTAATTACCCAGGTAAATCCAATATTCGATAAATAAATTATCCGACTTCTAAATTCCATTTATTGATATTAAAAATCAATTAAATATTCGAATTTTAATTATCAAAAATTCTGGGTCGTTACAGGGATTGTTAGAAATGAATGAAATAGGAAGTGGAAGAACTATAGTGTGTATTGAAACAAAGTCCCACATCATGAGATATTTGTTTCAATATCACCATATATATCACAACCCACTATACTAAATCAAAACAAAAGAGGAATAAGGACAAAAAATGGAAGGGATGAGGCAATGTGGCATGGCTTGTATGCTTTCATATTAATATTAAATATGTCAAAGATATGGCCTTGGGGCTCTTGGGGTCTAGTGATTAAATGGTCCGCCGACTGCCGTTTGGGCCTGCATGCGCCAAAACGTCTATTTTTCGAGCGGACGTGTCCGTTCGTTTGAACGGTCACCAGATGCGCCCATTTCCTTCCAGACGCACACATACAACGGTCAATGTTGTTGGTTTAAGGGTCGCAACCTTTCCGCATAGGCACCTCCTCCAGCCTATAAATAGGCGGCCAGAATATGAGAAAAAAGAATAAGTTCTCTAAAATCACTGTTCTACTGCTATAATCTCTTCAGTTCGTCGGCGCTCCGTCTGAAACCACATCGCTGCGGGGCTGGTCCGTTCATCTTGGGAAGCAAATTGCTAACAATCGTAAAACTACTACGGCTGCAATATTGTTTCAAGATTGTTATCCGCAATCACGTAAAAGTGTCGCGAAACTGATAGAGAACTATGGTCTACACTATACAAACTATCCTTCAACAGTGGAAGGATACAGTGATGCCAATTGGATAACTGGATCACATGATACAAAATCTACAAGCGGATATGTGTTCACATTAGGAAATGGAGCAATATCATGGAAATCATCCAAACAGACTTGTATAGCTAGATCTACGATGGAATCAGAGTTTATTGCACTAGATAAGACTGCAGAAGAAGCAGACTGGCTTCGAAGTTTCTTGGAAGATATTCCTAATTGGAGCAAACCTGTGCCTCCAATATGTATACATTGTGATAGTCAATCAGCTATTGGAAGAGCCAATAATACATTATACAATGGTAAATCTAGGCATATTCGTCGTAGACATAAGACAATAAGACAACTTCTCTCTAATGGTGTTATCACTATAGACTACATAAGGTCTAAAGATAACATAGCGGATCCACTAACAAAAGGCTTGCCAAGAGAGAAAGTTCAAACCTTATCGATGGGAATGGGGTTAAGGCCCATAGAATAAAAGTTTTTCTAAAATGGAAACCCCACCTAGTTGACTGGAGATCCCAAGATCTAGGTTCAAAGGGACAACTAAGTTTAAGAGAAACTTGAAAGCACTGTTACACTCAAACCATTCCTATGATAAGTCAGTGCATTATTTGTTGGAAAATAGGATAAGTATTGATACTTTTAATGATGTATGTACTTAAGGAACTGTGAATACCCTTTACAGAATCACCTAAGTAAGTGCGAAGGCGCCGCTTCAAAGAGAATTACGAGGTCAAATTCCCTAAGCACTTATGATACCAGGCAGGTGTTCAAGGCAAAAATGAACACATACAGAGAACGAAGGATTATAAGAAACATTTTGTCGTGTGTTATCTATTGTAGAATTACACAAAAGGTTTACAGTTCAAGGACAGTCTATGTCTACTGATTCACCTGTAATTCAAATGGATAAACACTAGGAAAGTTCAAGGCCTCTGTGCTACTTTAACCGATACAATAAATGGTTCGTGAAACTAAGAACAACTATTCATTCATGTGGGGGATTGTTAGAAATGAATGAAATAGGAAGTGGAAGAACTATAGTGTGTATTGAAACAAAGTCCCACATCATGAGATATTTGTTTCAATATCACCATATATATCACAACCCACTATACTAAATCAAAACAAAAGAGGAATAAGGACAAGAAATGGAAGGGATGAGGCAATGTGGCATGGCATGTATGCTTTCATATTAATATTAAATATGTCAAAGATAGGGCCTTGGGGCTCTTGGGGTCTAGTGATTAAATGGGCCGCCGACTGCCGTTTGGGCCTGCATGCGCCAAAACGTCTATTTTTCGAGTGGACGTGTCCGTTCGTTTGAATGGTCACCAGATGCGCCCATTTCCTTCCAGGCGCACACATACAACGGTCACTGCTGTTGGTTTAAGGGTCGCAATCTTTCCGCATAGGCACCTCCTCCAGCCTATAAATAGGCGGCCAAAATATGAGAAAAAAGAATAAGTTCTCTAAAATCTCTGTTCCTTCTTCCTCTAAAATCTCTGTTCTAGTTCTATAATCTCTTCAGTTTGTCGGCGCTCCGTCTGCAACCACATCGCTGCGGGGCTGGTCCGTTTCATCCTGGGAAGCAAATTGCTAACAACCGTAAACTACTACGGCTGCAATATTGTTTCAAGATTGTTATCCGCAATCACGTAAAAGTGTCGCGAAACTGATAGAGAACAATGGTCTACACTATACAAACAATCCTTCAACAGTGGAAGGATACAGTGATGCCAATTGGATAACTGGATCACATGATACAAAATCTACAAGCGGATATGTGTTCACATTAGGAAATGGAGCAATATCATGGAAATCATCCAAACAGACTTGTATAGCTAGATCTACGATGGAATCAGAGTTTATTGCACTAGCTAAGACTGCAGAAGAAGCAAACTGGCTTCGAAGTTTCTTGGAAGATATTCCTAATTGGAGCAAACCTGTGCCTCCAATATGTATACATTGTGATAGTCAATCTGCTATTGGAAGAGCCAATAGTACATTATACAATGGTAAATCTAGGCATATTCGTCGTAGACATAAGACAATAAGACAACTTCTCTCTAATGGTGTTATCACTATAGACTACATAAGGTCTAAAGATAACATAGCGGATCCACTAACAAAAGGCTTGCCAAGAGAGAAAGTTCAAACCTTATCGATGGGAATGGGGTTAAGGCCCATAGAATAAAAGTTTTTCTAAAATGGAAACCCCACCTAGTTGACTGGAGATCCCAAGATCTAGGTTCAAAGGGACAACTAAGTTTAAGAGAAACTTGAAAGCACTGTTACACTCAAACCATTCCTATGATAAGTCAGTGCATTATTTGTTGGAAACTAGGATAAGTATTGATACTTTTAATGATGTCTGTACTTGAGGAATTGTGAATACCCTTTACAGAATCACCTAAGTAAGTGCGAAGGCGCCGCTTCAAAGAGAATTACGAGGTCAAATTCCCTAAGCACTTATGATACCAGGCAGGTGTTCAAGGCAAAAATGAACACATATAGAGAACGAAGGATTATAAGAAACATTTTGTCGTGTGTTATCTATTGTAGAATTACACAAAAGGTTTACAGTTCAAGGACAGTCTATGTCTACTGATTCACCTGTAATTCAAATGGATAAACACTAGGAAAGTTCAAGGCCTCTGTGCTACTTTAACCGATACGATAAATGGTTCGTAAAACTAAGAACAACTATTCATTCATGTGGGGGATTGTTAGAAATGAATGAAATAGGAAGTGGAAGAACTATAGTGTGTATTGAAACAAAGTCCCACATCATGAGATATTTGTTTCAATATCACCATATATATCACAACCCACTATACTAAATCAAAACAAAAGAGGAATAAGGACAAGGAATGGAAGGGATGAGGCAATGTGGCATGGCATGTATGCTTTCATATTAATATTAAATATGTCAAAGATAGGGCCTTGGGCCTTGGGGCTCTTGGGGTCTAGTGATTAAATGGGACGCCGACTGCCGTTTGGGCCTGCATGCGCCAAAACGTCTATTTTTCGAGCGGACGTGTCCGTTCGTTTAAATGGTCACCAGATGCGGCCATTTCCTTCCAGGCGCACACATACAACGGTCACTGCTGTTGGTTTAAGGGTCGCAACCTTTCCGCATAGGCACCTCTTCCAGCCTATAAATAGGCGGCCAGAATATGAGAAAAAAGAATAAGTTCTCTAAAATCTCTGTTCTACTGCTATAATCTCTTCAGTTCGTCGGCGCTCCGTCTGCAACCACATCGCTGCGGGGCTGGTCCGTTTCATCCTGGGAAGCAAATTGCTAACAACTGTAAAACTACTACGGCTGCAATATTGTTTCAAGATTGTTATCCGCAATCACGTAAAAGTGTCGCGAAACTGATAGAGAACTATGGTCTACACTATACAAACTATCCTTCAACAGTGGAAGGATACAGTGATGCCAATTGGATAACTGGATCACATGATATAAAATTTACAAGCGGATATGTGTTCATATTAGGAAATGGAGCAATATCATGGAAATCATCCAAACAGACTTGTATAGCTAGATCTACGATGGAATTAGAGTTTATTGCACTAGATAAGACTGCAGAAGAAGCAGACTGGCTTCGAAGTTTCTTGGAAGATATTCCTAATTGGAGCAAACTTGTGCCTCCAATATGTATACATTGTGATAGTCAATCAGCTATTGAAAGAGCCAATAGTACATTATACAATGGTAAATCTAGGCATATTCGTCGTAGACATAAGACAATAAGACAACTTCTCTTTAATGGTGTTATCACTATAGACTACATAAGGTCTAAAGATAACATAGCAGATCCACTAACAAAAGGCTTGCCAAGAGAGAAAGTTCAAACCTTATCGATGGGAATGGGGTTAAGGCCCATAGAATAAAAGTTTTTCTAAAATGGAAACCCCACCTAGTTGACTGGAGATCCCAAGATCTAGGTTCAAAGGGACAACTAAGTTTAAGAGAAACTTGAAAGCACTGTTACACTCAAACCATTCCTATGATAAGTCAGTGCATTATTTGTTGGAAAATAGGATAAGTATGGATACTTTTAATGATGTCTGTACTTGAGGAATTGTGAATACCCTTTACAGAATCACCTAAGTAAGTGCGAAGGCGCCGCTTCAAAGAGAATTACGAGGTCAAATTCCCTAAGCACTTATGATACCAGGCTGGTGTTCAAGGCAAAAATGAACACATACAGAGAACGAAGGATTATAAGAAACATTTTGTCGTGTGTTATCTATTGTAGAATTACACAAAAGGTTTACAGTTCAAGGACAGTCTATGTCTACTGATTCACCTGTAATTCAAATGGATAAACACTAGGAAAGTTCAAGACCTCTGTGCTACTTTAACCGATACGATAAATGGTTCGTGAAACTAAGAACAACTATTCATTCATGTGGGGGATTGTTAGAAATGAATGAAATAGGAAGTGGAAGAACTATAGTGTGTATTGAAACAAAGTCCCACATCATGAGATATTTTTTTCAATATCACCATATATATCACAACCCACTATACTAAATCAAAACAAAAGAGGAATAAGGACAAGGAATGGAAGGGATGAGGCAATGTGGCATGGCATGTATGCTTTCATATTAATATTAAATATGTCAAAGATAGGGCCTTGGGGCTCGGGGCTCTTGGGGTCTAGTGATTAAATGGGCCGCCGACTGCCGTTTGGGCCTGCATGTGCCAAAATGTCTATTTTTCGATCGGACGTGTCCGTTCGTTTGAACGGTCACCAGATGCAGCCATTTCCTTCCAGGCGCACACATACAACGGTTACTGCTGTTGGTTTAAGGGTCGCAACCTTTCCGCATAGGCACCTCCTCCAGCCTATAAATAGGCGGCCAGAATATGAGAAAAAAGAATAAGTTCTTTAAAATCTCTGTTCTAGTGCTATAATCTCTTCAGTTCGTCGGCGCTCCGTCTGCAACCACATCGCTGCGGGGCTGGTCCGTTTCATCCTGGGAAGCAAATTGCTAACAACCGTAAAACTACTACGGCTGCAATATTGTTTCAAGATTGTTATCCGCAATCACGTAAAAGTGTCGCGAAACTGATAGAGAACTATGGTCTACACTATACAAACTATCCTTCAACAGTGGAAGGATACAGTGATGCAAATTGGATAACTGGATCACATGATACAAAATCTACTAGCGGATATGTGTTCACATTAGGAAATGGAGCAATATTATGGAAATCATCCAAACAGACTTGTATAGCTAGATCTACGATGGAATCAGAGTTTATTGCACTAGATAAGACTGCAGAAGAAGCAGACTGGCTTCGAAGTTTCTTGGAAGATATTCCTAATTGGAGCAAACCTGTGCCTCCAATATGTATACATTGTGATAGTCAATCAGCTATTGGAAGAGCCAATAGTACATTATACAATGGTAAATCTAGGCATATTCGTCGTAGACATAAGACAATAAGACAACTTCTCTCTAATGGTGTTATCACTATAGACTACATAAGGTCTAAAGATAACATAGCGGATCCACTAACAAAAGGCTTGCCAAGAGAGAAAGTTCAAACCTTAAATTAGGAATGGGGTTAAGGCCCATAGAATAAAAGTTTTTGTAAAATGGAAACCCCACCTAGTTGACTGGAGATCCCAAGATCTAGGTTCAAAGGGACAACTAAGTTTAAGAGAAACTTGAAAGCACTGTTACACTCAAACCATTCCTATGATAAGTCAGTGCATTATTTGTTGGAAAATAGGATAAGTATTGATACTTTTAATGATGTCTGTACTTGAGGAATTGTGAATACCCTTTACAGAATCACCTAAGTAAGTGCGAAGGCGCCGCTTCAAAGAGAATTACGAGGTCAAATTCCCTAAGCACTTATGATACCAGGCAGGTGTTCAAGGCAAAAATGAACACATACAGAGAACGAAGGATTATAAGAAACATTTTGTCGTGTGTTATCTATTGTAGAATTACACAAAAGGTTTAAAGTTCAAGGACAGTCTATGTCTACTGATTCACCTGTAATTCAAATGGATAAACACTAGAAAAGTTCAAGGCCTCTGTGCTACTTTAACCGATACGATAAATGGTTCGTGAAACTAAGAACAACTATTCATTCATGTGGGGGATTGTTAGAAATGAATGAAATAGGAAGTGGAAGAACTATAGTGTGTATTGAAACAAAGTCCCACATCATGAGATATTTGTTTCAATATCACCATATATATCACAACCCACTATACTAAATCAAAACAAAAGAGGAATAAGGACAAGGAATGGAAGGGATGAGGCAATGTGGCATGGCATGTATGCTTTCATATTAATATTAAATATGTCAAAGATAGGGCCTTGGGCCTTGGGGCTCTTGGGGTCTAGTGATTAAATGGGCCGCCGACTGCCGTTTGGGCCTGCATGCGCCAAAACGTCTATTTTTCGAGCGGACGTGTCCGTTCGTTTGAACGGTCACCAGATGCGGCCATTTCCTTCCAGGCGCACACATACAACGGTCACTGCTGTTGGTTTAAGGGTCGCAACATTTCCGCATAGGCACCTCCTCCAGCCTATAAATAGGCGGCCAGAATATGAGAAAAAAGAATAAGTTCTCTAAAATCTCTGTTCTAGTGCTATAATCTCTTCAGTTCGTCGGCGCTCCGTCTGCAATCACATCGCTGCGGGGCTGGTCCGTTTCATCCTGGGAAGCAAATTGCTAACAACCGTAAAACTACTACGGCTGCAATATTGTTTCAAGATTGTTATCCGCAATCACGTAAAAGTGTCGCGAAACTGATAGAGAACTATGGTCTACACTATACAAACTATCCTTCAACAGTGGAAGGATACAGTGATGCAAATTGGATAACTGGATCACATGATACAAAATCTACAAGCGGATATGTGTTCACATTAGGAAATGGAGCAATATCATGGAAATCATCCAAACAGACTTGTATAGCTAGATCTACGATGGAATCAGAGTTTATTGCACTAGATAAGACTGCAGAAGAAGCAGACTGGCTTCGAAGTTTCTTGGAAGATATTCCTAATTGGAGCAAACCTGTGCCTCCAATATGTATACATTGTGATAGTCAATCAGCTATTGGAAGAGCCAATAGTACATTATACAATGGTAAATCTAGGCATATTCGTCGTAGACATAAGACAATAAGACAACTTCTCTCTAATGGTGTTATCACTATAGACTACATAAGGTCTAAAGATAACATAGCGGATCCACTAACAAAAGGCTTGCCAAGAGAGAAAGTTCAAACCTTATCGATGGGAATGGGGTTAAGGCCCATAGAATAAAAGTTTTTCTAAAATGGAAACCCCACCTAGTTGACTGGAGATCCCAAGATCTAGGTTCAAAGGGACAACTAAGTTTAAGAGAAACTTGAAAGCACTGTTACACTCAAACCATTCCTATGATAAGTCAGTGCATTATTTGTTGGAAAATAGGATAAGTATTGATACTTTTAATGATGTCTGTACTTGAGGAATTGTGAATACCCTTTACAGAATTACCTAAGTAAGTGCGAAGGCGCCGCTTCAAAGAGAATTACGAGGTCAAATTCTCTAAGCACTTATGATACCAGGCAGGTGTTCAAGGCAAAAATGAACACATACAGAGAACGAAGGATTATAAGAAACATTTTGTCGTGTGTTATCTATTGTAGAATTACACAAAAGGTTTACAGTTCAAGGACAGTCTATGTCTACTGATTCACCTGTAATTCAAATGGATAAACACTAGGAAAGTTCAAGGCCTCTGTGCTACTTTAACCGATACGATAAATGGTTCGTGAAACTAAGAACAACTATTCATTCATGTGGGGGATTGTTAGAAATGAATGAAATAGGAAGTGGAAGAACTATAGTGTGTATTGAAACAAAGTCCCACATCATGAGATATTTGTTTCAATATCACCATATATATCACAACCCACTATACTAAATCAAAACAAAAGAGGAATAAGGACAAGGAATGGAAGGGATAAGGCAATGTGGCATGGCATGTATGCTTTCATATTAATATTAAATATGTCAAAGATAGGGCCTTGGGCCTTGGGGCTCTTGGGGTCTAGTGATTAAATGGGCCGCCGACTGCCGTTTGGGCCTGCATGCGCCAAAACGTCTATTTTTCGAGCGGACGTGTCCGTTCGTTTGAACGGTCACCAGATGCGGCCATTTCCTTCCAGGCGCACACATACAACGGTCACTGCTGTTGGTTTAAGGGTCGCAACATTTCCGCATAGGCACCTCCTCCAGCCTATAAATAGGCGGCCAGAATATGAGAAAAAAGAATAAGTTCTCTAAAATCTCTGTTCTAGTGCTATAATCTCTTCAGTTCGTCGGCGCTCCGTCTGCAACCACATCGCTGCGGGGCTGGTCCGTTTCATCCTGGGAAGCAAATTGCTAACAACCGTAAAACTACTACGGCTGCAATATTGTTTCAAGATTGTTATCCGCAATCACGTAAAAGTGTCGCGAAACTGATAGAGAACTATGGTCTACACTATACAAACTATCCTTCAACAGTGGAAGGATACAGTGATGCAAATTGGATAACTGGATCACATGATACAAAATCTACAAGCGGATATGTGTTCACATTAGGAAATGGAGCAATATCATGGAAATCATCCAAACAGACTTGTATAGCTAGATCTACGATGGAATCAGAGTTTATTGCACTAGATAAGACTGCAGAAGAAGCAGACTGGCTTCGAAGTTTCTTGGAAGATATTCCTAATTGGAGCAAACCTGTGCCTCCAATATGTATACATTGTGATAGTCAATCAGCTATTGGAAGAGCCAATAGTACATTATACAATGGTAAATCTAGGCATATTCGTCGTAGACATAAGACAATAAGACAACTTCTCTCTAATGGTGTTATCACTATAGACTACATAAGGTCTAAAGATAACATAGCGGATCCACTAACAAAAGGCTTGCCAAGAGAGAAAGTTCAAACCTTATCGATGGGAATGGGGTTAAGGCCCATAGAATAAAAGTTTTTCTAAAATGGAAACCCCACCTAGTTGACTGGAGATCCCAAGATCTAGGTTCAAAGGGACAACTAAGTTTAAGAGAAACTTGAAAGCACTGTTTCACTCAAACCATTCCTATGATAAGTCAGTGCATTATTTGTTGGAAAATAGGATAAGTATTGATACTTTTAATGATGTCTGTACTTGAGGAATTGTGAATACCCTTTACAGAATCACCTAAGTAAGTGCGAATGCGCCGCTTCAAAGAGAATTACGAGGTCAAATTCCCTAAGCACTTATGATACCAGGCAGGTGTTCAAGGCAAAAATGAACACATACAGAGAACGAAGGATTATAAGAAACATTTTGTCGTGTGTTATCTATTGTAGAATTACACAAAAGGTTTACAGTTCAAGGACAGTCTATGTCTACTGATTCACCTGTAATTCAAATGGATAAACACTAGGAAAGTTCAAGGCCTCTGTGCTACTTTAACCGATACGATAAATGGTTCGTGAAACTAAGAACAACTATTCATTCATGTGGGGGATTGTTAGAAATGAATGAAATAGGAAGTGGAAGAACTATAGTGTGTATTGAAACAAAGTCCCACATCATGAGATATTTGTTTCAATATCACCATATATATCACAACCCACTATACTAAATCAAAACAAAAGAGGAATAAGGACAAGGAATGGAAGGGATGAGGCAATGTGGCATGGCATGTATGCTTTCATATTAATATTAAATATGTCAAAAATAGGGCCTTGGGCCTTGGGGCTCTTGGGGTCTAGTGATTAAATGGGCCGCCGACTGCCGTTTGGGCCTGCATGCGCCAAAACGTCTATTTTTCGAGCGGACGTGTCCGTTCGTTTGAACGGTCACCAGATGTGGCCATTTCCTTCCAGGCGCACACATACAACGGTCACTGCTGTTGGTTTAAGGGTCGCAACATTTCCGCATAGGCACCTCCTCCAGCCTATAAATATGCGGCCAGAATATGAGAAAAAAGAATAAGTTCTCTAAAATCTCTGTTCTAGTGCTATAATCTCTTCAGTTCGTCGGCGCTCCGTCTGCAACCACATCGCTGCGGGGCTGGTCCGTTTCATCCTGGGAAGCAAATTGCTAACAACCGTAAAACTACTACGGCTGCAATATTGTTTCAAGATTGTTATCCGCAATCACGTAAAAGTGTCGCGAAACTGATAGAGAACTATGGTCTACACTATACAAACTATCCTTCAACAGTGGAAGGATACAGTGATGCCAATTGGATAACTGGATCACATGATACAAAATCTACAAGCGGATATGTGTTCACATTAGGAAATGGAGCAATATCATGGAAATCATCCAAACAGACTTGTATAGCTAGATCTACGATGGAATCAGAGTTTATTGCACTAGATAAGACTGCAGAAGAAGCAGACTGGCTTCGAAGTTTCTTGGAAGATATTCCTAATCACAACACCAGAACTGTCATTTAGTAACGGTTATAACCGTTGGTAATGTAATTCCCAACGGTTATAACCGTTGGTAGCAGGTACGTTACAATTTTTTTTTACATATTTTGTAACGGTTATAACCGTTACAAATTTTGGTCATTCCCAACGGTTATAACCGTTGGGAATTTTGGTCATTCCCAACGGTTATAACCGTTACAAATTTTGGTCATTCCCAACGGTTATAACCGTTGGGAATTACTTCACATTGCCAATGGTTATAACCGTTAGGAATTTTGGTCATTCCCAACGGTTATAACCGTTACAAATTTTGGTCATTTCCCACGGTTATAACCGTTGGGAATTACTTTCAATTCCCAACGGTTATAACCGTTGGGAATTTTGGACATTTCCAACAGTTATAACCGTTACAAATTTTGGTCATTTCCAACGGTTATAAGCGTTAGGAATTCCTTGTATAAGTGTTACCAACACAACAGCAGAACCATCTTATTCAGCATCTAATAGTATTTCATTCAACTATATATCTATACGAATATATTACAATAGAAAATACGAAACTAAAATTCAAAACTAACATATCATCAAATTGTTAAAAAGCAACAAACGTACGAAATAGTACATATCAACTTCTACAAAGTTCATTCTGACAACTTCAAATTTCACTACAATATATCTAGAAGCTTACAAACAACGAATACGACACTCCGGCCAAACTACAAAACCACCATCAACCAACTCCGACAATGTATAACGAGCATTTTGAGGTGCATCAAAAAGTAGCTCGTCCGGATTAAGAACATCCTCCACCCAAACAACCTTTTCTCCATCTCCAACCTTTCTACCATGACAAATCTTCTGCACTCCAAGATGTCCTTTAGCTACCACTTCCATTTTTCGTGACAATAATTGCACCGCTTGCCTTTCAACCGTAGAAGATCCAATACCAGCAGTAGATGGAGTAGGGCTAGGATGGTGCTCGGTATGCGAACCAATTTCTGTTCTTAGTGTCATCGCATTCGTTCCAATCTGACTAACAAGTTGCCGTATACATTGTTGCATTTCAACAAGAGTTGAATTCGTTATTCTACTTTCTTCATGCATTTGATCAATCTTCTGTTGCATCTCCATTTTCCATCGCTTATCTTCATTCTCTTTATAATTGATAATTGCTTTTGAAGCTTGAGTGAGTTTTACATGCTTCACAGTAGATGTAGAACTAATTGCACGGCAATAGCTTCTTTTTTTATCATTTCCAAAAACTTCAGCAACAGCATCTCTTTCAAAATTTTCCAAACTAACTACTCCTTCATTACCATTAACACTGGCTTCTGATTTTTGCCTCTCTTCTGCTGCTTCTATTAAAGCCTGAATATTAAAACGAATTGATATAAAAATTTATGAGTATGTTATTAGCAGAACACAAAGTCAGTCTAGAGCAAGCCAACATATTTGTTAAAAATTATAAGCTATTCTATTTTCTATTTGCCTAACAGTGTATGGTATGATTTAATGCCAATCGATGTGGCAAACTGAGTTTTATATCCAACTTCATAGGCCAAAAACTCAGGATGAAACACATCCTACTCATCCAGATGCCAAAAACTCAGTTGTTACTTTACATGGGTGAAAAGTATGATCCATTAGTCTTTTCCGGTGTGATCCATTATGACTGTAACGGTAAAGTATCTAAACTCAGCGTGGATAGCTTTTTCATTTTATTAATATTGTATGAACAAGAAGCATGCAGGTCAGGCAGAAGATCAATTATATTCATTAGATGGTTTTCAAGGTAGGTTCAGTTTAAAATTTGTAGATAGGGAGAAATTCAGCCCGAAACCTATTTATGTATACATTATATTATATAATATGTTCCTCTTATATATGGAATATTCAAAAAGTCCCTCCAGGTTCAGACCTTACATAGTAGTATAGTACGTTGCTGTTACAAAAGAGAAAACCGATTGATAAACAAGCATTAACCAGAGCACGTTTGAGCAGCAATATGATTGAGTAAACATGTATGGATTATCTTTATGATTGAAATAAGAATTTGGCTGAAATGTATAGGTATAGTTTGGCAGTTTCAGAAATAGACTTACAAAACATGGTTTAACATAATTTATGCTTTTTTTTAAATGTTCGATGGTATATAATTTACTCTGTAAAGGTATCCACATATGTATTTTAGCTTTGGTGGTGGAGTTTTTGCTATCCAAACGTATTAATTTTCAATATAATACAATGAAAACTGCAGTGCAATTTCAAAACTGCAGTGCAATATAATACAATGAAAACTGCAGTGCAATCAGTTTTATGTCATTACTTTCTCAATTTGATATTATGCATTTCAAAATCATCTATACTGCAGTGCAATTTTAATACAATGAGCGTTACTTTTTTAATACAATGCAATCAGTTTTCAATATAATAAAAGCCAAGTGAATACTGTGAGTTAAATCTAAAATGTCAATTATAGCAGAAAATTGTGCCAAAACAGTTCACATAACTTCTTTGAAACAGTTCACAAAAAAGTTCACATAACTTCTTTGAAATAAAACGTTAATATTGTGATAAAAACTTACATATTTTTCTGCTGCGCACGGAAGCACCTCTCCGGTTTTTCTACTTGTGTGCGCTACTTTCCACGCCTTTACTCGTGTAGGCTTGCATTCCGGATTCTCCACTTCCTACATGAATATATATGAATTTATTTGAAAATTATACATACCATTAAGACTACCTGTACAATAATGACTACATACCAATTCTTCATAAAGTCGAGTATATGATTTTCTTCCCAAAGTATGAGTTATGATATTTTTTCCTTTATTTTCAGCATTTGTTTTGCATTGTTTTCTTTTCTTATCAGTGTACTCAATATCAAC
Organism: Allium fistulosum; assembly: GCA_030737815.1. NCBI lineage: Eukaryota > Viridiplantae > Streptophyta > Magnoliopsida > Asparagales > Amaryllidaceae > Allium > Allium fistulosum. The sequence goes on along the minus strand of CM060904.1, from coordinate 74,822,987 downwards.
GAATTTCTTCCACTGGACTTTATCAATATCGTTCGGACGATTATCAATCGCAATGCGTCTAGGTAAAAACTCTTTATCTTTCTTCAAATATTTGTCTCGTAGCTTTGATTTTTCCGATCTAAAAAATTGTGAAAAACCTCTCTTCAAAATAGGTCGAGCAATAGTTGGATCCAGATTCATGTCAAACTCTTTCTACAAAAGCAAAAGAAAAAAATCAAAACAATTGTTGATCCTAATTCATATCAAAGTTAAATATAAAAGGTAATCACTTATCAAATGTTTTATGAAAATAGGAGAAAACATCCTACATTAAATGGGTCATTATAGCAGAATTACATAAATACTCCCAGCTTAGAGTCAGAAATTCAGAATCTACTGTGAGACATAAATTCAGAGGGTGTTCCACATGGTAGAGACATGGGCAAATACAGTTGGCCTATGAAGTTGGATATAAAATGTCCTATTTTAGATTAAAGGCTTTCTTGGATCACGTCTGTAAACCCTTAGGTAATTACATCATTCATAATACTAAAAATAGTTTCTTCACAGTGCAGTTTTTGGACAGCATGGATCATGGAAAGGCGCTAAATTGCAAAACTTATTCTTATTTTGGTCGGTTGACTATTGTTGAATCTTTTAACCCGGGTGTTGAATGTAAAGTAATTTACTTGCATAAAATACAAATCTGGGCGAACTTCTTTGGTTTGGGAATGGAAATATGGTCTAATGAAGCACAATCTATCATTGCAAGTTATATAGGCAATCCGATTAAACTAGATGCAAAGACCGCGGAGAAAAAAATGACAAATAATTTGCATATTTTTTGACCATGATAAAAGTTCGGTCCAAATTAGTTACAAAGATTCCAATATTATTACATAATGGAACAAAAAAGGAAATTATACTGTTTCCTATGCTAATAAATAATCTTTCCATGGAAGAAAAAGACATGATTTAAATGAGTAAATAATTGAAGTAAAATACCGTAAGTGCTTTCCATAAATTATCCTTATAAAAGCTGTCTACTTTCCTCCAATCATCGTAACTAACCGAAATGAGTGCACGAATCAAAACCCCACAATGAGAACTCCATTTTTTCGCATCTCTACCTTTAGCACCATCCATATCAACAATTATTGAGTACTTTTTATTTGTTGGTGGAGGAGCAACGTCTTCTTCGGTGCTTTCTTGACACTGTGATGCATTGTTGCAACTAGTTGACATTCTGCAATATACACGTTAACTTGTGAATCAGTTGATAATTATATAAAGAATTAAAAATATAGAATTAAAAAATAAAACTGTGAGCAAAGCCAGACTATGCCACCCTGTACTGAAAATTCATGAACATCAATAGATTTCGTCCTTCTGCCTTCAACAACTAGGATATATTTTTGGAACAAAAGAATCAACAGCCCACATTCTTTTTCCAGAAGTTTTATGGTGAATTTACTAAGCATAAAAAGTACTAGCCTCCATAGTCTAAAGCAGTAGAGACCAGTGAAGGCAACGACTGTGCAATGGATTTAGAATAAATGAAATTTGAATGTGTTTTATGATGGACATTCTAAAATTTTTCTGCGTTATCATTGCTGTTACCAGCAGCGTACATAAAACAAACGAATATCCTGCAAATCTCAAACTAGCATCAAAATACTAAACAAAATCACAAACATAGCTTTAAGATGTTGAAAACCTTTGCATAATGCATGTCATAATTTTATTTCAGTATATTGGCAAACCAAGATAAAAAAGATCATGTAATACAAACATGGAAGGAAGGAACGGCCATATGGATATCAACTAAAAACACCTAACGTATAACTTAAAAACAGATATGCAACAGAGACGATACTCGACTTATATGTCTTTCAAATTAACACACCAACTACTCTTTTGAATTTCAAAATAGAGAATGTTCTCTGCCCATGCACACAGTAAAAGTTCTAACTCACACCTATTAATTGTTGCAGACAATCCAGTCTTCCCAATTCATATTATACAGATTGCTATTTATATCACAATGTTCAAACGCATGTTATACTGAGCTTAGAGGTTATCTGTAGATCCATTGCCATTGCCATGAACATCATCAAGTCCCATGCGCCACTATTACTTCAAAAAAGGTAAGAACTAAGTGGATCCAAAACAACTTTTTGTCTTGCGTGTCTGTAATTAAGAGCTATTTCACCTTATATTATCAATTATAAACCAACCTGTGCAAATAATAACTAAACTAATCGACTAAAATAATTAAAATACAAAAATATGCATCAGGCAATCATTTAAACAGAAGAAAACCTGAGCTTTAGTTAAAATCTATCCCATAATGAAATAGAATGAAACAATTACTTCAATTCAAATTCAAGCTAGGATACAACTTTTTTAAAAATACACATCAACGCAAATTTTAAATATCTGATTGTTTAATATTTACCAATAAAACTTATATAAATTTCGATGGAAAAATGATAAAGTGACCAAACTATTTACATTAATTACTCAGTTGTTAATAGACCATATCAATATTAAGTAACTCATGACCTTTCTCCCTATATAGTTCTTCCCCCTTCAATCAAATATAGTGATAAAATAGTTGATAAAATGGAATAAGATTGAAATCAACCAATTTAAATTTTACGAATAATAAAATCAGCCAAATGGGAATATAAAACTTCATAGCTATAACGAAATATCGTAGTTATAACAAAATATCAGTTTTTATTAATAAAAAAAAAGAAACATATTTAGCAACTTCATTATAAAGACGTTCTTAATTTCATCATAATGAATATAAAACTGATGGTGGCCGTTAATATAAAACTTCATTATAAAGACGTTCTTTATTGCAACGAAACCGATGACCCTTAATTTTCCTGAAGATCTGCACTTCAGTGACAAATCTGTTGTTTTCTATAAATCCCAACCCATAGAATTAGCCTTGCATACTTCTCATGAATAAATGTAAAGGGAATTCCTGTGAATGTAGTGGTAAACCCAATGTTTGTACAAAGGCAAAACTTGACCTGGATATTTTGGCTCAAGCTCCTTTTTGAAGAAATTATCAATTAGCCTTGCATACTTCTCATGAATAAATGTATACTTAATTCCTCTTTCCATGCTTTTAGTATTATTTTCCAGAATAATATTAACTTTGATTTTGAATATCTCCTTTGTCATTGTTGAATCTAATATTCTAACTTTACTATGATTGTCAAATACCAAAATTCAAAGTTCTAACAAGATATTTGTCATATTTCAAAAAAAATGCATGTTTTACTAGTGCAGAATTCAGATGTCAACATAGATTCAATACATCAAACAAAAAACAAACAAAACATCACTAGTTACAATCACATTTTTCTATCTAGATTCCATGCATTTCAACAATGTTAAGTTGTGTTGCTCATTCAAATTGGAGTGGAAGTTTGTTGGCATCTCATAATCATCTGTGTCATCAGTCAAGTGCTTAGGCGAACGTTGTACAATGGACCAATCAGGATTTTGTATGTCTTTTATGTAAAAGATTTGGCTTGCTTCAGATGCAAGAATGACAGGCTCATCATGTTCTCCATTACTACTTTTAAGCTTCTTTAGATTTACCATCGGTAGACTAGAGTCCGGACAAACCTTAAACCCATGTGTTTTGTCGGCGATATTTACCCAGTCGCAGTAGAATACTACATGTTGAAAATCATAATAATCAACCTCAATGATCTCCTTGATAACACCATACCAAGTAGTATCATCATCCATAGGATTTAAACCTTTTCCGCTTGCGATAAACGTTATAATTGCATCCATGCAAACACCACTATCTTGTGTTGAATGAGTGTTGTCGTAGTGCTGGGGAGAAAATACATAACCATCGATCCTATATTTGAGATGAGTTTTGGCTTCCCACGTTGGACCACTAACATAATACCATAACAATGAATTCATGCGTTTTTCTTCCATTAACTGTTAAAACCACTAAAATATATTAAATAAAGTCGTAATTGTGTAATAAAACTATTGTTTTCTTGAAGCCTAACAAACCTTGATGTGCAACCAATCAATGAATTCAGATTGTACAATAACTTCTGCCTTTGTTTGAAGTCTTTTTTTATTACGGTGAGCATCTTCTAATGACAATCGATACTCGCTACAAAGTAAACATGTTATATATTAAGTAAATAGAAAGCTAATTTATAATTTGTTAAAAAACACAAACCTATAATAATCGTCTAGATCTGGTATATCCATTCTAAAAAGTATCCATCTTCGAATTTGTATGCGTTGTACGCCACTTAGCTTGATAGTTTTACCCTCAATAATGGAGCGTTCGTATGTATCATTACCATTCTCATCCAAGAATGGTGCTTGTTTAGAGCTATGATTTCCAGCACGTGGATCTGGCATATACTCCATTGCATACCTAACAGATTCTGAAACAAGATATGCTTCGGCAATTGACCCTTCCACATATCGTTTATTGCTTGGTATGTTTTTACACTCCTTCATAGCTCTAAGAAAACATAAAATAATGCACGTTTTTATATTATCATTGGATAATAATTTGGATTATAATTATTAAAAAGAATGTCTCACCTTTCAAATGGATACATCCATGTATAATTAACCGGTCCGCAAAGTAGTGCTTGATCAGCTAAATGCACCATTAGATGTATACTTATATCAAAAAACTGAGGGGAAATATAATGGACCAACACACATAACGCCTCCGCAATCATATCTTTGGCAGCTTGGACATGCTCTCGAATCAAAACCTTTGAACAAATAATATTGAAGTACAAGCATACTTGCAAAATCGCACGCCTCAAGTCATGAAACTTTGGAAATGCATGTTGAACCATGACAGGCAAAAAATGTTGGATAATAATATGATAGTCATATGACTTTCTAATATTCAAACTAGGTGGTTGAATGCTTACTAAGTTGCCTAATTTAGTTCCAAAGCATGATGGAAGCTTTACACCTTTTAGAACTTGACAACATTGGATCTTGTAAGCTTTATCAAATGCAAATTTAGAGGATTGTTTGGTTCTATCGAATAACAAATTAATAAAATGCTCTGCCACATTCTTCTCAGTATGCATTACATCTATTGTGTGTTGCACTTTATGGCCACTCCAATACTCTAAGGAAAAAAGAATTGACTTTTTATACCATGCTGGTATTACACCATTGTCATTCTCATTTCCAAAGTGTTCATCATGATCAAAATCATCTCCTATACGCTTCTTTTTTCTATTCAATTTACCAGGTATGTATTTGATATGAGCAATTTTCTCTAAAAGAGCTGATCCTGTCAGTCGTGTTGGAGGTTCCTTATACTCTATATCTTTATACCATCCATGTTTTGGTGCTCTATATGGATGGTCGTTCTTCAGAAATCTTCTATACGTCGTATAAACAATCTTATTACCAACGTGTTCCGCTTCGGTCTCTGTAGCACAAATAGGGCATGCTTTATAACCATGGGTCACACAACCCGATAGATTCCCAAATGCAGGTAGATCATGAATTCCCCACAATAGCATTGCTTTCAATGTAAAATACTCGTTCTTGTCCATGTCAAATGCAGGCACTCCTATTGTCCAAAGTTGTTTCAACTCATCCACAAGGGGTTCTAAATATACATCAATATCTTGACTTGGTGCTTTAGGTCCAGGAATTAATAAACACAACATTTAAAATTCTGATTTCATGCACAATGAAGGAGGTAAATTATAAGGAACCATATACACAGGCCAACAACTATAACTATTAGACTGGATTGTATTAGGATTGAACCCATCGGTAGCAATTCCAAGCCAAACATTTCGAGCATTGTTAGCGAACTCTGGCCACTTATTCTTAAGCGATCTCCATTCAGCTGAGTCGATAGGATGACGCATGAAATCCCAATAAGTTTTTGCTTCACTATGCCATAACATTTTTCGAGCTATCCATGGTATAGTGTACAATCTAGTTAATCTAGGAATTAATGGAAAAATTTTTAGAACTTTTCTTGGTTGCTTTGTGACTTTTACAATTTCACCTTCATCTTTAACTTTAAATCTCGAAGTATGGCAACGAGGACATTCAACGGCATCTTTATTCTCCTTCCAAAATAATATGCAATCGTTTTCGCAAGCATGTATGCACTCTACATTCATTCCCAAATCCTTTAATATTTGTTTCATTGTAGGGTATTTATCCGGTAGTGTATTTCCATTTGGAAGCCACTTTTTCAATCTCTTCAACAACTCGGTCACATTGTTTCCTGACCAATTGAATTCTTTTTTCAAATTATGTAGCTCTATAAGGACGCTTAACGTTGTAAGACCATCTTCACAAGAAGAATACAGCTTTTCATTTGCTTTTCTTTTATACTCGTTGTACTTTTTCCCCAGATAACCATCACCGATACCGTGAATGCGATCATACACACCATATGCATTGTCAACAAGGTTTCCAAGAGCACCTTCTACATGGTTTTCCACTCGAATTTGATGAGATATGCAAGCCTCATTGGCGGTAACATTTGGTGTAGAATTGATTACTGCATCTGTGTCGTTCCTCTCACCATGAAAAAACCACTCATCATATGTTGGATCCATACCGTAAATGATTAAGTGTTTCTCGACTGTTTTGAAAGATAGTTTTTTTGAATTTCTACACTTTTTGCAAGGACAATTGCACATGTCAAAGTCAGACGGTGCATGACGCTTTGCGAAATTTATAAAATGTCGAACCCCCTGTATGTACTCATCGGTGTTCCTACGTTGACATCTAATCCACTCTCTTGAAGTAGATAACGACATTAGCAAGAACTTTTATCTCTTCCTGTCATTTCATATAAACACAAAAAAAATTAAGTAAACAAATGACACATCATATATGGGGACATAATCATTGGTGAATTGACACATCTCTTCAAATTGTGTATCATTTTTCAGTTTTAGTCCATTATGAATCAGTCATTATACAGGGGTTCAAAGCACCTATGTTCTAATTAAGGATTCTGGTATGTCATAAATTCGGTCCATTATGATACGTGGACAAATTTTTATGTACAAATTGCTAAGAAAAAAAAGTAAAATAGACATATCTATAGTTAGCATAAAAATCGCACTAGCAATGTATGCTCTACAGAGGTGCAACGGTGTTAATATAGTTTAGAACATGTTAATACTCAAAGGTGCAACGATGAAATATAACTTAGCATGACATGGTAAATCAACAGAGCATAATGTGTCATGTGTTGAACTACATGTCATCAACTAATTAAACTAAGCACAACAGTTCAGGTAATGCAGGTCAGATGATGGATAGAGCAGTGTAGATTATGTAACGTGCTAGTTCAGATTATATTTTATGTAAATTTTACCTGATAAACTAGCCCAAAAACTCCACAACCAAGTTGTTTATTAGGATGAAAATTATTTGTAGCTCTTTTAACGGTTTGATAGTCGAAGTAACTAATACATCGAAGATAGCCACTGCAGTAATCTGCACCTAGTAATAAACAAATATAACAAGTTACTTGGAAGTTTCTTAAAGGATCTAGGAATAAGGAATTTTTGTTTTGCAATATATTAATTAGCATTACTAATTTGGTTGAATAGCTTCAAGTTGGTTAAACTTGTTGATTTCGCCCATTAAGTGTTATATATTTATAGATATAAATTGCAGGCAAGTGTGAGAATATTTAACTTAATACGATCCATAATTGTATTCTTTTATTTATTTATTTTTCCTTATAATTATACTTATAAACAAAGATATAATTTGGGACGTGTGTATAGTGAATGAATATGTATGTAAAAATGCATGACATAGCTTTTAATGAAAAGATAGCTTGTAATCCAAATGATGTATCTCTTCATGAAGGTATATGTATATTAGTATCCATGGCATAGTCTAAGAATATGCCTATGCATTATTTTGAGATATGCAACAAAAATTTACATTGTTTTTTGTCTTAAGAAGAACACGCTTGAAAAAAATATCAAGCAGTTAGTACTTGGACCACAATGACCAATTCATACTTTGCATATGACAAATGAGATGGCTTCACTTGATTATACTTTTAACCCAATGTAGGCTTTTTGTATCTTTTAACAGATATCATGTAGTTATTTGAACTGCTACAGCTTTAAGTTTTTACTGCACAACATTTGATAGTTAAGACAAATCAATGCATTATTAATTTGGGCATGAAATAAATTGCATTAATTAAATATATGTTATTTGGCATATACAATCAGATTTGAATATTTGTTATAATTAATTACAATAATGAGGCAATGCATATGAAGTAAGATACTAAATCGTGTTTTAAGAATAAATGTGATTAGTATTTTTATCATTTCGCAATGAATATAAATAGCCATGTAATCTAAAATGAACACTTAGATCATACTTTTACTTTCAAGGGTTTAACAGCTTCCGATTTCAATTCCAAATTCTCCTGATAAACAAAAAAAAAATTCATCATCACTCCTCCTCCTCCTACTTTGTTTCAGCATGAAAAGGCCCTCAAAGGTCAGAGTAGTCTTTTATAACAAAGTACTCAATAAATATCAAAGAACAGAGGGATTGAAGTGCTCTTGGGTTTCATTGAAGCCAAATATCAAGAAAATTTCTTACCTTCGGTGGCATGTTCAAAAGAGTTTCAATCTTGATGAAACGTGCCCAAATGGAATTGTTTTAGCTATAAATGATTTTATTCTACCACCACTTAAGTCTACTTGTATGTTGAATGAGAGCGATATCATCGGTATCAAAATGAAGGAAAACGCCGAGACTGATTCAGATGATTTTGGTAAAAAACCGCCAACTAAAATAGAAGCTGGGGAGAATTCTCATAGTAAAAAGTGTAATACGGGGAATGTCATTTGCATGCATAAAGAAAATGGTATTGACAAGGCTACACACTTGAATTCTATGAAGAAAAAGAAACATTTAGATGAAATCCCAAGCCCAGAGAAGAAGGATGAAACAGAGAAGGAAACTGCTCCTCCAGCGCCTTCAGGTAAATGAAAATGGTTTTATACGTAAATCTTGAATGTGTTTTTGTTAAATATAGCTTCATATTTCTTACATATTCGACATGTAATGATATAAATATCACATGTATTTTTACAATTAACTGTGCACAAGGTGACAAAAAGTATACCGTATGAACAAATATTACTTGAAGAAACATACCATATTGATATGGTTGCAAATGAGAAGGAATTGTCATTGTCTCCACATTCTTTATTTAATCATTATGTTTAATAGTATAAGTCAATTAAGGCATACAAACTTTATTTTAGGGCTTCATGAATATAAGTGTATCTGTTTCAAATTGCCTTTGTTTGTTACTTTATTCTTGTTGTAGTATTTAATTAATAGCCTTTAAACATAGAATTTATTATGCTTTATTTCATTGTTTAATATTGTTAAATAAAATTTTACAGGTTGGCAATGGCAAACACAGCTGAAGGAACAGGTAAATGCCCAGCCATATGTGTTTAGGTTTTAGGATAGAACCATATTAGTTTCGTAAATCCAACAAATATTTAAAATTTCGTTGAAAATAGACGTCTAAACTATTTTTCAGCTCATAGGATTCTCGAAGGTTGATAACTTTTTCTTTTCCTCCCTTTACGTGCTGGAATAATATCAAATTAAGACACTCAAATTCTTGAAACCACATATAAAGGTCACAATGAATGCATAATAATTTAGCTAGTAACTAAATTTTCTCCTTATATTTGTCATATCAAAATATCATATCATGTTAACCAATTGTAGGAATAAGCTTGCTTTACTGTCATCTATAATGTATTCATATACCATACAATCAACTTTATATAGTGTATATTCTTACCATGTAACGACAAATTATATTTATAACTTCATACGAAATTCTTAATTTGTGTTTTAGGTAAATAATAACTTGAACAGGCCTGCCAACAAAAAAACAAAAAATTATGAAAGTTTGGACAAGTGGAATGGATCTAATTATCATAGTAACATAAACGAAAAGAGAAACGAATGGAGCAATTATGAAAATAATAGCAACCAAAATTACGCTATGAACACCTGGAGCAAATGGAACAACACTAATGATGACAATCGACAAACATCAAATTGAAAGAATAAAAATTGTAAAGGGTCATGCAATGATACAACTAATGGATGGAGTGATCATGCAAACAATAGCAACCAAAATAAGGCTACAAGCAATTGGGAAAATGCTAATGATCACAATGAGAAGAAATCGATTTGGGGTAGTAAAATCGATAAAAAGCCGTGTAAAGGAATAACTAGTGGACGTATTGATGGTGAACAATCGAATGAAAAGGGAAATGCACCTCCAGGTGAGAAGAAAGAAAGCAGTCCTATAGATTTTGAAATCCTATTTCCATTGACGCGTATTCCTTATGTGGGTGATCTTATTGCATATCGTTTGATTGAAATGTCACCTCCATGGTTTAATATGTTCATTCTTAGATGTCTACATCTGTAACATATAGCAGTTTCTTCCTGAGTGTAGCTCTGTACCCTTCTAAATATCCTTGCCATTTTTGGTATACAAAACACAAAGCTATTCAATATTTGTTCCAAAATATATTATCAGTTTGTTATTACGTTCGGTTCATCTTCCAATGACAATAACTAGACATGTCATGATTTAGTTCTTTTCTGTTCTTGTAGTAGCTGTTGCATAGATACATTTCAGGGATACATATATTATATTAACACAAGAAGCGTTGAGATTTTTCAGATATCATCCTTCTATGTTATAAAAAGTCATACCATGCTCAATAAAATCATAGTACACACAGACACACACACATCCTCAGTATCACAAACAGTTTTATAGTTTCTTTTGTCCAAATGTGTGTCAGGTGAGGTGAGAGAGTTTACGGCTGTGTGTGTATTTGGTGTTTCGCTTGAGTTTATACGTAGGTTTCATGAAAAAGTTAAGATATAACATACAAGTTGACATCTGTTTAGACGATACCAATAAAACATAAGTGGCTATTTCTTTGACAACCAATAAAACTCAAGAAATATGTATTAAGACGATAAAAAAATATACCTAGCAGCTAGGGAATAATTTACTGGTACGTAGTTAATTGCCTCCAAGAAGATTCCCTGAAAAATATTTGATAGCTATCCCAAATAATTCGCTTTCTCGCTGGTTCAGTTACTTTTACACGTACTCCCAAATAATTCCTCTTTAGCTTTTACAAAAATGTAGAAAGGACCATGATAGCTTTTCCTTCTGCATCCCAGTTAAATCCTTACCTTTTCCTTTATGCACCTAACCACGAGGAATAATAGAATCTTGTTATTAACATGTAATGCAGCCTTGAAATGAAGTAACATGGTATAAATAATTGCATCAGGCACAAATGAAGCAAATCTCTCACTATTAAGTATACCGCTCACTTGAAATGAAGTAACATGGTATAAACATGAATATAGTGGTACGCAAGTATGTTACTCATAGTCTATACTATTCATCAAGTATGAATCAATAGATACAAAGTAATAGTTATTATTGCACCAATGAAGGGATTATGTTCATCAGATTAGTCCTAGTCCACTCATATCTCATAATCCACGTCTTTGTTTTGTGAATCACATCTTATATGGATGAATTATATATGATTAGTTAACATAATGGGTTGATATAAGATTGATATTTAAGTATTTGGTTCCTGCTTGTCATTTACGTACATTGTTATGTCTTTTACCTTTGGAGTAAAAGAAAAGAGCATGGCACTTCAGGTATCAGTTGGGCTCCTCTTTTGTTATTTGGTAAGTAGAAATCATGCTTTTACACCCATGTGAATACTATATAGTTGGAGTATGCTTGCTTTACATATTATTATTTTATCTTATTCATGCCATCAATTATCTACACTTCACTATATGTACTAGATTTTCTAATTGAACCAAACGAGGATTTAGGCAATATTAACTGAATACTTACAAAAGAGGTACCAATCACCATCTGGTGAAAAATGTTGCTGCAGTAGCCACTGCTACACTCGATATCATGTCCTTAGAATAAGGCTATTCACCAAAACAAACTGGATACAATTACTATAATACCCTTTAACAACAGTTACCGATTAGTGCATCAGCTCAGTTGCAGCTGCTGCAGACAGCAATGTTTATAACTATATCAAATGGTTATTTGTTCGAACATAGTAGAGTAAAATTCATGATTGCGACTTGAGGCACAGAAGACCTAATTTCAAAAAATAAGTTAAATTGAAGTAATTACCTAATCTGAGATCGAAATTAGGCTGCAATTGGTTGCAAACGCAAACCCTAATCTTCCTTTGTCTTCCTCAAATTTGTGGAAAATAAACAACCAAGGCTGTGGAAGAACGACGGAGGCAGTGACAGATGGTACTGGCAGAACGGCGGAGGCAGGGTCAGAACGGCGAAGGCGGTGACAGAACGACGGAGGTGGTGGTAGGAAAATCGGACGGGCGATAACCTAACGAAAGAGTAAAGAAACTGAAATAATGAAATTTTATGCATAAGAATAGGATAAGTATAATAGAAATTAAATTACACTCCTACCCATGTTACTTTCAACTATTTACCATATTACTGGATTTAGTAACGGTAATAACCGTGACAAACATTCACAACGGAAATATCTGTTACAAATTTATAACGGTTATAACCGTTACAAATTGAAAGCGGAAAAGTGTTACAAAATGGACTGTTTGGTGTAGTGAATTGGAGCAAACCTGTGCCTCCAATATGTATACATTGTGATAGTCAATCAGCTATTGGAAGAGCCAATAGTACATTATACAATGGTAAATCTAGGCATATTCGTCGTAGACATAAGACAATAAGACAACTTCTCTCTAATGGTGTTATCACTATAGACTACATAAGGTCTAAAGATAACATAGCGGATCCACTAACAAAAGGCTTGCCAAGAGAGAAAGTTCAAACCTTATCGATGGGAATGGGGTTAAGGCCCATAGAATAAAAGTTTTTCTAAAATGGAAACCCCACCTAGTAGACTGGAGATCCCAAGATCTAGGTTCAAAGGGACAACTAAGTTTAAGAGAAACTTGAAAGCACTGTTACACTCAAACCATTCCTATGATAAGTCAGTGCATTATTTGTTGGAAAATAGGATAAGTATTGATACTTTTAATTATGTCTGTACTTGAGGAACTGTGAATACCCTTTACAGAATCACCTAAGTAAGTGCGAAGGCGCCGCTTCAAAGAGAATTACGAGGTCAAATTCTCTAAGCACTTATGATACCAGGCAGGTGTTCAAGGCAAAAATGAACACATACAGAGAACGAAGGATTATAAGAAACATTTTGTCGTGTGTTATCTATTGTAGAATTACACAAAAGGTTTACAGTTCAAGGACAGTCTATGTCTACTGATTCACCTGTAATTCAAATGGATAAACACTAGGAAAGTTCAAGGCCTCTGTGCTACTTTAACCGATACGATAAATGGTTCGTGAAACTAAGAACAATTATTCATTCATGTGGGGGATTGTTATAAATGAATGAAATAGGAAGTGGAAGAACTATAGTGTGTATTGAAACAAAGTCCCACATCATGAGATATTTGTTTCAATATCACCATATATATCACAACCCACTATACTAAATCAAAACAAAAGAGGAATAAGGACAAGGAATGGAAGGGATGAGGCAATGTGGCATGGCATGTATGCTTTCATATTAATATTAAATATGTCAAAGATAGGGCCTTGGGCCTTGGGGCTCTTGGGGTCTAGTGATTAAATGGGCCGCCGACTACCGTTTGGGCCTGCATGCGCCAAAACGTCTATTTATCGAGCGGACGTGTCCGTTCGTTTGAACGGTCACCAGATGCGGCCATTTCCTTCCAGGCGCACACATACAACGGTCACTGCTGTTGGTTTAAGGGTCGCAACCTTTCCGCATAGGCACCTCCTCCAGCCTATAAATAGGCGGCCAGAATATGAGAAAAAAGAATAAGTTCTCTAAAATCTTTGTTCCTTCTTCCTCTAAAATCTCTGTTCTAGTGCTATAATCTCTTCAGTTCGTCGGCGCTTCGTCTGCAACCACATCGCTGCGGGGCTGGTCCGTTTCATCCTGGGAAGCAAATTGCTAACAACCGTAAAACTACTACGGCTGCAATATTGTTTCAAGATTGTTATCCGCAATCACGTAAAAGTGTCGCGAAACTGATAGAGAACTATGGTCTACACTATACAAACTATCCTTCAACAGTGGAAGGATACAGTGATGCCAATTGGATAACTGGATCACATGATACAAAATCTACAAGCGGATATGTGTTCACATTAGGAAATGGAGCAATATCATGGAAATCATCCAAACAGACTTGTATAGCTAGAACTACGATGGAATCAGAGTTTATTGCACTAGATAAGACTGCAGAAGAAGCAGACTGGCTTCGAAGTTTCTTGGAAGATATTCCTAATTGGAGCAAACTTGTGCCTCCAATATGTATACATTGTGATAGTCAATCAGCTATTGGAAGAGCCAATAGTACATTATACAATGGTAAATCTAGGCATATTCGTCGTAGACATAAGACAATAAGACAACTTCTCTCTAATGTGTTATCACTATAGACTACATAAGGTCTAAAGATAACATAGCGGATCCACTAACAAAAGGTTTGCCAAGAGAGAAAGTTCAAACCTTATCGATGGGAATGGGGTTAAGGCCCATAGAATAAAAGTTTTTCTAAAATGGAAACCCCACCTAGTTGACTGGAGATCCCAAGATCTAGGTTCAAAGGGACAACTAAGTTTAAGAGAAACTTGAAAGCACTGTTACACTCAAACCATTCCTATGATAAGTCAGTGCATTATTTGTTGGAAAATAGGATAAGTATTGATACTTTTAATGATGTATGTACTTGAGGAATTGTGAATACCCTTTACAGAATCACCTAAGTAAGTGCGAAGGCGCCGCTTCAAAGAGAATTACGAGGTCAAATTCACTAAGCACTTATGATACCAGGCAGGTGTTCAAGGCAAAAATGAACACATACAGAGAACGAAGGATTATAAGAAACATTTTGTCGTGTGTTATCTATTGTAGAATTACACAAAAGGTTTACAGTTCAAGGACAGTCTATGTCTACTGATTCACTTGTAATTCAAATGGATAAACACTAGGAAAGTTCAAGGCCTCTGTGCTACTTTAACCGATACGATAAATGGTTCGTGAAACTAAGAACAACTATTCATTCATGTGGGGGATTGTTAGAAATGAATGAAATAGGAAGTGGAAGAACTATAGTGTGTATTGAAACAAAGTCCCACATCATGAGATATTTGTTTATATATCACCATATATATCACAACCCACTATACTAAATCAAAACAAAAGAGGAATAAGGACAAGGAATGGAAGGGATGAGGCAATGTGGCATGGCATGTATGCTTTCATATTAATATGAAATATGTCAAAGATAGGGCCTTGGGCCTTGGGGCTCTTGGGGTCTAGTGATTAAATGGGCCGCCGACTGCCGTTTGGGCCTGTATGCGCCAAAACGTCTATTTTTTGAGCGGACGTCTCCGTTCGTTTGAACGGTCACCAGATGCGGCCATTTCCTTCCAGGCGCACACATACAACGGTCACTGCTGTTGGTTTAAGGGTCGCAACCTTTCCGCATAGGCACCTCCTCCAGCCTATAAATAGGCGGCCAGAATATGAGAAAAAAGAATAAGTTCTCTAAAATCTCTGTTCTAGTGCTATAATCTCTTCAGTTCGTCGGCGCTCCATCTACAACCACATCGCTGCGGGGCTGGTCCGTTTTATCCTGGGAAGCAAATTGCTAACAACAGTAAAACTACTACGGCTGCAATATTGTTTCAAGATTGTTATCCGCAATCACGTAAAAGTGTCGCGAAACTGATAGAGAACTATGGTCTACACTATACAAACTATCCTTCAACAGTGGAAGGATACAGTGATGCCAATTGGATAACTGGATCACATGATACAAAATCTACAAGCGGATATGTGTTCACATTAGGAAATGGAGCAATATCATGGAAATCATCCAAACAGACTTGTATAGCTAGATCTACGATGGAATCAGAGTTTATTGCACTAGATAAGACTGCAGAAGAAGCAGACTGGCTTCGAAGTTTCTTGGAAGATATTCCTAATTGGAGCAAATTTGTGCCTCCAATATGTATACATTGTGATAGTCAATCAGCTATTGGAAGAGCCAATAGTACATTATACAATGGTAAATCTGGGCATATTCGTCGTAGACATAAGACAATAAGACAACTTCTCTCTAATGGTGTTATCACTATAGACTACATAAGGTCTAAAGATAGCATAGCGGATCCACTAACAAAGGGCTTGCCAAGAGAGAAAGTTCAAACCTTATCGATGGGAATGGGGTTAAGGCCCATAGAATAAAAGTTTTTCTAAAATGGAAACCCCACCTAGTTGACTGGAGATCCCAAGATCTAGGATCAAAGGGACAACTAAGTTTAAGAGAAACTTGAAAGCACTGTTACACTCAAACCATTCCTATGATAAGTCAGTGCATTATTTGTTGGAAAATAGGATAAGTATTGATACTTTTAATGATGTCTGTACTTGAGGAATTGTGAATACCCTTTACAGAATCACCTAAGTAAGTGCGAAGGCGCCGCTTCAAAGAGAATTACGAGGTCAAATTCTCTAAGCACTTATGATACCAGGCAGGTGTTCAAGGCAAAAATGAACACATACAGAGAACGAAGGATTATAAGAAACATTTTGTCGTGTGTTATCTATTGTAGAATTACACAAAAGGCTTACAGTTGAAGGACAGTCTATGTCTACTGATTCACCTGTAATTCAAATGGATAAACACTAGGAAAGTTCAAACCCTCTGTGCTACTTTAACCGATACGATAAATGGTTCGTGAAACTAAGAACAACTATTCATTCATGTGAGGGATTGTTAGAAATGAATGAAATAGGAAGTGGAAGAACTATAGTGTGTATTGAAACAAAGTCCCACATCATGAGATATTTGTTTCAATATCACCATATATATCACAACCCACTACACTAAATCAAAACAAAAGAGGAATAAAGACAAGGAATGGAAGGGATGAGGCAATGTGGCATGGCATGTATGATTTCATATTAATATTAAATATGTCAAAGATAGGGCCTTGGGCCTTGGGGCTCTTGGGGTCTAGTGATTAAATGGGCCGCCGACTGCCGTTTGGGCCTGCATGCGCCAAAACGTCTATTTTTCGAGCGGACGTGTCCGTTCGTTTGAACGGTCACCAGATGCGGCCATTTCCTTCCAAACGCACACATACAATGGTCACTGCTGTTGGTTTAAGGGTCGCAACCTTTCCGCATAGGCACCTCCTCCAGCCTATAAATAGGCGGCCAGAATATGAGAAAAAAGAATAAGTTCTCTAAAATCTCTGTTCCTTCTTCCTCTAAAATCTCTGTTCTAGTGCTATAATCTCTTCAGTTCGTCGGCGCTCCGTCTGCAACCACATCGCTGCGGGGCTGGTCCGTTTCATCCTGGGAAGCAAATTGCTAACAACCGTAAAACTACTACGGCTGCAATATTGTTTCAAGATTGTTATCCGCAATCACGTAAAAGTGTCGCGAAACTGATAGAGAACTATGGTCTACACTATACAAACTATCCTTCAACAGTGGAAGGATACAGTGATGCCAATTGGATAACTGGATCACATGATACAAAATCTACAAGCGGATATGTGTTCACATTAGGAAATGGAGCAATATCATGGAAATCATCCAAACAGACTTGTATAGCTAGATCTACGATGGAATCAGAGTTTATTGCACTAGATAAGACTGTAGAAGAAGCAGACTGGCTTCGAAGTTTCTTGGAAGATATTCCTAATTGGAGCAAACCTGTGCCTCCAATATGTATACATTGTGATAGTCAATCAGCTATTGGAAGAGCCAATAGTACATTATACAATGGTAAATCTAGGCATATTCGTCGTAGACATAAGACAATAAGACAACTTCTCTCTAATGGTGTTATCACTATAGACTACATAAGGTCTAAAGATAACATAGCGGATCCACTAACAAAAGGCTTGCCAAGAGAGAAAGTTCAAACCTTATCGATGGGAATGGGGTTAAGGCCCATAGAATAAAAGTTTTTCTAAAATGGAAACCCTACCTAGTTGACTGGAGATCCCAAGATCTAATTTCAAAGGGACAACTAAGTTTAAGAGAAACTTGAAAGCACTGTTACACTCAAACCATTCCTATGATAAGTCAGTGCATTATTTGTTGGAAAATAGGATAAGTATTGATACTTTTAATGATGTTTGTACTTGAGGAATTGTGAATACCCTTTACAGAATCACCTAAGTAAGTGCGAATGCGTCGCTTCAAAGAGAATTACGAGGTCAAATTCTCTAAGCACTTATGATACCAGGCAGGTGTTCAAGGCAAAAATGAACACATACAGAGAACGAAGAATTATAAGAAACATTTTGTCGTGTGTTATCTATTGTAGAATTACACAAAAGTTTTACAGTTCAAGGACAGTCTATGTCTACTGATTCACCTGTAATTCAAATGGATAAACACTAGGAAAGTTCAAGGCCTCTGTGCTACTTTAACCGATACGATAAATGGTTCGTGAAACTAAGAACAACTATTCATTCATGTGGGGGATTGTTAGAAATGAATGAAATAGGAAGTGGAAGAACTATAGTGTGTATTGAAACAAAGTCCCACATCATGAGATATTTGTTTCAATATCACCATATATATCACAACCCACTATACTAAATCAAAACAAAAGAGGAATAAGGACAAGGAATGGAAGGGATGAGGCAATGTGGCATGGCATGTATGCTTTCATATTAATATTAAATATGTCAAAGATAGGGCCTTGGGGCTCTTGGGGTCTAGTGATTAAATGGGCCGCCGACTGCCGTTTGGGCCTGCATGCGCCAAAACGTCTATTTTTCGAGCGGACGTGTCCGTTCGTTTGAACGGTCACCAGATGCGGCCATTTCCTTCCAGGCGCACACATACAACGGTCACTGCTGTTGGTTTAAGGGTCGCAACCTTTCCGCATAGGCACCTCCTCCAGCCTATAAATATGCGGCCAGAATATGAGAAAAAAGAATAAGTTCTCTAAAATCTCTGTTCCTTCTTCCTCTAAAATCTCTGTTCTAGTGCTATAATCTCTTCAGTTCGTCGGCGCTCCGTCTGCAACCACATCGCTGTGGGGCTGGTCCGTTTCATCCTGGGAAGCAAATTGCTAACAACCGTAAAACTACTACGGCTGCAATATTGTTTCAAGATTGTTATCCGCAATCACGTAAAAGTGTCGCGAAAATGATAGAGAACTATGGTCTACACTATACAAACTATCCTTCAACAGTGGAAGGATACAGTGATGCCAATTGGATAACTGGATCACATGATACAAAATCTACAAGCGGATATGTGTTCACATTAGGAAATGGAGCAATATCATGGAAATCATCCAAACAGACTTGTATAGCTAGATCTACGATGGAATCAGAGTTTATTGCACTAGATAAGACTGTAGAAGAAGCAAACTGGCTTCGAAGTTTCTTGGAAGATATTCCTAATTGGAGCAAACCTGTGCCTCCAATATGTATACATTGTGATAGTCAATCAGCTATTGGAAGAGCCAATAGTACATTATACAATGGTAAATCTAGGCATATTCGTCGTAGACATAAGACAATAAGACAACTTCTCTCTAATGGTGTTATCACTATAGACTACATAAGGTCTAAAGATAACATAGCGGATCCACTAACAAAAGGCTTGCCAAGAGAGAAAGTTCAAACCTTATCGATAGGAATAGGGTTAAGGCCCATAGAATAAAAGTTTTTCTAAAATGGAAACCCCACCTAGTTGACTAGAGATCCCAAGATCTAGGTTCAAAGGGACAACTAAGTTTAAGAGAAACTTGAAAGCACTGTTACACTCAAACCATTCCTATGATAAGTCAGTGCATTATTTGTTGGAAAATAGGATAAGTATTGATACTTTTAATGATGTCTGTACTTGAGGAATTGTGAATACCCTTACAGAATCACCTAAGTAAGTGCGAAGGCGCCGCTTCAAAGAGAATTACGAGGTCAAATTCTCTAAGCACTTATGATACCAGGCAGGTGTTCAAGGAAAAAATGAACACATACAAAGAACGAAGGATTATAAGAAACATTTTGTCGTGTGTTATCTATTGTAGAATTACACAAAAGGTTTACAGTTCAAGGACAGTCTATGTCTACTGATTCACCTATAATTCAAATGGATAAACACTTGGAAATTTCAAGGCCTCTGTGCTACTTTAACCGATACGATAAATGGTTCGTGAAACTAAGAACAACTATTCATTCATGTGGGGGATTGTTAGAAATGAATGAAATAGGAAGTGGAAGAACTATAGTGTGTATTGAAACAAAGTCCCACATCATGAGATATTTGTTTCAATATCACCATATATATCACAACCCACTATACTAAATCAAAACAAAAGAGGAATAAGGACAAGGAATGGAAGGGATGAGGCAATGTGGCATGGCATGTATGCTTTCATATTAATATTAAATATGTCAAAGATAGGGCCTTGGGCCTTGGGGCTCTTGGGGTCTAGTGATTAAATGGGCCGCCGACTGCCGTTTGAGCCGGCATGCGCCAAAACGTCTATTTTTCGAGCGGACGTGTCCGTTCGTTTGAACGGTCACCAGATGCGGCCATTTCCGTCCAGGCGCACACATACAACGGTCACTGCTGTTGGTTTAAGGGTCGCAACCTTTCCGCATAGGCACCTCCTCCAGCCTATAAATAGGTGGCCAGAATATGAGAAAAAAGAATAAGTTCTCTAAAATCTCTGTTCTAGTGCTATAATCTCTTCAGTTCGTCGGCGCTCCGTCTGCAACCACATCGCTGCGGGGCTGGTCCATTTCATCCTGGGAAGCAAATTGCTAACAACCGTAAAACTACTACGGCTGCAATATTGTTTCAAGATTGTTATCCGCAATCACGTAAAAGTGTCGCGAAACTGATAGAGAACTATGGTCTACACTATACAAACTATCCTTCAACAGTGGAAGGATACAGTGATGCCAATTGGATAACTGGATCACATGATACAAAATCTACAAGCGGATATGTGTTCACATTAGGAAATGGAGCAATATCATGGAAATCATCCAAACAAACTTGTATAGCTAGATCTACGATGGAATCAGAGTTTATTGCACTAGATAAGACTGCAGAAGAAGCAGACTGGCTTCGAAGTTTCTTCGAAGATATTCCTAATTGGAGCAAACCTGTGCCTCCAATATGTATACATTGTGATAGTCAATCAGCTATTGGAAGAGCCAATAGTACATTATACAATGGTAAATCTAGGCATATTCGTCGTAGACATAAGACAATAAGACAACTTCTCTCTAATGGTGTTATCACTATAGACTACATAAGGTCTAAAGATAACATAGCGGATCCACTAACAAAAGGCTTGCCAAGAGAGAAAGTTCAAACCTTATCGATGGGAATAAGGTTAAGGCCCATGGAATAAAATTTTTTCTAAAATGGAAACCCCACCTAGTTGACTGGAGATCCTAAGATCTAGGTTCAAAGGGACAACTAAGTTTAAGAGAAACTTGAAAGCACTGTTACACTCAAACCATTCCTATGATAAGTCAGTGCATTATTTGTTGGAAAATAGGATAAGTATTGATACTTTTAATGATGTCTGTACTTGAGGAATTGTGAATACCCTTTACAGAATCACCTAAGTAAGTGCGAAGGCGCCGCTTCAAAGAGAATTACGAGGTCAAATTCTCCAAGCACTTATGATACCAGGCAGGTGTTCAAGGCAAAAATGAACACATACAGAGAACGAAGGATTATAAGAAACATTTTGTCGTGTGTTATCTATTGTAGAATTACACAAAAGGTTTACAGTTCAAGGACAGTCTATGTCTACTGATTCACCTGTAATTCAAATGGATAAACACTAGGAAAGTTCAAGGCCTCTGTGCTACTTTAACCGATACGATAAATGGTTCGTGAAACTAAGAACAACTATTCATTCATGTGGGGGATTGTTAGAAATGAATGAAATAGGAAGTGGAAGAACTATAGTGTGTATTGAAACAAAGTCCCACATCATGAGATATTTGTTTCAATATCACCATATATATCACAACCCACTATACTAAATCAAAACAAAAGAGGAATAAGGACAAGGAATGGAAGGGATGAGGCAATGTGGCATGGCATGTATGCTTTCATATTAATATTAAATATGTCAAAGATAGGGCCTTGGGGCTCTTGGGGTCTAGTGATTAAATGGGCCGCCGACTGCCGTTTGGGCCTGCATGCGCCAAAACGTCTATTTTTCGAGCGGACGTGTCCGTTCGTTTGAACGGTCACCAGATGCGGCCATTTCCTTCCAGGCGCACACATACAACGGTCACTGCTATTGGTTTAAGGGTCGCAACCTTTCCGCA
This sequence comes from Allium fistulosum, assembly GCA_030737815.1. NCBI lineage: Eukaryota > Viridiplantae > Streptophyta > Magnoliopsida > Asparagales > Amaryllidaceae > Allium > Allium fistulosum. Next base: position 74,800,448 of record CM060904.1, on the reverse strand, counting down.
TAGGCACCTCCTCCAGCCTATAAATAGGCGGCCAGAATATGAGAATAAGTTCTCTAAAATCTCTGTTCCTTCTTCCTCTAAAATCTCTGTTCTAGTGCTATAATCTCTTCAGTTCGTCGGCGCTCCGTCTGCAACCACATCGCTGCGGGGATGGTCCGTTTCATCCTGGGAAGCAAATTGCTAACAACCGTAAAACTACTACGGCTGCAATATTGTTTCAAGATTGTTATCCGCAATCACGTAAAAGTGTCGCGAAACTGATAGAGAACTATGGTCTACACTATACAAACTATCCTTCAACAGTGGAAGGATACAGTGATGCCAATTGGATAACTGGATCACATGATACAAAATCTACAAGCGGATATGTGTTCACCTTAGGAAATGGAGCAATATCATGGAAATCATCCAAACAGACTTGTATAGCTAGATCTACGATGGAATCAGAGTTTATTGCACTAGATAAGACTGCAGAAGAAGCAGACTGCCTTCGAAGTTTCTTGGAAGATATTCCTAATTGGAGCAAACCTGTGCCTCCAATATGTATACATTGTGATAGTCAATCAGCTATTGGAAGAGCCAATAGTACATTATACAATGGTAAATCTAGGCATATTCATCGTAGACATAAGACAATAAGACAACTTCTCTCTAATGGTGTTATCACTATAGACTACATAAGGTCTAAAGATAACGTAGCGGATCCACTAACAAAAGGCTTGCCAAGAGAGAAAGTTCAAACCTTATCGATGGGAATGGGGTTAAGGCCCATAGAATAAAAGTTTTTCTAAAATGGAAACCCCACCTAGTTGACTGGAGATCCCAAGATCTAGGTTCAAAGGGACAACTAAGTTTAAGAGAAACTTGAAAGCACTGTTACACTCAAACCATTCCTATGATAAGTCAGTGCATTATTTGTTGGAAAATAGGATAAGTATTGATACTTTTAATGATGTCTGTACTTGAGGAATTGTGAATACCCTTTACAGAATCACCTAAGTAAGTGCGAAGGCGCCGCTTCAAAGAGAATTACGAGGTCAAATTCTCTAAGCACTTACGATACCAGGCAGGTGTTCAAGGCAAAAATGAACACATACAGAGAACGAAGAATTATAAGAAACATTTTTTCGTGTGTTATCTATTGTAGAATTACACAAAAGTTTTACAGTTCAAGGACAGTCTATGTCTACTGATTCACCTGTAATTCAAATGGATAAACACTAGGAAAGTTCAAGGCCTCTGTGCTACTTTAACCGATACGATAAATGGTTCGTGAAACTAAGAACAACTATTCATTCATGTGGGGGATTGTTAGAAATGAATGAAATAGGAAGTGGAAGAACTATAGTGTGTATTGAAACAAAGTCCCACATCATGAGATATTTGTTTCAATATCACCATATATATCACAACCCACTATACTAAATCAAAACAAAAGAGGAATAAGGACAAGGAACGGAAGGGATGAGGCAATGTGGCATGGCATGTATGCTTTCATATTAATATTAAATATGTCAAAGATAGGGCCTTGGGGCTCTTGGGGTCTAGTGATTAAATGGGCCGCCGACTGCCGTTTGGGCCTGCATGCGCCAAAACGTCTATTTTTCGAGCGGACGTGTCCGTTCGTTTGAACGGTCACCAGATGCGGCCATTTCCTTCCAAGCGCACACATACAACGGTCACTGCTGTTGGTTTAAGGGTCGCAACCTTTCCGCATAGGCACCTCCTCCAGCCTATAAATATGCGGCCAGAATATGAGAAAAAAGAATAAGTTCTCTAAAATCTCTGTTCTAGTGCTATAATCTCTTCAGTTCGTCGGCGCTCCGTCTGCAACCACATCGCTGCGGGGCTGGTCCATTTCATCCTGGGAAGCAAATTGCTAACAACCGTAAAACTACTACGGCTGCAATATTGTTTCAAAATTAATCACGTAAAAGTGTCGCGAAACTGATAGAGAACTATGGTCTACACTATACAAACTATCCTTCAACAGTGGAAGGATACAGTGATGCCAATTGGATAACTGGATCACATAATACAAAATCTACAAGCGGATATGTGTTCACATTAGGAAATGGAGCAATATCATGGAAATCATCCAAACAAACTTGTATAGCTAGATCTATGATGGAATCAGAGTTTATTGCACTAGATAAGACTGCAGAAGAAGCAGACTGGCTTCGAAGTTTCTTCGAAGATATTCCTAATTGGAGCAAACCTGTGCCTCCAATATGTATACATTGTGATAGTCAATCAACTATTGGAAGAGCCAATAGTACATTATACAATGGTAAATCTAGGCATATTCGTCGTAGACATAAGACAATAAGACAACTTCTCTCTAATGGTGTTATCACTATAGACTACATAAGGTCTAAAGATAACATAGCGGATCCACTAACAAAAGGCTTGCCAAGAGAGAAAGTTCAAACCTTATCGATGGGAATGGGGTTAAGGCCCATGGAATAAAAGTTTTTCTAAAATGGAAACCCCACCTAGTTGACTGGAGATCCTAAGATCTAGGTTCAAAGGGACAACTAAGTTTAAGAGAAACTTGAAAGCACTGTTACACTCAAACCATTCCTATGATAAGTCAGTGCATTATTTGTTGGAAAATAGGATAAGTATTGATACTTTTAATGATGTCTGTACTTGAGGAATTGTGAATACCCTTTACAGAATCACCTAAGTAAGTGCGAAGGCGCCGCTTCAAAGAGAATTATGAGGTCAAATTCTCCAAGCACTTATGATACCAGGCAGGTGTTCAAGGCAAAAATGAACACATATAGAGAACGAAGGATTATAAGAAACATTTTGTCGTGTGTTATCTATTGTAGAATTACACAAAAGGTTTACAGTTCAAGGACAGTCGATGTCTACTGATTCACCTGTAATTCAAATGGATAAACACTAGGAAAGTTCAAGGCCTCTGTGCTACTTTAACCGATACGATAAATGGTTCGTGAAACTAAGAACAACTATTCATTCATGTGGGGGATTGTTAGAAATGAATGAAATAGGAAGTGGAAGAACTATAGTGTGTATTGAAACAAAGTCCCACATCATGAGATATTTGTTTCAATATCACCATATATATCACAACCCACTATACTAAATCAAAACAAAAGAGGAATAAGGACAAGGAATGGAAGGGATGAGGCAATGTGGCATGGCATGTATGCTTTCATATTAATATTAAATATGTCAAAGATAGGGCCTTGGGCCTTGGGGCTCTTGGGGTCTAGTGATTAAATGGGCCGCCGACTGCCGTTTGGGCCTGCATGCGCCAAAACGTCTATTTTTCGAGCAGACGTGTCCGTTCGTTTGAACGGTCACCAGATGCGGCCATTTCCTTCCAGGCGCACACATACAACGGTCACTGCTGTTGGTTTAAGGGTCGCAACCTTTCCGCATAGGCACCTCCTCCAGCCTATAAATAGGCGGCCAGAATATGAGAATAAGTTCTCTAAAATCTCTGTTCCTTCTTCCTTTAAAATCTCTGTTCTAGTGCTATAATCTCTTCAGTTCGTCGGCGCTCCGTCTGCAACCACATCGCTGCGGGGCTGGTCCGTTTCATCCTGGGAAGCAAATTGCTAACAACCGTAAAACTACTACGGCTGCAATATTGTTTCAAGATTGTTATCCGCAATCACGTAAAAGTGTCGCGAAACTGATAGAGAACTAAGGTCTACACTATACAAACTATCCTTCAACAGTGGAAGGATACAGTGATGCCAATTGGATAACTGGATCACATGATACAAAATCTACAAGCGGATATGTGTTCACATTAGGAAATGGAGCAATATCATGGAAATCATCCAAACAGACTTGTATAGCTAGATCTATGATGGAATCAGAGTTTATTGCACTAGATAAGACTGCAGAAGAAGCAGACTGGCTTCGAAGTTTCTTGGAAGATATTCCTAATTGGAGCAAACCTGTGCCTCCAATATGTATACATTGTGATAGTCAATCAGCTATTGGAAGAGCCAATAGTACATTATACAATGGTAAATCTAGGCATATTCGTCGTAGACATAAGACAATAAGACAACTTCTCTCTAATGGTGTTATCACTATAGACTACATAAGGTCTAAAGATAACATAGCGGATCCACTAACAAAAGGCTTGCCAAGAGAGAAAGTTCAAACCTTATCGATGGGAATGGGGTTAAGGCCCATAGAATAAAAGTTTTTCTAAAATGGAAACCCCACCTAGTTGACTGGAGATCCCAAGATCTAGGTTCAAAGGGACAACTAAGTTTAAGAGAAACTTGAAAGCACTGTTACACTCAAACCATTCCTATGATAAGTCAGTGCATTATTTGTTGGAAAATAGGATAAGTATTGATACTTTTAATGATGTCTGTACTTGAGGAATTGTGAATACCCTTTACAGAATCACCTAAGTAAGTGCGAAGGCGCCGCTTCAAAGAGAATTATGAGGTCAAATTCTCTAAGCACTTACGATACCAGGCAGGTGTTCAAGGCAAAAATGAACACATACAGAGAACGAAGGATTATAAGAAACATTTTGTCGTGTGTTATCTATTGTAGAATTACACAAAAGGTTTACAGTTCAAGGACAGTCTATGTCTACTGATTCACCTGTAATTCAAATGGATAAACACTAGGAAAGTTCAAGGCCCCTGTGCTACTTTAACCGATACGATAAATGGTTCGTAAAACTAAGAACAACTATTCATTCATGTGGGGGATTGTTAGAAATGAATGAAATAGGAAGTGGAAGAACTATAGTGTGTACTGAAACAAAGTCCCACATCATGAGATATTTGTTTCAATATCACCATATATATCACAACCCACTATACTAAATCAAAACAAAAGAGGAATAAGGACAAGGAATGGAAGGGATGAGGCAATGTGGCATGGCATGTATGCTTTCATATTAATATTAAATATGTCAAAGATAGGGCCTTGGGCCTTGGGGCTCTTGGGGTCTAGTGATTAAATGGGCCACCGACTGCCGTATGGGCCTGCATGCGCCAAAACGTCTATTTTTCGAGCGGACGTGTCCGTTCGTTTGAACGGTCACCAGATGCGGCCATTTCCTTCCAGGCGCACACATACAACGGTCACTGCTGTTGGTTTAAGGGTCGCTACCTTTCTGCATAGGCACCTCCTCCAGCCTATAAATAGGCGGCCAGAATATGAGAACAAGTTCTCTAAAATCTCTGTTCCTTCTTCCTCTAAAATCTCTGTTCTAGTGCTATAATCTCTTCAGTTCGGCGGCGCTCCGTCTGCAACCACATCGCTGCGGGGCTGGTCCGTTTTATCCCGGGAAGCAAATTGCTAACAACCGTAAAACTATAACGGCTGCAATATTGTTTCAAGATTGTTCTCCGCAATCACGTAAAAGTGTCGCGAAACTGATAGAGAACTATGGTCTACACTATACAAACTATCCTTCAACAGTGGAAGGATACAGTGATGCCAATTGGATAACTGGATCACATGATACAAAATCTATAAGCGGATATGTGTTCACATTAGGAAATGGAGCAATATCATGGAAATCATCCAAACAGACTTGTATAGCTAGATCTACGATGGAATCAGAGTTTATTGCACTAGATAAGACTGCAGAAGAAGCAGACTGGCTTCGAAGTTTCTTGGAAGATATTCCTAATTGGAGCAAACCTGTGCCTCCAATATGTATACATTGTGATAGTCAATCAGCTATTGGAAGAGCCAATAGTACATTATACAATGGTAAATCTAGGCATATTCGTCGTAGACATAAGACAATAAGACAACTTCTCTCTAATGGTGTTATCACTATAGACTACATAAGGTCTAAAGATAACATAGCGGATCCACTAACAAAAGGCTTGCCAAGAGAGAAAGTTCAAACCTTATCGATGGGAATGGGGTTAAGGCCCATAGAATAAAAGTTTTTCTAAAATGGAAACCCCACCTAGTTGACTGAAGATCCCAAGATCTAGGTTCAAAGGGACAACTAAGTTTAAGAGAAACTTGAAAGCACTGTTACACTCAAACCATTCCTATGATAAGTCAGTGCATTATTTGTTGGAAAATAGGATAAGTATTGATACTTTTAATGATGTCTGTACTTGAGGAATTGTGAATACCCTTTACAGAATCACCTAAGTAAGTGCGAAGGCGTCGCTTCAAAGAGAATTACGAGGTCAAATTCTCTAAGCACTTATGATACCAGGTAGGTGTTCAAGGCACAAATGAACACATACAGAGAACGAAGGATTATAAGAAACATTTTGTCGTGTGTTATCTATTGTAGAATTACACAAAAGGTTTACAGTTCAAGGACAGTCTATGTCTACTGATTCACCTGTAATTCAAATGGATAAACACTAGGAAAGTTCAAGGCCTCTGTGCTACTTTAACCGATACGATAAATGGTTCGTGAAACTAAGAACAATTATTCATTCATGTGGGGGATTGTTAGAAATGAATGAAATAGGAAGTGGAAGAACTATAGTGTGTATTGAAACAAAGTCCCACATCATGAGATATTTGTTTCAATATCACCATATATATCACAACCCACTATACTAAATCAAAACAAAAGAGGAATAAGGACAAGGAATGGAAGGGATGAGGCAATGTGGCATGGCATGTATGCTTTCATATTAATATTAAATATGTCAAAGATAGGGCCTTGGGCCTTGGGGTTCTTGGGGTCTAGTGATTAAATGGGCCGCCGATTGCCGTTTGGGCCTGCATGCGCCAAAACGTCTATTTTTCGAGCGGACGTGTCCGTTCGTTTGAACGGTCACCAGATGCGGCCATTTCCTTCTAAGCGCACACATACAACGGTCACTGCTGTTGGTTTAAGGGTCGCAACCTTTCCGCATAGGCACCTCCTCCAGCCTATAAATAGGCGGCCAGAATATGAGAAAAAAGAATAAGTTCTCTAAAATCTCTGTTCCTTCTTCCTCTAAAATCTATGTTGTAGTGCTATAATCTCTTCAGTTCGTCGGCGCTCCGTCTGCAACCACATCGCTGCGGGGCTGGTCCGTTTCATCCTGGGAAGCAAATTTCTAACAACCGTAAAACTACTACGGCTGCAATATTGTTTCAAGATTGTTATCCGCAATCACGTAAAAGTGTCGTGAAACTGATAGAGAACTATGGTCTACACTATACAAACTATCCTTAAATAGTGGAAGGATACAATGATGCCAATTGGATAACTGGATCACATGATACAAAATCTACAAGCGGATATGTGTTCACATTAGGAAATGGAGCAATATCATGGAAATCATCCAAACAGACTTGTATAGCTAGATCTACGATGGAATCAGAGTTTATTGCACTAGATAAGACTGCAGAAGAAGCAGACTGGCTTCGAAGTTTCTTGGAAGATATTCCTAATTGGAGCAAACCTGTGCCTCCAATATGTATACATTGTGATAGTCAATCAGCTATTGGAAGAGCCAATAGTACATTATACAATGGTAAATCTAGGCATATTCGTCATAGACATAAGACAATAAGACAACTTCTCTCTAATGGTGTTATCACTATAGACTACATTAGGTCTAAAGATAACATAGCGGATCCACTAACAAAAGGCTTGCTAAGCGAGAAAGTTCAAACCTTATCGATGGGAATGGGGTTAAGGCCCATAGAATAAAAGTTTTTCTAAAATGGAAACCCCACCTAGTTGACAGGAGATCCCAAGATCTAGGTTCAAAGGGACAACTAAGTTTAAGAGAAACTTGAAAGCACTGTTACACTCAAACCATTCCTATGATAAGTCAGTGCATTATTTGTTGGAAAATAGGATAAGTATTGATACTTTTAATGATGTCTGTACTTGAGGAATTGTGAATACCCTTTACAGAATCACCTAAGTAAGTGCGAAGGCGCTGCTTCAAAGAGAATTACGAGGTCAAATTCTCTAAGCACTTATGATACCAGGCAGGTGTTCAAGGCAAAAATGAACACATAAAGAGAACGAAGGATTATAAGAAACATTTTGTCATGTGTTATCTATTGTAGAATTACACAAAAGGTTTACAGTTCAAGGACAGTCTATGTCTACTGATTCACCTGTAATTCAAATGGATAAACACTAGGAAAGTTCAAGGCCTCTGTGCTACTTTAACCGATACGATAAATGGTTCGTGAAACTAAGAACAACTATTCATTCATGTGGGGGATTGTTATAAATGAATGAAATAGGAAGTGGAAGAACTATAGTGTGTATTGAAACAAAGTCCCACATAATGAGATATTTGTTTCAATATCATCATATATATCACAACCCACTATACTAAATCAAAACAAAAGAGGAATAAGGACAAGGAATGGAAGGGATGAGGCAATGTGGCATGGCATGTATGCTTTCATATTAATATTAAATATGTCAAAGATAAGGCCTTGGGCCTTGGGGCTCTTGGGGTCTAGTGATTAAATGGGCCGCCGACTGCCGTTTGGGCCTGCATGCGCCAAAACGTCTATTTTTCGAGCGGACGTGTCCGTTGGTTTGAACGGTCACCAGATGCGGCCATTTCCTTCCAAGCGCACACATATAACGGTCACTGCTGTTGGTTTAAGGGTCGCAACCTTTCCGCATAGGCACCTCCTCCAGCCTATAAATAGGCGGCCAATATGAGAAAAAAGAATAAGTTCTCTAAAATCTCTGTTCCTTCTTCCTCTAAAATCTCTGTTCTAGTGCTATAATCTCTTCAGTCCGTCGGCGCTCCGTCTGCAACCACATCGCTGCGGGGCTGGTCCGTTTCATCCTGGAAAGCAAATTGCTAACAACCGTAAAAATACTACGGCTACAATATTGTTTCAAGATTTTTATCCGCAATCACGTAAAAGTGTCGCGAAACTGATAGAGAACTATGGTCTACACTATACAAACTATCCTTCAACAGTGGAAGGATACAGTGATGCCAATTGGATAACTGGATCACATGATACAAAATCTACAAGTGGATATGTGTTCACATTAGGAAATGGAGCAATATCATGGAAATCATCCAAACAGACTTGTATAACTAGATCTAAGATGGAATCAGAGTTTATTGCACTAGATAAGACTACATAAGAAGCAGACTGGCTTCGAAGTTTCTTGGAAGATATTCCTAATTGGAGCAAACCTATGTCTCCAATATGTATACATTGTGATAGTCAATCAGCTATTGGAAGAGCCAATAGTACATTATACAATGGTAAATCTAGGCATATTCGTCGTAGACATAAGACAATAAGACAACTTCTCTCTAATGGTGTTATCACTATAGACTACATAAGGTCTAAAGATAACATAGCGGATCCACTAACAAAAGGCTTGCCAAGAGAAAAAGTTCAAACCTTATCGATGGGAATGGGGTTAAGGCCCATGGAATAAAAGTTTTTCTAAAATGGAAACCCCACCTAGTTGACTGGAGATCCTAAGATCTAGGTTCAAAGGGACAACTAAGTTTAAGAGAAACTTGAAAGCACTGTTACACTCAAACCATTCCTATGATAAGTCAGTGCATTATTTGTTGGAAAATAGGATAAGTATTGATACTTTTAATGATGTCTGTACTTGAGGAATTGTGAATACCCTTTACAGAATCACCTAAGTAAGTGCGAAGGCGCCGCTTCAAAGAGAATTATGAGGTCAAATTCTCCAAGCACTTATGATACTAGGCAGGTGTTCAAGGCAAAAATGAACACATACAGAGAACGAAGGATTATAAGAAACATTTTGTCGTGTGTTATCTATTGTAGAATTACACAAAAGGTTTACAGTTCAAGGACAGTCTATGTCTACTGATTCACCTGTAATTCAAATGGATAAACACTAGGAAAGTTCAAGGCCTCTGTGCTACTTTAACCGATACGATAAATGGTTCGTGAAACTAAGAACAACTATTCATTCATGTGGGGGATTGTTAGAAATGAATGAAATAGGAAGTGGAAGAACTATATTGTGTATTGAAACAAAGTCCTACATAATGAGATATTTGTTTCAATATCACCATATATATCACAACCCACTATACTAAATCAAAACAAAAGAGGAATAAGGACAAGGAATGGAAGGGATGAGGCAATGTGGCATGGCATGTATGCTTTCTTATTAATATTAAATATGTCAAAGATAGGGCCTTGGGCCTTGGGGCTCTTGGGGTCTAGTGATTAAATGGGCTGCCGACTGCCGTTTGGGCCTGCATGCGCCAAAACGTCTATTTTTCTAGCGGACGTGTCCGTTCGTTTGAATGGTCACCAAATGCGGCCATTTCCTTCCAGGCGCACACATACAACAGTCACTGCTGTTGGTTTAAGGGTCGCAACCTTTCCCGCAGTCACGACCGCTCCGCATAGGCACCTCCTCCAGACTATAAATAGGCGGCCAGAATATGAGAAAAAAGAATAAGTTCTCTAAAATCTCTGTTCCTTCTTCCTCTAAAATCTCTGTTCTAGTGCTATAATCTCTTCAGTTCGTCGGCGCTCCGTCTGCAAACACATCGCTGCGGGGCTGGTCCGTTTCATCCTGGGAAGCAAATTGCTAACAACCGTAAAACTACTACGGCTGCAATATTGTTTCAAGATTGTTATCCGCAATCACGTAAAAGTGTCGCGAAACTGATAGAGAACTATGGTCTACACTATACAAACTATCCTTCAACAGTGGAAGGATACAGTGATGCCAATTGGATAACTGGATCACATGATACAAAATCTACAAGCGGATATGTGTTCACATTAGGAAATGGAGCAATATCATGGACATCATCCAAACAGACTTGTATAGCTAGATCTACGATGGAATCAGAGTTTATTGCACTAGATAAGACTGCAGAAGAAGCAGACTGGCTTTGAAGTTTCTTGGAAGATATTCCTAATTGGAGCGAACCTGTGCCTCCAATATGTATACATTGTGATAGTCAATCAGCTATTGGAAGAGCCAATAGTACATTATACAATGGTAAATCTAGGCATATTCGTCGTAGACATAAGACAATAAGACAACTTCTCTCTAATGGTGTTATCACTATAGACTACATAAGGTCTAAAGATAACATAGCGGATCCACTAACAAAAGGCTTGCCAAGAGAGAAAGTTCAAACCTTATCGATGGGAATGGGGTTAAGGCCCATAGAATAAAAGTTTTTCTAAAATGGAAACCCCACCTAGTTGACTGGAGATCCCAAGATCTAGGTTCAAAGGGACAACTAAGTTTAAGAGAAACTTGAAAGCACTGTTACACTCAAACCATTCCTATAATATGTCAGTGCATTATTTGTTGGAAAATAGGATAAGTATTGATACTTTTAATGATGTCTGTACTTGAGGAATTGTGAATACCCTTTACAGAATCACCTAAGTAAGTGCGAAGGCGCCGCTTCAAAGAGAATTACGAGGTCAAATTTTCTAAGCACTTATGATACCAGGCAGGTGTTCAAGGCAAAAATGAACACATACAGAGAACGAAGGATTATAAGAAACATTTTGTCGTGTGTTATCTATTGTAGAATTACACAAAAGATTTACAGTTCAAGGACAGTCTATGTCTACTAATTCACCTGTAATTCAAATGGATAAACACTAGGAAAGTTCAAGGCCTCTGTGCTACTTTAACCGATACGATAAATGGTTCGTGAAACTAAGAACAACTATTCATTCATGTGGGGGATTGTTAGAAATGAATGAAATAGGAAGTGGAAGAACTATAGTGTGTATTGAAACAAAGTCCCACATCATGAGATATTTGTTTCAATATCACCATATATATCACAACCCACTATACTAAATCAAAACAAAAGAGAAATAAGGACAAGGAATGGAAGGGATGAGGCAATGTGGCATGGCATGTATGCTTTCATATTAATATTAAATATGTCAAAGATAGGGCCTTGGGCCTTGGGGCTCTTGGGGTCTAGTGATTAAATGGGCCGCCGACTGCCATTTGGGCCTGCATGCGCCAAAACGTCTATTTTTCGAGCGGACGTGTCCATTCGTTTGAACGGTCACCAGATGCGGCCATTTCCTTCCAGGCGCACACATACAACGGTCACTGCTGTTGGTTTAAGGGTCGCAACCTTTCCGCATAGGCACCTCCTCTAGCCTATAAATAGGCGGCCAGAATATGAGAAAAAAGAATAAGTTCTCTAAAATCTCTGTTCCTTCTTCCTCTAAAATCTCTGTTCTAGTGGTATAATCTCTTCAGTTCGTTGGCGCTCCGTCTGCAACCACATCGCTGCGGGGCTGGTCCGTTTCATCCTGGGAAGCAAATTGCTAACAACCGTAAAACTACTACGGCTGCAATATTGTTTCAAGGAAACAGATACTCTCTGGACTCAGACAATAGGTATAATACTATTACAACAATTATTTTTACGGTTCTGCACCGTAGAATTCTGTACCAGAATTAGCCATGCCTTTTTGCTGTTGCTATTTTCGTTCTCCTTGCGAAATTTAGTGACACTTTCTGACGTGACTAATTTTAAACTGGTTTAGTAACATTTCTTAGGTTACTATCAGTTTCGCGACACTTTTACGTGATTGCGGATAACAACAACTTATGCTACATAAAAAGAAGTGGAGGTAAACCCAGAAGTTATCATCACTGAGCAACAGGATGAACAACGTATTTCCTAAGTTAATCAAGAGAATTTGCAATCATTCAATGGAATCTCAAACAATGTAGAGGCTAAGACAGCTACTGTAGCATCTAGTGTAGCATTTGTTCTTATCAATACCACGTCAAGTGTCAAACAATGCATTGACTCAGGGAGAAAGCACAAATGAGAGCATCACTCAGAGACTTGCTCTGTCCACTAGTCATCACTGGAAAATAATGGAAAAACAAAAACAGGGCACGATTCAAAAGACAAATTCATTCCCTTTGATTCGAATTTAAATTCAAATTCAAATATGGATAAATCTAATATGATTTTTTTTGCAGGTTCTCGGACCAAAGGTCAATTTTCAGATGCAATGAACTGCAGAGATGGCCAATCCAACTGAAAATCAACCAGTGGCAGCCAGGTCTGAATCAACCACCCATAATCATTATTGCCTATATCACATAATCCAACCTTGTCAATTACCCAACCACACACGGTGATAAACAACTAGGGTGCTAGTGTAACTACTGATGTATCAAACAATTCATCTTCTACAATAAATAAGGAAACAATAAGTGAATTTGCAGTTGAAAACGAATCGTGTAAAGATTTAACAATGGAAAATCAGCTAAGAATTTCGAAAGTAGTTGCAATGGTTCGGCTCAGCCAAAATGAAAGAGCAGTAGATTAAATAAGAGTTGATAATGGTGTTGTTCTACTAGAATGTGAGCAGAATCTAAATTGTTAGATAGATGGTTAGATATTTCTAATTATATCAGAAAGTATAATCCATCCATAGTTGCCTTGTTAGAAACAAGAATTCATGTGAATAATCGAGGCAAGATGAATAATAAATGGTCATATGATTGGATGCTATATAATAACTACGATTCCATCACAAATGTAAAATTTTAGCCTATATAAACTCAAATGTTTGGAAAAGACATATTATTTCAGAAAGTTGCAACATATAACTATTATGTTATATGATAAAGCAGGAGCTTCATGTCTTATCAAAACTATTTATGCTGCAAATCAACCGAGTATCAGAACATCATTACATCATTATGGAAAATAATTGCTCAAGAAGTTGCTATATTAGTGGACCATGGGCAATTTTTGGTGATTTTAATTGTGTAAGAATTATTAATGAAAAGGTTGGAGGCTCTAATCTTTCTGCAAATAAGGTAAGTGAAGTGAATTCCTATTTAATTAAAAATGGTTGATGTTGCAAATTGGACAGAGTTGTATAGTTAATGCCCCACTAAAGCCCCACAAAATCTCTGCTATAGCATGTAACACTCTTCGACCGCTACACCTTTTCAATATAGCGCTAATAAACAGTAGATCCGCTTTAAGCTCCGCTATTTTTCGCTATACCTACTAAATCAAGACATTTTAGCACCCACTTCGGCATAATTAATATAAAAAGTTTGATTTGATTAGTTCTTTTTTGAACAAAATCAACAAATTTAGGGTAAAAACCTAATTTTAAGATATAATGTTTAATATAAGTTAGAAATATATTATAGTCACCAAATATGAACTGCGTAAATCATGATATTCTTCGATTTCGTTGTGTAAAATTAAATAATAATTTTTTTCCTACACAAATGGTGTGAGAATGGTAATAAATAAACTTTAAATATTTGTTTTATTTTTATTAATAGTTGGCTTAGAAACGCAATCTTTTGGTCCGACCATGAAGTTTCAAAAATACCCCTTATAATTATTTCTTTATTAATAGTTGTAATACATTTGGTGTCACACTCTTTTGTTGTCAGCGTGAAATACCAAAAATGTCTCCCTACAGATATTATGAAAATTTAGTATCACTTAAAATTAGGATCTAACAATTGAGCTTCCTTTACAAATTCAAATTTTCCTCTATAGATATTTACCAAGTCTTAGTATCATTTAAAAATAGAAGCTAACATATAAACTACTTTACAAATTCGTTTTTTATAAATTAATAATATAAATAAAATTTTAAAATAACAAAAATTATATATTGCAACTTAGAAATAAAAATTCAAATCAACTACATAATGTTCAACATAAAAATATGGCTAAATATTTGTGAAAAACATTTTCTTTTAAATGTATTAAACAAATGCAATTTGTAAAAAAACAATTCATGTGCTTTCATCATGCGCGATGCACGTGCCGTAAAGCTCATATTTATTGAAGCTTTTTGCAAATCCAATATGTCCCCGTTTTATGTTCGCTTTATTTCTGCTATAACTTTTTTGCACTTTTACCGCTATGAAACCACTAAGCGTTTTAACTGCACAGGTTCTATGTAACATACCATGGATGAATAATTTTCCAAATTCAAGTGCAACTACACTATCAGCTGCAAGCAATGATTATTCCCCACTTCTGTTATACCTCGATCTACCATTCAAGAATTCGAACAAGCCTAAGCCGATCGAGTATGCAAATTATTGGTACTTAATAGAGGGTTACAATGACAATAGTTGAAGATAACCTAAAAGTCCTACAATTTGGAAATCAGTTATTCAGTTTATTCCAAACTCTGAAGAAGGCAAAGGCATCCCTAAGAAACCGGTCTAAATCATTAGATAATCCATACAAAGTTGGGGATGAACTAAGACAAAAATGAGCACAAATGTGGTTTTACTTAAAAAGTACCCTACTGATGCCAATGCTGCAAAATACTATGAAACCCACATGGAGTACAGGAGAAAATGAAAATTCTTGTTGTAGATATCATATGAAAGTCATAAATAGACGGTCTAAAGTTTAGTGATTGTTATCCCACCTTTTGTTCAAGGCTGAAATATCAACAAATTGGCAAGGAATGATGGATATCAGGTTTGGAGTTCAATTAGAAACAAGGCTGCAATGGATGACGTCAAAATTTGACCGAGCTCCGATCGGGGCGGAATCGATTGGAGATGATGATCAATGCTAGAGAAGGCTACATTTCAAATTTCAGGTTAATCCGAGTTCATATGATCAAGTTATGATCGATGCAAATTGGAGGAAGTGGCCTCACCTTCGTATCCATCATCACGCCTCGGTTCGAATCCATGGACTTCGCACCAACATCTTCGTATCCATTGGCAGGAGCTATGTTTGAATCCATCGCCTCCGCATCGATCAGAATAGCAGAGACCTCACACCCATCTGGTTCGTATCCATCAAATTGAGTACCTTCGAATCCATGATATTTCTCCACTTCGAACCCATCGAATTGAAATCCTTCGAATCCATCAGAAGGCAACTCGTTCGTATCCATCGGATCAGGAAGGCCTGAGTCGACACGGTAAGCATGGATACGAATGCGGCGAAATCTCCAAAGTGACTCGATCAACTTGGAGAAAAAGCTGGATCAACCCGAGAAGCGCGCGCGACACGTCACCATTCACGCGCGCAAACCATCGATTCGACCCTATCGATTCGAAGGGGATCGATTCGAACCAAGCATGTCAACCGGAAATGCAATCTTGAATCGATCATATCTCGAGATCTACAAGTCCAAATGCTATGAAATTTTCAAAGAAGCTTGCACACATGTTGAAGAATGTCCACACCAAATTTCAGCTCGATGGGACAATTTCTTGATCGATTCGAATGGACTTCGAATCGATCCCAAAGTGGGCCCGGATTTCCTAAAAGTGGGCGTATGGGCCCCCTCACGTGCCAGAACTGGTCTCCCTTCAATTTAGGCGAAATATCAGCCTCCTACACCTATAAATAGAGCCCCTGGTCATTCAGAAAGGGGGTCGGACAATTTTGAGAGCTAAAGAGCACCCAGACTCTGCCAGATTTACTCCAGATCACCATTGCTGCCTTAGATTTAGATCATAATCATAAAATCTGTTGTACTACGCGATAAGAAATTGTAATCTTCAAGCATCGAGCAATAAAATCATAAAACCTTGAAGTGGACGTAGGCCGGAGATAGCCGAACCACTATAAATTGTGTGTCACTGTTCATTATTTCTGGATTGCTGTTTGTTGCTAGCTTAGATCTGAGATTTGTGTTTAAATATTGCTGACCTGTATTCATACACTGGTGCTTTCACAATACTTGGGGTTTGTGACCATTTTTGGCGCAAACACTTTGGTGCTTTCACTGAGAAGGACTGGCCTCCACAGGAGCTATGTTTGAATCCATCGCCTCTGCATCGATCAGAATAGCAGAGACCTCACACCCATCTGGTTCGTATCCATCAAATTGAGTACCTTCGAATCCATGATATTACTCCACTTCGAACCCATCGAATTGAAGTCCTTCGAATCCATCAGAAGGCAACTCGTTCGTATCCATCGGATCAGGAAGGCCTGAGTCGACACGGTAAGCATGGATACGAATGTGGCGAAATCTCCAGAGTGACTCGATCAACTCGGAGAAAAAGCTGGATCAACCCGAGAAGCGCGCGCGACACGTCACCATTCACGCGCGCAAACCATCGATTCGACCCTATCGATTCGAAGGGGATCGATTCGAACCAAGCATGTCAACCGGAAATGCAATCTTGAATCGATCATATCTCGAGATCTACAAGTCCAAATGCTATGAAATTTTCACAGAAGCTTGCGCACATGTTGAAGAATGTCCACACCAAATTTCAGCTCGATTGGACAATTTCTTGATCGATTCGAATGGACTTCGAATCGATCCCAAAGTAGGACCGGATTTCCTAAAAGCGGGCGTATGGGTCCCCTCACGTGCCAGAACTGGTCTCCCTTCAATTTAGGCGAAATATCAGCCTCCTACACCTATAAATAGAGCCCCTGGTCATTCAGAAAGGGGGTCGGACAATTTTGAGAGCTAAAGAGCGCCCAGACTCTGCCAGATTTACTCCAGATCACCATTGCTGCCTTAGATTTAGATCATAATCATAAAATCTGTTGTACTACGCGATAAGAAATTGTAATCTTCAAGCATCGAGCAATAAAATCATAAAACCTTGAAGTGGACGTAGGCCGGAGATAGCCGAACCACCATAAATTGTGTGTCACTGTTCATTATTTCTGGATTGCTGTTTGTTGCTAGCTTAGATCTGAGATTTGTGTTTGAATATTGCTGACCTGTATTCATACACTGGTGCTTTCACAATACTTGGGGTTTATGACCATTTTTGGCGCAAACACTTTGGTGCTTTCACTGAGAAGGACTGGCACCCGCTACACAAGATTAGAAGTGCAGATTTGAAAGACAATGACTCGACAAACAAGTAGAAGACAAAGAGCTGAGAGAAGTCAACAAGGAGGAAGTCAAGAGGCATCCTCCGGAGTTGGAGAAGGACAAGCTTCGATTTACATTTCCAGAGACGAAATGGAAGCTATGACAAATTCATTGCATGAGAGGTTGCTGAAGAGTCAACAGGATATGATGCAGACTTTCTTCGAGCAGATGAGAGCTGCAGGGACACAGAACCTTGGACCAGTTACAGCGGCTGTGAATGTGGAACAAGGGGCTAGGGTTGCAGAAACCAATGGAGGACATAATACAGAGCCAGGAGACAATCAACAAGGACTTAGGGGCAGACCCTCAGGATCCAACACAGGAGGACCCTTGGAAGGAGTTCAACAGGCTAGGGCCAACGTTGCTGCTAATGAGCCATATGAGGAATATGTACCAGAGTTCCCTCGGGAGCATGGGGGGCAACCCCCGACAGACAACGCTGGATTAGCGGAAATCATTAGGAAGACTATGCGTGGAGGCTTGACCAATAGAGATTTGGAAGGAGTGAACAGGAGTCCGTTCGCTCGGGAAATCAGGATAGCTCAGAATTAACCTAAGTTCAAGTTACCTAGCGTGGAAGTATATAATGGCAAGGCTGACCCAACTGATCACTTGATGAGATACACTAGACACATGGAAGTGCTGGGGGCATCGGAGGAAGTTATGGCCAGATGTTTCCCATTGTATTTGACATATCTAGCTGCAATGTGGTTTAGGCAGTTGGGAGAAGGATCTATTAGGACTTGGTGGATAGGTTTTTGGGGCAGTTTCGGGTTCATATCAAAAGACCTAAGAACGTGATGAATCACTTAGGGCTTTTCTAACTCGGTTCAATGCGGCGGTAGCTTCGGTGGATCGACCGGATCCATCAATGGTTTTGATGGCGGCGGTGTCGGGAGTCAGAGAGGATTCAGATTTTAAGGTATCTTTAATACGAGACCCACCACTGGATCTCGGGGAATTCTTTCACGAAGCTGAAAGATTCCTCCGACAAGAAGACGCATGTATGGACTTAAAGTTAAATGAGGTGAATGTGACTGAGGGTGGAGGACCATCCAACGGAAACTCGGATAAAGATAAAGAAAAAAGGAAGCTGGACGACGATTCAGGAAAAGCCAAGAAGCGATGGAAGGATCCAAAGTTTTCCACATACACAGGATTAAACGAGACACTAGAGCGGATATACATGGAAACCCGGAATCGCCTTCCTTATCGGAGTCCGGCTAGGAGAGAACCATCCGAGCGGGAGAGGGCATTAGGAAAGCATTGTCTCTTCCGCGATTTGGACGGGCATGATACCAATAGCTGTAGGCACTTAAAGGACATAATTGAGGAGCATGTGAGGAATGGACAATTGAGGCAGTATGTTGGGACTCGGAATGCAGCGGTGGAGCAGGAGCAACCACCGCCTACCTCAAGCCATGAGGATGTGAGGCACATGAATAATGGTCGATTGGTCATCAATTGACCGGGGTAATATGAAATAAGTAACAAACCATTGGCGAGCAACCAAGTCATTTACACATGTACGGGAACGGAGATAGCCCTTAGGCATGCTCTGAATGATGATACACCGCGAAGCTATGGTTTGTGAAATCTGTTTTCTTTTGTTTTTGGATTGGACACTCGTTTTTCTGGTTTGGTTTTGGAGTTTGGTTTGAACTCCTGGTTTTGTTTGCTTTCTGGTTTGGATTTTCGTTTGGATGGTTTTCTGTTTTGGAGGTTGGTTTGGATTTCTGACTTTCGGATTTTATTTGAATTTTGGATTGAATTTTGATTGGATTCTTTTTTGTTTTTGATAAACGGTCGTCGGGTATGGATTATGCCTGGCAAGAGGTGAGTCTTTTTGCCCGAACGTGGTAAATTGACTCATTCAGGACGTCGAGTATGGACTATGCTCGGCAAGGGTCCGGAGTTACCAGAATTTGGCCTAGGACTTAGGCCCCCTATTATCGATTATCATTTTCAGGTCATTGAGTATGGACTATGCTCAACAAGGGTCCGAAGCGACCAGGATTTGGCTTAGGACTTAAGCCATGGCATTATATAACGTCCAGGGACACTGGACCAAGGTCGTCGGGTGTGGATTGCGCTTGGCAAGAACCCGGAGAGGTTAGCTCAACGTCCAGGGACACTGGACCACGGTCGCCAGGTGTGGATTGCGCTTGGCAAGAACCCGGAGAGGTTAGCTCAACGTCCCGGGACACTGGACCACGGTCATCAGGTATGGATTGCGCTTGGCAAGAGCCCGGGGAGGTTATTGATTTGGATACCGACCCGGAGAGGTCCTGAATTCGGCTATTGGCTATTGGATAAGAATGGATCAAAGGCTTGGTCTTCGAGTTCGGATGGACATGGAATTGGCTATGGGCCTTGGATATCGGATATAGAATTATTCAAAACACGCCTTATTATCATAAGGCATGTTTTAGGGGGCAAATGTTATCCCACCTTTTGGTCAAGGCTGGAATATCAACAAATTGGCAAGGAATGATGGATATCAGGTTTGGAGTTCAATTGGAAACAAGGCTGCAATAGATGATGTCAAAATTTGACCGGGCTCCGATCGGGGCGGAATCAATTGGAGATGATGATCAATGCTAGAGAAGGCTACATTTCAAATTTCAGGTTAATCTGAGTTCATATGATCAAGTTATGATCGATGCAAATTGGAGGAAGTGGCCTCACCTCCGTATCCATCATCACGCCTCAGTTCGAATCCATGGACTTCGCACCAACATCTTCGTATCCATCGGCAGGAGCTATGTTCGAATCCATCGCCTCCGCATCGATCAGAATAGCAGAGACCTCACACCCATCTAGTTCGTATCCATCAAATTGAGTTCATTCGAATCCATGATATTGCTCCACTTCGAACCCATCGAATTGAAGTCCTTCGAATCCATCAGAAGGCAACTCGTTCGTATCCATCGGATCAGGAAGGCCTGAGTCGACACGGTAAGCATGGATATGAACGCGGCGAAATCTTTGGGGTGACTCGATCAACTCGGAGAAAAAGCTGGATCAACCCGAGAAGCGCGCGCGACACGTCACCATTCACGCGCGCAAACCATCGATTCGACCCTATCGATTCGAAGGGGATCGATTCGAACCAAGCTTGTCAACCGGAAATGCAATCTTGAATCGATCATATCTCGAGATCTACAAGTCCAAATGCTATGAAATTTTCACAGAAGCTTGCGCACATGTTGAAGAATGTCCACACCAAATTTCAGCTCGATTGGACAATTTCTTGATCGATTCGAATGGACTTCGAATCGATCCCAAAGTCGGCCCGGATTTCTTGAAAGCGGGCGTATGAGCCCCCACACGTGCCAGAACTTGTCTCCCTTCAATTTAGGCGAAATATCAGCCTCCTAAACCTATAAATAGAGCCCCTGGTCATTCAGAAAGGGGGTCGGACAATTTTGAGAGCTAAAGAGCGCCCAGACTCTGCCAGATTTACTCCAGATCACCATTGCTGCCTTAGATTCAGATCATAATCATAAAATCTGTTGTACTACGCGATAAGAAATTGTAACCTTTAAGCATCAAGCAATAAAATCATAAAAACCTTGAAGTGGACGTAGGCCGGAGATAGCCGAACCACTATAAATTGTGTGTCACTGTTCATTATTTCTGGATTGCTGTTTGTTGCTAGCTTAGATCTGAGATTTGTGTTTGAATATTGCTGACCTGTATTCATACACTGGTGCTTTCACAATACTTGGGGTTTGTGACCATTTTTGGCGCAAACACTTTGGTGCTTTCACTGAGAAGGATTGGCACCCGCTACATAAGATTAGAAGTTCAGATTTGAAAGACAATGACTCGATAAACAAGTAGAAGACAAAGAGCTGAGAGAAGTCAACAAGGAGGAAGTCAAGAGGCATCCTCCGGAGCTGGAGAAGGACAAGCTTCGATTTACATTACCAGAGACGAAATGGAAGCTATGACAAATTCATTACATGAGAGGTTGCTGAAGAGTCAACAGGATATGATGCAGACTTTCTTCAAGCAGATGAGAGCTGCAGGGACACAGAACCTTGGACCAGCTACATCGGCTGTGAATGTGGAACAAGAGGCTAGGGTTGCAGAAACCAATGGAGGATAGAATACAGAGCCATGAGACAATCAACAAGGAATTGGGGGCAGACCCTCAGGATCCAACACAGGAGGACCCTTGGTAGGAGTTCAACAGGCTAGGGCCAACGTTGCTGCTAATGAGCCACATGAGGAATATGTACCAGAGTTCCCTCGGGAGCATGGGGGGCAACCCCCGACAGACAACGTTTGATTAGTGGAAATCATTAGGAAGACTATGCGTGGAGGCTTGACCAATAGAGATTTGGAAGGAGTGAACAGGAGTCCGTTCGCTCGGGAAATCAGGATAGCTCAGAATCAACCTAAGTTCAAGTTACCTAGCATGGAAGTATATAATGGCAAGGCTGACCCAACTGATCACTTGATGAGATACACTAGACACATGGAAGTGCTGGGGGCATCGGAGGAAGTTATGGCCAGATGTTTCCCGTTGTATTTGACAGATCTAGCTGCAATGTGGTTTAGGCAGTTGGGAGAAGGATCTATCAGGACTTGGAGGGAGTTGGTGGATAGGTTTTTGGGACAGTTTCGGGTTCATATCAAAAGACCTAAGAACGTGATGACGTTAACATCAGTAAATCAAAGGACGGATGAATCACTTAGGGATTTTCTAACTCGGTTCAATGCGGCGGTAGCTTCGGTGGATCGGCCGGATCCATCAATGGTTTTGATGGCGGCGGTGTCGGGAGTCAGAGAGGATTCAGATTTTAAGGTATCTTTAATACGAGACCCACCACTGGATCTCGGGGAATTCTTTCACGAAGCTGAAAGATTCCTTCGACATGAAGATGCATGTATGGACTTAAAGTTAAAGGAGGTGAATGTGACTGAGGGTGGAGGACCATCCAACGGAAACTCGGATAAAGATAAAGAAAAAAGGAAGTTGGACGACGATTCAGGAAAAGCCAAGAAGCGATGGAAGGATCCAAAGTTTTCCACATACACAGGATTAAACGAGACACTAGAGCGGATATACATGGAAACTCGGAATCGCCTTCCTTATCGGAGTCCGGCTAGGAGAGAACCATCCGAGCGGGAGAGGGCATCAGGAAAGCATTGTCTCTTCCACGATTTGGACGGGCATGATACCAATAGCTGTAGGCACTTAAAGGACATAATTGAGGAGCATGTGAGGAATGGACAATTGAGGCAGTATGTTGGGACTCGAAATGCAGCGGTGGAGCAGGAGCAACCACCGCCTACCTCAAGCCATGAGGATGTGAGGCACAGGAATAATGGTTGATTGGTCATCAATTGACCGGGGTAATATGAAATAAGTAACAAACCATTGGCGAGCAACCAAGTCATTTACACATGTACGGGGACCGAGATAGCCCTTAGGCATGCTCTGAATGATGATACACCGTGAAGCTATGGTTTGTGAAATCTGTTTTCTTTTGTTTTTGGATTGGACACTCATTTTTCTGGTTTGGTTTTGGAGTTTGGTTTGAAATCCTGGTTTTGTTTGCTTTCTGGTTTGGATTTTCGTTTGGATGGTTTTCTGTTTTGGAGGTTGGTTTGGATTTCTGACTTTCGGATTTTATTTGGATTTTGGATTGAATTTTGATTGGATTCTTTTTGGTTTTTGATAAACGGTCGTCGGGTATGGATTATGCCTGGCAAGGGGTGAGTCTTTTTGCCCGAACGTGGTAAATTGACTCATTCAGGTCTTCGAGTATGGACTATGCTCGGCAAGGGTCCGGAGTGACCAGAATTCGGCCTAGGACTTAGGCCCCCTATTATCGATTATCATTTTCAGGTCGTTGAGTATGGACTATGCTCAACAAGGGTCCGAAGCGACCAAGATTTGGCTTAGGACTTAAGCCATGGCATTATATAACATCCATGGACACTGGACCAAGGTCGTCAGGTGTGGATTGCGCTTGGCAAGAACCCAGAGAGGTTAGCTCAACGTCCAGGGACACTGGACCACGGTCGCCAGGTGTGGATTGCGCTTGGCAAGAACCCGGAGAGGTTAGCTCAACGTCCAGGGACACTGGACCACGGTCGTCAGGTGTGGATTGCGCTTGGCAAGAGCCCGGGGAGGTTATTGATTTGGATACCGACCCGGAGAGGTCCTGAATTCGGCTATTGGCTATTGGATAAGAATGGATCAAAGGCTCAGTCTTCGAGTTCGGATGGACATGGAATTGGCTATGGGCCTTGGATATCGGATACGGAATTATTCAAAACACGCCTTATTGTCATAAGGCATGTTTTAGGGGGCAAATGTTATCCCACCATTTGGTCAAGGCTGGAATATCAACAAATTGGCAAGGAATGATGGATATCAAGTTTGGAGTTCAATTGGAAACAAGGCTGCAATGGATGACGTCAAAAAGTTGACCGGGCTCCGATCGGGGCGGAATCGATTGGAGATGATGATCAATGCTAGAGAAGGCTACATTTCAAATTTCAGGTTAATCCGAGCTCATATGATCAAGTTATGATCGATGCAAATTGGAGGAAGTGGCCTCACCTCCGTATCCATCATCACGCCTCGGTTCGAATCCATGGACTTCGCACCAACATCTTCGTATCCATCAGCAGGAGCTATGTTCGAATCCATCGCCTCCGCATCGATCAGAATAGCAGAGACCTCACACCCATCTGGTTCGTATCCATCAAATTGAGTTCCTTCGAATCCATGATATTACTCCACTTCGAACCCATCGAATTGAAGTCCTTCGAATCCATCAGAAGGCAACTCGTTCGTATCCATCAGATCAGGAAGGCCTGAGTCGACACGGTAAGCATGGATACGAACGCGGCGAAATCTCCGGAGTGACTCGATCAACTCGGAGAAAAAGCTGGATCAACCCGAGAAGCACACGCGACACGTCACCATTCACGCGCGCAAACCATCGATTTGACCCTATCGATTCGAAGGGGATCGATTCGAACCAAGCTTGTCAACCGGAAATGCAATCTTGAATCAATCATATCTCGAGATCTACAAGTCCAAATGCTATGAAATTTTCACAGAAGCTTGCGCACATGTTGAAGAATGTCCACACCAAATTTCAGCTAGATTGGACAATTTCTTGATCGATTCGAATAGACTTCGAATAGATCCCAAAGTGGGCCCGGATTTCCTGAAAGCGGGCGTATGGGCCCCCTCACGTGCCAGAACTGGTCTCCCTTCAATTTAGGTGAAATATCAGCCTCCTACACCTATAAATAGAGCCCCTGGTCATTCAGAAAGAGGGTCGGACAATTTTGAGAGCTAAAGAGCGCCCAGACTCTGCCAGATTTACTCCAGATCACCATTGCTGCCTTAGATTCAGATCATAATCATAAAATCTGTTGTACTACGCGATAAGAAATTGTAATCTTTAAGCATCGAGCAATAAAATCATAAAAACCTTGAAGTGGACGTAGGCCGGAGATAGCCGAACCACTATAAATGTGTGTCACTGTTTATTATTTCTGGATTGCTGTTTGTTGCTAGCTTAGATCTGAGATTTGTGTTTGAATATTGCTGACCTGTATTCATACACTGCTGCTTTCACAATACTTGGGGTTTGTGACCATTTTTGGCGCAAACAGTGATGACACCATTAAATTCTTTTATGCTAAGATGGCATCAAGAAAACAAGCAATAATTTGATGTCAATGGTTGATAAACAAGGAAATATTCCCGAAATAACAACAGAAATATGCGAAGAGTCATATGAATTTCCTTTCATATTTTGCAAAAAATGGGTATCAAATAATGGAATAGTTTTTCTTAATCAAGACATCACATTGTATACTCAAAGAAATGTAATGTGCATACGATTCACTAAATAGAAAAATTATTTTAAATATGCTACATTGTATGCCATTTCCTAATAAGTTCGATTTGTATGATCAAATAAATTATTGACACTCCTACTTTCTCACTTATTTATCATGGTTTCTTTGAAAGTAACAGAGGCATATCACAAGGTGATACTGTTTCACCTTACCTATAGCCATTGCAATGAAATATTTCACTATCTTAATGGACATTAAAATGATTAGAAATAAAATAATTCTTAAATAAATACTGCTCCTCTGTACTAGACAAAATCAAAAAAGAAATTTGAAAGGTGTGAATCCTCGTTATTAACTCTAGCAGGAAGACTTGAACTCATCAAATCAATTATTCCTATTATACAATTTTGGACTCATTGTTTCAATTTGCCAAAAGCCACCATCAAATAAACTAAACAATATTTTTGTGCCAAAATTTGATGGAAAGGAAAAAGAGCAAAAATCCCATGGAAGATTGTTTGTAATACAAAGTCTGAAGGAGGAATGGGCCTAAGGAAATTCCCAAACCTAATTAAACTGCTAATATTAAATTATATGGATGTTTATACACAACGAATCAATTTGGCGTAAGTGGATGAATGTAAAATACATAGGAGAACAATATTTCTGGGATTACTAATAGTCTGTTAGGGAACATGGAGATTTATGTTATAGTTAAGATATTCTACATTACAAATGAGAGAGAAAAAAGAATAGTTGATGGAAAAGCTATGAGTATGTGGTTTGACCTATGGATACAAGGGAAATGATTAATCAGTAAACTTAGTTACAATGCACTTTTTGTTGAAATTGGACCAGCCCGCAGCGGAAGAAATAGATGAATCTCAATTTTTTTACCATTAGATCTTTATTGAGTCTATAAAGTCTAATTTATTTAAAACCTTCTAAATTTCTTTTAAATAAAATCATTATTTTATTTAGATTTATAAAATAATTTTATTTTATGTATTAATATTATACACACACACGTGTATCATTTACTCATATATATGTGTGTGCATGTGTAACATGCCAATGTATAAGTGTTGGGTTTTACACTGCAAAGGACATGTTAACTCATCTAGTATACAAATATATCGTCCAAATGTATGTTTATGTACTTTAATATATATATATATATATAAATTACAAAAAAACACACACACGTGTGTGTGTGTGTACACGTGTGTGTTTATATATGAATTTATACTTTATTTTGAATGATTATAAATATGTGTGTATATATGGAATTTATAAAATATATATGTGTATATATATAATTATGTACATAAAACATTTAAATTATATTATAAAATTTAACTATTTATTTTGTTGTAAATTCGAAAACAAAATTAATTTTTTTGTATAATATATATGTATATATGTATATATATATTCTTATAAATAGTTTAATATTATATATATGTATGTATGTATAAAAATAAAATTATCTAAATATTAAAATATAATAAATTATCACCTAACTAATAAAGCAACATATGATTATCATTTAAATAATAATAATAAATTTACCTTAAGCCGTGAACATCATGGCATATATATGTCAAGAATTTTTGTTTTCAAATATATATAAGCATTGTTGTCAAATATCTTAAAATCTTACGATTTAAATCCCGATTCAGATCGAATCCCTCCCTTTACGATTCGATTTACATTCCGATTCAAACTTAGTTAAAAGCACAGTAAAAAAACACATCCAACTCATATTAACATATTTAATATGGATATTTAGATCCACAATTCCCATTATAATGTTTTAAAACAAAATAAAAATGGAATTAAAGAGAAAATTAAGTATTAAGCTTAATTGTAGACGTTCAAACATCAAAATCAACTTCAAAGTGCATACAAACATTAAAATGTGGATATTTAAATCTATGATTTACTATTTAAATCCCATTTCGATTTAAAATTTAAACATTGCGATTTACGATTTAAATCCTATTTTGAAAATCTTGTATATAAGAATAAAACAGACAACCATATTGAATGTGACGATATACCGATACTAAAATCGTCACCTAACTAATAAAACAATATATGATATATAAATTATCCAAATATTAAAATATAATCGTAGATCAGATAATTATCTTTCATCAATGTCAAAGTAATACACCTTAAAGCATTGAAATAAACTCCTAAATCAAATTTCAACTGAAGGTACTGTCTTCCGAATAGCAAACCACCAGCTATCGAATAGTGTTTAATTTTATTTCATTTATGCTTGGACAATAGAGGAGGACGGATGAAGAATTCAGGCAGATCTAAGAGGGATAGGAGGCTCAAAAATTTAGAAAAGAAAGTAGGTAGATATGCTTTTATAGAAGAAGAAATGTAGAGAGAAGCTGGGATCAAGATCCATATTTCTCTCTTACTCTTTTTTCCTCTTATCCATTCAATCCTAGCCATTTTAACCATCATATGTCCGCCTCTATGCCCCATTATAGCCGAAGCAACCAGCTCCTATATGGGCTTAAAACTCATTTACAGTTCGAATAAAATACTTTGCATTTAAATCCAATTTAAACGCGTATCGGTATCGTATATCGATTAATATATTTTCAACTATTATAAGTACATTTAATAATGTTTGATCATCAAATCAAAAATAAAATTTTATAACTTATATTTCATAAACATTAATTTAGTTTATAACTATTATAAACTAATTAAATCATGTGGTCAGGGAGTATTTAACGATTCGGTTGTGCGACTCTTTAGGTGTAAATTTGGTCAGCGATTAATATGAAATTATTCCAATATTAATGTTCACACGTCACTTAGCCGGTGATGTGATATTTTAGTCAAATTCATCGCTAACTTGGTTTCAGTAAAATCCAGTTTTACTTTATTAAGCGTTACCCTATTGCGATTAATATTTACAGCAATTCCCTTCATCAAAACCATATCACTTTGGACCTATGGAATTTAGTAATGGTCAAAGTTCTGGTATTGTCCATATTCAACTATGTAGTCCAAACACAAAATCCTTGGTTCAATAATAATCATAATAATTAACCGAAATGCTTTGGCCAAGACTTTGACTTTGAGTTGACTTCAGTTGCTCGTGATACCAACCTCATGTAACCGAGGAGACGAATCCTCTCTTGAATAGTGTTTCATTCATTGCTTCCACTCGATCCAACTATAATTGTTCGATGGACGTTGCATTATGATTGAACTATAATCAAAGCGAAGCTTCCACATTGAAGATCGATAGTATTCTCTAGTCAAGAGAATTATGTTTGGATACATTATATCAACAGAAAACTATCGAGTGAGTCATTCTATAGTTATCCAATAACTATCAATAAGTAACCCCATGGTACCTCCAACAACCATGAGTAATAAACTGCCCAAAATTCGGAGAGCATTACATACTCTAGTCTCAACGGATGTATCGATATCCAATCTTGATACATCTTAACTAGGGAATATTAAAAATGTTACATTTATTTTCATTGTGATAAATTACTCACGGTTACAACATTTTTTAACAACTATCACAAAACATACCATTTATGGATTTTCTATTAAATATACTTTTAATTAAATTAATTAATCAATATAACACATTATATCAAGTATATAATTGAAAGAAAACATCTTTTATCTTGAACAAGATTGGTTATCGAATTAGTTATATATAATAAATTACATAATTGATCCTAGGGCATACCCCTAACTCTATCAAATCCCGCTTGCACTTAGGGTCAATTATGGAATCTAATTTTAACTTCTCCAATCGATTTCCTTAAAAAACCAGTCGTGTTGATCCCCAGTGAGCGGGTATGCTATAACGCTTCAATTATCTACTATGTCAATCAACTCTTCCTGACACTAATAAGCTGTTTTATATTGTGGAACAATTTGAAGTAGGTCTCTCGACTTCTAGTGAGCTCTAAAGTTTGTTATGAAATATATCGTGGCATTATTATCATATAACAATGTTATGGGATTCTCAACATTTAGAATCACCCCCGGTTCAATTATAAATTTGTGCATATATATACATATACATACATATATATACATTGCGACCACTGTACATCAATTTTAAAGTCTTTATGGAGAAGATTTGGAAGCCCACTGAGGAATTTGAATTGTTTTATAAGAAGAATGGGTTCATCTTTATTAAATTCTACAACGGTGAGGATTGTGCAAATATTATTAAAGGCGGGCCATATACCATCAGATCATGGATTCTGATCATCAGAAAATGGAAGTCAGGAATGAGCCCTACAAAGGAGTTATTCTCCACTATTCCTATATGGGTAAGACTCAAAGACGTACTGGAACAATGAACGTATCAGCCGAGTTGCGAGTGTACTTGGTCACCCAATACGTATGGATGCTATTACTGCAATGGACACTAGACTTAACTATGCATGGGTTCTAATTGAAGTAGATGTGCAGTTTAATTATCCCACAGAAGTTGAGATGGAGTTACATAATGGGGAAGTAGACATTATTCAAATTGGGTATGAACAAAAGTTGAAGTTGTGTTGCAAGGCATATGGTCATATAGATGCAAACTGCTCTATTTCAATAACTAAAACATGGAGACCGAAACCACAAACTACAACAGATATAAAATCTGCAAATATGGATACCGCGCATATGAGTTTACAATCAGAGGTACGAAGTACAAATGTTGCAATGCACTCTCAACCAAAAAACAATCAACAGTCTTCTAAACGAGATAGAAGAGTGAATATTGACCAGCAACCGATTGCAGTTCATAATGCCTTTTCTGCTTACAAGACACGCGAGCGACTGGTTCATCCAGCAGCTGTGCTAGAGTCCACTTCATCCAAATGCAAGAAATTGAGCACAATCAAAGTGTCAAATTAGATGAACATACAATTTTAGATGACACGACAAGTCATTTATCATGCAATGCTAATGCTACAGCTACGACGAATGCACAACAAGAACTCATAAGCCATATATCAAATAAAATATAGGAAGTCGGAAATCAACCCAAAAGTGTTTAGAATGTCTCCCCTATGGTTTTGAAAAATCCTAATTATAAGAAGTGTGAGGCAACGCAGAAACCCAAAGTCTCCACTACCGCTCCTCCTAAAAGAGTTACAAGGAGTGTTACGGTGAGTAAATGAATGCTATGACTTGGAATATTAGAGGTATGAATACTGACAACAAAATAAGTCAAGTATTCACACTTCTAACATCTCACAAGCTTACTTTGTTAAGCTTAGTTGAGAATAAACTAAGTACTTGTAATATTAATAAACTTCACTGGAGTTTCTTACATAATAATGAATCCGGCAGTAAGGGCGGGATTTTAGTGTTGTTTAACATGGCAGTTTGGACATTTGATGTGCTGGCTATGTCTCAATAACACATCACTGTGCTTATGACTAATACAGGTGATTTACAATACAACAACACTTTGTGTATGCAAATAATTCTTTTTCAGAGTGACTCGGACTATGGGAATCCCTATGCCTAGACGCTTCAACAATTAGGCTGTCGTGGGTGGTCATGAGGGATTTTAATAATGTTCTTAACCAAAAGGACAAAAGGGGAGGATTGCCTGTCCCTTTTACTTATTTAAACAGCTTTAAGAATTGCCTTTTAAATGTGGTTTGATTGAATCTACCTTACAGGGGTGCAAATATACATGGCTACGGAGATTTGCAATGAACATAGAAAAAGTGCTGGTTAATTATGACATCATGTCCATGTTCCCACAATTCATCACCATCGCACTTCCCTCAGCTTATAGCGATCATACCCCCATTCTACTTGGCTTCAGCAAGCAAAATCAAATACTAAAAAAGGAATCCCTTTCTGATATGTAAATGACTAGTGCTACATATATGGATACAAACAGTGTATTGAAGAGAGATATGCCGCAGAAACATGGGGATCAGCAGCTTGCAAAATGATACATAAAATCAAAACAATAAAAGGCAAACTAAAGGAGTGGAACGGGTCAAGAGTCAAGGATAATTCACTGTCTAAATCACAAGCAGATTTTGGTGCATCTTTTTATCAAACTGACCAAGACCCCGAGAATGATGTTCTCTTTGATAATATGTATCAACTAAGCCTGCAACTAAATCACCAAATACAGAAGCAACAGGAGTACTTCAAATAGCAGAGCAAGGTCTTATGGCTACAACAAGGCGATACAAATTCTAAGTTTTTACGCTAAAATGTCAATGGGAAGACATAGAAACAAAATTCAGGCATTGCTTGATGTGCAAGGAGGATATGTATATGACAATATTACTATTACAGAGGAAGCACTATCATACTGCCATTGCTTATTTACTGGAGATACGAGTCTATGTTTTCTCCAAATTCATACTAGAATGCAAATTAAAAGTAGTGAGAGAGAATACTTAGCTTCAGCTATCACTGTAGATGAATTCAAGTCCGCTTTGTTTTCTATTGAAGATGCTAAAAGTCCGGGACCAGATATCTTCTCCTCCAAGTTCTACAAGCTGCATTGGGACCTCCTGTGAAAAGACATTACAGATGCCATATTAGATATTTTTCACACTAAGAATCTATGGAAGAGGCTCAATCATAACTTCATCACTTTAATTCCCAAAAAATATAAGCCTTAAACGATTTCAGATTACAGACCTATTTCGTGTGCTAATGTTTTATACAAAATCGTTGTGAAGATTATATGCCATAGAAGATTTTCTACCGTTTTTAATTGCAGAAAATCAATCATCTTTCATACCCGGAAGGAACATTGGGGAAAATGTCCTCCTCGCTCATGAGCTAGTGTGAGATTTTGTAAAAATTGTAAAAGGTAAAATGTGTATTAGAATAGATTTACAAAAAGCAAATGACATAGCGAATCGTTAGTTTGTGTGCCATATGCTAGATTTAATGGGATTCCGTACTTCTTTGATTGAGTTGATATATGAATGTATCTTTACACCTACCTTCTCATCATGGTTAATGGGAGGCTCCAGGGTTTCCTAACCTCAAATCAGGGATTGCGACAGAACGATCCACTATCATCCTATCTACCTTGTATAACAATGGAATTTTTTTCACTTCTAATGGAAGAAGGTATCTTGGATGGTCATCTATCCCCTATGACTAATATGCAGCCTAATATAACACATTTGCTTTATACCGATGATGTTATGTTATTTGTTTCCACAACTACAGATAATGCGGCCTACATGACCAAGGTGTATTCAATTTTAGATGTGAGAGTGGATTTGAAAATTAACCAAACGAAGTCACAATTATTTTTTAGTAAATAAGCAATACAAAAGCAGAAAATATCTTATATTTTACACATTGCGGAGCATGGCTTACTTGTCAAATACATTGGAGTCCCTCTAAGTTCGGACTATATACATGCAACTCACTGTCCCCCTTGTTAAACAAGATTAGCATTACATTAGAGGGATGGGACAGTAGCTTATTAACCATGGTGGGTAGAGCAAAACTAATTCACAGTACGATTACTCCTATGGTGTTGCATTGGCTTCTAATATACCATTTGCCTACATCAGTGCTTTGGAAAATAGACCAAATGTGCGCCGATTTCTTTTGGAGAGGAAGAGCACACAAGATATCATGGGATACCTTGTGTCAACCTAAAATCGAAAGAGGTGTTGGTCGACGCAACCTTGGTGATTTAAACACTACGGCAAGAATTAAATTATTGTTTAACTTACTCACTAAAGACTGCTTATGGTCTCGATGGATGAAATCTAAATATTTATCTAAATCAAATTTCTGGATACTACCTATTAGCAATAATTACTCAGGTACGATGAAGTCTATTTTACGACATCGTGATATATCATGTAAAATAATGAATAGAGTAATTATTAATGATGAAAACAACATTTTGTGGTTTGATCCATGGATAAATCACAAGTCATTAGTGGATTTACTCGGGTGGAGCAGGGTTCAGATTTGCAACACGGCACACTATACTGTCAGTCATATCATTTATGACAACATGTTGCAGCCTCAGCTTCTCTCTGAAACCAGAAAAGTATCATCAACCATCAACCGGGTTAAATTAGCATCAAATCAGTGGCAAAATTACTGGAAAATTCTACGGCGTAAAAACTTTGTTTTTTCAAAAGTATATGATGAAATAACGCAGCATTCGTCACTTAGCAAACATTTTACTCTAATTTGGCATAAGACTACAGTAAGGAAGTTCGCGTTTGTTATGTATATGGCTTATCTTGGGCATCTTTCTATAGCAGACCGACTAAAAAATTAGGGATTATCATTAAACATGCAATGCAACCTATGCTACATCATGACGAAATTCATGAGCACGTATTTTCCACTTGTAATTAGAGTACTTATCTATGGGATTCCCTATTGACCAAGATGGATCTGCCACCGATTCGAAACAACACTCTACAACAGAGATTTGGGAACTTCATAGCTTGATTCACCACTTCATTGCTTATGTAAGATTTCTGCTTTACAGCGGATTCAATGATGGTTCATCATATCTGGTTAGAGCGAAATCAAAAGAGATTTGATGGGAAGTCATATTCAACTTCACTATGGCTGAAACTTGTGGAGATTGATATTCGACATCAATTTAATTTCCATTATAGGGTGGTTTCAGCTGAATAACGACATTTTTACGAAGATGGGGGATAGAGCTTTATGATCCAAGATAGAACGGATCATTTGGATATTGAGTTTCATATGTGTTGTTTAGATGGGACGGCTGGGTTGATATTTGATAGTGGATGTGTATACTTGTGTACTGATGTATGGTTATTTCCATTTTTGGTATGGGTTTTGTTACTCTACTGTATTAGAGTTGTAATATAGGGAATGCCATGCTCTTTTTCCTTACTACCCGGGTAAGGTTTTTTAAGGAGGCGTGTTCTCTATATTGATTCTATACGTCATTAATAAAGAACATATTTTCAGTGTATACACACATACACAGACATACATTGCTTTTATTATGGCGCTATTCAAGTCAATGCACTTAGCCTTTTTATTGAATCATCCACAATTTCTTCTAATTGAACATTTCCAACTTAAACATTCTTAACTTGAATTTATTATTGACATATTATACTCAATATCACTTCTGAAGTTTGAGTCCGAACACACCTTTATAAAGAGTTCGTTGTTTCTGTAAATAATTTTCTAGTATTTCATAAATACACGTGAATACCTCACACAACCATTTAGTGATATCTATTTGGATTTAATATTTGTTTCATGTATCAAATACATAAAAAAATCACGATATCATAGACAACATAACATGTATGATAATTCCTATTGCCAATGCATAAGGAATCCATCTTACATGTTCCACATTAAACATTTTTATAAGGTGTCCTTGCATATCGTTTGAGACATTTCCAGTATCTTTTATACATACTATAAAAGACATCATTTAAAAATCCAACGTTGAATATTAAAACAAGTACAACTGATTTTTAACACAATTACATCGTTAATAACCAGTAGTGTATTATTTATTTATGGTTTAAAAATATCCATGTACCTTTTAGCATTCTTTCTTATAAACACATGCTTTCACTGCATTTTGATTGATAATCAAACTATTTGATATCACTATCAAAATATTTATTTAATTCTGATGCTTATTAAATGGTACTTTCTATCATTTCTTGGATCATATCCAAAACCCACAAACCCAATATCGCTTCCACTGATTTTGAGACACTTTGGTTGTTATGTGCAAACAATCTACTCTAAATCTATATTTAAAACTTTATGTTTCAACACATATATACCAAAGCATAAAGTCATACTACGCGATAATTTTGTGAGTAAAATACGAAACAACTTGAACACATGGAATTGTGAATATGATACGTTAATTTCGACAACTGAAATTCATGGTATTATTCTTATCAGTGTGGCTCACTATATTCCAGCTACATTTGTCTTTCTCTTAAAACATATCTATGGCCAATGGATCGTATTCTTTCGGATACAATTATCAAAATATTATTGACAGTGTACTTGAAATCTATTTCGGATTTGCACATTGTTAGCGCCAAAATTGGCCACTAACACCCAAACGTAAATGAAAGCATCAACTAATAGTCATGGATAACAGATAGAGTGTATGTAGAGAGTATAAATATGAAGAGCAGTAAAAACTAAAAAGAAAGCAGAAAAAACAGTGGATTTATAGTGGTTCGGCTGACTCTGGCCTACGTCCACTCCCAAAATTTCCTTTTTATTGATATGAGAATCAATTACAGTTACAATTCGAAGTTTTCACAACAATAATGACAGAGCAGCCTTAATGAGGAAGAAGAAGGGAAACATAATGAAGATCCCTTTTCTGAAGCCTCGCTTGCTGTATTTATAAGCAAAATCCGAGTTATTGGGCTTCTTGAGTGATCCGGGCCCATTAAGACCATAGTCGAGTCCATACAGCCGACCCAGCTTCCTACCGATCCAGCTTCCTACCAACCCAGCTTCCAACCGACCCATCTTCCAACCGACCCAGATTCCTACCGACCCAGCTTCCAACCGACCCAGCTTCCGGTCGACCTAGATTCCTACCGAACCAGATTCCTACCGACCCAACTTCCAACCGATCCAGATTCCTGCCGACCCTGATTACTACCGACCCAGCTTCCAACCGACCCATATTCCTGCCGACCCAGATTCCTACCGACTCAGCTTCCTACAGACCTAGATTCCTACCGACCCAGCTTCCTACCAACCCATATTCCTACTGACCTAGATTCCTACAAACACAGCTTCCTACCGACCAAGATTCCTACCGACCTAGATTCCTACCGACCCAG
Organism: Allium fistulosum; assembly: GCA_030737815.1. Classification (NCBI taxonomy): domain Eukaryota; kingdom Viridiplantae; phylum Streptophyta; class Magnoliopsida; order Asparagales; family Amaryllidaceae; genus Allium; species Allium fistulosum. The sequence goes on along the minus strand of CM060904.1, from coordinate 74,763,945 downwards.
ATTCCTACCGACCTGGTTTCCTACTAACCTAGCTTCCAACCGACCCTGCTTCCTATCGACCCAGATTCCTACCGACCTAGATTCCTACCGACCCAGCTTCCAGCCAACCCGAAGCATTACCTTGGATGACTCGGAGAAACCATCAAGAAAACCCAAAGCAAGTTCATACGACTCGAAGCAAACTCCATGCAACCCGTGACAACTCAACTTTTGTCAAAACTCGTATTTCGAGTATCCCGCGACTTTTGTCCATCGAATATACCTAATCCCGGCTTCATAATCATGATTACCATCCATGATTGATCGTCTATCCATCCAATTGACTAAAACCCATCGTATTTCAGTCTCGACAAACGAGCAACCGATTTAGTTAAATCTGCATGTCTACGGCCTTGCTAAAAGGCGGGTTAACACACATTATACCATATCATAGAGTTAATACTCTTAATAGTTTAATTAAACAATCGAGGATTATCTATTCGCGACATTGATAAGAAACTCATAGTTTCTTTCTAATGTACAAGAATGCTCATTAGACATTCTAATGTATTTGTGTTCATTGAGGTATGGTCAATTTTATTTCATCCCTTGTAATCAGTTTTATCATTGGATCATATCCAAATTCATTTTATACAAAAGAAATTCCTTTGCTACAAAGCTGGTATTTTTTGAAATAACGGTTGTTTCTTAGTGTAATGAAGCATGTATTCATAAACATTTCATGAATTACCTTATATAAAACTGATTTTGCATTATTTCACAATATATTTATGTTCATCACATAAATTAGTCATCCAACGACTATCGCTCCTAAAATTCTCTTGGGACGATTCATACAAAATCCTTTATGTAAAATTATTACGTGTAGTCTTTCAAATCGTACAGCCTGCCAACTCCTTAGACTAGGATATGTAGGGGTTTCTTATAAACCCTTATCTTGTATGGTTATGTAAATTATTCTTTGAATAACACTAATTTTAACCTTATGTACTAGTCTTAAGTGGGGCTGTCAATGGATACTCGAAAAATCTGAAATCCGTCTGCATCCGTATCCGAAAAGCGGATAATATCCGATATCCAAAAAAACGGATGCGGATACGGATACGAAGACATCCGCATCCGAAAATTATCCGTCCGGTCTTTGTCAATATTATAGTGTAAATTGTGTGTGTTTTAGTATAATGAAAGATATTTATTTGTTGTTTTATTAAGTTAATAGTTTATATTATATATATTTAATGCTTATTAATCGCTCAAAACTATTTATTATTGCCATATTTGTTTATATTTAACACTTTTATGATCGATTGGATTGAAAAAAATGTATGTTAAGCTTAAAATTTATATTTATATTTCTTGATTTATCGGTCGTTAGCGGATAGGATAATTATCCGATATCCGTCCGTATCCGCGGATGCGGATATCCGATATCCGAAAATCATTTCGGATGCGGATGTGGATATGGCACTATCCGCATCCGAAAGTATCCGTTGACAGGCTTAGTCTTAAGTACACACCTTACAGAAAGAGTTTAATTCAACGCTACTCATCATTAATCCTATTTTATCTAATAAAGTTAGATTACTTCTTATTAATACATCATTATGTATTATAGAGAGGAGTGACCTTTGAGACTGAATCATTGTTCATATAAGGTATATACGGAACTCTTTCCAATACACTCACCCATTCTATCAAATCGAATCATTTCTGTCATATATTATATTATTTATTCTGTTTTGTACTATATGATCCTGTCATACAGTTATACATACGTATCAAACACATATGTCCATGTCTGTTATGACTCATTAGTGAATATATCGAAGTTCGTAGGACCGTTTTGGTATTAACAAACTTACGATTGCATACATTTATATGTATCAATCTGAAGAGTTCATCAATTCCTATGACGCTGCCACTAAATGGGTGCATTGTCCTTAATTGTTTGAGATATAATTAACCAGTACCATATGATTCATAATCATATAACAAAAATTATTTCTCAAAACTATGGTTAATCTATATTTCCAAAATAATTATAAATGATTTTAGATACTTTTGTATTTTTTAATGCATCAAATACCTCTACTGCAGTTTTATTTCACAATAAATATTCATAACATTCTCATTGAAATAAAACTGTTTATTCTTTAGTCATCACATAAGAACAAATATTATTTCATAAATAATGTAATGTATGTTTTACGGAAACAATTTTCATAACTTGATGCAATCAATAAGTGTTATATGGCATGCTCCCACTATTTCCGCTATCATTATAATATAGTATCGAATACAGAGGTCCATCATCCACTTAATATAGACTATTTATTTAATACACTGAAACTAGTTTATAGTAGACAGTAGTTTGATCAAATATCCTAAACTCAAAGAAATAAATCTTATAGAAACTAATTTTCTGTACGAAAGTACATTTCGAAATAGAAATCATATTTCTTATTCCAATGTTAGGACCAATCATTTTTATTATTCTCGTTTCCGATGTTTCTTTATAAAGCAGAAGTGACCATTCACTATATTCATTCCAACTGTACCTTAAATCACATTTACTTTACACATTTGTTTTCTTTTTTAAATGGTCAAACCAATCAAAAGAAATCCCTTATTATAATATCATAATGAACTCTTTACAAAAACACACTCGATCATCCTTAACATTTGAGGACATTAAATATGTTGTACATAGTGTAAAATGATCAAAACTGACATTTTAGCGATCGAGTTCTTAGATCTATCTTATAGTTTTGATCTAATGTTACATTTAACACAATATGATCTTTATTGTAATTGATCAAATTGAATACTCGATCTCACGGTACAATTTATTTGCTTATTTTGGATGAACTAGTTTCATCGAAATATCATACACTATGAACTGTGATCGTTCGTCATATAACGTTTATATATGATTTCGTATGGATCAAATCCGTAGTCTTGTATTTCTTTTGAGTTCAGAACTCATTGAATACAATACACGGTCTCGACCAAATTAACACGTAAGCGACTAAATTAACACGTAAGTGACCAAATTACGAATAGTAGTTGTAAAATCAAGTGCTTGCATGGATATTGAAACATTAACATGCAAGAAGTATTTATTGTTAATTATATGTTACATTTCTGTTTGTCAATCTTTAATTTAGATCATTTATATATTATTGGCTCGGTTTTCTGGCAAACGAAGAAAGAATGAAGCAAAGACAAGCAGGGGTATAGGGAACATAATTATTGAACCAAACATATGGCCGGCATGCCGGACCAGATGTTTGGTCCGGCATCCTATGGTATACCAGACCAAGTATCTAGTCCGGCAACCTCAGATATGCCAGACCAAATGTTTGGTCCAACATCTTCTAATATGCCGGACCAAATATTTGGTCTGGCATTCTTTAATATGTCGGAACAAATATTTGGTCCGGCATGACACATCCATCACCGGACTAAACATTTGGTCCGGTACACAAACATGCCGGATCAAATGTTTGGTCTGGCAAATAAGGTACTCCAGGGCAGAATCGCCGAACCAAGCCAAAGAAGGACAACTGTAACGACCCGCCATTTTGGACCATTCGCATCCATTATAAGTGTATAGGAAGACACTCATGCCGGAATTGAATTGCTCAAAATACCGCGTTGTTAATTTAAATTTGGCAAAACTGAACATATACAGTAAATAAATAATCACAGATCACAGACATAGAGTAATAAGTGCAGCGGAAATAAAAGAGATAGTAGTTCATGAAGCTACTATATGAATATATATAAAATACATCAGAGTTACAACGGAAGAGTAATACGATACATCAGAGTTAAACCAGATACAACGGAAGAGTAACACGATACATCAGATACAAATCAGAATACATCACTGGAATCATCGAATACTGAAAGCAAAAATAGATGGCTGGATCTTCAAGCAAAGCTCCAACTTCAAAGGTGAGTCTCGAATACTGATACACTCAGTCTGACCCGAGCGTAAAGCAAAAACACAAGACACTCGAGTCAGGATTAACATTCTTATATCAATAAATCCAACTCAAGTGAAATAGCAATTGAAATACAAGTAACTCAAAGGATGTTTGGAATAACCATCCTTTAAGGATACGTTAAACTATCTACTATGTAGTAGTGTACGATAAGTAGATAATGTCTATCAGTAATAATAAAAGATATCAAAATAGTGTTAAGTCATGGCCCATTCCACCCTTAACACATTTTTATTCCCAAAAGCATATACAAGACCGTAGTTTCCCCAAAACCGGAAGTCACCAGAGGGCAATCCATATACTAAAGGTACAAATCAAAATCGTAGTGGTCGCGTATAAATGGAATATAAGTATGACAAGGCACATGAGGCAATACCCAAGGTAGTGATACTACCGTTCGCCTGATCCGGACTGGTGAGAACGCAACGCCGCAGCGCCCGCAACACCGTGAAACAACACTCCCAAAATCAAGGGTGCACCAATCGACAACAAGTATAAGTAGTTCGAAGAAGTGTGTCCACTTGAGGTCTCAATCCTCCATTGGCCCGGCACAGCTCCTGTTTTAGTCATTTCCAATTTGACACAAGTGTCAAGGCTATCCATTATCGTTCTCTTTCTTCAGTCAACACGTACATCATTCCAACCACTTCATTCTGGATCATCACTCCGCGTATAGTTATTAAAGTGGTTTTCGGTTTAGATAGAGAGTATATCCATAACCGAATTCCGGTCTCTTTAATAACTTCCGTAATTATTACACCGATTGGTCGTTTAACAAATTTCAAAACCAAATCAGATTCAATTTCACATAGAATTTGTAAATCAACATTTCATTTGCCTTTCGAAATCAATTTCCAAAATTTACGTTTCAAAACTTCCAAATTCATAATTTCAAAATCTTATAATTCAATTTCAATCTTTATATTGAAAACAATTCAAATATTGATTCAATTCGTATATAAATTTCATTCCGAAATCATTTAAATTAATTTAATTTAACATTCAAATCAATTTAAACTCATTTATCGATCTCATTCAATATTCATTTAGTAAATTTTCCATTCAAAACAATTTCTATTAAATTTCTAATTCATTAAATCAATTCTTAAGTTCAACTTCATTAAATCAAAATTTACAATTTTGAATTAAATTCAATTCGTCAAATCAATTCTTTCAATTACAAGTCTTACATTAATTCCAAAAATATCACATTTTCATTTCTTGTTAAAGAAATTCAATTTCACTTATTTACTTTCTTAAATAATTTTCCAAAACTTAATTAATAAAGAAAACTCAATTTCAATTATTACGAAGTAACATTCACGTATTCAAAAGTTCAATTTTTCTTATTAAAGAATTCAATTCAATTTAATCATTAAATAATTCAACCTTATTTAATTATTAAATAATTCAAAACTTAATTATTAAATAATTTCAAAGTTTAATAATTTCAAACTTAATTATAATTTCCAACTTCATTATTAAATCATTTCAAAGTTTAATAATTTCAAACTTAATTATAATTTCAAACTTAATCCAATCATTTCTCAAATTAAACAACATTCTTTCATCAATTGCATTATTAATATTTTGTTTCAGATTATTCAATATTAACATTTTCCTTTCATTAAAATTCAAATTTCAACTTTATTTCAAAACCATATTATTTATTCAAATAAAATCTTCATTTTATTTTTAAATCAAATTATTGACCAATCGGGTTTTATTTAATTTTCTATCCTAGGTCAAAGTTCAATTTGGGTATTTATCATTTCAACCCGATTCCAATTCAATTAAAAATCAAAGAATAACAAAGGGAACTTGCAGTGTGATAGCTGGGATGGTGTCAAAGTAAATAAACAAGCAATAACAACAATCAATATCAATCCAATAATCAGTTCAAATAATCCCGAAATAACCGTATTAATTCGCATTGTTATTTGTACGAATTAATATAATTACCTCTAGAATCTACACTATCATTTCATGTAGATTAAAGATTACTACATTACGGTTTTCACTTGTCATCTATTTACAATTTCATACATCATCAATTTAACAACATACATTCAGTGGTTCAAAATGTAATTAAACAAATCCTACATGTCGATAAATTTAACAGTTAAAGGGGTCATATTATACAAGTGTCAGTTAATCAAATTTAACATTTAATTATCCTATATCAAGTTCAATTTCATACTATTTATCATTTTAACATTAACAATTTAACGTCCAATATAAACATCAACAATCAATCAATTAACAACCAAACTGGATTATCATTTCATATATATAACAGATAATGGTGTCAGATGTCACAGGTGAACTGATACAGGTAATAACAGTGTAAATATCTAACAGCAGCATATTTCAATTGTCGTTTCAATTGAAATCAAATTTAATAAATAAAAGAATGTTAATCGTGAGTGATTGCTCACCTTTCGAGGCTAGAGAAGATAGACAGTGAAATTGTGCTACGAAATGCAGGCACGACTTCCAAATCGAAGCAAGATGGACACGATTCGACGAACAAAGCTAATAGCAAGGAATAGACGAAATCAAATCAGACTGGATCGATGAAGATAATAGATATAAGTGAACTTATATATATAACTATATATATAAAATCATATACAACCTATAGTTTAAAATAAACCAATAACTTTCAAAATCTATATATATACAGAATATATTTAAAATCAATACTTAATACAGAAATAAACTTATATATGCAAGCTATAAAATCTCAATATAAATATAATTTTCATTTAAAAATTGAAATAAATTTGCTTTATTTTAATATATATAACTATCACTATATATATTAAAACCCATGTATTAAAATAATATGTTTTTCTTAAATAATTAAAATTCACATTTACCTTTCAACACATAAATTTTTACAATGCAACATATCTACATGTATGCAAATCCACTTCCATATATTCATCTCAGAATACACAAACATAGGCATACTAGTATATAAAATATACATATAAATATACTATGCAGGTTAAAACAATGCACAGACACAATCAATAACTTCGACTAGATGTATTTTATATCAGGCCTTGTATAAAACATGCAAACTAATGGTAACCTAATGAGCAAGTATATGCAACTAACAGTAAACTGCAGACTTCATATATGAACAAATATATGTGTAGGCTAAATATGAGTATGCAGATCACAAAATAGACAAAATAGGTAAACAAGTTAAGCAAATTGTATGCAGGCTATATATGTAGATTATACATATCAAAAAAATATCAACGGAACTTATAAACTTTATGTATAATATATATATACACACCTATTCAATAACATATATAGACCTGACATACATACAAGCCTTCAAAATCAACTCTGTCAAATAAACATAGATATATATTACCTTTTCAAGCTAAAAACTATAGCTGACCTATAAATATAAATAACAGTAAATATATAGATGAACTGATTGTGCAAATATATAATAACTAGTACCAACTTACCAATATAAAACAACTTAAACTAGACCCATTCAAAAGCAAAGATGAAAATGAACAAAATGAAATGAGCAGGCAAAGCAAAACATATATATATGACGAAACTAATAGACCATATATTCAACAGTATATATCTGCTACAACTCAAATATACATGCTAGAACTTAATATATATAACATGTGTATATATATAGTATAAACAACAAATCTTATATAAACCCCACACACACTCATATATATATATATATATATATACTAATAGATTATGAATAAACTATTTACAAACTTATATATATCATCTATCCTATATTCGTACCTATATACAAATAAGGGGAGGCGAGTGAAGGCGGGCGCTACGAGAGGAGGAGCCGAATTCAGGTGGTGGCCAAGGCGCGAGTTGATGGCTGAGGAAGGGGAAGGGTACTGCGTGCTGGGGTGGGCTCGGATTGCTGTGCATGGGTGAGGAGATGAGAGGAGGGCGGAGGTCGTGATGGAGGACGACGAACGGTTGCGGGTTGATGAGGAGCGGTGCAGGTGATGAGGCGTGATGGGTGGGGATGGAGCACGGCGGTGGTAGGGCAAGGGTGATGAAAACAAAGGTGAGATGTGCAGTCGGTGCACAGTGGAATGAGCATGAAGGTAAATCTCCTTTTTTTTCTTTTCAAAGGGAACGGAAGAGATTTAGAGGAGAAACAAAGTGGAAAGGAATTTGATCCCAAAACAAAGCTACAGTAAACTGATATATTATTACTTTGTGGTGAACAGTACGACCAAATGAAAAGTCACCTATGCATGCGAGTAAAGAATTAGCAACGGCTACAAGCATTGATTTCGGAAAAGCAATAAATTTGATTGGACTGCACGTTTCGAATTTTGAAACCGACGGAAGCTATAAAGTCACAATTTAGGGTACCGATACAATGAACGGTTTATTATATCCATCGCGTATCGGACCTCAAACGCAAAATAAATATACCATAGAGATCAGCACGACGAGGCGATCAAAACGGTATACAGATATCAGTAGTAGGATTGAATTATAAAAATTCAAATTTTCTACTAGCGGAAAATGTAAGAAAAACGCTGAAAAATAAGATCGACGGAGCCAATGATGTCCGAATTTGGAAAAACGACAAACTGACATCTTGCTCAGAAGATGGTTTAGAATTTTTCTATGTAAAAATATTTTGGTTTTGAAAATGTTTTATTTTCAACGCTTTTTTTTACTGATTAAATTGAAGTAAGTTTACGCGCGAAATAAACTTCCATATCTTCGGACGAAAATTTACCAGTAGTTATGTTTAACTAGACGTATTCCAAATATTAAATTTTTATTTCAAATTTTATCGTTTAAAATTTCACAAAATTTCAACTAATTACGTTATTAAAACAGTTGAAATTTACGGGTCGTTACAACAACCGATCCAGGCAAGCTTTCTGACCCAAATGCCGATCAAACTATTCCCGACTCAAATGCCGAACCAAACTCAGGAAGCTATAATTTCTTCTCCGCACTTCACAACTCCACTCTATAAATACCGGAGCTTCTCAACAACAATGGGGATGGATTTTTAGTGGAAAAGAGAGAAAACTCTACTGAGAATACATCACTTCGGCTACTCTAAGTTTTTTACTCTTTCCGAACAATCTTGTACTTGTAATCAACTCACAGAGAGAATAATAAGATGGAAAGTGGATGTAGGCACATTCTGGCTAAACCGCTATAAAACTTTATGTTGTTCACTTTCCTTATCTGCTTTCCAAACTTTGAGCTTGTGAATTGTGTTTTGCAATTGCTGAAGTCATTCTTTTACATATTGAAACATTAAAAACTCCAAATCAATCAACTTGAACAAGACCTAACTACAAATCAAATTTTGAGGTATTTGCCCAATTTTTAAGCAAACATTTTTTGCGCTTTCACTGAGAAAGGCGGCATAGAGAGCCTAACTCCTCTATCCATTAACCTTTCAAGCCTTACTCAGTATTAGAACATGGTTCCCTCTAGGCGCAACACCGATAAGGGTAAGAGTGCATCCACTGCAAGTACACTCAACCCCACCCAAGAAGATCAAGAAGACCCAACTACCCACTCTCTAACTCCAAGCTCAATTGTCACCCGAGAAGACCTGGACAGGGTTGTGAATGAGATGACTGACCTCTTCGCTGCCCAACAAAAAGCTTTTGTGGGCCAAATCATGACACGCTTAAGAGGCACGGAGGAATCCACTCACAATACCAAATCTCGAGGTGAATCTCAGTTTGGAGAGTCGCATAGAAGAGACAGATCTCCTAGTAATGATGAATTCAATCAAGAAGACACAAAGACCCGAAGCCGAGCTAGGACCCAACCCGAAGCCGGTCCCGAAAGGTCGTCAAGAGCTGGGCCTAGTCAAGTGGGCACCAAGCATGGACCGTATATGGTTGATCCTGTTATGCTTCGAGCTAACCATCACCAATCTAGCCTCAGTCAAGGTTCCAGGTGCCACCACCATCAAAGAGACCCCCACTTCTCCCAAAGCTGCCCCAGAATCTGAGGAAAGATGACACGCCTCTTCAGGGAATATCTCAGGCACGAACAACTTGAAAGAGGGATGGGTGCAAGAGTGACTAGCCCCTTCAGTAGGGATATAGAGGCAACAACCACTCCTCAAGAATGGAATATGCCCACCATGGATCCATACAAAGGCACGTCCAAACCAATCATCCACTTACAGCGTTACACCCAGCACATGCTCATGAATAGAGCAACAGAAGGCATGCTATGTAAATGTTTTTTGTTGTTCTTGTCAGACTTAGCAACCACATGGTTTCGTCGCCTGCCTCATGGATCCATTAGCTCTTGGGAAATGTTGAAGGAAAAATTCATAAGTCAATTCGAATCCATGTGGAACAGCCTAGAGATGCTTATTCCTTGTCCGACGTGAAACAGAAAGCAGGAGAACCGCTATAGCAATATCTTACCTGTTTCAACACTGTCGTAGCAGCAGTACAAAACGCGGATGAAAGGCTTACACTGATGGCACTATGTGGAGGCGTCCACCTCGATTCAAAGCTTATAAGAAGGTTGACGAAGGAAAAGCCTTTAACTCTTCAAGAATTCTTTCATGAAGCCAGAAAATACATAAGATTGGAAGACGCAGTGGCTCACCGACATAGGGAGCAACCCACAGAGGGTTCTAGTGTCCAAGGAAACATGAGTGCTCCACCCCGAGGAGAAGGGAGTAAACCAAACAACGAAGGAAAAAGTAACCATTAAGGCAACTCGGGAACTGAAAAGGGCAATAAGCGACGATACAGACCTGGATCGAGATTCGATTCATACACTCCTCTGAATGACACTGTGGAGGACATTTACCTGGCTACTCAATACGAATTAAAATACAAATGCCCTCCATATAAAAAAGAGTCAAAAGCCACAATTAGAGCAGGAAAATATTGTCGCTTCCACGAGTCTCATGGGCATAACACCAAAGAATGTCAGCATTTGCGAGATCTCATTGAGGAGTACATCCGAAAAAAGAAACTGGAACGGTACGTGCAGCAAAGACACAACTCTCCCACTCCAGTCCACGAGGGACCTGGGCTACAACCACAAGGGGACAACAAAGAAAGAGCAGGTACAAGCCGCTCCAACCAGGAGAAGATAGTTGTCCATACCATATCTGGAGGCCCGCATGCGACCGACGGAAGTTGGGCCGAGATGGAGAGGTACGGAAAGTCTTTGAAAGATAAGGAAGGATATGTTCATTCCATTACCGAAGGACGCATCGCAAAACGGAGAGAAAGGGACAACATAAGCTTCAGCAATGAAGATTTAGTTGGAAAGCAGTATCTGCATACCGATCCCATGGTTATCTCCACCTGGATCGGCCCGACAAAGGTGTTCTGCATCTTAGTTGATACAGAAAGCTTAGTGAATATTTTATTCAAACATGCCTTCAACAAAATGAAGTTATCAATGAAAGATGTATCCCCATGCAATAAGCCCTTACACGGGTTTACTGCGGAAGCCACGATGCCACTTAGACAATTGGACTTGTTTGTTGAGCTAGGAACTCATTCCCAATCCATTATCCGGAAGCAAACATTCGTGTTGGTAGATGGACACTCTGTGTACAATGCATTTTCAGGGAGACCTGCATTGTTAGATTTCCAAATGTCTTGGCCTCATGGTGCTTGAAGATGAAATTCCCAACTGATGACGGAATAGGAGAGGTAGAAGGCAACCAAGACGCAGCTCACGATTGCTACGTGACAGAACTCCGCCAAAAAAAGGAAGGAAAAAGGTAAGAGCGTAGGGGTCGCCCTCTACGCCAAAACTGCAGAAGCATGGCAATCAAAAAAGGCTCCTTCTCTTGAATATACTAGTGACCCGTTTAATGAGTTAAACCCCAGAGATAGAGAGGAAGAGGTCAACGCCGAGTCCATGGAGGCTATGGAACATGTGGTGGTAGACGAACACAACAAGACAAGGCTTTTAAAGATAGGTTCTCAGTTAAACCAAAACCTCAAAATCCAGCTGATAGGATTCTTGTGCAAAAACTTGAATGTGTTTGCATGGACCCACGAGGACATGGTGGGAATATGCCCCAAAGTAGTTTTTCATTACCTCAACATAGATCCAACTAGGGTCCCAGTCAAAAAAGAGAAAAGAAGCATGGGCATAGAACGATCAACTGCTCTCAACGAAGAGGTGAAGAATCTGCTCGCCAACGGCTTCATCCGCGAAGCCATTCACCCAAAATGGATCTCCAACCCAGTCTTGGTGAAGAAGCCTAATGGGAAGTGGCGAACCTGCATCGACTTCTCCAACCTCAATGATGCTTGCCCCAAAGACTTCTTTCCTCTACCACGAATTTACCGACTAGTAGACGGAACTACAGGACATGAATTGTTATCATTTATGGACGCATATTCAGGATCCAACCAGATCCCTATGCATGTGTCGGATCAAGAACATACTAGCTTTATCATGAATCTGGACCTATATTGCTATAAGGTCATGCCCTTCGGGCTTAAGAACGCTGGTGCTACCTATCAACGTCTAGTTAAGAAGATGTTCGAGCAACAAATTGGTCACTCCATGGAAGTCTATGTCGACGACATGCTTGTCAAATCAAGAAGAGCAACGGATCATCTGAGCCACCTAAACCATATGTTTCGAATATTGCGCAAATACCAGATGAAGTTGAACCCTCTGAAATACTCTTTCGGTGTATCTTCGGGAAAATTCTTAGGCTTCATTGTGCACACTAGAGGAATAGAGGCGAACCCCAAAAAGGTCCAAGCTTTGAGAGACATCAAAATCCCAGCCATGTGAAGGGAAATGCAGAGCCTGAATGGGAAGTTGGCCGCTCTGAGCAGGTTTATATCCAGGGCCATGTACAAATCGTCCCATTCTTCGAGGCCCTCAAAAGGGACAAGGGAAAGTTTAAATGGACCGATGAATGCTACTCAGCTTTCCAAGGTCTGCTGGAACACCTACAGAGGCCACCAGTGCTCTCCACTCCGGTAGACGGAGAAAACCTCTACCTATACCTGGTTGTATCCTCCCACGCACTAAGTGTCGCGTTAATACGAGAAGATGATCATATCCAAAGACCGGTATACTTCATTAGCAAGAGATTCATGGGGGCAGAAGCTAGGTACCTAAAGATCGAGAAATTGGCCTACTGTCTACTCATAGAATCTAGGAATACGGCATTACCTTCAGTCACATTCCATTAGAGTTCTAACGAATCAACCTCTAAGACAAGTTTTGCACAAGCCGGATACGTCAGGACGCCTACTAAAATGGTGCATCGAGATTAGCCAGTACGATATTACTTATCATCCACGCACAGCAATTAAAGGGAAAGCCTTGGCTGATTTCATAGCAGAGTTCACAATGCAGGATGAAGAGACAGCGGTCAGAATTGAGGAAACGGTCAAGTGGATTATGTTTGTTGATGGAGCATCGAACGTGCTCGGCTCGTGGGCAGGAGTTGTAATCATCACGCCCCGAGGAAGGAAGTTATGCTACGCACTGAAGCTAGAGTTCGCTGTAACTAATAACGATGTTGAATACGAAGCAGTGATAGCTGGCCTAGAAATCACTAAAGAGATAAGAGTTAAGTCAATATGCATACACAGTGATTCACAACTAATTGTGATCCAGATCCTTGGGGAATTCCAGGGTCGTGGACAAAAGCTTGCGTCTTACCTCAAGAAGACCAAAACCCTCCTGGATGAGCTAGATTACTATGTAATAAAACACATCTCGCGAGAGGAAAATCAAGAGGCAGACGCCCTCGCCAAAGAGGCTAGCATAAGAACTGAGCCAATGCTGGGGGCAACCCCCGTCATGAGACAAGCCCGCCGAGTTTCGAGTGTCTGCAAATCGCACTGATCACGGGCAGTGTGGAGACATGGATGACCCCCATCATCAAATACTTACGAGAAGGAGTCTTACCGGCAGATTGAAACGAAATTAGAAAAATCCTAAGGAAGGCATCCCGCTACACCATCCAGGACGGCATTTTGTACCGTCACGGCTTTTCCAATCCGCTACTAAGGTGTGTCGCCAGGAACAAAGCAAAAGATATCCTTAACAACATACATCAAGGAAGTTGCGGTGACCACACCGGAGGGCAAACTCTAGCCAGAAAGATCCTGGGCTATGGATACTTTTGGCTCACACTGAACAAGGACGCGGCCGAGTTTACTAGGAAATGTGACAAATATCAAAGATTTGTCAAAATCCCGAGATTGCCACCTACCGGTTTAATCCAGATGGTCAGCCCCTCGCCCTTTGCCGTCTAGGGAATTGATCTGATCGGGGAACTCTCCATGGGTCGAGGAGAAGCAAAATATGTTATAGTGGCAGTGGATTATTTCACCAAATGGGTGGAAGCGGAGCCTTTAAACAAAATTTCATCTACCAGAGTGATAAACTTCCTAATACGTAACATCCTGTGCAGGTATGGGGTGCCGTAGAAAATCATATCGGATAACGGACTTCAATTCGACAGTAAAGGATTCTCCAATTAGTGCCATGTATATGGGATTGCCCGAAGCTTTTCAGCCGTAGCATATCCCCAGGAAAATGGACAAGTTGAAGTAGTGAACAAGGCGTTGAAAACACTAATCAAGAAGAAGCTAGAAAAGTCCAAGGGGGCATGGGTCGATAAAATGCCTACTGCTTTATGGGCATACCGAACTTTTTATAATACCGCAACAGGGCACACAACATTCGCATTGGCATACGGAACCGAGGCCATGCTCCCCGTTGAAACAGTCATCCCCTCGCACCGCAGGATACATTACAATCCAAAAGAAAACGAGGAGCTCTTGTGAGGAAAAAAGAAACGACGCCGCCCTCAAAGCCGTCGCCTATAGGCAGAAGGTGGCAAGGCAGTACAACTCTAAGGTGAAGCCTCGAACACTGCAAGAAGGAGACTTGGTACTCAAATGAGTCTTCCCATGACCCGGAGCACTAGATCCAATTTGGAAAGGGCCATTTGTTATTCATAAGGATCTTCACAATGGAGCTTACATCTTGTCAACGGTAGATGGAGAGGTGTTTGGGAAAGCATGGAATCTCCAATATCTCCGCTGCTACTTCTCTTGAGTTGTAAAGAGACATGTACTAAAGCAATAAAAGAAAGACAGTCGACGTTGGCATATTTTGGCCGAACCACTATAAAAATTTCGTGTCTTACATTACTTATCTTATAAATATTCTTTCATTTAATTATTTTATCTAATGATTATTTAAACTGCGAGTAATCGCAGACACTCGCCGGCAGCAGTGGAAGTAAGATAGCCACGGTAAAGGGCACGAAATGAGCCTTGGCAATTCACTACTGACGATCGGCACCCCCAAGCCGACAATGATGAACCAACCATAAGCCATGAATTGGGAACAATTTATAGCCTAGGCGGTTCATCATTAGCATTCGGCTTACCAGCAACTAGGAACCGATTATAAGCCCCACGATTAAGGCGTGGCTGCAGCCAGGGGTAGTTCACACTTGACGATCGGCATTACACACGCCGGCAACGATAAATCGAATAATACTCACGACACGGATACCAATCCGAGTAGTTATCGTTAGCGATCGGCCTTGAATAACAACACGATTATGGTTTTCATCGTTTTTGAGCACAATATTGATTAACCAAGTCGTAAACAGTAGACAAACAGGTTATAAAAATCGTACATCGCAAAAGTCATTCCAGATAAGCAAATGAAAGACATAATTAAACATTACGCATTAGAAATCTTTACATACATAGCTTTTTGTCCATATATACAAATACTAAATAGCCATACATCCTTTTCAACTAGATATAGAAAATACAATGGAAATCTCTTCAAGACGGGGGGACATCCTTGCCGCCCGGCTCGCTCCTTCTAGCTATATCCTTCGAAGGCTCGCTTTCCCTTTGCGAAGGCCCAGCTTGCCCCAAAGACGTCCTTGCACAATGCAAGCATGAAGGATCGTAAGTTTTGCAATCCAGAATAGGTAACGGCGGAACTGAAACAAAAATGACACAATACCTGCGGTGGCGTGGCGTGGATCACCAAGTCCCTCAAGATTTGAGTCATCCTCATCGTCTTCGTCCTCCACCAATAGCTCATACTCCTTGGCAATGGCTTTGGTCTCCTCCACCGTGAACTGGCTATTCACCATACCAACGTCGTACACAACCCCTTCCTTCTGCGCGACTACGGCCTTGGTCTCCTCGATGAGCCGAGCATGGATTCCTGCCATCACCCGAGGGTAGTCATCCATCCACTGAAGGTTCCTTTGTTTCCAGAACATATAATAAGTATCCTTCGGCATCTGGTTGACTGTGTCACAAAAATTGCTAGATTTATCACTTCGGTCTGGAGAGCCACCACCTTATTCATGTATTGCTCCTTAACTCTCCTCAACTGAGAACGCTCCACCTTCAACCTATCGATCTCAGCCTGATATGAGTCCTTCTCCTTTTGCCAATTTCCTCGAGACTCCTTCAGTTCAACTAAGGCCTCTTTCGATTTCTTCACTTTTCCCTTAAGGGAGCGAATTCGCTCCAGATCCTTCTACCGAGCCTCATCCACTAAACTGATAGCCATGTCAATCTATGTCTTGCATAGGTCGGCAGCCTCTTTCCTTGCCTCTTCCTTGGCCTTCGTTATCTCGGAGGCGCGAGATGCTTCGACTTCCTCTAACTTAGCCTCCTTCTCCCTGAGCGCCTTGCGAAGATCCTCCATCTCTAAACGCAACCGCACATTGGCGCTCCCAACTTCTTCACTAGCTTTAGCCAAACGGGACTGATAATCAACAATATTTCTGGACTCATCTATAATCTAGACCATCCTTATTATCAAGTTAGCAAAATCAAGAGTCTTCGCCTCATCTAGGATCCAGACCAAGAGATTTCGAGGTAAAAGGAACTCGGTGTCAGGAGCCGCCGCATGACGACCTGCATAGTCGGGATTTATATTAGGATGACTCTTAAAGAGATTCCGCGTCGGCTGCTGATAATCCGAGAAAAAAGGATCAACATTGCCCTCTCCTAACTCATTTGGCACTTCATGCACTTCAGAACCCTTCGGATAGTGACGGCGACAGCGAGAGGAAGTTTGGAAACCGGGGGGTGGCTTCCGCATCCTGAGACCTCATGTTTCTGGGACAACTCACAACTCTCTCCCTTATCCAGGTTTGGTGGGGCCTCCCTAATATTCTCTTGCATGGTTTTTTCCCCCTGAAAAGTCTTCTTAGAAGAAACGAAAGCCATTTTCATCCGTTTGAATTGCTCAAGCCGCCTGGACACTTCATTCCTTCTTTGATTTCTCCTTTTCCCTGGAATACGGGCAACAACATTAGAACCAAGAAAGGAGAAAGCATAAAAAATGAAACGCTCAAGACACTAGGAGACTGCAAGCTACTACAAACCCTTAGGGTAGACTAGATCATATGGCCGAGGTGGGGTCTCACTCAAGTAGGGAATATACTGGAATGGGACTCCACTCGAAGGAAGGAGAACACACGGCGAGCGGACTTCATTGGATTAAGGAGAAGGAGGAGGCTTGGACCCATCAAAAAACAAAAAGTTTTCAAGAAGTATCTCAAAATCCATACAGTAATCGAAAGTACTTGGGGAAAGCCCGAACTACTCGCCAATTCCCACTCCACCTTATTTTGGAAGAGGCGGTATTCCACCCAAATCACCCGGAGCCACATTCTCCTGGGAAGGATCAGTAGCAGGAGTCGGCCCTAGGATCGGCTCGGATTGTTCCAACTACTCGGACCACCCTCGCACAGCCTCAGAATTCTTTAAAGGATCCACGCCTAAGCCCTTGCTGCTTATAATATTCACGTCTGGAGATACATGAACCTCCACTTTCGTTGCTTCATAGTTGCTCTCTGATCCTTCCTCCTCTTCACTATCTCCTTCCAAATGTTAACCTCCTTCATCACTAGGGGAAGGAGCATCCCGAATACGCAGAGATTCCCCCGAGTGGGGAGGGTGAACTGCACTCTTCTTATGCCTCGGCCTCTTCGGGGCTTCAGCCATACCACCCTCCTCGTCTGGGCTCTTGCCTTTGTCTCCGTCACCCCCTTCTCCTCCGGCTCCCGCTGCTCTCTCAGCAGAACTTGGCCTAATCTTGTACATGGACTGTCTGGGGCCAACTAAGTTGTAGAATCAGAGGGCTACATCACGGAGTAGGAATGAGGCTTCCCGCTCGGCCTTCGGGATAACCAATATTTCCTTAGCCATCTTTTTTAAGCCGTCATCCTCCGCCGCCTTCACACAACCTAAAAATTATGGAGAAATAAGAAGCCAAGTCGACAGAAAGCTTAGAAAAGATAATATGATAACTTACAGCCATAAGTAAAAGCATGTTGGGCCACGGTATCGTCACGTATAAAGAAATACTCCCTCTTGAACATACTAAACTTGGAATATAGATCCAGGACAGGCTTGAACTTGTGGGCAGACTCTAAGCTGATAAAAGGACTCCCCTTCCGATAACTCTTCATGTTGTACAAATATCTGATCTCTCTATGGGTAGGGGGTCTCTGATACCGCTTCATGAATATCAGATATAAACATGTTAGGATAGCATAAGAATTCGGTTGAAGTTGCATGGGAGCGACCTTCAAGTATATCACAAAGCTGGCAATCCAATTGGTAAGCGAAGGAATCGCGCCGCACATACAATGATACTTGCTATATGCCATATACCCGCTTGGAGGAAAGCATGCTTTATCGTCCGGAATGGGTAATATCATGTCTCGATAGCCTATCCCAAACGTAGTAGCTATGGAGTTTAGATTCTCTATCGTCAACACGTTGGGATAACACTCCGAAGGCCTAACCAGCGTTTGATTATGAGCATAGCCTTCCACCAAAGAGTAAGTAGAACTAGGTTGCCTGGGAGGATTGGCTGGAGCATCAAAAGAAGAAGGACCAGCCTCGGTAGGCTGTGAAGCCGTAAACTTGGAACGAAGCTCACGACCAGAAGACATATTTCCTGTGCAAGAAAATGAAAGTCAAGAAGGTCCAAATCATAAATAGAAGTTAAAACATGCATGGGAATCTCCTATCATCTAGCCCAATTGAATCCATACCCTCAGCCTAGCCATCTCATGGAAGACCTGCTTTTGGCTCGGCATACCCATAAAAAATGCGCTCGGCAAATCTGGCCCGACATTATCCTATGCCGAATGCCGAACCAAAATTTCCACACGCCAACTGCCGACCCAAAGCATACCCTCCTACAGCCTTACCTAGACAATATCTATTCTCAGTTTCAAAATTATACCAAAAAACAAGAATACTGCCACTAGTGCCTCTGCCAATAGAAACTCAGTTAACCGGTCAAGCAATGGATCAAACACCTGATGGGCGGGTGGTTATATACACACACATTCCCAACACGAATCTCCAAACACCTCAACTACCACTGGGAGGATAAAGACCATCCAAACATCATGATCCTTCGGCGCTCGTTCAAACGAGATGCCTCCTCACCGATTCGAGACCGAAGTCACCCATCCTCGCACTAAACTCTCCTATACATCAAAATGCTTAAACCTTATAAACAATAATCGAATTAAGAGAAGCTTACCTCAAGCTATGACGGCGCGAGAATAGCCAAATTTGAACAAGAAAAAACAAGCTCAAATTAGTTGCAGCTGACCTAGTTGAATTGAAGAAATTTGATTGAGAAAATAGAAGTAAAAGAGTGAAGGGAAGAAGTCGTATTTAAAGGAAAACGAGGGGAAGACGAATAGCCACCAGTTTCATTCAGTGGTGGAAGCTCAACGCCGAACCAAAACAAAGCATGCTGTGCAGTTACACAACATACTTTGGGGGGCAAGTGTTGGCTCGGTTATCTGGCAAACGAAGAAAGAATGAAGCAAAGACAAGCAGGGGTATAGGGAACATAATTATAGAACCAAACATATGGCCGGCATGCCAGACCAGATGTTTGGTTCGACATCCTATGGTATACCGGACCAAGTATTTGGTTCGACATCCTCAGATATGCCGGACCAAATATTTGGTCCGGCATCTTCTAATATGCCAGACCAAATATTTGGTCCGGCATCTTCTAATATGCCAGACCAAATATTTGGTCCGACATTCTCTAATATGCCGGACCAAATATCTGGTCTGGCATGACACATCCATCACCGGACCAAACATTTGGTCCGGTACACAAACATGTCGGATCAAATGTTTTGTCCGGCAAATAAGGTACTCCAGGGCAGAATCACCGAACCAAGCCAAAGAAGGACAATTGGTCCAGGCAAGCTTCCTGACCCAAATGCCGATCCAACTATTCCTGACTCAAATGCCGAACCAAACTCAGGAAGCTATTACTTCTTCTATGCACTTCACAACTCCACTCTATAAATACCGGAGCTTCTCAACAACAATGGGGACGGATTTTTGGGGGAAAAGAGAGAAAACTCTGCTTAGAATCCATCACTTCGGCTACTCTAAACTTTTTACTCTTTTCGAACAATCTTGTACTTGTAATCAACTCAAAGATGGAATAATAAGATGGAAATTGGATGTAGGCACATTCCGGCTGAACCACTATAAAACTTTGTGTTGTTTACTTTCCTTATCTGCTTTTCAAACTTTGAGCTTGTGAATTGTGTTCTGTAATTGCTAAAATCATTCTTTTACGTATTGAAACATTAAAAACTCCAAATCAATCTACTTGAACGAGACCTAACTACAAATCAAATTTTGAGGTGTTTGTCCAATTTTTGAGCAAACATATATCTTAATTGGTAAAAAATTTATCAATTGCATTAAATGCATGAATTTATCAATGTAGATTATTATAATATTGTATAGCATATGATCTTATAATATTAGAAAGGTTAAATTTTATCATTTCGTTTTCCTAATAAGGCTCCAACTAGTCTTTTATGTTTCACCAAACCCTAAGTAAAACATAGAATACTTTTGACTTCACTAGTAGGTATTAGGACTCATCCGTCTTGGAATTCTAACCTTGAGTTTGCTCAACAAATCATAGCTCCACGAACGATGGATAACTCCATATCGTTTGTATCATATACAACTCCTAACCCTTGATGCCTTATTCTAATTTCACTTTGACTCTGAGTTTGCTCAATAAATCGAAATGAAATTATTCACTCGTACCTACCATATCGCAATGGCCTAAGTACAGTATATGCACCTTGAGTTTGCTCAACAAATACATATAGTTATCTTACATCATCTATTCAATATATTAATAATACTACACATAACATCCATAACTTGAATTTACTCAATAACTAAGTGATATGCAAGTAATTTTATTAATATATATGGTAGAGGACAGTATTGTGTTAAAGATTCATAATCTTTAATATATTATATTAAGCGATATCAACTTGTAGAATAATGCAATTCTTATGAATTACTCTCATGATTCAAGTGGCGGATACATTGAAATCATAGTATATGTACGTTTATGTATTTATTACTCTAAGTCTAGTTTGGGGTTCTTAATGTTCCATCTTTAATTTATACATTCATATTATATAAGATTTATTATTGTATTACTTTTATTTTCATATTATTTATATAATAGTCTTATGTATAATAGTATACTAATTAAATCTTATTTTAATTAATTTTAATCAATTGACATTTTAATTTTTTTATATCACCTTAGTATAACATTTATATTGAATATTTACTATATACTATAACCTTTATAGTATAACACATATACCATATACATGTGTATATTACTTAATTGATTAAGCTTTTAATAAATTTATTTATTTAAACAGTTTTAATTAAATTATATTAATTTCAAAATTCACGTCTTGTACGTACACATATGCTTATGTTATTTTAAATATTTTAAAACAACATAACATATAATATGTTATACTTGTATGCATTTATGAATTAATTAACTTATTTAATTAATTTATTTCATTAATCTTATTAATAAATTTTTAAAAATTTCGAAATTAGTTTATATTATTTTTCAAACATTTTGAAATATCATTATATTATAAATTTTATAATATGTATATATTTTAGTTTAAATTTAAAGTTTAAATTTGATTGTTAAATTTAAAATCTTATATTTTTTATTTTCAAATAATTTTGAAAATTAGCCCAAGGCCTAATTCATGTTGGGTCTTTCCTATTAGAAACAACTTTTGGGCTCACATATCTAGTAGCCGGGTAGGGCAGAGTACTTGATTATCCAAACTTAATCCTTCGACGCTACCTTTTTAAACAGCGTACTATCTGGGCTGTGAGCTGAATAGTTAACCCTTACATGAATAATGTAAACCACATAGGCTATTGTGCTCAAATGCTATTATTGGAACCAGACCAGACCATAATGTAAGAAATGAGTGAATTTCAAAAAAAAGTTACCATTTTAGATCTTTATTGGACCTATATAGTCTAATTCATTTAGGACATTTCTATGTTTCTTTTAAATAAAATCATTATTTTACTTAAATTTATAAAATAATTTTATTTTTATGTATTTATATTATATTATATATATGTGTGTATCATATACACATATATATGTGTGTATGTGCATGAATAAGATATCAAACAGTGTAAGGTATAACATGCCCATGTATAGGTGTTAGGATTTACACTACAACGGACATTATAGCTCATCTAGTATACAAATATGTCATCCAAATATGTGTTTATATATTTTAATTTATGTATATAAAATATTACACACACACACACAGGACACACACACACATATATATATACTTTATTTTGAATGATTATATATATATATATGGAATTTATAAAATATATATGTATATATATAATTATGTATATTAAACATTTAAAATATATTATAAAATTTAATTACTTATTTTGTTATAAAACCGAGAACAAAATTAAATTAGTTTTTTTGTATTAAGTACATATATAGATATATAAATATTCTTATAAATAGTTTAATAATATATATGTATATATATGCATAAAAATGTGTGATTGAAATATAAACATAAAATACACATATATTAAATTTTATACGTATACTTACCTAGTAACGTTGATGGAAAAACTAGATTTTTTTATTTTTAAATTTAATTTAAAATTTTCGACTTTAAATAAATAATAATATTATATATAAAATTTTGTTTCAAACTATAATTATTTTTTTAATATTTTATAAAAATCTAGATGATATTTTAGCATTTGAATATTTAAGTAATCTAAACACAAATTTAAAATTAATTTTTAACTTTTGACATTTATATTAATATTTAATTAATATATATATATATATATATATATATCAATTTTTGTGCATTCGAGAATTTATCAAGTGTAAATTTAATTTTGTAAAATTTAAATTATATTTATATGATATAATTTTCTATTTTGAAGATTTATTTAAGTGTTTTGAAGTAAATAATATTTAATTAATAGTGATATATATTAATACTTCATTTTTATGCTGAAAATTATTTCAGGTATAAAACTATTTGTAAGAAATTTTAAAACACATTTTTATAGTATAAATTTTAGTATTTAAATTATAGAGTTTATGTTATTTAAATAATATATATTAAATTCTTTAAAATAATAATAAATCAATTTCTTATTCATCTTAAGTCATGAGCATCATGGTATATATATGTCAAGAATATTTGTTTTTAAATATATCTAAGTATATAAACAAACAACCAACTTGCATGTGACGATATACCAATATACTAGGGACGGTACCTAACTAATAAAGCAACATGTGATATACAAATATGTTATCATCAGAAATCATATTAACTTTGTCGAAACCATGAAGACCATAAAGGAAAACTTACAAAGAGAGACAGCAATAATAGAGCCTTTCGAAAGAGTCGAAGGGATGCTTCAGCAAAATTTTGGATAAGCAATGAACTTTCGAAGAAGTTGTGACACCCTGCACCTCTAGGCACCCCGGAAATCAAACATGACTAGAAGCACGGGTGGTCGGGTGAAATAAAAATCCATAACATAGCAAGAGACTAAGGCAATAGCATAAAATGATTAAAATATTATGGCAGAAGAAAACTTTCACTAATTATAAATTAATAGCAAAACAACTTTATTAAAAACAACATTATCCCAAATTTATTTCTGAAACGAAAAGTACCAAGTAGTCTCCATCAAAACATAAAACATAACAATGTTCACAATATAGGTCCCCATATATAGAGTAAAGTACGAAAAAGAGAAACGAAGTATACACGAAACAAAAGAAACAAAAGCTGAAGATAACAACTACTCCAATGACCCTCCAAGCTGTAAAGAAATGCAACCTAGACCTGCCCTCTTGTGATTTGAAGAAAATAGGAAAAATAGAAATGGGTCAGATATAAAGTCTGGTGAATGAGAAATAAAATGAAGCAGAAAGAATAAAATATTTTAATTTCAGGTCTTCCCCGAATATCGCAGAGGATGAATAATATAATGCAGTGAATCCTTTTTAGATACAGTTCCTAAGAAGCCAAAGTCCATGGTCACTCTCGGGAAGTCAACCATGCAGTAATACTAAACGTCAATCGGCCTGTCGGACCTGTTGTCCTTACCTATCCACGTGCTACAGAGTGAAAGTCATGCTCTTCAACCATGCATTGTGACTAAATGCCTCTTACGTCTGACCGGCCCCGACTCAAACAACCTCACAGGACGCCGAAGTTGCGCTCAGACTTTGCCAAAATGGACTCCTATCCCCCTGTCTCCTCAGTCACCAACGTGGACTTGCCCTTATCTAATTGTCGGTCCTCCGAAAGAGCGCTCGCAGCTTGGTCAGCTGTGAAAAATCATCCAACGATCTGCCTAAAGAAGCCTACATCGGAGCACACTTATCCTGTTCCGTCCACGTCGATCTGCCTGAAGAAGCCTACGATTGTGAATACTATATATCCTATGTACTTGCAACCTATGAAAGGTAACAAACATCCTTGCGAACCTACTTGCCCGCTCATAGTACGTACAGCCAAAACTATATTTTGGCCTTAACTGCATGAAACACCTATCTAGACCTTTACAAGGTCTGCCTACCAAATCGCTTCCAGATTAATTAATTTTACCGTTACAGTTTACATACTGTTTATTTCCATTAATCTGCTTTAGGCCATTTTTACATCCGATTTGGTTATTTCACAATTTCCTTTTTTCTTACATAAATGTTATTTCAATTTCACGTCCATTCAGTCCGTATGGTTTTTTTGTAATTTTTATGCCATTTTGTTACAGATTTACACTAGCCTTTAGGGTCCATTAAATTTACATTTTTTTCCACCCTAATTTACGTTCTTCTTTTAGAGATTTAATCTGTACAAAAATTTTATCCAATAGCCACAAACCATTTAATCACACAAAATTCCACTTTTACATTTTTGGCCACATATGAAACAAACAATTATGCCAATTAGACTTTCCAATTTTGTTCCAAAAACATAATCAAAATTATGTAATTACATAAATCAAAACCATGATTTTATTCAAGTAACATATTCTGAATTAATTCAACTAACCTGTTCGACCATTACAAATTGAATAACAATTCTAATTCAATTCAATTAACCAATCTTATTTACGCCATAAAACGTGAATAACAATTTGTTTATTCCAAATTTCAACCCAAACATGAAATAGAATTGAGAAGTGGAAGAAGAAGAAGATACAATAATTTACATAAATTTCAATCTTATTTATGACATAAAATGTGAATGGACAATTTATATGTCCCGTATTTTAAACCATTGTCCTTATTTTTAACTAATGTAATTTATGATTTATGCAAAGTGAAATGCATATGAACTTACCTAATGCGAATAGATAGTTGGTCTACTGATTCAGTTGACCTCTTGTAATGCAAGTATGCTTATGCCATGCAACCAAATGTATGCAATTACCCTAGTATAATTGATAATTCTATATGTATGTTTCAATCAATCACCCAAATGCACCATCCATATGCTACATCCATTTATATATACACACACATATATATACAACCATGTGCAAATGCAATAGATAATAGGCACGCATATGCAGGTGTGTGTACCTAGTTGGCCGATTATCTTAATAAATATCTATCTAGTGCATGCAATGCATCCATTTGCAAACATTGGCATCCACTTGCAATCATTTTCATCCATCAAACATAACATGCCCTAATGATATGTTTACAACCAAGCTACCATTTATAGGTTTCACCAAAAGATTATCGAAAAGACCCTAACTAAGGAAAGATCAAAGATAGGATATTTGAAGTGTGCCTTCAAATAGAAAAGGATAAGAAATTCGAATTCTCTCTTTAGATTCCTATGTGCACTCCTTGGGGTCATCTCCCCACTGAACCTTCACTAGACGAACTTCCTTGTTGCGTAATCTCTTGACGTCGTGTTCCAATATACGGGTAGGTGTACGACACACAAGTGATTCGCGCTCTACCTCCACTTCCCTTAGCCGATCGAGTTCTACTACAACTGCGGAATCATATAGATACTTCCTCGGATGCGAAACATGAAAAACATCGTGAACTCCTGCCAACTTATCTGGAAGATCAACTCTATATGCCACTTTTCCAATCCGTGCGGTAATAGGGAAGGGTCCTACAAATCTCGGTGCCAACTTACCCATTGAGCCAAATCTCATAACGTTTCTCAAAGGAGAAACCTTGACAAAAACCATATCTCTAACCTTAAACTCCAAATATGAACATCTTCTGTCGGCATATGACTTTTTTCTATCTTGTGCAGTCTTCAACCTCACTACAAGAAATTTTATTTTTTGTAGCGCTCAAAAAACGCTACAAAAATTTTTGGTGGCGTTTTGATAATCGTTACGAGAAAACATGCCACTAAAAATCCATGATTTTTTGTTGCATTTATTTTAACGCCACTATAAATGCATTTTTGGCAGCGTTTTTCAAACGCCACCATAAATCTTTTTGTAGCGTTTAAAAAACGCCACCAAAAGATTTTTTGGCGCTACTAATAGAATTTCCAACTTTACCCCTGTTTTACGGTTGCATTTACTCAACGCCACTATATATATTTCGATAGCGTTTTTGAAACGCTACTAAAAGTTGTTTATTATTTTACACCATTTTTTCATGTTATTATTTCCTGTTAATGGTCTATTTTGGTTCTATTATATCAATCAACAATCACTCACATAATCATCATATTCAAATAAGTTAAAAAACACATTAACCATATAATCAAATAAAATATCCATAACCATTCCAATACAATAGTTTTTCGACAAAATGACCTAACTCACATACAATAACCATTTGTATACAAATTTACACATCGGGTACTAATAAATGTTATATCTAACTAGTGCTAACAAAACGTTTGATTACCCATAATTCTTTGTTGCATACACAAGTGAAAGCTAGCATCATCAAGTCCAAATTTGCTCTCTTTAAAAGTCCGATGCCTACACAAGTGAAAGCACAACAGATAGTCAAACAATTACGTTAACTCGTAGGACTTCAAATATAAGACAAACTTAAACATTCTTATTGCCTAAAGATAAATTTAGACATGATACAAGAGAATATCCCAACGGATAAATATACTCATTTAATAAAGATTTTAGTAACCCATTCCAAAGTTGCTATAATCGATAAATAACAAAAATAATTCGTGAATAAATAACTATTTCTCACTTACCCGTCAACGATCACACCTGCCAGTAGCTTGTCCAACTGCACCCCTGCTACTTCATCTCAAATAGCAACCCAAACACCCCCGACCTCCTTCACAAATTCAAAAATAATAATATGAAGTACCAAATTAAACCATTCTCCCCATTCCTCAGATGACAAAAGTAAAGGTTTATTGAAAAATATTGAATATGATTTAACTATTCAGATATAATATTTTAGAATGATATAAATATTTATAAAATTCATATATTTAAAATCCCATATGATCTAGATCATGATTATTCTTATTGCAACCACATAATAAATATTTTAGTTAGTACCAACCTTCTCTAAGTCGTTTGATGATAACATTAGCATCAGGCATTGTTCCAATGAAATGACCGCCAGGTCGAAGGGCAGACACATTAGCTAAAGCTCTTCGTGCTCGTGCCTCAGTAGACCATGAATAATGCATCGCAAACTATTAACAGTTAAAAACTTGTTTACAATCTGATACTATTTTTCATTTACCATCCAAAATAGAATCATAAGATGACTCACCTGACAGCTGCTGATATCATATGGTCCATCATTCCCCAAATATTCATCCAAGCGAGTCTGAGTAAAAAATTCAAACTTTACTTTTTTTTACCCACTCCATGAACATAAAAGACATCATCTCAAAAAAATTTCAAACTTCAACATAATCAGTATTTTGAAATTAATATCATACCTGTTTGTGTTGTGTGCACAATATTTTGTAGGTACATAGGTCAGTCACTTTGTGGCACCAATAAACTATGTACTTAAACAAGTGGAGTAGCTGACAAAATGATTAATAAATGTTCAATATGAATAACTATTATATACACACATGCAAAGATATAAATATGAATATATAAAAACAAACTCAGCAATATGTTCTAAATATGAACCTGGCCCTTTTCTATAAATAAAACCATATTCTTTGACTATGTTGCCCAATCTAGAAATATATCATGAGAAATTTCCACCTCCAAACTGGCCATTGATGCTAAAGCAACCTACATAGGGTAGTCTAGGCTTTAACAAAGTTTTAAAGCTTACAAATGAACAAAAAAGATTGCAAACCTTTGGAGTTTCAGGAGAATTTCAAGTTCATCCTTGTTAATGATAAGATTACATGCCTGTATTCAAATGAAAATATAACAGATCTTCAAAATACCCGAGATAACTATACTTTATATCGACATTCAAAATTTACCTATTTATAGTGGCCACGTATATTCAGAGTGGACTACGGACATCAAGAAGTCACACCAAATTTGGAAAAGACCAGAGATCATACGAGGTCTTAACAAAACGTTTCATTGGAGATGAAAATGGGGCAGTGAAGGGGCTTGAAGTTGTACGTGTTAAATGGGGAAAAGATAGCAGTGGGAGGTTCCAGTTTGTGGAAATCAAAGGTTCAGAAGAAATTATTGAAGCCGACCTTGTACTCCTTGCTATGGGCTTCCTCGGTCCTGAATCAGTTAGTTCTCTTGACTTTTATTCTTTTCTTAGAAAGACGTTGATATTTCTCCTAACCAAATATATAATGTTCTAGTTGTTTACATATAATGTCAAAAAAATTGCATTGAAATGGATATAAAAATCAAGTTTATTAGCATGGTTTACTAACCTTATTTTCACCGGGTATAACATATGTTGATAACTGTATAAACTGTTTTTTTGCAGACAATTGCAGAGAAGTTGGGTTTGGAGCAGGATCCACGGTCAAATTTCAAAGCAGAATATGGAAAGTTTTCAACAAGCATTGACGGAATCTTTGCTGCTGGAGACTGTAGACGTGGTCAGCCGCTGGTTGTATGGGCCATATCTGACATTATTCTATGAGTTCTTTTTAACTACTCAAACTAGTCTTTTTATCACTATTACCAGTAGTCATTGGCACTTTTATGAATTTTTTTACCATTCCCAATAGATGTACATGTGGTTTAAGTAAATATGTTGAAGCTATCAAGATGATTGTTACTAGTATCTATAATACCCACAAGTAGATAAAAAGAAAAATCAATAGAAATTACCTGAGCTATGATAGTGATATCAAGTATGGTAGTGCCAAAGGAAACAACACTAGTGTTCAAAACAGAAAGATTGCAGCTCTCAATCTCAGACAAACTCTTCACAAGTACCCCTCTATGATTCTTGCAATGAATCTTCAAAAGCACGGTCTTCTCCGATATCTTCACCTCAATATCCAGTTGACCATCTGATATCAAATCATCGTAGGAAGAAATTTCATCATCCTCTAACACCTGCATTTTCTTGCCCATAACTGCAGTTTCTACTGGTTTATGCATTGATCTTTCTTCAAGCATCTTCACTTTTTCTT
Source organism: Allium fistulosum (assembly GCA_030737815.1). Classification (NCBI taxonomy): domain Eukaryota; kingdom Viridiplantae; phylum Streptophyta; class Magnoliopsida; order Asparagales; family Amaryllidaceae; genus Allium; species Allium fistulosum. The sequence goes on along the minus strand of CM060904.1, from coordinate 74,733,903 downwards.
GTAGTCTTTTCACATAATCTACCGCATCTCCAAGAACAGAACTCTTGTCCATCTAATTAAACAACATAAATTTAGTTACCACGGTCATCATAAAATTGTCATGAAAGAAGTAAGAGGGAGTTGTAAATCAGAGGTAAGTTGTTTATGTTGCTTTATATGTTTGTTAACAACTTAATAATCTTTGACATATAAGTTGCAGATAAATCAAGTCATAAGTAGAAAATATATGATGTTTCAGTTTGCATCTCCAACAACTAAATTTATCCAACATTTGTACCATTTACTATTCATGAAAACCATTTGAACCCTAACTGCGCAGTGCTCCATGCAAGAGACAGAACACCAGATCCTATCACTGCAGTTATTACGTGAGCAATACAAGTCCATAGTGTTCCTGTAGTTCCAATGATCATATCACAGGAGTTAATAAAGATATTCTAATCTTCAGTAAATTAAACATGTAATACACTCTACTCTAATTACCCGTTCTTGTACGCCCATCATCACCATTTACTTGGTCTGCTTCGTCATCCTGTATTTGCTTCTCAGTTGTGTCATCACCAAGTATAGCTCTGCCAGCATACATTGAGTTTGAGTTCTATAATATTTTCTAATTCCTTCTTAAAGCAGATAAATTAGATCATTTTCAGTACTTGAAACTGAATATGAAGAAATGATCTCTCGGTTTTCATCTTAAGAAAGAGAGGCAAGATTCAAAATAAGAATTCAACTGCTCAACCATTCATTGTCATGCCATTGAAGGCTATCCAGAATTCATTTGGAAATAGATGAATATAGTGTTACTCCACAGATGACAATATGACCAAACTGTGTTATACTGGAGATAATCCTATTATTCTACATCTAAAAAACTATTTAATTTTGTGTTTCAAATGCAATCACAGTGGAAGAAACAAGTTGATATATATCTGAACCAAATTATTCAACAAGCAATTCAATCGATGTTCGATATATATAACTTGCGAAGAATATAGATGCAGTTGTGAGACTTAACTCACTTAATATTACACAACACACACATACAACACACGCAATACACCATTTTGCACTATCTCGCAAATAGCGGTTCACAGGCAAGTATACAGATATAGCAATACAAAGTGTAGTGTAAATAAACATGCAAAGAAATTAAATGCAGCAACTTAAAAAATACTCAAAAGGACGCATCCAAAGTCAGTTTAACAAAGGAAGCACAAAACAAAATTAAACTAGCAATAATCATGCAAATTCAACACATATTTAATACATAGGCTCATGTGGCACATAATACTAGAGCTTCATTATCTAACTATATATATGTAAGTAACTGCAGTAGATGTCTAAGTATTTTACAAGATATAATAATAAATGGCTCGCATTCTATTGTTTAATTTGACTTGCCCTCTTGTAAACATAGATTCATAAACATGGATTCTATTGAGAAGTAAGATAGTCGCGTGAAAAATTAAATTCTGCAAGAAAAATTTTCCCAGTAATTAATCGATTACTACATTTCTATGCTTCAGCTACACTTACTATAATTGAAAACCAATCACAACAAAGTGCTGAGATTCCAAAAAACTAATTTAGGCACTAGAATCTAATTGAAAACCCTAGCATAAACCTAAAATTTGAGATTACAGAGATAAATTTCTGTGAAAGTTGGCTATACTTTATCGCAAATAATAAGAAGAAGAAGTGGCGTTTGGTTCCTATAGACGGTAGGCAACATGCTGGAGATCTGGAGTAAGGGGCGGCAGCTATTGACGTTGCGAGCAAAAGATTGAGAGAGTTTATGATGAAAGAGGGAGAGAATTTGGGATTTTTTTTCTGTTCAGTTGTCGAACGATTTTGAGGGAGGGCGGCTTTTTTTTGGGGTTTTCATCGTCATTTGAGAAGGACAAAGAAAATGTTAAGGGTAAAAAGAGATATGAGCGGCCGCATAAAATTCCAGCAAAATTTTAGTGAAATGTTGGCGGGAGTCAATCAGTTGCGTTTCTTTATTGTTTTTCATATTTTAAAATGATCAATTGTTGCATATAACATTAAACGCTACTAACAAATGCAACCAATAACAACTTTTGTTGTAGTGCCTCTTGCGAATCAAATCCACCTTCTCGAAAGTTTCCCTAACCAAATCTGGTCCAAGCAAGATCCTATAGGTGGTATCCCACCAACAGGCTGGTGATCTACATGGTCTGCCATAAAGAGCCTCGAACGGTGCCATCCCAATGCTTGCTTGGTAACTATTATAATACACGAACTCCACCAAAGGTAGGTGGTCTTCCCAAGAGCCTCCGAAGTCAGTAATGCACAATCTGAGCAAATCTTCCAAAACCCTATTTACCCTCTCAGTCTGTCCATCGATCTGAAGGTGTTATGCCGTGCTCAGATTCAATTCCATTCCCTCTTCGTGACCTTGGTAATACATTCACGAAGTCCGTAGAGACGCTCTCCCATTTCCGTAATGGAATATCCAATGGCTGCAACAGTCCTCCGGGCTTCTTCTATTCCACTTTTACCCTTTGGCAAGTGATGCACTTCGATACATACTCTGTTGCCCTCTTCTTCATTCTGGGCCAATAGAATACCCTCTTCATATCCTGGTACATCTTATCACCACCGGGGTGCACTGTCATCTTAGAATGATGTGACTCGGCCAACACCGCATCTACTAAAACCTCACTACGGGGAACACAAAGTCTACCATCCCTTCAAAGCCATCCCATAGTGTCCATGGTATAGAGCCTAAAATGTGGTGATAACTCTCCTTTACCAAGCTTGTCTAAAATGTCCTTTAACTCTTTATCCTCACCTTGCCTTGCTCTAATCTGCTCCATCAAAGTAGGCTGGACGTCGATGGCTGCTAACAATCCCGGAGCTAAATCTGATGGAGGTCTAAAATCAAAGGTAGCAATGTACTACAAATGCTTCCATTCAAAAAACAGAGGACGTAAAACCACTTTGTGTCTACTCAATGCATCTGCCACTACATTACCCTTGCCAAGGGTATAGGAAATCTCAAAGTCATAAGAGGCTAAAAACTCCATCCACCTTTACTGTCTCAAATTCAAGTCTTTCTAAGACAATAGATACTTCAAAGACTTATGATCCATGGAAAGCTCAAATCTTTCTCCTAAGAGATAGTGCCTCCAAGACATGAGAGCAAAAACTATAGCTGCCAACTCAAGATCATGTATCGGGTAGTTCTTCTCATGCGTTTTCAACTGTCTACTCGCATAGCACACTACCCTACCCTCTTGCATCAGTACCAGCCCTAGCCCCGTACCACAAGCATCCGTATAAACTGAGAAAGGCTTGGTTCCATCCGGTAATACCAATACGGGCACGATAGTCAAAGCTTCCTTCAATCGACCAAAGGCTTCCTCACACTTGGCATCCTAAACAAAAACTGAGTTCTTCTTGGTAAGGCGGGTAAGTGGAGTTGATATCCTAGCGAAGTCCTTAATGAACTTCCTATAGTAGCCCGCAAGACCAAGGAAACTCCTTATGCCTGTGACATTCTTAGGGGTCTTCCAATCCTGTACTACTGCCACTTTCGCCGGATCTACTGCAAGTTCATCCTCCGAAACGATGTGTCCCAAAAAGCGAACCTCATCCCTCCAAAAGTGGCATTTGGAGAACTTCGACTTTAACTTATATGCTCGCAGGATCCTAAGCACTTCTTCCAAGTGAAAAATATGCTCCTCCTTGGTTCATGAATAAACCAAAATGTCATTGATGAAGACCACCACAAACTTGTTCAGCGATTCGCGAAATATTCGACTCATCAGGTCCACAAAATATGCCGGAGCATTGGTTAGCTCAAATGGCATGACTAACCACTCAAATAACCCATCCGGAGTCCTAAACGCAGTCTTCTCGACGCTATCCTCCACCACACGCAACTGATGAAATCTCGTGGCCAAATCGAGCTATGAAAATATCTTGGCTCCTACTAGCTAGTCGAAGAGATCATCTATATAGGGAAGAGGATAACGATTCTTCTTTGTCAGCTTATTAAGCTCCCTATAATCCATGCAAAGCCTAAGAGAGCCATCCGCCTTAGTGGCAAAGTCGACGGGTGCGCCCTACTCAGAAATGCTCCTATGAATGAAGCACTTCTCCAAAAGCTCTCCAATCTGCTTGCTCAACTCACGACGTTCTTTAGGAGCCATATGCCTTACCGCTAAAGCAACCGGTTTGGAATTATCGACAAGATAAATCTTGAACTCGATCTCTCTTCGAGGTGGAAGACCAGTAACCTCTTCGAACACATCTGGAAAGTCTCTAACAACGAGTACGAAACTCAAACTATCGGGTAATAAGTCAAGAGAATAAAGGTATCTCAACATGACCGATCCTCTAGGATCACAAGATACCTCCAAGGTACATCCACTACAAGTGCCTAACCTCACTACCCTCTTATCGTAATCAAGAACAGCACCATACATGGACAGCCAATCCATACCAAGAATCAACCCGAACCCGGAAAATCCCAATACAAAGGCACTACAGTCAAACTCAACCCTTAAAATAAACAATTTCAAATCCTGACATAACATGGACAAATAGGCCGGTCCTCCTACGGGATTTGATACTACCGGGTCGGTCACTAAGCAAGCATCAAGACCAAGACCCTCTACTAGAGTACTAGATATAAAAGAGTGCGAAGCTCCAAAATCAAATAGGGTACGAATGGGAAAATCAAAGATAGATAACACACCTTCGATGATCTCCTTCTTTCCCTTGTTCACAGCCGGACGAGTACTAGAGGAAGGAGCTGCCTCTAAAGCATAAGCCTGAGCAGGCTGTGAAGGTGTCTGTGAATTGTTCTTGGGCTTCGATGGACAGTCCTTTTTCATATGCCCCACTTGATCGCAAAGATAGCACCTCAGTCTCGGTCACTCTCCTACCCCTATACAATCCTTAGCAAGTTGACCTGGTTTCTCTCAAGTATTGCACTTCCAGTCCTTCCTTGGAACTTTCCTTTTCCCACCTGACCCTCCTCCTCCTCTTCTCTTTCCTTTCCACTACTTCTTCCCATCACTCTTCTGCGCCACATCTCCTTTCTTCTCAGTATCAGCAAATAAATCCATCTCTACCAATCCCTCAAAAGTGGCTCCCATCGGAATGTGGCTCACCGCCAAACTCTGCAGTGGCTGACTCAAACCCTTAGCGAACTTCAGCGCCTTCTTGTAAGGAGTATTGATCAGGTCTAGTCCAAATCTGGCAAGCTCATTGAATTGATTAACATATTCCTTAACTGTCATATCCCCTTGCTTGAGCTGTATAAATTTCTCTAGCTGCACTCCCTCTTCAGCCTGCGATAAGAACTTCCACTCGAACCTAGTATGAAAATCGACCCAAGTCAAATTATCACCCTCAGCATCCACAATCTCCCATTAACAAAGCACCTCTCCCTGCAACTGCCATGAAGCCAACTTGCTCCGAGCCAAATCCTCTGATCGCATAAGTCCAAATATTCGCTCACAACTACGGATCCAAGCTCTTACCTCGGTATATGACTCGATGCAAGAAACGGCTTGCCTCCTAAGCTGGTGTAGTCCTTGCATGACTTGGGAAAATCGAGAATGCCTACCGGATGGGCTGGAGCCCCTTCCGTCAAAGTAGCATCCCTAGCTGGTGGCTCTGCTCGTGCAATAGCCTACAAATAACGTCTGAACCAAATAGGCATATTAAGACCTAGAACTTCGGGGATATCTTGCAGTTCAGACATTTCTATATGTGGATATTAAAAAGATGGTATTAGGCACTCCACAAATAGTTCAATAGATAGGGAGGAAGAGATATGAGGGACCCATTTCTAAAATTTATTTTTTTCCAAAATATATACATATACTATTAAAAGTATTATTTGGAATATCCTTTAAAAATTATTCGAAAACCTTTATATTTTTAAAATATTTTTAGGATTACCGAAACCTTAGCTCTGATACTAACTGTGACACCCCGCACCTCTAGGCACCCCAAAAATATAAAACATAACAAAGTTCACAATATAGGTCCCCATATATAGAGTAAAGTACAAAAAAGAGAAACGAAGTATACATGAAACAAAAGAAACAATAGCTGAAGATAACAACTGCTCCAATGACCCTCCAAGCTGCAAAGAACTGCAACCTAGACCTGCCCTCTTGTGATTTGAAGAAAATAGGAAAAATAGAAATGGGTCAGATATAAAGTTTGGTGAATGAGAAATAAAATGAAGCAGAAAGAAAAAAACATTTTAATTCCAGGTCTTCCCGGATATCGCAGAGGGTGAATAATATAATGCAGTGAATCCCTTTTAGATACAGTTCCTAAGAAGCCAAAGTCCGTGGTTACGCTAGGGAAGTCAACCATGCAGTAATACTAAATGTCAGTCGACCTGTTGGACCTGCTGTCCTTGCCTATCCACGTGCTACAGCGTGAAAGTCATGCTCTTCAACCATGCATTGTGACTAAATGCCTCTTACATCTGACCGACCCTGACTCAAACAACCTCACAGGACGCCGAAGTTGCGCTCAGACTCTACCAAACTAGACTCATATCCCCATGTCTCCTCGGTCACCAACGTGGACTTGCCCCTATCCAAATTGTCGGTCCTCCGAAAGAGCGCCCGCGCTTGGTCAGCTGTGCAAAATCGTCCAACGATCTGCTTAAAGAAGCCTACATCGGAGCACACTTATCATGTTCCGTCCGCGTCGATCTGCTTGAAGAAGCCTATGATTGTGAATACTATATATCCTATGTACTTGCAACCTATGAAAGGTAACAAACATCCTTGCGAACCTACTTGCCCGCTCCTAGTACGTACAACCAAAACTATATTTTGGCCTTAACTGCATGAAACACCTATCCAGACCTTTACAAGGTCTGCCTACCAAATCGCTTCCAGATTAATTAATTTTACCATTATAGTTTACATACTGTTTATTTCCATTAATCCGCTTTAGGCCATTTTTACATCCGATTTGGTTATTTCACAATTTCCTTTTTTCTTACATAAATGTTATTTCAATTTCACGTTCTTTCAATCCGTATGGTTTGTTTGTAATTTTTATGCCATTTTCTTATAGATTTACACTAGCCTTTAGGGTCCATTAAATTTACATTTTTTCCACCCTAATTTACGTTCTCCTTTTAGAGATTTAATCTGTACAAATTTTTTATCCAATAGCCACAAACCATATAATTAAACAAAATTCCACTTTTACATTTTTAGGCCACATATGAAACAAACAATTATGCCAATTAGACTTCCCAATTTTGTTCCAAAACCATATTCACAAAACAATAATTTTATTCAAGTTACATACTCTGAATTTATTCAACTAACCTATTTTACCATTAGAAATTGAATAACAATTTTAATTCAATTTAATTAAACCATTATTATTTATGCCATGAAATGTGAATAACAATTTGATTGTTCCAAATTTCAACCCAAACATGAATTAGAATTGAGAAGTGGAAAAAGTTGAAGATACAATAATTTACATAAATTTCAATCTTATTTATGCCATAAAACGTGAATAAACAATTTTTATATCCTGTATTTTAAGCCAAACATGAATTAGATTTGAGAAGTGGAGGAAGAAGAAGAAATTGCAATAATTTACATCGATTCTCAATTAATAATATAAATTAATTCATATTAACGTGCCAGAAAAGAATTGAAATTGGACTACTTTATTTTTCTATTTCATATTAATTCCCACTCACCTAGCACTTGAGCTTGCATAAATTTGAAAGAAGCTTTGCTTTAATCTTTCTCCCTTTGATTCTTCTAAATTCCCCAAATTGCTTGAATATATATAGATAATTTAATTTGGTAGAGATTTGTTTATTTAGTAGAGAAAAGAAGGAAAAATAATATACACTAATTTTACTGTAGAATTATGGCGACGGCGGAATAAGAGATTAGGATTGGCTTAGATGGTTTATTTATAGATTTTTTGAGTGAATATAACCCATTAGATTATTTTAGATTAAATCTAGTTCTTTCATACACTTAACGGTTATCCATTCTAGCCATACACATCACTCAACCAATAAAATTTAGCCATCTCATCATATTACATCACTGGAGCGAATCGGAAGCTGCCATTTGTCAGAAACAATGCTGAAATACATAGGAAAATCGCTAGAAATGAACCAGCTAATAAAAACATCACTCCAGATTTTGGGCGACAATGAGACTTGATCCCTGGTCACTAAGGAAGTCAACATACGCCTTCACCACTGTACCAAATGTGCTTTTAATTTCTTTTTAATTATATTTCCCGTAAAATATCGGGGTGTTACAAAAGCCGAAAGGTGACGAGGCTGTCCTTCCAATTCAGTTAATTCCTTTCGAAACAGATGGTTTTGCATGCTAAAAGAGGGTTTTGAATGACTTAAGGAACACCTCTCGAAGGCAACATATTGCAACCTTTCACATGCACCAAACCTTTCGAAAAAGTGGGTTTCGCCATTATTTACATTCCACAGAAGAACATTGGGCCATAGCTACCCCTTTGAAAGCATAAATTAGCCTTTCGAATTGGTTGAAACCATCCACAATTATAAAAAAGCTTACTTAAGTTCAATATAGCATTTTATACACAAGAGGATGGGGTTCCACATCAGTCAACAAGTATGTCTTCGAAAGCTACCTTCCGCATTTAAACCTTCAACTACCTTCCAACTCCTTTGAAACCCAAAATATTCGCCTATCAAAATAATCAAAAGCTCATATCCTTCCCTACTAGCAACAGCACATCAACGGAAAAGTGGAGAGCGCACCAACACCTTTCGGCGAACTCGAAAGCGCACAAATTTCATTTAAAAGCAAAGTGGAAGGGTGCCCTAATGTTAACAGCAATGAAAGGTCTTCCAGGCACCCTTTTGACTAAGTCGAGAGGACCAATTCAAAAGGGGACAACTTGCGCCTATAAATAAGACCCTAGGGATATTGTTTCGAAGGATCTGATCATTGACTCAATACTTGTTCTTTCTTCAATTTGCAAACCCTAATTTTAAAATTAGATTGGGGATTTTACTTCTTTGTATTATTTAAGCTTCTAGCAATGAAGGAAAATATTATCAAAGCAAGTATATGGCATTTCTGGATATATTAGCTGATCTAATGTTTCTATGTAATTTGGTTATAGTTTGCTTGTATCAGTGTGATCGAAAGGCTACCTTTCGAAGGAGTTGAAGCCCTTTAATTCAATTAAAACCCTTTAATCATTAGGTACTAACCTCAAGTCACCTTGAACACTTCGAAAGAAGGTTTCGATAGGATATTAAACCAATTCAACTTGCTCGAAAGGTATTTTCAAAAGAGATTCAAGTGTCTCAACCACTTCGAAAGGTTGTTTAGAAAGGAATTCAATTGTTGCAAACTTTTAGTAAGGTGGACTTAAAAGGAGATCTAAATCACCTAGATTGTTTGGATAAAAGGATTCGAAAGGTATAAACTATCTTCATATTTTCAATAGGTGGTTCTGAAAGGCTCACTTACACTTTGAATTTGTTTTGTGGTGTTGACAAGTTTTCTTATAACATTTTTGGCACTGGAAGAAGGGCTCAAACCTCCACCTCTATTAAATTCCTAAATTTATTTTTCTTTAACCCTATTCAATTTCAAGCTTACCTACTTTAAACTTTACACCACCATGCTTAGCAAAATTAAAAAGTTCAAAAAAGGTCCTTAAAGCCACACTTAATTGGATTCTCCCATGGAACTATTCAAAATTCTAAACTATATGAAGAGCAAATGTTAAGATTAGAGGCTTTAAGAATCATCAAGAAAAAGAAGATGAATCTTATGATCCAGATAAATGGAGCTTAAACCCCTTTCATATTGGCCCTATATCTATATTTTCTTTAAGGGGAACAAAAGATAAGAGTGGTAACTTGTTTGATCAAATGAGAAAGACAATTCGGTTCTATACCAGAGGCACTATCTTAGAAAAAGGAATGATGGCTGATTTACTACCTTTGCACAAAAATGGCATCAAGCAACGAGTGGTATGTTACCTACGTGTGAGCTTCAAAAGGTTTTGAAAAGGAAATTGGTCGTTGAGGGTGAAGCTTCAGAATTAAGCAATAAAAAATCTAGAAATCATCCTTAAAATACAAGCTTCAAGTCGAGACTCCCTAAGGAATGCAATCTGACTACATCGATTGAGAATGTCTATCTACTAACCAAGGAGGAACTTAATTATTGCCATCCCAAAAGAAAAAGTCTAAATACGAAAGAAATCGGGGAGGATCCTACTGCCACTATCATACGATGAATGGGCATGAGAAAATCAATGTAGATCACTTGAAGGAATTGTGAACAACATTTTCAGGCAAAGCAAAATCAATGGATTTGTAAAGCGATCTTAGTCAAAATCAATAAAGCACCTCCTTTTCAAGAGAAATCTACATGGTCAAGAGTAAAATTCTCCTTAAACCTGGAAATTACCTTAAACGGTCAAAGCCTTTCTCCACGCCGAGTTGGCCAGGTCAATGCGCCTTTTGGAGGGAGGTTAGAGTAAGTCTTTATCCGTGCCACGCTATGGCCAGGATAAAGCATCAACAAGCCCTTGATCGCGCCACGCTATGGCCAGGATAAAGCATCAACAAGCCCTTGATCGCGCCACGCTATGGCCAGGATAAAGCATCAACAAGCCCTTGATCGCGCCATGCTATGGCCAGATCAAGGTGCCTCCTGGAAAGGGGACGGAGTAAGCCCTTGGTCCCACCATGCTATAGCCTGGCTAAGGCACCGAATAAGCCTTCAGTCCCGCCATGCTATGGCCTGGCTGAAGCACTTCCTGGAGGGAGGTTGGATAAGTCCTTGGGTCCTACTTGTGGATAAGCTAACCAAGCGCATTAGACAACAACGGACTAAGACGTCCAAGCTTGAGAAGCGGTACATCAAACAATGACGACATGTGCAGCCTAAAAGACGACACATGTCAAAAGAATTAAAACCCAAAGAGCGGTACAGAACAAAAGGCTCAAATAAGAATCTACGGTCTTTGACTAATTTCCAAAAGAGGATTTCTAAACTTCACTTATTAACACCCGAATTTGGGTTTTAGCTCTCTTACTATTTCACCCGTTAATGCTAGAATCTGGGTTCTGGGAGCTCTATTATTGAGACTCTATCATGGATTTCAGGCTATCATTCATTAATAATGGAATCTGGATTTCGAGTCTTTTAACTTCTATATTTGATTCGTTAATGCCCGAATTTGGGTTCTAGAGCAATTGATATTGAGATCCCTATGAATTTCTAATCTTCAGTTAAACTTGGGATCTATCTTACTAACACTCAAATCATGGTCATTGGTCTTCTATTACTAACTTTCGGAAACACCTATAAACACCCAAATCTAGGTTTCGGATCTTCTAAGGATTCCTAATCTTCTATGATTATTTCTAGATAATGATCTATGGACTTTTGTTATTAAACGATTATTCTTGGTCTTCTATCAGTTATTTATAGAAGAGGATTTCTAAACTTCTATTGTCAATGCTAGAGTCGAGTTTCTAGCCTTCCATCAATAATTCCATAATTAAATCTCTGGACTTCTATTAATATAACTAGAGGCAGATTTCCGGTCTTCTCTTATCATTAGCAAAGTTGGATCTCAAGACTCCTATTCGTTTCTAATGACGGAATTTCTCTTTACTTATTATCTTCACATGATGATGTAACACCCCATATTTTCATAACATTATTTAGGATATTTAGTCAGTTAAACTAAAAATAATAATGTGAAGATTAATAGGTTGAGATTTGATTAACAAAGGGTAGCCATGCCATGTTAATATGCAAATTAAAATGATATAACCTAAACTAATGTGTTAGGAAATGAGTAAGGGCAATGTGGGAAATAGGAAAAGTTTATACCCTAAACCCCTAGGAAATAGAACTCACTTTCATTTCATTTTCACTCAAACTAAAATTTTACCAAGGTCGACAACCATATTTATTCTCAACAAGAAGATTAAAGCTAGGATTCAAGAGAAGGAAGATAATCAACTAATTCAACGTCAAATCTCACATCTATAATCTCAAAGCTAAGGTGAATAATTACTACATCCCATTTTCTTTTGGTTTTCGGTTTTAAGACTAGATCTGAAATGTTTTTGCAAGTATATGCAATACTCTAATGATTAAAGATATATATATATTGTGCGTGTATGTTTTTTTGGTGAATTATGCATGTTCATACTTGTTTTTATGATATGTTTGATATGCAAACCCTATTAGATAACATCCAAATGCCTCAAAAATTTAAATATAGATCAGGAATGATATTTTAGAGATGGGTTTCAATTTTCATAATTTTCTGAATTAATGTGGATTTTATATTAATTTTCTAGTGAAGGAAATTGTTTATTGGGTTATGAATTATTTTGGGCTAAAATAATGATTATTTGGGGTATAAAATTTTTATATGTTAGGCAACATATTAAAATATATTTTCTGGAATTTTTCCAGATTTTTTCTAAGTGTTTTGATGAATATATAAAATTATTTAAGGTATGAGACTTAAATGTTTTATATATTTAATTAAGGAGAAGATGCATTTTATAAAATAAAATTATTATTTAATTCTAAAAATAGTGGCAGTACATTTTTGAAAAGAATTAGTTAACCAATGAGAGTATGACAAACAAAGGCAGGTTAGTTGAAAAGTTATCCTTTTTAAGTTAAAAACAAAGAAATCATACTTTTAGCATGTTTCAGCCTTTACAGCATAAAACCTTCCGACCCAGACCTTTTGACAAGGTAGAGAGGTTCATAGCTTTCGACAAGGTCAAACCAATGCATATGATATTAAGTTACTTGGTACATAATGAATTGGACAAGATCGAAGGGTTCTTAGTCGAAAGGTTGATGGCCAAAGAGGCTAGGGTATGTTTGTTTTATAAACCAAAAGATTTCACCTACTTTGCTTTCGAATAAGAGCTTTCGACTTGGTTGCTTTTGACCGGGTCAAATGTTTAAATAAAGGTGTTTAAACCTTTTGACACGGTCAAAAGGTTGCTACCGCTTTATTTTGTTTTGAACCTTTCGACAAGGACGAAAGGTTTACTTGTTTTAAAACCAGCCGCTTCTCCATGCTTTCGAAAGAAATCTTTCGACTTAGGTGACTTACCCTTCTTTAATAAATTGAAGTATACCCAAAGATTTCTAAGGTGTTGTTTGAAAGGCGGAGGCAAAATGTTTTAAACGATATGTTTAAAGCTTTCGAAGCAGAGCTTTCGACAAAGTCGAAAGGTTGCTTCCAATGGTATCGAAAGGTTTCTTCCAATGTGTTAACCCTCAATTGTCTACGACTTAAGAACTGCACGACTCAAGAAAGGAATGCGACTTGACGAGTTAAGGATTATGCGACTTAACGAGTCAAGAACTAGACACCTTAACGAGTTAAGGATTGGTCGACTTAACGAGTTAAGGATTGGTCGACTTAACGAGTCAAAGATTGGTCGACTTAAAGGAGTCAACGACTTAAGGAAGTGGACGATCTGCGACTTAAGGCTATCTACGACTTACGACCTAGCATGTGTCGTGAATAACTTAAGCAAATGAAGCGTTGCTTCTTATTGAACACGGTGGCCTCCTAGCTCGTCAGCGAGTTAGGACTTATGTTATTATCTGAAATAAACGAGCTTACCAGTTAAGCCGTGACTCACGACTTAGCTTAAGTCATCCACGACCTAAAGCCACTGAGTTATAGTCTGCTGCCGCGATACTTATGCCGGAGGAGGTTGACTCGTAAACGACTTAGGACTTGTAACATGGATTCAAAATGGGTAAGTAAACTTCTACCAAGCCACGAGCTGGACCCAATAAGTCGGCCACGACCTACCTTAAGTCGACCATGACTTACGACCTAAGGGGTAAAATTCTCTATAAATACCAACCAACCCCGAACATGAAGAGGACTTTTGGATCACTCTCCAAAGCGCCAATACTCTGTCACTTTCTCAACTGAACTAGCACTTGAAGAACTCCAAACATTGAAGACACTACAACAAGCTTCGAAAGAGATCTCGCACATCCGATATGGATTCAAAGAGCAGTCTCATCATCAAAGTTCGAGTTATTAGTCTGAAGTGTTTGTGTGATCAAAGTGAATTGTGTTCAAAGTGCATTGTATCAAAACTGTAACCAAATCAGCAATAAAAGAATATAAAGTGGACGTAGGCTTACTTACGAGCCGAACCATTATAAAACTATTGTCTTTTACTGTTCTCTGCTAATTTTCTGCTTATTTCAATTCCCGCCAAAAGCGGGTGGTGCTTTCATGTTACTACTACACACACCAGGGTGTTAGCGTTCAGTTTTCAGCGTTAACATTTTGGTGCTTTCACTGAGAATTGAACTCAGGAATATTCTCACCATTGCTCCGCAAAAGCTTGTTGAAAGAATCTCTCTAAAGACCAGAAGTTTATCTGAGATCATGGCTCCTGGAAGAAAGGGTAGATCTACCAGATCCGAAAATGCTCATGTGGGAACCTCCGCTTCACCAACAGCAGATCAAGCAACTCCCACCGTTGGAGTCACAAGGGCTGAATTAGACGATGTTGTATCCGGATTATACCGACAAATTGAAGCCCAAAATGCTTTGATGATGGACAGATTAAACGCTCTACTTGGGGCAAATCGACAACAAGAAAACAATGAAACAGTCTTCACTGAAGATGCTCATAATTCCCAAGAGAAAGATATTCCTCAAAGAGCAGCTGGTACCGCCGAAGTGCCACCTTTCCAAGCTGAAGGTCCAAGGCCACAGCCGACTTTTTGTGAATATTTGCCCAGGCAAACTTCTGAAAGAACAGCTGATGTCTACCCAGCGATGCCTCTGAACAATGAGGAATACCTATCAGGGATGGTTCGTCGAATCATGAAAGAGAGCATACAAAGGAAAGGAGATGAGAACGACTGGGGATTCGCTCCAAGCAAGACTCCTTTTACTGAAAGGATCTTGAAAGCAGAATTTCCAAGAAAATTTGTACCTCCTACTATCCCGGCCTATAGGGGGACAAGTGACCCAAACCAGTTTCTATACAAATACGATTGGCATATGACTGGCGCAAGAGCATCAGATGAGATTAAATGCCGATACTTTCCAGTATACTTGGAAGGCGTAGCTCTACTATGGTTTACAAAACTACCAACTTGGTCCGTAGATCAATTCTCTGATTTAACTCGAAAATTCAAGGATCAGTTCAGGTTGTATGCTTCGAGAGCTAAAGATATAATGTCACTGTCCAGCCTTGAACAAGGGCCTGGAGAATCTATCAGATCTCTTTTGAACCGTTTCAATATAGCCCTAGCCGAAGTGGATAACGCGGAACCCCATATGATCCTGACTTACCTGATGCGAGCCATCAACAAATCAAGTGAATTCGGAAGATGGTTGAAAATGAAAGAACCAAACTCACTTGAGAAATTCTATAAGAAGGCCGACGAATTCATGCGCCTAGAAAGCCTTTCTGCTCCAGCAAAAGTGGTTGTTGCCGAAGTCAAGAATAACGATGTTGCTTCTAGCAAAAGAGAATTTGGAAACCAGAAAAGGGAAAATGACGGGAAAAAGAAGCAGGGGAATGAGAAGAAACCTCGCCGCTTTAATCCTTCAGACTTCACTCCCTTAACTGATACACCAGAAAATATCTTCTCCGCAACAAAAGATGTTGTCAAATATCCCAAACCACCTGAGATGAGGGGAGGTGCAGTGAATAATGGGAAGTTCTGTCGATTTCACAACCAACCTGGCCATGATACTAACCAATGTCGCCAGTTAAAAAATGTGATTGAATAGTTGCTGAAACAGGGTAAACTGCAACAATATGTGAAGAACAACAGAGTCGACCCAACCTCATCCACTCAAGGGCAACAACATCCTGTCCATCGATCTGGCTCTGGCAACAACACTGCAGTGCAAGATTCCGAAAAACTTATCATTAATGTTGTCACAGGGGGTCCTCACCCAACAGGCAGGAATTGGGATGACCGCTAACTACCCACGAGACTGCAGCTGGGGCATTTTCCAATCTCTCTGGCATATAAATCCAAAACTACGAGTCCAGTGGAAATAGAATTTCAATTCGGAGATTCTGAAACAACAATCGCTTGCATCCAATTTTTACATAACAGCATTGCTTAAATTTGTAAAAATAATGTCGGATGTATAACTCTCGTATTGTAAATCACTGAGAAATCAGTGTGAATCAATAATAAAGAACTACAAATTTTGTATTCTTTAATGCTATAGAATGCCTGTATCATTTTGATATGCAAATATCTTTAAAATATTGCTAAAATGTCGATTTAACATTGCAGGCTATCAAAGCAAAGCTTACCTATTCAACCCATCACGAAGCCAAGCGATTCCTACAAATCACTCAACAAATGAATACCAAGCCACAAAAGTTCCAAGATTCAACTCCTACAAAAGAAGTGTTATTCAAACAGTTAGTGATTCCACCAAAGTGGGCATCTCCTTAACGAGGAGATTCCAGATCCTGGCTAACCAATCGCGATCGTTTGTGCAAACAAACATCCGGTAAAGTAGCTTGCGTCCGCCCCGTGGATTCACTCAACGATCATGTACATTTCTTTGGTAAAAAGCAAACAACTTGCAAAAGGATGGAACATGCACTTGAAGTGATAACGAGGAATCTCCAGGAAGCAGATGGTAGAAGGACATAAGCAACAATGCTACTCCTCAAAGTCCTCGTGCTACTCTTCGGAGTTCATGCTACTTCTCAGAGTCCTAATGCTACTCCTCCGAGTTCACGTGCTACTCTTCAGAGTCCATGCTACTCCTCAGAGTCCTCGTGCTACTCTTCAGAGTCCAACTGCTACTCCTCAGAGTCCACAAGCCCTCTTCGTAGGCAAGAAATTGCTTCGGAGGCACAAAAAATCAGGACTTCTTCGTAGGCAAGAAATTGCTTCGGAAGCACAAGCCCTCTTCGTAGGCAAGAAATTGCTTCGGAGGCACAAAAAATCAAGACTTCTTCGTAGGCAAGAAATTGCTTCGGAAGCACAAGCCCTCTTCGTAGGCAAGAAATTGCTTCGAAGGCACAAAAGTCAAGACTTCTTCGTAGGCAAGAAATTGCTTCGGAAGCACAAGCCCTCTTCGTAGGCAAGAAATTGCTTCGGAGGCACAAAAAATCAAGACTTCTTCGTAGGCAAGAAATTGCTTCGGAAGCACAAGCCCTCTTCGTAGGCAAGAAATTGCTTCGGAGGCACAAAAAATCAAGACTTCTTCGTAGGCAAGAAATTGCTTCGGAAGCACAAGCCCTCTTCTTAGGCAAGAAATTGCTTCGGAGGCACAAAAGTCAAGACTTCTTCGTAGGCAAGAAATTGCTTCGGAAGCACAAGCCCTCTTCGTAGGCACAAAAAATCAAGACTTCTTCGTAGGCAAGAAATTGCTTCGGAAGCACAAGCCCTCTTCGTAGGCAAGAAATTGCTTCGGAGGCACAAAAAATCAAGACTTCTTCGTAGGCAAGAAATTGCTTCGGAAGCACAAAACCTCTTCGTAGGCAAGAAATTGCTTCGGAGGCACAAAAAATCAAGACTTCTTCGTAGGCAAGAAATTGCTTCGGAAGCACAAGCCCTCTTCGTAGGCAAGAAATTGCTTCGGAGGCACAAAAACCAAGACTTCTTCATAGGTAAGAAATTGCTTCGGAAGCACAGACCTCTTCGTAGGCAAGAAATTGCTTCGGAGACACAAAATCAAGACTTCTTCGTAGGTAGAAAGTTGCCTCGGAAGCACAAGCCCTCTTCGGAGGCACAATTCTTCGGAGGAGCCCTCTCCCGAGGCATAACAAAAAGCCTTTCCCAAAGGCATATCAGACAAGCCCTCTTTAGAGGCAAATGCTAAACAAAAGCCCTCTAACGAGGCACGTCTAACAAATCAAAACATTCTTCAGAAGCTCACTTCACTGCGTAGGGGAATCCACTTTTCAACAAATAAAAGTGATCATCCTTGAAAGTAGAAGTGTTCTTTTAAAAGAAAGAGAAAAAGAAACTTCTCCGATACAAAGCGTATTCTATTAAAAGCAGAATAATATTTCCTCAAAACGGAAGAATTATTCTCTAAAATAAGAGTACGAGTCTTTTCAGGATGTTGCGATGAGTCGTGGTATGGGGGCACATAACTATATTAATAAAAAATAACACTCAAACATCATACCACGAGCTCACTGCAATATCGTATAAAGAAACTTGTGCAAAAACGAGGAATAAATGCGTTCACACATATACTGACGAGAAATTGTACAAGTAAAAAGAACCATTTTATTCCATACTATAAAGTTTTTGTACATATACAGGTTTCAAGCGGAGGCCGGTATCCGCACAATCTCCGGTCAATACATGCAAAAAGCAAAAAGCAAATAAGAAGCATAAAGTTCAGCTCATCACTCCATCTTCCCGCCACCCTTAGATCTCTTTCCTGGCTTGATAACTAGTTTTGGAGGCCGTTGTGGACGGGTCGGGGGAGGAGAAAGAGGAGTAGTTGGATCTTCTTCTACTTTATCTTCTCCAGCTGAAGTGCTTCTCTTCTTCTTCCTCATTACGCGCTTCCCCTTCTTCTTCGATGAAGACCCACTCCCCGGAGTAAGAAACGTAGAAAGTTTTGTGTCGTAGTCAAAAGACTGCTCCGGGGTCTTTTCACTGTCCTCCAGATCTTCCGCTTTCTGCTCTTGAGAAGCAGGTGGTTCATCCAAGCCTTGAAGGGCTTCTATCTGCTCTTCCTGCGAACCCGGCTGAGAAGCAGGAGTAATCTGAAGGGATGGAGGAAGAACAGCCGAAGAAGGGGAAGTTAGCGTAGCTTTCGGTGCTTCCGCTACAGAAGAAAAGAAGTTAAAATCAGTATTCTCCGAAAAGGGAGAAGATATGGGTTCATCAAGACTTAAGTAATAATCGAGAAATTCATCAAACTCGGTTGAAGCAAACAAGTAGTCCACTTGACTTGGTGCAACATCAAAGTTACCTGGAGAAGTCGGCTTTGCAAGATCAATCTTGAATTTCTGAGCATCAATATCTTCTAAGGCCTCTTCCTCAGTGGGAGTGGTTACAATTTCTTTGTCAACTTTAGCAGGAGGCGAAGAATGTGAGCTGGAGCCAATAATATCAACATCAGCTGAAACCGAAGTATGAACAGGGGCAGTAGGAAGTACTTCTGCTTCAGAACACTTCTCTCCCGTCGCTTCGGCTCGCGCTTGGGCAAGCAGCTCTTTTCCCTTAGTAAGTGCAGCACGGGAATTTTCATCTAAATAAGTTGCTTTAAGATCCGCTTCGGCATAACCGGCACCGCCAAGCATGTCGATTATCGCATCCCATACTTCAGCTAAGGTGACTTCATATTCCGGCCCCAAAAACGAGAGACTTCCGCGCCCCAAGACGCTGTGGATGTAAAAGTCGAATAAAGTGGCGTTAATGGTGGCTCTGGTGGCCTCATGGGATTCTTCGGCTGTAGTTTTGCCAGCGATAGCTTCATCGCGCTCTCTTTCAGCCTTTAATAACTGAGACTGCAGCCTTGTAATTTCCAAGTCTTGGGAGCTAACTTTCTCCCGAAGCTGAGCGGCGTCATCACGATATTTCCTAGTAACATGCTGCTCTGCTTCAAGTTTCACTTCAGCATCTCGCTGAGCAGCATGGGCATCTCGAACTTGCTTTTGGAGCATTTCTTCCTTTTGTGAATAAGAAGTGGAAGAAGTGGCAAGCTCGTTTTGTAGTCTTTCAACTTCGGCTTCTAGTCTCCCATAATCATCAGCGATGCTCTTCATTTCAGCATCGTGTTGCTTACAAATCTTATCCCATTCTGGCTTATCATTCTCCATAGTCAGCATGGCTTCAAGGTTCATGCGATTAACTCTCTGAAGCTCATCAACCAGTTTCTGCCATCCCAACATTCGCTCAATGTCAAGCTTAACAGCATCGAGATTCTTCAGCATGGCATGCTTGTCAATAGGAACCAAGTCTAAGTCAAAGCGAACTCCTTTTAAACACCAATTCGGAAATCAGTTCTGAAGTGTGGGAGGAGCATCCTTCACTTGATACTGAGGCCTGTTGATAATCGTTTGAATGTCGGATGCCTGAAGAGCAGGAGAATCAGAGGGGATATCATGAGGAATTGAAGCAGGGATCTTTTTCGAA
The DNA here is from genome assembly GCA_030737815.1 of Allium fistulosum. NCBI lineage: Eukaryota > Viridiplantae > Streptophyta > Magnoliopsida > Asparagales > Amaryllidaceae > Allium > Allium fistulosum. Next base: position 74,713,732 of record CM060904.1, on the reverse strand, counting down.
ATTGCAGACGCGTCCTTTTCGCTAAGTTTGGTCCGCTTGCTAGAGTCATCGTCAATGTGACTCTTCCCCTTGTCATCATGAGATTTCCTCTTATGAGAATCATCGTTTCTGTGAGAAGAGTCGTGTTGATCATCCCTTCTTCTTTGCTGCTCCTCATAAGTTCGCCTTTCATGAGCCTTTCTAGCAGCTCTTTCTTCATCTATTTCCCTCGGGGCAGTGAGATAGCGCCTAAAATCATAATTCTCACGGCTTCCATGGCGTCGGAAATTGTCATAGTATGAGCCACTTCGCCCCATCGAAGAATCTGAAAATGAAAAAGAGACAAGTCTTAAAAATCTTCGAAGAAAAGAATTTTAAGTGCATATAAGTGCCGAAAAATTCTAAGTGTGTGCGGCGTGTAAACTATGCGCGTCGAGCTACAAACCACTCTTCGGCTTGGGGGTAACGTCAACTTTTGCAGCTGGCGTTAACCCTTGGGTTGATGGAGATTGCTGCAAGGCGGATGTCACCTCAATTGCTGAAGAGATAACTTTGGAAGTAATAGGGTCATCCTTGAAAAGCTCTTGTGAAGTTATCATTAAGTCGCTTAGATCATCAAAAGTATCTCCACCGTCGTGCTCAGCGGAGTCTTCTCTTTCAACTCCTTCTTCGATCACCGGGGAAAGCGAAAGTTTGCTAGATAATCCCACAACATCAGCAAAACTGGAACACTTCACTAATGCAGTGTCTACAGTTGGTTCTTTCGGAGCCATCCCTTCGAAAGAAACTGGGGCATCCGATGTCTCTGCTTGGGAGTCAGAAACTTCATGAATCTGAGTAGATCGAGAAGAGTGTAGAAGTCCAAATTGATGTAAGAACTCGTCTGTCAACAGAAATTGGATACTCCTCTCCTCAACTGGCACGGCCATGAGCCTCTCAAAAATTGGTTTGTGACCGGGATCTCTAGAAGGAGGAGGAAGCGCTGAAAAGAAAACAGCAAAGTTAACACTTGACAACTCGGGCTTCGGAAAGTTCGGAAACATAAGAAACAGAGATAAATGATCTTACTTCCTACTCTCCAGATAGCGTAAAATACCGGAGGACAACGAACGTAGAAGAATTGACATAGAAACCCGTGAACACTATCCGAAAGGCCAATGATCAGTTTGCGATTTCTAGCGCTTCGCACAACAGTAATGGAAGGATGATCTTTATTTTTGGTGAAAGAGCACAAGTAGCAAATCTCATCGAAGCTTGGAAAACGGTCAAGTGTCCTCCTAAACAGCACACACAATCCCATCAGGATGGCGTAGCCATTGGGATGTAACTAAAAGGGAGAAATAGACAGTCGAAGAAGAAGTTGCTGAAGGAAATCGTTAAAAGGAGGAATGGCTCCGTTCATGCACATTTGGCGATTGACAGCAACAAAACTGTGGGGTGGTATGTCAGCGGTGTCGATTTTCTCAGGCAGTATGGCATCAGCTTCGGCAATTCCGAACTGAGTACACAGTTGGCGGAAAGCTTTGTATGTCAGCGTGGTCAAAATTCTCTCTGGGGGATTGACTAATGGAGCAGGAACAGGGACTGCCTCTCCAGCTTGAACTGTTACTTCTTCTTGTTGAGAAGTCATTCTACACAATCAACTGGATGTTCAAATATGAAGGTGCACGTTTCCTAAAAAAGTGTGAAGTGTTGTGCAGAACTAATAAAATAACAAGTAAACATAACTGGAATTAAACTAGTCGACAATCGGTTGATTACGAGATTTCAGGACTTGTTAATTTAAAACTCAAGTGCAGTGTTAATGCAAACAAATCAGCTTTAGTTAACTATTTCAGTTTTGCTTTAATACTTCGCTTGAATTGGTTGAGTTACAGTATTTTATCTGTGCAATCTATTTAAGTTGATTATCTATTGTTAACTAATCTGTCATTTGATGTGGGCAGTCAGTGGCAGTATATTCGTCCCAATTTTCTGTAAATGTTGTATTAAACAGGTTGTTAGCTTGTGAGTCAAAGTGATCTGTGAAAGAATGCAGCAAAGTTTAACAGTTAAAAGTTCAAGCAAAGCTTAAAAGTACAAGTGCTAGGTCACCGATGACTCAAGTGCTAACTCGACGACGACTTAAGCGCTAACTCGCCAACGACCTAAGAAATTTTTCCTACGGGTAAAGTTGAGTCGTTGGTTCTCTGGCTAACTCGTCCATGACCTGTCATTAAGTTAAGTTAAGTTAGGTCGTGTCAATCTTGAATCGTTGGAGCTTTAAGTCGGCTGTGCTCTAAGTAGTAAGTCGTGGAAGATAAAAGAAACTTCAATTCAAAGCAACAAGAAACCCTCAAGTCCTAACTCGGCCACGACTCAAAGCTTAAGTCGTAAAGTATGTTAAGTCGGTTCATAGTTAAGTCGCTAAGATTGCTGGATTGCACAGAATTGCCAAATCATACCCGAGGCAATGTTCCACTCTATTTGGCCAACTTACCACCTAACTCTAAACCCGTTAACCATCTCCTAACCCGTTAATCCAATAACCTCACAATCATCAACCTTAGTTCTATAACACCACTAAATCGCCACAAATCACGAATCATCGCAAGTCAGATCAAGCCGCCTTATGTCCATCGATGTCCAATATAACAATATTCGTAAGGCTCAAGGGGGGTAAATCGGAGACGAAGATCGACGATGATCAATGATTGGAAAAGAGGCAAAATCGCTTACGCAGTGTGATGCTAGAGATGATCGGAGAATGAATCTAAGTCGAAATCGCCTTTGAAAGCTTGGAGAAGTATTAATGGCAGATGCGGCTTAGAGATTAAGTAATGAGAAGAAGGAAGTAAGAGGAACGACTCAAGCTTTTATATCTCGGGGCAGTGGAACTCGAATCGGCACACGCGAGTTAAAATAAGTCGAAGCACACGACCTACGACTTAGGCGTGTACTTCGAGGGGCAAATGTTAACCCTCAATTGTCTACGACTTAAGAACTGCACGACTCAAGAAAGGAATGCGACCTGACGAGTTAAGGATTATGCGACTTAACGAGTCAAGAACTGGACACCTTAACGAGTTAAGGATTGGTCGACTTAACGACTTAAGGATTGGTCGACTTAACGAGTTAAGGATTGGTCGAATTAACGAGTCAAAGATTGGTCGACTTAAAGGAGTCAATGACTTAAGGAAGTGGACGATCTGCGACTTAAGGCTATCTACGACTTACGACCTAGCATGTGTCGTGAACGACTTAAGCTAATGAAGCGCTGCTTCTTATTGAACACGGTGGCCTCCTAGCTCGTCAGCGAGTTAGGACTTATGTTATTATCTGAAATAAACGAGCTTACCAGTTAAGCCGCGACTCACGACTTAGCTTAAGTCATCTACGACCTAAAGCCACTGAGTTATAGTCTGCTGCCGCGATACTTATGCCGGAGGAGGTTGACTCGTAAACGACTTAGGACTTGTAAGATGGATTCAAAATGGGTAAGTAAACTTCTACCAAGCCACGAGCTGGACCCAATAAGTCGGCCATGACCTACCTTAAGTCGACCATGACTTACGACCTAATGGGTAAAATTCTCTATAAATACCAACCAACCCCGAACATGAAGAGGACTTTTGGATCACTCTCCAAAGCGCCAATACTCTGTCACTTTCTCAACTGAACTAGCACTTGAAGAACTCCAAACATTGAAGACACTACAACAAGCTTCGAAAGAGATCTCGCACATCCGATATGGATTCAAAGAGCGGTCTCATCATCAAAGTTCGAGTTATTAGTCTAAAGTGTTTGTGTGATCAAAGTGAATTGTGTTCAAAGTGCATTGTATCAAAACTGTAACCAAATCAGCAATAAAAGAATATAAAGTGGACGTAGGCTTACTTACGAGCTGAACCACTATAAAACTGTTGTCTTTTACTGTTCTCTGCTAATTTTCTGCTTATTTCAATTCCCGCCAAAAGCGGGTGGTGCTTTCACGTTACTACTACACACACCAGGGTGTTAGCGTTCAGTTTTCAGCGTTAACACAATGGTTTCAAAAGGTTTAAGTTCAATGATTTCTAAAGGTTTTAGTTGAATGACTTCGAAAGATTTGAGTTCAATGATTTCGAAAGGTTTGAGTTCAATGAGTTCGAAAGGTTTTAGTTGAAGGATTTGGAAAGGTTTGGTGATTGGTTTCGAAAGGTTTTAGTTCATTGGTTTCAAAAGGTTTGGATTCAATGATTTTGAAAGGTTTTAATTCAATGGTTTCGAAAGGTTTGAGATGGAAGGTTTTCCAAGGTTTTTCTAAGGCAATGCTTTAAAGTGGTTTTTAAAGGAGGATGTCCCAAGTTTTATTGCTTTCGAAAGGTTTGTTTCTCAATGGTTTTGAAAGGTTTGGAGAAAGGTTTGAGGTTTGATTTCGAAAGGTTTGATGTGGGTTTTGAAAGAGATGATTTCAAAGGTTTAGAAAGAGGTTCTTTCAAATGTTTAAATGTTTTCATCAACTAAGGATTAAGTAAAAAAGGTATATATATATATATAACATGGTGATATGATTTTGTGTAAAGCATAAAGATTATGTACTTTTCCTTATGTAAGTTTGATTTAAAAATGTTTTCAAGGAAAATTATGAGAGTAGATCATTAAGTGAAAATGAATCAGATATCAGAATACCAAATGGGACTAGTATGGGGTCGCGCCCTATACATTAGCTATTAGCCCCAGCTAATTGTTGTCTAAAATTCCAGTGTGTAGGACTTTGTCACAAGTAGACTAAAATTATAATTACACACCGAAAGAAATATATGTTTGTATACAGATAGGTTATTGGTGAGCCCGAAAAACCATTAGGATCAGGAAGACCTGGGAGATGATTAAGTTAGGGACATACCATCCATAAGTAAAGTATTTAACAAATAGTTAAGGATAGACCGTCCAGAAGTGAAATATTTGACAGGTAGTTAAGGATAGATAATCCAGAAAAGAAATGGCTAATAGGTGTTAGATCAATTTTGATTGTATTATCTGGTAGGCCCGAGTCAGCCAAAAGTTAAAAGTTATCCAAACAAAACTTATGTGTTTGAATAGATAGTTCATTATTACCTGATGTTTATGTATGTTTACATAATGATAATTTACAGTGTTTAATCAGTTTTGATTGTAGGGAAAGGTTTTGCAAAGATATGTTTTAAAAGGATGTTAGTGAGGGGAAACCCGTTTTGCTAAGCAGCATGGTCTCACTTAACATATTTATTTTGGGATGTTTAGTATTATTTATACTAGGCTTTATGTCTGACTTAAAGTTTATGTTTTCCTCTTAAACTCTCGGGTGATCAAAATTGATTTGAGTAGGCTGAGGGGTTAAGGTATTTTCAGGTTTAGTAGGATGACGAATAAGCTATCGGGGGCATGCATGAGGCAAACAGATAGCTATATAGGATTTGCAGTTCTTGTTTTATGTTTTGTTGAATTTCCACTGTATTTGTATTAGTTTTGTTATGACCATATGAATCTGATCCAAGGGGGTATCTTCATATACCGCTCTTGGTGTATTTTGTAATAACTATACTTTGATCTGTGCTTGAGAACGAATTTGGGATTATGTGTTGTGAATGTGAAACATTTGGTATTGAAATGTAATGAAGTAAAAGTTGTTTTCAAATATGTGTTTTGTTTCATATTCAAGTACTTCTGATATTGTAGATACCATTAACATAGCTATATTTAGTCGCTAGAAGAAAATACTATAGATGACTGCAGCATCTATAGCGCTTAGTTTTGGGCCTCTAGATAGGGAATGTTACAGATGATCTGTTAACTTCTAGTGATTAGAGGATTCCTCATACTATTGCTAATAGTATGAAGAACTACTAAATATATTCTTGCGTAGATTTCAAATTAATGATAAGAAATGTTGTCTACTTTGTACTCTTCAAGAAGATAGGATAAATGAAGAAGACTGAAAGAGACGGAAATACCAAAACTGTAATCAAAGTTATCGGGAAACAAATTCAGAAAATAACATTGTAAGAACAAGTGAAGGCCGCAAACCAGATGATATTTACATAATTTACATAATTTATAAAAAAATTTACAAGAATATAGTATAAATGTAAATTTCATAGATCTTGGATAGCCTTATCTAGATTCTCAGCAATTAAAGGATCGACAATATGGTGAATCGCTATACAAAGAATTTTGTTAAGCTTCTTTTCCTTTTTCTTGATGTCATTAGCATCATTAATGGATTCAATACAAACCTTTAAAGCACGGTTAAAAGCCTTGTTGGCACCTTTAAGGGTTTTGTTTTGCTTTTCTAAATCGGAAATGTGCTTTCGGAGAAAATATTTTTCATGCTCAAGTTTTTGAATTCTGGCTGCATAGGTATGCGCTGCGAATACCTCACTTTCTGTTGGTCGTCAAAATATTTCATCATTTCAAATTTGACCTTCCTGCACCATTATCCTACTACCTTCTCATCTAAACTGGGAGGAGGGTTAGTCGTAGCTGGAAATTTTTGAATAGCTAAAGATGAGGACCTTGTCGATTTCACAATAGACGAGGCGATCGGAGAAGTTGGTAAACTGATGTTTTGAATGTTATTCCCCATGATAAATTCCAGGGATTTGCACTAGGCTTGACTATCATTTAATTTTATCTCCAAATCGCTTATCTGTTGGAGAAGTTTAGACATATCTTAGTCGAAGTCGATTGAAGAGTTTGGTTTAATTTGACTTTTAATTGAGAAATTGTTTCATTTTTACTCTCGACCTCCGTTTCGAGACTTGTAACTTGATCGTTAAGTTCCCCAACAATCAATTTCTGAAGTAAAAATTTCTTGTTCCATTCTAACGCTTCAGCGTTTTCTTGAAGTTGAGTAGACAGAGGATCTTTGAAGAGGCTTCTCTTTTCAATATCCGCTACCAACCTATCTCTGATGTTTGTAAAACGAGATGATGAATCTAATGAGAGCGACATGGGAAATAACTGTAACTCCTATTTAAACAAACAAAAAACGAAATTAATACTCAGATCCCTAGTTTATTTTATTACAATAATGAAAGTTACAACTCAAGAGGGAGTAAAACAAAATGAATGATCTCATTATTATAATCAAATACTCGTTTTATTACACTTAAAGTTCGGAAATAGCATTTTTGACTTTGTTCAAAGAATTAGCTAAAAGAGTAACTGTCAAATTGAAAGAGGCATTAAAACCTTTCGGGGTAATAACTGAAGGATATTTGCTATAGTCTAATTCCTCGGTAGGAGGACTATCACGACCGTATATTAATTTGGTATGATATGTTCGAATTTCCTTAAAAAGCTTTTCCTTTACTTTGCTAAGAAAATCGAAACTAAGGCGGGAATGTTGCATATAAAAGCCTCTAAGAAAGCAATATCTAGCCAATTTTGAGGATTTCAAGAGTGAGGCCTTTTCTAAATAGTCTCTTCTTAGTTTGACATTTTTACTTAAATAATCTCTATTGATTGGACTGCTTGAGAGACATATACTCTGTAGTAACGTAACAAAATGCAACTAAGTGTAAAAGTAAACCAATATAGAAATTTAACATTACGTAATCACAAATGTTCATCTGGTTTGTAGAAAACTGATTCTTTGAATAACTCGGAATTGAATTTATCCTTAAAATATTTGGGTCTTTTCGGAGGCAATTCATGAAGGATTGATTTGACTCGTGGAAAATTCTGGCAAGCCCCCAGATGTGTGTCAGATCCAAATTCATCCAAATATCTCATATTTAACAGCTAAGTAGACCCCCACTAAAGTCACCCTAGTATGAGAAATCTACGGTTGGGCGCCTGTAATAAGCTTTGTATAAGAAGTCCATTAGAATATCCTTGTTTTCAATCAAACATCCAAAAGAGTATTATTAATTCTCGGTTTTCTTCCAAAAACTTGTCATATCAAAGGTGCACCCTTTTCAATCGGGGGCAGCTTCTTGATCTTTGAAGGATGCTAATACTACGATGCTCTTATTAAGCTTATAATACTTTCCAAAGAGTGCATTATGTTCTTTAAGTTGTTTATTTAACTCCCTATATAAGCTATTTATTTCCGCTTGTTTTCTTTCTAGCTTGGATTTATAAAGTTGAAAGGATTTTTTCTTTGTCTAAAATAAAAAGATATCAACTAGTGTTATCTTGGAAGTGAAAACCATTTAGACAAAGAATCTCATACCCGAGAAATAGGAATTGAAGTTTGTGGGGCCTGCTTTTTCACCTTCTGTTTGTGAGAAATGCGGATTACGGATCTTAATGCTAGTATAAACACTAGAGGGGGGGTGAATAGTGTTTTAAGGAATTACTAATTCTTTTTGAGTTTATATTAATTTGAGCACAAATGTATGCAATATTCAGATACAAATATGATCACAGATTCAAACACAGATGCAAATATAAAGTAAAAGCAGTAAAGGAAAGAACACACCGGATTTTATACTGGTTCGGAGTTTCCTTACATCCAGTCCCGCACAAAAGTACGGATTTCCTTTCAAAAACAATCTTTACAATTACAACCCTCGATTTCAAGGCCACGAGGTACACCACTCCTGTCACGACCCAAAATTCATCATTCGAAAATAGACATCAAATACTTCACTTGTATTCGACTGCCAAAATTCAAACGTCAAATTTTAGTTAGGATGGAGCTTATAACACAATTAAGTAAATAACACAGCGAAAGAAATGAATAATACATTGATATACAATATCTGATACAATATCTGATATAATGAATATCAATATACATCAGAGATATGATACAAGAAATATAGCAGCGGAAAAGAAAACGATAACATCAGCAGCGGATAATCTCCATCTTCAAAGCACCAATCCAGAAATAGCTCGAACTCCCAATAACGAGGCACAAAGATAAGCAAGTGCAGTCCATATCCAAAGACTGAACTAGCTCCAGAAAATCTACTAATTCTGACTATCTGAAAAACCCAACTCTAGACTGCCCGTGTAGAAAAATTTTGAGCACCCAGAGTTTAGGAAAGAAACAATAAACTCCGGATCAGTCATGGGACTGGTGTGAGCAACAAAAACAGTTTATCTTTAAAAACAAATAGCAGAGAATTTGAAAGTCAATTCGCAATGCTTTTAGAAAATGAAACTACCATAAGACCTCCCACCACACACACAATGCAAACGCAGACTTGGAGGGGATTTCTTCTTATGTTAGTCAAAGATGCTTACTACGCAAAACAAATAATTTGATTTGATATTATTATTAGTGCATAGTGGAAAACATTTTGAAAGTAGAATATAAATCTTAGCCAGCATAGGTACCATTATATTGTGCCTGCTATAGCTGCCTCCTGAGGAGATAGGTTATACAATTGAAATTGTAAAGGGCTCGTATTGTTTCTTTGGATTTCCAACAAATGGTCAGGCTAAGGAACTTCCCATTGCCACATGGAAACGCCTCTGGAAGGACGTATCGAGAACCTAACCGGATCTCTACCAACACAAGGCTGGGTTACCCCTAACTGGGTAACTACTGACACGAGTATGTCATCTCCCGGTTGTAAACAACCTTTAACCGGGGCCCCAGCAACAAATCACAAAGTAAGATATATATATATATATATATATATATATATATATATTTTCGACATCCACATAAGTTAAGTATCTGGGGCTCCATACCATGATACCACTTCTATCCAGAAGGAAATGCACACACCCTAAGGGGCGCTACCCCCAATAACCTTGCTGCATCTTTCCTGTTTTGACCATTCCGGGGTGTGAGGTTCGACGAAGTCTCGTCCACAAAGCTACGCTTTGGCACAAAGCCATGCTTTGGGTCAACAGATGATCAAAGTAATGATCACAAAGATAAATGATCAAACAAATGATCAAACAATGATCATCACACAACAACACTCAGCATGTCACATTACCAAATTGGGAGTATATCGCTGATAACCTTCAACTACATAACCTCTGAGCTCGTACATCTCAGAGAAGGGTGTTAAGCTAAGAGAATAAATTCTCCGCCACCAAACAGAAATGTATTTGAAAGAAATCAGCTTTATATCTCAAAATGTAATGTCAGACATGTAACCATACAAGTCTGTTCCGGGTTCGAACAGAACCGAAGGCACTTCTTACGAAGCCCTTGAAAACCCGGGTATTCACAATCCCGATCGGATTTCCCATCACTTAGGGGATCTCTATACCAGGAGCTACCCAATGCAGAGACAATCGATAGGTTATCCTATCATTCTCGCAAACACCCGGTCTTCAACACCGGTCTTCAAATGCTATCCATATACGACGTATCACTTATTCGAAATGGGTTATGTGACACAAAGGTCCTCTCCCGGCTGAACCGAATAGTGAGCGTAATATTCAAAAACAAATAGATAATGGGATTTCAATTAAGTCAAAATTTATTACCCAAAACTTTCCTCCAAATGGTTTAAACACATTACCATTTTATTCTTTCAAATAAAAGATTTAATTCACAAAGTTCACTCAGTTTCCACAAAGATCATTCACAGATTTTCCAAAACAATTTCCATTACGAATTTAATTAATTCGTTAAATCAAAGATTTAACTCATAGCTTTCAAAAAAAATTCATTTCGAATGGTTTAAACAAATCACCATTTTAAATCTGTTAAAAATAAACAGATTCGATTCATAGCTTTCAAAACAATTTCATTTCGAATGGTTTAAACAAATCACCATTTTAAATCTGTTAAAAATAAACAGATTCGATTCATAGCTTTCAAAAAGAATTTACTCATAACTTGGAAAAACCATTTTTTCATTTCAAACTTGAAATTCCTTTACTTAAACTGGAATTTCATTTCTTATTTGAAAGTTTTTATTCTTTTAAAACAAATAGTTTTCATTTTGGAAATCTGATTCATTTATACGAGTTAAGGTTCTTGGGTTAAATCCAAATTCTCAAAATTATACTTTTAAAATGGTTTAATTTCATATAAACACATTTATAACATCTTTAACCGTAATTTCCAAACATGGAATTCAATTCCAAATTTGAATTCAAATTCAATTTAAATTATTTAAATTGAAACTTTACCAAGTTATTCAAAATAGCTTTTATCTTTGAAAACACCTTTTTCAAAAGCTTTAACATTTAACCCAAATCCATTTCCAAAATCAATTGAAATTAAAATTTCAATTTCAAAAATATTAAATTTAAATCATCTGTGACTTAATCGATTTCCACCTGAAATCCATATTTGTGTGTGTAAAAGTGTGGTCCAGGGGTTTAACACACAATAGTGCAACATCATTCAATCATCATAGATCAAAATACAGGATATAGTTGATAAGCGATATAAACTATAACGCTTATCTTTTCATTCACAGATCACAGATATATAAAGGTCACAGATAATAAATTACAGGTCACAACACAAATCAGAATATATCACACAACATCACAGATTAGGGAATATCAACAATTCAATCATTCAGTCAGGTACAAACATTCATAGGTAGGGTCAATTTATTTATCTGATTAAATTAAATCAGATTAGTTACTAATCCTGGTTAATTAACATTAACTAATTACAAATTTTATTTTAATTAATTATCCTTTAATCATTTATTAATTAACCTTTAATCATTAAATAATTAACTTTTAATCACTTAATTATCTTATATTAATTATCCTTAATCAATCACGTTAATTGACCCTTAATTAATGGCCATTTAATTAATTATTCTTAATTAATTACAATAAGTGATTATTCTAATCACTAATTATTTAAATCGAGTAATTGTCCTTTAATTACCTAATTTATCAACTTTAATCATCAATTAATTTTTCTTAATTAAATAATTATCTTAAGTAATCGATTATCTTTAATTAATTGTCATCAATTAAACTTTACTAAATTAATCATTCATATCATTAATTAATTAAATTAATAAATTGTCCATTTTTAATTATCTTAATAATTTAATGAATCCAAATCATTAAATCCTAATTATCTTTAAGATAAACTTTATTCCTATTAATGATTAAATTATTATTAACAAAACATTTAAAACAATTTACTTTCAAATTTATTTCAAAATTTCATTTTAAATTACATTATTTATTTCATAAAAATAACTTTGTAAATAATGTATCCAATTTAAATAAATTTAAAATCTAATATTTTGAAAATATTTTACTTAAATCTTTAATTCATTCAAACTTTAATCAACTCATCATTTTGAAATCATGGAAGGAAAAAAAATGTTCAAAAGTTTGAAAATCTTTAAAGTAAGACTGTTTTCTGTTGTAGACCCGAGACTACTTCGAGTCACCCCCGACACCATTTCCTATTTACTTCGGGTTTCATCGAAAATCAACCCGAGTGCCATATTTTCAAACCTAAATTTTTTCTAAGTATTATTACCCGGCACGTCAACTTTTATACATGAGTAAATACTCGAGCTTTCAAACGTTTCTCCCCATGCTGGCTTCGAGTCACCTACCCTCTTCCCCAACCATACCCACTGATACAACCCAGATACAACGTGCACATGATGCACGTTCACCAACGACTTCGACCTCCGGTGGTCATCGCGGCGGCACACTACAGTCACTCAAAACCATGCGAACTCACATTCGAACCCAGATCGATCGAAAACTAAGCGAATCGAAAATGAGGTATCTCAACCAAACAGAAAAACCACCATGGCCAAAAACTCTCGTCTTCCCAACGCCTCCGACCACGAGACCACTGGCCCACTTCACCCAAGCTACATCACTTCCTCAAGCATCCATTCCCACCATTGCGACCCTCTCCGATCACGTCACGACGTCGTTCGAACCCTGGGAATGTCGACACCCAAAATAACACCGCAAAACCCTAAATTGACTTCGTCCCCCAAATTCACGCAATAGAAATTTTTTCTAACATTTTTCCCGAAATCATGAAGGGTTAAACTTGCTTCAACTCAAGTTTCAACAATTAAAATTGATTCAGTCATCCTAAATGGGTAAAAATATAGTTTTTATTTAATCACGAATTACACCTAAGATACTTCATTAAAAATCATCGTATTGGTTTTAAAAATCATAATGTTGTATGTTTATACAAGTTATATAATCAAATCTAAAATTTATACTACTTGAATAAATCGAAAAAATTCTTATTTGACTGTAAAGTGAGTTTACAGTGACCAGTTTCTTCATTTCAAGCTAAAGAAAAAGTTGGATCATGGGTTAAGTTTAATCAAACGTAATTGGTTTAAAAAAAAAGAAATCCTAAGTTTGAAATGTTTTCTTATTTTTTTTATAAAGAGGTATAAATTTTTTCCCTACTTATCTTTGTTTAGGACCCTGAACAATTTGAAGAACATCACCCAACAGAACTTCCAGTAATTAGCAACATCACAGAACCACTTATTTGCAATATTTACAAACACAAAATTTTCCTGAACCAACTATCAAGATTTATATTTAGAGAAGTATGTTTACTCACATTGAAATATGAAACAGAGATGCTTCTGTTTTGAAAAACTGTGTTGATCTTCTTTTCTTTTTCTCTTCAGTAAATTGCTTTTAACTTGAATAAAAAGTGATGTTTGCTTTTCTCTTTATTTTGATCTTAGCTAAGTTGTTTGAACGAATGAACTTGAGGTTTTTGGATGTATACATATAGGTGAAAGGTTGTGTACAGGGTATAGTAGGTAAGCAAGTATAGGTTTAAGATATATAAAAGAAAACCGATTCATGCTTTTAATACAATCTGATGGGATCTTTGTTCATGCTGGACAGTAATAGCATTAAATGAAAGCATGTTTTGTTCATGCTTTGTATATTCACAGCATGTTGTTTTGTTTGGTTTGCTAAATGAAAACTGTTTTAGTTATTAACATTTTATAACTATGTGATTTTATTACAAAGTTTGTTTTTAATTTGTGGTGGCTGATATTTTGTCTTCTTTTACTTGCCTTAATTTGTTTAACAAGCTTAGTTATGTATATCTTGTATTTAGTTTGTTTTATACTTCCTGTATATAGATATAAAGCTATAATAATTATTGTTATAAATTCTTAACTTATGTATTGTTTTAAGTGTACATAAACAAAGTTATTATGGTTATTCTTATACATTTTTAAATTTAAGTATTTTAATTCTATTTCTAATACAATTGCACATTTTAATTCCTCTTTTATTTCAAACTTAACTATCAAATATTAAATTTATTTATTACTATTTCAAACCATAGCTTTTTTTCAAAACACACATATTTGTATATATATTTATAAGTAATTTGAAATGACAATTTCTATTTAAAAATAAGAATTCATTTGTAAAGACATTTTATTATAAATATTATAAAAAAATAACTCATTATTAAATTAAAACAATTTATAAAAGAAACTATCCTTTTATTATCAAATAACATATTTCATTTGAATTTGGAAAACTCAAATCGATTAACCACATAAATTTCACAAATTTTTTAAATCAAAAATTAAATAAATTGATCATTTAAACTTAGTAAAAATTCGGGATCGTTACAACTCCAGATTCACAATCCTCTGGGTAGAGATACTTGATTTCCCAGGCAACAAATTCACCCAATTGATTTCCAAGGCTACAATCACACCTTTTCTCACTTGATTGATTTCCAAGGCTACAATCACACCTTTCCTCACTTGATTGATTACAAAAAAGCCTATAACTCTGAATAGCACTGGGATCTGTTGAGATAGTGATAGAGAATCAAACCAGAAATGATCTAGTTAAATTCAATGGTGATTTCGGCAGAGTAATGGTAAGAATATATATAAAGAAATGTGAAAGAAGAAGAGTGAAAACCAGAAAAATATTGTTAAAAATTCGTTCCCCTATTTATAGAAGAACAACAGCCATGTCTATTCGTGAAAGGTTATGGCGAATAGTCACTTCTTTTGAAATTCAAATTTTTAAAACTAACTGCCACTATGTCGACATGGGTATCTTGGGTATGTCGACATCCCGAAGGAAATTTTGGTGATTTGTTTTTCTTTGAAAATTACTTCTATCTTATATTAAAACTATTTTAAACTTTATAAATATACTTAACTATAGTTAAAATACATAAGTAAATATAGAGAATAATATATATATAATTTTACTATAATTTTATATTTAAATCTAAGTATAAATATATTATAATTAAAAGATAGTTTAAAACAAACGAAGTTTAAAATTAGAGTTTATTTAAAAACAAAATCAAAGAATATTTTAAGGCTAAAACATCCTTTTTGAAAATCATTTGAAAAGATAATTTT
This sequence comes from Allium fistulosum, assembly GCA_030737815.1. Lineage (NCBI taxonomy): Eukaryota > Viridiplantae > Streptophyta > Magnoliopsida > Asparagales > Amaryllidaceae > Allium > Allium fistulosum. The sequence goes on along the minus strand of CM060904.1, from coordinate 74,698,493 downwards.
TAAGGCTAAAACATTTTGAAAAGTAGTTTTGAAAATCATTTTGAAGTAGTTTTACAAGCTTCTTCCTGCATAATATCTCATCACATCAGGACTCGAGAACTTGTACAAAACTAGGATGTTCGTGGGTTTGTAAGCCACTTGTCGTAGGTTTGTAAGCTACTTGTCGTGGGTTTGTAAGCCACTAAAAAGGTAGAAATGGGTTCCATCCCAAATGAAATATGGAGTGAAGATTTCAGTGCTATTATGAAGTTTTAACATAATTCTAGACTCAATACTTATCTTGTATTATTAAAATCTTGAACTCTTGATAACTTGATTTCTTGATACTCATGAGTATTCAATCTTGATATCTTTGATCTTTAAATTCATCAGTCTTGTATCTATATACTGTACAGTCTTCATTCTTGATACCTGCATGGTTAAATCCTGCATATACATATATATATATCTAAACTATAATGTTAGTATTTATATTTTATAATCTTATTCTAAGGTTGTTGTCATCAAAACCATCATCTCAAGGACTAACACTATTCTCCAACATTAATATTGGTGGCTTCTTTGTAGAGATCAGAAGACTCAAGAAGTTTAGCTTAGCTTGCTTCATGGCCACTAGGATTGCTTCATGGCCACTAGGATTGGGGTTAACTTTTTCTGAAGCCCTCGGAATATCATCGCCATCCCCTCCATGAAAACCGAAATGATTACCTCCGCTACTGCCTGAATCCTCACCTTTATCCCCATTGTCAAGGTTATCATCATCATTGTCATCGTCATTTCCGCCTTCGTCAACAACGACTTCATCATCTTCTTCTTCTTCAGAATCTACTTTTGTGGAAGGGACTTCGAAAGATAAAAGCTTTTTGGCATCAATTTTGTCTCTCTAAAAAATTTTGATCCCTTGCTCAATTTCTTTGACTTTGTCCATAAATCTTTTGATTAGAGCAGGATCAAGTGAGGGGAAGTTTAAGTTTGGACACTTTTTGATGTTGTCGGAATTAGCAAGCATAAGAGCATCCTCATAAGAATTCACGATGATGTCATTGAGGGAAGTGCTCAAAAATTGCGACACCTTTTGCTTGGCTTCAGAAATGGTATTGATGGCCACTGTTGAAGAATTTTTCTTCTTCCCCAGTTTCTTCTTGAGAGAAGATTGTTTAGCAACCATCCGAGCCTTCTCTTCCTCGAACTCTTTTAAAGTCATATTTAAAGCCAAATTCTCATTAGTTAGGACTTGTTTCGCTTTTCTCTCCTCGAAAATGATGGATTTGGCTTGAGCAAGAGAGATGCCCAACTTTTCTTGCTCCTTTACTGCATTATCTTTAGCAGTAGAAAGAGAAGTAATTTGGTTATTCAGAGTTGAGACTTCTTCTTAAAGCTTAGATGTCTCCATGGAAGATTTTGAAGCGCTTTCCTAAAGAGAGTACCAGCATTTAGAAATTTGAAAGGAAAGGTACGACATGAGTCGGAATTCAATAAGAAATAAGAAATAAGTAATAAGATGGGCGAGTAATATGAAACGTACCAGAAGTTGTTGCTCAACTAACGATCGACAATATCCTATCGGGTCGGGAACAGAAGAAGGTGGATAAATGGAAGTAAATGAGGGAGAATTCAAAATTGACGGTACCATCATCTCAAAATCATCTGGAGGGACCGGTGATAGGGTCTAGAGGAGTTCAACTCCCAAGAAGGAGTTAAAGTGCCCAAATCCTTTTGCATCTGTTCGATGACGCTAGGAGAATCGGGCATAACAATGCAGGGCATGAGGTCATCCTCTAAAAGAGTCAATTTGGATTGATTAATAGAAGCTTCAAGAGTAGGACCCTCTAGAGTTTTGCCCACATCAACAGTTACACCCTCTTTTGGAGGAGTAGAAGATTGGACATCAACAGTTTTAGTTTTCTTAGGAGAAAGACCTGCCGTAGTCATTCCACTTAATTTCCTTTTAGCGATCATCCTTGACCTAGCAATGGCTTGGGTCAGAGCCGAAGCACTATAATTAGAAGTTGGAGGGAGTGGATCTTTTATGGTTAATTCAGTAGGGGGAGCACATGCTAAAGTCTAAAAAGCATAAGTTAGCAAAGTAATCTAAACGGTAACATGATCAACAAATTATAAAGGATACATTTAAGCTTACTAAGTTGATCCGGACAAATTGGAGACAAAGGATAAAAAAATTTGGGATCGCCCAGAGATAGAAAGCGTTTGCTCTTAGAAGTGTGTTGGACAAGAAGGAGTTGTCCAAGAACTTTCTGACCTGCAAGAAGGAGGGAATGTTTTTGAAGATTGTTTGGCGTCAATAGTGTAAGTTTATTCCCGATGCTACTTGAAGCAGTGGTCAACAGCTTCGCGAATTCTCTTCCCCTTAACGTTGAGATCTTTAGGAGCAGGACCTAATAAGGAAACGTGATTTAGAAAAAGAAAGTAATTTAATAAAGATGAAGATTATGATCAACTTATGAGGAGAAGAGAAGGCTCCACTAATGTTACAAAAACATTAACATAAAAGAACTGCGTCTCCCAGTCTCTGAACTTATTTTCTCCCATCGAAATTAGTTTCTTAAGGGGGTTAGCCCTGAAAATTTGGCTATTCGGATTGCTAAGCTTGACCAGATGCACTAAATAATTGAGAACATCAGCGCTTAGAGAAGGAATTCCTGATTCCAAGGCCATGAGCTTTAGGGAGATAAGATAAGTATATACATTCGGTGATAGTTGAATTGGTATCATGCTAAAGTGATTTAGGAATCTAGATAAGAAATATGGGAATGCTATAAAGCCAACATGCTAGATGTGGATGGTAGTATAAGAAAAATATCCTTCAGGGAGATTTTGGATAGTATCACTATCACCATGAGGAATAGCTTCCACTCATGTGATTCCGAAGTCATTGAGAATGGCGTCAAATTCATCTTGAAAATAATCTGGTAAGATTTTGGTTCTGAAGCTATATCCTTTTCAGGTTTCTTGGAAGTCTTTTTTAAACCCATGATCCTGTCAGGTGAAACCATTTCATTAAAAGTTATAATTTGTTCTCATTATTAACACCTTTCGAAGATGTCGAAAACCTATTGCAATAATTCAAATATCCACCAAGGTATATAATTCCATATCTTCGAAAGACAGTTAAAGTTAATTTGACTCATGAAATTCATTGAGCTTTCGATGAAGTCGAAGGGGTAGATGGAATAAAAACACCTAAACACACTCTTCGACAATGTCTAAACCATAAAAAATTTACTATTAATATGTATAACTAACCATACAGTACTAGTTTGAATATATATATATATTGTTATAATTATAAACAACATTCCACAATCAAGCCAAATAAACTTTTCGGTAATGTCAAACCCATAGATTTTATTTTACTCAAAAGAATATGAATATTGCCGAAACACTATACTCTCATTAAGTCAAAAGACTTAGATCCAAGTGATTTCAATACAAATGAAAGGTCCTTGGAATATTTCGATAGTTTTATATTGAGAAAATGTATATTCCAGTCGACCGTAATGGGTCCCGAATAAGTTGAAAGAAGGAAGTAGAGTTTTGAAAGCATACAAACAACTAGGCTTGTCTTAATTTGAGAGGTTTCGAGCAAGTCGAAAGGCTTGATAAGGTTTTCAATTTTAACAAAAAATACACTATTTTAAATCCAATTGATGATAGGAAGTATAAATTTCTAACTTTTAACAGTAAATCAAAATTAAGCATGATTTACTCAAAATAAAGTCCAATGACAAATTAAATCTACTTTTATATACATTGAGTTTTGAATCCTTTAAAAAAGAGTTGGGCCTTTGAAAATATGTATTGTGTAACCATTAAATTAAACCCTTTAAGACGACTTTTTCGAAAGATGTCAGAATGCATCGAAACATATTGATTTCGAAGAAGTCCGTCTCTTGCCAACCACATCAACCCCTTCGAAAGGCTCCACTTAAAGGTAGATAATTGTCTTCCTTTTGACCCCTTCAAAAGAGGTTGAAAAAGTAAAGCGAAGTTAACTGCCTCAACCCCTTCGAAGGGTTGAAAAGTTAAGCCATAGTATTGAGTTTTAATTTACATAACTTAATCTTCTCTATAAGGCCATTAGAAAAGAATATTCTACCTGATTCTTTTTAACCCAACGTCTTTAGATGATAACAATTAAATTGATTTAAACATTAATTTACGTTCAACAACAATGAAAACCCTAAATTTAAGTCTGAACCATAATTGATTCCGTAGGTCTAAAAAATCATCCCAAACGGGTTAGAATTGAGCGTAATAAAATTCGAGCTTGGGAATGAACACAACGATGGAAAACAGCCCCAAATCTGATGAATTTGAATTCAAGTCCAAAATCGACACCATAAACTTGAACGAAATGAGCATAATAATGAACCTAAGGATAATTTCATACAAGCAGGAAACTCGAATCATTTTAAAAAATTGGAATAGTAATACAAATTCAACTCTAAGAATTTAAAATTGGAATTGAACATGATAAGTCGGTTTGAAATATAAAACAATGGATGCATACCTCAATTCGGACCAGCGTTTACTAAAATTAGGGATTTAATAAGAAATTGGAATTTCTGATTCTTTTTTGAGTTTTTAATTACAGGTAAATAAAAAAGGGGAAAATGGTAGCGTGGTTTATAAGAAAGGCAAAGGCAAAGGACAAAACATTCGATCAAATTTAAATGAACGGCCAAGATCCACGTAAGTATATGAAAAGGCGGGAAACTTCATGCTAAAAAAAGAGAGGTGTCGAAATAGTTGACTTGAAAAGTTAAGAGCATCTCTTTACTTAGGGGGGGCAAGTGTTATCATAAGAAATCATACTAACTTTGTCGAAACCATGAAGAATATAAAGGAAGGATTTACAAAGAGAGATAGCAATAACAGAGCTTTTCGAAAAAGTCGAAGGAATGCTTCAGAAATATGTTGGATAAGCAATGAACTTTCGAAGAAGTCGAAAGGTGACAAGGATGTCCTTCCAATTCAGTTAATTCATTTCGTAACAGATGGTTTTACGTGCTAAAAAGGGTTTCATATGAGTTGAGGAACATCTTTCGAAGGCAACAGATTGCAAGCTTTCACATGCATGCCAAACCTTTTGAAACAGTGGGTTTCACCATCAATTACACTCCATAGAAGAACATTGGGCCACAGCTACCCCTTCGAAAGCATAAATTATCCTTTCGAATCGGTTGAAACCATGCATAATTATAAAAAAAGCTTACTTAAGTTCAATATAGCATTTTCATACACCAGAGGATGGGGTTCTGCATCAGTCAATAAGTATGTCTTCGAAAGCTACCTTCCACATTTAAACATTCAACTACGTTCCAACTCCTTCGAAACCCCAAAGATTCACCTATCGACATAACCGAAAGCCCATATCCCTTCCTACTAGCAACAACACATCAAGAACAAAGTGGAGATCACATCTACACCTTTCGACGAACTCAAGCACTCAAGTTCCATTTAAAAGCAAAGTGGAAGGGCGCCCTGATGTTAACAGTTATGAAAGGTCTTCAAGGCACCCTTTCGACTAAGTCGAGAGGACCGATTCGAAAGGGGCCAACCTGTGCCTATAAATAAGACCCTAGGGATATTGTTTTCAGAAATCAGATCTCACTGCTCAATACTTGATCTTTCTTGAATTTGCAAACCCTAATTCTAAAATTAGACTAGGGATTTTACTTCTTTGTATTACTTAAGCTTATAGTAATAAAGGAAAATATTATCAAAGCAAGTATATGGCATTTCTGGATATATTATATGATCTAATGTTTCTATGTAATTCTGGTTATAGTTTGCTTATATCAATGTGATTGAAAGGCTACCTTTCGAAGGATTCGAAGCCCTTTAATTCAACAAAAACCATTAGATCATTAGGTACTAACCTCAATTCATCTTGACCACTTTGAAAGAAGGTTTCGATGGGATCCTAAGCCTGCTCAAAAGGTATCTTCAAAGATATTCAAGTGTCTCAACCACTTTAGAATGTTGTTTAGAAAGGAATTTAGTTGTCGTAACCTTCTCAAAAGTGGACTTAAAGGAGATCTAAATCACCTAGATTGTTTGGATAAAGGGATTCGAAAGGTATAAATGATCTTCATCTGTTCGAAAGGTGGTTTTGAAAGGCTCAGCTACACTTTGAATTTGCTTTGTGGTGTTGATAAGTTTTCTTGTTAATAAAATAATCTAAAGATAATTACCTTTAATCAATTTTAAAGTACCACACCTTGAAGCGTTGAAACAAACTTCTGAATCAAATTCCAATTCTGAAGGTGCTATCTTCTAAATTGCAGACCACCGTCTATCGAATAGTGTTTAATTTTATATGATTTGTGCTTGGACAATGAAGAAGGAGGGATGAAGAATTTAGCAACAATTTGGCCAGATCTAAGATGGATAGGATGCTAAAAAGTTAGAAAAGAAAGTAGGCATATATGAATTTATAAAGGAAAAATGTAAAGATAAGTTAGGATCAAGATCCACATTTCTCTCTTACTTTTCTTTCCTCTTGTAACGACCCACCTTTTTGACCATCGAAATTCGACACTGAACACTACCACCATGTTCAATTGTCGTGCATCAATCGACAAACGGGTAAATTGTTAGGATAAATAAAAAGAAAAGAACAGAGAACAGAGGAAATCAGAATCTCACAGTGGAATTGACAACATATAATATAACAAGGACAATAGAACCATCACTCCAAAAATATAGAGTATATCAGAGTTAAAGACAAACCTTATCAGCTAGACAGTTATAAATTCCTGACCTTACAAATGCTGATAAGGGTACTCTATAATACAACGGAAGATAAAACACTATGATAGGTGAATATCCCGCTCCCTTGCAAGATCTCCATAACATCAAAGCCAACCTAAGAAAATACTCGGTCTGATACGAGCATTATGACAAAATAACACCTGAATCACTCTGGAAATACCAACGTGAAATAACTCGAATAATGGGGATCATATAAATGTTCTATGAGACCACGTCGCTAACACGGAATGGGTTTTTACCTCACAAGAATAACACCCATATAGGCAAGAGTAGAAATAAACTTAAGGAAAGGAATCCAAATAAGAATGGGCATATATAATATTAAAATCGGACTTGAAAGAATTCAAATAACACGGGTAAAATCCAAACTGGACAGAATGAATAAAATACGAAAACTATCCAAATTTGATTGAATGGACAAAATAATGTGACAGACCAAACTTGATAGAATGGAAAAAATAAGGTAATAATCCAAACTTGATAGAATGGACTAAACCAATACTTAAATGCCGCGAAGACTGGTTGACTCTTCCATGGCAATTTAAAGATAAACAGATTCATGGTTTTCGAATCAAAGAAAGAAAGGGAAATTTTCAATAAATGACTAGGAAGGTGCACCTCTTTTGAAGTCTAGTAATATACTCCTGAGAAGCTCATATACTCCGTGACACTTCTCGGAAATGTACCAACCGGACCCCACCGGACATTACCGAATATCTGAATATTTCCACATCTAAATCTTAACTGTTTTTCACGTGACGGTACACAAAACTCTAGATGAGATGTAAAAATACCCTAATAGGAGCAATCCCACATAGTTGGACATCCTTTCGCATTTTTGGTTTAGTCTTTTTCGACAAAGGATAACAAAGCTCAAAGAGCAACAAATCGTTTTTAAGGTGACGATACACCATGAAGAAAGCTGAGTCCGATAATTAATAAATCAACTATCGGGGATAATTAAGATACTCGTATATAGAAATTAAATATCATGTATTTACCATTACTCGTTGATTCCAAACAAGTGCTCTCTCTCGGTTGAAAATGAAGCCGGACGAATCGAGGTAGTGTTACCTCTAGGCATCGCCATGACGATATTTTTAACCTTCGAGACAAAAACGAGTCCAAACCCTAACGTTTATCATTAAAAGTATGACCAAATTCTTTCCATATAAGCAATATCGATTACGGAATTATTTTTCCATAATTGAAATCGAACTTTAACTTTTAAAAACTAAACTTGTGCTTGATCTCCATATTACGGTATAGATAAAACGTTTTTAGGAATACACTTTCAAAACGTTCTTTAATAAGACAAAATTTATAATACTAAGTGTATTAAAACAAGGGTCAAAAACAAATGTCGTTAAAACATTGTTTACCGTAAACCCAAAAAAAAATTACACTTAGCTTTATTTATAGATAATTCCTTTTAAAGGATTTTTCTCATGTATAGACCATTATTTAGAAATGTAAATCAATAGTTATTATCTTCAAAGGTAATAAAGCAATTTAAATACTTTTAAAAATATAAAACAATACTAATTATCTTGAAAGATAACGAATCACATAATCTCTTTCAAGTAAACAAATCCATTATCTGTAATAAAATAGATAATTATTTCCAGACACTTTTATACTATCAGTAAATTAACTTTTATACCTTTATTACTTTAAAACACTTTTATTATTTTAGTTAATTTACTTAAATCACTTTTTATTAAATCAATTAATTAAGTTTAAATATCATTAATTAAAATATTTATTCAATTCAAATATTTCGTTAGTTAAAAAGAACAATTCACCTCAAACATCATTAATTTTTGAGAAAATGTGTGATCCTCTATGCATAGAGGAGAGCACACATGCGAATATATATAACACGAATAAAAGGAACTGCCAACATGCCTGGCAGGTAACAAGAGCAAAAATATAGATAGCTAAACTCGGGTACTCCTAAGATGAGTTCCGGCAAGGCCACCACCCATCGCACCTTAATATCAAGTTCCGGCATGGCCACCACCCGATATTAAGATGTTAGAAATACCAAAAAAAATAAACAAATAAGTAAGCTCCAAAGGTCAGAACTAGAAGAAGTGAAACGACATCAGCTCTGAAGAGGATCTGCTGAATAAAGAGACCACTCTGAATGCTCTGGAAAGAAGAAGGAGTGCCAAATTGGAGAAAAAGAGCATCCTGAAAAAGTACTCCATAACGAAGATAGCAGAATCCTATATCTGAGAGGATATCTGCAAGAAGTCCTGGATGAAGAAACTCTACACTGGTAACCTCTCTACAAACTGATATCCAGCAATCTGAAGACGAGAGAAACCTGCAAAATGAACCTAATACACAATCTCCCAAAATTTGTATCTAAAACAAGACTAGGAAAAAAAATTAGAATGATACATATATATATGTATATTTATATAGTAAATATACATATATATGTATTTATAAGGAATGAAATAAAAACCTAAATAAGACTAACAGGACAAAAACTAAAGGAACGAAAAAGCTGTAAACAAAAACCAAACAGAGAATAGAATAAAAATTGAGACGGATCAGACTAATTTGACTTAAATCATAAGAAAACTATGATTTAAAGTGAGATTATCATATGAATTTGGAAAAATATTAATAATACTATTATTAGTTCTATAAAAGATATTGTTATGTTTAAAAAAGTTAATATTATTACTAACCTTGTTAAGATACCGTTTGAAAAGGATATTTTTAGCTAATTTATATTTGGGATTAGAAATCTAATTAAAACAAAATGAAGAGATTGAAAAAATCAATTTGTTGAGATGACTATTATTATTATTAAAAATTCTTTGATTTCTCTCAAACCAAATAAACCAACTAATAATAATAAATAAAGTGTCAAGTAAAAATCTAATATTTTTATTGAATTTGAATCTATAATTTTTCCAGTAGAATTCACAATCCGAAATTTTATTTATTATATTAAAGTTAAAAAATTTAAAAGTATTAGTAAGTATGTAATTAGAGTCCAAACGATCATAATATAAATGATTTATGTCCTCAAGATGCAGATTGCAAAAATAACATTTATTATCATTATGAATGTTTTTTCTCTTTAAAAATTCTATTGTATTAAGTTTTCCATGAAGTATTAACCACATGTGAATTTTGGATTTAGGAGGAGCATTAGATTTCCACATGTAATTAAAAGAGTTATTTAAAGAACCCGAAAAATTAATAAATCTATAAAAAGAATTTGGAGTATATTTCTTACTCTTATCCCATTCCCAACTAATAAAATCATTGTCATTATCAATGTTATAAAGCTCTAATCTAGCATAAAACAAAGAAAGTTGTCTAAGGGTAGAACCTATTAAAATTCTATTAAAACTGAAATTCCAAGGAGGATCATTTTCCGGAGAATACACATCCTTAATTAAAGCATACTTAAAGTTGCAAATATCATACAATTCCTTAAATTCAAACTTAAGAGGCAATATCGAAATCCAACTATCATGCCAAAAGGAAGTACAATTTCCTGAATGCACTAAAGTCTTAGTTCCTAAGTTAAAATTTTCATAACATTTTAAAAAAAAAATCCAAAAATTAGAAAAATTATGGGAAGAAGAAAAATTAAATTGATGAAAATTGAAATTACCGTTATAATAATATTTGGAAATGATCTCTTTCCAAATAGCATTATCATTTATATCTTTAAACTTCCAAAGCCATTTACCTAAAAGAGACAAATTCATGTTGCGCAAATTAATAACTCCTAAACCACCCTCCTTTTTAGTTTTACAAATAATTTCCCAGTTTACTAGACATTTTATATTGTTATTAATATTATCCCCACTCCATAAGAAATCTCTTCTAATTTTATCGATTTTATCAATAACCCAGTCTGGAAACAGATGTATAGACATCCAATAGATCGGTAAAGCTGATAAAACCGAGTTAATTAAAACAAGTCTACCTGCTCTAGATAGAAATCTTCCATTCCAATTAGAAATCTTATTTTTAATTTTATCAATAATAATAAGCCAATCATCATGCTTGAGTTTTGTAGGTCTAATCACAAACCCTAGATATTCAAAAGGAAAATTCATACTATTGCAATTTAGAGTATTAGATACTAAGTTTTCTACTTTTTCAAAATCATTTAAAACAAGAACTGAACTTTTGTCAAAGTTAATTTTTAAACCAGATAAAAGCTCAAAACTATAAAGAATAAACTTGAGAGTAATAATGTGTCTAGGAAGATGAGAAGAAAAAAGTAAGGTATCATCCGCAAATTGCAGAACCGATAAACCATTACGCGATATGTCATTTCCAATACTTCCTAGAGATCCATTATCCACTGCTCTTTTAATGATTTTAGCAAAAACATCAGTGGCTAAGTTAAACAACAAAGGTGATAAGGGATCCCCTTGCCTTAAACCTCTCTTTGACTAAATTTTATTACCTAGAATACCATTAACCATAATACTAGAAATTCCAGTTTTAAGCAAAGTCTAAATCCAACTAATCCATCTATGACCAAAACCTCTAGCATGAAAAATATCTACAAGGAAATCCCAATCTACTAAATCAAAAGCTTTAGCAAAATCAAGTTTTAAAATTGCACAGGTTATATTGTTTTTACAACAGTAATTAATATATTCTTGAACAACAGCCACACCATCAGTAATATTTCTCCCTTTAATAAAAGCCAATTGTGAGCAATCAATTAAATCATTCATTTTTGTACTAAGTCTATTAGCAAGAACTTTAGAAATGATTTTTACTGAATAGTTAATCAAAGAAATAGGTCTAAAATCTTTTAAGTTGTTTGCTCCTACTTTTTTATGCAGCAAAATAACATTGGCGAAATTAAATCTCCCTAATTGCAAATTACCATTATAAAAATCATTAAACAAATTAATTAAGTCAAATTTTAAAATATCCCAAAAAGTTTTGTAAAATAATATAGGAAACCCATCAGGTCCTGGTGATTTATCACTTGGCATATCATTAATTGCTCTCCTAATTTCCTCTTCAGTAAAAGAATTATCTAACTCTGATAAATCAACAATAGAATCCGATGGATATAGATCTGTCCCTCTAACATTGATTCTATGTTTGGTTTTAGAACCAAAAATATTCTTATAATATTCAGTAAAAGCCTTGTTAAGGTCTCCTTGATCAACTAACTCTATATTATTAACAAATATAGAGTTAATTGTATTAGAACATTTCCTACCCTTAGCAATATTATGAAAAAATTTGGTATTATTATCACCTTCGTTAATCCATTGAATTCTGGAGCGCTGCTTCCACATCACCTCCTCTTTTTCTAAAATAGAATTTAATTCATCTTTTAAATTAGAAAGAACATTACGTTCACCTAGATTAAGAGGTCTAGATTCTTCTATCTTGTTTATTTTAAGCATTTCATTAAGAATATTATCTTTTTTTATTTTTAAATTGCCAAATACATTTTTGTTCCAATTTTTGAGAAAATACCTAAGATCTCTAAGTTTAGAAATAAAAGCTTTAGCAAAATTTTCCCTATTTCTGAAATTATGGAAACTCAAAGAATTCCATTTACAAATAACTAGGTTTACAAAGTTAGGTTCTAAAAGCCACATCTTTTCAAATTTAAAATTGTTCATGATAACTCTATGATAATCACAAGAAAGGATAATAGGACAATGGTCAGAAAAGGTATATGGTAAGCCATTGACTCTACAGATAGGAAATTTGTCCTCAATTTCATCACTAACAAAAAATCTATCTAGAAAAGCCATGGAAGGAGACTCTCTAGCGCTACTCCAAGTATACTCTCTATTAGAGAGAGGAATTTCAATCAAATTAGAGTTAAAAATAAATTGGTCGAATTCCTCCATAGCAGAGTAATCCCCTTCCCTAGGAAAACGCTCACCAATGAAACGCGTAACATTAAAATCACCCCCCATAATCCAAGAACCCGGGGCCAGGGATCTAAATTCTAGGCATTCATTCCATAAAAATCTCTGATTAATTTTAGAATTAGGCCCGTAAACATTAGAAATATTTAATAAAGAATTGTCAGAAAGATTAATAAGAATAACATGAAGTGAATGTTGCTTAACAATACATTGAAGAAATTTAAAACAACTATCTCGCCAACCTATCATTAATCCCCCTGAAGTGCCAACGGAAGGTAAAAAGACCCATTTTCTAAAGGGATAACCACCTAATCTTCTAAAGAAACAAACATCAGGACGGTCAATTTTAGTTTCTTGAAGTAAAGCAATATCTATAGAGTAGTCTTTAAAAAATACTCTAACCTTATCACATTTGTTTAAATCATTTAAACCTCTAATGTTCCAACTCATGATCTTCATATATGAACTGAACTAGCCCTCTCTAATTCCTTACATCTAATATACTCCCTATCTAACTCAATATCAGTAAAAATAAAAGATGTGTCACGAACTAGCTGACTAAACTCAGCAGAAGAAAGACTACCTAAAGCATAAGTAGAAAACGTACTACCCAAAGTAGGACTCATACCTGAGCCTGGATACGAAGTGCCACTCGTGGCACTCGATCCAGGTAACTCACCTATAGGAGAAGACTGACAGAATTGGATTCTAGCACTTCGACGAACTGAACCACTAGAAGCTACCAATCGCTTACGCTTTCCTCTCTTCGAAGATGTGGAGTTCAGCTTAGAGCAACAAATATTCTCCAACTTGTCAGACTTCAAAACATCTGAAGAAACCACTACTAACTCATCTTTCATCTCTGGTTTAGAAGCAACATAAAAGTTCTCTCTGCATACAACAGAGACATCATGTAAAACATCTAAGGAAGCAGAAAAAGTATATGAAGAAACATCAGAAAGTCTGGGCTCAAACTCAACAACAGTTTTATCTTTTTGATGATCAAAGGACAGCAGATAATCCAATTCATCAAAAACTGCTTCAAAATTGAATTCATTCCTGTCTACAACTGATGGAAGAGAAGCGTCACAAGAAGCGGAACCACTGGTACAATTATTCACAGCAAAACCAGTATCACTTGACTGAATTTCTGAAACGAAGCCTACAGGCCTAGCAGCTAAAATCTCAGACAAGACCACTTACTGGAAATTCTGAAAATCATTATCGAAGACCACAATGGGTGCACGAAGACAGGTGTGCATGTCCATTGTGCATGGGTAAATCTTAGAAGAAAAAAACAACTCCTTACCATCACTAATCTCCAGCATATCAAATGGAACAAACATCTCTTCTTCAAAAAAATCCTCAAACACCACAACATCATCAGGCCATTCCAGAAAATCATCTATACCCACCTCATATTCTGGAAATGCTTGTGAGTAACACAAAAAAATTATGTTGACAACATTAACCGGTTCTGAGAGATTATCCAATAGGAGATCATTTTGAATATTTACTGAAGAAGTAATCAAATTTAAAGAAGGAGACTCACAAATCTTTAGAGAATTTAAAACAGAGTCAAACCCATAAAACTCTTCAATCTTAGGATAAACAACAAAACTCTTAATTCCAAACATCATTTGAGCCCCAGAGCAGTTGTTACCAAAATCAATTAATTCTTGATCCATTAATTCGAGGTCAAAATAACCAAGATCATCAGACCAATCTATCACACCCATACTCGAAAAACTGCAAACATTAGCACAACCACTCTTACCAGAAAAAGAAAGGCACTTACTCGAGTTGTTCAATTGAACTGGAACTAAATGCTCAGTGGTATACAGTAATTCCCTATCATTATCCTGATTATCTACTTCTGTACTCGAAGATAGGCAATCATATTTGTTGAACAAAGGTAGTTCGAAGTTGTCTTGAAAACGATGTTTGGGAGTACTTTTGTTCCTTCAAACTGAACTGAAGAGATGACCCAGATCTTCAACAGTTTCGCAATCATTCAATGGGGAAGTAGAACAATATTGATCCAAACATAATGAGACAGTAGGATCTGGAAGAATGGGATCAAAACCCAGATTTATTTCATTAACATCAAAATTAGACTTGAACAAATCGACAGAAAAAACAACAGGAGGCTTATCATACAAGATTTCAGATTGGCCAACAATTTCTAGAGAGCTACAGGAATTATCAATAAAATCATTACCATAATTCGGCTCATTGATGATGTCAAAATGATAAAAAAGCTCATCAAGATAGCTTAATCCTAAATCTTTTTTGGGCCAGAGAAAATCGATCAAAACACCCCTTAACAACAAATATTTATGAACGAACTGGAAACCATGGTTGACCAAAGTAGGCGAAGATCCACCCTGTCTAGATTCTTTTCCAACATCAGTCTTTCCAAAGAAAATATCTGGATTACCAAATCTTTCTAAGTAGCCCTTACCTATGTTCGGTTCGTTAATGATGTTAAAATGATACAACAAATCTTCTAGATACTTAATACCAATATCTTTCTTATCCCAAAGATGATCAAGAAGAACACCTCTCAGCATCAAGAATTTCAGAGCGAAAAGGAAACCGTGATTTTTCAAATTCGAATTATCAGAAGATTTCGGTCCAATCTCACAATCTTTACTCTTATGCCCAAATTTACCACAAGAGAAACATCTAACTGGGTCGCGGCAATTAGAAGCAAAGTGATTAAAAGTCTCCACATCTGTAACAGAATTTCCTTCCCTTTCTGAGGTCAATCCAATTCGATTTAAAATTTCTAGAAAAAGCTCCTTGATATGAGGTTCTATTCTTTACGGCTTGAGCATATGAAAAAGGAAAAGAACTGCGATTGAGGAGAGATGACGATGAGGACTTTCGAAGATCTTGAGAGAGAGAAGTTTGAGAAGACGAAGAAAGCTTCGGCCAATTTTCTTGGAGGGTCGCCATTACCTCAAACATCATTAACTAAAATGATAAATAAATTTTAAATACCATTAATTAAAAAAGTTAATTAAGTTCAAATAATCATAAATTAATTGGATTAATTAAATTCAAACCTCTTTAGTTAGAAGATTAATTAAAATATTTGTTAAAATTATTTACTTAACTATAAAACATTACTAATTAAGATGATTTAACTAAATTCCAAATAACATTCATTAAAACAATTAGTTAAATTTAAAACAATCATTAATTCAAATGATTAACTAAATTTAAATATCATTATTTAAAATGATAAACTACTTTTAAATATCATTTATCAAAATGATTATTAATTTCAATTATTAATTGAATAATTAATTAAACTCAAGTAATCGTTAGTTAAAATGATTAATTAAACCCAGTCTTATTTAAATCAAAGATAAACCAATTTTAAATACCATTAAGTAAATTGGTTAATTAATTCCAAAATCATTGGTTAAAATGAATAACCATTTTAAATTATCATTAATCAAAATGAATAATGAATTTTAACATTCTGTTTAGTGAAAACACAAGCTTAAGTTCAAAAACATGCGACCGGGTTTTGGGGATAAAATTAATAAATGACGATATAGAAAAACCGTTATAATGAAACTTAACACATTAAATAGAATATCAGGATTTATTTCAGTTAACCATAAATATAGCAGCATAAGGATGTAAATAAATAACTATTGGCGAGAAACCCCTCAGGGTCTCTCTGCAAATTTTTAAAAAAAATGGTTATGGATAATATATATAATCATATGGATTCATAATGATCAAACTAATATGTCATCCATTTTCCAAACTAAAATTCAACCAAATAAGAAACCAAATAAGAAATCAAACAATTTAACCAACATTCAGGCAATCATTAAACGTTTATAACATCATAGATAGGATATAATAAAATCAATTGTGAGTTAAACTCACATTGATTTTCGTTTTTGCCATAACGTTCCGATTTTGGACTAAAACCGAACGACCGTTCAATTTTAGCATAAATTCCAACAAGCTCAAATCTTGTTCGATCTATCTCTATAGCATGAATCTCAACGACACAAGTCCAACGCAAAAAACGGCGTTTGAATCCGACTCGGACGCAAAAGTTATAGCATTTATCAGTTTTCACGAATTAAATAGTATAATTAATTAACTAATTACATTATAAAATCTAATTATCTATTTACAAACTCTTTCTTCCCCAAATATAAATATTCACAGCCATGTCAAGGAACCCATCAAAATCATGCATGATAATGCACTGACATAGAGAATTAACCGACGAAATTCGATTCCGTCTTCACCGTAGAACTCCTCATCTCCTCCTCTACGCGATCATCACCACAACGACAACTCTGGGGCCTCCAAGAAAAACGTGACCGAGCCCTTACCCATCCCAGGTCCATTCAATTGCAATACCCTCTAGCTCACCGAACCACCCCAAACTTCGACCCAAGCATCTACTTTCAACGCTAAACTCAAATCCAAGCTTCGATTCGCCTAAACCTATCTAAAACTCCAACTATATCAAGCCTTAGTTCCCATCCCACAATCAACAATCCAATAAACAAGAACACACGCGAATCCAGGGCTATGGACAAGAAGCACAACTCAATATGAGTTCAAATATATTTTTTCCATGATATTTGTTGAGTATATATTTTATTTTACATTTTTTAACTTTTTATTTCAAAGAGGAAGCCTCATTTTCAATCTCAGGAAAGTTTTCAAAAAAAGAGGAAAGAAGGTATGGGCGTAGATGAGGGGGATAGCATGGGTATGGGTTGAGTTGATTGGGTATGGAGTTGAAATAAAAATGTATATATATTATTTTATTTAATAAAATATTCCAATATTACGTACCCAAAAACCTTGAACTCCAAACAAGGCATACATCCTGGTGTTCTATATATTATACCCCTATTCCAAACATAATGGAACTAGCCATGAGTTCTAATTCGATAATAGGTAGAAGATAGCTTTTGAAACCAAATTATTATATAGATCTCTAAGATTAATTTCTACGTGTTTCGAACTCGCATGACCAAACGATACGTCAGATCGCCATGAAATTCGATGGCATATTGTAATTCATTATTACGGATTAAATGAAACTAATTTCATCAAAATCCAAGATAGTGCCTTGGAATGGCAATTTTATAGATTTAAATATCATTTTATATTTAATTATCGATATTTATTTGATCTATTTAATTTGTAAATAAATTTTACAAATTGAATTCACCAATATTATTTATTAATTAAAAAGAGTTGAATAAAACTATTAAGTCCATTTAACTAAGATTTAACTCCCAATTCAAATAGTTAAACATCCCTATATTTAAATTATAAGTTATAAATTCTAAAATCCAATTATTTGAA
This sequence comes from Allium fistulosum, assembly GCA_030737815.1. Classification (NCBI taxonomy): domain Eukaryota; kingdom Viridiplantae; phylum Streptophyta; class Magnoliopsida; order Asparagales; family Amaryllidaceae; genus Allium; species Allium fistulosum. The sequence continues at coordinate 74,680,434 of CM060904.1, read as the reverse complement.
TATTTAAAATTAATTAAACATTTAAATCAAATGACCATAATTTGGGGTTGTTACACCACTTATCCATTTAATCCTAGCCCCTTTTGTAGAATATGCAAGTATATGATTTTTGTTTGATGATAATAAACATATATATATATATATTCATTTAAATGTATTTGTTATTGTACCATTTTATTTTTCACATAATTAAATAAATATTTGTTGAATAAAATAAATAACTCAGAATTCATATTTAAACAAATATTTTATTCAAACAAATATTTTATTACAAATTCAAATAATACAAATTTGAGCTCTCACCACATTTACGCATTTTTCATTTACAATACAATTTCAAGTACAGCACAATTTTCACTTTACAATGTTCACCTCACTACATATATTCACTCAACACTCGTATTTGATCTTCTACTTTGTTCCAACCTGTATCCAACGTCTGAACTATCTGCAAAATAAACACTGATGCAGTAAAATTGAAAAAGAAAATATTTTACAGTGCAAAATATAATGTGTGTTTGAATATATTATTTTCCTCGGTTATTTGGGTTGTTCGTCATCATTTTCCTTTTGAATTTATTTTACACGAACAGCTTGTAACATGCATAGTGTATCACTGTACATGTCACAAGGTCGTGCACACCGATATACACTTGCTTGTTAAAACTGCAGAGACAGGTGAGCACAAGGTCAAACCCAAGCCTAGGCCGGATTCAATTCAGGTGTAATAAAAAAACAAAACATCACAGAATGATCAAGTACAAGCACAAGTACAAGGATGCAAACCATGGTACATAAGCAAATGGAAGGCAACAACAAAGAAACAGATCAACTTGAATACATAAACATACAACAGCTATAACAAGTGCATAAGTGTAGCCTCAACAGTGCAGACCACACATACAATGATTTCGACCCAGACCAATATTAGACTCCTATACAAGCAGTTTATTCAATGCATTCAGACATCAAGACCAAACAAACACACATACACACACATGAAGCATAACAAGTTCAGTTTCAAGTGCACCATACACATATACTTCAATGCAAAACCAGACAAGCCACAATGCACCAGGTCAAGCGAAACAAGACTTCAAAACGACCCAGACCAGAGTAGTATAACATGAACACAAAGAAATGCAATAAGACTTCATATGGGATCGGTTTCAATCACCAGTGAACAAACTTTGATTGCAACTAGACAATGACTCAACATGCAAATGCAGTCTAGACTGAAAACAACAATCCAGACTAATCAAATATCAGTTATAACATGACACAACCACACATGTAACTACATCAGACGGCAATGCTATGAAGGGATGAACACATACAAGTCTACACAACCAAAAGAAAGTGTAGATTCGATCAACAAGTGGAACCAAATATGCATGTGTGGAATACAACATCAGTAACAACAAAAAATGGTACAAGAAATCAACCAAAACAGTGACAGTGATCAAGTGCAGGCATGAACTCAATGACTCAATGGAAAAAAACCAGATCGAGCTAGCATTTCAACACACTCAAGAAGAACCACACCAGTTCAACTAGACTCCAAAAATACTACACCAGACAGAATCACAAAAAGAACCACACCAGACATGCTCAAGACCACACCATAATAACAAGAACACGCCAGCAATGTATAAGCCAATGGAACAAGACTCAAAGTGGTGAACTTGATCAACAGACCAGACTAGGCCAGACAAGACTACATGAATAATCACTGGCCAGGCTCACAACAACAAGTGCACCAAACCACAAAACTCAACACAGTAGAGACATCAAGCCAACCAAGTGGATATGCATAAAAATCATACACATGTATACATACATATATGTATGTATATACATGTTTATATGGTTACAATAATCACAGTTGCAAGTCACAGTTCAAATAACGTTGTAGTGAATTTCAAAATGAACAAGTCAGTGAACTGAAAGTCAAAACCAGCAAAAAAAATTTATGGAACTCGCGGGTGATAAACACCAATTTAAAAGTCAAAATAATATCATAATTTCAAATGCCGAATTTATAGGAACCGACCCAAAGCAATTTCGATCACGTGAACAAATCAAGGAGAAAAAAGAACGGAATTGACTCAAGTAACGGAATTCAAATTCATGGAATAACAAGTACAAAATGAACCAGTCAAAGCTCAAGATCACACGATCAAAATTCAACGTAGATGATAAAATCATGACAAATTCAAAAAGAAATATACGAACGCAAATATAGGGCTTTCAATCCCTATAAAAGCCAGTTCATCATTGGCAATCAAGGCATTCGAGTTCAAGTAAAAACAGAGAGCAAGCACCAATTCAGAACTCGAACCAAATTCGAGTGTAATCAAAATCGAAAAGTGGATAAAATTGCATACCATTCTTATCATTCGTGCTCGAAAAAATTGGAGCTACTGCGAACAATCAAGGCCGGAGAATCGATTGACGAAGTCACTAAGTGAAACCATATTTGAATCGATCAATTTTTCAAGCGAAGCTTCAATCGAATGAAACCCTAGCTTTTAAAGAGGAACGAACAAAGAACGACCAACATTTTTACTCAGAAGAAAATAAAAGAGAAGACCGTCTCTTTAAAATTATTATTGGGTTGGCTTTAATTATTTCCTTTATTGGGCTTAATTATATTTAGGGTTTTATTTTGTTTTGTTTATTTTATTTTGTAATTTTCTTGTAAAATTGTGTAACTCTCTAGTCGTGTGACTAGGTTACGGACTACGGTGGTGTAGTTCGAGAATTCGCAACTCAGTGGCTGAGTTGTGGTAGGGTTTTGAGCGTAGAGTTAGGTTAGTCATTAGTGGGTGTCGTAAGTTTACGTGTGTAAGCGTCTGACTACTTAATTTCTAGTAAAAACCTTCGGGGCAGCACGTAGGCAGAATTTTGTCGAAGTTGGGTAAATTTGTGTGTGATCTCTTCTGCATTATTTACTGTTATTATTTTTATTTCCACATTAATTTTTATTATTATTAGTATCACCCTATTCACCCCCACTCTAGGGTGAAAACGATCCTACAAGTGGTATCAGAGCAAGGATTAATAGCATAGATGTTTAACCCTAGTTGCAAATCTAGCGAGAGTCGGTCCAATTTTATTCCCCCTATTTTTGATGGAACGGATTTTTTAAATTGGAAATTAAAAATGGAATTTTATTTAAAATCCGTTAATTCTAAATGTTGGGATATTATTGAAAATGGGTGTGATATAGTAGACAAGAAAAATACTTCGATTAATGCTCTTGATATGCATATACTGTACTCTCATATTGATCGAGATAATTTTAACTATATCTCTCATTGTGAAAGTGCATAGGAAATCTGGAATACTTTTAATGCAATATATGATGCAAAAGTCAGCAATGGTGAGAAATCCTCCACAATCGACTCAGTTGAAGAAATGTGCTTGATAGGATTTGCAAAAGACAGCAGTGATGAAGATTCAATAGCCGATGAGATAAGTGATCTTTCATTCAATAACTTAGTTCTCTTGTGCCGAAAATTAATTGAAAATAATGAAGCTCTTGAGATGAAAAATAATAAGTTGAAAAGGGAACAATCTAAACTACGTCAGAAAAACAATGATTTGGAAAATGAGCTTAAAAAATTAAGAAAAATAAAAATTATAATTGTAAAAGGTGTTTGGACTATGAAAAAGAATTTGCATGTTTTCATGAAAACTTTTAAAAGTTAGAAAATGAAATTTTAATTTGGGAGAAAAACAAAACTGAGTTGATTTGTAAAAATAATATTTTGCAAAAAGAGTTGGAGAGTTTTAAGAGGTCGGAAAGTTCTAAATGTGCGATTTTTGAAAAGAAATCAAATGAGGTTAACGAAAATTTCAAAACCCATGAAAAAGAAAACGTGATTTTGAGCAAATCTGAAATTATTCGATTAAATCACGAGTTTGAAAAGGAGATTGATTTATTTTCACAAAACCCCTTATAGAAAATTGATTTTGACTTATTTTAGTTTTTGAAACTTGGGTTTTCATCATGTTAAAAATACTCTAGTTTATTTTGGTAAGAGGTGTACTCTAGAAAAGATAATCATTGACTAATTGAAACTTTTGAAACTCATCAAAATTATTATAGTGCTTGAAAAGTGATGGATAGTGATTAAATTATATTTCATAACAAGAGGAAGTAAACAAATTTTATAATATTTTTAGATCAGTACTTATTCCATGATCATTTCTATCACTTTCACCTTTCTGTCAATCCATACATCATAATATAGTGTGCAGAATTTGGTATTAAAAATAAGGAAATTTTTTTTGTAAAATATTATATTCTAAAGTATTCACTCTCATTTAAAAGTCCTCACGGATATGCATGGATGAATTACTTGAATTTCTATATATGGGCTTCCATTCTCATTTAAAAGTCCTCGCAGTTATGCATGGATGGGACACATATAAGAAAGGGATAAATATCAAGTATATTCTAATCTCATTTAAAAGTCCTCACGATAATGCATGGTTAGAAAATACTTGACATATTTTTTTTTAAAAAAAGGGGTAACTACTAACCTCATTTAAAAGTCCTAACAGTTATGCATGGTTAGTAAGTGCTTCGCATTTTTTTAATAATATTTGATAAGAGAAAATGCACAAATTATTCCTTTATTGAAAATATCAAACTCTTGTCACTATATAAAATTTTCCATAGTCCTACCATTTCTCTAAATTGGAGTTTGTTCCTAATTAATAAAATATTATGATTTTTGTTTGATTAAATGGAATTTGAAATTAATATTTCCCTCTTGATTTGATTTTATATTTTTAATAAAATCGTAGCTATTTCAATTACTATTATTATTTTTGATGATAAAAAAGGGGGGAGGTTAAGATTTTGATTTTTGAGCAATCCTTACTAATATTCGAGAGTGTTTTTATTTAAAGTTATTTTTAATTAATTTTTCATTTTTAACTACACGCATCTATATAGGAGGAGCTTTGTTGTACGGGGAGCATTCAAATAGGGAGAGCTAATAGAACCTATCAAAACTAAATAAATTTAATAGAGTCAAAATCTTAATATATGTTTGTTATCATCAAAAGGGGAGATTGTAGAATATGCTAGTATATGATTTTTGTTTGATGATAATAAACATATATATATATATATATATATTCGTTTAAATGTATTTGTTATTGTACTATTTTATTTTTCACATAATTAAATAAATATTTGTTGAAGAAAATAAATAACTCAGAATTCTTATTTAAATAAATATTTTATTCAAACAAATATTTTATTACAAATTCAAATAGTACAAATTTGAGCTCTCTCTACATTTACGCATTTTTCATTTACAATACAATTTCAAGTACACCACAATTTTCATTTTACAATGTTCACCTCACTACATATATTCACTCAACACTCATATTTGATCTTCAACTCTGTTCCAGCCTATATTCAGCGTCTGAACTATCTACAAAATAAACAATGACGCAGTAAGATTGAAAACGAAAATATTTTGCAGTGCAAAATAAAGTGTGTGTTTTGAGTATATTATTTGCCTCAGTTATTTAGGTTGTTCGTCATCATTTTTTTTTTGAATTCATTTTACATGAACAGCTTGTAACATGCAGTGTATCACTGTACATGTCACAAGGCCGTGCACACCGATATACACTTGCTTGTTAAAACTTCAGGGACATGTGAGCACAAGGTCAAACCCAAGCCTAGGCCGGATTCAACTCAGGTGCAATACAAAACGAAACATCACAGAATGATCAAGTATAAGCATAGGTACAAGGATGCAAACCATGGTACAAAAGCAAATGGAAGGCAACAACAAAGAAACAGATCAACTTGAATACATCCACATATAGCATCTATAACAAGTGCACAAGTGTAGCCTCAATAGTGCAAACCACACATACAATGATTTTGAGCCAGACCAATATTAGACTCATATACAACCAGTTTATTCAGTGCATTCAGAGATCAAGACCAAACAAACACACACACACACATGAAGCATAACAAGTTCAGTTTCAAGTGCACCATATACATATACTTCAATGCAAAACTAGACAAGCCACAATGCACCAGCTCAAGCGAAACAAGACTTCAAAATGACCCCGACCAGAGCAGTATAACATGAACACAAAGAAATGCAACAAGACTTCATATGGGATCAGTTTCAATTACTAGTGCACAAACTTTGATTGCAACTAGACAATGACTCAAAATGCAAATGCAGTCTATACTCACAACAACAATGCCGACCAATCATATATCAGTTCTAACATGACATTACCACACATGCAACTACATCAGACGGCAACGCTATGAAGGGATGAACACATACAAGTCTATACAACCAAAAGAAAGTGCAGACTCAACCTACAAGTGAAACCAAATATGCATGTGTGGAATACAACATCAGTAACAACCAAGGTTTTAAATCTCCCCGAGATCAGCCGAGATGAAAATCCGAGATATTAGCCAAAATCCGAGATTTGGCAGCTTGGTTAGTTATAAGTCTTTTAAATATCGCCCGAGACAGCCGAGATATTTGCCCGAGATATTGGCCAAAATCCGAGATTTGAAACCTTGGTAACAACAACAAATGGTACAAGAGCTCAACCAAAACAGTGACAGTGATTAAGTGCAGGCATGAACTCAATGACTCAGTGGAACAAAACCGGATCGAGCTAGTAGGAACTCGCAGGTGATAAACACCAACTTAAAAGTCAAAATAATATCATAATTTCAAATGCCGAAGTTATAAGAACCGACCCAAAGCAAATTCGATCATGTGAACAAATCAAGGAGAAAAAAGAACGAAATTGACTCAAGCAACGGAATTCAAATTCATGGAATAACAAGTAAAAAATGAACCATTCAAAGCTCAAGATCACACGATCAAAATTCAACATATATGATGTAACAACCCGGATATTCATAGCAATTAATGATCATCACTAGGTGATTAAATCGTTCGCCAAATTTTATTGGAATTTTATCAAGTTAAAATTTGCTTTGAAAAATCGTTCGACCCGTTCCCTTTCTTATTTTTGTTCGACCTGATTTCCCCCCTTCTCGGTTCATTCTTCATTTTGATTGCAGACCCTTTCCCCTTTTAAGCCGGCCCATTTCATTCTCTAGCCCGTTGCTTTTCTCTGGCTTGTGAAAAATGGCGGCTTTGTTAATCTCGTTCGTTCCTCTTTGCAACTGAGTTAGGGCTTGTGAAAAATTTGGGGCTTTCGTTCCTCTTGCACTCTGAACTTTGGGCTTTTCGAAGTGCCGTCCCTACGTCGATCATTTTTGTGGGTTGTTCGAGAATTACTTGGCTCGATCGATTTCTCTTTGCTCTCTCTGGCTACTTCGACGAGTTCGATTCTTGCTTCTGGGATTGGTCTCGCGTTCGTTCCTGTGAGAATTGCTATGGCTTCGGCCTTGCTTTTGGGGTTCTTCGAATAAGGTGAGTAAACTTGTACTCACATCTAATTCAATTCTCCAGTGCGTGTTTTTGGGTTTGAGTTTATATGGGTTCGAAATCCTGTTTTATCGTTCGTTTATTCTATGTTGAATTTGTCTTTGGCTGTTCGATATTGTTTGAATGATTGCGATGAATTCTGACCTTTTCCATATGCGTATATTTGATTTCTTCTGACTTTGCTTGGCCACCACAGTATGATATACTCGGCTTTGACATTTTTCTGGTATCATACTCGTCGACATTGCTATCCTCTTCACTGTGAGTTAAGACTTGAGTTTTTCTGGCCCCTGTGAGCTTTGTCTCCGGCCATCTATTCTTTGTTGCACTTGTAGTTGCGTTCCACTCCATGTTTGAATTCCTTACTGTCCATTTATGTTTTTGCATACCTTGTAGTTGTTGTACTTGTCTGCATTGTACTCGAGTTGATCTTGTACATTTGATAGTCGGATCCTTGTTTCCTTTTGTTGTACACTTACCTTTTGGTATGGCAGTCTTCATCCCAGGCAGTTTTCATATTGCATTTGCATTTGGGCTTATGTTTGAAACTAATTCCTTGCATATGCTCCTGTTAGGATTGGTGTAGTTGTTTCCATTTGCACTCAAGTTCAACCTGTAGCTTGCATTGTCAGTTGCACTTTATTGTTCATCTGATTACTATACCCTTGTAGTTGCAGTTTTACATTTGACTTCCTTGTTTACTTTGTTGACATTGCAACTGTGTAGTCGAACATTTGAGTCCTGTACTTGTTCACTATAGCTACATTTAAGTTGTTATTTGATCCACTTGAACTTGAGTCCGTGGTTTTGTTTAAGTCCAGCTTTGTAAGACTATTGTACCATGATTTTGAACTTGCCTTAAGTATAATTTGGGACTAGTTTATATGATGATTTTTGGTTGTTTTGTATATGACATTTCACTACTGTATATATATACTGTTCTCTGACCATATGACATTGGCTTCATTACCTTGTTGCTCCTGCATGTAGTTTGACCATTTGTGTTCACTGTGTATTCATGTGCATTGATACTCTAGTCTTGATTCACTGTTGCTGTGCATTCATTGTAGCTGCTTCCCTGTGCATTTGTTCTTGATCATCTCTGAGTTCTTCCCTGTTTATTAGCTCATCTGGAATTTTGTCGTTGACCATGGCCTTGACATTATTTACTGTTGATCATTCTGTCTAGAGTAGGTTCTGCATTCATGCATATTGGCATTCATGCACTTGATTGCTGTACTTGATTCATCTTCTCTGTTGAACTGCATTGATGAACTTGATCATGTTGGTCTTTATTTTTCTGGTTGATGTAGAAGTTTGTAGCTTGACCATTTGTAGCTATGCACCTCATTGTTTACTGGTTGTCTTTTTCAGTTGATTCATACATGCTTGCATCCATGTAGATGTTGACACTGGTTGTAGTCTGGTCTTTGATACCTGTCTGCATTGCATACATTTGATATTGCAGTTTATTGAGGCACTGTTCTTTGAGTTGCTTGTTTATATTGCTGTATCCAATTTACTTCATATAAACTTGAGTCTGCATTTGAGTTCATCCTTATTTGTACTGTTGCAGTATCATTTTGACAGACTTGATCACTTGAGTTTGCCTGCTTGGTGGCTTTTGCTGTTGTCCATTTTGCACTTGTCTTGTTGAACTTGTACATGCATTTGCCTTGTTGCAGTTACACTTTGAATTTTGATCGAGACCATTTGCGATATTTTGAATCGTATTTTGATTTGGTTTAAATTGATAATTTTTATTGTTAATCGCCGTTTTCGGCAATTCCATTCTTTTCTAAATCATCTTCATTTAGAAATCTTTGCATCTATCTCTGTTGATGTTTTAAATCTGCTGATTTTTGTTTAACACTGTTAAGTGTTATATCGACCATCATCTGATTTCTTTGTTTAAAGAGTCGGGTAGACGGGAATTATTTTGACTATCGTCTATTTGATTATTATTGCTTCTATGCACTAATAGCTGAGTTTGAATTAGACTGACCCGTGTATTATTTTCTTTTGAATGTAATACTCGGGTCAGACCCGAGTTATTTCAGGTTGTAGATTTCCTGCTTTGAGTTGCTGAAGACTTTTCACTTCTTTTGGAGTAGTCGTGTCATAGTATAGGTTGATATGTATTCATGTATATTAGTCGATAATGTACTTGTATATATATAACTTCCAGAGTCGACAGCTGTAGTTGTATCATATGTATTGTGTCATATGTATTCTAACTGATATCAGTTAATATATATATGAGACTTTTCGTTCCATCTGTATTCCGCATTTACGTTATCTGTGTTATTTTTATATCTATTGTTCTAAACTATTATAGCCACTGTGTAGTAGCTTCGAGTTTGTATCGGTATGTCGGATTTCGTCTAAAAATGAAATGCATATTATACTATCTGACATATCGGTGCTCGCACAAAGCAATTACACGGATGGTCGCTCCTCAACAGCCTTATTCTCCATGCTAGTTGACAGCACTACACCGTAGTGTTCTTGGCTAGCGGGGGTATAGAGGTGGGGCGTCACAGCTTGGTATCAGAGCCTGGGGTTTAGGACAATTATAAAACATAACTTAGATGGAACATGTGTTACAACTATTTGTCGATGTTTTATCTCTCATCTTTGCCTATGTTTGATTTTGATTTCGTGAAAGTGTTTTTGGCATCTGCCTCCGTTTGCTTTACGAACTCAAGTTGGGTTTTTGATGATGAGGATTTTGTTCTTGTGTTTTCGGCTTTGAATTGATTTAGCCGATGTCGATTTTGTTCGAATCTCAGCAATTTTGAACTTGATATTTTGTGTTTTTCTCAGTTTGAATTCCATTCGACTTCGGTCATTTTGTTTTTGAGAAATTGCTAATTTCTTGATTTTCAAGTCTCTGACTTTGTTTGCTATTGGATTCTTTGACGATGATATTGATTCATTTTGTACTCGACAGTGACCATTAATTGTTGACTTCGACATTGACTTGACTCTTATTTTTGTTGAAGTCATTTATGCATTTATGCTCGTTTTGCTTTGTTTTTCCAATTGATAATCGATTCTTCTTTTCCAATTAGTTGTTATCACCTTTATTGATTTTGATAACTTCTATTTCATGAATTTTTGGGTATTCCTACTTTGATGAATTTGGAATCGAATTCTTTGGATTTTATTCACATCTTCGAATGTGCATTTTAGTGAATTGATTTGTTTCCTAATTTAATCGATTCCTGATCATTTCCCCGATTTGTTGCTATCGTTTATTAGCAACTTTAATGACATTTTCTTCGGGATTTTTGTGAGCATACTTTTAGATGGATTCAGTATCGATTTCTTTGGATTCTATTCACATCTTTGTATGTGAATTCTTGTTATTGATTGTTTCTACAATCATTTTTGTGATTTGTCACTTTAAAAATATAAAGGATTTCTATACTAGTAGTAAATATTAAAATCCTTTTCTCCAAACGATTTCAAAACTATTTTACTACAAAGCTCTTTTTCTTAAACCGTTTTCCAATCTATTAGTATATACAAGCCTTTATTTCACTCGTATGAGAAATTGAATTAAACGGCCTAGTAAAACAAGTGGTATGAAACGCTTGCGTTTACTTCGTCGGTTAACTCCTGGACTTGTTCGATTGAACCTTTTGTGACAATTTTCTAGTGAAGATTTACAGTCTGTTCGTAAATATTTGAGTTAAGATAGTGGTTATGGGACATGAAGCTAAACTCTTATATTCACTAACTTAATGTAATTGACACTTATTAATGATCATGACGATCATTTTTGTGATTTGATTTAGGCTAGCAATTGTGCGATGGCTCTTTGTCTGCGTGGGAGACTATACCCCGTTTATGTGATGTTTCGCCATCACATATGTAGGGTAGCACCCTACGGTCTTCGGGCCATTCTTGTGTGAAAATTTAATGGATAGCTTCCATGAGATAGCTTCTCGTCATGTGTTTTACGCGTAGGTGAGTTTTCATGCTCCCATTCATGTGTTAGGCCTTTTCCCTTTTTTTTTATGATTTAGACTAGCGATTGTGCGAAGTCTCTTTGTCTGCGTGGGAGACTATACCCCGTTTATGTGATGTTTCGCCATCACATATGTAGGGTATCACCCTACGGTCTTCGGGCCATCCCTGTGTGAAAATTTAATGGATAGCTTCCATGAGATAGCTTCTCGTCATGTGTTATACGCGTAGGTGAGTTTTCATGCTCCCATTCATGTGTTAGGCCTCCCCCCTCTATTTATGTGTTTTCTGGATTTCTTGTGTGATTTCTGGAATTTATGCTTCACCAATTTTCATGATTTTCATTGATATGATATCAGTTTTTGTGCATTGGTGAATTCATGTGTTATTAACTTGTTATGAATACAAGTTTAGGGTATGATACCCTATTTTATCTTTGAAAAGATTCATGTGATACCGGTAGGTGAGTTTTCATGCTTCCATTCATGTGTTAGGCCTCCCCCTCTATTTATGTGTTTTCTGGATTTCTTGTGTGATTTCTGGAATTTGTGCTTCACCAATTTTCATGATTTTCATTGATATGATATCAGTTTTTGTGCATTGGTGAATTCATGTGTTATTGACTTGTTATGAATACAAGTTTAGGGTATGATATCCCTTTCCATCTTTGAGAAGATTCTTGTGACATTTTTTATGAATGAAAATTCATTGGTATTATATTTTGATGCCAGTTCTTTTGATGAGATTTTGACGTGTTAACTTCATTAACCGTTAATTTTTGAAATGGATTTACAAGCGGTTCTCCCGCAATGCTGATTTTGTTATCCGTTTTTACTGTACTTTGAGAAGTGCAACTTCCTTATCAAAGTTGCTACTGATATTGCTAATTTAATCACGTGTTTTCAAAATCCTTTATTTTAAAGGTTGTTTCGAGAATATAAATTAAAAATTGTTTTCAAAATTTTTACAGTTTACATTTTCAAAAGAACGAGGAAGCGATTTAAACGTTTCAGAAAAATCGAGGACTATGACCCCTTTCTTTTACTGATTCGTTTAATTCCGGACTTGTCCGTTTGAGAATGTGAAATGTTATTTTTAAAACACACAATTTTGCACTTTCAAGGAAACGATAAAGAGATTTAAACGATTTAGCAAAAGTACGGAGTATGGAACCATACTTTTACTACTTCGGTTAATTCCGGACTCGTTAATTGAATATTTGTGATTTTTGATTATCATTTTTGATAATCAGATATTTGTGAAATTTGATTATCATTTGTGATAATTAAATATTTTTCGATTTAATTATCGTTTGAGATAATTAAATATTTTTCGATTTGATTAATCGAATATTTGTGATTTCTGATTATCGTTTTTGATAATCAGATATTTGTGAAATTTGATTATCATTTGTGATAATTAAATATTTTTCGATTTAATTATCGTTTGAGATAATTAAATATTTTTCGATTTGATTAATCGAATATTTGTGATTTCTGATTATCGTTTTTGATAATCAGATATTTGTGAAATTTGATTATCATTTGTGATAATTAAATATTTTTCGATTTAATTATCGTTTGAGATAATTAAATATTTTTCGATTTGATTAATCGAACATTTGTGATTTCTGATTATCGTTTTTGATAATCAGATATTTGTGAAATTTGATTATCATTTGTGATAATTAAATATTTTTCGATTTAATTATCGTTTGAGATAATTAAATATTTTTCGATTTGATTAATCGAATATTTGTAATTTCTGATTATCACTTTTAATAATCGTGTCGTTTCTGGTTATCGCTTGTGATAATTAGATATTTGAGATTCTAATTGTCGTTTTGATAATTAAATATTTGCGATTTGAAAATTCAATTATCGTTTTTGATGATTGAATATTTACGATTTTGAGATTTGAGCTTCGTCTTTTTCTCTGGCGATTCAGGTGAGTAATTTGATTTACTCACATTCAATTCCTGCAGTACGTGAATTCTGCTCTGTTTTCCTTTTCTTTTAAATGCTGGAACTCGATTGATTCTTGCTTTTGATAGTCGTCTGATTTTGATTCCTTGATCCCCACGATGTTGATTCTTTTGATTTGAATCAGTCGAACCTTTTGATTTCATATCTAATACTCCCCCTGCTGCCATTTGCTTTGCTTATGCATTCGACATTGCCATGCTCTTTTGGTTGTTACCTTTTGTCCATTTATTCCTTATGATTGCGAGGACGTAATTTCTTTAAGGAGGGGAGTCTGTAACAACCCGGATATTCATAGCAATTAATGATCGTCACTAGGTGATTAAATCATTCGCCAAATTTTATTGGAATTTTATCAAGTTAAAATTTGCTTTGAAAAATCGTTCAACCCGTTCCCTTTCTTATTTTTGTTCGACCTGATTTCCCCCCTTCTCGGTTCATTCTTCATTTTGATTGCAGACCCTTTCCCCTTTTAAGTCGGCCCATTTCATTCTCTAGCCCGTTGCTTTTCTCTGGCTTGTGAAAAATGGCGGCTTTGTTAATCTCGTTCGTTCCTCTTTGCAACTGAGTTAGGGCTTGTGAAAAATTTGGGGCTTTCGTTCCTCTTGCACTCTGAACTTTGGGCTTTTCGAAGTGTCGTCCCTACGTCGATCATTTTTGTGGGTTGTTCGAGAATTGCTTGGCTCGATCGATTTCTCTTTGCTCTCTCTGGCTACTTCGACGAGTTTGATTCTTGCTTCTGGGATTGGTCTCGCGTTCGTTCCTGTGAGAATTGCTATGGCTTCGGCCTTGCTTTTGGGGTTCTTCGAATAAGGTGAGTAAACTTGTACTCACATCTAATTCAATTCTCCCGTGCGTGTTTTTGGGTTTGAGTTTATATGGGTTCGAAATCCTGTTTTCTCGTTCGTTTATTCTATGTTGAATTCGTCTTTGGCTGTTCGATATTGTTTGAATGATTGCGATGAATTCTGACCTTTTCCATATGCGTATATTTGATTTCTTCTGACTTTGCTTGGCCACCACAGTATGATATACTCGGCTTTGACATTTTTCTGGTATCATACTCGTCGACATTGCTATCCTCTTCACTGTGAGTTAAGACTTGAGTTTTTCTGGCCCCTGTGAGCTTTGTCTCCGGCCATCTATTCTTTGTTGCACTTGTAGTTGCGTTCCACTCCATGTTTGAATTCCTTACTGTCCATTTATGTTTTTGCATACCTTGTAGTTATTGTACTTGTCTGCATTGTACTCGAGTTGATCTTGTACATTTGATAGTCAGATCCTTGTTTCCTTTTGTTGTACACTTACCTTTTGGTATGGCAGTCTTCATCCCAGGCAGTTTTCATATTGCATTTGCATTTGGGCTTATGTTTGAAACTAATTCCTTGCATATGCTCCTGTTAGGATTGGTGTAGTTGTTTCCATTTGCACTCAAGTTTAACCTGTAGCTTGCATTGTCAGTTGCACTTTATTGTTCATCTGATTATTATACCCTTGTAGTTGCAGTTTTACATTTGACTTCCTTGTTTACTTTGTTGACATTGCAACTGTGTAGTCGAACATTTGAGTCCTGTACTTGTTCACTATAGCTGCATTTAAGTTGTTACTTGATCCACTTGAACTTGAGTCCGTGGTTTTGTTTAAGTCCAGCTTTGTAAGACTATTGTACCATGATTTTGAACTTGCCTTAAGTATAATTTGGGACTAGTTTATATGATGATTTTTGGTTGTTTTGTATATGACATTTCACTACTGTATATATATATTGTTCTCTGACCATATGACATTGGCTTCATTACCTTGTTGCTCCTGCATGTAGTTTGACCATTTGTGTTCACTGTGTATTCATGTGCATTGATACTCTAGTCTTGATTCACTGTTGTTGTGCATTCATTGTAGCTGCTTCCCTGTGCATTTGTTCTTGATCATCTCTGAGTTCTTCCCTGTTTATTAGCTCATCTGGAATTTTGTCGTTGACCATGGCCTTGACATTATTTACTGTTGATCATTCTGTCTAGAGTAGGTTCTGCATTCATGCATATTGGCATTCATGCACTTGATTGTTGTACTTGATTCATCTTCTCTGTTGAACTGCATTGATGAACTTGATCATGTTGGTCTTGATTTTTCTGGTTGATGTAGAAGTTTGTAGCTTGACCATTTGTAGCTGTGCACCTCATTGTTTGTTGGTTGTCTTGCTCAGTTGATTCGTACATGCTTGCATCCATGTAGATGTTGACATTGGTTGTAGTCTGGTCTTTGATACCTGTCTGCATTGCATACATTTGATATTGCAGTTTATTGAGGCACTGTTCTTTGAGTTTCTTGTTTATATTGCTGTATCCAATTTACTTCATATAAACTTGAGTCTGCATTTGAGTTCATCCTTATTTGTACTGTTGCAGTATCATGTTGACAGACTTGATCACTTGAGTTTGCCTGCTTGGTGGCTTTTGTTGTTGTTCATTTTGCACTTGTCTTGTTGAACTTGTACATGCATTTGCCTTGTTGCAGTTACACTTTGAATTTTGATCGAGGCCATTTGCGATATTTTGAATCGTATTTTGATTTGGTTTAAATTGATAATTTTTATTGTTAATCGCCGTTTTCGGCAATTCCATTCTTTTCTAAATCATCTTCATTTAGAAATCTTTGCATCTATCTATGTTGATGTTTTAAATCTGCTGATTTTTGTTTAACACTATTAAGTGTTATATCGACCATCATCCGATTTCTTTGTTTAAAGAGTCGGGTAGACGGGAATTATTTTGACTGTCATCTATTTGATTATTATTGCTTCTATGCACTAATAGCTGAGTTTGAATTAGACTGACCCGTGTATTATTTTCTTTTGAATGTAATACTCGGGTCAGACCCGAGTTATTTCAGGTTGTAGATTTCCTGCTTTGAGTTGCTGAAGACTTTTCACTTCTTTTGGAGTAGTCGTGTCATAGTATAGGTTGATATGTATTCATGTATATTAGTCGATAATGTACTTGTATATATATAACTTCCAGAGTCGATAGCTGTAGTTGTATCATATGTATTGTGTCATATGTATTCTAACTGATATCAGTTAATATATATATGAGACTTTTCGTTCCATCTGTATTCTGCATTTACGTTATCTGTGTTATTTTTATATCTATTGTTCTAAACTATTATAGCCACTGTGTAGTAGCTTCGAGTTTGTATCGGTATGTCGGATTTCCTCTAAAAGTGAAATGCATATTATACTATCTGACATATCGGTGCTCGCACAAAGCAATTACACGGATGGTCGCTCCTCAACAGCCTTATTCTCCATGCTAGTTGACAGCACTACACCGTAGTGTTCTTGGCTAGCGCGGGTATAGAGGTGGGGTGTCACAGATGATAAAACCATGACAAATTGAAAAAGAAATATACGAACACAAATATAGGGCTTTCAATCCCTATAAAACCCAGTTCATCATCGGCAATCAAGGCATTCGAGTTCAAGCAAAAACAGAGAGCAAGCACCAATCCAGAACTCGAATCAAATTCGAGTGTAATCAAAATCGAAAAGGGGATAAAATTGCATACCATTCTTATCATTCGTGCTCTACAAAATTGGAGCTGCCACGAACAATCAAGGCCAGAGAATCGATTGACGAAGTCACTAAGTGAAACCATATTTTGATCGATCGATTTTTCAAGCGAAGCTTCATTCGAATGAAACCCCAGCTTTTGAAGAGGAAAGAACAAAGAACGGCCCACATTTTTACTCCAAAGAAAATAAAAGAGAAGACCGTCTCTTTAAAATTATTATTGGATCGGCTTTAATTATTTCCTTTATTGGGCTTAACTATATTTAGGGTTTTATTTTGTTTCATTTATTTTATTTTGTAATTTTCTAGTAAAATTGTGTAACTCTCTAGTCGTGTGACTAGGTTATGAACTACGGTGGTGTAGTTCGAGAATTCGCAACTCGGTGGCTGAGTTGTGGCAGAGTTTTGAGCGTAGAGTTAGGTTAGTCATTAGCGGGTGTCGCAAGTTTACGTGTGTAAGCGTCTGACAACTTAATTTCTAGTAGAAACCTTGGGGGCAGCACGTAGGCAGGGTTTTGCCGAAGTTGGGTAAATTTGTGTGTGATCTCTTCTGCATTATTTACTGTTATTATTTTTATTTTCGCATTAATTTTTATTATTATTAGTATCACCATATTCACTCCCCTTCTAGGGTGAAAACGATCCCACGCCTTTAGCCATCATATGGCTGCCCCATATGCTCCATTATACCCGAAGCAACCAACCCTCTATATGGGATTCAAACCCACTTAATGCCTAAAAAAAAATTTTGCATTTAAATCCAATTTAAATGTGTATCGGTATCGTATATCGATTAATATATTTACAACTATTATACATACATTTTATAATATTTGTTCATCAACTCAAAACAAAATTGTATAACCAATATTTCATAAATATTAATTGATTTAATTAATTTATAACAATTATAAATTAATTAAACAATGTGGTCAAAGAGTATTCATAAATTCGGTTATGCGACTTTTTAGGTGTAAATTTGATCGGCATTTAATATCGAACTATTCGAATATTAGTGATCACATGTCACTTAGCATGTGGTGTGGCATTTTGGCCAAATTCATCGCTTACTTGGTTTTGATAAAGTCCAATTTTACTTTATCAAGCGTTACCCGGTTGTGACTAGGAATTCTTTGGCCCACTACATCCAATCTCGATACATCTTGACTAGGAATATTTGAAATGATATACTTGTTTTTATTGTGATAAATTACTCGCGGTTACAACACTTTGTAACTATTATCACAAAACATATCATTTATGGATTTTATACTAAATATACTTTTGATTAAATTAATTAATTAACACAATACATTATATCAAGTATATAATAGAAAGCATACACCTTTTATTTTGAACTAGATTGGTTATCAATGCTTATATAAATAGATGAGGCAGCTAAAAAGTCTTCTAAAGGTTGAGGATAGGGATACTTATATAGAGGAGAAGTTGGAGATATTTTAGGATTAATATCATGCATCATCTCTTACCAATTCTCTTCCATCTTAGCCCTGCATCTCTAAGCCTTTGTTGCACCATCTTATCATTCATATTGCTCACATTTTTGTCAAAATTTCTAGCCACTTTCATAAGCTTTAAACCAATTTACAGCCCAAATAAATATTATTAATTAAATCTAATTTAATTGCTCATCAATATCGATCGATATATTTGTAACTTTTATAAATATATACAAAAATATTTATTCCTCAAGTCATATTCAACTTTTTATAATTAGTATTTAATAGTATTTGATTAATTTATAACAATTATAAAATAATTAAATCGTTTGGTCTAAAGAGAATTCATTATTCCGGTTGTGTGACCCATCTGGTGTAAATTTGGTCAACGATTAATATCGAACTATTCGGTTGTTAACGTTCACATGTTACTTAGCACGTGGTGTGACAATTTGGCCAATTTATCGCTTACTTAGTTTTCGGTAAAATCCAATTTCACTTTATTAAGCATCACTCGGTTGTGACATTTATTTACGTCAGTCTCTTCGTTAAAACTATATCACTTTGGACTAATTGAATTTGATAATGGTCAGAATTCCAAAATTGTCCATATTTAACTCTATATTCCAAATACAAAGTCTTTGGTTCAATAATAATAATTATTATTAACCGAAATGCTCTGACCAAAGACTTTGACTTGGATTTGACTTGAGTGGACCATGATTCTAACTCCATATAACCAAGGAGATGAATCCTCTCTTGAATATTGCTTCACTTCCAATACTTCCACACGACCCAACTACAGTCACTCAATGGAACATCGTGCCATGATTTGACTATAACCAAAGCAGAGCTTTCATATTAAAGATCCACTGTATTCTTAAGTCGAGAGAACCGTGTAAATCAATCACATTGATATTTTCTATTTGACCTTAGTTATATTAACAACGGAAAACTATCAAGTGAGTGGTTCCATAGTCATCCAATAACTATCAATACGAAACTCTTTGGTGCCCCCAACAGCCATGAGTGATACAATGTCAAACATTTGAAGAGCGTTACGTACTCTAATCTCAATGGATACATCGATATCCAATCTCGATGCATCTTGTTTAGGAACATTAAAATGGTATATTTGTTTTCCTTGTGATAAATTACTCATGGTTACAACACTTTGTAACTACTATCACGAACATACCATTTATGGATTTTCAGTTGAATATACTTTTAATTAAATTAATTAATTAATATAACCATGTTATATTAAGTATATAGTAGAAAGAAAATACCTTTGATTTCGAACAAGTTGGGTTACTGAGTTAGATATATGCAACAAATTATATAATTACCCATAGGGCATACCCCTAACTCTATCATCAGGTAGGACAGAGTACTCGATTGCCTAAATCCAATAATTTGACACTCCCTTTCTTAGACGCCCTACTAATTGGGCTGTGAGCTTGATTAGTTAACCATAACATTACTAATTTGACCGCATAGGCTATTGGGCTCCAATACCATTGTTTGAACTGGGCTAGCCTGCAACGGATGATATGGGTGGATTTCAAAGTTTTTTTTTACTCTATTGGATCTTTATCAGTCCTATGAAGTCTAATTTATTTAAAACATTTATAAATTTAATTTAAATAAACTCATATATTTTATTTAAATTTATAAATTATTGTTTGAAATTTATTTGATTTATTTTCACTTTATATATAAGTATACATATGTATATGTGTGTGCGTGTGTAACATGACATTCCATGCAAGATATAACATGTATGTATATAGATGTTGGGATTTACATCGCAACAGATAGATTAGCCCATCCTATATGTATCGTATGTTGTCTAAATATATGCATATACTTATAGTTATATAAATATCCAAGTAATTACATATGTGTGTTATTATGAACATTATTATATATATATAATATTATAAATATCAAGTAAATATATATATATATGTACATATAAATTATAAGTTTAAAGAAATATTATTATATATACACATATACAAATTAAAATAAAATCATTATGTGTATATACATATATATAAATATGTATGTGTATATATAAATATAGTTATAATGATTAAATGTAAGTTTGTATTATAATAAATTATATATATATTACTTTCCAGATCGAAATACACTGCAGATTCAAATTTATTATAGTTTTATTATATTAATATATATTTATTATGAATTAATTAGTCAAACTATCATAAAAATAAATTTTTTTGAGAAAAATGTGTGATCCTCTAAAGTAGAGGGAGGGCATGCACAGACATACAAATATATGTATATATATATATGTGTGTGTGTGTGTGTGTGTATCGTAGATAACAAAGGAGCTGCCAACATGCCTGGCAGGTGATAACTCATAACCTAGAAAAATCTAAGAAAAACAAACACATGCAACTTCTTAAATGAGCTCCAGCATGGCCATCACTCATTACACCTCGATATCAAACTCCAGCAAGGCCATCGCCCGATAATAAAGTGTTAGAAGTATCCAATATAACCATGGTGCATCCAAATGCACAAATGAGATCAACAAGTAGCTCCACCAGAGAATGAACGCCTCACAGCTAAAGCAAATGAACCAGATCTAAAAAATGAAAGCTCTCCAAACAACGATCCTACGATCAGCAATCCTACAATCATGGCGAGAGAAATCCTAAAACCCTGCAAATAGCAATCTAGCACTATTTATAACCTAAATCTGCAGATGAAACTATTCAAAAATATAAGAATAAACATATATATGTATATAATTAAAATTTATATACATATATGTATTATTGAAATAAAAGTAATAAAATTAAAGTTAAAACTATAAGACAACAAAGAAACTATGAAAAGAGATAGACAAACAAAATATGCAAAACTCTTTATGCAACATTTTAACTTACTCTTATGTTATGAAATAATGATCACGAATTTAAAAGGCTTAGAAATTAACAAAAATGCAATTATATACATATAAAGTTACAAAAATCTAAAAGGCATTAACATTATGTTTCTTTGATCAAAAGAACATTATGATAATCAGTAAAATCATCATTTGAATTCGAATAAATGCTAATGATGTGATTATTAATATTAAAAATATTGTTTTTATGTTTAAATAACTCAATGTTTTTTCTAACCGTATTAAGATATTCATTGAACTAATTATTTTTAGCCAATCTATATTTTGGATTTGAGATCCAATTGAAACAAAAAGATGCTATTGTAAATACCAATCTATTAATATAACTATTGTTATTATTAAAAGGTCTCTCATTTTTCCCAAACTAAATGTACCAACATATTGTAATGAACAAAGTATCTAGTAATAAATTTTTGGAAAATCAAGAATAGCATTTCAAGGGTTGCAAAATTTTCCCAGATTTTTCTGCATGAAAATTATATTTTTTATTATTAAATATTATTTGGCCAATTTTTAAATTATTTTAAAAAATATAAAAACATGATTAAAAAACCTAACTTTTTGACCGAGAGCTTCTTTTATGATAGACTAATTTTAAAAAATTGAAGATTGAATTTTTTAAACAAAATTTATTTTATATGAATTTTTAAAATCTTAGTGATTAAATAATAATATAATTATCTGATAATTTTAGAAAAAATATTTTCAGTTACTAAAATTCATAATTAATATAAAAACACATTGGAAAATCATTAAATAAAATTTATATAATATAGATGATATAAATTATATAAATAAATTAATTTACACATTAATATATATATATATATTAATATAAAATTAAAATAAAATACAGTATTTCAGCATAGAACTTCAGATCATTAATAATATATATATATATAACTTATGCACATAACCAATCATTACATATGGGAATCTCAACTAACTAACAATGCAGTAATAATATATATAGATGTATATGAATGATAAACAATTATACAATGATCATACATTTTATATGAAACTAAACATTTACCTATAACCGATGCCCTCAAGTACACCATGAAATGATGAGTTCCTTTGGAAACCTCCTTGATTCATCAGGTTGCTAGTCCTTGAATAGCAGACCCTTTGTTATCAAATAACTATTGATTTGGATTTGATTTGATTTTAATAGGGTGTATGCATGTATAGATCAGCAATAAGAAGGAAGGAGGAGACGGCTAGAAACAAAACTTATTTAGATTAGGGTTAGAGATGCTTTTATAATGGTTGAAAAAAAAGAAGATCATATCTTGCCTTTTATTATCCAATCTCCACTATCTATCATAAATCCAAATTGCCCCTATTTTTGGCCGCCCCTGTTACATAATTGAAGCCAAAAATTCCATTTCAAATCTATGGGTTAATACGCCATTTAAGCCTAAGAAAATATGGTAATTAAATCCAATTTAATTCGTTATCGTTATCTCATATAGATCGATATATTTATAACTATTATAAATATATATAACAATATTTATTTCTCAAATCATATTCAAATTTTACAATTAATATTTCATAAATATCAATTGATTTAATTAGTTTATAACAATTATAAACTAATTAAATCATTTGGTCTAAAAACAATTCATCATTTCGGTTGTGTAACTTTTGGGTGCAAATTTGGTCCGCGATTAACATCGAACTATTCGAATGTTAACATTCACACGTCACTTAGCAGGTGATGTGACATTACGGCCAAATTTATCGCTTACCTAATTTCAGTAAAATCCAGTTTCACCTTATTAAGCGTTATTCGGTTGTGAAATTTATTTACACCAACTTTTTTCGTCAAAACTATATCACTTTGAACTTATTGAATTTGGTAATGGTCAAAATTCCAGTATCATCCATATTCAACTCTGTAGTCCAATCACAAAGTCCTTGGTTCAATAATAACAATTATTATTAACCGAAATGCTCTGGCCAGAGACTTTGAGTTGACTTGAGTTGACCGTATACTAATCTCATATAACTGAGGAGACGAATCCTCTCTTGAATAGTGCTTCACTTCCAATACTTCCACTTAACCCAAGTATAATCACTCGATGGAACGACATGCCATGATTTGACTATAATCAAAGCGGAGCTTTCATATTGAAGATCTACAATATTCTCAAGTTGAGAGAACTGTGTAAATCAGTCGCATCGACATTTTCTGATTGACCTTAGTTATATTAACCAATATAAAACTATCGAGTGAGTCGTTTCATAGTTATCTAAAAACTATCAGTACGTAACCCCATGGTGCCCCCCAACAGTCATGAGTAATACACTATCTAACATGTGGAGCATTACGTACTATAGTCTCAACAGATAGACTAGGAACATTTAAAATGGTATATTTATTTTTATTATGATAAATTACTCACGGTTACAGCATTTTGTAACTACTATCACAAAATGTACCATTTATGGATTTTCTGTTAAATACACTTTTAATTAAATTAAATAATTAATATAACACATTATGTCAAGTATATAATTGAAAGAAAAATACTTTATTTCAAACAAGGTTGATTACAAAGTTAGATATATGTAAAAAAATTACATAACAGCCTCTAGGGCATACCCCTAACTCTTTCGAAAACTACAAATATGACTCCAATACCTCACTTTGATTTAGGTCAGTGGCTAAACACTGAAAGATTTGAAGTTGGAGATTCGTCTCGCATAGCTAGTTACATTAGATTTTCTATTGGAGCAAAGCAACAAGCTGATAAGTTCATATTTGAACCATCGATAACTTAATGGTGGTGAAGTCCTAGTTTTTAGCCTAGGGTTTCTCTTGTGTTTTAATCCCAACATATCTTCTTTTGACATCGCAATCCTTGCACATCTTCATCATCTAATGTTGGCACTACTAACATTCAACCTTCCTTACCTCTGTCACATTCTCTTCCAACTGCTACGCCCGCTTCTTCAACGGAGGATAGAACCACTGAAAGAGTCTACAAAACTCATAAACTCAACAATAAAAAAAACCTATAAATTTTGACAAAGTTCCTAAAATTTTCGAACAAGTACATGTCAATATTTCATTCTTGGATACCATTAAACAAATTCCTCAATATGCCAAATGTCTCAAAGAGCTATATAGTCAGAAATATGCATTAACGTTCCTAAAACCGTATTTCTAACTGCGCAGCTCTATTCTTTCAAATCTTGCCTCAATCAAGTATAAGGACCTCGATTTCCCTACAAACAGTGGTAGAATGAGCGACACTCACATCCGTCATGCCATGCTTGATCTTGGCGCACATGACAATCAATGTCTTACATTGTTTACTTTAAGCTAGGATTAGGGGAATTAAAACCAACTAACATCACAATTCAACTAGCCGATCAATGTCATCCTCAGATTCTCATCTCTAGATTTACCCCTCCATCCAAGCTTCCTAAAGTGAGAACACCCTCAAAACTTCTCCTTCTTCTCACTTCGATCTCTTTCAACAAATAAACCTTGACTACTGGCACCTTTGCTCTCATCACTCAATCCTTTCACTGATCTCACAACTCCACCCTAAGAAGATTGGTTTTGACATCCATCAAAGTAGGAGTATCTCTTTCATAAATAATCGGAAAATACTATGAATCTCTTGGGAAGGGAATAAAGGAGAACAATGATCATTTGCTTTTTATCAAATTTCAAGTCAATAACCTTCATCTTCACAAGTAGATCATCAAACACCATCAAATAAGCCTTAACAGACAAACCCTCCTTCATATTATAGGTAAATGTCTTTAACAAATTCAACTGGTTTATAAGAAGAAATTCCATGTAGATGCTCTCCAACTTGTTTCGAATGTCTTTGGCTGCAGTCTCACCACTCCCCTTAGAAATAACATTATATCTCATGGAAAGTTGGCGTCTGATATAAACGCATTTTTCCATTTTCATTTTCTAAACAGTGGAAATATCATCTAGCAACAACTTTAAATCAATCGCAACATTAAACGATATTAGTTTAACACCTTATTCATGTTCCGTTGTCACTTGTCAAAATCTCCTTCATCATTCCATTTATCAACAACCAACTACTATCCCTGCAACATAAGAACACCTAACATAGGGTGCACCTCTAGATCTAGAAGTAGCTTCAGATTCATCGTCATCTGAACTTCTCATTTTGCCAAAACATTTTATATGCAAATAGTGTTGTTGTCTGTGCCGTGATACCAAATTCATGGGGTAAAATCACTTAATGATCACCAAAATAGCAATGCAAAATTAACAAGTACGATTGACCATAGATGAGGTGAAACAAACAAACCCATGAAAGTCCCAAATCTGTAGATCACAACTATATATAGGTCTGTGCAGTTAAAGCTTCGCTAAAGCCTGCAAAATTCCCACTGTAGCGCATCACGCTCTTCAATCGCTATGCCTTTTCAATTTGCGTTACTAAACAGCAAATCCGCTTTAAACCCCGCTATTTTTCGCTACATCTGCTAAATTAAGGCCTTTTAGCACTCATTTTATCAACATTAATATAAAAAGGTTGATTTGAGAAGTTCACTTTTAAACCAAATCAATAAAATTATGGTAAAGACCTAATTTTAATGCATAATTGCTCAATAAAAATTAGATATCTATTGTAGTCACTAAATCTGGACTACATAAATTATGATATTCTTTGTTTTTGTTATATAAGATTAAACAATATTTATTTTTCTTACACAAATGACGTGAGAATGAGCATAAATTAACTTTAAATATTATGTTTTATATCTAATGAAGCTTTTAGAACCTTCTCTATTTTTCGCTAAATCCCCGCTTTATCCCCGCTATAACGTTTTGCATAACCATCGTTAAGCACTTTAACTGCATAGATATAAGTAATAAAACTCACTTAGAACAATTAGCAGTAACAGATTACACCAAGATTTAGAGTTATTCCACTACCGAAGTGATGAGTATGTCCACTATGAAAAGGAGAGTTTTTTTTCAAAATTAGGTGCTTATATGTAGTACATGGTTATAATAGAAGTCTTAGCTAGTACATAGCATACTACAAGTTATCATATCTGTAATAATAGATGTAATACCTTTGATGTCATATTTTTTGGTGTAAACATTAAATTCCCAATATACACATTAAATTCTAGTTACATCTCAATATATCTAAATATACTCCAAACTTAATTAAAAGTCAAAATTTTATATTCTGTTATTACTTGGTCAATTACTCTTATCTTTTAACTAAAATTGCTCACACCTTAATTTGTCTACTAAAACGGAGTCAACCAATTATATCTCAATTAAATTTTAAATTAAACTGCTCATACCTTAATTAAAATGCAGATTTATGTATATTAAAACCAAGTCAATCAGTTTTATACCTAAAGCTGCTTATGCCTTATTTAAAATGCAAAATATTTTTTAGTTAAAATACTTTTTTTTTCATATACTATAACTGAATCAATCAATTATATTTTAATTAAATTTTGTATCTTAATATTGTGCATTGGTATAAAAAATTCCACGAGCAAAGCACGTGTGGTAACGTTCATATCCAGGATCACACTACATAGGATTCGAACGTGTGACCTCACGGATCTGATACGCCTAACAATGATGACAATGGTGTTCGACGAGAAATTTTTTATTACTTCGCGAATTATTTTTATAGGGATCGAACTGCAAGCTTCTTGATAGAGAGATTACATAAAAATAGAAAAAATGAGAAAATAATTTTCTCTCTTGGTGGACTTCTTACATTCAAAGGCTTTTGTACTGGTGGAGCTGAAGTAACGTGATATGGAACAAATTAATCTTCATCGAACTATTTTTCCACAAAACCTCTCCTACAGTGTCAGCACAACAACGTTTAATCTAAACAAGTTTGTGATGGATTGGTGTAGTTCCTCCATGCCTAGCACATCAAAATATTGAAGTTCTATAGACGTTCAAGAACTTTCAACTTGTAGAAACATTTTCAGTTGAAAATAAATACTTCGCTTTGAAAACTCATCTATGCAATTAGCAATCTACTACTAAAAAAGAAAATTCAATTAAAGGAATTTTCAACATGTCTTTTCTAATTGTAAAAATACCTTACCATCCACCAACGAAATCTCATCAGTGATTTGCAACATTCACAATTATCTCATTTTCGACCATCTATCGACGAAATTTCGCTGTCAATTTACATTTAACGGCACCAACAAAACCGCTTGAGATAAGGATGTTTGACCATTAAAGCTTTTGTAACTAATCCATCCGTTAATTGTCTATTAAATACAAAATAAATTTCTCTGCCTATTAAACGAACGTACGTAACATGCATCATACGTATAACATCTTTCTCTAGTATTACTATAGTGGCACATGCACGCAAACCATTTCCATATTAATTTCCAAACAACTTTTTCAGCACTTTTCCACCATACTCTGTAAGGGTAAACATGGATTTGAATATCGGATGACATAAAGAGAGCTTTTAGTCTCTCTAAATTTATATCCAGAATAAACAAACAAAACTCATATGTAGCATGAAGAATGATATCATTAAAGCGATCTAAATTATTTCCATACATACTCATAAAAAAATAATATAAACTTTATACATTACAACGATAATATTACATTATTTATGATAAATAGATCATTCTGTTACACCATCAGCCTCTCCAACTGTTGAATTGCTTCCAATTTCTTCCTTGTCTAAGGCAGCAACTATTGTAGTATTATCACGGTTTTAACTGCAGGCTCAAATCAAGTTTATTGTAGTACATATAGTATAAATAGTAAACATTATATGTTTAACTTCTGTTTTCAATACTGGTATCATAACCTAGAATATATGTGTTAGCCATATCTCTCAGTGTCAACACTGCCTTCTATTACATGCTTCCACCCGCACCATCGGTCTGTCCCTCCACTTTATTGTTCATTTCAATTTTTTCTGCAGAAAAAATATGATAAAGGATTAAGTTATATCAAGTGCTACTTACAGATGATAGCAGGCCAGTTAAAAGATGATAAAAAAAATGTCGAAAAAGGAAAAGTCGGGGTTCATGACCAGCTAAAGTTCAATGAAGAAGAATTTTTAGAAAGGACAAATTCTTAAATATAAGCTACTCTATAAATAAATGAATAAAGAAATAACTTATCAATAAATGAATAAATATGCGAGTTGCGTCTGTGTAAAGCTCATTATATAGCTCAACTTTAACTTGTGCATAAGCACCAGTCACCTGTAGAAAATAAACGGGTGCAACACATAGTCGTGGACATACACTGTTTCATGTTTTCACGTCAATACCAGATAGTTAAAAATGGCTACTGACTGGGCTGAAACCAGCATATTTTGCTAATAAGTTTTTCTTTTTTTCCCTTTTTGTAGCTTTTACTAAAAAATTATCTTCACAAAAAATGATTTTGATGCGAGGAGTAGGTTAGGAAAGAGGAAAATTTCAATAAGTCCTGGTTACCTTCTTTTTTGATAGAAGATTCTGAATTTAACAAAGTGAAACCATTCTCCCCAACTACTGGATTATGAGCTCTGGATTCTTGAGTTTTTACTGCACCATCATTGTTTGTAGCAAGCTCGGGTTGCTTCCCTAAACTAGAACTGGCAGAATTAAGGGCATTTGATTCGCATACTTTGTGAAGCTGAATGAACAAGAAAACATTAAAGATGTACAACGAATTTAAAGAAAATAAACACTGAAGTTTATATGTGCATATGGCTTACTCCATTGTCTAATTTGGGCATGTCCAGATGAGCAACGTTATTATTATTCGATGGTAAACCTTCTGATTTTACAGCTGCAATTAAAATAGCAAATAAGTTCAATGTAAATAATAAGATGTAATGTGATACAGATGAGAAATGAACAAGAGGAATAGTTGTCTCTTTGCAAAAGGAAGTAATACATGGTCAAACAGAACATTAAGCATGGTATATAAATGTTACAGCATATCCAACAAATGATTACGATTACAATTAATATTACACCATTACTGGGATTTTCCCATAACAGTGAGTGTACAGATCATAAGGTCGGTGTCTTGTTGAACAAGCACCAAATAAAAATTGACGCGGGTATCTTAGATGCTGAAATTTTCAAATTCCCAGCACCCGTTTAAACAAAAATTGAAGCAGGCGCCTAGATGCTAGGAATTGGCATTTCCAGCATCCGCCATAAGTGTGATTCATCTTGCGAAAATAATAAGACCTAATATGATACATATGAGAAATGAACAAGAGCTATTGTAGCCAAGTCAACATGGTTCAGCACCTAAGAAAGTTAATTGTAGCACCTCCAAAGGGGAAGTAGATGGACCTCGCACAATGCCTCAGAATGAAATTGGAGTTTAATCCCACATTATCAAACTAAAGAAAACCTATCTTATGTATTAAATAATAACCATTTTTTTCTAACACCGAGGCCTTTAGCGGAATAAAAGTCCACAGATTAGCAATTTCATATCATTGGAAAGTTGAGATCTCATAAAAAGAATTCATATAAAAGGAGTGCAATGTATCGTGGTTGCAATGGAGAACAATAAAATATTTACGTGGAGGGCCAGCGAGTAGATATATATGATGAAACTTTATACCAGTAGGTTCCAAGTTAGGTGGATCTTTAGATAATATATCTGCACCTGTATCCATTTCCGGCTTTACGGTCTCCAACTGTATTTCATTGATCCTTGGTTCAGCCACCACATTTTCAGCCACAGGGTCACTTGGATTTAATTTATCCTGCAGTAAGTTATTGAGGTAAGCGATAGCAATCATTCGAGATAAAATTTACTGTTATATGAATGCATTCAAGAATAGTAATTGCTTATTCAGGGTTTTGGCTAGGCATTGCATTTATGGTTTTGAATATATAGGGAATAAATCTCTTTCTGTTTTGCCCAAAAAAAAAGATTAAATGCATTGTACTACAGAAAATTTTCTATTGCCAGACTATAAACAAATAAATGCTTGTTATTTCAAGAGAGAACACCAAATACCACAACGAATATAGAAAAGGAATACATTTTAAATATATATTTCTTAAGGCATAAGAAACCTAGGCGAACATATTTGACTTACATCTTCTGCCAAACAAATCTCTAAATCCAGAATCTTCTCCAACAGCTGATACCTTTTCCGTATAAATTCAACAATCCTTCTTTGGACTTCCTTGAACTGGTGAAAATTAGAAGAATCTGGAGTTGACTGGGTTCCCTTCGCTGCATCAGCTTCCTGCAATAATGAAGGCAAAGTTAACAATGTTAGGAACCGATGGTTTAATTATAGCATTATATTGCACTATGAAAATGACCAACATTAAAGGAGCTGCTAGCACAATGTCCTTTGATAACAGGAAGGTTTAGTTCTTGTCGACTAACTTCATAAAGGCCAAGGGCTTTATCTTCAACAATTGACTGCCACCTTGCATAGCCATGCCTTCAATTATTTAAGAAAAGAAAATCAATAAATTTAATGGTCGAATTAACCAGGAAAAATAAGCATCTACCGAGAATATATGAATAAGTTTGACTCAACTCAACTAGACTAGATTTTACAGGACTGCCATGAAGTGCTTCTTAAATTAATATAAGAAACTACAAAGATCTATTAAGAAGAAGAAAACTATTATATGATCAAAGAAAGAGGTCTAAATAGATCAAAATGTATAGTTACTTGAGCTATGCAGCACAATTTAGGAACCAAACACCTTAAGAGGATAGCAATATTGTGGTGTACATACAAAAAGTAAAGCATCATATATAAAATTGCTTTTATTGGGATTTCAAATCTCTGACAAAATGATGATATGCATAAGTTCTCTCAGAATCTTTATTGTGGTGTACATAAAAAAAGTAAAATGTCATGCACAAAATTGCTTTTACTGGGATTTCGAATCTCTGACAAAATGAAGATATGCAAAAGTTTTCTCGGAATCTTTAAACCATCCAAAGCAGCAATATGAAATACTATAGAGAATATTTATGAAAAAAGCATACAACTATGGTAATATATTAATAACAAAACAACACAAACAATTAACAATCAACTTAAACAAAATTCAGAAATGGCCTCCATAGAAATGGCGTGTTTATATGGAAATGACTCAGTACTGGGTTAAAAAATAGCCCTACTCAAAGTTTTGTCGATCAGCTGAAACTTCTGAAATGTAAAAACAACTTGTTGTTAGTAAACATGCTTCAGTTAGGTTTCTAGGGCTGTCTGTATTAGCTGGCACTTCTTTAAGATGCCCAGAGCAGAAATGGATATGAAAACTTTATAGAAGCGATATTTGTGAGTCTTAGATAAGTTCAACGTGAGAAGGAGATTGGAACATATTGAATGATGAAAAATTACATCCATAATTAATGTTATAAAATGTTAAAATGTTTGAAAAAGGTTTATATTATTGATATTGTTCTGAAATTATATTGATGTGAAAAAGGAAGAAGAAGAATAGATAGTGTATGGCAGGGGTGGAGTCACGCGAATAGATCTAAGTATCTGACTTTAAGTTGACTCTCCATTAGGTAGATTAACTGACTCAACTGAATTTCTGATCAGGGAAGTGAATTTCCATATATGAAATGAATTGCACTATATATCCCAAGCAACTGATTAATGAAGTGAATTTCTGAATTTAGTTGATTAAACCAAGTTAATTTCTGAATAAATTTTTCTAATGAAGAAAATTTAATTAATCTCCATATCGGTGAATTTCTGAATTTAATGAAGTTAATCTAATGAATTACTGAATTAACTAACTTAGTGAATTAGTGCTAATGAAATTTTTTGTTTACTTCATATTTGTGGAATTATTTTAAAGATCATTTCAAAACATTACAAATGAAGTTGGGTCTGTGGCAAATAATATGTTTTCTAGCAGTATCGTGAACAATGATACTCAAAACATAAGTATTCCGAATTCGGTAACTCCAAGTCGTATCCAAGTGTATTTATTCAACCTTCCGTCTAATTCTAGTTTATGACATCAAATTCCAAACCACGATCCAAATGATCAAGAAATAGTTCGAAGAGCATATTTACATAAAGATCATTGTCAAACTTCTTTGCAAATGTTTTCATAAACATTAATTGGAGGAAAAACTCATCATTTCAATGAATTGTGGTTTAACGATTATAAAAAATGGTTGGAGTATGATCTGAAAGAAGATACCATGTTGTTTCTTACTATGTTACTTATTTCGACGACAGTCAACTAGTAGAAATACAAATGATGCATCTACTCGAGGGGAATTTAGGAACTGGAAAAACTACCAAAGACTTCAAGACCATGCGAATTCAAATGAATAAAAAGATACATCATTATCCAATTGATTTGTTCTACCTTTGTTTTGATATGAACTTAATAATCGCTTCAATGAAGTTAAATCATAATTGCATATCTGTATGTCAACATCCAATCTGATTGATTCATTTGTTGTTTTTGATTAAGTAAAGTTGTTTTGTTTATTTGAACTTTATCCAAATAATTATCCAAAATAGAGCATATAAATATTTATAATTAGTTGGAGATCTATGAAATGGGCATGACATCTAAAGATAGATTTAAAGATGTGAAATGTATTGGTGATTTGGCCAAGATGATGGGGTTGATGAGAAAAAATATCGTATGTATTTGATTCACAAACTCATAACTTTGTCACTTATCTTATTGGTCTCTATCGCAACTGTGGAGAGAGGGTTTTATGTTATAAATGCAGTGATTGATTTGTGAAATTGAATGGGCGATGATTGATTGAATGATGTATGTGTTGCATACATAAAAAAAGGACAAATCAATAATGATGCAATCGTCAATCACTTTCAAAACATGAGAACTTGAGATTAACAACTTTAGATTATTAGTATTTCATGCTATGGTTGTTTTGTTTGAATATATCATAACAATTGATCGTTTTTGTATTATATCAGTTATTATTAACGACTATTCAATGATCTGGTGTGAGCTTTGCTTTAACAATACGAATGATTGTGAAGGAAAAATATTGCAGGCTGCCGCCGCCTAACCTCCGTACTTCTTCACATCGTGACCTCGCTAGTCACAAATCCTAGCTATGACACTAGTATTCGGTGTTAAATAGCTTACAAGTCCATTTCTGTTTTCAGTGTTGTACTTTGTAAGATCAGGATAATATATTTAGTTTGAATAATTCAAAATTTTGATTTTCAAAATGGAAAACTGATAACATGTTTTTCAGCCTTTCAAAATCGTTGAACAACTTTATGTGGTTGTTTGTCTTTTAAAATCGTTTGTCAGTTTATTTTCAAAAAAACCCAATGCAAGAAAAACCTGAGTAGGTATGCTAAATCCAATTTGAGAAAAGATACTTTTAAAATTGCATTCATGAAACATTAAACTAAACACATTTATAGTGTTTTAACAAACTTAAAACACAAGACCCAGGAAATGACAAACCAAGAAGGACCCTTTTTTTTTAATTTACTTTGATAAACATGTATAGAAAATCATCTAATAATGCATCTTCCACTTTTTTTCTACTCTTCCAAGCTTCCTTAAAGATCAATTGATAATGTTAAAAAATAATAGCTTACATGTACTGTTATATGGAAATAACAGATTTCATAGCGGGATTAAATAACATAAAATTTAAACTTCAAATCGAAATTTAATTTCAACAGTGAACCATAGATCGGTTCATATTTTAATGTTTTTACATGCTTTTATACTAAATTTAGTGTTTCTGACGAGGCAGCAACTTTTGTGCCAAAAAGAAAAAAGGAAGGAAGAAAGAAAAAAAATGAGCTCTAAATTTTGGTCTATCTAGGTATCAAATAACGTTTCAGTATGCAAAAAGTCAAAATGTTGATTCTTCTTTCTTCGGTAACAAATTTATGTTTTATAAACTGATTTATTGCTTAAACTCTACATCTACATCTAAAACTTAATTTTCTATCTTATTTTGTATATATTTAGCTTTAATGCTTATTTATTTTAAATGCAACTTTGATTGAGTTTCAAATCGGAATTTGAAGAATGGATCGTAATTGGTGAGATTTGATTTGAAACGAAACTCAAATCGTAGATTTTAAAATTTTTGATATTAATGATGGGAATTATCATATTCTCCTTCTTTTTCAAACTTATTTGTTAAAAAGGAAAAGGTCAAGTGTATCATTCGCCCTAAAATAGTGGAGAAAACAGGGGGAAACCAAATATTGTTGCCAATATTCCATTTGTCTTTTAGTGTTGTATATCTTTACTGAACAAAAATATTATCATAAGGTAAAATTGTATATCTTCATCAAAAGAAAATATATTGTTTTATACTATAATTGCATACTCAAATCATGGTTTTCAATCTATTAGTAGATTTCCGTTGCACTATTTCATCGTGGTTTCTACAAAGGGGCCTAAATGTAGTGATTTAGTAAAAACTAGCAACAAAATTAATGCAACTCAAGACAAGTAAACCAACATAATCATAAACTTGGCTTATTCGATAAATAAAATCAAGAACAGAAAATCAAGAACATGTCATTTTACCTATATAAAAAAATTCTTACCTTAGTGCATCGTATCCTTATTCGTGAATGAGAGGTAGTGGTTTAGTAATTAGATTGAAACTTTGGGATGGCTTGGTGAGGCTATTTAGAATCATTACAAGTTTATAGTAGAATAAACTGGTGATTACTAATTCTAGCAGGCAAGACTGGTGAGTTGTAGAAATTAACCATCCAGCTTAATTAAAAATCAAAGGTGATTATGGCATGGTGCCAAGTCAAATTAGTTGAAATGTGAATCATATAAACATTACAACATCCTAGCATTGTGCACTAATAGTTTGGAAAGAGCAACAGACAATCTGCATAAAAATATACCCATGGCTTGGGCAAAAAGCCAATTGAACCAAAACACTAAAATATGGTCTACTTATTATTTTCGCTACCAATGATAAATGAAGAATACATTGTTTGAGCTTGACTTCGGAATTGCATAATTTGATTAATTTCATACATAAATCAGAATTCTAATATTATTTCTATTTCTATTTAGAGACCCATTTGCGGTTATTAATAAACTTTAAATCAAGAAGAATGAATTTCACAAAATCCGAATTATAAAAGCCAATTATTTTTATGACAACTATGAATAAAAAATATTATATCAGATTTCAAATATTAAACCTAGAACAAGTTTTTGGAAGCAAAATTAAAATCTTAACATGGAAAAAAATGGTCTTACAAATATACAAAGAGTATGAGAATGTTTATGTCCTAAATGACTCGATGTAAATCCAATAACGACGAGGATGATGATACTAATACTAATACTAATAATAATCAAACAATAATAACTGCATACTTTACACAGCATAACAAAAACTCTCGACTAACATCATGATGGAATTTTTGACAAATCTTATGTTATATCAAACTCCTGGGACACTGAACCTAGGTGCGCTTTAAATAAAGATGTGTTGCATATAAGCATGACCATTACTCATGTTATCTATCATCCAATGATACAAAAGCTTTTTTTCCTTTGGAAAGTTTGAGCAAAATAAAATTATCGAAGGGTCAAGTCAAAGAACTCAACAGCATTTTTTAATTTACGTACATCAATTCATGAGATAAAATTTTACAAAAATATACAGGTAGACTAACATATACATTTGTAAATCGTGTAAATTGTATACAAGGATTTTAGATGTAACCTCTCATTGCAATTGTGATGTTAGACCAAACTATCTAATGTTTATTTCTTTAAATTTACCCCCTTATTATGACTCCACTTTAATGTCAAAGTCTATTAAACCTAAACCAAACCCCATAAAAAAATAAAAAATAAAAAATATTCTAAATGTTATAGCATGAAGAATAAAGCTAATAAAATGAATATTAAAGGGTTAAGCCTGGTATTTTAATTAGCATGGGGTTCTATCAAAAAAATATGTGGCTAGCTTATGTGAATTTTTTATTCTGAAGGAAAACTTTATTTAAGAAAGAACAGCGTTGGAAGTTTTGAAGAAAAAATAAACTTCAGCACAATTTCCACCCCTCGTATCAGTAGAGATAAATAAACTGAATGCATAGAAATGCTAAAAAAAGAAATCAAACTATAACAAAGACATAGTGCATGAAAATTAGTTGAGTGCATACTTCAGGATAGCTTTCAGTAAGACTACGTCATGCTCTTCTTTCCATAGTCTCCCACCCAAGCTTGGATAGCATACTTTTATATCATCAGGAAATAGAGCAGAGCCAGGGTTATCTTCCAAAAACTTCAGCTGCCAACAAACAAAGGTATCGGTATCAACTTAGTTATATGATATGTGTAATTTAATTTAAAGGTAAGTGATACAGTTACTGATATATAATGGTGGCATAAACAAGTTAAGTGCATCAAGTATCACTAGCTAAAAGGAAAAATAACATACACAGCCATGCTATAATGGCTGCTTCTGCCCTGTTTTAGATATTAATATGTATTTTTTGAGTTGAGTAAAAAGTTTAAAAATAAATACAACAAGTTTACCTTTTCTTTAATCAGAATAATATGAGCGAGTCTAACTAGTAAATCATCTACTCGTAGTCCTTCTTTTGGAACTCCATCTACATATTTGACAGTCAAAATATAATATGACAATAACATACACAGCAAGTTCATTTCAGAAAGATACCAAAATGCTTCCTCACCCGAAAAGACCGGTGAATCATTTATACCCTCATCAATGTGTTTCATGAACAGGAAGCCATACCTGTTTAGATATGGATAAAATGACTGACATGGAAATTTGATATTCAAAACATAGAAAATACTCAGAATGTTTATTATTGTATTTAAGAAAATGGGTAAAGGTAGATCAATACAAGTTTTAAAAAAAAATTCAATAAACAAAATATAAGTTGAGAGCTACGGAAATAGAACATACAATGAAAATTTTGAGAAAGCTTACTTTCATTTGCAAATTACCAATACCTTATTGCAATTATTGTCATAAATCAAACTACTCCAAACATGTCACCCGATTTTAGTTTTTATAAACAATGCTAAAAAAGCAATGGGCATCCTTTTAAATTGACTCCTAAGGATCTGAATAAGTAAACATGTCAATGGATACCCAAAAAACCGAAATCTATCTACATCCGTATTCGGAAAACGGACAAATATCTTATATCCGGGAAAAAAAATACGGATGTGATATAAATGGTTTACAATTCCAAAAAATATTCATCCGATTTTTCTCAAGATAATAGTATATATTATGTATATTTAATTCTGTAAAGTGAAAGATGGATATTTATTGTTTTATCAAAGATAATAATTTATATTATATGAATATATAAATGCATGTCTACAACTGAAAACCATATGTTATCACCGGATTTTTGTACTTTTATTATCATCAAGATCGAAACAATTTTATGTTAAACTAAAGATTTATATTATACATTTAGATTCATTAATTGCTGGATGATATTCGATATCCATGAATGTGGATATCCGAAAACGAATTCGGATATGAATGCGGGTATGGCACTATCCACAGCCAAAATATCCGTTGACAGATCTATGAATAAGAACAAAATTACATTCCTTGAAGAATATTTTAAGATGAACCTCATATTAAAAAAGATATCTAAGAACAATAAAATACTAACTAACAGTGTGTAAATGTTGCAAAAACAGAAGAAAAGAAACGTACTCATGAATTTCCTCTAAGCTTTTGCCTTTCAAACGAGGAACAAACTCCTTCCAATCATAATCCCCAAATCCAAATCTGCAATGTATGGGAAAGAAAATGAATAAGCAAGTCCCACAAAAAAGTAACTAAAGAGAAAAACAGAGGTGAACACCAAGATTAACTATGTATGAACAGGACTGTGTAATAAGTAGCAACCTGAAGCAGTAATATAGTGGTATAGCATATTGATAGAGATGCTGATAATCTGACAAGGAATTGTAAGAGCATCTCCATTCTATATATCAAACTCCACACTCTAAAAACATATTTTAAGTCAATTCACTTTTTGAATTGTAAATTCTTATTCTATTCTTCGGCTCACTCTTTAAAATGACTTTTACTCTTTTCAGCTCTTTTCAACTCACCTCAACCAACTATAAAAATGGAAAAAATGTTGAAATAAATAAGTAGTACAAATTTTACTTTAGACATGTATGAAGTACATAATAAGCTAGGTTGAACGGAACATGTACTAATTCATGTTATAATAGCATCTTCATTCTATACATCAATACCCACACTCCAAAAAAGAAAATTGCCCTCATTTGTACCATTTCATTCACATTCCAAATTTTAACTACTTATTCTACTCTTAAACTCACTCTTTAAAATCACATTTGGTATTTTCAGCTCTTTTCAACACACTTCAACCAACTTTATAAATGAAAAAACATTGACAAACATAAATGGTAGCAAAATTTAATTTACATGCACATTCTACTGTGAGGAGCATATTGAAGTTTGACGTGTATGAAGTACTCTATAAAGCATAGTTGTATGGTACATGTTATCATCCATACACCCAACAAATAATAGTAGTAGTAACTGTGAACTACACAAATAAAAGATACGATGAGGATGCTCTGAGCCTCTAATGTTCAACAAGAACACAATGTGAAATGTAACAAGTTACAGGTACAGACATACTATAAAAGTAGTAATGGCGTTCGCATTATTTTCTGATGATAATATAGAGAAGACAACACAATGCCACTCAACCTGTAATTCCATGGTTCCCAATCAGAATCAGAATGTACATAATAGATAAATATCCCTACTCTACATTTTCAATTATACACCACCAACTTCAAGAAATTTAGTTAAATATCTTCATTTACCATGTTTCCATTCAGAGCTAAATCATGAATTATACACATATCCCCACTTAGAATTTATATAGCACTAATTTCATAAAATTCAGTTAAGTATCCATCATTACTAGCGGTGAACTACTAAAACAAGCATATAAAAATTGTCCAGTGAAATATAGTGTGCTAAAATTGTACTGATCCCGTGACCTTGATTTTGTTTCTGCTAGTTAAGAACCAAAATATACGCCAGCAGTCTACAATCTTATTAAACTTTTCATTCGGAAAAATTGAAGTTCACTGGATTTCATGATATTCATTTTAAAATATCATTAGAAAAAATTGAAACATGAAGTTGACAAGTAAGCTGCAAACCTCATTAATGTTTTCAGAAAATTAGCCCTTTGCAATTGATTAAACCCAAGAATCCTCAAGGACTTCCCTTCGCCTTTCATCAATGGAAGTGATTCAACATAATCAGCTGACAAAAATGCATAAAGAAAATCAAAATAACTTGTTTTCAAAATGATAATTTCTTAATTTTAAAATGGATAAGTTACCACGAGCTCTTTTCCTTGAAACTCGACCCTTCCTTCCTGATGTATTTCCAGGTAGAGTTATTTCACCCTCAGACATATCATCTTCACAAGAATAATCATCATCTTCAGAGGAAACATCTTGTACACCAGCTAGGTCATCGTCTTCAGCAGTTGTCATCTACAGCAGTTTTGATATTGTACATAATAAATTAGACACCAATTTAATTACAAAGTAAACAATTATTCTATTCTCAGTTATGATCAGAACCGTGATTCTTTTTAATGGTATAAAAACAAATAAAGTGTTAATCACTTAATCTTATAGAGTAAAATGCTTAAGTTCCCGGAGAACTATCTTTTCAAAAGTGTGCTTAGGCACGTTAAAGCAATAATCAATACTATCGCACTTTGCTTTTCAAATAAAGTCATAAAAGCGGAAAAGCACTTGAACGGATTAACAGACACTGATTAAACGTATTTAGGTGAAGGATTCAGGTAACTTTATTGGATCCGGTATAATAACGATGATATGTTGGTCTAATAGCGATGTTAGCCTATAAAAAGGAAGTCAAAACCAGTGTATTAAAAATGCGCTCAAGGCAAGGTGCAAGTGAAAACGCGCCGAGGCGCAAGTCAAAGGGTGTTTTACCCCAGAGGTTTACGCCTCAGATGCTTGAGGTGTAAAAAGCGCAAAAAACGCACGCCTCAGGTGAATAACGCAGTGAGACTTAAGCCTTTCAGGTGATTTTTTTTTCTTTTTGCTGCAGACATGTTTACTCAAAAACGCTAGAGTTCTATGTGTTTTATTGCTCATTATATCTTCCAGTAACACATGCTAACTTCGATTCCAATTACTGGAATCGATTAAGCAATTTTTCTTTTTTTACAAAACATATGCATATCTGAATGATCTGTTTTTTCTTTTCTTTTCTTGTGCATAAGGTAAACTGAGATGAGTAAGAAAGGTACTTGTAGTTTGTTTGAATTGCTTTGAATGCTTTATGAATGCTTTATGTTTCTTGTTTAATATTTGATATTTTTGTCAAATTTCATTTTATGTTTTGCGTTTTTCAAACCTGAAAAGCTTACGCCTTGCCTCACATACCCAAAAACGCCTCGCATACGCTTTTGTCTTTTAAAATAATGGTCAAAATTTCAAAATAAAAAAGAACTGAAGATGATTTGAGTTCAAAGATTGAGAAATATAGCAATGCACACCTAAACAGATAGAACGGTTTCAGGATGACTGTTCAGTCTATAAAGAATGGCATGGACTTTTAGATGTTATGTGGTCAACATTTGAACATTTTTAGTTTTTATTTGTAGACTGAATGTATAATTAAACAAACTAGAGAGAAAATTCGATTTTGTTTACTAATTTGACGACTGGTTGCAATTGTGATCCTTTAAGTTGAAGCTTAAAATATGAAGTACGATACTGGGTTCTGTGAACTTTCCCTTATATAGTTCATTTAATTTTCTAAAGTTGATTTTCATTCATAAAATTATGAGATGCAGAATTATAAAGTTGAAATTATTTGCATATGGACTTGAATACTATTTTTTATTTTTGATATATAGAGCTTACAGATTGTCACATAACCACTACTAAAGTGATGCTTAAGTAGTGGTAAGCATCATTGACTGAGGTGACAACTCTGTTGTCTCCTCTCATCTTATAATAGTTAAAACAACATATATAGCATGTGAAAGTAAGTTGCATAGTCCTCAATATGAAAACCGGAGTCCACCAAAGTGGTATTGATAAAACACAGTAATTTCAAGTTAAATGCCAGTTTGACACTTCACTTTTGTAGGTAAGTGCCTCAATATTATAGTATTAACCATTTATCCATAGACTTCACAGAAAAGGATCGAGCTTCAGATCTCAATGATATCACAAAATAATTCAGACATGGTGTTATGCCGCTACAACAGTAGGAAAAGAAGTATTAGATCTTCATTATGGTATATAAAGATGTATACATACATACACATATAATCCCTCTGTCTGTCTTGCAGATCACCTCTTCGATAAATATATTTAGTGGCATGACACCACAATATTTTCACTTAAATATTCTCCAACGTGATTACAAATTAAAATTGATTTAATATGGTGACTACAAAACTAAAATGAAGAGTGAAAGCTTATGACTTTAAAAAGTAATGGACCACTAAAACAAAAGATAAACTAAATGGATATATGTTATCCCGCCTTTTGGCAAGGCCGTGACACCAAGAATTTGATTAGAAACCAATGACAGTTCGTCTTGAAGATAGGTTATACGCAGGCTCACTATGGATATCGACGAATTTTGTCCAAATCCGGATCAAGCTACAATTGATATGACATGACAAGTGAAGCCATGAAAGTCAACATTCCAAATTTCAAGTCAATCCGAGTTCATATGCTCGAGTTATGATCGATGCAAGTTGGAGGAAATGACCTTAATTTCGTATCCATCAGCAGGCCACATTTCGAATCGATCAGATTCGTAGCCATCGTCAAGCCCTAGTTCGCATCGTTCGTCCAATGTCCACTTCGCGTCCATCGACGAACATCTGTTCGAATCCCTTAGGATGCGCTACTTCGCATCCATCAGGAGAGCCTTGTTCGAATCCATCGACTCACGCTTGTTCGTATCCATCAAAGAATCATTAGTTTGTATCCATTGAACAAACACTATTCGTATCCATCACGATATTGCTTGTTCATATCCATCAAGTGGAAGCAACCTTGATCGATACGAATAAGGACCACCTCCATCGATGCGAACTACGTCGCCTTCATCGATACGAACTAGACCGTCTCCATCGATTCGAACTGAGCATACTGCAGATCGATACGAAGAGCGCGCTAATGATCGATTCGAACAAGACAAATGCACCGATACGAACAAGGCGAGAATCCTGGGGCGACTCGATCAACTAGGAATAAAAAGTGGATCGATTCGAAGAGTGCGCGTCACGTCATCACCGAGGCTCATGCAACCATCGATTCGAACTAAACAGCCCACCGAAGAACGTCAATTCGTATCGATCATATCTCACAATCCACAAGTCCAAAATGCTATGAAATTTTCACAGGAGCTTACGTACAACCTAAAGAATGTTCATGCTAAATTTCGACTCGATTGGACCAAATCTTGATCGATACGAAATTCATTTGTATCAATCACGGACCGAGTGCAAATCACATGGGCTTGGTCTCGTGAGCCCACTCACATGCCAGAAGAAGTCTCCCGAGATCTGAGCGAAATATCAGCCTCCTACACCTATAAATAGAGCCCCAGGGCATACAGAGAAAGGAGCTTTTTGACGCTCCAACGCCCAGACTCTGCCGGATTCAATCCTAACCTCCATTGCTGTTGTTGTACTCGAATTTCATAGCTTTAATTCACTGTAATCCGCTGCAAACCAGTTGTAATCATCAAAGAAACATCAATAAAGTGATCAACTTCATAGTGGACGTAGGCAATACGCCGAACCACTCTAAATCTTTGTGTTTCTGTGCTTTTTATTATCTTCATTATCTGTTTTTGGAGTTTTTGTTAGATAATCCTCTTTTTCCATTTAATTTCTTCATTTTTATCTCTTCAAAAACTTCCGAAGAGTGTTGTGCCCAATTTTGGTACAAACAATATAGCAGGCAAAACTATTTAAAATAGTAAATAATGGATATAGCAGGCATAGTTAAATAAAAGTCATAATGGAGAGAAATGGCATTACTTGTCTGCGACTTCTCTTTCCCTTGCCCAAAGCAGTAAACTCTTCAACTTGATGAACCTCGTATTTGTCCTTGAGTAAATCTTCCCAATATGTTGCCTTGTCCGAGGCAGAGGCCTTTTCTTTAATAGACTGTTTCCTTGCTTCCTCTTCTTTTGCAGCTGCTGCTTCAGCTTCAATTTCAT
Organism: Allium fistulosum; assembly: GCA_030737815.1. NCBI lineage: Eukaryota > Viridiplantae > Streptophyta > Magnoliopsida > Asparagales > Amaryllidaceae > Allium > Allium fistulosum. Next base: position 74,636,747 of record CM060904.1, on the reverse strand, counting down.
CTATATACTCGAAGTTTGCAACCTATCATACAAGCAGGAAAGAGCATTATGATTATAATGCAAATAGTTGGCGAACTCACCATGATATACATCCGCATGCAACTGTTTGTGTACCTACGAACCACACTATATGCTTTTTATATATGGTTGAATAAGAGGGGAAGGTCAACTTTGAGGAACAATAAATAAAAGCATACAAATAATCGGATACCATATCATAACAAGAGATGCTGAAAGTATTGAAAGATCATGCGGTTTTACTAAAGTGGTAAAAACTTAATATAAACTCAGCATTTTTACTTCTGTTGCAACTTAGCGGTCCTCTTTTGTCACAAAACAACGGTAGGATATTGGCTCAAAATGAGTAACCATGACTATACCAGTTATTTTTTATTTACCGTTGATCTTCTCAACCTCATCTGTGTTTAAACTTTAAACAAGTCAAATACAACCATTATCATGTTAATTTGATATGTAGTTTGCAATGATGAAGGTGAAGCTAAGCTGCTTTGCTGCCGGATTACATCTTACGGGTGCAAATTACGCCAGAAAAAGAAAACATTTGACAATAAAGTCAAGAAAAAGGCTAGCACCTTAAAGGCCTTCAGAAGACTGTCATCCTCTTCGTCAATTGAAGTGTCATCTTCGTCAATTTGTTCACGGTCGAGTAATCTATCACAATTCAAGTAAAACTCAGATGGATGAAAAACTACTTTCTGATGATGAAATCATAGGAAGAAATAATACCTTTCAATTGCAGCCTCATCATAGTGAATTTGACGTGCTTTACTAGCTTCATCGTCCTCTTCAACAAATAACTCCTTTGAGCCGTATCTTATAATGTCATCCAATTCTTCCTAAGAAAACATGCCATATACATAAGGCATCTACACTAGAAAACTTTGTATATTGTCTCATTCGATTATTAGTGAAAACAAAGATAATGCAAAGAACTAAAATAGGTCTAGGTATCCTATGCAGACTGATCCAAACCAAAACCACCAAAATAATACTTTGCTGAGAAACATTACCCTCTAATATTAAGGTGCCTCTGAATTTCTGCAAAGGAGTGTGTTCTTGTTATGGTCAATAAACATTTAATATTCTTCTATGAGAAAAATAACTTGTGCAATTAGTGCAAAAACTACTGAGTTGTCTACTATAAGAAAAAAAGATTTACTTTTTAATGACAACATTTTATTATTGAATCATAAACCATTACCGGTTATAGTAAAATAGTGGAGGAAATTGTCTGTAGCACTACTACAGAATCATTTCCTCTTCTTCCATTTACTCTGCCTCAATCTTATAGGTCAATTGGATAAATATAGGGAGCACAGTTGAAGCATAAGACATTTCAGTAAGGCTCTGAACTTAAAACTTAATATCCATAACCATATTACCTATGAGCTAAAGCTGGAAACATAAAATCCAGCTTTTAAATCTTGGATTTTAAAAGAAATCTCGGACTATTATTTCGGTCTATATCTCGGGTTAATTTCTTAAGATCTCGGGTAAGATGGGTGCCAAACAATTGAAAATCATGCTTGAAATCTCGTCTCTTTATCAAATACAAAAAAAGGATCTCGGTGAGGTCTCGAATGAGATGGTGATTTAAAACTCTGCATAAAATTAACTTGCAATTTAATGGTCTAATAAAGTTAAGTTAACGTTACTTTTTTTTTAGCAAGGCTAGCCGGCTTTATAGTGGGCCGTGCCACTGTATATAAAATGAAAAAAACAGGTGCTCTGCACATGCACAGAACAACTATACGGGCAGCAAGCCCAAAACGAAAATAAAAAGAGAGCACAGGAGCTAGACTAAAATGCCTAAACTACTATAACATCATGACTAAGCTTCCTCAGAAGAGGGAGAACAATCACGACCATCAACCAGAAGTTAACGTTACTTTGTCTATCAGCTTCCACATAACAAACTTAATCATGATTGGAATCCTCTATTTTGAAGTGGGGAAACTAAATGTGTAATAACACTGAATCAAACGCATCAATATATTAAACTTTGGTTCATGCCACAAGTCCTTGCTCTTGCCAGAAAAACTCAAATTGCAGCAGCATATAACTGTTAGTGGCCAATTTGGTGAGGGATAATGCAAGTATAAAAGGAATTAGCATATAATGTAAGAGCTTTTAAGGAATTAGCCCCATTGATATTTGAAATAGCCCTCTCAATCTAGCAGCATATAATTGTTACATGCTAAAACACAAATGTCCCCTTGCCCTTATCATGTAGGATAATGTAAGTGCATATAAGGAATTACATAGATAAATAAAACAAGGTGGTAGTTGGGGACAAACTTATTCCTGCTCGCAAAGTTTCCACATCAGACTTGGACTAAGTTTACATCGGGGAGACCTAAGTCTTAGTTGGATAGGAGACAAGATTTTTTTTTTTCAATGTACCATTTGACATATGGTATAACGATTGATTCACATCAGACCAAAGATAACTTAAGGCATTAGTTGGAAGCGAATTATTTGTCTTTTTACTTTTTTTTGTATTTCTAAACTTCACCTAACATCCACTCACATCACTTGATTCATTTGTCAAGCATCCCAATATAAAACTATTCGTCGGCACCAAATTCATTCATTGTCTGTTAAAATAAGTCATGTGAAAGTATTCCACAAACACACCATAATACACACACAAATGTGTGTGTGAATGTATCAAGGTTCAAATTTTCGATTTTCAGTTCCGTTCCGATTATTGAAAATTTGCTTAGTTTTGATACTATTTCGAACACTCCGTTATAATTCCGGTTTCGAATTTCTTTACTTTTTGGAACCTTTTTACATACTGGTATGTTAATAAACATATATTTTTTTGTAATTGTAGTTATATAACATAACAAATATAAGTGTAACAATATTTAATTAGCTAAACTTACCTTTTAACAAGCCGAATCCAATAAAGATAAAATCGAAAAGTTTATCTTTACCAATCTCCTATAAACAAATAAGCCCAACCGGCCCAATAAGCAGTCTGTACAACATTCATCAACGGCAGCATACCTTCGACTTTTATTCACCAAACCCAAGTTCAGCAGCAGCCCTAAACATTATTAGTAACCCTTAAAATCATCTATACCTCAAACGAAGCAATTTTGGAAATCAATTTCTCTTTCACTGTGCAGAATTTTTCTCTCTCAGGCTCGAATTCTCCCTTATTGATTTCTCTCTTTCCATGCTTGATTTCTCTTGCTCTCAAACAAAACCAAAAAAATCGTTAATTTGAATTGCTTGGTGCTTCCATTTTTCTTGTTTGGTGTTTTTGTTTTGTTGGATGACTGGATGTTGCCAGGTAAACTATGAATAAGTTTTTTTTTTCCCTTCTTTTACAATAACAATCGCCGAAAACGGAAGTATAACCAAATCCTAGCTCGGTCATCACCGGAACCGGACCAAAATGGCCGAAATCCTGGGGTGCCGACCTGAATTTCAAACCATGGCATATACACACACATGTAAACATATATGTGTGTACTTATGTACACGCGCGCGCGCACGCACACATATATATGCATGTATACACACAGATATATGCGCACAAAGGTAGATCTGTATCCTGAATCAAATTTTTTGGCACATATCTAAGAATATTTTCTTCCGCTTTTTGCATAAAATCTTGTATATTTAAATGTCGACACCCAAAAAAGCCACCTTCTTGCCCTATATGTGTTTATATAATTATTATTATGTTCCTTTCATCGATATGCATATATAACAATGGTATATTATTTCATGTATAACACTCTCATACATTCATGTCATCTGCCATTTTGTTTAACATAACGTTACCATTCGACAATCCATAACTTCTACAAACCTTTTGTCGTAACATAAATCATTTAACAATCAAAATACCATGAAACTGACAACCTTGTACCCTGAGTATGTGGTTTGGAAGGCACATATTTTCCTAGAGTTTACTGACGAAGCTTGGGTCTCTAGCTAATTTTATACACACACATACATACATATATTTATATAGACACACACATGTATATGTGTATTTATGTATGTATATGCTCTTCAAATATGTATCATTCAAATTATCAGTGCTTAATCGATTCAAATATCAACAAGAAAAGAGCTTGGAAAATTATATTGAGAGTTGACAACATACTCCACTTTACAATTTTATCAATCGAAAGTACATGCATTCACATGCAACAATCGCTAGTTGGATAATTATGATAGATGGTGAATACTTGTGGCATTATGTTATGGACACAGTGGGAGCCACCTACCACACTGGATAAAAAGAATTGCTTCCAATAAGAAACCAATAAATGCCACTTCCTTAAAATCTTTTATGCCAAAAATTAATCTTCCAAGTGAATGGTTTTTGCTTTGGGTTGCTCTCTTCTTCTCACCTTCTCACAGTTCTCTCACAAACAAGGTACAATTAGGTTTTAATATTTGCTCATATGTTTTGTTTGATGAATTGAATTTGAATGTTTAACATTAATCAATTTATTTTGTTTAATTGAGTTTGATATTTAAATTGTCAATTGAGTTGATTGAAACACATAAATGTCAATTTATTTAAAATGTCAATTGAGTTGATTGAAACACGTAAATTTTACCTAAATTGATTTGGAGTAATGATTGTTTAATTGAATTGATTGTAAACAAATTTTACTAATTTAATTGTTAAAAGCATAATTTTATTTATGTTGTAAAATGAATCAAAACAAATTTAAGATGCTTGTTTAATTTTATTTATAGGAGTTAACATTTTACTAGAAAGCATGAGTAGTGATTTTGTTGAGTTATTTCACAAAACTGAAAGAAAGAAAAAAATGAGTTCAAGTTCTAATAGTGTTCCTCCTCCTCCTCCTACTCCATCTTGCTTGTTTTAGAATATAATTTGGATCATTATCCAACAGATCCTGGTTTAAGAAAAAAACATCCACCTTTTCAATGCAATCGTAAGACAAAATTTGTCGATATTATTTGTAAAAAGTTCAAAGAAGATCATGTCCTAAGGTTGAAGGAAAGATATATATCCATTATTATCATGTTGAACTACTCTATGAAGTATATGCAGCTTCAAGAGTTGAATAACCATTTTAATATTTTAATAAGGTGAATACAGAGGTATTGCTCTGCATGGTTTGTCTTGGTCCAAGTGGCATTTTTTCTGCATATGATGAGAGATAATTGAATTGTTTGGGTGAGTTTTGCCCACTAGACAATGCAACGTGACCATCAATTTGATAATTATATTAAGGATGTGCAGTCTAACAGTCAATTTTCTGGAGTTTAAGGAGTCGGTACTCTTGCTAAAGAGATGGTTTAAAGAAAGAAACACCGTTTATATCTTTTGCTATATTTGCATTATTACTACCTATTGCAGCTGCTACACTAGAAAAGGTTTTGCTGCAATGGAAATTGTCAAGACTTCCTACGTAATGGATTACGAGATGATGTTATGAATCATTGTTTAGTACTTTAGCAAATACCATTGAAACAACAAAATCATTCAACATCCCCAAAATATGATGTCATGAAGGGTTTGGTTGGGAAGAATCATGTTTAATGGCGATATTTTAAGAGAAAAAATATGATAAATTCTGACATACTGGAAAATTTTGGTATATTGTGATATTTTGTATGATTTATACCGAATGCTAATATACATATTTTTGTGCTCTAAATGTGTTTAGCATGAATATAAAGTATGTACTTGAAATTCAACACCACCCCCTACCCCCACAAAATGGAATGAAATCTCTGCATACATCCCTGTATGTTACATGCATGTGATTAATTTATCTGAAGCAGTGTGTCTTGTGTTGCTACAATTGCATACACTATCACAAGTTTCTAGAACTTTGAGATTGCATTTGTAGACAATATTTTCCTGCAAATACTATCATTCTGCTTATCGGGATTGATTGGCAACAAATGACTCTTTTTTCTAAATGAGGTATGCAAGTTTGATGTGATGAAATTTGACAATCACCATTTAGTTTGAACATAAAATACTTCTATCAGACCGATGGATGTATCAGCTTTTTTGTCTTTAGATAAAATGTAGGATATATTAAGGATGCCAAAACTAATGAACTCGTAATTTCGATTTAACCAGTAAATAAAAGAAATATTCACAGATCTTAGTATTTTGCAATTAGAGCAGCTAAATATACCTGATTAACAGTCTGTTGTGCTTTCAGCCTACCAACAACCAGATGTTCCAAAATCATCTTCTTTTTTGTCAATTGCATCATTCTTTCTTCTATAGTTCCACGTGTGATGAGTCTGTATATCATGACCTGTATTATTAGAGCAAATTTAAGAAAAATTCAACAGAACAATATGTCCATTCAAATAATATGTTGGCCAAGTTTAACCTTATTGATTTGGCCCAGCCGATGAGCCCTGGCCATTGCTTGCAAATCAGCATGTGGATTCCAATCACTGCATATCACAAGTGTGTGTTTATATTTGTCTAAAAGTGTATGTGTGTGTGCACACACACGACAAGAAAATTCAAACGGACACATTTTAATGATTCCCAATCAAGAAACCAACCAAAATAATAGTTACCTATCATATATGATTACAGTATCAGCAGTTGCAAGATTAATTCCCAAGCCTCCTGCTCTGGTGGAAAGCAAAAAACAAAATCTGGTAGAATTATTTGCATTGTAGCGATCTATTCGAATTTGTCTCTCTGCTCCGCTTACTTTGCCATCAATTCTTTCATAGCTCCATTTCTGACAAATAACATAATAGGTAAGAATAGCATTTAGGACTATAGTTGGTATGTAGTATAAAAAAAAAACTAATAGGCGATGCCTAATAGCTGTTAATACCTTGTAACATAAGTAGTCTTCCAGTAAATCTAGCATGTGCTGAAATTGAGAATAAATAAGCACCCTGTGTCCTCGTTCTTTCAGCTTAACCATCATTTTATCCAACAACTGCATTTTACCAGAGTACTCCAAAAGTTTTCTGTAAGCAAAGAATCTATACATTAATAAACATGAAACTTAAGTATGTCAATTTTGTAAAAGCATGTAAACAAGGAGGAGGGAACAAAACACATATTACCCAACTAAAGAACGTAATTAGAGGAAAAGAAATAAAAGCTTACAATGTAAAAAAAAGTGAATATTAGGCTCAGGTCCCTAGTAAGTTTCAAAATACACAAAAACCCCAGCAAAAAAAATGTGTAAATTAGGTCCCTAGAATTAAGTTACTAAGTAATTGCATATAGTTATGCCATTTTTTGGTGAATAATTGCGGAATTTTCCGCAACTTTTTGAAAAAATTGCGTAAATTTCCGCAATTTTTTGGGTGAATAATTGCAGAATTTTCCGCAATTTTTTGGATGAATAATTGCGGAATTTTCCGCAATTTTTTGATATAATTGCATAAATGTCTGCAATTATTCACTGAATAATTGCATAAGTGTATGTCATTATTCAGTAACTTAATTCTAGGGACCTAATTTACAAACTTTATTTTACTGGGATTTTTGTGTATTTTGAAACTTATTAGGGACCTGTGCCAAACTGTCCCTAAAAAAACAGTGAATTTCATACGTCTGCAGACAGAGGAGGATATTTGTTATTCGAAAGTGAGATCTATTGTTTCTGATTAATTATTCTATCCCAACTTTGTTTCAAAAAATTATTCTAACCCAACTTTGTTACAAAAAATTATTCTATCCCAACTACAAACACTACTTAGGGAAAATTATACGGTAAAATAAACACTTCCACACACACAAACACGCACGCGTGCGCGCGCACATATATACATATGGGCAAGGATCGGCTACACCTCAAACCCCCTGATTTCAACCACATGTTCCCATTTAAATAATAGAATAAAGTGACAGGAAAGAGAAACTACAATTATTTAAATGGGAACATGTGGTTAAAATCAGGTGGATTTGAGGTGTAGCCAAATTGAAGTGCAGCCGATCCTTCCCCTCCCTCCCTCCCTCTGTATGCACCTCTTCTAAATGTAAGATGTAGGATAACAAGGAAACATGACGACAAAAGAACATAATTTTCTTTCTTTCAACATCAACTAGCCCTAACATTTTCGTTCCAATATGTGTAATGCAACTAGCATTTAAGGAGGAAAAAAAGACTATCCCATTGATGAGTGCTTGTAGACTGCTTTAGATGTGGGAAATATTACAATAACATGTCCATCATGTTGTAACTTCAATTTTGGTTGCATGTAGATATTATAGGTCCTTGAAGTATGACGTTGTTTCTACTGCAGACGCATCAAATTGTTGCTATGCAAGTAATTGACAAATTTGTTGCAACTGTTGACATAATAAAAAATATTCAAAATAAATAGCATGATCAGTTTGTTAAATAACACAATTTTGTTTTGCCATTTCAATGAGCAATCATATCAAATCCTACTTTTTAATTAAAAACTGAAAAAATTCTAACAGAAGTCGAAAACTCGGGTGCTTCACCTCACAAACTGTTAAAATAAAACAAGAACACACAAGCCATAACTTGCCTTAAACCTTCATCAGCATCTGCTGGTTCTAGTTCTGGTTCCACACCTTCCAACATGAAGGCATGACAACAAAGCTTGCGAAGTTCCATAACCACATTTATAAGGGATATCTGCAAGAAATAAATGCTGATTGTTTACTATAAAATTATAGAAGTCAGCCTCGAACTAGTTATAGCACACGTAAAACATGCATGACACCTGTGCACCACCGCGACGAGCTAAGATCTGATAGTTTCGAGTAAGGATGGCCTTGTAATAATCTTTCTGTATGCTACTTAAATCCACACGTAAAATTAATTCCTTCTTAGCTGGAAGATCCTTCATAACATCCTTCTTGACTCCTATAGTGCAAAATTCAACATCTCAGCTAATGTCAAATTTACATGATATTGTACATTAGATCAGCATAACTGCTATTAAAACTGCTAAGCTCGATGTAGCATATACCTTAGAACGAAATTTCAAGGATCAAAATGCACTTAAATTTCCATAAAACGACTAATAGCGGTCACAAACTCATAATATCAAAATACGAAGGTGGGGCAAATAACAATAATAACAACAACAAGGATTTCAAATTACAATGCTGTCATTGCATAATGCAGAACTACTTCAAAATTCAAATATAAAACGATATTTTATGCATATCAAAAGGTGAAACCCAAAAGGACGAAATTGCATATAGCACTAATAGCTATCAACAGTTTCGTAAAATTTGGCCAGAATCCTCAACTAGTTACTAATTGAATTGGTCATTTCAGTATTTTATGGTAGGTAAAGTCAATAAACAAGATAATTCCCTCTCGGACAAACTGGCATCAGCAATAGAACATCAACTTTAGCTATTTCTCACAAAATAACGTTCCTTAAAAGATGTCTGAAATGAACAGGATCATACAGATCAAGGCCATAATGGAAGCGTTACTTTTTCATTTTTTTCAGTGAAAATTCAAATTAAAAACCAGATGGAATTTGAGAACAAATTATAGAAGATGCATAGGATTATAAAGTAGGTGTTATGAAAAGTAGTTCACACAGGCTCATATATAGACACATATACTGGGTGCATGTGTATGCGTATGTGTGTGTGTGTGTGTTTGTTACTTATGTGTATGTGTGAGTGTACATATGTTTATATGAGGAAGGACAGAGTCGACAGACAACACCCCACTTTCTGACGCGTGTTATTTACACCTTCAACACAAAACAAATCAAGCTACACAACTCTAAGGAAATCAAAAATTATTGACAGCTCGTATAAGTGAACATCATCTTCACAAGAGTCTAGCTTGTTTGGATAAAATCCAAAGTACTAACTTACTAAAAATAATCCTAAAAAGACTTAATTTTGAAGATAGAAGTTTCGGAATGATCTCATTATATGGAGACGGTCTTCATAATATTGAATTGTGATTAAGCAGCCTTCAATTTTGATTTGATTTGGAAGTTGTGTAACTTGAAAAATATGATGGTAAATACTAGTTGCATACTTGAGTAAATCCAGCTTTTGGCTGCCTGCAGACAAGATGAACTCGTCTTCATGTATAAATAAAAGCTTCGAATGCATTCAGATGTCCTTCCACTCAAGCAACATTCATCGAAGTTCTATTGTTTTTACAACCAGTTAACCATGCAGTTAGTTCGTTGGGTTAGTGCTATTTTTAATTTAACTTCCCAGTTTCTTCACTGACCACTGCTGATAATAATTCATTAAAAAAATAACAGTGTTTGCAACATAAAGTTTATACATCGTCTTCATATTGCATCGGTGAGAAAATTGAGTTGCTGTTACTAGGCCTCTACATGGGTCCAGTCTTCAAGAACCAGAGCAGATTACCCTATGTATATATATGTATGTATGTATATGTGTATATATATGTATGTATGTGATGTAATCAGACCCGTAAAGCCGTACCAATTATAAATTGATTAAGATTCATCTGTGCTTGTATCCATCAGTAAAATACTAATAAATTGTTTTTTAGCTTTATATAGAATGATAACAAACATTTGCAATTCGTATTTAAAAACAATGACTTAGAAATGACAATAAAGAAATTAGATAAAATTTATTTTTATAAGAACGTAAAAGTGAATTATCCAATAGGTTTTATGCATATGATCACTAGTAAATCAGGCTGAGTATATTGATTAATAGTTGGTCATACTGGTCTGATTCTAGTTTGACTACTGTATATGCATACCAATTAATTCGTCTAACGATCAGCAATATTATACTGCATGATAAAAAAGTAATAATTTTCATTATCTAAATCCTTTTGTTGGAAACACTAAACGTGATCTGAATTTCTGCAAATAATTATTTCATATACAAGATCATATACTGATAACTGATGTGACGAAAAATATAATATATTGATGTGAGTGTTTGGATCAAAAATAGCACACCCAAAGAAATATCAAAATGAAAATTAGAAAAGAAAATAATAGTAAAAGCAAGAAAAGAACACACGATTTTTATAATGGTTCGGCTAATACTCCAGTCTATGTCCACTTATTTAATTTCTATTGATTATCCTTTGTTTTTACAAAGTTGTTATTACAACTTGGTTGCTACAACTCGGTAAGGATCTAACAGTGTAATTCAAATGTGCAATTCACAACTCATCGAAAACAAAAGTTCAAAAAGAAGAAGAAATTAAAGTCCATTTACAAGTGATCTCTACTCTTATTTATAGACGAAAATCACAAGAATAAGCTTCTGAAAGTGCCCTAGCACGTTCACCACGTCGTTCCACATAAGTCGCATGCCCAAACTGACCCAGGACTTTACAACTCGATAATGAGTTGTCAGCCTCAACTCGGTGATGAGTTGAGGTTGACCCGGATTGAGTTTGTTCGAGCTTGCCTCGAGTCCTTGAAGTCGTTTTGCTTCCATGTTTTTCCATCCCTTGCTCCGAGTATTATCTTCATTTTCTCTAGGTTCTAGCTTGTGCTCAACTCGGGTCCGACCCAAAAAGGCCAAGTTGACCCTTGTTACTTTGGTTCCATCATGTCTTGCTCTTTCACATTCTCTCATGCTTGCATATTTGCATTGCTTCCGTCTTAAGTATTTGATGTTGGCTCGCCAACTTGACCAACTCTCAACTCAGCATGGGCCAACTCAGACCCAAGATGTGGTCACCGAGTTGAGGTGGTCAAGTTGTTATATTCCATCCATTTTTTGCTATTTTCTTTATTTTGCTTTTATGTTAAGGTCCCAAGTCCTTGGATACATTTCTTCATCGCTTGTAATTGGGTCCATTTCTTCAATCGCTTCTTGGTTCAGTTCAATCATTTGACCATCTAAGTTTGTTCCGAGACTAGGAAATTTGCCGGTAACAGTAAGGAAAGGAATTATCTTGATATTAAAATGGATTATCAACCTCTTTTGGAGGTTAAGTGGAATATTAATCTAGTTTTATGTAAGTACTATACTGATGCTAAGTTTGCATAAAACCCTATGATATATCCAAAGTATGTGGTGTGGATTTGGTTCGGTACATAATGGCACACAATGCAAAATGCTCAAAGCCTTCTAGGAGCCTTTGTTCACGGTGTGGCAAATGGCATGCGCCTTTTTAATTTACTATGCATGTTCAAATTATTTTTATAAATTTAATACATATAACAATTAATTTAAAACATTCAATAAGATTTATATTATTTTTTTACTAAAACGTATGTAACACAGATATTTTAGACAATCTGCAAAAAACATCATCAAATATATCATCATAAACATAAAATTTCAAGCATAACAGTCTTCAAAAGACAAATCCAAGATAACGGTATATTTTACTTATAAACTAGAAATCCGAATTTGATTCAACAACTATATTTTCCACATCATTATCTACATCATCAAATTAATAAGCTACAACATCTTTTTCATCTTTTTCATTTTGATTTGTTTCGTCTCCTTGATGATGTAAAAGGAGCTAAAGCGAATGCTGAAAAAGCACTCGATGTGGATGTTCTCCAACTTGGATATTTGGCTTCCTTCACTTATGCTCCTCTTCTGCTGCTCTAGTAGCAATACCCCAAGTCAAATCATCATCATTATCAAATATAAGCATCTTCAGCATCAAATGCATCATGCATATTACCCATTAACAATTCATTATAATCGTCAATATCTTTCAAGGTTATTGGATCAATGATATCACTGATGTCGTACCTTCTTTTTAGTACTCGATTGTATTTTACAAACACAAAATCATTTAGTTTAGCTTGAGCTAAACTTAGTAGTTAAGGCGCTACAGTGCAAAAAGGCGCAAGGCTTGAGCCTTAGGCTTTTTTGCACCTTGGGCTTTTTTGTGCGACTTTTATACAAGCAGCGGCGAGAGCAGCAGGCGGCGGGGACAGCAGCAGGCTGCGGCTGTGGAAGGAATCGATGGCAGCAGCATTTTTTTTGTTCGACTCGACTTATATTTTTTGAAACCCTAAAACAAATCGACCAAGTCGAAGTCGATTTCAATTGAAATCAGGTCGGGTTTCGGGTCGAAGAAAGGGGCTGGCCTACAAAATAACTCTGCCTACTTGAGGCGCTTGGGCATGTCGCCTCGAAATAAGGCGCGCTTTTTGCGCCTTTTGTGCGCCTCCACTAGCGGAGGCGCCTCATCACCAGAAAAGGCGCGTGGGGTGCGCATGCGCCTTTTTGGCGCCTAGGCGCGCGCCTTGATAACTATGGCTAGCATATTCCCTCTTATGGGGTTTGGATTGTGAAAAATGAAAAAAAAAGTAAAATAATGAAAAAGACACGTCTTTTTTGCGTCGTGCGCCATTTGCGCCTTAAACATCGTTCGTTGCGTCTTTCCATGTGTGCCGTGTCATACGGAAGAAAGAAGCAAACGCTGTGTCATGCATTGCATCATAGCGCGCGCCTTTCATAACTATGGTTCAGTGCATACTTAGATTTTACAAGCATAAGCGTTGTTCTCTAGGTTTTCAAAAAAAAGTAACACTGAAAAAATTCACATTGATATCATGTTCCCAATAGGGATTGGGGTACATGTTAACAATTTCCAAAATAAAAAAAGACACTTACTAATTACAGAATTTTCTGGATATATTTCATAAAACAAAATTTAGAAGAAAAGTTGCAGCAGGCAAAAAAGAAAGTCACATGTAAATGAAGTTGAAGTTTCATACTTCGAAGAAGGTGTGGTGCCAACATTTTATGTAGCCTTGCTATTTGCTCTTCTTGGTTGATATCCTTGAATTCTTTCTGGAAATCTTCTATGCTTTGAAACTGTAACAATCGGATACAAGGACAGTGTTAAAAATGGCATCCCATGCACGCAGTTGTACTAAGACACCAATCCTTTTTTTTTCGCTGTGACTTTCAAAAAAGGATATTATATATATTTACGTGTGTGTTTGTGTGTGTGTATACACCAAAGTACTTTAATGTAAAACCATTAAGAAAAAAATTATTTGCACAGCAAAGGTTGAGAGATTTCCCAAAATAGTTCTTTCTGAAATTCAGTTACAATATTGTAGATGCTGCTAATATACAGGGAAAAAAGGCAGCAGATGCAATCACCAACCTTTCCATCATCAAGGAAATGCATTAGCATGAACAGTTCATCCAGATTATTCTGAAAAAAAAGGTAGCATATAAATGAGTAAGACATTACTAAGTGGTTGATGTAACAAGTTATTTTTCAACTTTTAAGAAGCTTCGTTCAAAACGTGTCAGGAAAGAAATTTTAATTTGACTTGGTGTATTTCATCACAAATGGTTTCGTATGACATGCTAGGTAGTTTTATTAAAAGCGATGTCTAAGTTGTTTTGCGTGTAGTTGCTGCCGAACATCATCTAACTAGTCGTACATTTAGAACACGCTTTTGAATGATCCCAAAAAAAAAACATTGAAGGCCAACCTTGATTCTATATATCAGAGAGCTTTTCACAAAGAAAGTATGATGAAAAGAATTTGTGAACCAAAAAATATGCCCTGATGCTCAATAGATTATAATATTTTATTTGGCTCCATCTATTCTCATCCCTACATTCGTCTTCCACACCACACCACGTAACCTTTAAAAAAACTTCACACCCCAATATTTTCTTTTCCCACCCTAGTTTATTCCAAAACTACCTCTATCGTTTTTATCTCATTCTTACTTTCCATTTTACTCTCTACGGCATTCATTTTTTTAGTTTGTAAAAAAAATTGGAAACCCTAGCTTACCTACCAAGGGTTCGTCGTGAAATCATCACCCCCCCCCCCCGAAATTTTGGGTCTTCTCTTTCAAAATTTCAATTTAGAAAAAGAAGGTAGACAAAAGGACACATTAGAGATTAAAAAGTTGGAATAAAAGTAAATATGGGGTGTGTAAAGCAATTAACGGGGTGTTAATAGACGGGGCAATTTTATTTTGCATCATAAAATTAGGAGTACGGCAAATTCCCTAAATTATGAATTGCAAATGACTCCAAGACCACATCCCAATGGTAAGACGCTCAGACTTAGATTCCGATGTCACAAGTTTGAATCTTGCGTAGCATGATTCGAACCTTGAACATATTTAGATTTGTAGTATGTATATACTACCCGAGACATGTGGTACTAATAGGTTACCACCCTGTATTGAGTACCAATTTTAAATTAAAAAAAAATGAATGCCAATAAAAGTAAATTCTCGAAACTCGGATCAATATAGAACCGATGTCAGATGCAAATGTAACATAAATTGTGTGGCTATCAAAATATGATGGTCCGTAACCCAATTTCAATACGGAACTATCTCGCAAAAATAATGAAGCTTGTATTGATTTATATAGTAATTCCTACAATGGTAATTGAGGCAAATTCAATATTGTTAGGATGCCTCGTGTGTTCTTATAATAATCGATAACCGTCTGAACTTAAATTTCTTAATAGCTATTATAGCTAAACAACGTTAATGCAAAGCAGTAAGAAATAAAATAATATATACCATGTGAACTATGATTCTCTATTTTCTCTAAGGCTGAAGCAAGTGAACCCAAAGCGGTATGAATTCTTTAAGCTAGAACTTTAGATACCCAATATTCCTAGACAGCAATTCTAATGTTAAAAAGGTGTTAAAGTGGTTCCATGCTGATGTAGATTACATAACACATAAATGGAGATCTGTCGCATAAATAGGAATCATGCAGACTTTATGTTTTAATGTTAAGAATAAATTTTGAAAATATGATTTTTATTTAAAAATGAAAACTGTAAGGAAATTATGGAGGAAATTATGTACAATTCTACATGCTAGCTGAAAAATCAAACATGGAATATATGTGTTTTTACTTCTGGAAATGTTTTAATAATATTGAATTTCAGGAAGATAAATTTGTAAGAACTGTAAATAAAAATTGAAGCAAAGCAGGCAGAAACATATATATGGCCTGAACGGTAAAAGAAATGTCCTTTTAAGTGCTGAAAAATGATTTAGGCAGTGCATCATGTGATCAAAACCTAGATCTATGATTATGTAAAAGGGAAATGGCTTGTAAAGGCCAAACCCAGATATACGATTCAGGTAATGCACCAGTTGGTCGGTATAATGCATTATGTGGAGATTTGTGAGTTCATAAGTCTATTATGTGGCACAATTTCTTTCTATTTATACTGCTTAATAGCATATTAGCTCCATATATGGCATTTCCCAACTGTATAATCCCTTATTTAGGATACTGTTTGTACAAAAACAACATGACATGTTACAATATGGTTGCAAAATATGCATAAGCATGCAGCTACAAACATGATGGAAACTGACTACATGTATGCAATGGCTCCATCTTGGAAATTTATAACACGGTCTATAGATCGTTCTCAGTATGAACAAGAGTACAATTATGTTATTTCATCTCTAAGTAATCAATTTTATAGAACAAGTGGAGGTAACTAGGTAAGGTCTGCTTTGCTTTTACATTCTTGTAGACAAGCAAACCAAAAAACAGGTAAGCACCAGGACAGTCTGAAACTTATTGACAAGATGACAAAATCTGTGTTCCCTAAAAGCTTTGAAAGCATAAATATAAGATAAAAATAAGGAAAATGTGGACAAATAACAATCGGAATGTCAACATATTCGTTATCATGCATATGATGCATTTAAAAATTTTAAAAAAAAATACATGTTTTCTCACATATTCTGATTCATCGGTAAGATCCATCTATTATATTGTAGTATTAATAAACTATAGCACTGCACAAATTATAAGTTTGCAAGTGCATATTTACTAAAATTACGAAGAGAAAACACTGCTTAAAAACACGATAATATATATCAGAAGCAAGGTTTTAGAAACGATATTTAAATAGTAAGCCGTTAAGCTTAAACTTCAAATCAAAATTGGGTTTAAATCATAAAACATAAATCCGAAAGAATAATTTACATAGTTGTGTGTGTGAGCGCACGTGCGCGTGCTGTATATTTTAATCTATGCAAATTATTAAATGACATTTAAGTTTGTAAAAACATAAACATCAGTTCTTCTTTTCGTGGTAAAATTTTACATAATAGAAATTGCTTTTATACTTGAGCTTCTACGTCTAAATCAAAATTTTAATTTTGTCTCTTGTCCAATCTTGTTTTATTTGGAAAACAGTGAAATCTGAATTGCAGAGTAAAATAAACATCCTGTTATTCTTTGTGTCAGCATGGACTGAATGATTTTTCTTAGTTGCAGTTTCAATGAATTTTGAATTGGAATTCGAGAATCAAATTGTAATTGGATAGAATCAATCTAAAACGGAAATTCATCGTAAGAATTTGACTACAGTGATCAAGAGTGTTTTCTTTTTTTAATATTCATCGTGCCCTATGACATGTGTATGTGTGATTATCTATGTACATGTACATGCTCTGTAGATAATGATATTCTAATGTGGAAAAAAATGTAGCAATGGAATGATTTTAAAGTAATAATAGTCATTAAGGCATAAGAAACGGGATACTAACCTGAAGAGGTGTTCCAGTTAGAAGCACACGATGCTTAGTTGAATATAGCTTTAACTGAAGAAACAATTTTGAGTCTTTATTTTTTAAACGGTGTCCTTCATCTACAATCTATACCGGGAAAAGAAAGTAACATGTGATCTACAGGGTAACAAACACAAAGAACATTTAACTTATTACCATAGACTCCCACTGGATCGGTTTTAGAGAAGCTGAGTCATGGTTGATCATTTCATATGACGTTAAAAGAACATCAAACTTTATTCTATCTTGCTTGCTCGGGTCAGTGTCCTTTGCATCTTTGTTGTTCTTACTTCCCTTTTTATCCTCTTTAGAATAGAAAAATTCATATTGCCTTGCTATAGCACGAGCTGGGGCTGATCCAGCATACATGATCTATTGTTTACTTGGAATATTTTAGAGTTCAGTTAAGCAGTTCCAGTACATACTTATTTCCAGAAAATAAAAATTGTACTTACAACATTCAATTCAGGTGTCCATGTTGCAAACTCTCGCTCCCAGTTTCGCAATGTAGAAAGTGGCGCAACTATTAAGTGAGGACGAAGTTCTTCCTTAAATAGAGAAGCAACATAAGCAATGCTCTGAATCGTTTTGCCTAAAGATGGTATTAATACATGTGATCAAATGAATTTTAACAGTGAAGTATTAGTAAATCAAGATTATTAAAATATCAGCACACCAAGGCCCATTTCATC
Organism: Allium fistulosum; assembly: GCA_030737815.1. Lineage (NCBI taxonomy): Eukaryota > Viridiplantae > Streptophyta > Magnoliopsida > Asparagales > Amaryllidaceae > Allium > Allium fistulosum. Next base: position 74,618,556 of record CM060904.1, on the reverse strand, counting down.
TGCGAGGATCACATGTGTTTTCTTAGACCATGAATAGCGTAGAAAATTTAAGCCTTCCAGCTGATATGGATGTAAAGTTCCTATAACAGTGAAGGAAAAATTAAGAGAAGTTTGCCAATAAAACCACATAATAGATATCAGAAAAATAATATTTTTCTTCCCGTGAATCATAAGGAAAGTGAGCATCATCATTCATTCTCTACCCAGTGCAAAAAACTCTTGCTTGAGTGGGGTTTAGGGTAAACAAATTTATGTAGTCTTACCCTCGTTAGTGAAGACACTATTTCTATAACTTGATCATTAAACAAGCGCCCAAAAAAAATCAAAATCCAACGATGCATGAAATAAAACTCACAATAGGACCTACCTATTTAAAGCCCTACAAAATAATATTTTGCTTGTCATCAATCGTGAAAGAGAGTGTACCAGAAAGAAACTCGGGGGTCTGTTCGTAATGTTGGAATTCCTTCTGCTTGTGGTTCAAATCAATTGAATCATCTGGATTGATATTGCTGGTTTTACTTGGACATTTCCTAAAACGTCTATATTGAATGGCCTTGTATCTTTCAATTTGAGGTTGAAAAGCAGAAATGTCGGATAAATATTCCCAAGAGCAATTTTCATATCCAAGTTCTTTCCATTTCACAAAATACTCACGCTCATCCCCAATTTTCCTGTAAAGAAATCAAAATTCCTCACTAAGAGAGTTAGTTCCAACCGACAAAGCTGTAACAAAAGGAGGATGTGAAGATACGTGGTAAATGTCAAAGTGGTTGTGTACACCACACACTCAAAAGATGAGACAATTTTTCTTTCTTTTTCAACGTCAAATGCTGAATCATTTCTTTATACAGATATAGATCTCTCTAACATGTACGCACACATGCATATATAGGGGGAAGGGGAGGGGGAGGGGGAGGGGGAGGGGGTGGGTGACGAAAGAAGATAAATATACCAACACATTTTAATGCAAATCAGAGTTGTGAAACTAGAAATAATAATTGATAAATATAGAGCTTACACGGCAGTGTAAGAGAATATACTATTTGTGTATATCTGTTTACACTGAATAAAATTCATGTAAACTGTTTAGTATCATATGCAGATAATAGTGAACTGGTAAATGCTTAAACCTGCTAGCGATAACTCTATCAACAGTTGTCCATTCAGGTCGAACTGCAATATATTCATCTTCAGAGTTACCAATAGAATCCATCTGTTCCTTAAATTTGTTTAATCGTGTCTTCATTCGAGGATTTGTCTTACATGCCTTTTTAAATTCATCTTCTGGGATCCTTTCTCAAGTCATAAGATACAAATAATCCAGTAAGATTATAGAGAATATATCAAGAACTTAAGAACAATTGCCAAAATATAATGATGGGAATAAAGAATGTGGATACCAATTTCTAAACAGCATCTCATATTAAGCATTGAGAAAAAAACAACTATACTCAAGTTGGCAACTCACATTTCTCATATATGATAATTTACCATTGCAATTACACAAATCCTATGATATATAATGTGCAAAGTCACAAACACCATGCACTAGAAATCTTCAAATGTAGAAAATATAACATTATAGTGGTGTTTTTTAAAAGTAGAGGTAATAAGGAGTCATTTGTTTCTTCCAAGCAACTCTATCTTAACCAGCTTACGTTCTCCATATTGTACTACTATCTAAACTTCTTTGTCTGATGAATGCCATTTATTGGCGGTTGAATCGCTCCAAAGATAACCCACGTGTATCCCTTCCTCCACGTAAATTTCTCATATTTGAACAAGTTTATAATGGTTTGCAATGTAATTGTGCAAAGAACAGAATAAACATAAATTGAGCCAGTATTGCAACCCATGTCTTTTTTTCCTTTCTATTAAAGCCTTGAATATACATTAAACATTTGACAAGGAAAATTTCATTCAATTATCTTATGTAGTTAAACACTGCATGCATGGCTCATTAGACAGGAAAGTTGATATATCGTGGATTCACCAAAAGGGTATTAGCAAAAAAAAAAGTCGTAGTCACAAATTAGACAAACCAATCATTACATCCTGGAAAACTATAAAAACTCTTACAAGATCATGTGGTTCGCAATTAAATTTATAACCCTGCTAATTTAATACAGATGTAAAGAGAGAGAAAGAAAAACTATGAACCCTTTTGTACTGCAAGCACAAATGATTAAAGTTGAAACAGAAGATCTATTTAAATGCATAATGATGCATTCACTGATCAGAAGTATGAACTAGGATACTGAGATCAGGAAGATGATAAACTAAGAAAGATTCAATACATAACCGGATGATTGTAAAAGGAAAAATTAGCCTGGGAAAATAAACGGATGGAACAGGAGGGTATGGCTTAATTTTAAAATACACTAAACGATATGTTCAACCCTTAGTTTGTTTTACGTGACAATTATCTCGTTGCTCTAGTCATAAATTTAATTCAAACTCTGGTTTTAAGAGGTTTTTTACGGGTGGTTCTATAATATATAAAACCATTCTTGGAAGTACAATTTTCACGGGTTCAGCAAACCATTCAGAAAATAAAAGAGAGAGAGAGAGAGAGAGAGTGTGTGTGTGTGTAGAGACAGAGAGATGGAGATGGAGAGAAATTAACATCTTATACTGAAAATATTAAAAGTAATCTTACACAACTAAAAAGAGAAATATTTGAAATTACATCATAAGTTCGTACTAAACCATATTTGAATAAAAACTCAGATTTCGATTATTCGTTTTTCAATAAAAAGATTTAAAAAAAATCAAAAATTATTAAATGTAATTTTAAAATAATTAAATTAACCTTCGCCTACTTTTCTTTTAAAGAGTCACAAAAATGTCATCAATACAAGTTCGTACTTTAAAAAAACAATTTTTAAACTTAAAAATATTCCGTGAAATTTCATAATGCTTATTTGGAAGGAGGGTAGAATTGACATTAAATTTGGGAAATGACAAAAAAATACCATTGGTCGAAAGAAACGATCAAAATTGCACTACAACAGTTCTGCATGGTGTTTAAAACACCCAAAACCAGTGCTTCTACTGGTTTTCATAACCCTTCATAAATTGAACCATCCAAAAACGATCGAAGACGGTGGAAAAAAACTCCTAAGTGGAACCTCGGTCAGATAAAGCAACATGTTTCTTACATGGAAATATTCATGGGTTGAAAGCAAGTGCAAACGGTCCAAGAAGTTGAGATAAACTCTAAGATATTGAGCCAGTTTATCATATATGGGATAAACTCCAAGAAATTGTGCCTGTCTACTTATCCAAGAAATTGAATTCTCACTGCTATATACACAAAGTGATATTTTCAGCAATTTTTATGCATAGTGAAAGCAGTCCGATACAAGAAAATGGACATAAATTCCCATGAGCATTCAGCAGAATATTAACTACAACTTAAGGCTTTACGAGTGCACATATGAAGTTAATGATGCAATTAGACAAATTAGGTCAGAAAATGCAGGCTCTAAAAACGTGACATGAAAAACAATATAAACTTACCAACTACAGTGCAGATGGGAAAGTCCTTTCCATTTGACAAGATAATATCTGACATTTTTTTGTTTTGTCTCCTGCTTTACTAATTCGGCCTCAGCTGCCATTGGCCGCATTTCCCAATCCAAAATCTTTTCAACTTCGTTCAAGGGGCTCACCTACAAAATTTACATGTCAGAATAATTTTACCAAAAAGACTTGTTTAGGCAATTGTGCGATTGAATTTTACAGCTACCCCAAGCACACAATAATGTTGAGCACATTATACACCCTTACTATGAACATGAGCACTTCTGTATCCAACCTTCTACACTAACCCAAGAACTTACTTTTAAATTTTGGATCAGTAACTTATAATATCATTTAATTGGATCACCTAGCACTTATAATGGTAGTTCCTCGTTCTGTCGTGCATTTTAATCGTGCAGAAGATCTTTTAAAGGTTGGGTAAATGAAGGGCAACACATTTTATAAGATTAAATCTATATCAGTAACGCAGAGGGTATTGGTACTCGGATATCATAAATTAGGGAGCATAATCAATCAACCCCGTATCTAAGAGGGTGCATCTGTAATAACCCAATATGAAATGTAATAATAACATACACATTCCGGGCAGCTCCAGCCATCATCAGGTGCAACTTTTCGAGGGGGGAGCAAGCATTTCAAATGGAATGCATATGTGCATGTGCTGCAGACAATAAGATTATCCTTATCTCCACAGGTTTGACACGCATCTTCTTTCTACAAAACAAAAGCTTGTTACATCCTCTGTTGTATAACTTCAGATTTGCCATGAAGATCAAAAAATAAATATCTATAAAGCAATTGTTTTGAAAGAGAAAAAAAAATGTCCTAGCTGACTCGTAAGCTCTTCTAAACTAGTGCCAAATATGCAGAATCAAAGAGCATATATTTAATTGAAAAATGAAAGACTGTGATCATGAACACATAAATATGTACTTTTTGCATTATGTTCGCGCAGTATGACACTTCAAAACAAAAGATAAAGACAAATGTAAATCTTACCGCATCATCCCTAACAAATTTTTCAAAATTCTCATCGGTCCTGCTATATTTTCCCTTCTTGCTAGCAACGGGCTCCTCATCCGAATCAAAATCAATGTTATAAGAAGGTCTATTCTCCGACCTTGCTCGTAGCCTCTCGACTAAACTGCTCATGCTTTCAAAAACTAGGGTTTTCGATTTGAGGGTTTGGGGAAGTTTTAAGTTTGTTAAAAGTCACAAAAGAGCAAGGAAGAGACAGACCCGAGTAAATCGGCGCTAGCTCAATGCACATGTTATTAATAAAAATCTAAAATACATACCACTGAATTATCATTAAAATATGGGAAGTGCATTCAAAAATAAAATAAAAAATTTAAAGACTTTTGCCAAAGGTCCTTCAAAATACCTAAAATCAAACATTGAAAATTAACATACAATACCACTTTTTTTTAGCCACGTTTCTACCTCAACAATGGAAAAGGTTTTGCCCGGCATTTACAAAGATTTGTAGAAAAAACTACAAATATCTATTTATGCAGCGTATTTTCGAGATATTTGTACTTATGTGTTTTATGGATATACGTGCACCGCCTGGCACACTTGAACCTCGACGAAGAAAAGTGAGATTAGACAATCGGATGGCTCGTCCAGTATTAAAATGCATGAAAATAGTCTCATGGGATATCGTATAGAACGTTGCGATATTATATGTCACTGAAGGAATAAAATGTGATGAGTCGCTCGATCAATGAATCAACAAGACGATGCTCCTTTTGAGTCGTACGACCACAACATGTTTAGGCAAGTAATTAAATAAATAAAAATAAGATGATTAAAACCCTATCCTACTCCCACCTCAACCATAGTCGACTTGACCTCCTCTCTCTCTCCTTTTTTCTTAAAATTAAATCATCCATCAATTTAAAAATACCTTACCGCTTCCACTATCTTATATCATAGGAAACCATCTAAGTAGATAAGGCAAGGGCACTAGCATGAGCATTAGAGTTATATGAGCTTCAACTTTTATGAGGTCAATAGGAGGAAGATGGGTTTGGAGATGGTCGGTTGTGTCACCATTGGGATGTTTTAGTGGATTTGACTGCAACGAAGTTATCAAATATGGAGCTGCGTTTTTTGAGTTGGTTGTGAGAGGTGTGATGTTGGTTCATCAGAGGTGACTATTTGAGGTTGGATCGTGCTTTGGGTTGGAGGAGTCGGTGTAAATGGAGATATGCGACATGGGTGGCATTGAGCTCATGCGGTGGAGGCGAGTCCATCGATAGTGGTCGGATTTGACGGTGTAGGAGTTGGGAAAATGAATGGAACAATAATGTTTGGAGATGAACGATGCACTTTTGCACTAAAGCACCATTAATAAGCGTAATTGTAATGTTAATGGGCTTTAGTATTTTAGCCCCTAGTCGGTAAGTATTGAAAGTGATGTTGATTTATCAATAAGCCCCTAGTGCCTATTTATTTACGAAGTGGCCAATAAAACTTATATACCGTGTATCTTTTGCATATGAGGTTATTGTTGCGATTATGTTGATATTTTCTTAGATTTGGCATAGATTTGAACTAGCTTGGATTGCGGTGTTATTGCCAAGAATGAAATGCTTAATTTATTTGGTTTAAAATGATACATAATGATTTAAAATGATATATGTCATACACATGAATATTTGGATTTAATACGGATGAAATTGACATAGGTTAGTTGCTTGAATCCCAAATAGATGTGATAACCCTCCATTCACGACATCTAGGGTCAATGCTAAAATACCAGATCCTACCCTCAAATTTCATAAACGGCAGACCGTTTGGTGAAATAAAAACAAAAGTATCTAACATGATTGATGCAATAAAATCTCATAGTAGAAGGATAATGTATATTATACATAAATACGCATGCATATAAATACGATAAATATAATACATGAGATAATATATTAGACTACTAATATAATTATATATGCTAACAATCAAGGTATACCATTGTAACACCCTTAATTTTGATTAACAATATTCAAAAGATTTGACTAGATAAATTAAATAGAATAATGAGATATGTAATTAGATAAGAAGGATGAGATTTGATAAATAATAATGTCAAGCCATAACTAATTAATTGTTAAGATTATTTTAGAACTTAAAATATAAAAGAATGTATGAGAGGAGCAAAATAGGAATAGATATATCTTTCATCCTTAAACCCTCTCCCCTCCTATATCATTCTCATTTGCATAATATCAAAACAATCAAAAGGAACTTAGGTTGGCCATTAAACAAAAGAGAAGAGGAAGAAAAAGCTTAGGAACTCAAGAGGAAAAGCTAAGGAAACCAAATCAATCTTCAAATCTTAATTCTCATTATCAAATCAATGTGAATAATAATAGATCATTTGATTTTTATGTTTGTTGATTTCGAATCTTGAGGGATTTTGATTCGTGATGATGTTATGATGTGCCATGTTTGATTTTATCATTGTTTGGATAGAATAATGATTTACTGGAATTTTTATGAAATTATTTTAATAGGTTTTAAGGGTAAAATCTAAGTTTTTGATCTCCAAACGATTGAATTTCTGATATGACGTGCCAAACATAATTTTAGAGATGTTTTTTAATTTCATAATTTTCCAAAATCATAGGAATATTTTATGAATTTCCTAAGGAAGAAAGGGCATTTATTTCAAATTTTAATTATTAAAAATAATTAGTTAATAATTTTGGTTCCGAATTTTTTTATATATTAAAGAATATATTAATTCTGATTTTTGGTGAATATTTTGGATTTTTCTCAAAAGATTATGATTTTATATGAATTTATTAAGCTAGAAAAGCTTATAAATAAGTATTAAATAATTAATATTATTTAAAGGGTGCAAAAATTGTTTTGGTGAAATGAAAATGGAGTTGCAACATAATTCTGAAAATAATTTGGGAAAGTATATTTTCAACCGATAGAAAATTTACAAAGACTAAGAGTTGGTGAAAAGAGATTTCTTTATATATAGAAATAAAATAGTTTTTTGGTAATTATGGTATTGCCATGCTGCTTATATCAATGTCGACGCTTTGATAATGTTGCAGCTATGAGTGGCGATGTCAACATGAAGGGAAGCATAGGATAACTATGCAAGTAGTTATGGAATGCTAGAGCCCATGTTAAAGTGATTAGGGTCGGTACCCTATTAATGTCGGCTTGGTAATCTCGTAATATGCCTGGGCAATGCCGACCGACCTTATTACTTGTTTTGACAATGTATGAAATTGATGCCGCCACTAATCTACCATGCTTATGCCGCTATTTTTTTGGCGTCACTATGATGCCGCCTATCGCTTGTTTTAATAACTATAGTTTTAAGGCGGTGACGCCGCCAACCTTATTTTCGACATTGATTGTTTTACGACAATGATGCCGCTACACTATAGTTTCGGCATCCCTTTATACGACATAGTATATTTAAAGCACCCAATATCCATGGTTTACGATATTGATACTGCATGTTATCATTGTCGGCTTCAATGTATTTTTAGATATAAAAGGCTATATTTAATAGGTTCGACAACCTATAAGTTTCTATGATGCGACAACATTAATTTCGACATTATAGCCTTAAGTTTTTATAAAATCAGAATTGTTTTTAGAGCTTTGATATGGAGGGATGCGACGTCTTATGTTGGCCATATCAATACCGCAAATTCTCAATGGGGAATATTCTAAAGTTCAGCGTTATGCCCTATAGAGACGTGGTGCAATATCCTCATATTATTTCCAAATGTATTCATGGCAGTATTAAAATAGTTCATGAAGTGGCATGAAAAATTATTAAAGTAAGGGGCTATATTTTCCTTGTTTTAAATATAAATTGAATGGATTAATCATACATATAATGATAAATGATTTCAAGAAATAAATTATTGTTTAGCCAAGTTTTTTATATGAAATTACCGAAGAGGTTATTACATAGGTTAAGTAACTATAAGATGTCAATTGATTGAACATATTTGAATGATGGATGTTATACATTCTTATTTTTATCCGATCGGTTATTTTGCTTGATTATTATTGTCATACTCACATCACCATGACCCATAAATGCATTTTAGGATATAAAGGGCGAAATAACCAGGTAGGTTGACCCATTAGTAAGTATAATCGGATTTAACTCCTGAATGAATAGAATTGCATCTAGGAGATCATATAGATCAGAAGAGGTAGGATGCCCAGAACTAATCAAAAGATTATGATATAAGATATGGTATTGGAAGGGTCCAATAGGTTTATAGTGATCCCATAAAAGCTATGGCTTGAGTAGTGTTATTAGAGGATATCCAATAGGTTCATAATAATCTCATGAAAACTATGATTGGAAAATGATATTGGAAGAATTCAATAGGTTCATAGGGATCCCATGAAAACTATGATTAGAGAGTGTTATTGGAGGATATCCAATAGGTTCATGGTAATCCTATGAAAACTATGATTCTAAATTGTTATTGATAGAAACCAATAAGTTCTCAGTGATCCCATAAAAACAATGATTCTGGACAGGTGGTCCTTAAGAGTATTGGCAGGTTATTAGTCGGCCCATGAAAACTAATAAGTTCATAGTGACCCTCGAAAAACTATAAGTTGAGACAGATAGTCAGTTTTGTGAGAATGGATGAACTTGGGGTAAACATAACCCTAAATTGACGAATGGGTCATGTTATTATTCACACCAGACTGTTTGTTTGATCCGAAGTTTTTGGTTTTCCCCTTAAACTCTCAAGTACTCATTTGAGTAGGTCGGGAGTAAGGGATGTCAGGTTTCCCACAAGAACGAATAAGCTTTCGGAGACATGCATGAGGCAATCTAGCTATTTAGGAGTTCTTATCTAATCTGACATGTTGTTTGATTTTGTCTGTAGATGTAATGACAAGTTATATATAATTGCCAAGTGTTTAGACTTTCATCAACCAAGGGGGCATCTTCATATGTCGCTTTTGGAGTATTTTGTAATAATTATATTTTCTCTGAACGTAGGATTGCAAATGAGATTATGTAATGAATATGAAATGTTAATAAAATGAAATGTGAAAGTTTGCTATTAAATTGTGTTTAATATTTTTCATATTCACGTGCTTCTGATTTTTGATATGATTAATATAGCCGCATTTTATCGCCAAAAATTAATACTATGGATATTGCAGCATTCGTAGCGCTTAGTTTCGGACCTCAAAATGAGAGAATACTACAAGTTGGTATCAGAGCATAGGTTTATGTAAAACTTAAAAGATTAAAAGTTTTTGAAAACATAATCCTAATAAATTAGAGAATAAGATTGGGGTATGGGATAACGCTATAGTAACCTACTTATATTTGCTATGTATAAGTACGTATTCTCCCCTTTCTCTTAGACCATTCTTCTGTATCTTATTAAGGCTTGTATGCCGATTACAAGAAAGCAAGGTATGGAAGCAGAAAACGGAAGAGTGAATCTAAGTGGAGAAAGCATTGCAACCAATGGAAATGTTCGACCCAATAATAGAAGGAACCAAGGTCAACAGGCAAATGCTAATTAAAACACAAATGCTAATGTAGATGTTGGAAACCCACCAGTAGATATAGGGACTATGTATCAGCTCTTCGTCAACTTGATGCAAGCTGGAGTAGTTGCAGGAGTGGTTCAGGGAATGCTGCAAATGCGAGAGGAGTTAATCCCGTGGCGTCAATTGGCAATAACTATGCTAAGCTGAACTGAGATTACACTAGTCTTGGTGGGAAGCCTTTTCAAGGAACCGAGAATGTTATTGAAGTGGAGAACTAGTCGTTGCATTATGAAAGATTTTTTGCTGATTTGGGTTCGAATAACGAGTAGAAAAGGAGATTGGCATCGAGGCAGTTGCAAGGTGTTGCACTATACCAGTGGAACGGAGTGACCGTCGGAGTGACAGAAGAGGAATTGACTTGGGTTGAATTTCGAAGGAGATTCGGGAAGAGATTCTTATTCAAAGTAGCCAAGTTGACCTTGCTTAAGAAATTTATGGAATTGGAGCAAGGGGAAATGTCAGTGTTATAATATGCTACAAAGTTTGATGAGCTGTTTAGGTATGGATATGCTACTATCGACACCATGATTAAGCGAAACAAGGGGTTTATCCGGGGTATGAGACCGGAGATTGCTAAGGCGACTATGCCACATCTCCGAGATCCAAGCAATGTAGTGGTAGAAATGGCTATAAGGAATGAGGAGATGCTTGCGACTTTTGGGATAGAGAAGTAAGTGGACACTCGAGGCATTTGGAGTAAGAAGAGGAAGTTCTTCAAAAAGAAGGGAGCTTAGAAGAGTGGAGCTACCAAGAAAGGGAAGTTGATCTTGTTTGCTTTAAGTGTGATAATAAAGGACATTTTGCTCATAAATGTCGAACCAGTAAAGGAAAGAAGGTTGTGGAAAAGAAAGGGATAAAGTGTTTCAACTACGACCAGATGGAGCACTACAAGAATCAGTGTCCAGAGCTGACCAAAGATGACAAAGGAAATGTTTTTTCTTTAGAACCATCATCTTCCAAATCGACTGTTGTTGAGAAAGAAAATATATGATAGAAGGTACGCTTTTGATTCATAGCGTACCAGTTAGAGCGTTATTTGATACGGGTGCATCACATTCTTTTATCTCTCATTCTTTAGTAGATAATTTAGAGATGGAACCATTATACCTTGTTACTTCCTTAAGGGTAGCTAATCCAATAGGAGGGTATGCAACTCTGGGAATGGGATGTGACCATCTAGAACTTGAGTTTCTAGGTTATACTTTTGCTTGTAGTTTGTTTATGTTTGATTTTATGGGTTTCGGGATTATTTTGGGTATAGATTGGTTGAGCAGATATGATGCTAGGATATTTTATCAGGATAGGAAAATATCATTGAGACATCTTGATAGTAGTGATCGAATCATATACTCAGTTGAAAATTCGAGTCTAGTAGTTTGTTCTTTATTGGGTGCCATGGAAGTGGAAGATGAGTTACATCGGGTTTATGTCGTAAAAGAATTTACATATGTTTTTGAGCAGCTTATCGGACTACCATCGAAACGAGCTATTGAGTTTCAAATAGATCTTGTACCTGCAGTTGAACCCGTTAGTAGACCACCTAGCAGGCTGACACCTATCGAGATGCAGGAATTAAAGGTATAGTTTGTGGAGTTGGAAGGAAAGGTTTTTATTAGACCAAGTAGTTCTCCTTGGGGAGCGGCCGCAGTGTTCGTGAAGAAACCGGATGGGTTGTTGAGAATATGTATTGATTATCGTAAGCTGAATGAGAAGACGATAAAGAATAGATACCATTTGCCGAGAATTGATGATTTATTTGATTAGTTGAGTGGAGCCAAAGTATTTCCCCGGTTGGATTTTGGTGACAGGGTTCCCTCAATTGAGGGTGGTGGAGGACAGTATTCCTTTGATGGTTCGAATGAGATATGGTTCGTACGAGTAGTCAATGATGCCATTCAGATTAACTAATGTGCCTACTTTCTTTGTGAATTTGATGAACTAGATTTTCCAAGAGAACTTGGATAGGTTCATATTGGTGTTCATTGATGGCATTCTGATATATTTTAGGGATAAAAGAGATCATGAGATTCATCTTAGAATAGTGCTTGAGACGTTGAGGCAGCATCAACTAAAAATGAAGTTTTCTAAGTGTCATTTATGGAAAAGAGAAGTGAAATTCTTTGGTCATGTAGTTTTAGAAGAAGGGTTGTTAGTGGATCCAACTAAGATTGAAGTTGTAAATAATTGGAAGAGACCCGAGACGGTGACCGAGATAAGAAGTTTTCTTGGACTAGTTGGCTATTATCGGAGATTTATCAAGGATTTTTCTCGGATAGTAGCACATCTAACCAAAATAACCAGGAAGGATGTAAAGTTTATTTTGTCTGATAAATGTGAGGAAGCATTTCTTAAGTTAAAGCATTTGTTGACTAGTGCGCCTGTGTTAGTTGTTTCAGATGGGAATTAGGATTAGCGGTGTATACAGATGCATGTGGAACAGGGTTGGGATCAGTGTTGATGCAAAGAGGTAAAGTGATTGCCTATGCTTCTCGACAGCTCAGACCGCATGAAGTCGGATATCTGACTCATGATTTGGAGTGGGCAGCGGTGATTTTCGCATTGAAAGTATGGAGAACTATCTCTTAGGAGAAAGATTCGAGTTTTATACAGATCATAAGTCTTTGAGGTATTTATTCTCTCGGAAAGAGTTGAATATGAGACAGCAGAGGTGGCTGTAGTTTTTAACAGCTTATGATTTTGGTATTGAGTATACACCGGGGAAAGGAAATAAAGTTGCAGATGCACTTAGCAGAAAACATCAAAATGTGGTGTTAACTATATTGGTAGAATAGAAGGATTTAAAGGCATTGACTACTTATAGTGTGCAATTAAGACCGACTGCTAGCTCTAGTCAAAGTACCGCCATATTGTCGTGTTTAGAAGTTCGATCTGTATTGATCGAAAGGATTGCTTCTAAGTAAAGGGATGATTCATTACTAGCTGAAAGGATTAGAAGATTGGAAGGGGGATCCGAGATTGATGATCTAGAAGATTTTAGACTTGACCAGAGAGAATGGTTAAGGAAGAAGGGATTGTTATGTGTTCTAGATGTTGGTGGCCTAAGGATGGAAGTTCTTAGGGAGTGTCATCGATCGAAGTTCACTATCCATCTTGGAGGAACTAAAATGTATTAGGTTATGATAAGGAGTTTCTTCTGGGAAGGTATGAAATGGGATATAGGCTTATGGGTGAAGCAATGTGTGAATTGCCAGTAGGTAAAAGCTGAACTCGGAAGCCATGTGGGTTGCTTCAGCCTTTAGATATACCATATTGGAAATGAGATTCGATATCCACCGATTTTGTTGACGGGTTGCCAAGGTCGAACAGGGGAAATGAAAGTATTTGGGTCATGGTGGATAGACTGACCAAGAGTTCACATTTTATTCCCGTTAAGTCAACCAGGACGACACATGTGTTGGCTAAGTTGTATATGAAGAATATTGTTAGACTGCATGGGATTCCTAGTAGTATAGTTAACAATATGAATGCTTTATTGACTAGTGAATTTTGGAAAAATCTATAGGAGATATTAGGTACCAAGCTGAAGATGAGTATCGCTTATCTACCTTAGATAAAGAGTCAATAAGGTACTTGAAGATTTGTTGAGGGCTTGTGCACTAGATTTTAGTGGGTTGTGGAAAGACCATTTGCACTTGGTTGAGTTTTCCTATAATAATAGTTATCAGACTAGTATAGAAATGGCGCCATTGAAGCTTTATATGGAAGGCCGTGCAAATCACCAACATGCTGCTTGGAGACCGGAGACACATTGGTCATTGGTCAAGATATAGTGAGAGAAGCCATAAAAAAGATTGAGTTAATCCAAACTCGAATGAAAGAAGCTCAGTTTAGGCAAAAATGTTACATAGATAAGAGGCATAAGGATATAGAGTTCTCAGTTGAAGATCATGTTTTCATTAAGGTATCATCGATGATGGGTGTGGTACGATTTGGAAAGTCAGAGAAATTGGCACCGAGATATATTAGACCGTTCCCTATTATAGAGAGGATCCGGAAACTCGCATACCGAGTAGAGTTGTCGAGTAGTTTGGCAGGAGTCCATAATGTTTTTCATGTTTCTCATCTTATAAAGTATGTGCATGATCCAAAGATTACTATTGCTCCGATTGCATTGGAAGATTTAGTAGTAGAACCATATCTGACTTTTGTGAGACAACTATTTCGTGTTGTGGCCAAAGATAAGAAGAGGTTAAGGAACAAAACTGTCAGATTAGTGAAAGCCCAATGGAATGACAATGAGAAAGACTATACTTGGGAGATAGATGATAGAATTATGGATACTTATCCTGAGCTGTTATGATGGTATGTTCTATATTTGTTGCATATAGACTTAGTAGCTGGTAGGGTTTATTAGCATTGTTTGCATGTTTGATATGCTTATTATGTAAGTCCTTACTGAATTTCAAGGAAGAAATTCTTTAAGGAGGGGAGCATGTAACCACTCTAATTTTGATTAACATTATTTAGAAGATTTAATTAGATTAAGTAGAATAATGAGATGTGCAGTAAGACAAGGAGGATGAGAATTTGATAAATAACAAGGTCGAGCCTTGACTAATTAATTGTTAAGATTGTTTTAGAACTCAAAACATAAAAGAATGTATGGGATGGGCAAAATAGGAATAGATATATCTTTCTTCCCTTAAACCCTCTCCCCCATATCATTCTCATTTGCATAATATCAAAACAATAAAAAAAGGAACTTAGGCCATTAAACACAAGAGAAGAGTAAGAAAAAGCTTAGGATTTCAAGAGGAAAATGTAAGGAAACCAAATCAATCTACAAATCTCAATTCTCATTATCAAATCAAGGTGAATAATAATAAACCATCTCATTTTTATGTTTGTTGATTTTGAATTTGATGGATTTTGATTCGTAATGATGCTTCGATGTGCCATGTTTTATTTTATCATTGTTTGGATAGAATAATTTATTGGAAGTTTTATGAAATTATTTTAATAGGTTTTAAGGGTAAAACCTAAGTTTTTGATCTCCAAATGATTAAATTTTCTGATATGATGTGTAAAACATAATTTTGGAGATGATTTTTTAATTTTATATTTTCCAAATTTATAGGAATATTTTATGAATTTCCTAAGGACAAAAGGGCAATTATTTCGGATTTTAATTATTAAAAATGATTAATTAATGATTTTGGTCCTGAAATTTTATATGCTAATTCTGATTTTTAGTGAATTTTGGGGATTTTTTCCAAAGTATTATGATTTTATATGAAATTATTAGGTTAGAAAAGCTTATAAATAAGTATTAAATAATTAATATTATTTAAAAGGTGCAAAAATTGTTTTGGGGAAAAGAAAATGGAGTTGCAGCGGAATCCTGAAAAATAATTACGAAAGTATGCTTTCATCTAATAGAAAATTTACAAAGAATAAGAGTTGGTGAAAATAGATTTCTTAATATAGAAATAAAACAGTTTTTATGGTAATTACGATATTGCATCCCGCCTATATCGACGTCGACACTCTGATAATGTCGCAGCTGCGAGTGGCGACGCTAACATGGAGGTAAGCATAGGATAACTATGCAAGTAGTTATGGAATGCTTCAACCCATGTTGAAGTGATTAGGGTCGACACTCTATTGATGTCGGCTTGGTAATCTCTTAATATACTTAGGCAACGCCAACCACCCTTATTACTTGTTTCGACAATGTACGGCATTGATGTCGCCGCTAATCTACGGTGCTAATACCGCTATCTTTTTCGACGTCACTATGATGCCGCCTATCGCCTATTTTAATAATTATAGTTTTAAGGTGGTGACGTCGCCGACCTTATTTTCAGCGTTGATTGTTTCATGGCAATGATGCCGCTACACTAGTTTCGGCATTTCGTTACAAGCATAGTAGCTGCTATTTTTAAAGCACCCAATATATATGGTTTACGATATTGATGTCGCACATTATCATTGTCGGCTTGAATGTATTTTTAGATATAATAGGCTATATTTAATAGGTTTGACAATCCATAAGTTTCTATAATGCGACAACATTAATTTCAGCATTATAGCTTTAAGTGTTTATAAAATCAGAATTGTTTTTAGAGCTTTGATATGGAGGGATGCAACGTCCTATGTTGGCCATATCAATGCCGCAAGTTTTCAACGGTGAATATTCCAAAATTTTGGCATTATGCTCTATAGAGAAGAGGTGCGATGTACTCATATTATTTCTAAACGTATTCATGGCGGTATTAAAATAGTTTATACAGTGGCATGAAAATTTGGTAAAGTAAGTGGCTGTATTTTCCTTGTTTTAAATATAAATTAAAGGGATTAATCATATATATAATGATAAATGATTTCAAGGAATAAATTATTGTTTAGCCCGAGTTTTTATATAAAATTACCAAAGAGGGTTATTACTTAAGGTTAAGTAATTATAAGATGCCAATTATTTGAACATATTTGAATGATGGATGTTATACGTTCTTATTTTTTTCGATCAGTTATTTTGCATGATTATTATTGTCCTACTCACATCACCGTGACCCATAACTGCATTTTGGTATATAAAGGGCAAAATAACTAGCTAGGTTGATCCATTAATGAGTATAATCAGATTTAATTGCTGAGTGAGTAGAATTGTATCTAGGAGATCAGATATATCAAAAGAGTTAGGATGCGCAAAACTAATCAAAAGTTATGATATGAGATATGGTATTGGAATGGTCCAATTAGTTCATAGTGATCCCATAAAAACTATGGTTTGAGTAGTGTTGTTAGAGGATATCTGATAGGTTTATAGTAATCCCATGAAAACTACGATTAGAAAATGATATTGAAAGAATTCAATAGGTTCATGGTGATCCTGTGAAAGTTATGATCAGGGAATATTATTGCAGGATATCCAATAGGTTCATGGTAATCCCATGAAAACTATGATTGAAAATTTTTATTGGTAAAAACCGATAGGTTCTTAGTGATCCCATAAAAACTATGATTCCGAGCAGGTAGTCCTTAAGAGTTTTAACAGGTTATTAGTTAGCACATGAAAATTAATAGGTTCATAGTAACCCTTGGAAAACTATGAGTTGAGATAGATACTCCATTTTGTAAGAATGGGTGAACTTAGGGTAGACATAACCCTAAATTGACAGATGAGTCAGACTTGCCCCATTGCATATTTGCATATGATATTGTTATTATGTTTTAACCATTGTGGATGCAGGAGCACATCACATGGTTGATTTGTTTTGGTTAAGATACCGGTGAAGGGGAAAACCGTTCCGCTTAGGGGCATGGTCTGACTAGATATCTATTGATTCGAGATGGTAGGTTATTATTCACACCAGACTATTTGTCTAACCTGAAGTTTTTGTTTTTCCCCTTAAACTCTCGGGTACTTATTTGAGTAGGCCGGGAGTAAGGGATTTCAGGGTTCCCATAAGATGAATAAGCTTCCGGAGACATGCAGGAGGCAATCTAGCTATTTAGGAGTTCTTATCTAATCCACTATGTTGTTTGATTTTGTCTGTATGGATGTAATGGAAAGTTATATATAATTTCCAAGTGTTAGAATCTGATCAATGAAGGGGCATCTTCGTATGCCACTCTTGGAGTATTTTATAATAATTATATTTTCTCTAAACGTGTGATTGCAGATGAGATTATGTAATGAATATGAAATGTTATTTATAAAATGAAATGTGAAAGTTTGATATTAAATTGTGTTTAATATTTTTCGTATTCATGTGCTTCTGATTTTTGATATGATTAACATAACTGTATTTTATCACTGGAAATTAATACTATGGATGACTGCAGCATCCGTAGCGCTTAGTTTCGGGTCTCAAAATGAGGGATGTTACAACCAACTTCATACAAACAAAGTATTGGATAATACAACAAGTACATTACATAGCCTTATATATAAATAATAGTGCATGACATGCATACTAAATAACTGATATGTAAAATCATTGGCCTACACACCTCTACAGATTCAACAACCTATGACATATCCACATACACATGGCTCTTAGTCTACTCATGAGAGTACCCAAGTGATGTCAAAAAGAGAAATAAACAAAAGCTTAGACATAAGCTAGGTATGAGGAAATTAGCTCAAAATACCGTATATATAAATATATTTACATACATGCAACATGAACAAGCTAATAGAAATCATCATTCAATTTAATAGAAATCATCCATTAGTTTACCAATACACTTATATCTTGTTTATTGACTCATTCACCAATAGTGTTGTTCAACTATGTATTATAATGTATCAAGAACTACTAGCTCAAGTGGCAAGTGATATGGCATTGTAGGTTGAGATCCTAGAGGTTACGAGTTCAAACCCCTGAGACATCAAAATGAACGTTTTGCTTGAAAAGTTACCACTCTTATTATCAAGAAAACCATGCACTGCAATTTATATTTAAACACAATAATGGAACTCACTTCATGGTTTACTAACTTATTCAAATGTATGGGTTTGAGTAAATAAAGTGAGTATATAATCATGTTCTTATCATTTACGCTACTCTTTCATTCATCGTTCTTGGAGTCTCAAGTTAGCAATGCTGTTATATAACCATGTCCATGTAACGGGTACATACCTAACGCAGCACAAGTAAACTTCAAAACATTTTTACTTAATTTCGTAATATATTATATGATAAAATAAGAGTTTAAAACAATTAATAGTGAGCAAAATAATTCCCACTCACCTAAGCATGCCATAGATCCTGAATTTTGCTTAGAATCCATTCTTAAATTTCATTCAAGATTTGCCTTAAGTTTCGTCTACTCAAAATTGGATTTTGTAAAGACAGGTTTGTAAAGATTCTTCTAATTTGAACTTAGATAATTTCAATTTAATTTTACGGGATTTATTCAAGCCTCCATGGGTGGATGAAGCTTGAACTTAAAGAGGGAAAGGGAGAAAAGGGAAAGTGATTTGAGAACGAGGGAGAGATTTTGGTTAGTTTTACACCATATTTTACTAAGGATATTTTGTATTTTTCGGTATAATTATCCCATGGGAATCATAGCAATGAAAGTAAAGCATTTTCCACTCTTTAAGATAAGCAAAAAAGTGTTCTATTCTAATAGCTGAAATGCTAAGGGAGTGAAACACCGAAGCTACTTTGATGTATAATCACATGATTTTCTGTTATAAATTTTGCTAAAATAGTTACTAATCAAAGGGCTTAATTACCAAGGAATTATAATATTATTGTTATATCATGTTTTATAGAAGGACCTTTAAATATAAATACATAAGGCTGAAGGAGTCTAAGGATAGCTCATTCCTGAAAGAGAAGGTTACATAACTGAAAGGAGCGATCTGCCTACTAACTCAAAAGCCCAAGATGATTATAATAAGACTATGAAACCTAGACCCGAAGGTATAAAGCCCGAAGGGTTATATAAAAAAGGGATTAATGTGTTATAGACTTAGTTTACTTTCCAAAGGCCTGAACCCAAAAGTTTAAACTGGAAAGTTATTAACGTAACACTTTGTTTAGCTGTCTATGAGTACAGACTATCAGATGGGAACCGAAAGCTGAAGAGTGCATTATTCCAAAGACTAAAGCTTTATAAGACAAGATCAACCTAAAAGAATGTGCAGTAGTACTATGATTATATGAAATCTCAACCATCCATGTGTACTTTTCTCAATACAACCAAGGGAATACATCTACAAGATACACATCATCAATGTGTAGGCTATACATAAAGTAAACTGGATTAATGTCAAGTTTTAGCAATCCAACATTCTGGCTCAACTATGCAAGCCACAACATCAATTCACACCCTCTTCAAATGGCTATAAATAGGCATGGATCCTAATGCAAACGGGAGCTTTCCAAGAGACTAATTCGAATAGTATCGAATAAAGAATGTACTTTCCTATATTAGAGATTTTTGTAAAAATTCATTAATGGGGGATGCCAACTTAGCATTGTCAAAGCCTTCCGAATTCAGTATAAGTATCTAAAGAAGGAAAGTATAAAGTGGATGTAGGGCTTTGTCCAAAACCACAATAAATCTCGATGTCATTTTTACTTATGGTATACTACTTTCATTTTCTACTTGATTGATAATTCTTACTCTCGACATAAATTCCTAAAACCCATTCCTACCCTCGAAAACTTCCTTAAGCCTTCGGTAACCAGTGTTTGGAACTGAGATGTTGGTTATGATGACAACAACCTTTTTAACTTATCTTATTATAAAATATATACTAACACTATTGTCTAGATAGATATGTATATGCAGGAACTATGCAGGATATATATATATATATATGCAGGTATTGATTACTGAAGACTGATCAGTATAAAGACTCAAGACTCAAGATTCAGAATGGAGATATCAAGATTAAAGACTCTAGAGTATCAAGATCAAGATTTCAAGATAAGTGTCTAGTTTTTGTTAAAACTTCATAATAGCACGGAAATCTTCATTCCAAATTTCATTTGGGATGGAACCCATTTCTATCTTCTTAGTGGCTTACAAACCCACGACAAGTAGCTTACAAACCT
The DNA here is from genome assembly GCA_030737815.1 of Allium fistulosum. NCBI lineage: Eukaryota > Viridiplantae > Streptophyta > Magnoliopsida > Asparagales > Amaryllidaceae > Allium > Allium fistulosum. Next base: position 74,597,887 of record CM060904.1, on the reverse strand, counting down.
ACGACAAGTAGCTTACAAACCCACGAACATCCTGGTTTTGTACAAGTTCTCGAGTCTTGATGTGATGAGATATTCTACAGAAAGAAGCTTGCAAAACTACTTCAAAATGGTTTTTCAAAACTGCTTTTCAAAATGTTTTAGCCTTAAAAATTATCTTTTCAAATGATTTTCAAAAAGATGTTTTAGCCTTAAAATATTCTTTGTTTTTGTTTTTAAATAAACTCTTGTTTTAAACTTTGTTTGTTTTTAAAACTATCTTCTGATTTTAAATATTCTTTTATAATATATATATACTTGAAATTTAAAATCAAATTTATATATACATTCTAAAAATATATTTTTATACTCTTCTTTATTTTAAAACATAGGAAAATTAGTTTATTTTACTCCAGAATTATTTCATATTGTTTTCCTTTCAATACCATTTTCAAAACAAATTTTACATTGTTTTTAACTAAGGGATGTCGACATCATGGGATACCCCATTTTGACATGGTGGCCGTTAAATTCAAAAGTTTCAATTTTCAAAAGAAGTGTCTATTCGTTTAAATCTCTTCACGAATGGTTATGACCATTACTGGTCTATAAATAGCCTTCGCAAACGAATTTTTTGACTAACTATTTTCTTATTTTGTTCACTCCTTCTCCACAAATCCATATTCTAAAATTTTCATATTTTTAAGATTGTGTCGAAATTCTACCGAATTCTCAAGTGAATCAAATTATAATCTCATTCTTGTTTGATTCTTTGCCCTCTCTCGAAGATCAAAGTGCTATTCAGAGTTATAGGATCAATTTGTAATCAAAAGTTTATCAAGTCTCTCTATAAGGTGTGGTTGTGCCTGGAAATCAATTGGGTGATCTTGTGTCCCGTAAATCAAGAGAGTTTGCCCTGGACTCGAGATAGGAGGGTACCTCAAGGCCTTTAGAAATTGAGGATTGTAATCTCGACATTGGTATAACAAAAATCTGTACGAGGTGTTTGCCTTGGTGCAGGACTGGACGTAGGGTAACTCCGAACCAGTATAAAATCTGGTGTGTTCTTTCCTTTTACTGCTTTTTATTTACTTTCCGCATTTGTGTTTGATTCTGTGATTGTTCTGTAATTAAGTTCTGCATTTGTTTGTGTCATAATTTTAATTTAGTCCATATAAGTCTTAGAATCCATTAAACACTATTCACCCCCCCTCTAGTGTTAAATTAGCCTTAATATCCTTAATCCGCACTCCCTTTCAATTAGTATCAAAGCATTGGTTTTCATAGTTTTCATAACCTGAAACTTGTGGCTACCAACACTGGTAATGTCAGCTCTGGCACTAGTTCTGTTAACACTAACACTAGTTCATTTGTAGAAGGTCAGTCTACTGTCAGACCACCATTTTTCAATGGCAGTAATTATGCATATTGGGCTTGTAGAATGAAAATTTATTTACAATCAGTAGGATTAGACACTTGGAATATCACACAAACTGAGTATGTTGAACCAACTACCGATTTTTCCCAGTGGACTGCTGAGCAAAAGGGCGTTGTACAAAATAACTCAAAGGCCATGAATATATTATTTTGTTCACCAAATAGGAATGAGTTTCATTGAGTGTCTGTTTGTAAGTCTGTATTTGAAATCTGGAAAACTTTGCAAGTTACTCATGAAGGAACAAGCAAAGTTAAACAGACTAAAATTTCCATATTAACTAATCAGTTTTAATTGTTTAAAATGCATGCAAATGAGTCCATTTCCGACATGTATTGTCGATTTCAAGATATTGTTCATTCACTAACTGCACTGGGAAAAAGCTTTTCGGAGGAAGACCAAGTCAGAAAAATTCTAAATTCACTCACCCCAGAATAGGATAAAAAAACACTTGCAATCGAAGAAGCAAATGATATCAGTCTAATGAAAATAGAAGAATTGATTGGGAATCTGATGTCTTATGAAGTTCAACTGCAAGGAAGAATAGAAAACAAGGCTATAGAAAAGAAGTCATTAGCATTCAATGCAACAACTGAAGATTCGGAACCAAATAGTGATGAGGATATTTCTTTCATGACAAGAAACTTCCGAAAATTCCTAAAATATAGAAAAATGAATAATTACAAAAGAAATGATCAAAGGAATCCCATAAATAATACGGAGAACGTCAACAATGATAGATGCTACAATTGCAATAAAGTCGGGCATCATTAGGAAAGATTGTCCATATCCAGATAAATAGTTGTTCCCTCCAAATAATGATTCATCAAGGAAAAGAAAGAAATCATACACAGCAACTCTTGATGACTCAGACTCATCATCCAGTGACGATGAAAAGAAGACGGATAATTCAAATCTATGTTTCACTGCTATTTATGAATCAGACGACGATGGGAGTATGGATCTAAAAATAGGTACGCATTTACATTATTTTTAATTTTTCTTGTTTGAATGGATGCTTGTTTGCTTGATTTTTTTTTAATTCCTTGAATTTTAAATTCAAATTATCCCTTGAAATTTGAATTTTAAATTCAAAAATAATATTATTTTAATAATATTTTAAATATTAAATTATTAATATTTAAGTATTATTATATTTAATGTTATCACAGGAATTATATAAGTAGAATATAGGATATAATATATACATTTATTAGAAATTAGGAATAGACACTTGTCCTTTGATTCAATAGGCACATGTTGACATACCTGGATACCCCATGTCGACATGCCCCTCAGAAATTTGATTTCAAAATTTGAATTCAAACTTTTGAATTTCCCTCCACCTTTTCACCAATTTCAATGCTCTAGAAAGATGCTTCTTGACCAGAGAACATGTCTATAGAATCTCTATTTAATTCACTCTCCTTATCATCACTTTTCACTTTTATTTCAAATTTCAAATTTATCTTCATTATCTTCAACTCCTCTCAAACTTCTTCAATGGCCTCTTCAAGCACTCCTAACACCATTAGGCTTTCAAAAGCTATCAAAAACTTTCTTTTTAGTGACCCAGAAGCTATCAAAGCTTACATCAACTATGTAAACTTTGGTAAAATTCATACGGGAAAATTTGCTATTTTTGAAGATTTTCCTTCTTATGAAATTGAAAATCTTTTTCAACAATGTTCTATTCTTAGTGTAGTAGATAATAAAAAAAATGATTTTATATGTTATCCAAATCTTATTAAGGTGTTTTATGCGAATTTGAATCGTGGTTTTTATGATGGGCAAGATGGACAAATTTGGAGTAGTGTTAAAGGAACACAAATAGTTTTGGATTGTGAAATTTAAGGAAATATTTTGGGATGCAAGTATACCGGAATGAATCTCTCGGAATTTCAAATAAATGAAAATGATCGAGAGACATTTCATCACATCTTTGAAGGGGATGACAATTTTGAATTCAAAAATTGTTATTTTCTTCCAAAAGCAAGAATTGGTAACCTTCTTATTCAACACACCCTTATACCAAGATAGGGAAACTACAACAACCCAACTTTGAAAGTTTGCAAAGCCCCTTTTGCAATTTTTGGAAATTATGATATCATTTGGGCTCAAGTTATTTTGGATGAGCTAAGGCCTAAGAATTTTACTATAGGTGAGAACACATTATATCATGGAGTTTATCTCACTTGGATTTTTAATTACTTTGGAGTTGATTTCAAAAGGGAAGAAATTGTAACTAGAAAAGTGTTCAACCATGGAAACATTTCTCTTATGCAAATTCCATTAGTGTTTCAACCATATGAAACACTTATGGAAAAGGAAGAAAGGTTTGCTCACGAAGAGATGGAAGAAATGGAGGAAGAAGAAGAAGAAGAAGAGGAAGAGGAAGGAATGAAAATTGAAGAGGAAGATCAAGAAACTTCCTTAAAGAGTATTGAATATCCTACTAATCCCGCTAATCCATCCAATAAGACCATTCTCAATAATCAAAGAATTATAGTGGAAAATCAAAAGACACTCAAAAGATCAATGAGTAAGAAAATGGATAAGATTTCCACTAAAATCAACAAGTTCTTCGGGAAAGTTAGTAGAAAGCTTGGACTATCATCTTCTTCATCTTCATCTAATTAATTTTAGTTCATGTTATCTTGTTTACTTCAAGTTCTATCCATGTATTTTCCTTTATTTTAGTTAATATTATATTATTTTATGTAATGTTGACTAGAATCATTAATGAAATCTTTTATTTCCTGTTATTCAACTTCACTTGTCTCTGTAATTACTTGTTTTTATATTATACAAATTTTAGTTGCATAGATTTGTTCATAATATTCAAAACAAAGCAAATTGTCACTTTAGGCAGAGGCATGTCGACATCCCCCATCCCCCCATGCAATGGGCAGAAAGTAGTTACACTTTCAAATTTTAATTTCATGTAACTAACTTGTGTCTATTCATTTTAAACGACTTTCTACCCCTATTTATACATGTTTCTTCCACAATAAATTATCAAACTTCATTTCTAATCACTCCCTTTCATATTTCTTCCTATTTCTTGAATTATGGCTTCTCCGATTAAGAATCTAAGTGATAATCTTGAGGAAACTCTCACTTCCTTCAAGAATATCCTTACATTCATACCTCGTAATCAGCGCCACTTAGAATTGAGTTAAATGCAGATGATCAAGGAGCAAGAGAGACATTTCGATGCCCTTCGTTGGATGATCTCAGCCCTTAACAAGGACAATCTTGAAGGAAATCCACCGGTCACTCTCGACAAAGATAAAGAAGAATGGGATGCCATCAAAGCAGACCCTATCTTTGGAGAAGATGGATGGGTGGAAGTACGAAGGAATGTCTAGTCATTCTGTATGTTATTTGTTTGATTCGATTGGTGTGTTTTAAACTTGATTGACTTGACTTATTTAAAACATTTGGTGTGGTTTGTATATATGATTGGATTGAATAGTTACTGTAAATATGATTGGATGATGATTGATTTACTTCTGGATTACACTTATGATCACACTCATGATCACATTTCACATTTATGATCACATTTCATACTTATGATCACACTTAGCACTTATTACACTTATATATGGATTACTCTATTGTATTATGGTTGATTATCTTATATCAAGTTCTGGAATTTGTTAGTAAGAAGTTTTTGTTGATGACAAAGGGGGAGAAGTTATAAAATAGTAGTTCGTTTGGAGTAAGGGGGAGTTATGATAGGAGTTATGGTATGGTAAGTATATTTTATAAATACAGGTTGTCATAATCAAAAAGGGGGAGATTGTTAGGAACTGAGATGTTGGTTTTGGTGACAAAACCTTTTTAACTTATCTTATTATAAAATATATACTAACACTATTATCTAGATAGATATGTATATGCAGGGACTATGTAGGATATATATATATATATATTTTGAAAATAGGTTAATGGAATTAAAATGGGCTATGCGACCCAAAGCATATACAACTGAACTATACAGTAATAAAACTAAGACAGCTCATCCGACATTTCGACACAACGAAGACTTAAACACAAAATTTCCTAAATTGATTTAGGGTTCAAACAGCTTCATTCTCATGGCGGCTCCTCGTTGTTTACTTGATTTCCTAGCATCACAACCTTCCAGTTCCAGTTCTCCAGTAACTGTTTTTCTCTTGCCTCTGAGTTGGTAAGTCTCCTGATTCTTCCAATATTGGTCTTCACTTCTCTTGCGATGTTTCCTGACAACTCTAACTTAGTTTTTTCCTTGTTCCTGGTGAAAGCCCTTATGTTCCGTTCTCTCCAGATATGCCAGATAGTTATCGCCAAAGCAATTTTCACGACCTCCTTCATAAGGTTCGTGAGATCTGTCCTGTCACTCAGGTACTTGATTTCTTCTTCTAGACTCAAAACTGCTTCAGTTTGCATGTTTTTAAGTTTCTATATAGCCCAGACACGTTTAGTATATTTGCATTCGAAAAATAAGTGTTAGTGTGTTTCAGTTTCCTTTCTACATAAGTTGCAAGTGCCTTCATCGATTATACCCCAACTTTTGAGTCTGTCTTTGGTGCTTAATCTTCCTTTAATTGCCTTATAAGTAGTGTGAGCCATTTTGGGACAGTTTGATTTACTCCAGATTATCTTATGCTAGTGGACAGTTTTATATTGTTGTCTATTGTTTTCCCAGACTTCCCTCATTTTGAATTGTCCTTTACTGTTGTTTTTCCAGGCCCATAGATCTTTTTCTCTATTTGTGAATATTGGGATTTCCTCAATTTCTTGTTTCAAATTTCTGGTTATCAGTTGTCTGTCTGGTACCCATCTTTTGCTGTGAATTATGCTAGCAACTTGAATCTTCGGTGTATTATTAGCTGAATAGCTTTCCCATCCCATTCTATCTAGGAGGCTTTTATTCTTAATCCAAGGGTCCTTCCATAAGTCAGTGTCTTGTCCATAAGCTATTTGTCTTTCTACTGACTCTTTCAATATCTCTCTTTGCTTGAGAATATTTTTCCAGATCGTTGAAGCATTATTATCTTCCTTTATAATCCAAAATTTTTCTTTTAGGTATTTAGCCCTCATCCAATTGGCCCATAAATTCTCAGAGTTAAGAATTTTCCAAGCTAGTTTAAGTCCATAAATCCTTTTAAGCTCAAATAGATTTTTAAGACCAACCCCCCTTCACTTTTAGGTCTGCATAGTTCATTATAGTTCACCTTATGGATGCCTCCTTTCCATATGAAATTTGCACAAATAGAGTTTATTTTAGCAAGTAAGCAGTCTGGTATCTGGAAGGTTTGCAACCAAAACCTAACCTTGGAAGTGATAACTGTATGAACTAATTCTACTCTCCCTGCAAAGGACAATAATTTTGACCTCCAACCTTGCAACTTTTCTCTAATATTGTCTATCAACTTACCACATTCAGCATTTGTAACCTTATTATTCGACAACGGTACTCCTAGATGTTTTACTGGCAACACACCTTCACCAACTCCAAGTTGTGCTAAAATGTCTGATTTATTCTTACAATACTTGTTCATATAGCACTTTGTTTTAAATTCATTGACTTTGAGACCTGCTAAAGATTTAAGTTGCTTAAATATCTCCTTTATTGTGTTTATCCCCATGGTATTTGATTTGAACACAACCAATAGATCATCTGCATAAATGAGATGGTTGACTTCTGGGTTTATCTTATATATGGGTTTAATTAATGATTGGTAGCTGGCTAATTCCATTTGAAGGGAGAACCATTCCATGGATACAGCAAAGAGATATGGGGATAGAGGATCTCCTTGTCTAATCCCTCTATTAGTTTTTATATAACCTTTAGGAATCCCATTTATGATCACTGAAAAAGTAGGAGTGCATATGCAGTGTGTTATGAGTTTAAGTAGCTTGGCAGGAACTCCCATTTCATGCAACATGTGTAGAATGAATTGCCTACTTACTTTATCATATGCCTTGTGGAGATCAATTTTCAAACACACCCTATATGCCCCCTTTTTATTAAAATCCCTTATTAGTTCATGTGCCATTAGTGATTTTTCATATATGAATCTCCCCTTGATAAAAGCACTTTGACTTTGTGATATGAGTTGTGGTAAAACTTTGTTGAGTCTCATGCAAATGATCTTGCTAAGAATTTTGTAAGTAACATTACAGCAAGCAATAGGTCTATATTCTTCTATGCTTTTTGGTTTTTTAACTTTGGGTATCAATGTGATGAATGTATGATTTATTTCTTGAATAAATTCACCTGTGTTCAAAGCCTCCTGATAACCTTTGAGCATACTATCTTTCAGGTTTTCCCAGTGCATTTTGAAGAAGAGTGCACTCATTCCATCGGGGCCAGGGCTGGACTCGTCATGAATAGAGAAAGTGGCCTTTTTCAACTCCCTTTCCGTAATGTCATCTGTCAGCATCCGAGTACCTTCTCTGGAGATTTTTTTCCTACAGCTGATTTGAGGTATTTGCTGAATATAATCTCCATTGTATGTTTCTGTAAAATACTCTATGGCTTTAGTTTCCAGTTCTTGTAAGTTTTCAGTAATCTCTCCCTGTTCATTTAAACAATTTAGTATATTATTTTGATTATTTCTTTGAGACATTTTAGTATAAAAAAATTTATTGCACTCATTCCCTTTAGTTAGCCATCTCTCTTTTGCTTTTTGCTTTATTTATGTGGCTTGAACCCCCAATAGATGCTTTAGTTGCTGTTGTTTGGTAAAATATTCTGCATTCAACTCTTCATTTTGAGGCTCTTCTTCTAGTTGATATTGCATTTTCTCCAAATGTTCCTGTAATTTCTTTATAGCATCATGCGATTTAGGTCTTGTTTTATTCCATTTCTTCAGTCTATTTTTCATTTGTTTCACTATCATTATATACTGGTACATATGATTCCCCTTTGGAATTTGTAGTTTATTAAAATCGACTATTTCTTTGCATCCTTCAATTAGATGCCAGTGATTCGCATATCTGAATGGTTTGCCTTTCTGTGACTGCTTCTCATTGTTAAATTGAATGTATAGAGGGCAATGGTCGCTAGTAGAGCTTGGCAGCACTGTGACTTTTATATTTGGCATTTTGTTCAATAATTCTACATTGCCTAAAGCTCTATCCAGTCTTGAATGAAATATTTTAGCCTCACCACTTTTCCATGTGTATTTCAGGCTGTGTGGAGTACTTCTATAAGCCATGCTGCTAATACACAGTTATTAAATTCAACTACCTGGCAGACTTTAAGGGTAATACCACCTTGTTTTTCATGCATTTTCAGAACTGCATTAAAATCTCCAATTACTAACCAAGGTTTTGTTATGACTTTTGAGTTGACAACTAATTTTTGCCGTAGTCTTTTCCTTTCTGAAGCCAAATTATTTGCATAAACAATTGTTGTAGTAATCTCCATACCTCCAAGATTTTTCATGTTAATGGTAGCTTGTTGTTCGTCTATATTCATCACATTGCAAGTCCAAACATTGGAATCCCATAAAACCATGATCTGCCTTTAATATTATTGGTGTTATTATGTATGACCTTCAGTTTTCTCCCATTTGGTTTTTTATTATCTCCATGCTATCTTCTGCGAGTTTATTTTATAATATGGCTAAAATAGTAGTTTATATCTATTACATAGATTATAGAGGTCTAGTTTTCTTACATCCCCATTTAGACCTCTTACATTCCAGCATAGGATAGTCATTGAGATTTAGTAGCTCTGCTCCTAGTAACCGGAGCTGATACTACCTTAGCTTTTTTTCCAGCCGCTTTCCTTTCCTTAATAGAAAACATTTCCTCATAATTTTCATTAATTTCAGTATATTTCAGCAGGTTTTCTTCTGTCTCTTCTTCCTCTGATGATTCCAACTGAATATCTAATTTCTGTATATCACTTATTGTTTCAGGAATATCCTCATCATCACTTGAGCCCTCCATACTCTGCTTCTGTAGTTGCTGGCTATGATCCTCCAAATTTGAATGATCCACCTGTGGTTTCGGAGATTGATGAGCTTCTTCTGTCACTTCTACATAGTCCTTGATAGCACTTCCTTCAGGATTTGGGACCGGGTCCTTTATTACAGCATTTTGTGTATAACTTTTTGTTGCTGTAATATCTTTTTCAGTGGATTCAACATCCGTACTATCTATGTGAATAGTGTTTGTATTACTTTTGATTTTCTGTACCCAAACTTGTTTGGGTTTGTTTAGCTCACTACACTCTTGAGTGACTGCATGACCAAAGCATTTGCATTCGGCACATCTCAAAGGTATGAACTCGTACTCAACTTCCTGCAAGTACACATTACCTCTCTTATCAATTGCTTTAACATTCTGTGGCAGTACAGAATCTGCTTTAGTTTCCACCAGCATCTTGCATATTTTATTCTTTTAACCTTTCTAGTGTATTCATCTATGTCAAGTGGTTTGCCAATTATGCTTGCCAGCTTTCCAATGCATCTCATATTCCACAGTGCTAGATTAAGGTTGTTAAATTTAATCCAAATTGGATACGTTGTTAGCATTGCCTTTTCGAAATTAAAATATGCTTCCCATTTTTTAATGATGATCAGCTTACTATCCATGAACCACGGACCTCCCTTCAGGATTCGTTCATAATCCTCTCCTTTTTCAAATTTTATGAGATAAAACCAATTTTCTCTAGTAAAAACATCCCAGGAGCTTGTAGGTTTCCATACCCTCCAAATGTAGGCATTAAAGTGTACAAGATAAGGTCGTTTACCTGCCATGTATGCATATAATGGATTCTTCCACCTCTGGTTAGATTCCTCATAATCCTGTTCATCGATCAATTGATAAGGTTCAGCTCCATCTTCGATCGGTTCAAAATAGTCAATTTTTCCTTGTATTTCGAAATTATTGTCTACCGCCTCCACCCATGATTTAGGGTTTTTGTCCTGCCTCTGGAATTCGCGATTTGTTTGCTTTAGCACCTCAGCAAAAGTCGTTTTCCCCTTGCGTTTAACCGTCTTCCATCCACCGCCGTCATCTTCCTCCAGTTCGCCTAGGGTTTTGGGATTCTCAGATGTCATCAGCAAAAGTCGCCATTTAGGGTTTTGGATATATGCAGGTATTGATTACTGAAGACTGATCGGTATAAAGACTCAAGACTCAAGATTCAGAATGGAGATATCAAGATTGAAGACTCTAGAGTATCAAGATCAAGATTTCAAGATAAGTGTCTAGTTTTTGTTAAAACTTCATAATAGCACGAAAATCTTCATTCCAAATTTCATTTGGGATGGAACCCATTTCTATCTTCTTAGTGGATTACAAACCCACGGCAAGTAGCTTACAAACCTACGACAAATGGCTTACAAACCCACGAACATTCTGGTTTTGTACAAGTTCTTGAGTCCTGATGTGATGAGATATTCTGCAGGAAGAAGCTTGCAAAACTACTTCAAAATGGTTTTTCAAAATGATTTTCAAAACTGCTTTTCAAAATGTTTTAGCCTTAAAAATTATCTTTTCAAATGATTTTCAAAAAGATGTTTTAGCCTTAAAATATTCTTTGTTTTTGTTTTTAAATAAACTCTTATTTTAAACTTCGTTTGTTTTTAAAACTATCTTCTAATTTTTAAATATTCTTTTATAATATATATATATATATATACTTGAAATTTAAAATCAAATTTATATATACATTCTAAAAATATATTTTTCTACTCTTCTTTATTTTAAAACATAGGAAAATTAGTTTATTTTACTCCAGAATCATTTCATCTTGTTTTCCTTTCAATGCCATTTTCAAAATAAATTTTACATTGTTTTTAACTAAGGGATGTCGACATCATGGAATACCCCATGTCGACATGGTGGCCGTTAAATTCAAAAGTTTCAATTTTCAAAAGAAGTGTCTATTCGTTTAAATCTCTTCACGAATGGTTATGACCGTTACTGGTCTATAAATAGCCTTCGCAAACGAATTTTTTGACTAACTATTTTCTTATTTTCTTCACTCCTTCTTCTACCGAATTCTCAAGTGAATCAAATTAGAATCTCATTCTTGTTTGATTCTCTGCCCTCTCTCGAAGATCAAAGTGCTATTCAGAGTTATAGGATCAATTTGTAATCAAAAGTTTATCGAGTCTCTCTATAAGGTGTGGTTGTGCCTGGAAATCAATTGGGTGATCTTGTGTCCCGTAAATCAAGAGAGTTTACCCCGGGCTCGAAGATAGGAGGGTACCTCAAGGCCTTTAGAAATTGAGGATTGTAATCTCGACATTGGTATAATAAAAATATGTATGAGGTGTTTGCCTTGGTGCAGGACTGGACGTAGGGTAACTCCGAACTAGTATAAAATTCGGTGTGTTCTTTCCTTTTACCGCTTTTTATTTACTTTCTGCATCTGTGTTTGATTCTGTGATTAATTTCTGCATTTGTTTGTGTCATAATTTTAATTTAGTCCATATAAGTCTTAGAATCCATTAAACACTATTCACCCCCCTCTAGTGTTAAATTAGCCTTAAGATCCTTAATCTGCACTCCCTTTCAACCAGCCCGTCGAAGTCCCTTAAAACTTGTTCAATCGATTGGAGCAAAACCTTCAATTCTTGGGTGTTGGTGGAAACGGAAAATCAAACTAATATTTTGGCACTATAAGGAGGGTACTCAGCTCTAATTCCTTGTCCTGAAAATCAACTAACCATAGATTGCTTTAGCAAAGAAATTGATACTAAAGATTTCAGTTTAGAACCATCCTCAACCTCTGAATTCAGCTTGTAGAATAAGACAATCTCGGTAGAAGATAAAAGTGAGGCCTATGGTCCTATTCATGAAATTCAGGCTTTTTAAATCAGATATGTAACGACCCGTATTTTTAACACTTTAAAAATACGAATTAAAATGAAAATTTTGGATAAAAATCCGAAGGAAATAAATTTTTGTGTTGTTAAATGTGAATTACAAGTTAAAATACAAAACTAAATTCTGAAATAACTTATTTGTAAATTAAATATGGATGTTAACTTATAGTGAATGTAAATAATGAATTGAATTTGATTGTAAACCAAATATGTTATGATTGTAAACAAAGAATAAATAAAATGGTAGATTTAATAATGGAAGTTATGTTATTGAAACTAATATAAATAAATGTAACTTAATATTACAGTTGATTGAAAGCAGATAATAACTGAAACTGTAATTTGATAAAGATGTTAACTTGTAATTGAACGTAAGTAAAAGATTTAAATTTGAATGTAACAAGTAATTGAATTGAATTGAATTTGATTGTAAACAACGCAATAAATAAAATGTTACATTTAATATTGAAGTTATAATATGGAAATCAACGTAAATGAATGTAATTTAATATTACTGTGAATTTAAATAAGATGATAGCTGAAGAAAATGAAAGTAAACGAATTATAAACTATTGATAATAATGTATAAGTAAATGGTTGATTCAATAATGAAAGTGTAAATCGAAATAAAAGAATTCATTTGGAATTAAATAACTTGAATTTGAACTACAATATAATTGAACGCGGAATCTAATATAATCTTTTATATTGGATTTATAATGGAAAATTGCATTGTAAAAGATTGTTAATTACTATGAAATTAAAAATGGAATTTGTGAACAATTGAAATTTGATTTAAAAGTTAATAATTTAAAATTGGGAATTTTATATTGAAATTAAACAGTCGAATAATTTATTTTTCGAATATTGGATTTAATTAGACAATTAAATCGATAATTTAATAAGTTAAATTTCAGAAATAATTGAAAATCGAGTTGAATATGATTGAAAATGATTTGTAAAATTTTATCTTATCATATTGGAGTTATAGTAATGTTATAGAACTTTTAAAATTGAATTTAAAGTTAATTTGTGAAAATTGAATATTTTTAATATTTAATTATCGACTGAAAAATAGCCATTTTTCTAACAGTCTCAGAATGGAACGAAACTAGTTCCATTGGATCCGTAATAGTTTGTTATCGCTGGATTTCAATTTTCGTAGCAATCGGAGTTATCGTTTGACCGTGGCAGCTCGAAACGCATCAAATTGTTTTTAATATTAATTCGGCGAGAGAAAATAGTCATTTTTCAAAAAATCTCGAATTTCGACGAAACCAGTTTCATCGGATCCGTAATGTCATATTATTGTAGGGTTTCAAGTTTCGTAATGATCGGACTTGTCGTTTGATCGTACGAACGCGAAACGCCTTGAAATCAATTTAATTGAAATCAATTTTTGAAATCAATTTGAGAATTTCTTTTTCAGCATAACTTCTTCATACAATGGAATTTGGACGTGAAACTTTTTCCATCGCGCTTAGAATATTTTGAAACACCTATTTCGATATATGGGTTTACTCAATTTCGTTCCGGGGTCAGAACGAACTTTTCGGGTCATAGTTTGTTCCGCACGTTCATCTATTCAGTCTATCTACTCTATCTCTAACATACCTATATAAACACAGTTATAAACCCTAGCCTCCCTAATCTTCATTTGTCTGTACGTACAATTCATCTTCTTCTTAGCTTCTCATTCCAATGGCAGACAATACATAATTCCCGAATTCCAAAATCTAAAAAAAAAAAAATTCGAGATTTACGCGCTTCGGGTCGCGCTGCGGGTTTCAGGGGGAAAAACCCTGGAGCTACTTCGAGTCGGGAAGAAAACTACTCGGGTCATCGGGTCGTTTTCGCAAAAAACTCCAAGCAGGCATCGGGTATTTGAGGCGGCGGACCGGGTTGAACTCGAAGTCGACTCAGCACCAGAATTTTCCAATCTTCAAATTTTCATAACTTTTGCATACGGACTCGGATTTGGACGAGGTTTCTTTTTTTAGGATCGTATCGAAATTCTGGACACTTTGACGCTGGTTTGGATGGATTTGGAGACTGTCAAATTTTTGGGTTTAAATTGAATTTAAATTCAATTTAAATTCAAAAGGTGAGTGTTTATACGCTCACAATTGACTAAAATAATTTTTGTTAGTTAAATTTGATATTATGAAGTGATATGAATTTTATTTGTCGTTGTTTGATAAAAATTTAATTGTCATATAGATTGTCATTTGAATTCACCGTTGAAAATTAAATTGACAGTCAAATTGAAATTAAAATTGAATTGCGATTAAATTACCCGACAATGATAACTATGAAATTGCCGTGAATTGTATTGTCTATTGGATGATTTATTTCGATGGATGCTATTGGTTGATATCTAAATGTTTGGATGTTTATTTGCTTATATGTATCCTGTTATACATACATATGACACTACGATTGGTTTATGTGATATATATTCATCCCTGACATTTAATTGAAATAAATAATCACTTGGCCATAGGTTAGAAAATTATATACGGACACCGGGTTGGTTAAATTAAATGATTTTAAAAGTTGTTTTGAAATTATTTAAATGAATTGATTTTAAGAATAAAATCCAATTTATGGAAATTGAATTATTTTGAATTGAAGCTCGATATGTTGGAATTTAAACTTGGTAAATGAAATTGTTTAATTACTCGAAGTTTAGATTTTTAAGAAAAGGATTGAAATACGACGTAAATATTCGAAAGTTGATTTGTTTTAAAAGATTGGACTTTTAATCGAACTCTGAATATTTCTAAGAAAATTTATATGAAATGATATTTCAAGTTTGAGTTTGGAATTGAAAATTTATTTGAAATTGAGATTTAATTAATTTGGAATTTAATTGAAATTCAAAGAAATTTGTGAATTGGACTAAATTGAAACTATTGAATTAAATTTGAAGATAAAATTGATTTGAATTGGATTTGGACTGAAATTGATTTGGAAGTTAATGCTTAAATGAATTCTTGAAATCCGAATGTTAATCTAAGTTTATTGAATTGGAATTGTTCCAGAAATTAAGTAAACTACTTAATACGGATGTTTAATTTGAAGTATATTCTAATTTGAATACGAAATGGCTTTAAAGCGAATCTTATATTCTTATATAAATATATGAGCTGTTTTGAAATGTGAAATATTTAAAGTTTTGTAATATATTGAAAGTGAAATTGTTTATTTTGTGGTTCAAATATGTATTTGAACTTGATAAATTGAAATGGTTTTTGAGAAGCTGAATCGATTTTGAAATTGAAATGAGATATTGAGGCGAAAAATGATTTTGAAATGAAATCGTATATTTTGAGTAGATATGATGATTTTGAAATGGCTTTGATTTTGAAACGGATATGATATTTTTGATAATCAATTATGAATTGATTTTGAAAATGTAAAAGAGCCATCGGTGTAATAATACGTAGTTATTAAAGAGACCGGGATCGGATATGGACATACTCTCTGTCGATACCGAAAACCACTTTAATAACTATTATACGCGGAGTGTTGATCCAGAATGAAGTGGATGGTTCGGTGAACGTGTTGACTGAAGAAAGAGAACGATATTGGATGACCCCTGACATGACTAAAACAGGAGCCGCGCCGGGCCATTGAGGATCGCCATCTCTAGCGGACACACTTCTTCGATACCTTATCTATTACTTATGTGATTCGATTTGGGTGCACCCCTCGATTATGGGAGTGTTGTTTCGCGGTGTTGGGGTAGTAGCTGCTATGCCCAACATCAGTCCAGATCAGGCAACTACTAGTATCCTAGTTGGTATCGCCTCATGTACCTTGTCATACTGATTATCCTATTCGCGACCACTACGTTTTGTTTTGTACCTTTAGTATATGGATTGCCCTCTGGTGACTTCCGGTTTTGGGGAAACTACGGTCTTGTATATGCTCTTGGGAATATAAACTGTGTTAAGGGTGGAATGGGCCATGGCTTAACGCTATTTTAATACTTTTACTTTAATGTAGACATATTATAATAGCGTATTGTACTACATAGTAGATAGTTTAACGGATCCTTGAGAGATGGAAAATCCCGTAACATCTCTTAAGTTATTGCACTCACGTTGACATTGGATAGGAGATGTCAAACCCCGTAAACATCTCTGACGCCGTCACACTCATATTTCTTATTCGATTTGACTTACATGAGATATTTTAGTCCTGACTCGAGTGTTTTGTCTTTTCATTACGCTCGGGTCAGCCTGAGCATTTCAGATAAGGTCGAAGATCTATTCTGGAGGACGAAGACGGAGTTTGATATTACATCATTCGTATTCTACTACTGTATTATTTTTCCGCTGCATTATTGTATTATCTCTGATATGTATGTAACTCTGATTTATGATGTATAATAATAATCAAATTTATTTATTTAACAGCTTCATGAACTGTTATTTTATTATTATATCTTGTCCCTTCCACTGCGAGATTCTGAGTTTGTTTCTGTTCTTTCTTTTCTTTTCTTATTTAACCCCAATAACTATCTGTATTTTGTATTGTTTGGTCGGCATGTGTGTATGTTTTGTCGACTTGAACGGTCAAAAATGCAGGTTTTTACAGTTGGTATCAGAGCTTTGGTTTAGATTACCTTGGCTCTAGTGGGGAATAACTCATTGAAATATGGTTAAACCTTATGAATGAGTTCGAGTGTATATGGGAGAGCGTATTTGTAATTTTGATATAAAAATGATTTTATATTGTGTTAAATTGTTCCGTTGAGTATTTATGAATTCTCATTGGTACTTGGGACGCCAAGGCATCGATAGGAATTTCTAAACACTCGAATAGGACAGATTGACATAATATTGTTTGGACTATATTTTTATATAAAAGAACTATCTTGAAAATTTATAAATTTTGATTGTATTGGTTGTTAGGAGATGATAATATTTGATTATCATCGTTTATTGTTGATTAGTCAATATTTCTAACTATTGACTATTGGACGATTTTAAGAAATGAAACTTGTAAATATGATTCACAATGAATATAAATGGTAAATAAAATAAAATAAAAATGAATTTAAATTAAGATGGAGAATTTAAATTCCGGTGTTTTGAAAATTTATTAACAAAAATTTGAAATGTATAATACAAGTATTATATGATAGTATATTCGATTAGAAATTGTTTTCAAAGGATTTTCAAATGAAGTAAGTGTTATACTCCCTCTTGACACTAGAGAATGATTTCGGTGATGAGTGCACGCATCATCGACGTTTATTTTCGAGAGTCTAAGTGGGGAGATCACTTAATAACTTTTTCTAAACCCTGTTTTGATTAAAATTGAATTTTATTTTGTATTCTCTATAGTATGACTTGATACACATTAATATAAGTATATATTATTTCAAACTTGATTTGAAATGAAACCGGAGATGAAATTCTTAAGTTCTTTAATATTTAATGACTTTAAACTATTGAGATAAACAAATACTTGAATCATTACGGAACTTCTAAATTGTGAAATGAGAAATGAACCTAAGAGCTAAGTGAAAATATCAATTGAAGTACAAATCCTTAGAATTAGGAAATTATGAATTTAAAATAAAATTGAAACTGTAAAACTCGCATAGTATTAAATTTCATTCTATAACATAAATATAACTTACCAAAATATTTAAGAAGTTCAAAAATGTTATATGAATTGTTAATTGGATAATATACAAGTTTAGGTTGGAATAATGAAATATGCATTTAATTAATGGTTTGCAAATATAAATAAAATTGTTAGTAAATAATTGGAATTTAAAGTAACATTTAAAGGTGATTCACCATTTTGTTAATATAAAATGGAAATACTATATGTGAATGTAAATGTGAAATTAAATTATAGTGAAATTTAAGTAATGACTTAAGAATTAATTAATTGAAAATTCAACTTTGAATGAAAAGAGGTTGTATGTTGTTTAACTACATTCTATTTGCATAACAAAAACTTACCAAATACTTAAAAAGTTTAAAATGCTTATAAGGATAAGTAGAGGAATAATATACCAGTGTGAGAGTGAATAATAAAATGTGAAGATTTATTGATAGTTGTAAATATAAAAGAAATTTAAGCTGTAAAATGAATGATATATACAAGTGAATGAATAAAATTTAAAATTAATGAAATATAAAATTTGTAAATGGAAACTAATTAAAGTTGAATATAACTAAATGTCAATAAACTTGGAAGTGTATGAAATAAAAAAATTTTACTTGGAAATGTATAATTGATTTAGTGTAGATTCTGGATGGATGGTAATGTTTGATATGCATTGGTTGTTTGATGGATGGTAATTGATTTAGTAGAATTCATTAGTGTTAATGGAATTGAATAAACGGAATAAAATTTTAAAATAATTAAATTCAAATTTGAAGCAAAGTGAAATTAAATATAATTGAATCCAATTTAAATTGAAGCAAATTGACTTGAATTTAAAATGTGAATGAAACAAACTTGAATAGATCGGAAACAAATTGAATGTAAACGTATTTCATGGATAAATAAGAAAATAAACGACTTTGTGTTTATGATTGTTTCTTTAGAAAATTTAAAGTTTGATGGTTTGTACTTTGAAATAATAAAAGCAAAATTTTGGAAAAAAATCCAAAATTGTCCAATATATGCTGAAACGAAAACAACCATAACTTTTAAATGGCTGGACGAAGTTCAACGATATTAGACTTTTCGGAAAGCTTAGAAACTGTAGCACGACTTTTGTTTAGACTGTATTGAGAAATTCCTTCATTTACTTAGTTAAAAATTTGAATCTTCTCGCTGGCCTGTGTAAAAGGGAAGCAAAATCAGTAGCATATACTCTTAGTATTTTTGCCATAACTTTTTACTGGTTTATCGGATTTTGATGATCTTGCACTTTCTGGAAAGCGTAGAACTTAAGCTAAAACTTTTGTTTTAAGCATTTGGTGTTTTGCTGTCGTTTAGAAGGTCAAAAACGTGACCAAACGTCGCTGACCTGCGCAATTCATTGCCAGGCTGAGGCGTATCTATTTAGTAAAACGGTCGTAACTTTTGAATGGTAGGTCCGAATTCAATGATTTTGGACATTCCGAGAAGCCTGAAACGAATGCAAAAACTTTTGTTTAGATTCCATTGTCAAATTTTATCGTTTAGGTGACCAAAAACTGAGATTCGTTTGCTGTCCTGGAAATTGAATTTCAGTTTTGAAGCTAAACATGTTATATGTGTGTTGTTTATGATAAGTATATCGATATATCTTTATATGCATGGTTCTAACTTGGTTATTGAGCATTTTAGTAGGTAGCAAAGGGGTTGCGCTTCGCTTGTGGAGCTCGCTTCTGCGCTTAATGCAAAATGTAAGTTAAAATGCTAATAAACGCTAAATAAAAGGTATGTTCTCGGATTACAGTTTATGTTGTGGTAAATTATTGTGTTCCCCATGTTTTGGGATGCCTCATTCTTGTAATGAGATGTATATCATGCAATTATTACTACTATGAAATTTTTCGGTCCTAGCCGCGCAAAGAAAGTGCTGCTGAAATTTTTCAAAAATCCGGGAGTTAGAAAATTTTGTAAAAAAAAAAAGAAATCCTATAACTAAATTTTGCAAATAAGTAGAATATTTTGAATGAATTATATCTAAATGATGGTTTCCCCTTCTCCGTTCCTTTTCGAGGACGAAAAGTTTTAAGTGGGGGAGAATGTAACGACCCGTATTTTTAACACTTTAAAAATACGAATTAAAATGAAAATTTTGGATAAAAATCCGAAGGAAATAAAATTTTGTGTTGTTAAATGTGAATTACAAGTTAAAATACAAAACTGAATTCTGAAATAACTTATTTGTAAATTAAATATGGATGTTAACTTATAGTGAATGTAAATAATGAATTGAATTTGATTGTAAACCAAATATGTTATGATTGTAAACAAAGAATAAATAAAATGGTAGATTTAATAATGGAAGTTATGTTATTGAAACTAATATAAATAAATGTAACTTAATATTACAGTTGATTGAAAGCAGATAATAACTGAAACTGTAATTTGATAAAGATGTTAACTTGTAATTGAACGTAAGTAAAAGATTTAAATTTGAATGTAACAAGTAATTGAATTGAATTGAATTTGATTGTAAACAACGAAATAAATAAAATGTTACATTTAATATTGAAGTTATAATATGGAAATCAACGTAAATGAATATAATTTAATATTACTGTGAATTTAAATAAGATGATAGCTGAAGAAAATGAAAGTAAATGAATTATAAACTATTGATAATAATGTATAAGTAAATGGTTGATTCAATAATGAAAGTGTAAATCGAAATAAAAGAATTCATTTGGAATTAAATAACTTGAATTTGAACTACAATATAATTGAACGCGGAATCTAATATAATCTTTTATATTGGATTTATAATGGAAAATTGCATTGTAAAAGATTGTTAATTACTATGAAATTAAAAATGGAATTTGTGAACAATTGAAATTTGATTTAAAAGTTAATAATTTAAAATTGGGAATTTTATATTGAAATTAAACAGTCGAATAATTTATTTTTCGAATATTGGATTTAATTAGACAATTAAATCGATAATTTAATAAGTTAAATTTCAGAAATAATTGAAAATCGAGTTGAATATGATTGAAAATGATTTGTAAAATTTTATCTTATCATATTGGAGTTATAGTAATGTTATAGAACTTTTAAAATTGAATTTAAAGTTAATTTGTGAAAATTGAATATTTTTAATATTTAATTATCGACTGAAAAATAGCCATTTTTCTAACAGTCTCAGAATGGAACAAAACTAGTTCCATTGGATCCGTAATAGTTTGTTATCGCTGGATTTCAATTTTCGTAGCAATCGGAGTTATCGTTTGACCGTGGCAGCTCGAAACGCATCGAATTGTTTTTAATATTAATTCGGCGAGAGAAAATAGTCATTTTTCAAAAAATCTTGGATTTCGACGAAACCAGTTTCATCGGATCCGTAATGTCATATTATTGTAGGGTTTCAAGTTTCGTAACGATCAGACTTGTCGTTTGATCGTACGAACGCGAAACGCCTTGAAATCAATTTAATTGAAATCAATTTTTGAAATCAATTTGAGAATTTCTTTTTCAGCATAACTTCTTCATACAATGGAATTTGGACGTGAAACTTTTTCCATCGCGCTCAGAATATTTTGAAACACCTATTTCGATATATGGGTTTACTCAATTTCGTTCCGGGGTCAGAACGGGCTTTTCGGGTCATAGTTTGTTCCGCACGTTCATCTATTCAGTCTATCTACTCTATCTCTAACATACCTATATAAACACATTATAAACCCTAGCCTCCCTAATCTTCATTTGTCTGTACGTACAATTCATCTTCTTCTTAGCTTCTCATTCCAATGGCAGACAATACCTAATTCCCAAATTCCAAAATCTAAAAAAAAAATTCGAGATTTACGCGCTTCGGGTCGCGCTTCGGGTTTCAGGGGGAAAAACCTTGGAGCTACTTCGAGTCGGGAAGAAAACTACTCGGGTCATCGGGTCGTTTTCGCAAAAAACTCCAAGCAGGCATCGGGTATTTGAGGCGGCGGACCGGGTTGAACTCGAAGTCGACTCAGCACCAGAATTTTCCAATCTTCAAATTTTCATAACTTTTGCATACGGACTCGGATTTGGACGAGGTTTCTTTTGTTAGGATCGTATCGAAATTCTGGACACTTTGACGCTGGTTTGGATGGATTTGGAGACTGTCAAATTTTTGGGTTTAAATTGAATTTAAATTCAATTTAAATTCAAAAGGTGAGTGTTTATACGCTCACAATTGACTAAAATAATTTTTGTTAGTTAAATTTGATATTATGAAGTGATATGAATTTTATTTGTCGTTGTTTGATAAAAATTTAATTGTCATATAGATTGTCATTTGAATTCACCGTTGAAAATTAAATTGACAGTCAAATTGAAATTAAAATTGAATTGCGATTAAATTACCCGACATTGATAACTATGAAATTGCCGTGAATTGTATTGTCTATTGGATGATTTATTTCGATGGATGCTATTGGTTGATATCTAAATGTTTGGATGTTTATTTGCTTATATGTATCCTGTTATACATACATATGACACTACGATTGGTTTATGTGATATATATTCATCCCTGACATTTAATTGAAATAAATAATCACTTGGCCATAGGTTAGAAAATTATATACGGACACCGGGTTGGTTAAATTAAATGATTTTAAAAGTTGTTTTGAAATTATTTAAATGAATTGATTTTAAGAATAAAATCCAATTTATGGAAATTGAATTATTTTGAATTGAAGCTCGATATGTTGGAATTTAAACTTGGTAAATGAAATTGTTTAATTACTCGAAGTTTAGATTTTTAAGAAAAGGATTGAAATACGACGTAAATATTCGAAAGTTGATTTGTTTTAAAAGATTGGACTTTTAATCGAACTCTGAATATTTCTAAGAAAATTTATATGAAATGATATTTCAAGTTTGAGTTTGGAATTGAAAATTTATTTGAAATTGAGATTTAATTAATTTGGAATTTAATTGAAATTCAAAGAAATTTGTGAATTGGACTAAATTGAAACTATTGAATTAAATTTGAAGATAAAATTGATTTGAATTGGATTTGGACTGAAATTGATTTGGAAGTTAATGCTTAAATGAATTCTTGAAATCCGAATGTTAATCTAAGTTTATTGAATTGGAATTGTTCCAGAAATTAAGTAAACTACTTAATACGGATGTTTAATTTGAAGTATATTCTAATTTGAATACGAAATGGCTTTAAAGCGAATCTTATATTCTTATATAAATATATGAGCTGTTTTGAAATGTGAAATATTTAAAGTTTTGTAATATATTGAAAGTGAAATTGTTTATTTTGTGGTTCAAATATGTATTTGAACTTGATAAATTGAAATGGTTTTTGAGAAGCTGAATCGATTTTGAAATTGAAATGAGATATTGAGACGAAAAATGATTTTGAAATGAAATCGTATATTTTGAGTAGATATGATGATTTTGAAATGGCTTTGATTTTGAAATGGATATGATATTTTTGATAATCAATTATGAATTGATTTTGAAAATGTAAAAGAGCCATCGGTGTAATAATACGTAGTTATTAAAGAGACCGGGATCGGATATGGACATACTCTCTGTCGATACCGAAAACCACTTTAATAACTATTATACGCGGAGTGTTGATCCAGAATGAAGTGGATGGTTCGGTGAACGCGTTGACTGAAGAAAGAGAACGATATTGGATGACCCCTGACATGACTAAAACAGGAGCCGCGCCGGGCCATTGAGGATCGCCATCTCTAGCGGACACACTTCTTCGATACCTTATCTATTACTTATGTGATTCGATTTGGGTGCACCCCTCGATTATGGGAGTGTTGTTTCGCGATGTTGGGGTAGTAGCTGCTATGCCCAACATCAGTCCAGATCAGGCAACTACTAGTATCCTAGTTGGTATCGCCTCATGTACCTTGTCATACTGATTATCCTATTCGCGACCACTACGTTTTGTTTTGTACCTTTAGTATATGGATTGCCCTCTGGTGACTTCCGGTTTTGGGGAAACTACGGTCTTGTATATGCTCTTGGGAATATAAACTGTGTTAAGGGTGGAATGGGCCATGGCTTAACGCTATTTTAATACTTTTACTTTAATGTAGACATATTATAATAGCGTATTGTACTACATAGTAGATAGTTTAACGGATCCTTGAGAGATGGAAAATCCCGTAACATCTCTTAAGTTATTGCACTCACGTTGACATTGGATAGGAGATGTCAAACCCCGTAAACATCTCTGACGCCGTCACACTCATATTTCTTATTCGATTTGACTTACATGAGATATTTTAGTCCTGACTCGAGTGTTTTGTCTTTTCATTACGCTCGGGTCAGCCTGAGCATTTCAGATAAGGTCGAAGATCTATTCTGGAGGACGAAGACGGAGTTTGATATTACATCATTCGTATTCTACTACTGTATTATTTTTCCGCTGCATTATTGTATTATCTCTGATATGTATGTAACTCTGATTTATGATGTATAATAATAATCAAATTTATTTATTTAACAGCTTCATGAACTGTTATTTTATTATTATATCTTGTCCCTTCCACTGCGAGATTCTGAGTTTGTTTCTGTTCTTTCTTTTCTTTTCTTATTTAACCCCAATAACTATCTGTATTTTGTATTGTTTGAGTCGGCATGTGTGTATGTTTTGTCGACTTGAACGGTCAAAAATGCAGGTTGTTACAAGATAACTTTTGGGATATCTAAAAGAACCACTACAAGAATCTGCTCAACTTAAAAAAATGGTTATAGTAATGAACGAAGAAATAAAAGACTTGAGTGTTAAGTTAATGTCATACAAAGGTCAAAACTAATAGTGTTTATCGATCAGCATCCTTAATTTCCTTTGACATCCATTGACTTCTTATTAGCTCTCGAAAGCATGCCCTTTTAGCCACGTTTATACCTGGGAGGCACTTATTGGCCTTAGGACCTTATTTCAGTGTTCATGGATTTCTTAAAATGAGCCGTTTTTCCCAGTTTTATACTGGGTAGGCATTTATTGTTAGTCATGATCTTTGTCTTGTGACATTCTTATTTTTCATTTATGGTTAGCCATGGGTCTTGTTCCATGCACATTTTCTATTTGTGAAAACTTATCATAGAATGAGAAACTAGATCTTAATTATAAGTCATACAACAAAATGGCCTTATCCAAAAGATTTCAAAAAAAATGTTTACGAAAAAACATGACTATAATTGGGTTTCGATTCTCCCGAAGCACCGTCTCGTAGAAATTTTCATAATAAAAAGGAAATCATATATGTAAATTTTGCTCTAACTTTGAAAATAAAAAGGTTTTTTCGGTTCGGTGACACGTGGTAGTGAAAAGTGTGTTACTCCACTGAAACCTACCACCTAAGTATTTAATATCAGTATCGGTTGAGGAACGATAACCTATATTTAAAATCTTAGGAAATATCGGGGAGATATCAGGGTAATATCAACATGTTCATTACAAGCTGCAAAAATTACGGTAACGGTAAAAGATATAAATATTGATTTTTTTATGCTTTAAATAAATGTTAAAATGTATAGGGACATAACTATATAATGAGTTTGCATTTACAATGTTGATTTTTACTGTAATATAAGATATTCATGTACCTTTTCTACTTAATGGTGATATTTGAATACTCTCACCAATATTTGTGTCAAATATCGGTGTAATATCGCTGATATATCGGTAGATATCATTGATATATAACTGAAATATCGCTTAATGATATTTTAGGTGATATTTTACAAAAATATCGCTTGAAGTCCGATATGCTATACATCGACAATATTATATGATATTAACTGCTTGGCCTACTACATAGTAAATACAAACTATTTTAAAGGTTACCCTACCACAAGTGGATGTGCTTCATTGATAATAATATTTCCCATGTGTTCAGACCCTAACCCTTATTATCCATGATAAATTCAGTTGGGTAACCTTGGAGAAGAGAGGGCATACCTCTAAGGGATTTGCTCCCCGCATACCCCCATAGTGAAGCATCCATAGGAAAAATATTACCACCACCCATAAGAGAAGGCCATTTCACTTGGGATTTACTATTGGTTGGTGCACAATTAAATAGCAAGCAACGGACCATGGAATGTCTAAGCTTCCACAAATAACAAACTTCGATGGATCCCGAGCATAATCGTATATGACACAAGGCTGGCATCGAAAGTATATACCGCAAGGCTGCCACCAAAAGTATATACCGCAAAGATGGCACCAAAAGTATATTCAATAAGGTTGGCACTGAAAGTATATGCCACAAGGTTGATACAAAAAGCATTGGTCATAAGGCTGGCTCTAAACAAAAAGTATTAGCTTTAAGGCTGGCTTTAAATTGAATTAATAGACCATAAGGTTGGCTGTAAACCAAAAGGCAAAGTATATAAGCACATTGCCTAGAACTTAGTTAAGCAGGCTCGGTAGACCTCGAGACCATCTCAGATTACGGCTTGAGGCCGAAGGCTTAACACCTCATAATTTAGTAAAGTAAGCTCAATAAGTCCCGAGACCTTATCATATTATTAATTCAAGGGTTGCTAGATGCCCCAAGATCCAATTAAAAAAAGGCTTGGTAGACCTCAAGACCTTGTCAGAATTTAGGTTAGACACCCTCAATCTAATTTACTGAGGCATTAATTGGGTTAGATTCCCACGATTCATAGTTGACTAAATGCCTTGAAACTCATATCATAGCCATAGTAAAACCCAAGCCCGAAGTAACAGTTATATATTGACATCAAAGCTCTCGAAATAGAATTATTGACAGCTAGTAGGCTATAGAAATTAAAAGTTTATTTAATAGATTTGGTATAACCGAAGCATGATCCTAGAAGCAACTGATATGGCAGGACGATGAAATGGGAGAACAACAAAGTATCAAAAGAAGAGATAAAACCGAAACTATTAGATATTGAAACATTATAGAATAAGGTAAACTTGGAATAAGCAAGAAAATATCAGTTACATTGATATGCAAAGTTTAATGTACTGGAATGACAAGAGCTATATATATATATATATAGTGAATAACTAAAAACATAAGCATTCAATATACATATGCCGAAGTAATTAGACAAAAGGCATATTGAAAGAATCATATTACAAACAAAAAAGTACTTAGACAAATTTTGCAGAATCACAAAATATACTTATTATAAAAGTACAAGTTTATAGCTAAAAAGCAAAATAAATAAGCTTATTTTATTCTTCGATAATGGCATTTTCTTAGCCGATGGCTTCTTTTTCTACTTCCAAAGGAGAGCCCCCGATAACCTAAACTTCACCAAGGTCTCTTATAATTGCCGTTCGACTAATCCTCCAAGGACCCGGATGTAACATCCCACCTTCCGAGGCCCAAAACTAACCGCTACTGATGCTGCAGTCATCCGTAGTTGTTATTTTTTGGCGACCGAATGTGGTATTGTTATTATTGATACACAGGAACACATGAATATGAAAAATTTTAAACTTTCAAATAAATAGAATTTCTCATTTCATGTAAATTACAATTTAAGATTTAATTACATAATCCCAGACGTTAACCACGTTCAGATCACGTATACATGTACAAAATACGATAAGAGAGACATATGAAGATGTCCCCTCATGATGATCAGAGAACTAATAAATATGAACTTTACAGTTCTTAGTACATCACAGCGGAATACACCAAATAGCTCCTATATAGCTAACCCTGCCTCCTGCATGTCACCGGAAGCTTATTCGTCAAGAACCTAAAAGTCTCCCACTCTCAGACTACTCAAATTAATTTTGAGTACCCAAGAGTTTGTGGAGAAACAAAAACTTCAAGTCAGACAATAAGTCTGGTATGAATAATCCCCTATCATTTCTTATCATAAATAGATATCTAGTGAGACCACGTCGCTTAGCGGAACGGGTTTTCCCCTCACTAGTATCCCAAAACAAAACATGCAAATGATTTTTTATGCCCCTGCACCTAAAATGATTAGTCTTAACATAATATGAAATAAAACCATAAATCATATATATTGGATATCTCATCCACCCATTTATTAGATATCCCATCTAAAAATCTTTGAAATGACTATCCATCAAAACTTTAATAGGACTATACGTCCCAAATTCATTAAAATAAATGCAGATTATCCATCGTACATTGTTTTATAAAAGTTGCTGTGGGCTATCCACCGCACACTCCATAGTTTTCCTAGGATGGCTATGAACCCTTGGGTGCCAAATCCCGAGGCTAACTACCTCTGGCAAAACATTCTTTACTTTAGAAATTTGATATGGGATATCCACCGCACATCCCATGGTTTTCCTAGATTAACCAAGAACCCACCACTTGGCTAATTAAAATATCACGATCCCCATGATTTATTCATTTTTCCCATGTATTCCAATGTTTAACATATTTTCATTGGTAGCCTTAATTAGGTTAAATTAATTAAAAACACATTGATAGCCCCAATGTATACTTTCGAAAGCATATTTCTATTTGTAACCCCAAACTATGTATCGAAAACATTAAACCCACCCCGGTGTCCCCAAGGTTTAATAACATTTATTTATATAAGGATCCCTCTTACATTTTAAAACAAAGATAAGTACTTTATGCTATAACCCTTCGAAGTAACCTCTTTCGAATTAGCAAAATTTTACTTAAGAAAAATGGCTTATAATAGCCCATTAAACCCCTTCGAATAAAGCCCTATTCAAAAGCAAATAAACATTAGCCTTTGGAAAGCATTGAAAAATAATACCTTTCGACTTTGTCGAAAGGTCCTATCTTTTGACCTTGTCAGAAGGTTTCTTTTCGACCTAATCGAAAGGTTTAACCTTTCGACTTTGTCGAAAGCCTGGGGTATCCACCTTATAAAACCATTTATAAACCTTTCGAAAGTAATGGAACTCAAAACCTTTCGAATTCAGTGAAACTCAAAACCTTTCGAAATCATTGAAACTCAAAACATTTCGAAATCTTTGTAAGTAGCCCATTCAAAACCTAAAACCTTTCGAAACCATTCGAAAACAATGAAGTGTTGGCGTTGGAACCAACCCTTCGAAATCAATGGAGAGGCGAAAATTTTTAGAAAATAAAAAATTACCTTTGACTCCATCTGGTTCGAAAGGTTTAGAAGTGGCAACTATGCTTTCGACCTTGTCGAAAGCTATACCTTTCGACTTTGTCGAAAGGTCTCAATTAAAACAAGAAAGCAAACCAATCGAAACCTTTTTCTTTTAAACCATTTGACAATGTCAAAAGCTCTTTGTCGAAAGCTAGCAGACGTATTTTCTTTAAAATCAAAACAAAACTTCAACTCTTTCGAAAGCTCTAACCTTTCGTCCCTGAACCTTTCAACCACTTCCAATTCACTACGTACAAGTTGCCTAATACCATGTGCATTGGTTACTAGTCGAAAGGTTTGATACCTTTCGACCTTGTTGGAAGGTTTGGAATGGAGGCAGAAGCTCTTGCCGAAAGAGTTGAAATTGTGAAAATTGCACTTTAAAATAGTTCTTTTGTACCCCACCTGCCATGTTTGTCTAAACCGATTGGTTGCCA
Source organism: Allium fistulosum (assembly GCA_030737815.1). Classification (NCBI taxonomy): domain Eukaryota; kingdom Viridiplantae; phylum Streptophyta; class Magnoliopsida; order Asparagales; family Amaryllidaceae; genus Allium; species Allium fistulosum. Next base: position 74,568,440 of record CM060904.1, on the reverse strand, counting down.
TAATTTTATATTCAAAAACGATGTCGACTTTTCTTATTTGGAAATTTAAATAATTTTGAAAAAGCACCTTTCTCCTTTATAATTATATAAAATATTTAAGTCCCGTACCCTAGATAATTTTATATAACTATTAATTCACCTTAGAAAAATCTAGACAAATTCTAGAAAATCAATTATTATGTTCTCTCCAAATATAAAAATTTCAAAGCATATGAAGATAAAAACAACTCGGAATTTAACCAAAACCGAATAAAACGTGTTAATTAGCTCATTAACATTCAAAAACACCTATGTCTTATCCAAACAAAGGTTTAAATGATTATAGCTTAACCAAAACATAGACATGGATCAGATATAAACCCATAGCCGAACCAAACATAGAAATTGAGATGATAAACATGATTATTCACCTTGATTAGTTGATTGGAGAATGAGATAATTTACTAGCTTTAATTCTTTAGCTTTTTCTTCAATTTATGCTCTTCTCTAAGCACTTTAATGGCCGACCGAAAGTAGGTGAGTAGTTATGAATGAAAAGTGAGAATTTATTAAGGTGGAGGAAGAGATTTTATATTAAGAAATGTAGCCTCATTTCCAAGTTTACCCCTTAGGAAAATTCCTCCTTCTAAATTTAGTAGTCTTATTTTAGTTCGTTCATTAAGACACGACCATTGGATTTATTAATCTCATCTCCCTAATTATTCATATTATTCTATTTAATTTATCCAATTAAATATTCCGAATAATGTTAATTAAAATTCAGGGGCATTACACCGGAATAACGGACTTGGGAATTGGATATGTTTCAATACGAACTTGTATCACGTACTATTAGCATGATATGGTCAGGTTCTCCCGCATTTAAAATGAAAGATAAGTCTAGTGGGACTCCGTAAGCAACTACGGTCTCAAGTACATATTCATAGCGACCTTCAATCTACAGGCGATAATTAAGCATTTGATTCATTTGGCATTCTGTCTTAGCATTAACTTCATCAAAAAAATCAAGTCCAATGCTTGTCCATGCGATCATACATCTTGTTAGTCCATATCTTTTTACACTAACCAAAAGGAACAATTGTCCCATCTTTAAGTTCCATCGAAACATCGACCAAACTTTTAATTGGTGTTGAACGTGGACTTTCTTACTTTTCTTTAACTTATGTGTAGAACCATAGCCATTTGAGACAATTTACTTTTATAAGAGGAGGGCAGTTTGTTCGAAACCTTACCTCGTGCTCTTTCCAGCTTCGAGATATAAGTAATCATAACACCTTAAGGATCTTCTTTAACCTTAAGTTCCTTGAATTTAGTTACAAAAGGCTTCTCATTAGCATTATCTAGCTATTGACAAAGATTTTATATTCTTTTAAGTAAATCATTAACTAAGTACTCTAATGCTGCCTCCAGAAGTGGAACAACCTCCATGATAAAATTTTATGCGATCTTCATGGTCTTGGATTATTTGTTTAAGCCTTTTATTCTCTTCCAGAATTTATTAATTACAATTATCTAAAAGTATTTTAGACCAAAAATAGTTGATCTCTATCTCTAATTCATTAATTTTTACTTGAAGAGTTTTGATATATTCAACATTAGCCTTGTAAGCCCATTGAGTATAAACATGTGATTATTTATTACTTAGACAATTGGGCATGCTAAGTCTTGACAATAGTAAGTAAAATATAAAGTTAAAATGAAAGACGAAAGTTAAACTTACTTTTCATTACATGAAAGTCAAAAAAATTACAAGTATACAAAACAACGAAACTTACTAAAGACCAAATTATCTTTGGTACTAAGTATTATCCTAAGACCCCTAGACCTAGCATCAATAATCATTCCAGAAGGTGTGACGATCGTCCTATACCTCCAGCACCTAATATACCCGTATAATGCGCTGCAATGGTGCCTGGTCGATGTAGGACGATTGTTAAGGTTATAAAGTAAATAACATTATAAAACCTATCGTACATCTCGCCGCAAATCAAATAAAATATAATAATTATCACAGATATAAAACAAGAGAGTCAATAACAACTAAATAAACCAATATCAAAGCACACAGGTCATGGAGCTATACAGGACAGTAATAGAGTTTATACAAATAGAAATAAACTCAAAGATAACTATCTTTAAATAAAGTAGTAGACACTGCCTATGCTCTATAGTGTTGCACAACGGAATAAACAATGGTAAGTCCATGTATAATACGAGAAAACACAATCTCTTGCTCGTCCTCTGAGCAGCACCGTGTATCACCTAAACATGTTATCTAGTCTACTCATTTAAGAGTACCCAAGATGATAAGCAGTAAAGTATAAGTGTGAGCGATCAGAAATCTCAAAATAATATGCAATTCGATATAGTAAGGAACAAGGGTATAAGAATCATACATGTCATATCCCTATATCCAAAGAATTAGCACATAACATCTATAATATGCTACTATACTAACATCATGAAGTATACAAACGTCTTACTACCGACATTTAGGCATCGGTCTCCTGGATGCCTACATCATGCGACGTCCCTAGAGCGAGAAACATAAAGTATAACAACCATAGCAAACATTGATCCATCATACAATCCTCACTATCACTCAATGCACTTTGGATACATGATAACTAATATGACCATTCCTCTGCTAGCGATTAATGGAAAAATCTAAGCTTTAAGTGTGCTCAAACACCAGCCCGTAGTTTATACTAGATCCATTCCCACGATCCAGACATACAGATTCCAATTAGCATCCTCATAATACCCATGCTTATGAGTACATCAGAAAACACTCTGAGTATCAACGCTCCTTTTGCAAGCGTGTTCGAGCCCTTCCTAACTCAATCTAGTTTCAATTCATCCTTACGGAACTCTTTCCATGATAAAACCTTTCAATGTTTTATCCGTATGTTTCCCTTCCTCGTATATGCCATGGTAGATGATTATCACCACGACTCCATCGATCGAGTCGCCGTCTAAGAAACACTCCTAGACGTCCACATCGATCATAGGATCAGCACCCAAAGTCCCAAAGCCATCATATCGAAGCATCCCAACCTTACTTCCTCCATCAATCATCATCATTCATCGCGCTGCCATCTCACAACCGAACATCAAACGAACAAACTAGCAACTCTAGCACGACCTATAGGACCTACTGAATACCCTTTTGGGAGTTTGGCCAAAATTGGCTACTCCCATTCACGTCGATACCGATATGAATGGATTCATGTCGATGCCAACTTGAGTCACTTAACCAAAAACTGGCTAAGTACTTCATGCCCCGATCTCTTCCATATTTTGCTTCTTTAGAGCCCTTTCTTCTCGCGCCTTAAGTTCTTAAGTCCTTGGCTCTAACATTCATGCGGAAAAGATATTGGCACTAACTTGATGATATTGGTACTGAGTTGAATCCACTTTTCAAAATTTGAAGTTATGTCCCTAAACTCCTTCCCTAGCGTTGCTCAAAGCTTGCCCCAAAGTTTTATAGCCTAAGTCCCGAAGCAACCCCTTTACCGACCTGAAACACAACTCCCACCAACTTGATTTTAAATTTCCACCGACATGAATTTGACCACTCAAATCAATTCCAATGCCCATACGAGTTGAAATGTAGGCTCCCCTACTCCTTAAGAACCCCATCTCCAAGTTGTATCACGTTTTGAGCATTTTGAACCCGTTTTGCTCAAATCAACCACCATATCCTAACTACACTAAAAAGAAATAACAAACGTATCAAAACAATCCATATATGAGTAAACATCATTCATAAACATTCAAGCAACATATTCAATTCATCCAATCATGATTTGTAAGCATATAATTCCCTAGATCTAATATTTATGCAAAAAATGACAACATGTTTCATAAGGCGTTACAAAACCATTTTAAATCTATTTTTATATTTTTATATTCATCCATAAACATATCCTTAAGGCTGGATTAAAGTTTGAAAATGTTTTAGTATGAAAATCATCTTAAATACACCAACTTTGACCATATAAGCAAGCATAGGATAGCGAGGGATATCAAATCACTCATCTAGTACCCAAAATTACCAAATCTCACCTCAAATCTAAAATGGACATCAAGCTCACCAATTCCAAAACATCCAAAAGATGAAACCAAGATCTATCCCTTGCTAATTACCCCTTTAATTATGGTTTAGGCTAGATTTAGTATGAAAAAGAAGAGCTTTTTGATGGAATTTAGGTTAATGGAGGTTTAGGCTTGTTTTTAGAAAGTGGGAAATGATTTAGATTAGTCTCATCAGTCCTAGTTAGGCACAAATCCCAAAGTGGGTTAGTGGTCTTAAGTTTGGGCTTAACTAATTACCTACTAATCTGGATAGTAGCAGTCTAAACTTAAAATGGCTATACCTCATAAACGGTAATTATGTTTTCCTATTATGACCACCCTACGGAAAGAGAAACTATTAGCTCGACTTAATATAAGTGGTTTCAGACCCTAATTCAACTTCTACCAAAACTTAGGCTTTACAAGAATTTCTAGGTCCAAATTGCCGGATAAAAATTCTAAAGATGGAAATATCATAGTAGTCATTTTCCAAAGTTATAAAGTCAGACGACCTCATATGAATTAAATAATAATATTTTACGATCCTCCGATATGTATAACACGGGTCGTTACATTCTCCCCCTTTAGGAATTTCGCCACCAAAATCTCAAATAATTAAAGGAATAGTCAACCATGCTTACCCCATATGTCTAATAATCATAAACAACCATCAAACATATCAAACAAGAAGTCATGCAATTCATAATATAATTATGCCTATCAGAGCATGCGAGATACTAAACAATCCTATATTATATCAAAGCTGAAATTAAATACGAAAAACGGTAGGCCTTACCATGTAAAGAGTTCTAGATATGGAGCCGGCATACTCTCTTTGGTTTCCCATGTGCAATCGCCTTCACTTCCACCTCACTGAACGTTCATTAATTCCACTGCCTTCCTCCTAAGCCGCTTTTTATCATGTCCGACAATACAAGTCGACCTATGAGGTGCCGAAACTTCTGGTTTAATGTAACATACCCTATTTGAGGCCCGAAACTAAGCACTACGGATGCTGCAGTCATCTATAGTATTAATTTCCAATGACAGAATGCGGCTATGTTAATCATATCAATAATTGAAGCACGTGAATATGAAAAACATTAATGCAATTTAATAGCAAAGTTTCACATTTCATTTTATAAATAACATTTCATATTCATTACATAATCTCATTCGCAATCCTATGTTTAGAAAATATAATTATTAGAAAATACTCTAAGAGCGACATATGAAGATGCCACCTTGGTTGATCAGAGTCCAATACTTTGCTATTATATAACTTGCCATTACATCCATACAAACAAAATCAACAACATAGCGGATTAGATATGAACTCCTAAATAGCTAGATTTCCTCATGCACATATCCGGAAGCTTATTCGTCTTATAGGATACCTGAAATCCCTTACTCCTGATCGACCTACTCAAATGAGTACCCGAAAGTTTAAGGAAAAAAACAAAAACTTCAGGTCAGATAAAAAGTATGGTGTGAATAATAACCTACCCTCTCGAACCAATAGATATCAAGTTAGACCACGCCGCTAAGCGGAATGGGTTTTCCACTCACTAGTATCTTAACCAAAACATATTAACTCATTTACTGTGCTCCTGCATCCATAATGGTTATAACAGATTAAATATTATTTGCAATTATGCAACATATACTGGATTACCCATCCCAACTTATTAGACCACCCATCTAAATTTTCATTGACTATTCTTCTTTTATTTATATGGACTACCCATCTCGCATATGATTACTTGGATTACCCATCCCCTACCATATGGACTACCCATCACACATAGTTTCATTATCAAGGTAATGTGGACTATCCATCTTACATATTTCATTATTCAAAATGATGCGGACTATCCATCACATATCTCATAATTTTCCTAGGATGACTATGAACCATTCATTAACCATATAGAGACCATCCATCTCCAACATAATATGGACTATCCATCTCACATCCTAGGATGCTATGAACCCATCGCTTATTAATTTATTTCATGTTTAACCCACATGTTCAACTTATATCTATTGGTGTCCCCAACTAGGTTGTAATACCCCTGAAACTTATAACATCTTCAAAATAATATACGTTGGTATCCCCAATGATCTATGTCAGACTCATTAAAAATATACATTGGTATCCTTAATGATTAGTGTCGAGTTTATGTGATCTTTGTAACCCCAATAAATAATGTCAACTTCGTATACTTATAGCCAGGGAAGGAGCCAGGATTTTAAATCACCAGGGGCTATGTAATATTATTCTTCGATCAAATATGTAGGACAGTAGGAAATTTGGCTAAATACGAATATATTAGAAAATCTGATAGGCTGAAAACAGAAATGGAATAACAGTCGAAAATTAAATATGTATCTTTTACTTCAATCTTCAGTCAGACTTCTTTATTGTGAAAAAACTTGACTGACAATATAGTTTATTACAAAAAACATTTAGTCTGTTTTGAAAGAGTTAAAGTAATGGGCTTTACATCAATTGAACGAGCTATATTTGCAAGTGATATAAAATAAAATTTCAAAGATTCACCCGGGTTGTAGCCCAGGTTGCATTGGCCATGGTTCCGTCCCTGCTTATAGCACATAGTGATGTAAAACATTGGTATCCCCGACAATCAAAGTCAAAATCATACAATGTCTCACCGCCGTTAATTAGCCAATAGAGAATATTTTCGATGTTAATAATAATGCCGACCTCTATCCAAGGTTGAAAACCAAAAACTTAAATCCTTTTAAGTATAAAAATCTATGTTGAAAATAAGGTTGTCGACATCCATATGGTATCAATTATCCACCTTTTAAAACAAACTTTAGATTTTTACAAATCATATGGCTAACAGCTAAATCATAGGGTTGTCGACCCTCTTGAATATTGGCTATTGTTAACCATAAAATTCATTCAAGGATGAAGGTATGAAAGAAAGCTTCGGAAGGTATGAAAGAAGGCTTCTGAAGGTATCGAAGAAGGCTTTTGAAGGTATCGAAAGAAGAGTTCCGCAAGTGTTGAAAGAAGGCTTACGAAAGCATCGTAAATAAACTCATCATTGGGGCTTCACAAATATCAAAAAGGGGTTCCTCTATGATTCCAAAGGGGGAGAAGGAATTAAAATTGCTTTCGAAGGATATTAAATTGGTGCCACAAGCATTGGACACTCCCACAAGAGACGAAAGTAAGGGCTTCCACCAAACACTACCCTTCCGCATTAACCAGACCTTTAGAAACGATTGGTTCCACCACCATCTACCTTCCACAGAAGAAGACTCTATCTACACTTCTCATTCGAAAGCATGGCTTTGCGAAGACAAGCCTTTTGAATCGGTTAAACCCTTGCGCAAGAATTATAAAGGCTTCGTATATGTTAATATTGCTTCCACAAGCATCAGAAGTTGGGCTTCCGCATTAATCAAGGGGGTTACTTTCGAAAGCTACCATCCGCAACCATCATCAATCCATCAAGAAGCTTCTTCTTTTATAAGCGACCTTGCGTAATGATCTTTCCGCCACCACTAGATCCTTTCAAATCCATCCAAATGTCCTTCCACACTTGTACAAATAACGACCTACCATATCAGCACTAGATCTCAACAGGAATGAAGAGGTCCAGGAAGCCTTCAACTATGTTACAACCCTTTCGAAACTAAGAAAATACTCTTTCGATAGTGACAAAAGCCTCCAAAGATGCATATAGGTGGTGTGGAAACCGATTCAATACCCAATGACGAGAGGAAGATTCAAGTGTTGTGAAAGCTTAAACAAAGAAAGCAGAAGCACCCTAACATCAATGACAGCGAAAGGTCAAAGAAGTGACCTTTCGACAGCTTTGGAAGGATGGACACAGAAGGTTCTAACCCGCTTCTACAAATACGACCCTAGGGGTCCAAGTTTGGGACCGGTTTTTGATTCCTGCATTTCTTTATCAAATCGAATTCTTGTAACCCTAATAAAATCGGGGATAAATTCTATTACTTGTAATCCATTTGTGAGAAATAAAAAGAGAGGATGCAAGGACTTGATATTGATTTCGAACATGAGAATGATTATCACGGCCATTAGCTTGCCTAATGACAAATTGCACATGATGAACATTTATCTTCTTAACCCTCTATTAGCATATGCTACGCTATAGAACCTATTTGGATATCTTGACTTTAAAGCATACTATCATTACGTCGAAAGCCCTTGCGGCACTAAAGTAACATGATGATGATAATTCAACATTATCGAGTTCATTGTACTTATGACATTTATCCAAAATAAGGCTCTATGGCACATTGAATCCACTCTTTACTCAAATATATACATATCTAGTTTTGAATCCTTTCGAATGGCATTAGACTTTCGTAGGGGTTCTCCTCATATCTGTAACGACCCCAAATTTCCTATATATTTAAATTGATAATTAACTAATTTTTGAATAAAAGTTTGTTAAATTTATTGATAAAGTGTTGCGAGTTTCCCCGAATACAGATAAATTCTGTATAAATCATTTAAATTTAAAATATTATATATATATGTATATATGTGACTTGAATTTAAATCGTAAATAAATGGTTCAAAATAAAGATACAAATTATATAGGATATAGAAATATAAATTGGTTAAAATTTTAACAATAAAATAAAAATATAGAAATTCATCTATATTTTAAAATGAATATATATATATAGTTTTATACAATGTAAAGTAAAATATAAATTTTAATATCTTATTAATAAATCAATACAAAATAATACGAGTAAAGTAGACAACAAAAATAATAATTTGAGTTTATAAAAATATATTTATAGAATTCAAATAAGTGTTGATGTTAAACAAATATTTCAAATAAATTTATAGTTATATAAAATGTGAAATGAACATATTAAATAATTCTAGAATTATATAAAAATGAATATTATAAATTAAAGCAAAATTAAAATAGAAATTTATCTTATAAAGTAATATTATTAAAGACAAAGTTAAAAAGAAAGAAAACATATTCAAGAATGAAACAAGACAAGAGATAACATACGAAGTAGAAACATACAAAATAATAAATATTAAGTTAGAGATCGAAATAGAAATGTATATAAGATAAATTATATAGATTTGTAAAATAGAAAAAAATAAACACCTAGACAATATGAACACAACATAACTTCATTTATATAAAATACAAAGGATAAAATATATTCAAGTATGTTACAATATAAAGCAAAAGAAGACAGCAAGAAAGAAAAAAAATATAAAACTCATGTATACTGCAAAGTGATAAGGCCAAAGCAAAACAAATAAATCATATTCATTTGTACAAGTAATAAATGCAAATCTCTTTAGCCACCAACACTTCATTATCAGCTAACAAAGAAATTATTTCATATTGTACAGCCGAGAAAAAAAAATGTTTGTACAAGCCTAATTAATGCTTGGCCACCAAATCAACATATCAGCCACCATAGAAAGGGAAATATCTCTGATGTATTGTACAAGAAAAATATAATCACTTGTACAACCATCTCAGCTTAAACAAAATAATATCATCACCCTGTACAATATTTTTCACCTGTAAACTCATTTGTATATCAGTTTCCTCACCCCATTTTTCGTCCATTTTAAGCTGAGAAAACTGATGTAAACATCATCTTAATAGCTTAAACAAAAATCAATAACTCAATTTAAAACAAACAACTACAAACCAGAGAGTAAAGATGGGATTCCAGCTTTCAGTTCATAGCCTGTTTCTACATAAGAAGCTCTGTTTAGCCTCAAATCAAGGTGAGTAACATTTTTTTAAAATATGAATCTGATGCAAGTTATATCTGTGATAGGTATGTCTGGATATACATATATGAATTCTCTGTATATTTAAAAATGGATGTATGTGTGTAAAAGCTGTTTCCAGTGATACCCTGTTTTTTTCCTTTTTTGTGTGTTCAAAACTTCATTTTTTTTCTTTAAAAATCATCTCCTCTTGATCAAGGCAAGATTTGAATGCAAGATTTAAAGAAACTTGGTTGTTTTACAATAAGCTTTAATTTAAAATTTTAATTAAGTTAAAATAACCTAGCACTGTCTTTGGAAAATCAAGATACTTGAACAAAGCCTTAAACAAGTTAAAATTCAAACTTCCTAATTCGTGAATTCCGGTATGTAATCTGAATCCTCATACCTTAACCTGATTTTTAAAGTTAAAATCATGATTTTTAAATAGAGGAGGGAAGAGCAGTTTTGATTTGTTTGAATTGTGTATTCTGGGTTGTTTTGGTTGATCTAGATGATCGGAGTGGTCAGAATTTTGGATGGTGATGGAGGAGCGAACGAAGGTTCTAGGAAAAATATTGGAATGGTGGATAGTTCAACGTGGTGGCGTCGGCGAGCTTCTGAAATTTCTAAACCTAGTTTTGTCGAAGGTTGGGATTTCGCTTCGTTCATCGTCTAGGGGTGATCGAGTGCTATGGGGTTTTGGGAGAGGGTAGCTTAGTCGTAGTCAAAGCCATAGCCGGAGTCGCAGACCTTCATGTGGTCGGAGCTTCATGGTCGAGGTGATGACAGGTTTATAGGGGTGGGTCTGTTCATTTTCCAGGTTTCGACTTCGAGCTCGTTTTTTATTTCGAGAAGGTGATGGGGATTCTGGCGATATGAAGTTGGCACGTGGGGGGTTATCGACTTGCTCGACGACGTGACAACGACCGAAGACGAGCAACGGCGACGTGCACGTGCACGGTGCACCGGCTCTAGAACCTGGAAGTTTTGTGGTAGTTGGAGGTTTCAGTTTTCTCGTGTGATTGTCTCGAGTGATGGCTCGAAATCCTTACGCGTTGACTCGAAGGAAGAAGGGGATAGCTCGGGTAGAAGTGTATAAGGTTTAAAACAGAGAACCTGTTCTGTTTTGATTTTGAAGTTTTAAAATTTAAATTTCAAGTTATATAACCAAGCTTAAATTGAGTTTTAAAATCAGAGGTTTAAATATAAATTCAAGTGTAGTTTGTAAACTTAGATTTTGAATAAACTTGTTTAATGACTTTAAAATGTTTAAGTAAAATCAAAAAGATTTGAAGTCAAATGGAATTTGAATTAAAATGGAATTTGGAATTTGTAAAGGAAGGATTTAAACAAAGATAAAAAATTTAAACCTGGACGGGAAGTTGAAGTTGAATCCCAGATTTTAAATTAAATCAGGTTTATAACTTTAAATGTTTGAAATAGGTTTAAATGTTAAAGTATTTTTAAATAGGTGAATTTAAAAAGGAATTTGATTTTAACTCTTTTAAATTTCCTTATAGCAAAGTAATACTTTAACACGTGGATTTGAAGTTTACAAATGAGATTTAAAAGCAAGTTGAAAATCAATGTTTCAATATATTTATGAGTGTTAATTAAATCATTAATAAATATGAGTTTTACTTTTAAGTAAACAAAGATTGAATGATTTGTAGTTCATTAACTATTAAGTTAAGTAGAACTAATTAAGTTACAATTGACACTCAATTAATTAAATAATTAGAATTAATTAATGAGTTCTTAATGGTTAACCAATTTATAATCAACAATGATTAACATAAGTAAAATTTATTTAGCAAAGTAATTAAAGACATTTTTATTATTAATGAAGGTCATTAATTAAGATTTATTCAATAATTAAAAATTAATTGATTCATTAATTAAGAATTGATTAGTTAATAATTAGAGATTAACTAATAAATTTGAAAGGAAGATTTATTTCAAATAATTTGTAATTAAATTATGATAATTAACCCGGATTAATAATTGATACATCCGATTTAAATTAATCAGTTGATTAATAAATTCACTTGTGAATGTTTGGACTTAACTGAATGATTGAATTGTTTGATATTCTGATCCGTGATGCTTTGTGATATATTCTGATTTGTGTGTAATCTAAACTGTAGTTACCTATCTGGGATGAATGTAAATTATTATCTGTGATTTATATATACTTATGATCTGTGATCTGTAGATGAAAGATAAGCGTTATAATTTATACCGCTTATCAACTATATTTCTGTATTCTGATCTGTGATGATTAAATGATGTTGCACTACTATGTAAAACCCTTGGACTACACCATACACACACATATGTGGATTTCACGTGGAAATCAGTTAAGTCGTAGATTTTTGACAATTTTAAGGATTGAATTCTTGAATTCAACTAGTTTTGGAAATTGAATTTAAGAGCTTTGCAAATGAATTTCAAATGTAAAAGTTATTTTAAATAACTTAATAAAACTTGATATTTTAATAATTTGATTTAAATTTGAATTCAACATTTTGAATTGAATTCAATGATTTGGAAAACTAATTGTTTCCAACTGATAAAAGCTCTTATATAAGAAATGAATTTCCAATTTGAATTAAAGGAATTTCAAGTTTGAATTAACAGTGGTTTTCCAAATTACGTATAAATCTTTGGAAATGATTTTGAAAGCTATCAGTTAAATCTTTGTTTTAAAGATTTAACTAGTTAATCCAATTAAAATGGAATTGTTTTGAAAGCTAAGAATTAAATCTTTGTTTTAAAGATTTAATGAGTTAATCCAATTGAAATGGAATTGTTTTGAAAGCTAAGAATTAAATCTTTGTTTTAAAGATTTAATGAGTTAATCCAATTGAAATGGAATTGTTTTGAAAGCTAAGAATTAAATCTTTGTTTTAAAGATTTAATGAGTTAATCCAATTGAAATGGAATTGTTTTGAAAGCTAAGAATTAAATCTTTGTTTTAAAGATTTAATGAGTTAATCCAATTGAAATGAAATTAATTTGGAAAATCTGTGAATGAATATTTTGTTTAAAAGATTAAAGTGTGGAAATTGTTTAAACCGTTGAAGGTTGTTAAAATGAATCTTTTTGTTTAAAGATTTGAAAATGGTAATTTGTTAAACCATTTGAAAAGAAAGTTTGGGTTTAAGTTGTGACTTAACTGAAATTCCATTATCCATATGTTTTTAAATATCGCGCTCATTATTCGGTTTAGCCGGGAGAGTACCTTTGTGTCACATAACCCATTTCGAATAATGATATGTCGTATATGGATCGCATTGAAGACCGGGTATTTGCGAGAATGATAGGATAACCTATCGATTGTCTCTGCACTGAGTCGCGCCGGTATAGAGATTTCCTAAGTGATGGGAAGTTCGATCGGGATTGTGAATACCCGGATTGCAAGGGCTTCTTCGGAAGTGCCTTCGGTTCTGTTCGAACCCAGAACAGACTTGTATGGTTACATGTCCGACATTACATTTTGGGATATAAAGCTGATTTCTTTCAAATACATTTCTGTTGGTGGCGGAGAATTTATTCTCTTAGCTTAACACCCTTCTCTGAGACGTACGAGCTCAGAGGTTATGTAGTTGAAATTTATCAGCGATATACTCCCAATTTGGTAATGTGGCATGCTGAGTGTTGTTGTGTGTTGATCATTTATTGATCATGTGTTGATCAAAGCATGGCTTTGTGAAAAAGCATAGATTTGTGGACGAGACCTCATCGAACCTCATAGACCGGAAATGGTCGAAACAGGAATGATGCGGCAAGGTTATGAGGGTCGTGCCCTTTAGGGTATGTCATTTCCTTCTGGAAAAGGGTGGTATCATGGTATGGAGCCCAGATACTTACTCATGTGGACACACTTTATTTATTATGTGTGATGTTGGTTGCCGAGCGCTCGGATAAAGGTCCCAAAGGACCGGGAGGTGGCATATTCGTGAGTTACCCAGTTACAGGGGTAACCCAGCCTTGTGTTGGCAGAGCAGTTGTCTCTCGAGACGTCCAGCCAGAGGCGTACCCATGTGGCAGTAGGAAGTTCCTTAGCCTGACCATTTGTTGGAAAATCCAAAGAAACAATACGAACCTTTACGATTGCAATTTGTATAACCTGTCTCCTCAGGCGGCAGCTATAGCAGGCATAATATAATGGTACCTATGCTGGCTAAGATTAATATTGTATTTTCGAAATGATTTTTGTACACTATGCACTAGTAATAATATCAAAAGAGTTTTCTTTTGCGTAGTAAGCATATTTGACTATCATAAGAAGCAATCTCCTCCAAGTCTGCGATTGCATTGTGTGTGTAGTGGGAGGTCTTATGGTAGTTTCATTTTCCAAAAGCATTTCGGGTTTCAATGTTTAAAGTTCTTTTGTGTTGTTTTAAAGATAAACTATTTTTGTTACTCACACCAGTCCCACGACTGACTCGGAGTTTATTGTTCCCTTCCTAAACTTTGGGTGCTCACAATTTTCCACACGGGCAGTCTAGAGTTGGGTTTTTCAGATAGTCAGGTTTAGTAGACTAGAGAGCTAGTTCAGTTCATCGGAGATCAGGACTGACGTTGCTTATCTTGGTGCAACGTGATGGTGGTTCGAGCTGATGTTGGAGTTGTTGGAGTCATTCTCTTTTGTATATCATTTGGAGTGATCTCTTACATTGTGGTTATTTTCCGCTGTATCATTATTTATCTCTGATATTGTTGTATCATATTGATATCATTGTTGTATATCATACTGGATATTGTATTCATTGGAGTTGTATATGATATCATCTATTTCTTTATTCCTCTATGTTGTTATACTTACTGTGTTATAAGCTCTGGTGAACCAGATTTGGCGTTTGAATCTACGGCATTTGAGTACAAGTGAAGTACGGGTGCCGATTTTCGAAGGCCGAGTTTTTGGGTCATCACAATATCAATCAAATCAACACCTTCGAAAGGATACTTTTGGAAGGCATTTGTATGCTTTCGAAAAGAACTTACCTTCCAAAGGAGATCCTTTCATAGCAGCTGTATCTATACCTTCAGAAAGGTGCTTTTGAATAAATTCTCCCATCTAGAACTCATTTTGATCCCATCAAAAGGGGTCTGTACATAAGATGGTAATATCGAATCATCGTTTTGTCGATACAGGCCATTTCAATCGAAAGGATTCTTCTTTAGATTAACCCCAATTCAATGCACCATTAGGTGTTGACGATTTATATCGTTAACATTTCGATGCTAGAAGGAGGGCTTGAACCTCCGACCCCATTCTTTCCTTATAGGCTAATTATTAAAAGCTTGATTTGTTATATGAAAATGAAATAAAAAAGACTCAGCGGATTGGATGAAGAAGCGATGCACATAACAGTTTTAGAGGAAAATATTACGCTAACCTTCAACTTAGAAGGCGCTGTGCTAGGACAACCATCAACTCCAGCGCAACCTGATGAAAATGCAGCTAAGATAATACATTTGGAGCAACGGCTACTGAAAATGCAAGAACTCCTTGAAGTAGCCCTTACTCAGAAATCATCTAAAAATGGTAAGTCAATAATAGGGGACGAAGTGGTTTCCCTAAGGAAGAATCTAAAGGCTCACACATTCAAGGGCAAGATAAAGATTGACTTGACATCATCAAAGAAGAAGGAACATTATGCAAACTGATTACCAAGGCAGAATGCAAAACAAATCTTTGGAGTAATCTGGAAGCTCGACTTTAAAGGAGTATAATCCAAATCGAAAAATCTACCATAATACTGAAGCATATGTAAGGGACGTGGCAGAAAAACTGTTAAAGACATACTGAATGCTAAAGTGAATGATAACGATCGAGTAGCTCTGTTCATTGATGAGGTCATATCAACCACAATTCCATCTAATGTTAAGGTTCCTTCTATGAAATACCATGGCACTACTGATCCTGATGACCACCTAATGGCTTTTGATAGCCATATGGACCTTTATGATGCTTCTGCGGTTGTGCAATGCAGATTATTTCCCATAACACTTTAAAGCGCGCCGCTAATATCGAGAGAAAACTATCTACTTATGGAAACAATTCTCCTACGAATTCTTTGCTAAGTTGTGCATATGCAAAAATCTAATAATAGACTAAACCGTCTTGGCAAACATTAAGCAAAGGCAAGGAGAATCATTGGGTGATTATCTAAAAAGGTTCGATGTCGAGGCATTAAAGGCCAAAAACATGAACGATAGAGATAAGATAATCACAATGCATTCAGAATTGATAGAAAACATGTCGTTTTGGAAAGAGCTCTTCATCCATGGATGTAAAAATTTACAAGATTTTCACCTTCAAGCTGATAAATTCGTTCGAATGGATGAATTATACTATGCTAAAAGGAAAACTAACCCTAAGAAGGAAATTGGAAGATTTGGATTCGATCAAGGACACAAAAGGTTAAGGTGGGAAGACTCCAACACCAATTTAGTTGCTTTGAATAAACCGTTGCCTTATATATACGCCGCAACTAAAGAAAAGGTTAATTTCCCAACTTCATTCAAGGCTAGGAACTTCCCCAAGAAGAGAAAAGGGGATGATTACTGTTCCTATCATAAGACAAATGTTCATAAGATAGACAAGTGCTGCGTGCTAGCCGAAATTATTCAAAAGTTGATCCGTGAAGGATATCTAAAAGAATTTGTCCAAGATAAATAGAAAGCACTTTGAACTAACAATGGACTGCAAAAATTTCCTAGTAATGTTGCGAATGTCTTAAAGGATGAAGATCCATTGAACTAATTCCACCTTTGAACATGATTGATGTGATTCATAGAGGACCGCATCTAGCAGGAAATAGTAAAGGAGCTAGGAACATATATATCAAGGAAGCTAGGAAAGGAGTGTTCTCTGTGCAGGAAGAACTCTCGTTCAAAAACCCGTGACTTAATTCACAAATGTCAAATCTTGTCATCACTCCATAAGAGCTAAAGAAAGGAATTCGCCATCCCTATAATGACTCTCTTATGATCACAAATCAAATCGAGCTTTGCATAGTATCCAAGATTCTAATAGATACTGAAAGTGCAATTAACGTCATCTTTAAGCACGCCTTTGATCGGATAGGCATTCCTGAGGATAAATTAGAGCCTAGTCTTGAACCTATCTTTGGGTTCTATAATAAGGGGTCGACAGTGGTAGGGCAAGTAAAGCTATTGGTGCAGATGTGCTTACCACCATGCTATAGAACTTTTGAGACTCTCTTCATGATCATTGATCAACCTTCATATTACAATGCATTCTTTAGCCATCCTGCGCTGGATGACGTGGATGCTTTTGTCTCACCAAAATACCCGATGGTAAAGTTCTTGACTAAAAAATGTTGGATACTATTCGAGGAGAACAATTTAGCTCCCGTAAAATGTATGTTGCAACTCTCTATAAATTCAAAGGGGATTTTTACATCCAACATTCAAAGCAAAAATAAGATCTAATAACGAATAAACATGTGTTTGAGAGGTACATCTCACCTGTGGGGAAGTGGAACATGACCGATGCAAACTCTGTAGAAGAAGGCAAGATCATCACGGAACTGGATTGCCGAGGAAAAATGGAGAGGATAAAGCCTACAAAGGATCTTGAGGAAGTGTGTATAGATCCAATTGATTCAATCAAAATAATCAAAGTGGGAAAAGAGTTAGAGAACAACTTGAAAGTGGACTTAATTCAATTCCCTAAAGCTAGCAAAGATGTATTTGCATGGACCTATTTAGATATGGTCAAGATTGACCCATCAGTTATGTGCCATGCACTAAATATTGATCCAAACGTGACTCCTGTCCGATAAAAGAAAAGGTGGTCTGACAAAGTTCGATCTGACTCCTTGAAAGAAGAGGTTAAAAAGCTACTTGAAAATGGATTCATTCGAGAAGTTCTTTTTTATCCAAAATGGCTGGCAAACACTGTGTTGGTAAAGAAGTCGAATGGAAAGTAGAGAACCTGTGTCGATTACACTGATCTGAACAAAGCATGCCCGAAAGACTGTTATCCGCTACCCAGAATAGACCGGTTAGTTGATGCAACTAGCAGACATAGGATATTATCTATCATGGATGCTTATTCACGATATAATCAAATCCCCATGTTCAAGCCAGACGAAGAACATACTAGCTTCATTACCGATTGTGGAACTTTTTGTCATAAAGCAAAACCTTTTTGACTAAAGAATGCAGGAGCTACTTTTCAAAGATTAGTCAATAGAATGTTCAAGGAATAGACTGGTCGAAATATGGAGGTTTACATGGATGATATGCTAGTAAAGTCCTATGAAGCGGAGAGTCACCTTAAAGATCTTGAAGAAATGTTTGAAGTACTACAAAGGTATCAAATAAAATTAAACCCTTAGAAGTGTTCTTTCGGGGTTCATTCCAGAAAATTCTTAGGTTACATTATTAGTGCACAGGGGATTAAAGCTAGTCCTGACCAGATTCAAGTTATCAAAGACATGGCCAAGCCTAAAATGAGCAAAGACATAATGAGTTTAAACGGTTGAATTGCAGCTTTGAATAGATTCATCTCCAAGGAAATCGATAAATGCATCACATTCTTCAATGTAATTAAGAAAAGAAAGAACTTTGAGTGGGGAGAAGGCTGTAAGAAACCCTTCTAAGAACTAACAGATCATTTGGAAAGACCACCAATATTATCCAACCCCGAGAATGGAGAAAGCTTATACTTATATGTGGCAGTCTCAGAACATGCGGTTAGTGCAGTTCTGATTAGAGAAGAAAACAAAACTCAGCTTCCCGTTTATTATGTGAGTAGATGATTGAAGGATGCCAAAGTTCGATACCCAGTCATAGAATTGGCTTATTGTTTGATACTTACAATACAGAAACTCAGAGTATACTTTCAAGCACATCCGATCAGAGTATTGACTAACTTTCCGCTCAAGCAAGTTTTTAGTAAACCCGAGACTTCAGACAGGCTAGTAAAATGGGGAATTGAACTTGGCCAATACGATTATCGAATTTTAGACACGAGCAGTAATTAAAGGGCAAGCATTAGCAGATTTTATCAATGAATGCACATGCTTTGTTAAAGTACAGTCGGTGAAAGAAAAAGATCAAAAGCCCAAATAACAACTATTTGTGTATGGGGCATCAAATGAGTAAGGAGCCGAAGCAGGGTATGTCATAATCACACCAAATGGACACCGCCTACACCTTGCAATGAAGTTAGGATTTCCTGCAACAAACAACGTAGCTGAATACGAGTCAATGGTGGCAGGATCAACTCTAGCCCTACAACTCAAAATCCCGCGAGTTCAAATCTTTAGTGACTCTCAACTAATGGTAAATCAGATAATGCAGATATTTCAGACTAAAGACGCTTATCCCTATATGTTAAGAAGGTGCTGAAAATGCTTACCTTATTTGAAGATTTTTCTGTACACCAAGTCCCGAGGAGGAATAATTCTCAAGCAGATTCATTAGCAAAATTGGCTAGTTCAAGAGGGGCTCCAGAAACCCGTATCCGTACCAGTAGGGTATCAAGCAAATTCCAGCATTGAAGAGAAAATACTCGAAGGAAAGAACTATTGGTTTTAACTAAATCCCAAGCCATGAGACAAGAAAGAGAAATTGATGAAGAAATTCCATGTGAAGATCCCATTCATTCAAGAACAGACAACCGCTATGAGAACACTTGGATGACATCTATTGTAGAATATCTTACCAGTGGAATACTACCATTTGATAAAACAGAAGCTAGGAGAATCGAACGTCAAGCTCCAACCTTTACTATGATGGATGGAATTCTTTATAAGAAAGGATATGCTCTTCCTTACTTAAGATGTATAAACCCTGAAGATCGGTTGAAGTTACTAAAAGAGGCATATGTAGGTTTTTGTGAAGACCATTCCAACATGATAAAGTTGGCTAAGAAAGTAATGAGACAAGGATTTTATAGGCCTCAAATGACTACTCAAGCTATATAGCACGTGAAGAAGTGTGAAAGGTGCTAAAAATACTCAAAGATTCCCCGTTTTCCACCAAGCCAATTAACCCCGATCTTCAGTCCATGGCCCTTTGATGTATAGGGAATCGATTTGATTAGACCATCGCCAATTTCTAAAGTAGGAGCAAAGTATGCTATAGTTTCCATTGATTACTTTACCAAATGGGTAGATACACAATCGCTTCCTAAAATCACTTCTGGGAAAGTACCTAGATTTGTTATTAAGAACATCATCACTAGATTCGGGATCCCATACAAGATTTTATCTAACAATGGAACGCAGTTTGGAAGTGAAGAGTTTTCTCGATTTTGCCATAAAAATGGGATCATCAAAAGTTTTTCTTCCAATAGCACATCTAAAGGCTAATGGAGCTGTCGAAGTAGCCAATAAGACTATTAAGACCATTTTGAAAAAATGACTGAATAAGGCCAAAGGAAATTGGGTGGAAGAATTGCCACTTGAAATCTAGGCATATCGAACGTCCACCAAAATTGCTATGGGTCATAACCCTTTCTCTCTAACGTATGGGTGCGAAGCAATGTTACCAGTCGAAATTGAAATGCCATCACTTCGAAGAATTGCATACACGTTCGATCCAAACCAAGAGTTGAAGAAAGAGTCATTGGATTTGATACATGAACTAAGAGATGAAGCAGCTATTTGAACTGCCAAATATCAGAGAAGAATCTCAAAATACTACAACTCAAAAGTGAAGATAAGATCATTTCAAGAAGGAGATATAATGCTCCAAAGGGCGACTAAAAATCCCGCAGATAGATCGCTAGGACCAAACTGGAAAGGTCCTCTAATTGTATACAAAGTAATTCTTCTAAGAGCTTACAAATTATGTCGACCAGATGGCAATATGGTTCCTAGAAAATGGAACGTGGAACATTTGCGATGGTATTTTCCAACATTGGATGAATAAAGCCCCTTTTTAAGAAAATCTAGATGGTCGAAAGTAGAATTCTCCTTAAACGTGCAAACTACCTTAAACGGTCATAAGCCTTTGTCCACGCCAAGATGGCCAGGTCAAAGCGCCTCTTGGAGGGAGGTCAGAGTAATCCTTTATCCACACCACACTATGGCCAAGTTAAAGTATATGCAAGCCCCTGATTGCGCCACTCTATGGCCAGATCAAGATGCCCCTGGAGGGGGAACAGAGTAAGCCCTTGAACGCACCGCGCTATGGCCAGTTCAAGGCACCAACCAGCCTTCAGTCCCGCCTATAAGGCCTGGTTGGAGCAGCTCTTGAAGGGAGGATGAAATAAGCCTTTGGTCCCGCCACGCCATTACATGGTCAAGGCACCGGACAAGCCTTCAGTCCCGCCTATAAGGCCTGGCTAGAGCACCTCCTGGAGGGAGGTCGGGTAAGTACTTAGGTCCTGCTTGTGGATAAGCTAATCAAGCGCACCGGACAACAACGGACTAAGACGTCCAAGCCCGAGGAGTGGCACACAAAGCATTAATAATATAGGATATATGAAGCCTAAATGATGGTGCATATCGAAAGAATCAGATACCTGGAACCAGAAAGGTAACACAAAGTAAAAAGATTCGCACAATCAAAGTCCAAAGAATGGTGCAAAACAAAAGACTCAGATGAGAATTTCTAAACTTCCATTATTCAAATAATGTTTCTAAAGCAGGAATGGATTTCTAGTCTTTTATTATTTTCGGACAATAATTCCCAAACGAGTTTCATTATTAGATATGAATTTATGGCCTTCGACTAATTTCCAGAAGATGATTTTTAGACTTCACTTATCAATACCCGAATCTGGGATTCAGATCTTTTATCATGAATTTTTGGTCTTTCGCTATATCCAGAAGACGATTTTTAGACTTCACTTATCAATACCCGAATCTGGGTTTTGGGTCTTCAATCATGAATTTTGGGTCTTCCACTATATCCAGAAGTTGATTTCTGGACTTCGCTTATCAATACCCAAATCGAGGTTTCGGGTATTTCATTATGGACTTCTGGTCTTCTACTAATTTCCAAATGGTGGATTTTTGGACTTCTCTTATTAATGCCCAAATCTAGGTTTTGGGACTTCTATTATTATGGATTTTTGGACTTCTCCCACTAATACCTGAATATGGGTTTCGAGACTTCTATTGTTATGGATTTCTAAACTTCTCCCCTTATTATAGCCAAAGTCAAATTTGTGGCCATCTCTAATTAGAGCCCAGGGACTTCTGTCATTATGGATAGGAAGTTTCGGTCTTTTATTATTCTCAACTGAGAATTTCTTATCACTTATTATTTATAGATGATGATCTATGAACTTCCACTATTTCTAGATTT
This sequence comes from Allium fistulosum, assembly GCA_030737815.1. NCBI lineage: Eukaryota > Viridiplantae > Streptophyta > Magnoliopsida > Asparagales > Amaryllidaceae > Allium > Allium fistulosum. Next base: position 74,546,284 of record CM060904.1, on the reverse strand, counting down.
GAAATTCTATTGTTAGAAACTTCAAATGATCTCACCAATAATACTATTGAACAAACTGTCATACATGTATTTTTATGGATTCTAAAGCTAATAATAAGGAACATTACTCTAATTATGTTTTGCAAGAAGACGACAAAGGAATTATTAGCTTTTTGTCCTAAAGAACAAAAGCTTCTTTCATACCCAGGGGGGCTAAATGTTAACCATAAAATTCACTCAAGGTGAAGGTACGAAAGAAGGCTTCTGAAAGTATGAAAGAAGGTTTCTGAAGGTATTGAAAGAAGGCTTCCGAAGGTATCGAAAGAAGATTTTTGCAAGTGTTGAAAGAAAGCTTATGAAAGCATTGAAAATGAACTCATCGTAGGGGCTTCGTAAGTATCAAAAAGGGGTTCTGGTATGATTCAAAAGGGGGAGAAGGAATTGAAATTGCTTGCGAAGGAAATTAAATTGGTGCCGCGAGCATTGGACTCTTCCACAAGAGACGAAAGTATGGGCTTCCACCAAACACTACCTCTTCCACATAAATTGGACCATTTAAAACGATTGGTTCTACCACTGTCTACCTTCTGTAGAAGAAGACTCTACCTACACTTCCCATTCGAAAGCATGGCTTTGCAAAGACTAGCCTTTCGAATCGATTAAACCCTTCCCCAAGAATTATAAAGGCATGGCTTTGCATATAAGGTTGAAGTCAAAAAAGGCAACATCAACGCCTCCATATCGTTAATATTGAAGATAATCAAAAGGGTTAGGCGGCGTCAATGATTTCGGCGTTAAGCTTTATACACTTAAATGAATCACGAGAATGCGATGCCGCTGATAATAGGTTGCCGACGAAGTCGACTTTGACATTATATGAATAATTCCATAACTACCTAAGTAGTTATCATATGCTTCCCTCCATATCGACGCCGATCTTATTAGCTCCGACGTTATCTTAGCTTCGGATAGGAGCGGCATGATATTATCGTAATTATTATGAAAACTGATTTATTACCAATAAAAGCAAATACTTTTCACCAAATCTTATTCTTTGTCATATTCCTATTAGATAATGAAATGCTTTACCCCATTCTTTTCAGGAAATCTGTCGCATTTAGTTTTTAAAGTCCCCAAAATCATTTGCCAACTTAATTAATAACCTTAATTAATTATTGATTTAAATGCTTATCTAGCAAAATAAATTCATAATAAGTCGAAATAACATGGGAAAAATTCATAAAAATCCCAGAAATTCAGAAATACCTTATTATTTACCATATAAAAAATTTGGGACCAAAAACTATACTTAATTATTTTAAATAATTAAGATCCGAATTAAACCCAATTTCCACCTTAGGAAATTCATAAAATATTTTTTTAAACTCGGAAAATTATGAAATTAAAAAATCATCTCCAAATTAATGTTTTACACAACATACTAGAGAATCAAAACATTTAGAGATTAAAAACTTAGGTTTTACCCTTAAAACCCATTTATATAATTCCATAAACCATTATTCTATCCAAACAATAATTATTCAACCAAAACCTGGCAAATCAAACAAGATAAATTTGGGTACTATCCATAACCGAATTAAACAAAGTTAAAAGAGATGATTTTAGCAATTTTTCACCTTAAATTTGATGTTTGAGTTGAGACTTGATGTTGCTCTAGTTTCTCGCTTTATATTATGAATCTCCTTTGATTTCGTCCTTTTTCCCCTAGGTTATGACCATAGCCTCCTTGTGTTCTTCTTTTGATTATTTTTATGTGAGTAAAATGAATGATATAAGGGGGAGAGGGTTTAAGGATTGAAATATGTATTTACCTATTTTGCACCTCTCATATATTCCGTTATGTGTTAAGTTTTTCAAAACAATCTTATTACTTAATTTGTTAAGGCATAACCTCATTAATAACCAAACCTCATTCTCCTTAACCATCTACATTATTATATTTCATATATCCAATTAAACATCCCGAATAATGTTAAACTAAAATTAGAGGTGTTACAGACTCCTCCTTTAGAGAATTTCAACCTCAAAATTCAGTAATGACTACATAACAAGCCTATCAAACATACAAACAATGCTAGTATATCCTACCAGCTATAAAGTCTATATACAATAAATATTGATCATACCATCATAACAGCTCAGGATAAAGATCCCTAATCATGTCCTCTATCTCTCAAGTACAATCTTTCTCATTGTCACTCCACTGGACTTCAAAAAAATTGATTGTTATGTTTCGTAGTCTCTTCTCATCTTTGGCCACAACACGAACTAGTTGTCTTACAAAAGTCAGATCCGGTTCCACTACTAAATCTTCCAGTGCAATTAGAGCAATGGTAGTTTCTGGATCATGTACATACTTTCTAAGATGAGAAACAAGAAAAGCATTATAGACTCCTGCCAAACTACTTGGTAACTCTACTTGGTACACGAGTTTCTGATCCTCTCTATAACAGGGAACAATCCAACATATCTTGGTGCCAGTTCCCCTGACTTTCCAAACCATACCATACCCTTCATCGGTTATATTTTAATAAAAATATGATCTCTAACTAAGAACTCTAAATCCTTACCATCTTATCTGCATAACTTTTTCGCCTAAACTGGGCTTCTCTCATCCTCGCTCGGATAAACTCAATCTCTTTCGTGGCATCTCTAAGCATATCTGGACCAAGGACCAATCTGTCTTTGGTCTCTAACCAACATGCTGGTGATTTTCACGGCCTTTCATACAAAGCTTTGAAAGGTGTTATTCCTATACTAGTATGATAACTATTATTATAGGAAAACTCAACCAAGTGCAAATGGTCTTCCCATGACCTACCAAAGTCTAGTGTAAGCGCTCAAAAAATCTTCAAGTACCTTATTGACTCTCTCTGTCTGCCCATCCGTCTATGGGTGATATGCGATACTCATCTTAAGCTTGATGCCTAATACCTCTTGTAGACTCTTCTAGAATTCACTAGTGAACAAAGCATCGCTGTCACAGACTATACTACTAGGAATACCATGCAGTCTAACAGTGTTCTTCATAAATAACTTAGCCAATACAAGAGCCGTCCTAGTTGACTTAATGGCAATGAAATGTGCACTCTTGGTCAGCCTATCCATTATGACCTAAATACTTTAATTTTCCCTGTTCGATCTTGGCAACCCATCAATGAAATCTATGGATATCGAATCCCATTTCCAAATTGGTATATCTAAAGGCTGAAACAATCCACTCGGCTTCTGATGCTCGGCTTTAACTTGTTGGCAATTCACACATTGCTAGCCTACATCCACTTTCAAACATTTCCAGAAGAAACTTCTCTTCACATCCTGATATATCTTAGTTCCTCCAGGATGTATAGTAAACTTCGATCGATGACACTCCCTAAGGACTTCCTTTCTTAGGTCACCAGCACCTAGAACACATAACTATCCCTTCTTCCTTAACCATCCTCTTTGGTCAATACTTAAATCTTTTAGATCATCAATCTTAGTTCCACTTTCCAATCTTCTAATCCTTTCGGCTAATAATGGATCATCCCTTTGCTTAGAAGCAATCCTTTCGATCAATATTAGTCGAACCTCTAAACATGACAATATGGCTATACTCTGACTAAAACTAGCAGTCGATCTTGACCCACACTACGAGTAGTAAACACCTCTAAACCCTTCCATTCTGCCAACATAGATAACACCACATTCCGATGTTTTCTACTAAGTGCATCCGCAATGTTATTTCCTTTCCTCGGTGTATACTCAATACTAAAATCATAAGCTGCTAAAAACTCCAGCCACCTCTGCTGTCTCATATTTAACACTTTCTTAGAGAATAAATACTTCAAAGACTTATGATCTGTATACAACTTGAACCTTTCTCCTAAGAGGTAGTGTCTCCACACTTTTAATGCAAATATCATTGCTGCTAACTCCAAATCATGAGTCGGATATCTAACTTCATGTGGTCTGAGCCGTCGAGAAATGTAGGCAATCATTTTACCACTTTGCTTAAGCACAGCTCCTAATCTAGATCCACATGCATACGTATCCACCAGCAAATCCCGATTCCCATTTGGAACAACTAACATAGGTGCATTTGTCAACAAATGCTTTAACTTAAGTATTGCTTCCTCACATTTATCGAACCAAATAAAATTTACGTTCTTCCTGGTTAGTTTAGTCAGGGGTGCTATTATTCATGAGAATCCTTGACGAATCTCCAGTAGTAGCCATCCAATCCAAGAAAACTCATTATCTCGGTCACCCACTTGGGTCTCTTCCAATTATTTACTACTTCAATCTTAGCTGGATCCACTGACAACCCTTCTTCTGAAATTACACGACCAAGAAACTTCACCTCTCTTTTCCAGAAATGACACTTCAAAAACTTCGCTTTTAATTCTTGCTACCTCAATGTCTTATGCATTATTTTAAGATGAATCCCATGATCTCTTTCATCCTTAGAATATATCAGAATTACATCAATGAATACCAAAACGAACCTATCCAAGTGCTCTTCGAAAACCCGGTTCATCATGTCCACAAAGAAATCATGTGCATTAGTCAATCCGAATGGAATCACTAGCCACTCGTACGAACCATATCTCGTTCGAAACGTTGTCAAATGAATATTGTCCTCTGCCACCCTCAGTTGATGGAACTCTATCGCCAAATCCAACTGGGAAAATAACTTGGCTCCACTCAACTGATCAAATAAATCATCAATTCTCGGATAAGGATATCTATTCTTTATCGTCTTCTTATTCAACTTACGATAATCGATACATAATCTCAACGACCCGTCCGGTTTCTTTACAAACACCATGACCGCTCCCCAAGGCAAACTGCCTTTTCTAATAAAATTCTTTTCTTCTAAGTCCACTAACTGCACCTTTAACTCCTTCATCTTAGTAGGTGTCATCCTGCTAGGTGGTCTATTCACGGGTTTGGTTCTGGGTACGATCTATTTGAAACTCAATAGCTCATTTTGGTGGTAGTCCTGTAACCGACTCAAAAACATCTGCAAATTATCTTGCAACTAAAACCAGATTTACTTCGTCTTCTACTTCCATTGCACCCAATAAAGTACAAACATCCACACTCGAGTTTTATACTGAGTATATAATTTGGTCACTACTATCAGGGTGTCTAATTGATATTTTACTTGTAGGATCGATTTCACCCTAGAGGGGGGGGGGTGAATAGGGTGATACTATCAATTATAAAAATTTATTGTAGAAGTATATAAAATAATTGCAACACAGATATAGAAGAATTATAGCAGCACATATAATAGCAGAAAATAGAACACACAGATTTACCCAGCTTCAACAAAACCCTGCCTACGTGCTGCCCCCAAGGTTTCTACTAGAAATTAAGTAGTTAGACGCTTACACACATAAACTTGCGACACCCGCTATCGACTAACCTAACTCTATGCTCAAAACCCTACCACAACTCAGCCACTGAGTTGCAAATTCTCGAACTACACCACCGTAGTTCGTCCCCTAGTCACACGACTAGAATTTACAAACGTTTAAAAAGAAATACAAATTAAAAACAATTTAAAATACAAAAAAACTAATTAAACTTTAAAGCCCAAAGAATAATACAGCCGGCCCAAAGAAATCAAAACACCGTGATAATAGATTTTACCCATTTTCTCTTTTTATTTATTTCGGCCTTGTATTCTTCTTTGTGAAAAAATCTCGTTCGTTCCTCTGTGCGAAAATTAGGGCTTTTGGAATTTCGAAGAAGCCAACTTCAGTTGCTCGATCGAATAAATGATTTATCGTTCCTTGCTTTGTCGATCGAGTGTTTCTTCGATCTGCACATGGCTCCTTCTCGATCGAGTTCGACTTGAATTGGTATGTTCTTTATGCTCTTGCTTTACTGGTTAATTTTCTTAAACTCGATAATTTTGAATGCCGATGATGATAGGGTTAAATAGGATTCCAATTCCTATAATTTCATTCGATTGGAATCGTCTGATATTGTAGCTTGGCCGTTTGATTTGGCTTGAGTATATACGATTTGTTTAGACTTCTTCAATTCGTATAATTTGCTGTTTACTTGATTAACACGGCTTTGAATTGCTTTGACGATGTTTTCCTTGCTCACCACGGTTTCGATTCTATTGGCATTTTGAATTGTTCGAATTATTCGTCTGCAAGTTGAATTCGGCCATTTCTGAATTTTTGATAATCTAGACTTCAGCAACTTTGGTTTGAATTTATTTCTCTTATGACTTGTTGGCATTTGACTTTGTTCATCCTGTCACTTGTAGTTGCATACACATATACATATACATACATATATATATATATATGTATGTATGTATGCTTCTAATCAATTCATTTGATGTTTCCATACATATATAATGTGTGTAAAAAATAAAATGAACATGTAGTCTGCTTGAAGTTGCCTCCGGTCATTTTCTTGAATCTGAACACTCGAGCTGTTTGCATTTGAATTGAATCAGTGCATATGATATTTGTGTCCATTTGTTCATAGGAGCTGCTGTCTTCATGTTGAGGCTGCACTTGTACCATTCTGTTTTCACTTGAAGTTTACACGTGAGTATTGCTTCGAGTTCGAAATGCTTGCAGGCTTCAATATGCATTGTTCGACTTGTACTTTGGTCAATTGTTCTGTATATTTGTCTATCTATTTGCTGTTGCCTCTGGCTTCACTGCACATGTATATATTCATGTCATACTGCTATATATATATCTAGTTTACTGATGTATGTTTATATCCTTGCTTGCATAATTAGCTGCCTCCATTGTATCCCATATTTCCACTATAAGTCTGGTCATGTGTGCTTCATGTAGTCTGTTTGGATATTGAGTTGCTTCATTGTGTTCGTAAGTCTGCACCATGCATATACATGTGCTAGTTGCTCTGTTGCTTGATCACTGACCTTCACTACACATGTATATATATATATATATGTTCAGGTTGGTATTTGCAGTCTTCTGTTTGGTTACTCGGTCTAGTTGCTTCACTTGCATATTAAACTATGTTGAGTAATGGCTTGTTCAATTTTGTAGCTATAGTTTGGTGTTTGTGAGTTAATGCCTCATTGTACTCTGAGTTTGTATTCATATCCTTGCATTTGAACTCGACTGTGCCATCTGCACTGCATATTTCATTTGTATTCTGGAACCTGGTGTTTGCATTGAGTCATGTGCAGTTTGCTATGCTATGCACTACATGTATGTATACATGTGTGTATACATATGTGTGTGTGCATGTGTGTGTGTGTTTGTTACACCGTGTAGTTTGCTTGCGTTTCATTGATGTTGAGTTCATTTGTTTTGAGCTGGTTCGATTTGATTTCACTACACTGGTTTAATATGGTTGTGACTGTACTTGATCCTATGGCCTGATTTCATTGCTTCGAGTCATGTAAACTTGTTGTATACTTGCATATTTGTGTGCTTCATGGTTGATTTGGGTTTGGTCTTGTTTCTCTTGACCATTTTATTGAACTTGCACCTGTGTTGAATCCAGCTTAAAGCTCGGGTTTGTCCTTGTGCTAATATCGTGACTTTATTTGTATTTCTCTTAAGTTGAACCCGGCTTTTGTTTGGGTTTGACCTTGTGCTCACCCATCCTTGCAATTTTATCAAGTGCATATCGGTGTGCATGGCCTTGTGGCATGTACAGTGATACACCGTGCATGTCACAAGTTGTTCGTGTATGATGAATTCAAAATAAATGATGACGAACAACCCAAATAACCAAGGCAAATAATATTTTCAAAATACATTTTATTTTACACTACAAAAATATTTCTTTTTCAATTTTACCGCATCAGTGTTTTCTTTGCTGATGATTCAGATGCTGGATTCAATCTGGAATACAGTTGAAGATCAAATACGAGTGAATGAGTGAAATGTAGTGAGGTGCAAATGTATGTATAGTGAAAAATATGATGTAATTGAAATTGTGTATATATAGTGAGAGCTTAAATTGTACTATTCAAAATTGTAATAAATATTTGTTTGGATAAAATATCTGTTTGAATTTAAATTCCGTGTTATTTATTTTATTAAGTAAATATTTATTTAATTATGTGAAAAATAAAATAGTACATTAACAAATACATTTAAATGAATATATATATATATATATATATGTTTGTACTATTCAAAATTGTAATAAATATTTGTTTGAATAAAATATCTATTTGAATTTAAATTCCGTGTTATTTATTTTATTCAGCAAATATTTATTTAATTATGTGAAAAATAAAATAGTACATTAAAAAATACATTTAAATGAATATATATATATGTTTATTATCATCAAACAAAAATCATATACTTGCATATTCAACATTCCTATCTCGGCAAAATATCCTAGTATCATATTTTCTCAACCAATCCATACCCAGATAATCCTGAATCCCACAAATCAAACTCATACAAACTGTAGGCAAAACTATAATGTAGCAACTCAAACTCTAGATGGTCACATCTCATCCCTAGAGTTGCGTACCTTTCTATTGGATTAGCTACCCTTAAGAAGGTAACAAGGTATGATGGTTCTAAACATAACTTATCAACCAAACAATGAGTGATAAATGAATGCGATGCACCAGTATCTGGTATGCTATGAATCAAAAGCGTACCTTCCATCACAAACTTCCCTTGCTCAGCAGTAGCCGGTCTTGATGTAGATGGCTCCAAAGAAAACACCTTTCCTTTACTATCCTTGGCCACTTCTGGACATGTGTTCTTATAATTTCCAACCGGGTGGCAGTTAAAGCACTTCACATTCTGCTTGCCCACAACCATCTTGCTATCACCCGATCGACACTCATTAGCATAGCACCCCTTCTTATCACACTTATAACACATGATATATGCCTTCCCTTTCTTAGCAGTTCCACCCTTCATAACTCCCTTTCCCTTAAAGAACTTCCTCTTCTTATTCATAGAACTTTGGGTTCCAACTAGCTTCTTTTTCCCAAAAGTAGAAAGCATCTCCTCGTTCCTAATAGCCATTTCCACCACTACATTTGATGGATCCCTAAGATGTGACATAGTTTCCATAGCAATCTCTGGCCTCAACCCCCGGATAAAATTTTCTTTCCTCTTGATAACAATATAAATAGTGGCATATCCATATCTGGATAGTTCATTGAACTTAGCAGAGTATTCCAACACTGCATTTCCCCTTGCACTAGTTCCATGAACTGCCCGAGCAGGGCTAGCTTGGCTACCTTAGATAAAAATCTTTCCTCAAATCTCCTTCGGAATTCCGCCCATGTCAATTCCTCCTCTGGTACCCCTACGGTTATCCCATTCCACCAGAATAACGTAACACCTTGCAATTGTCTCGAAGCCAATCTCCTTTTCTGCTCATCGTTCAAATCCAAATTAGCAAAAATTCTCTCACAATGCCACAACCAGTTCTCTACTTCTATAGCATCTTTAGTCCAAGAAAAGGCTTCCCACCACGACTAGTATAATCTCAGCTTAGCTTAGCGTAGTTATTGCCAACTAGCGATATGGATTTAACTCCTTCTACGTTAGCAGCATTACCTTGAGCTACTTCTGCAGCCACTCCAGCTTGCATCAGATTAACGAAGAACTCATACATAGTCCCCATATCTATTGGTGGGATTCCAACAACTCCATTAGCATTTGCGTTTTGATTAGCATTTTCCTATCGACCTTGATTCCTTCTAGTATTGGGTCGAACGTTTCTGTTGGTTGTGGTGCTTCCGCCACCTAGATTCACTCTTATATTTCCTACTTCCATACCTTGTTTTCTCATAATCTGAATATGAGCCTTGATAAGATACAAAAGAATGGTCTAAGAAAGAGTGGAGAATAAAGATAGAATATATACTTATATATAGCAAATACAAGTACGTTACTATAGCGTTATCTCATATCCCAACCTTATTCTCAGATTCATTAGGATTATGCTTTCAAAATCTTTTAATCTTTTAGTTTTAACATAAACTTAGGCTCTGATACCAACTTGTAATATCCCCCATTTTGAGGTCCGAAATTAAGCGCTACAAATGCTTCAGTCATCCATAGTATTAATTTCCAGTGACGAAATACGGCTATGTTAATCGTATCAATAATCAAAAGCACATGAATATGAAAAATATTAAACACAATTTAATATCAAACTTTCACATTTCATTTTATCAATAACATTTCATATTCATTACATAATCTCATTCGCAATCCCACGTTTAGAGAAAATATAATTATTACAAAATACTTTAAGAGCGACATATGAAAATGCCCCTTTTGGTTGATCAGAGTATAACACTTGGCAATTATATAACTTCCCATTACATTCATATAGACAGAATCAACAACACAACGGATTAGATATGAATTCCTAAATAGCTAGATTGACTGCACGTCTCTGGAAGCATATTCGACTTACAAGATACCTGAAATCCCTTACTTTCGATCGACCTACTCAAATGAGTACCTGAGAGTTTAAGGGGAAAGATATAAACTTCAGGTCAGACAAAAAGTCTAGTATGAATAATAACCTACCATCTCGAACCAATAGATATCAAGCGAGACCACGTCGCTAAGCGGAATGGGTTTTTCCCTCATTGGTACTTAACCAAAACATATTAACCGTTTGTTGTGCTCCTGCATCCACAATGGTTAGAATAGATTAAAGATTATTTGCAATTATGCAACATATACTGGATTACACATCCCAACTTATTACACTACCCATCTAAATTTTCATTGACCATCCATCTTATACTTATGTGGGCCACCCATCTCACATATGATTACTTGGATTACCCATCCCCCTACGATATGGACTACCTGTAACAACCCTGAGATTGCAATTACCGAATAATAAATTAAAATTATGATTTTAAGTTGAAAAGGGAGCTAAACAAATTTTTGGGAATTTAAATCTTTCAATTGGTTTGCAAATTAAAATATTTTGGGGTTAAAATGGGGAATTTTTAAATGTGATTATGGGTTTAATTGGCCAAATGAGACAATTATATGGTTTTAATTAAAACTAGGTTGCTACTTAGGATTTTGTTCACATGATAACCTTAGAAAAAATAAACTAAGTCCTAAAGGGGTTTAAAACCTCCTAACATGGCCCATTAACCTACCCACTTCTATATAATATCTTAAACCCATTCCATAAACCCTAACCCTCCTCTTCATAATTCTTAAACCTAGATCTAACCCTAAATAATGGCCTCCCTTTGGTAGAAGATCCATCCCTTTCTCTTCATAACTAAACTAGTTTAATCTTAGCAAAAGGGTAATGCAATCTCCCCTATTCTCTAATCCTTCTTAATCCCTATTTTATCTCCACCATCTTATTGTAATCTTTGTTTTGTTTTTTTGATTTTTGGGTCCTTGAAGTTTCTTGATCTTTTGCTTTGGGGTTGAGGATTTTGGCTTGCTTAGATATTGTTGCACACAAACTACTTGATCCTTTGCTTCTTTGAGGTAATTACTATTTATTAGTGATTATTGCTAGTTATAATATTGGTGAAATTTGATGCCAAAAACTGAAAAAAACACCCCTAAACCACCTAAAACCAGCTTTTTTAGCTGGCTGGAAATGTTCAGCCTGAAAAACAGGCTGAAACAGTGGCCTGAGAGCCCAGAGCAGGGCTGGGCTGCACCCAGTCTGCTGCCTAGGCGCAGCAGGCCAGCCCTTAGTGGGCTGGCGCACACGGGTCCGCATAGGGCGGCCCGCCCCCCACCCCCCTAGCCCAGGCGGGCTGGGGACCTGGATAGACCCCAGCCCAGGCGGGCTGGGGACCCGGATGGACCCCAGCCCAGGCGGGCCGGGGACCCGGATGGACCCCAGCCGCATGGGCTGGGGCTTCCCCAGCCCAGGCGGGCTGGGGCCTGGATCACCCCAGCCCGCATGGGCTGGGGCCTCCCAAGCCCAGGCGGGCTGGGGCCTGGATCACCCCAGCCCGCATGGGCTGGGGCCTCTCCAGCCCAGGCGGGTTGGGGGCTTGCACTGAATCCCCAGCCAAGCGGGCTGGGGGCTGATTAATTCACCCCAGCCCGCTTGGGCTGGGGGTTTGTATCTCATCCCCAGCCCAAGCGGGCTGGGTTCGCGATGCTGCCACGATCGCATCCGAAGTTGGAATTCGACGTTTTTGGTCTCGTTGGAAAGGTGGAGTTTCGAACTCCATCTTTGAAAAATTTGGGCAACATCGGAGTTCGTTTGGTACTTCGAATTTCGTGTCGAAGTTGAACTCTGGTCGTTGTTGGTAAACAGTGTGAATCTTGTTCTGGGTCCAACTTTGAGACGTCTCTGCCACTTCGTCTCAACTCGGAATCCAGAAATTCTTTTTTTCATCTTAAGTAGGGATGTTGGACTACATGCCTACAAATTTGCATGACAGTTGGACACAGTTTGCTGGTCCAAATAAATTTCCGAACTTGGGTTCGCAGCTGTTTTTGAATGTTTACAAACACTTAGAATATTTTTAATGAATTTCTGGTTTTCGTCGATTTCTTCGAGATTGTTCTCTAGATTTCGCACACGGGTTTTATAAACGATTTTAAAATGATTTTTTTACTTAAATTGGCCTTTGAAAAATATTATTAAATATTATTTTTAATTATTAAATTAATTACTCCATAATAGGAGAGTTTTCAAAGACCGCTTTAAAGTGATTTCAAAATCAATTATAAAACCGTTTCACACCATTATTTTCTATAATAAAAATCTCACACTCACTTTTTAGCACGTCGAGCAAAGTGGAAAGGTGCTTAAACGGTTAGGAAATCTCCGGCCTATGGAACCGTGTGTATTTTCTTTCCGGTTAATCCCCGACCTATTCGATTGATCGTTTTGACCTTTGGGTCTAGTTTACCGATGATACGAGGTGGACTTTTATTGTTTGGAGTGTGAGCTTGCTATTGGTTAGTAAACCGTTTAGTGCGAATAGCCTCATTGTTCGCACTAAACGGTTTACTAACCACTTATAGTATTTGGACCCACTTATAGTATTTGGATCTGTATTGACGATGTATTGTTCTGGGATTTTATATCTGTTATGTGATTCTGTTCTGTGATGTTTTATCATTTTATTACTATGCTTATTCTGATAGATCTTTAGCCATTGTAATTTCGTTATAAATATTTATTGAATATGTCGAACCACTTGAAAAAAAAATAGATACCACCCTTTCGACGTATTCAGTAGATAGTTATAGCTTGATTACAAATGGTCGCTTCCACTATACTCTATTCTCCGCTTTAACAGACAGTATTACTCCCGTAATACTCTTTGTTACAGTGGGTCTCAGAGTGGGGCGTTACAGTTTGGTATCAGAGCCTGGTTTCAGGAATAAGCATAATAAACACAGAACAGATACACTTAGTATAATACATTTTAATTAGATCCGATTAAATCAAATCCCTTCCTTATGTTTGTTGATAGATAAGTTAGGAATATGTATAGGAATCCATTATATTCCGTAGTATTCCTTAATTAATTATCTATCATTGAATCATGTCTAACTCTAATTCCCGTTTGACTTTCAGTATGTCTGGAAGGGGAAGAGGGAGAACCACACGTCAGACCAGTGCTGCTGGGCAGTCCAGCAACACTCATCCAGAGGGCGTGTTCATGACCACCGACCAGATCATGGAGCTGGTTCGGAATTCCCAGTCTCATTCTCAGTCTCCAGCCCCAGTTGCTGATGCTCCACGCAAGTCTGCTTTTGCGCGTCTCTGCAGTGATTTTACCCATCTCAGAGGGAAGCCGTTTAGTGGCTCCGAGAATGTCTTAGAGGTCCAGGCTTGGATTCGGATATGCGAGTGCATTTTCACTCGTATGGATATCCCGGATCATGACCGTGTTCATATTTCTTCCAGTCAGCTTCAGAGTCGTGCCCTAGATTGGTACGAACTCCTTATTGCCGAGATCGATGAGACCACACTTACTTGGGCTCAGTTTCGTGAGAGATTTGAGCTCAAATTCATCCCAGAGTCCGAGAAGAACTCCCTTGCTCGCCGCTTTCTTGATCTCAAGCAGGGGAAGTCCTTTGTATCCGACTATGTCTCTTCCTTCGAGGCCCTGTCCAAGTACGGCCTTGAGTTTATTGCTACTCCTTATAAGAGGAACCTCAAATTTGTTGAGGGCTTGAAGAAATATCTGAAGAGGCAGCTTATGCTACAGCTTGAGCTCTCATTCGAGAAGCTAGTCGATGCAGCTCTACATCTTGAGTCAATCGAGATGGAGCATAGTGATGATGGTGGTGTGGGTTCCACAAACCCCACCAAGAAGAGGTTTCCTCCTGGCAAGTCTGGCTCTTCTTTTCAGCACAAGAAGAAGAAGACTGGCAGTTCCACTGTTCAGACTCAGCCTCAGACTTGTCCTCAGTCCCAGACTCCTACTCAGCCTAGTGGGACACGTCCTCCGAAGAAATGCTTCAACTGCGGTTCTCCAGATCACTTTATTCGAGATTGTCCCAAACCTCTCTATTGCACCTTCTGTAAGAAGGAGGGACACAGGATCTCCGCTTGTCCTATTGCTCCAGCTAGTGCCAAGCCTGGCAGGCTTAATGCTGCCAAGGCTCCTACCACTTCTGCTCAGCCTAAAGGTACACATCCTTCCGTTCTTGAAGGCTCTATTTTATTTCATGGTAGATCTTGTAGAGTTCTCTTTGATACGGGTGCCTCTCACTCATTCGTATCAAAGGAACTAGTTGATACTTTATCTTTGGATGTTACTTGTTTGGTTTCTTCACTAAGGATTGTGAATCCCATCGGCGGATCCACGACCCTTAGCTTGCTTTGTGAGGATATAGATATTGATCTTTGTGGATTTTCTTTCCGTGCGAATCTGCACGTTATGGAGTATTTGGGCTTTGACATGATTCTTGGCATGGATTGGCTCGCTCAGTACGACGCCAAAATCATTTGTTCGGAGCGGATATTATTTCTTCGTCATCCTGACTCGTCCGTTCTGTTAGCTATTGCTCTTCAGGATGTTGGGATTTCTGATATTACTTTATTTGCTCTTGATTCACGAGATGAGGATGTGGACATATCTCGTATTCCTGTTGTTCGGGATTTCCTCGATATATTCAAGCCAGTATCAGGCCTGCCGCCAAAGCGGGCCATTGAGTTCCGCATCGATCTCATTCCAGGCTCCCACCCAGTTGGGCGTCCTCCCACGAGGATGTCTACAAAAGAGAATGAGGAACTCAGGAAGCAGTTAGTAGAGCTTGAGTGGAAGCAGTTCATTCGGTCCAGTTCTTCGCCATGGGGTGCTGCGGTGGTCTTCATTAAGAAGCCCGATGGCTCTCTTAGGCTTTGCATTGACTATCACAAGCTTAATGAGTTGACCATCAGAAATCGCTATCCATTGCCACGGATAGACGATATGTTTGATCAGTTGAGCGGTGCGAAGGTCTTCTCTCAGCTCGACCTTGCCACCGGATTCCATCAGCTACGAGTCGCCAAAGACAGCATTCCTCTTACAGCATTTCACACTCGTTATGGTTCTTTTGAGTGGTTGGTCATGCCGTTCGGCTTGAAGAACGCTCCGGCTTTCTTTGTCGATCTTATGAATCGAGTATTCCGGGAATACATCGATAGATTCGTTCTGGTTTTCATCCACGATATTCTTATTTATTCTAGATCCGAGGCAGAGCATGCTCATCATTTGCGGATCGTCTTGGATACTCTTCGTCAGCATCAGCTTAAGGCCAAGCTCTCCAAGTGCCATTTTTGGGAGAGCAAGGTCAAGTTCTTGGGCCATATTGTATCATCTGAGGGTATTTCTATCGATCCTGCCAAGATCGAAGCTATTCAGAATTGGAAGCAGCCCGAGAACATTCATGATATTCGCAGCTTCCTTGGGCTGGCGGGTTATTACCGTCGGTTTATCAAGGATTTATCTCGAGTTGCACTTCCCCTTACGACGCTGACTCGTAAGGGTGTTTGCTTTATTTGGTCTGATAAGTGTGAAGCTTCCTTTCAGTGATTGAAGGAACTTCTCACCCATGCTTCTATTCTTGTGGTTCCTGAGAATAACCAGGATCTTGTTGTTTACACCGACGCTTGTGGTAGCGGCCTCGGTGTTGTGCTTATGCAGAAGGATCGGGTAGTTGCTTACGCTTCTAGGCAGCTACGTCCGAATGAGGTTCGCTATCCTACTCATGATCTTGAGTTAGCTGCTATCGTCTTTGCCTTGAAGACGTGGCGTCATTATCTATTGGGCGAACGTTTCATTCTCTACACCGATCACAAGTCGCTGAAGTATCTTTTCAGCCAGAGAGATCTCAACATGAGGCAGCAGCGATGGCTTGAGTTTCTCGCCTCATACGATTTAGATATTCAGTATACCCCTGGCAAGGGTAATCGTGTGGCTGATGCACTCAGTCGCAAACACTCGGCAGTAGTTTCTATGATGAAAGCCGAGTGGGATATTCTTGAGACTCTTTCTATGTGTGATATTCGGAACCGAGCTCCGTCTTCTGATCCTCAGATCTTGTTATTCAGCTTGGAAGCTCGACCTATTCTATTGGATCGCATTGCCCATGCTCAGCGGCAGGATCTAGACTTGTTGCGATATATTCATCTCCTTGAGTCGGGATCCAGTAATGAGACATTGTTGGATTATTCTATTGATTCTCATCGGTGTCTACGCAGGAAGAACCGTATTTTGGTACCATTCAGGCATGACATTCTAGACGAGTGTCATCACACTAAGTACACCAACCATCCTGGTTCGAGCAAGATGTATGCCGATATGTGTCGGGTATATTATTGGGAAGGGTTGAAGAAAGTTGTTGCAAGTTATGTGAGCGGTTGCATGACTTGTCAACAGATCAAGGCCGAACATCAGCGTCCATCTGGTCTTCTTCAGCCGTTAGAGATTCCATTGTGGAAATGGGATCAGATATCCATGGATTTCATCGACGGTCTACCTCGATCGAGGTCAGGCCATACTTCTATTTGGGTCATCGTTGATCGCTTGACCAAATCGGCTCACTTTATTCCTGTTAAGTCCACTCGGACTGCACCTCAGTTGGCCAAGCTCTACGTGAAGGAAGTCGTTCGACTTCATGGCATTCCTAGTTCTATCGTTAGTGATCGTGACACGATATTTACTAGTCACTTCTGAAAGTGTCTTCAGATAGCTTTGGATACAAAGCTGAACTTTTCTTCTACTTATCACCCACAGTCTGATGGACAGACTGAGAGGGTAAATCGTATCTTGGAAGATCTCTTTCACTGTTGTATTCTTGATTTCGGAGGTAGTTGGGAGGATCACTTACCGCTTGTAGAGTTCTCCTACAACAACAGCTTTCAGTCTAGTATCGGCATGGCACCTTTCGAGGCTCTCTACGGAGGGCCATGTCGCTCTCCTGCTTGTTGGTTAGAGTCTGGCGAGAAGCTTATTCTAGGTCCAGATTCAGTTCGGGAAACTTCTGAGAAGGTCGTGCTTATTCGTCAGAGAATGAAAGAGGCACGGAACCGTCAGAAATCCTACGCGGACAACTGTAGGAAGCCTCTTGAGTTCTCCATTGGTGATCATGTCTTTATTCGGATATCTCCCATGAAGGGGGTTGTGCGTTTCAGCTCTACAGGGAAGTTGGCTCCTCGCTATGTTGGACCATTTCCTATTACGGAACGCATCGGCCCCGTTGCTTATCGTGTGGCTCTACCTGCTCACTTCTCTGGAATACACGACGTGTTCCATGTTTCCCAGCTTCGCATGTGTGTCCGCGATCCTGATTCTATCATTGAGCCGCATGTTGTGCCTGATTTAGAGATCTTACCCGATCTATCTATAGAGCAGCAACCTCTTCGTGTGCTTGATTCGGAGATCAGACGTCTTCGAAACAAAGAGGTTCCGCTTGTGAAGATTCAATGGTCGTCTAATCCTAAGGACTGCACTTGGGAGACCAGAGAATTTATCGAGCGTACTTATCCTGGTTTTCTTCCATCTTCAGGCACGGGTGAGCATCTATATTTTATCCTCTGTATTCCTTTGTGGATTAGATGTTATAGACGACTTCTATATTTAAGGAAATTGCGGGGAAGCAATTTTCTTAAGGGAGGGAGTCTGTAACAACCCTGAGATTGCAATTACCGAATAATAAATTAAAATTATGATTTTAATTTGAAAAGGGAGCTAAACAAATTTTTGGGAATTTAAATCTTTCAATTGGTTTGCAAATTAAAATATTTTGGGGTTAAAATGGGGAATTTTTAAATGTGATTATGGGTTTAATTGGCCAAATGAGACAATTATATGGTTTTAATTAAAACTAGGTTGCTACTTAGGATTTTGTTCACATGATAACCTTAGAAAAAAATAAACTAAGTCCTAAAGGGTTTTAAAACCTCCTAACATGGCCCATTAACCTACCCACTTCTATATAATATCTTAAACCCATTCCATAAACCCTAACCCTCCTCTTCATAATTCTTAAACCTAGATCTAACCCTAAATAATGGCCTCCCTTAGGTAGAAGATCCATCTCCTTCTCTTCATAACTAAACTAGTTTAATCTTAGCAAAAGGGTAATGCAATCTCCCCTATTCTCTAATCCTTCTTAATCCCTATTTTATCTCTACCATCTTGTTGTAATCTTTGTTTTTTTTGACTTTTGGGTCCTTGAAGTTTCTTGATCTTTTGCTTTGGGGTTGAGGATTTTGGCTTGCTTAGATATTGTTGCACACAAACTACTTGATCCTTTTCTTCTTTGAGGTAATTACTATTTATTAGTGATTATTGCTAGTTATAATATTGGTGAAATTTGATGCCAAAAACTGAAAAAAAAACACCCCTAAACCACCTAAAACCAGCATTTTCAGCTGGCTGGAAATATTCAGCCTGAAAAACAGGCTGAAACAGTGGCCTGAGAGCCCAGAGCAGGGTTGGGCTGCACCCAGGCTGCTGCCCAGACGCAGCAGGCCAGCCCTTAGTGGGCTGGCGCACACGGGTCCGCACAGGGCGGCCCCCCCACCCCCCTCAGCCCGCATGGGCTGGGGCTTCCCCAGCCTGCATGGGCTGGGGCTTCCCTAGCCCAGGCAGACTGGGGACCTAATAGACCCCAGCCGCATGGGCTGGGGCTTCCCCAGCCCAGGCGGGCTGGGGACCCAGATGGACCCCAGCCGCATGGGCTGGGGCCTGGATCACCCCAGCCCGCGGGACATCCCTTTAGTAGTAGACCCTATTATTGTTTCAAACTCCATGGGAGGATCGGCACTCTTATCTATGGTTTGGAGGGGTTTGAAAATTTATATCCTATGCATAGAATTTGACAATGACGCTTATATTTTGGGATTTTCGGGGTATTGGATGGTTTTGGGAATAGATTGGCTATCCACATATGGAGCTATATTAGATTGCGAGAGGAGAGTCGTTAGACTAGAGACATGCATCAGTAGGACTCTCGAGATTTCTTGCGACCCGCAAGGGTCGGTTATGTTGAGCTTCCTTTATTCCCTCGATTCATCATCATCAGAGTTAGATTCGATTCCTGTCGTCAGAGATTTTTCCAGACATCGTTGAGGAGGTTAGGGGACTACCCCCTAAGAGAGAGATTGACTTCAGGATTCATTTGGCTAGCCAGTAGCATTACCCGTAGGGCATATAGCACCTAGGGAAAGGAAGGGATTGAGCAAGCAGATCCGTGAGCTTTGGAGAAAGGTTTCGTAAGAAGGAGCATATCGGAGTGGGGAGCGCTAGGCGTCTTCGCTACCAAAGTAGGTGGTTCTCTTCGACTTTGCATTAACTATAGAGAATTAAATAAGCTCACAAAGAAGAATCATTATCCACTCTCTAAGATAGATGATCTTTTCAACCAGTTAGTTGGCTCTTTAGTATTCTCCCAGCTTGATTTAGCCACTTGTAACGACCCGTATTTCTACGGATCGAAAAGTTTGTCAAAATCTGGAATTTTCAGCATTTTTAAGTTGTTTCAGATTTTTGGTAGAAGTTGGTTAAGTCTTAAGTCGTGACCGACTTAAGGGCTTCAGGTCGTAAGTCGTTATGTCGTGGTAGCTTAGGACGTAGGGTGTTGGAGCGACCTAAGGTGGTTAACGACCTAAGAGTTAGGAGGCAGCGACCTAGTAGTTGGGTTAGCAAAGTTAGGTCGTAGCCAGGTTAAGTGGTAGGTCGCACTGTCTTGAGTCGTACCTAAGTATTAGGTCGTTCAGAAGATAAGTTGTATGGTGGTTTAGGTCGTGGACAGTTTGGAGCGACCTATAGGAGTAGCGAGTTAACAACCCAGTAGTTAACGACCTAGTGATGAGCGACCTAGTGGTTCCGAGTTAGCATAGTTAGGTCGTCTAGATGACCTAAGAAGGTGAATTGGTTAAGTGCTAGGTTGGTTGGAGCGACCTATAGGATTAGGCGACCTATAGGAAAGCGACCTAAGTAAACTAGTAGTCAACGACCTAATTGTTAGCGACCTAAGAGAGCCATTGCTAGCGAGTTAGTGAATGTAGGTCGTATCCTAGCTAAGAAGGATAGGTCGGCAGCGACCTAAGGTAGGAGTAGTTAGGTCGTATGTCTTGGGTGTAGTTAGGTCGCTAGGCTATTAGTTGTTAGGTCGCGAGGAAACACTTATGTGTTAGGTCGCTGAGAAGTTATGTCGTAGCATTGTTAGGTCGCTAAGAAGTCGCGTCTAAGTGTTAGGTCGCGAGAGTGGTGTTTTAGGTCGCGTGAAAACTTAAGGTGGTAGGTCGTGAGCGACCTAAGAGGATTGTTAAGTCGAAAGCGCTGCTAAGTCTTAACTCGTAGATAGGTTGGCCTGGTAGGTTGTAAATGCGCTTGGACTTAGGTTGTTAGGTCGAAGAGGCTTTAGGTCGGTGGGGTTTATAGGTCGTAGGTCGTGGCTCTATAGGTCGTATACGACCTAACTCCGAGCGACCTAGGGAAGTTTCAGCTATAAATAGAAGGGGGTTGGCTTCATTTTTGGGATTCGGATTTCGAAGCGACGAAGTGCTGCCATTTTGAGAGCTCAACTTCTACACTCCTTCACTTCTTTCCTCCACTCTAATCTAGTGATTCCATCCATCTAAGTTGAAGATCAAATTGAAGATTCAAGAGCTTAGATTGAAGATCTTCATCCTTTGAAGTGTGATTTCATCGATTGAAGCGGATTCGTGATAGATCAAGCTTGATCCTTCGCTGTCCAGATCTGAAGCGTGTTGATTTGAGGTTGTTTAGGTGATTTGGTGAGTGGTGATTATCTCTCACACGGATCCAAAGGAGTATATCGGATTGTTGGCTCGATTTGGTGTTAAAATAGTGATTTCCATGCACTTTCTTCATCCTAAGTGTAGATCCATATAGATTCATTGTTCATGATGATGTTACATCCATTTTATCACATGTTAACCTATGCAAGTTCATTCATCAAGTTTATAAAGATATTGTTCATGTTTTCATGCTTGTTGGACTTTCAACTCTTTAATTACGAAAATGCCATTATTGTTATAATTGTCTACTTAGATCATATTTGAATGTTTGATTGCTTGGATTAATGTTTGACTTGGTTGATTGCTATGAATTAGATGACTGATGATTTGATTTAGACCGAAGACGATTCAAAAGCTAAGAGGAAGGCTCTTGAAATGGGAAAACTGCTCGTGGCATATGTAGCGGATGGTGAAGCTCTTATGCATAGATTTCATGATGATGATGTTGGGATGAAGCTTTGCGAGGATGTGATGAAGCGAAGTATGATATGAGATAGTCTTGGTCTAATCCAGACGGGATCATTCCAAGCATGTTGGTAACTCGGCCATATGATTCGAGTTAGTCTTGGTCTAATCCAGACGGGATCATTCCAAGCAGGTTGATAACTCGGTGATATGGTTCGAGTTTGAGGATAATGGATGCTCGAGAGGCGCTTGAGCTAGTATGGAAATAGTCGTCGAGGAGGATGACTAGAAGGCTGAGATCTCATCGTTGTTGAAGGTTCTAGCATGCTCTAAGCAAGAGTACATGGGGACGCCCAAAAGACTAACTGTTGATGGTCGAGTACTCTGGGTAGTTGCGAAAATCCTTGGCACGGGCTGCGACGACGTGCGGGAGTTATGTCTAGAACCGGGGTTACCATTAGCCCTTGACTGACGGATGAAAGAAGGAGCCGTTCATTCAACTAACGGTGATATCGAAGCAATGATAACAGTGATAGCCAGAGTCATGGATGTTTGGTTGTATCGTCATTCGGTCTCAAGAGCGGTATTTTCTGGGTGCTTATCTGATCTTGGTTTAGACCTTGGGGGTTTGTACTTGGAAAACATCGCACTTGACTCGAGTGACAATTTCTTTACTTTACATTGTATGCTCTGCTATGTTTGCTTCTGTTTAGTGTGTGTTTGGGGGCTATCACTGTAGAAAGAGGTTGGAGTGGGAGGGTTGTATTCCTATTCTTTTTTCCTTTTATGCTCTTTTGGTATGTTGTTAGTTAATCTACTGCTCACTAAGACTGTTGTCTGACTCAAGGCTTTATGTTTTAATTCTTATTGCCTTGGGCTGTTCGTCCATTTTGGGACGGGCAGACTAGGTAGCAGGTGACAGGTGCTGTTCTCTTCTCACGATGCTGATATCAAAGACGAGCTAGAGGGTTGCATATTATCTTCTTATATGTACTGGATGTTCCGCTGTTTGTATAATCTCTGAGTGTTATGTAGTGAGGCTTGATGTATTGACTATTTGGATGCTTGTATTCAACTATTATGGAGTTTTATATGATGGCATTTTATTCTGTAAAGCTTCACTATACATATGTTCTATTGTATTTTGTCCATGCGCTGTGAGTAATACGATAGATCCTGTTATTTTGATCTACCCTGACAATCGTCCATGGTCGCCTGGCACACTTTACAGCGCACTATCTCTAGATTCGGTGCAGGGGTCATGGGCGGTCGTCACATTTGGTATCAGAGCATTGGTTAATCGATTTTACCCAACGCTCGCTGTCATAACTACGTATGAGAGACGTAATTGTAATTTGATGGATGATTACTATATATAATATAGTAGCTTAGAAGTAAGTTAGTCCTTTATGCAGTTGTTTCTCTAGATGTTCTGATCATTCCTTTTTATAGATATTGAGAATGAGTCGAAGAGGGAGACCAGCTGCTAGGGAAGGCCGAGCTGCTGAAGGGACCGCTGATTAGGCAGCTATGTTCGAAGCTATGATGACTTCGATCATGAGAAGGATGTCAGCCCCGGGGCCATCAGTAGATGTTGGAGATCAAGTTCAGGCTCCAAGACCGGTGGGTCATATGGACGATTCATTTGAGAAGCTTGTGGAGGAAGCTCTCAGACCCGAGAATCTGTTTCCTAAGGAAGGATCTGTTGTTGATGTGACCAGGGAAGAGTCTAAACCCCAGCAGGGTGGGAACAAGAAAAGGAAGCAGCAGCAGAAAAAGGGGAAGGGTGGCCATAAGAAGCAGAAGGGTGAAGTGACCTGCTACAATTGTCAGCAGAAGGGCCATTTCTCCAAAGATTGCAAGAATCCAAAGGTGCCGATGAAGTGTCACAACTGTGACAAGCCGGGGCACATCAAGAAGTATTGTCCAGAACCGCAGAAGGACATGCAGATCGTGCAGGCTTATGCTTTGGGAGCTGTTCCGTCGTCTTCAAAAGCTCCTACCGCTGAAGAGAAGGGAAAGAGTGTGGTGGTTCAAGGTACTCTTTTCCTATGTGGTGTTCCAGTTAGAATTCTGTTTGATACTGGAGCGTCGCATTCGTTTGTTAGTAGTGAACTTGTAGGTCGGTTGGGTTTGGAACCGGATATTATTGATAGGCCATTGGTTGTGACTAATCCAGTTGGGGGTTCGTCCTGTTTGTGTATGTTATGCCGTGGTCTAGTCGTGTCGAGTCATGATTGCTCTTTTGTTTGTGATTGTTTTGTTTTGAACTTTGCGGGGTTCGGAATTATTTTGGGTATGGACTGGCTTAGGAAGTATGCGGCAAAGGTTGATTGCGAGAAGTTGGAAGTGACAGTCAAGAATGTGGAGGGGCGAAAGGTTGTGATACGATGTAAGCATGAAGAAGGTGTCTTCATGAGCTTCATGTATTCGCTGGTTGTTCCACGGGATGGACTGTCATCAGTGCCGATCGATAATGGATTCGAGGATGTCTTTGACGAAGTCAAAGGGTTGCCGCCGCATAGAGAGATCGAGTTTCGTATAGATCTAGTTGAAGGAGCCAGACCTGTTGTGATGCCTCTTAGGCGGATGGCGCCTAGGGAACAGCATGAGTTGAAGGTGCAAGTTGATGACCTTTTACAGAAAGGATTCATTCGGCGTAGTGTGTCCGAGTGGGGTGCACCAGTTGTGTTCGCAACCAAGGAAGATGGGTCATTGAGATTGTGTGTGGATTATCGTGAGCTGAATAAGGTGACTAAGAAGAACAAGTATCCATTGCCGAGAATAGATGACTTGTTTGATCAACTTCACGAAGCTAAGGTGTTTTCTCAGATGGATTTGGCAACAAGATTTCACCAGTTGAGAGTAGCTAAGGATAGTGTGCCGAAGACTTCTTTTCGGACACCATCTGGTTTCTTTGAGTGGCTGGTAATGCCGTTTGGATTGACTAACGCACCAGCTTATTTTGTGGATCTTATGAATAGAGTGTTCAGAGATCAGTTGAATAAGTTCGTACTTGTGTTCGTGGATGATATTCTGATTTATTCTAGAACTAAGGAAGAGCACAAGACACACTTGCGTACTGTTTTGGAGATCTTACGGAAACATCAGCTGAAAGCTAAGTTTTCGAAGTGTCACTTCTGGAAGAGTGAAGTGAGGTTCTTAGGCCATGTGATTTCTGGAAATGGAATAGCGGTTGATCCCGCTAAGGTGGCAGCAATCCAGGATTGGGTTAGACCTAAGAATGCATCTGATGCGAGAAGTTTTCTTGGATTAGCAGGATATTATCGACGGTTTATCAAGGACTTCTCTAAGGTGGCTGCACCGTTAACAGGATTGACAAAGAAGAACCTAGTGTTCAGATGGGATGATAAGTGTGAGCAAGCTTTTGGAATCCTGAAAGAACGATTGACGAGTGCTCCTGTTTTGACTATTCCAAGTGGGAATGATGAGATGGTGGTTTACACCGACGCATGTGGTACTGGACTTGGAGCAGTGCTGATGCAGAGGGATAAAGTTGTTGCGTATGCAAGTCGACAACTGAAGCCGCATGAAAGGAATTATCCGACTCATGATTTGGAGTTAGCGGCGATTGTTTTTGCTCTGAAGATGTGGAGACATTATCTATTGGGAGTTCGATTCGAGTTGTTTACGGATCATAAGTCGTTGAAGTATCTTTTCTCCCAAAAGGATTTGAATCTTCGGCAGCAACGTTGGCTAGAGTTTTTGGCATCATATGATTTTGGTATAGCTTATACTCCGGGAAAAGGTAACGCAGTGGCAGATGCGTTAAGTCGAAGACATGCAGGACTGGGAGCCATGTTTTCTGAATGGAAGAATCTCGAGTATTTAGTTGGATTTGACTTCAGGCCTAGATGCGAATTGGAACCTGAGATGTTGGCAAACTTATTGATAAGACCGACTCTTGTGGAGAGAATTGGCAAGAGTCAGAAGCGAGATGATAAGCTTGTCAAGATTATCCGTGATTTGGAATCTGGATTGGAACCAGAAAAGGATAAAGGATTCGAGGTCGATCGAGAGGGTTGGCTTCGGAAGCAAGGACGACTAGTTGTTCCCGATATAGATGAATTGAGGAGTGAAGTTCTGAAGGAAAGTCATCACCCGAAGCTGACAATTCATCCAGGTGGAAATAAGATGTATCGGGATATGAAGAGAACCTACTACTGGGAAGGCATGAAGAAGGATGTTGGAAATTTTATTTCCAAATGTATGAACTGCCAGTTGGTAAAAGCTGAACAGAAGAAGCCAAGTGGATTGCTTCAACCATTAGAAGTTCCTACATGGAAGTGGGAGCAGGTATCGATGGATTTTATCGATGGATTGCCTAGAACCAGAACGGGAAATGAAGGGATTTGGGTCATTGTAGATCGTTTGACTAAGAGTGCACGATTCATTCCTGTTCGATCGACTAGGACTGCATCAAAGTTGGCTGAGTTATATGTTAAGTGGATAGTTCGATTCCATGGTATTCCGAAGAGTATAGTAAGCGATCGAGATCCATTGTTCACTAGTGGATTTTGGAAGAGCTTCCAGGAAGTTTTGGGAACCGAGTTGTGTTTGAGTACAGCTTATCACCCTCAAACAGATGGTCAGACCGAGAGAGTCAACCGAGTTTTGGAAGATCTCCTCAGAGCTTGTGTTTTGGATTTCGGAGGATCATGGGAATATCACCTTCATTTGGTGGAGTTTGCGTACAACAACAGTTACCAGTCAAGTATTGGTATGGCACCGTATGAGGCATTGTATGGAAGACCGTGTAACTCTCCGACATGTTGGATAGAGACTGGGGAAAAGCCGTTACTTGGGCCAGAGATGATTCGACAGACTTCGGATTGCATAGAGATCATTTGGCAACGAATGAAGGCAGCCCAAGACCGTCAGAAGAGTTATGCCGATAAGCGTCGAAAGGATTTGGAATTCGACGTAGGAGATATGGTTTTTGTGAAGATTTCTCCACTGAGGAATGTTATCCGATTCGGGAAGAAAGGAAAATTGACTCTGAGATTTGTTGGACCATTCCCGATCATCGAGCGAATTGGAAAGCTCGCCTATAGACTGGAGTTACCAGAGAAGTTGTCGGGTGTGCACAATGTTTTTCATGTATCGTATCTACGGAAGTATGTGCACGACTCGAATACCGTGATTCCTGCTGATAGCTGTGAAGACTTCGAAGTTGATCCAGTTGATAGAAGACCTCGTAGGTCGCTTCGTGTTGTGGAAACCGACACGAAACAGCTTAGGAGGAAGGTAGTTAAGTTGCTCAAGATACAATGGAGTGATGATGATAATGACTGTACGTGGGAGGAGGAAGAGAAGATGAAGGCAGCTCATCCTGAACTCTTCAAGGTATGGCCCTAAGGTGTCGTGTCATCTCGCGATATTGTAACTTGTTCTAATTTTAGAATTATGTACGCTAAGCTAGAATTGGATGCATGGTTTGTTGATTTCTATGGATGGTAGGCGTACAAAATAGTCTTTGATTGCTTTGTTGCTTGGAATTTCGGGGACGAAATTCCTAAGGGCGAGAGAATGTAACGACCCGTATTTCTACGGATCGAAAAGTTTGTCAAAATCTGGAATTTTCAGCATTTTTAAGTTGTTTCAGATTTTTGGTAGAAGTTGGTTAAGTCTTAAGTCGTGACCGACTTAAGGGCTTCAGGTCGTAAGTCGTTATGTCGTGGTAGCTTAGGACGTAGGGTGTTGGAGCGACCTAAGGTGGTTAACGACCTAAGAGTTAGGAGGCAGCGACCTAGTAGTTGGGTTAGCAAAGTTAGGTCGTAGCCAGGTTAAGTGGTAGGTTCCACTGTCTTGAGTCATACCTAAGTATTAGGTCGTTCAGAAGATAAGCTGTATGGTGGTTTAGGTCGTGGACAGTTTGGAGCGACCTATAGGAGTAGCGAGTTAACAACCCAGTAGTTAACGACCTAGTGATGAGCGACCTAGTGGTTCCGAGTTAGCATAGTTAGGTCGTCTAGATGACCTAAGAAGGTGAATTGGTTAAGTGCTAGGTTGGTTGAAGCGACCTATAGGATTAGGCGACCTATAGGAAAGCGACCTAAGTAAACTAGTAGTCAACGACCTAATTGTTAGCGACCTAAGAGAGCCATTGCTAGCGAGTTAGTGAATATAGGTCGTATCCTAGCTAAGAAGGATAGGTCGGCAGCGACCTAAGGTAGGAGTAGTTAGGTCGTATGTCTTGGGTGTAGTTAGGTCGCTAGGCTATTAGTTGTTAGGTCGCGAGGAAACACTTATGTGTTAGGTCGCTGAGAAGTTATGTCGTAGCATTGTTAGGTCGCTAAGAAGTCGCGTCTAAGTGTTAGGTCGCGAGAGTGGTGTTTTAGGTCGCGTGAAAACTTAAGGTGGTAGGTCGTGAGCGACCAAAGAGGATTGTTAAGTCGAAAGCGCTGCTAAGTCTTAACTCGTAGATAGGTTGGCCTGGTAGGTTGTAAATGCGCTTGGACTTAGGTTGTTAGGTCGAAGAGGCTTTAGGTCGGTGGGGTTTATAGGTCGTAGGTCGTGGCTCTATAGTCGTATATGACCTAACTCCGAGCGACCTAGGGAAGTTTCAGCTATAAATAGAAGGGGGTTGGCTTCATTTTTGGGATCCGGATTTCGAAGCGACGAAGTGCTGCCATTTTGAGAGCTCGACTTCTACACTCCTTCACTTCTTTCCTCCACTCTAATCTAGTGATTCCATCCATCTAAGTTGAAGATCAAATTGAAGATTCAAGAGCTTAGATTGAAGATCTTCATCCTTTGAAGTGTGATTTCATCGATTGAAGCGGATTCGTGATAGATCAAGCTTGATCCTTCGCTGTCCAGATCTGAAGCGTGTTGATTTGAGGTTGTTTAGGTGATTTGGTGAGTGGTGATTATCTCTCACACGGATCCAAAGGAGTATATCGGATTGTTGGCTCGATTTGGTGTTAAAATAGTGATTTCCATGCACTTTCTTCATCCTAAGTGTAGATCCATATAGATTCATTGTTCATGATGATGTTACATCCATTTTATCACATGTTAACCTATGCAAGTTCATTCATCAAGTTTATAAAGATATTGTTCGTGTTTTCATGCTTGTTGGACTTTCAACTCTTTAATTACGAAAATGCCATTATTGTTATAATTGTCTACTTAGATCATATTTGAATGTTTGATTGCTTGGATTAATGTTTGACTTGGTTGATTGCTATGAATTAGATGACTGATGATTTGATTTAGACCGAAGACGATTCAAAAGCTAAGAGGAAGGCTCTTGAAATGGGAAAGCTGCTCGTGGCATATGTAGCGGATGGTGAAGCTCTTATGCATAGATTTAATGATGATGATGTTGGGATGAAGCTTTGCAAGGATGTGATGAAGCGAAGTATGATATGAGATAGTCTTGGTCTAATCCAGACGGGATCATTCCAAGCATGTTGGTAACTCGGCCATATGATTCGAGTTAGTCTTGGTCTAATCCAGACGGGATCATTCCAAGCAGGTTGATAACTCGGTGATATGGTTCGAGTTTGAGGATAATGGATGCTCGAGAGGCGCTTGAGCTAGTATGGAAATAGTCGTCGAGGAGGATGACTAGAAGGCTGAGATCTCATCGTTGTTGAAGGTTCTAGCATGCTCTAAGCAAGAGTACATGGGGACGCCCAAAAGACTAACTGTTGATGGTCGAGTACTCTGGGTAGTTGCGAAAATCCTTGGCATGGGCTGCGACGACGTGTGGGAGTTATGTCTAGAACCGGGGTTACCATTAGCCCTTGACTGACGGATGAAAGAAGGAGCCATTCATTCAACTAACGGTGATATCGAAGCAATGATAACAGTGATAGCCAGAGTCATGGATGTTTGGTTGTATCGTCATTCGGTCTCAAGAGCGGTATTTTCTGGGTGCTTATCTGATCTTGGTTTAGGCCTTGGGGGTTTGTACTTGGAAAACATCGCCCTTGACTCGAGTGACAATTTCTTTACTTTACATTGTATGCTCTGCTATGTTTGCTTCTGTTTAGTGTGTGTTTGGGGGCTATCACTGTAGAAAGAGGTTGGAGTGGGAGGGTTGTATTCCTATTCCTTTTTCCTTTTATGCTCTTTTGGTATGTTGTTAGTTAATCTACTGCTCACTAAGACTGTTGTCTGACTCAAGGCTTTATGTTTTAATTCTTATTTCCTTGGGCTGTTCGTCCATTTTGGGACGGGCAGACTAGGTAGCAGGTGACAGGTGCTGTTCTCTTCTCACGATGCTGATATCGAAGACGAGCTAGAGGGTTGCATATTATCTTCTTATATGTACTGGATGTTCCGCTGTTTGTATAATCTCTGAGTGTTATGTAGTGAGGCTTGATGTATTGACTATTTGGATGCTTGTATTCAACTATTATGGAGTTTTATATGATGGCATTTTATTCTGTAAAGCTTCACTATACATATGTTCTATTGTATTTTGTCCATGCGCTGTGAGTAATACGATAGATCCTGTTATTTTGATCTACCCTGACAATCGTCCATGGTCGCCTGGCACACTTTACAACGCACTATCTCTAGATTCGGTGCAGGGGTCATGGGCGGTCGTCACACCACTGGATTTTATCAACTTAGGGTCACTAATGATAACACTGATAAGACCGCATTTAGGACACCAGACGAATTCTTTGAGTGGTTAGTCATGACTTTTGGGCTAACCAATGTCCTCGTCTATTCTATAGATTTGATGAACCACGTTTTTAGAGATGTCCTAAAATAAAGTTCGTGGTGGTATTCGTGGTTGGCATTTTGGTGTTGTCCAAGAAGTATGGAAGAGCATGTTATTCATCAAAAGGAGGTTCTTTGTACGCTTCGTGTTCGTCAGTTGAGAGCAGAGTTCTTGAAGTATCACTTTTGAAGTGCGTTTATTGGGGCATGGAGAATGTCTACACATGATAGGGATTTAAGAAACGGTTTTGTACATTTAGGATTGGGATTATGGAAATCCAAAGAGATGTAGGCAAAGGTTAGAGATGTACAATAAAATTCAGTAGATATGCAAAGAAGAAAGTCCATGTGTAGATAATTGTAGAAATTATAATTGTCTCAGACAAGTGGATTTGACGATGATGCCTTAGAATAAATATGAGTGTACAAGAGAAATAGGAGTAAAAGCCTTTAGTTTAAGAAAAGTACTCCTAGATTAGTAAGGACAAAATCCACTTTATGCCAAGCCTAGTAAAATGAATTTTTTTTTGAAATTTAAAAAGTTGAAAAAAAATTGTAATTGTTCGAATTGAAAATTTTAATTGTTAATATTTTCTTCGAGAAAATAAATATGGGGTTTTTGAAGAATGGTATGAAATTTAAGTTGGTTTTTATATAATGAAAAATTGGAATTCTTTTTGAAGAATTATGGAGTATATGTATATATAACTCACTAGTTTCATTGTAAGTAAATAAAGATTTTAAACATAAAAATCTAGAGTGTATCAAGTATCGAAAACGTAAATTACAACTTTTATTGTTGTAATAAATGTTTTTGTGAAAAACAAGAGGAGCATAGGCTATAACACTATTGTTATAGTAAGTGACTCCCAAGAGAAATATTTTTACATAGGTATAAGAGATTTATGGGTATTTATTTAATTGAATCCATACAATAGTATTTTTGGATTGCAGTAACGGTGTTTTGCGCAACATCCGTTTTAACCCAAATAAAAATGTATTTTAAAAGGTAATTTGTAAGTATAGAAACAAAATGGTTTGTAAAGTACACTTATTATTAATAAGTATAAGGAAGTGTTTTTGCAGTTATAGAAATATTAAAACAGTTTTGAAGATGAGTTTTTTTGAAAGGAAAATGTGTAAATTAGATATTAGAAAATATTTATCATGGAAGAATACAATTTAAACATATTTTAATCTATTGGAATGAAAAGAATAATGGTATGATTTTCTATGAAACCAATAAAAATGTTTTGTGCAAGTTACAAGGAATACATGAAAGAGATATACAAGGTATAAAAGCACCATATTTTGTATAGCCTATTTCAAAAAATATAAAATAAGTTCCTTGTAATTTCACATAAACATGAAATTCTCTTTTAAAAAGGTTCATAGAAGATTTTAGCGTTAATAACTTCTCATAAGAGAAAGTAGTTCTAATACATTAAGATATGAGACTATTAGGTGTAATAAGAAGCTGTTTTGAAAACACATAAAGGACATTTTAAAGATATTTTAAAAGAAAATGGCTTGGTGAATAAAAGTAAATAAGTTTTTGAAATGAAAACTTAATAGAAGTAAAATTTGAAAATTTAAATTTTTGTAGAAAACTGTAAACGTCTTTAAAAGAAAGAGAGATATAAGTTTTAGACTTAAAATTTAGTAGTTTCCCCCCTCTAGGTTTGGGAAATAATATTAAGTGACTAAGTATTTTGGAAATTAATAAAAACTGGAAAAGATAACACTTTTAAAGACAAAGATTTTGGGATTTAATGTTTTAGAAATTTTAAAAACCTTAATTTTTAAAAACAAGGTGATCAATACCAAACCAAACTTTTGAATGTGGAGTAGAAAAAAAATCATTTCCCAGGAGTAACAGAAAAAGGTGTAAGGAGACAGCAGTAATTACTTGTAGAAGTAATAATGGAAGTTTCCGTAAAGTGTATAGGACACTAGTAAAAACGTAGGAATGTTGATTCATGAAGAACAGTAAAATGAAATTAGTATGATAGTAAGACAAGCATGGTGGGGAATGAGTATTCTTGATTTTGGAAGAACTTGGGAAAAGCATCTTTCTTTAGTGGAATTCATATGGTAGTTCAAGCTAGCATTGGAATGGCACCTTTTGATGCTCTTTTTGGGAAGGCTGTGTTAGACATCTTCATGTTTGTTGGAGTCAACGGAAAGGTTGCTTCTTGGTTCTGACACGGTTAGAGGGATTTTGGAGAAGACTAATTTGATTAGGAGAAAATTCGTATCTCATATCCATGTCTCTTTGATAATGGTTTTGGAATTTCCTTTTTCCATCTTTAGTTTTGAATAGGTCCTTTCCTTTATTATCCTTTGGGAGGGTAGGATTTGATGTAAACATGTTAGTAGAACATGTTATGAATGATGTATGCTAGTGGTTGCAAGTGTTTGCTAATAGATGCTATGGACGCATATAGGTACACTATGCACTATTATTCCTTAGGGATCGGCCTAACTAGGACACTAGAGCATATGCATATGGATGTGTGCTATTTTATTTTATTTCCATAGTTGCTATAAATGGATGTTTATCACTTGATTGTTGCATTTGGATGATGTTTGTAGCACGCATATAGAATTATCAGTTATCATTAAGAATTTTTTGCATTCATTTGGTTACATGGCACAAACATAATTGCATAAAAGGAGGTCAACTGAATTAGTGGACCACCTAAGATTTTGCATTAGTTAGGGACATTTACACTACACAAATTGCATAAGTATCATAAATTGCATTAGAAAAACTTAAGGACAATGGATGAATGGTTGATGATTGAGTAGTTGGTTGTAGAACTTGGATGAATATATTTAGTACATTCTTTTATTCTTAGAGATTTTGGGGACGAAATCCCTTAAGGAGGGGAGAATGTAACAACCCGAATTTTAAGCTATAGTAATTAGGTAACGTATTAATTAAATAATAAAATAAATTTGTGAAATTTTCAGAATTAGACCACGGGAGTAGCACCATTGTGTCCATGGCGATTTTCTGATCGATTTTCATATATAGAACGTCAGAATCCGAGTTAGTATGAAGAAGGTATGCACGAAACAAGAAATGAACAAAATCAAAAAATAATAATATACTATATAGGGCAGGTCGACCCTAGTGTCGACCCTCCCATAGGCTAGGTCGACCTTGAGGTCAACCTACCATGTGTAGGGGTCGACATGGCGGTCAACCCGCCTTCCTATATGGCCGAGAAGCGATCCTGAAGTGTATATGACGTGTTTCGTTGATTTTTGTCTCATCCGGTGCGTCTGTGCTTCCATCCGACGGCCCCTATTCAGCCTATGACATTCAATCTCCAAATCCAACGGTCCGAGATCCACTTCTACACCTATAAATAGACCCCTAGATCTAACATATTTTATCATTCTAGATTTTCTCCGCTTGGGTTCACCTTTTCAGGAAGGACCCTAAAAGGAATAATTTTCCAAGGACAGAATCTTTTTAATAAAATTATTTTAACAACCCCAAGTGGATCCATGAAGGCCTAAAGGGAGGAGATAAGGACCAGAGGTGAGTGATTGTAATTATTTTAAGATTTCTTTAAGTGGTTAAAATAATAGGGTTTCCAATAGTTGTAGTTTGACTACGATTTTTGGAATAGCCTTTTCAGTAGTTTATTTACAGTTTTTAGAATTATTTTCAGTCTATTCCCTTTCAGCTATTCTTCCAGTAATTTTGATTTATTTCTGTTAATTATAATTTATTACTGTTAAGCATAGCTTTTTATTTATTTATAGTGTTTACAGTAATTAAGTTTATTTACCGTTATTTATTTCTTATTTACATCTATTTCGACGTTTTGGATTTTATGCAAGCGTCTATTCTCTTCATCCTCCTTTTCTTCGCGTATGGATTAGAGTAAATTAAACTTGAATATGGATTATATAATTAAGAATATCGAATGAAGAAAATAATATGTAAATTATAAAGGCTGTAATAAATAATGGAATTGGATTGAAATTACGCCTAATTATAATTAGAATTGGACTAGTTAAAGATAATCAGCATAGTTATGACTTAGAATTATAACTAAATAGAGTAAAAGATGAAAGAAGCTTATTTTCATACTTAGACCATGGGTTAAGTAATAAGCATGATTATAACGTAGGTTATAATAAGAAAAAGAATAGAATGAAGCTTATTTTAAGACTAGGGATAAATTAATAAGCGTAGAAAGTAAAAATGATAATAAAGGCTTATTTAAGTAATTTATCTAAGTTAATAAGCAAAGATGAAAGTAGGACCTGTACCAAATAGCATTCCCTATTAGACAAAACAGTGTTTCACATTAGTCTGAAGTGAGATGAGGGCACGCTTATGCTAAGAATGGTAGTAATTGGTCAAATAGAAGTCCAAATCACGGGGGATTTGGATAAGGGGCGCAACTAGATACTATTTGGATGAAGCGTCGGTACCAACAGCATTTCCCCTATAGTTTCTATGGACACACGGTGATCTCACATTAGTCTGAAGTGAGATGAGGGGCATGCTATACTGGAAGTTGGAGGTAATAAGAAGACCCAATAGGTGGAGCAGAAGGTAGCAGGGGCATGGTGGCAGTTACGTGTGCGGCTTCCATTTGCAAGTGTCCAGTAATAGCTATGAGTTCCAAACGCTTAGTATGGGGGTCTTTAGTAGACACTATTGCCTTTTGTGTAGGGAGCAATATATGTCGTCCGGATTCATAGTAGTTTCTCTGTGCATCTTCGTATATACCATTGGCTGCTATGTAGGGAGTTATATAGCGACTGGTCCGCAGTAAGGTCTATGTAGTAGCAGGCTGATCAAAAAGGGTAGAATTAGGGTTACATCCTAATTATAGGATTAGGAATTCAGCCTAATCAAAGCAGAAGTCAAGGACAATTGCAAGCAATCAAAGTTAACCTATCTTATAAATTGAGCAATACTTAATCGTATTTATTTCTAATTTATCTCTTTCCTATTTCCTTTATTATCCTTATTTATGCTAGAACTGTTGCAGAGTCTATTACTTTTATCTTGCTTAAAGACTCTAGTAATTACTATCATTCACCAGACTTTTAGTCTGACCCACTCCTCTATTTTTCCCTTTCCCCCCTTAGGCAATCAAGGGAGAGGACAGTAGATTGCAGTTGCTTGGAGATTTCTTGGAGGAGTTTGCTACCATGTATTTCTTTTCTTTCAGCTTTTGTTCTTTCTATGTACTGGCTTATTATGAGGGATATTTGTACTCTGATTTTTGTTGAGACCACGAGTTTTTATTTCATGAGACATGTTGGGTTTTGAGACATGTATGTTGTATTTGGATTTTGACTTATTTGGTTTATGAAGCAATTATGAAGCTTTTGTTTTAAATAAGTTATTATTTTAGTTTCCGCTATTTTTACCTATTTTTGTCTTGTAAATCTTAGTCTCTATTAATTTCAATTATACCTACAACGCACCACGCCTTTTAATGTATCCTTTTGGGTATATTAAGGGGTGTGGGGTGTTTTACCATTCACATTTATTTAAGCTTTCTTGAGTTAAACCTCATTTGTTTTCTTCATTTTACTAACTCAATTTATTTAACATTTCTTATGTTAATTATTTTATTTCATACCTCAAATTCAAAATTTCTTTTGTTCGCTAAACCAAAATATTCAACAGTTTTAAAATTTAAAATTTTACTTTCCTGTTCAAATCTATAAGTTATAACTTATTTTTATCTATACTATTTTCAATTATAAGTTCAAAACTATTTTCATATATTCATCAAAATCATACTTAGAATATTTTCTCACAATCAAAACTTGTTTTAATCGTAAATAAATTCCTTTTGGTAGCAGTTCTCACTTAGAAACTCGAAAATGAATACTGGCGATGCTGTAGTCATCCCTAGAATTATTTTCCAACGACCAAAGCAAGTTCAACACTTTTATTTCTTTCAAAAATCTTTTCAAAATATATTTCTCATCAAAACGCTTTCAAATAATATTATTATTAATTTTGAAGGCTTTGAAAATAATTTTGAAAGCAACAGGTTTTAAATTCTAAAATTCTCAATTTTTTAAAATCCTTTCCATATATAAGCTATATTATAAATATACTTATACAAATTTCATTACCTTATTATAAAAATATTTTGTTAATTTACTTCTTTGTCATGTTAAACAATTCTTATTGCAATTGATTTCAATTTAATTTAATTATCGAATACTTCGTGAAATAGAATTCACAAAGTATTCATTTTTATTTTAATTCAACCAATAATCGATGATAACTAAATATTACCATCTCCTAACAACTAACATTCATTGAAAATTATCATTTTGTGTATATAAAATATAATTTAGGTAAAATTATTTCATTTACCCGATTTAAAACAATATTATGTCGACTTACCTTGTTTAAGTGTTTAGAAATCCCTATCGATAACATGGCATCCCACACACTGACCAAAATTCATAAACAACTCAACGGATAAGTAAACACAATATAAAATGTTTTATAACACTAACAAGTACACACTCTTATATATATATGCTCAAACAATTCATTCTAGGGTATTACTACCCTATCTCTAATGAGTTAAACCCCACAAAGCTAAGGTTATCGCTAAACCAAAGCTCTGATACCAACTGCGACGACCCACATTTTTGGACGGTTTAACTCGACAATAAACCACACATGTCAAACTCAAACCATTCAAAAGGGAGGGTTGTCAATGGGGTAAATAAGAAAATAAGAGAAAAGAATGAAAACAAACACAAAATCTCATAGCGGAATGAAATAATATACTAACCAAATAAACAGTTCGTGAAGTGTTTTACAAATAACGTTTGATTACCCTTTTACAATACAAACAGAGTTATACATACAGTAGGTATTATAGGATAATGCAACGAAACAACATGATGCAGTGGAATATATAATAAATAATATACCAATCTCCGTCTTCTTCATCCAAAAATAAAATGGTCTTCAATACACTGAAAAACTCAGAATGACCCGAGCATAATGAAAAGACAAAACACTCAGGTCGGAACTAAAATATTCTCATGTAAGTCAAATCAATATCACGTGGAAAATGAGTGTACTGGCGTCAGAGATGTTACAGGGTTTTCATCTTCTATCCGATGTATAACGTGAGTACAATAACTTAAGAGATGTTAAGGGATTTTTCCATCTCTTAAGGATCCGTCAAACCATCTATATGTAGTAGTATACGCTTTATATGTAGTGTCTATTAGTAAAGTATAATATTAAGGCATTACCCATATCCCCCTTAACACATTTTATATAAGCTTCGTAGTCTATACAGTACTATAAACTCCACCGTAAACTGGTGGGCTATCAGGGAGCACTCCATAGGTACGACACAAACCAAAATCGTAGTGGGCTCGATAAGGCATATGACAAGGCACGCGAGGCAATGCCCAGGGTAGGATTCTACCGTTTTGCACACCCGGACTGGTGGTAACGCATAGCAACTACTACCGCCCACCTCGAGACATGCTCCCATAATCAAATTGAGGGTGGCTACCAATCAATCACAAATTAACAGATATGGTATCAAAGAAGCATGTCTGATAGGAGGAGCGACCTCACTTGGCCCGGGATAGCTCCTTTTTTAGTCATATCAAGCTGACCCGAAGGTTAGGGCTGCATTCTTACCTCATACCGATAGCATTCACCAAACAATCATATTTCATTCTGGATTCTCCACCACATGCATAGTTGTTAAAGTGGATCGGAATTAGCAGAGAGTATGACAATATCCGACCCCGGTCTCTTTAACAACCAACCGCTTATTTCGCACTGTGGTCATAAAAAAATCCATAAAACAGTTTATACCTTCATATCAAGGTATCCATATACTTATTCCAAAGGTATAAATATATTCAGAAATACCGAGGAAGATTTTCTTTCAATCAATTTCGAAAATAATTTATAAATCTCTCTTAAACCATTTATGAACTATTTATATGCTTTAGAACCATTTATAAAGCTATTTATAAATTCTAAAACAGTTTACAACTCTTCCCATTTTCATAAATCTCTACACAAATTCCTTTTAAAACGCTTCCAAATCCCTTTATACAAGTTCTTTTATAAAACCCTTTATAAAATCCTTTAAAACCCTTGTAAACTCCTTTGTAAAACCATTATAAAAATTCTTTATAAAATTTCTTACAAAACTTTTATAAATTCCATACAAAACCTTTTACAAAATTCTAAAATCTTTTACAAAAATCTTTTATCTATTAAAGTTATTATAAAGTCTATATTTATTATCTTAAATTAAAATTTTAAATTAATCTTTTAAAGCTATGTTAAATATTTTATTAAATTAAAATTTTAAAGTGTTTATTATTATATTATGTTATTTAAATTATATATTTTAAAACTAAATAAAATCATAAGTTAAAATCTTAAAATTTAGATTTTTAAAAACTTATATTAACTAAAATATAAAATTTAAATAATATCTTCAAAATAAATTTTAAAATCAAATTTATTAAATCAAAACATACTTTATAATTTTAGAAAATAATTGAAATCGATCAACGGTGTCCGTATATAATTTTCTATCCTGCAGCCAAGTGATCAGTTAAATTTTATTTTAATTTTAATTTCAAGAATGGATATATATCATTTCAATCCAAATCAGGTGTCATAGGTATATATCATTTCAACCTATTTCTTAATTTATTTAGTTTCAGATTTATTTGATGCCCGTAACATCTAGGGTGAATAACAGGAATAAATCTGCATAAAACATCTAGGGTGAATAACAGGAACAGGTCAGCATAAACAAACATCCAAACATCTAACATATCAATCATTAGGCATCCATCACAATCAACATCCAAAAATAGTCACATATCATAACAGATTACTAGTTATAAATTCTCGGGTGCTAATTAGCAAATTAAATTCCAATTTTAATTTAAATGTCAATTTCAATTTCAATTTAACTATCAAATTAAATTACACTATCGATGCAATTCAATATAAATGTCAATTTTAAACCATCAAACAACAATCAATAAATTTAGATCACTTCATGATTTCAATTTAATGAACATCATAATATTTTAGCAATTCGTGAGTGGTTTGAACACCCACCTTTTGATTTTAGTCGAATTAAAATCCAAAAAAACGCCCAAATTCTAACAGTCTCCAAATTCAGCCAAACCAGTCTCATATCATCCGAAATTTCGATAGGAATGAAATGGAAGAAACCGCGCGCCAATCGGAATTCGTATGCAAAAGATATGCTAGTTAGAAGTTATAAAATTTAAAATTTAAATAAAATAATACAAAGGGCAATAACGTAAATATCTCACCATCTAACCCTAGCGCAACACGAACGAATAGAGGATCTCAACTACAACAGCCTTGTCTAGCACTAAACCGCCGCCGCCTCCTTCATCAACGCCAAGATCGTTCATCACCACAGCGTCGCCCTCGACCAGGCGCCTCCAACCATGCCATGCGGCCATCTCCAGCTCGCCAGAGGCGGTGCGCCTCCGTCGCCATTAGATGCCAATTTCTGGTGAACCTCATCGTCTTTAAGATGATGCAACCGCAGGATCGAAACCTCTTGGCCTCCTCCATGCCGCAGCACCACCCGATCGCCATATCATTGCAAATCCACCTTTGAATTACAAAGCCCTACAACGGACGGCCGAAACTTCTTCAACAATTTCTGGTCACAGCACACCCCAAATCAAAAAACGAATCCCAGATCTAGGTTACGTTCGTCGAGAGCTTTCCGTAATATATAATTCGATAGGGTTTGAGGAGTTCGAATTTTTTTTGGTGTTGAATTTGGAATTTAGGGTTTTGATACGTCTGACATTGGGAAGGAAGGAAGGAGCAGATGAGAATACAAGTACGTATAGAAATTGACTGTTAGGGTTAGAGGAAAAATCTATTTATATAGACAGAGATTAATAAGAATGGATGGATAGATCGATTTGGGTCGAAACGATAA
Organism: Allium fistulosum; assembly: GCA_030737815.1. NCBI lineage: Eukaryota > Viridiplantae > Streptophyta > Magnoliopsida > Asparagales > Amaryllidaceae > Allium > Allium fistulosum. The sequence goes on along the minus strand of CM060904.1, from coordinate 74,505,959 downwards.
CAACGACCCGAAAAGCCAGTTTCGTTCCCGAAATGAAAATGGATCATCCAATATATCAAAATATATGTTTTCGATATTTTTAAACTCAATGGGACTAGTTTCAAACCCTAATTCCATGGTATATAGAATTTAGCATCTAAAATAAAATTATATTCTTCTAAATTCCTTTAATTGATTTCTACGTGTTTCAAGCTCGCACGGCCAAGTGACAAGTCCGATCGCTACGAAACTTGAAATCCTATAATAATTCACTATTACAGATCCGATGAAACTGGTTTTTTCAAAATCCAAGACAGTAGCCAAAATGGTTATTTTTACACATTAATTAAAATATAAAATTTCCAATTCCTAATTATTCACTTTTAAATCCAATTTTAAATGTTAGCAATCTTCATTCATATTCCAATAAAATTTAAATCAACTTCCGATATCATTTTCATTCATATTAAATTCAGAATTCAATTATTTAAACAATTTCCAATATTAAATTTTAAATAATTTAATTATCCAACAAATCATTATATTTCAATATAAGTTGTTTAACTTATAAAATTTAATTTTAAAACGAATTCAAATAATAAAACAACTACTCCCATTTTTATCCAATAATCACAATAAATTTAATAATTTAAAATAGTTAAAAGTACGGGTTGTTACATTTATACTCTAAAACTATTATTTCCTTTTCCACAAACCATTTAAAATGATTATATACATATTTACTCTATGGTAAATCAAATCAAAATTTGTTTTTATCAAAACAATTGTATAGCAAGGTCCTAATGGTTGCATCCTTCTCTTAGAAATGTTTTTATCCCAAGAACCTTTTCAATCACTATTATTAACTCGTAAACCATGAAAACCAACTTGCAAAAATCATCCGGATTTAAATTCTCGAATTCCTTTTATTTATACACACATTTTTATAGATCAAATTTATAAAATATTCCCATTTAAAGGAAATCATTCTCAAATATTTATTGCAAAAATATTCTAGCTTTATATAAATCATTCTTTAAGTATTATTTCAGAAATATTTAAGTTTCCCTATAATATCTTCTTTTATAAAACCCCAATATAAAATAACCAACTTTCCAAAATATTCCAATTTCCTTTGATATAAACAACATTTACTTAAACTTAATTTGTATCAAATCAACCTTTATATTACTAGAATATTCATCCCAATGTATTCAATTTTTTTAAAATAAACACCTTAAGAAATCAAATTTTAACTCAACATTATAACCGAATGCCTTATATTCAAATTGTGAAACTTAATTCACAAGGTATTCGTTTCAATGTTCCCAGATTTCCTACCTATCCAAACTAGGTTTCAAAAAGGAAGATTCAAGATAGATTAATGGATAATAGTCAATGCTCAGAAATGGGTGAGCATGGCTACTCAAAATCTTAGATGATAATTGTTAGCACCAAAATTGTTCACTAACACCCAAGGAAAGATTTGTGTAGAGATATTAATGAAGATAGAAAATTAAAATGGAGGAACGTATACAAAATTAACTACAGAAACGAGAACACTAGAATTATAGTGGTTCGGCGTAACTGCCTACGTCCACTTTGAGTGTAATCTTTATTGCTTTTTCAAACTATTGAATATAGATACAATCCATACACTAACGAATTAATTACAAGTTTGGATCGAAAATAGACGAGTCTTAGAAATGGCAGAGTCTCCCAGGAGTTCTCCAAAAAATGTCCCTTTTCACTGCATCCCTGCCCCTCTATTTATAGACGAAGATAGGCTGGACTTCCTTCTCAGGCCTAAGAGCAAAGTACCTTGGCCCATGTATGGGAATCTTGAGTCCACCGATCCAGGCATACCGAGCGGGATATGCCGAACGACAAATGCCGATCTAGGATGGCCGAACGGTGGTCATCGGGTTATTGACTCGAAGTGAACTCTTAAAGGACTCGGAGTAACTCGCGGTGGAACTCGAAACGAAGCAATGCCGAAACCCTCATGTTGATGTTGACCTCCACGAATAAGTCAAATCCCCCATCTTGCTTTGAAACAACTATACTGAATGCTTGTGCCGAATAGTGGTTGCCGAGCGATATTGGTCGAACGAAGGTAGCCGAGCGAAGTTGGCTAAACGAAGGTAGCCAAGCGACGTGCGTTGAGTCCCTACCATCACTTTTCTTTTTACCAAGCGGCATACGCCAACGCACCAGACCGAACCATGCATGCAAGCCGACCCGTGTATTCAGGTCGGACGATGTATATATGCCAAACTTCTCAATTCAAGTCAACCTTCTGCACTTTCCAAACTTCCACTGGCTCGAGTTTTATTTTTATTCAATCATATCCTCTTATCATCAGGATCTTGTAGCCGGGCCAAGCAACCGAGTAACATTTTCCCCCTCAAAGCGTATCATGAGAGTCAACATGATGCGCTTTGGACCATGAGCCATCCGTTTCTCCATTGCGCCATCACCTTTGATGTGGGTCGGTCGATGAACACACGCTGAATGACTTGTTCAGCAGATTCATTATCGCCCGATATAATTGTTCTCCGACCCACTGAGATACTTTGACGGGGTCCACTGGTTAGAGCCTGTTCGGCTCCCCCTTCCCTAGTATAAATGCCAACATTACTCACCTCTTTTCTCAATTTTCGTCTCTCGTTTCATTTCCTAGCACTGTTCCAAACTTTATCTTCCTCACTCCACTGAACTACTTCGTCCCTTCTCCCTAACATTTTCCAAGCGCGACTTCACCACTCCTCACGACTTTAAATTCCGAGAATCACTTGCCCCCATTCCAAATCAACACACATGTCGGTGAGCTCCTTCATATCATCATGAACCCTTAGGCCCCCCTTATATTTTAACTCGAATAAGATTTGAACCTTCAGCGCATACATCCACACACAACAGAAAGGGGAAAGAGGAGAACGCGACGAACCAAACTGCATACATCAACACATACTAGACTGAGAGGAGTTAACATAGCCGAAGTCGGTGCTATATAGGGAAAGTGTGTCGTGTTTTGTGGGAGAGTTGAGTTCTGTACTCTGAATAGAAGTGGATCGGCAGGTCATTCAAGGGAGTTTGGGTCGATAGGATTTTGTCAGGTGAAGAGTTTTGTAGGGGGTTAGGAGAAGTGTGGTTCGGTATAGATTGAGTGAGGCTGGTTTTGCACAATTTGGTTGAGCGAGTGGGTCAGTAATGAACATTTAAGTGGGTCGTTCGGTCCTGAGGTAGAGAGTGTCGTTCGGTCTAGAGAGAGGGAGTGACTGTCGTTCTGTCTAGAGAGAGGGAGCGAGTGTATTCGGTCATTTGAGTGCGGTGTTATGGCCTGGTGAGAGTCCACTAGGAGGGTTCGGTATACCAGGCAAGTGTGGTTCGGTGTGGCCCCAGTAGGCCGTTCGATGATGAGAGAGTGTCGGCGAGGAGATTGAGTGGGTCAGTGTTGTTAGTCTAGTGGGCCACTCGGTAACATGTAGGTAGGTGGTCCGGTCTGTTGGTCCAGGAAGGCGATCGGCTTCGGTCTTTGGGGTCGGCATTGGCAACTAAGATTATCTCCATTTAAACATCGCATATGTTAATATCACATACTTCCACGCCTAACCATAGAACGAGGGAAAATGACAAAGACTTAGGCACATGTGCATATGGAACTTGTTTTGACTAATGACTTCATAGTTTTAAGGACTATAGATGCAAGTTCAACTTAACAGATGCAAATAACGGCCTTTAACATACAATGCCAATGTTCGACTTCAAGACCTATACTACCGAATCATAAGACAAGCTCTCGGAGATGGTCAACGATGACGGTCTTCGAAGATGATAACTTAGCGCTCAACCGCACTCCATCGGTTTTTAAAGCTTTAATTCTTTTATACTCATGTCTGAACAATTGCACTAGTCCACACACCACACAAGGGGAATATTTTTTTCGTTATATCTAATATCGATTGTCTTTCAAGTATAGTTTAAACAAGATTTTATCCACATCCATTGCTCTTTAAAGATGTCCAGAAAGTCGAGCTCTGCTACAGTTTCTGATAAGCCTGATCTAGGCTCCCAGCAGGAGGTAGTAGGTACTTTAAACCCACCGATCACCTCCATGCAGGGTATTCCAGATCCATCCGCTGCAGTTATTGGCCTGGCACCAATGCTATAGATGGGGCAATTATCCTGGACAATCCGACTGATTCTCAAGCTTCAAAAATTGGAGAACCCACTCTTTGCCGGTTATGTTCAATCCATGGAATCCCTTTTGACGACGTATTAATTCCATCGGGACAAGATCATCCTCACCTGCCCCCAGCTGGATATACAGCTTGTAGAAAATTCATGTGCTGGGTCGGGAGTGTGCCACCGTTCAATTCATTTCTTCGTGAGGTGCTGTAGTACATCGGGATCGCTCTGGCACAACTTCACCCCAACATTCACGCATTTCTCCATGGCACTTGCATTCTCTTTATGAGCATCTTATCTAGGCTTCCCACTCTCAAGGATATTTGCTACATTTATCGGTCCAAAGGCGATCTGACAGCCCCTCTTTCATATTCATTGAGCCACACTCTAAGTGTCAGATCCTGACGGGGGCATGGAGTAAATTCTCCCAATATAAGCAGGAGTGGTTCTACGTTCGCTTCCCTCTGGCTTTGCGAGAAGATGGTTGGAAGGGAGTAAGTTCCATTTCTGGACTTATTACTTACTTAAGGCATGAAGTGCATTTTTCTAAACTTCCTTCGGTCTTATGCAGGCATCAGTCCATGTCCCGAAGGTGCGAGGTATTCTGAGGCCGTCGAGGCCATTCGTGCTACTCCCATGGAGGACCGGGAGATCAAAGTCGTTATTTCCAATGATTCACTTTGAAAGTTTGGGCTATTGGTGGAAGGTTGTCGAATTAGCCTCCTATCCAGCGCCACTACAACCAGACCCATGGTTGAGAAGGGTAAAGAACAGGCCGGGTCTTTAGTGCCCCTTATAGGCGAGGCCTCCGACATGCCCGAGGAAGGTGAGATTAGAGAGGCCTGGGTTTCTGGAGCGTCCGACGAGCATATAAGTCCTCTCTCAGAACCGGTGATCGACGCACCTGACATCGATGAACCACCTCCCCCATCAAAGGGGAAAAAGAAACTATCCTACAAACTAAGGAAGAAGACAGTGGGCAGAACCTCGAAGGTTACAATTACTCCGATGGAGAAGGAGCCATCTCCACAACTCTTAGAGGGTTCACTAAAAGGCTTATTAGATCTCACCATCCCCGATGACTTGCTCAATTACGGTTTTGACGACCCAGAAGCCCTAAAACTTCACTCACCCGCGAGAGGCGACGAAGGCGTTCAAACCCATCACCAAGGAGAAAAAACTCCGATAAGTAAAGCTAAAGAAACTAGTCCGTCGGGGGTAAACACTAGGACACACACTAATACTCACTCTCCACCCACACTTAAGTTTTGCCATCATATGATTATCTCTAACTTGTTTTCACTTGATTTCTGTGCAGGTAACATGGGACACTCACACGGCTTCGACCGCCTTCACGGTTCCCTATCTTTCATCACTCTAGCCGAGACTTGAGGGCCGGAAAATGCAGAGATAGAGATGGCAACAGCAATAGAGACTATCATCCCCGAGATTCATCGTCTCGAAGGAAAATTTACAGCCACTCTTCCTACCCAATGATCCTCCTCCTCAACCAGAGCATGGTAGGGAGAAATCTGCTCAAAGGGGGTCTCAAACTGAAGCTCCTCGTAATCAATATTCTAGTTCATCAAGCACTAGGTAATCCCGTGAGCTTCATAAGAAATCTGCAGTTTCGACTAAACAAACTTCCTTTGGCCCTGCACATGATCCATCGATAGCAGAAAAGCTAGTTGAGCTTAAAACCACATTTCCAAAAATATGCTTTGATGGACTAAAGTTTCTTCCGGCGATCCATCCTATTATAAGGCACGTTAAACAAAGTGCCATTGTTTGCAATAATGATGTCTACGTCCAGCACGACGCATTAGTTCATTTGGTGGAAAAAGTTTTAGAAGTTTCAGTGGAACGTCAGCATGAAAACGATCGCCTGAAACTCGAAGCTATTCACGATAAAGACATTATCAAAGCCCAGGATGAAGAGCTTTCCTCGTATAAATCTCAGCTTGAAACCACTCAAAAAACCACTAAAGACACAGCTGAAGCAGTTGATCGTCTGGAAGTCGCACACAAGAAGGAAATTGATGATGCGGTTCAACGCTGTGGGGCTTTAGCCTTAGAAAAGGATTCCATCCAAAAAGAAAAGGATGTTCTCACTCAGCGAGTTAAAGAATTGGAGGAGACACTCCTCAAAGAAAAATAAGAAAAAACTGCAGCTCAAGAGGAGTCACAACGATATTGTGATAAGATTGTCGCTACACGACTTTTAAAAGAAAAGCTAGATGAGGAGCTCTCCAAAACTGAAGCGCTGAAGGACGCAGCCCATGAAGAGGGAAAAAGAATGGTGCTCTCGGAAATCGATTCTCACCTCGAGGCGGCTGCTGAGGCTGGTAGGGAGGAAATTAAGTGCATGTTTGATCCACTCATAGCCGAGTATAACGCTCGAGTTCTCATGCATCGCGACCTAACTTTTCTTGGCGAGGGTTACCTCGAATCTTTGGCCGAAGCATGGGACACTTTAATAAAAATTAAAAAGGTCGAATTGGGAACTGAAGAGGTAGATGAGGAGTCTCTTATGATGGAAATGCTTCACGAGAATGAGCACACTGACCTATCTGCGGCAAAGGCCCTTTACGGAAGGGACTCTTCCTCATCGAAAGGAAAAAATGACACTGCCAGTCCATCCGGAACCGACTCCTCAGTTCCTCCTCCTATTCAGCCGACTGGTCGCCCATCATTCGATCCCTTCGAGCAGCATATTGGCTATGACCCAGAGAAGCCTGGACTTGATATTCATGCTCTATCTCTTATTCCAAAAGGTGAAACTCCCCGAACCGTTGAAAGGCAGCCATAAACTGGTACATAACTTTTCTTCCTTAAGTTCAAAGGGCCATCGTTTTTGGCGAACAATAAATGTATCCTAACATTTGTCTCTTACGATTTCGTGTAGGTCATTCTGATCCCAAGCCAACTCCAAGGACCGATGCTGCCGCAGAAAAGGAGGGGAAAACGGGAGAGGCAATTCAGACTAGAGAGACTCCCGGACCCGACACTCAAGTGATCGAGGCACTTGATGAAGACAAATCTGAAAATTTATCGCCCATGGAGGAACATGATGAAGTTGAGATTACGGGCGCCTCTGAACACACCTCAAAATCGAGCATGGCGGAGCAAATTATAGAAGAGAAGAAGAAGAAAGCTGAGATTAAGGTTGAGCCTCAGGTGGTGGAAATTGATGATCCATTGAACATGCCCTTGAAGGTTATTCTCCCCGGTGGAACCTCACCACAGGAAGTTCCTCTTCCTTCCCCAGGCACCACTTCCCTAGTAAGCAAGGCGTCCAAGAAAAAATGCTTGGGGGAGGAGTCTTCAGAGAAACCAAGGAAGGAGAAGAAGTCAAAAAAGTAGCTATCATGCCTCGCTAAACGCGAATAAACTTGGATTATGTAATTATCTCTATTTATTCTCGTAGTCATTGTAAATAGATTTTTTGCTCCGAGTTCAGGAGAAGTTGTAGTGAAACTGAATTCTCAATTAGTAAATAAAATTTTGTTTTTTTGATGATCTTTGCTACTTAGCTTCACCACCCATCTTGTACCTGAAATCCAGGATTGTGTGGGTCACTTGAACTCTCGTTTGTTTCCGCATGACTCAGAGATTTCTAAATTTCTTATATTTTAGCCTATGCTCTAGAGGCTGAGTTATTAGCTTGAATCGTTTATACTCTAGTCCGAACTCTGGGGACTCAGAGTACTCTAGTCCACACTCCGGGGACTTAGAGATTTTTGAGTCGTTTATACTCTAGTCCGCACTCTGGGGACTTTGAGATTTTAAAGTCGTTTATACTCTAGTCCGCACTCTGGGGACTCAGAGTACTATAGTCTGCACTTTGGGGACTTAGAGATTTTTAAATCGTTTATACTCTAGTCCGCACTCTGGGAACTCAGAGTACTCTAGTCCGCACTCTGAGAACTTAGAGATTTTCAAGTTTTTTATACTCTAGTCCGCACTCTGGGGACTCAGAGTACTCTAGTCCGCACTTTGGGGACTTAGAGATTTTTAAGTTGTTTATACTTTAGTCCACACTCTGGGGACTCAGAGTACTCTAGTCCGCACTCTGGGGACTTAGAGATTTTTAAGTCGTTTATACTCTAGTCCGCACTCTGGGGACTCAGAGTACTCTAGTCCGCACTCTGGGGACTTAGAATTTTTAAGTCGTTTATACTCTAGTCCACACTCTGGGGACTCAGAGTACTCTAGTCTGCACTCCGGGGACTTAGAGATTTTTAAGTTTGGGTGCGTGTTCATGCGCAAGACAGAATAATGTAATTTAATTTATGTCACGGAATCGTAACATACGGAAACATCAATAGTTCATGGAAAAGACGACTTCAAGCCTTTATTGATCATAACAAATGGAAACAAACTGAATTGTCTTATTACATACTGAAAACTAAGGACAACAAAATCAACATACACTGAAAATAATAGCAACTAAAATGTAAAAGAAATAGACTAAGTGTAATAACGATGCAAACGCTTGCTATTCCATGCGCGTGGTAGTGTCACGCCATCTACGGTCGCTAGCTTGAAAGTTCCTTCTCCAAGCCTCCGTTCGATGACATACGGACCTTCCCATGTGGGATTCAGATGTGATGGGGTCAGAAAGACTCTCTTAAAACGAGATCACCCACATCGAAAATTCTCGATCGAACTTTTTCATTATAATATCGAGCAACCCGGTGCCTATATGCAGTCGCTCTTAAATCAGCTTCTTCGCGTTTTTCGTCGACAAAGTCCAGCGACTCCAATAAGAGATCCAATCCATCTTAGGATCATAATAAGTTACCCGATAAGAAGGAACTTCAAGTTCTACGGGTATCGCTGCTTCGGCGCCGTATGCCAAGGTGAACGGAGTGTGGCCAATCGCGAACTTGTGGGTGGTTCTGTAAGCCCAGAGCGCTGTCGAAAGCTCATCCACCTACTTGCCTCTAGCCTTCTCCAAACGTTTCTTTAATATTTATTTGATTATTTTATTTACGGTTTCAACTTGTCCATTCGCTTTAGGGTGAGCGATTACCGCAAACCTTTTCTCAATGCGATATTTTTGGCAGAATTTTTTGAACTCCTTACTTTCAAATTGAGTTTTGTTGTCCGTGATGAAAGTTCGTGGAAGGCTAAAATGACATATGATGTTTTGTACAACAAAATTAATTACCTTTTTGGTGGTGATCGTAGCTAAAGGCCCTGCTTCTGCCCACTTGGTAAAGTAATCGACCGCAACAATTGCATATTTTGCACCACCTCTGGAAATTGGTAAGGAACCGATTATATCGATACCCCAAATTGCAAATGGCTAGGGACTAACCATTTGTGTGAGTTCTGTTGGTGGAGCTCTCGGGATTTTCGCATATGTTTGACATTTGTCACATCTTCTTACGTAGTCCGCATCATCCCGATTTATAGTTGGCCAATAGTATCCATAGCGGAGGATCTTTTTTGCTAGGGTCTGCCCCCCAGTATGGTCACTACATTCTCCTTCATGAACTTCCCTCAGTCGTGGGCGATGCACCGAAGTAAGGGAACCGAGAATCCCTTTCGATACATTATTCCATCCTGCATTATATATCGTGAAGCTTTGCGAATGACTTGTCGTCTTTCGTTCTTTCTATCGGGGAAAGTCCTATATAGTAAGTATTGTTTGAATGGGGTTATCCATGACTCCCTTTCAATTTCTGTTTCTAGCACAAAATCTACTTCCATCTCGTTTATATTCGGAAATTGTAAAACTCCGATGGGAACCAAGCCCATCTGTTGTGCATCGCCAGTATTGCGAATTTTGCCAATGAATCGGCTTCCCTGTTTTGTTCACGCGGGACATGCGAAATATCATAATATTCAAGTTCTGCCAATAGTTCTTGAACCTGAGCGAGGTATGGAGCAAGCCTCTACCCCTTTGCTTGATAATCTCCTCGTACTTGGTATACCACTAATTATGAGTCACAAAAGATCTCAACCGATCTTACCCCGAGTTCCCTGATAAGTTTTAACCCAACAAGCAATGCTTCATACTCGGCTTCGTTATTTGTAGCTGGGAAATTAAGTTTCAAAGCATAACAAATTGATCGGTTTTCAGGAGTTACAAGAATGACCCTAGCCCTAGAACAATGGACGCCCCATCGGTGTATAGTTTCCATCGGATGAAGGGAATAACATCATCATTGTTTGGTTTGTCTGATATGGTGAATTCTACGATGAAGTCTGCTAGCGCCTGCCCTTGGATAGCCCTCCGTGGTAGGTAGGTGATGTCGAATTGACTCAACTCGATATTCCATTTCAGTAACCTTCCTGAGGTCTCTGGTCGTTGGAGTATCTGTCGCAAAGGTTGATCGGTATAAACACTGATCGGATGCGCCTGAAAATATGGACGAAGCTTGTGTGATGCAATCACCAAGTAGTAGGCTAGCTTCTCAATTTTAGGATAATTTCTTTCCACCCCCATCAAACGTTTACTGACATAGTAAACCGGCTTTTGAACTCGGTTCTCCTTGCGAACCAAAGCCGTACTGATGGAATACTGAGATACAACCAAGTATACATACAACACTTCATGATCTACAGGTTTCGACAGCACTGTGGGACTTTCCAAATGTTTTACCAGAGCTCGGAATGCATCCTCGCAGTTGGGCGTCCATTAAAAATTCTTCTACCCATTCTTTATTACATCGAAGAAGGGAATACATTTGTCTGTCGCTTTGGATATGAATTGACTCAGCGCGGCCATTTTTCCATTCAGGCTTTGTACTTGCTTTATAGTTAGGGCCCTTGTATGTCTCGAATAGCCTGAATCTTTTCTGGGTTAGCTTTGTAGGATCGATTTCACCCTAGAGGGGGTGGTGAATAGTGTGATACTATTAATTATAAAAATTATTGGGGAAGTTTATATAAAATATTTTCAACACAGATCACAGCAGAATAATAACAGCATAGATATAGCAAAATAACAGAAAATAGAACACACAGATTTACCCAGCTTTGGCAAAACCCTGCCTACGTGCTGCCCCCAAGGGTTCTACTAGAAATTAGATAGTCACACGCTTACACACGTAAACTCACGACACCCGCTATCGACTAATCCTAACTCTACGCTCAAAACCCTGCCACAACTCAGCCACTGAGTTGCGAATTCTCAAACTACGCCACGTAGTTTGTCCCCTAGTCACACGACTAGAAATTACACAGAAGTTTAAAAAGAAAAATACAATTTAAACAATTTAAAACTCAAAACCCTAATTAAAATAAACTAAAGCTCGGCCCACTTAAAAAATTAAATAGAAATATCCTTTTCCCTTTTCTTTTAATCTTTCGGCCGGCTTTCTTTGAGATGAAAACAATGGTTGCCTTGTTCCTCTTCGTCCAAAACTAGGGCTTTGAAATAATCGAAGTCGCCGTCTGATTGTAAGTAGATTACAATTGCTATTTCTCTGACTTGCTTTGGCAATCGACTGCTTCTTCAATTTGAACTCCGGCTTCTTCGATTTGATCGAGTTCAACTATGACGTCGGTATGTAATTTGTTGCTTTTTTCTTTACTGTATTGCTTGCTTGAACTCGATGAATATTTTGCCAATGGTGATAGGGTTTATATAGGGTTCGAACCCCTATATTTTCGTTCGTATATTCTATACGAAATCGTCTGATAATTTTTGCTTGGCCATTTGATTATTTTCGAATGCTTGAGCTTGTACTGACTTATTCAAATTTGTATAATTCTTTGTTACTTGATTTCCACGGCTTCAAATTTGAACTTGCAATTTCTTGATTACCACGGCTTGATTTGATTTTGGTTTGATTCGTTCTTTTTGCCTTGGTCATCACGGTTCTTGATTTGCTGGCATTTAATTCATGATTTTAGTTCCGATCTTTATACTCCGTTGACTTCGATTACTTGATTATGTGATGCTTGTTAAATGCTCTGTAGTATTTTCTCATCCGGCTTTGACTTTGGTATGAAAATGACTTGGTTATTTTGAAACTGTTACCTGCATTGTCATTGGTGAATTCCTGTTGTTCTTTCCAGTTAAGTGTTGTAGTCTAATGAACTATTGAGTCTGTACATTCATGTTGTATTTACATGCTTGCCACTGTGTTGCATTGAACTCCGTTGTTGTCTGGATTTGAGTTCATCCTGGTTTGCATGGTGTATTCAAGTGTGCTTAGTTCTTGTGATCTTGAGTCTGGTTCATATATATGTTTGCAGTCTTGCTCATCTACTTGATGTCTCCATGTTGCATTTGTACGTGCTCTGGTCTAGTGCATGTAGTCCTTTGTGTTTGATCTATAAGTTGTTTTGAGTTTAGTGCTTGTAAGTTGCACTTCACTTGTATCATTTGCTTGTCCCTTGTATATGTGACTTGTTTGCATTGTTCAGTTGTTCGATCACCTTGCTGTTCCATGACTTCGGCATTTTAACTTGACTACTGTACCATTGTTTTTGTACTCGTCTGCTGCACTTTGATATGCATATAAACTTGTGCAAGCTCTGGTTTGTTGTTTCACTAGCACGAGCTAGTTGAGCTTGCTTGGAGCTTTTATTGTATGCTCATGTCATCCGTGCTCTGTATATTACTATGTTGAAGTCACTGTTGCGTTGCTTCGAGTCAGCTTCCATTAGTGGCTTCTCTTTGGTATAGTTCCATTTGTACTTGAGTCTGAACCTGGTTTGTAGCCAAAATTGATTGCATTGGTGTGTTGAGGTGTATGCATGTCTTGTATTTTATGGTGCACCAATGTTGCATTGACTTTGTACATATTGTGCTTGTATTTTTGGACTGCACCTGTGTTGAATCCAGCTTTAAAGCTCGGGTTTGACCTTGTGCTCGTGTCGTGATTTTACCTGTATTTCACTTGAGTTGAACCCGGCTTTTAATTTGGGTTTGACCTTGTGCTCACCTGTCCCTGTAGATTTATCAAGTGTATATCGATGTGCACGGCCTTGTGGCATGTACAGTGATACACAGTGCATGTCACAAGCTGTTCATGTATGATGAATTCAAAATTAAATGATGACGAACAACCCAAATAACTGAGGCAAATAATATTTTCAAAATCACTTTTTATTTTATACTGCAAAAAATTTTCTTTTCAACTTTACTACGTTAGTGTTTATTTTGTAGAGCGCTCAAATGCTGGACTCAATCTGGAATAGAGTTGAAGATTAATACAAGTGAATGAGTGAAATGTAGTGAGGTGCAAATGTAAATGGAAAATTGTGATGTAATCAAAATTGTATTATAATTGAAATTGTATATATATAATGAGAGCTTGAATTTGTACTATTCAAGCAAATATTTATTAATTATGTGAAAAATAAAATAATACATTAATGAATACATTTAAATGAATATATATATATGTTTATTATCATCAAACAAAAATCATATAGTCGCATATTCAACAATCTCCCCCTTTTGATGATAACAAACATATATTTAAGATTTTGATTTATTAAATGTATTTGACATTCAATTTGCTCCCTCTATTTGAATGCTCCCATTTTACACAAAGCCCCCCTTTCATATATGCATGAAAATAAATATTCAAATGAGCCTAGATGCAAATAGAAAAATATTTGACCTTTGTTTGCCAAAATCTTAACTTTTCTCTCCCCCTTTTGTTATCAGCAAAAGAATAATAGTGTTAGAAAAATAGAGATAAAGTGATAGACATTAATAACCAATCGAGTATAAATATTAAATTTCAATAAAAAATCAAACAAAAATCATAATTAATCTGTTTGACGCATATTCCACTTTAGAATGATAGGGATGATGTCATCATATAAAACCATATAGTAGTGTCTATTTGTGGTATATTTATATCAGGAATTTGAATATCTACCAACTATGCATAACTGTTAGGACTTTTAAATAAGGTTAGTAGTATTCCAAATTTAAAAAAATAAATGAATTCAAGTATCTTCTAACCACGCATAACCGTGAGGACTTTTAAATGGGGTTAGAATCAACTTGTTTATTTAATTAATCAATTTTGATATGCGTTCCATACATGCATAACCATGAGGACTTTTAAATGAGCATGGAAGCACATAATCAAAAATTCCAAGTAATTCACCCATGTATAATCGTGAGGACTTTTAAATGAGAGTGAATATTTTGGATGTTTTATTTGCTAAAAATATAATAAAATAAGAAAAAAAACGAATGATTCCCATTTAAAATACCACATATTGACATACTATATTGGATTTTGATGAGTGATGGTTGATAGAAATATGATAGAAATAGAAATGATCATGGATTTCATTGCCAACAAAAAAGTTTTTATAACTCTTGCTTAAATTTCTAAAGAAATTTACTAATTATACTGTCTCAAGTTATAATATATGATTAATATCAACACTCATCACTTTTTCAATCACTATTTACCTTTTTGATAATTAGTAGGGGTCATATTAGTTAATGCAGTCATTTAAAAACAAATCCAAAAATAATTATAAAATCAAAATTTTCCAAAATAACTAATCTAAAACATGGTCAACAAAAATGATTTTCTAGAAGGGGTTTTTAGAAAAATGTTTACTATTTAAAAAATTATTTCAAGTGAAAAATATGCAGATATTTTCTTTGAAAAACGATGCAGCTACTGAATATCTCAATATAAATCACGTTCCACTAGTAATTTTTCTATCAACTAGATTACCAGTGTAATCTGCATTTGAATTTTCCTTCAACTCAAGATTATCATTAATTGAATGTTATAGACCAGACCGTGATGTGTTCAACAAAATATCTCAAAATCATTTAACAGCTTTTGATTGAATTTCTTTTGAATTTGAATTGAAACTATGGAAATAAACACACAATGACCATAGTGTCATATCTAGAAGTCGTAGAATATAAAAACATCATCATTAGTCCAAGCAAATCTATAATTCAAAGATGACTGGTCAACATTTTGAATAAGTCAGAATCAAAATCATCATTCATTTCATCATCACATTACTGGCTGATTTAATTCAGATTACGGTGCAGATTATCACATTTAATATATCGTTCAAAATAAATATACCATTACCTATTTTACCTTTACGATAATTTTTCGTTGTTGCCCTATTGTGATTCTGTCACCTTTGTACTAGGCTAAGGAACTGTGATTTGTCGCCCGTTGTGTTCCTGGAACAACCAGAATCCAAGTAACACAGTTGATGTTCCTTACCCTGCCACCACACGTACACGATAAAAGATTTTTGTGACCTATTTGTTTTTATAGGTCCATGGTTGTTAGTGGCAATATATTTTGGAAAATATGTTTGTGAAGACTCAAAACTATTTACATATGTTCCTTTCGGCACCCAAATATGTTTAACTTTGAGGGTTTTTATATTTGTGCCTTTTGGAACCCATATTGGTATAGTTTTCACGTGTTTGGGTCTATACCAACAATTATTTTGATTGTGTCCAAATTTTCAACAAATTGTGCACATTGAATTGACTTGATTAATTTCATTTCTAACATTTTCAGATTGATTATATCCAAGTCCTTGTCTAACTGTATTAACAGTTTTTTCCTAATAGCATATTCAACGATCTTTCACTTTTGGAAATTTTTCCTAAAGTCGTTGACAGTTGTTGGACTTGTGTTTTGAGTGATTCGTTTTCGTTCAATAATTGAGTGCACTTTTTGATAGAATTTTCTCTCCTTGTGTTATCACTTTCTTTCAAAATCAGAATTTCATTTTCAAGCGATTTAATTTTGATTTCTAATTTTTTAATTTCTTCTTCAAGTGATGGACACATATCACACTTAGGGCTCTTAGTTTAATAGTTTTTAACCAATTGATTAAGCTGTTTATTTGATTCTATCTAAGTATCTCTTTGTGATTCAAGTTTAGCGTATCTCTCCCTAAGTCGTTTAAAACAGCCATTTACTTCATGGAAATATATAAGTAATTCAGAGTGAGTGAGTTTTGATACCTCGCTTGGCTCATCATCATTATCGCTATCAATTATATCACCTCGAAGGCACAGATCTGCATTTTCACTCTCACTGCTAGTGCTTTTATTATCTTCATCACTTGTATTCCACGTGGCTGCAAAACTTCTTCTTTTTGATCTCTTTTCTTAGCCGTATCGATTCTGAGGACAATTGGGCTTGATGTGGCCTGGTTTATTGCACTTGTGGAAAATGATCTCCCGTTCTTCTGGGTTGTCTAGAACTTTAACTATTCTGCTTTTTAGTTTTAAATTTAGAGCTGGATTTCTGTATCTGCGATTCCACTTTTGAATTTCTTTATTAATAGTGCCAGCTCAGCTGCTCCATCATCATCATCATCACCACCACCACTTTCTGTTGTTCCTTTGGGAGCTATCGATTTCTTTCGAGTATCACCTCCTTCACGCTCTTCCTTGAATTTCATTTCTAGCTCATAAGTGGTGAGATTTTCGATGAGTTCTTCAACTTTGACCTGTTTTAAAATTTTCGATTCTTGAATGGCAGTCACTTTTGCTTCAAAACTTCATGGAAGGACTCTGAGGATTTTCCGAACTATTTCCAACTCTGTGTATGATTTTCCGAGAGCTTTTGATTTGTATACGATATTGGAAAGTCGTCCATACATCTCTTTAACATTTTCTTCCTTGGCCATTGTGAAATTCTCGTATTCGCTACTTTGCATGGCAAGGCGAGATTCTTTGACTTGAGACGTTCCTTCGTGAGTCACTTCAAGTGTGTGCCATATTTCCTGCGCAGTTAGACAATGTGAGACACGATTAAATTCAATATGATCCAATGAACAAATAATAGAATTCATAGCTTTAGCATTAGCATTATGTAACTTATTTTCTAGATCTGCCCATTGATCTATTGGTTTATCTATTTCCTGATCATCTACAACTATAGTTGGTGCTTTATAACCTGTCTCAACTTTATTCCAAGCATCAATGGTTTTAAGAAAAAATTTCATCCTAATTTTCCAGTAAGCATATTCACCATTGAACATTGGTGGTCTAACTATGGACTGACCCTCTACAAAAGCATTATTAAAAGAAGCCATTTTAAAAATTTAAATTTTTAAAACAAAAAATGATTTTCGAAAAATTGAATTTTTAAAACAGAAATGGCTTTTGTTCCTAGCTCCGATACCACTTGTAGGATCGATTTCACCCTAGAGGGGGGGGGGGTGAATAGGATGATACTATTAATTATAAAAATTATTGTGGAAGTTTATATAAAATATTTTCAACACAGATGACAACAGAATAATAGTAGCACAGATATAGAAAAATAACAGAAAATAGAACACACAGATTTACTCAGCTTCGGCAAAACCCTGCCTATGTGCTGCCCCCAAGGTTTCTACTAGAAATTAGATAGTCAGACGCTTACACACGTAAACTCGTGACACCCGCTATTGACTAATCCTAACTCTATGCTCAAAACCCTCCCACAACTCAGCCACTGAGTTGCGAATTCTCAAACTACGCCACGTAGTTTGTCCCCTAGTCACACGACTAGAAATTACACAGAAGTTTAAAAAGAAAAAGAAAATTTAAACAATTTAAAACTCAAAACCCTAATTAAAATAAACTAAAGCTCGGCCCACTTAAAAAATTAAATAGAAATCTCCTTTTCCTTTTTCTTTTAATCTTTCGGCCGGCTTTCTTTGAGATGAAAACAATGGCTGCCTTGTTCCTCTTCGTCCAAAACTAGGGCTTTGAAATATTCGAACTTGCCGTCTGATTGTAAATCGATTACAATTACTATTTCTCTGACTTGCTTTGGCAATCGACTGCTTCTTCAATTTGAACTCTGGCTCCTTCGATTTGATCGAGTTCAACTATGAAGTCGGTATGTAATTTGTTGCTTTTTTCTTTACTGTATTTCTTGCTTGAACTCGATGAATATTTTACCAATGATGATAGGGTTTATACAGGGTTCGAACCCCTATATTTTCGTTCCTATATTTTATACGAAATCGTCTGATAATTTTTGCTTGGCCGTTTTATTATTTTCGAATGCTTGAGATTGTACTGACTTATTCAAATTCGTATAATTCTTTGTTACTTGATTTTCACGGCTTCAAATTTGAACTTGCAATTTCTTGATTACCATGGCTTGATTTGATTCTGGTTTGATTCGTTCTTTTTGCCTTGGTCATCACGGTTCTTGATTTGCTGGCATTTAATTCATGATTTTAGTTCCGATCTTTATGCTCCGCTGACTTCAGTTACTTGATTATGTGATGCTTGTTAAATGCTCTGTAGTATTTTCTCATCCGGCTTTGACTTTGGTATGAAAATGACTTGGCTATTTTGAAACTGTTACCTGCATTGTCATTGGTGAATTCCTGTTGTTCTTTCCGGTCAAGTGTTGTAGTCTGATGAACTATTGAGTCTGTACATTCATGTTGTATTTGCATGCTTGCCACTATGTTGCATTGAACTCCGTTGTTGTCTGGATTTGAGTTCATCTTGGTTTGCATGGTGTATTCCAGTGTGCTTAGTTCTTGTGATCTTAAGTCTGGTTCATATATATGTTTGCAGTCTTGCTCATCTACTTGATGTCTCCATGTTGCATTTGTACGTGCTCTGGTCTAGTGCATGTAGTCCTTTGTGTTTGATCTATAAGTTGTTTTGAGTTCAGAGCTTGTAAGTTCTGCACTTGTATCATTTGCTTGTACCTTGTATATGTGACTTGTTTGCATTGTTCAGTTGTTCGATCACCTTGCTGTTCCATGACTTCGGCATTTTAACTTGACTACTGTACCATTGTTTTTGCACTCGTCTGCTGCACTTTGATATGCATATAACCTTGTGCATGCTCTGGTTTGTTGTTTCACTAGCACGAGCTAGTTGGGTCTGCTTGGAGCTTTTATTGTATGCTCATGTCATCTGTGCTTTGTATATTACTATGTTGAAGTCACTGTTGCGTTGCTTCAAGTCAGCTTCCATTGGTGGCTTCTCTTTGGTATAGTTCCATTTGTACTTGAGTCTGAACCTGGTTTGTAGCCAAAATTGATTGCATTGGTGTGTTGAGGTGTATGCATGTCTTGTATTTTATGGTGCACCACTGTTGCATTGACTTTGTACATATTGTGCTTGTATTTTTGGACTGCACCTGTGTTGAATCCAGCTTTAAAGCTCGGGTTTGACCTTGTGCTCGTGTCGTGATTTTACCTGTATTTCACTTGAGTTGAACCCGACTTTTAATTTGGGTTTGACCTTGTGCTCACCTGTCCCTGTAGATTTATCAAGTGTATATCGAAGTGCACGGCCTTGTGGCATGTACAGTGATACACTGTGCATGTCACAAGCTATTCGTGTATGATGAATTCAAAATTAAATGATGACAAACAATCCAAATAACCGAGGAAAATAATATTTTCAAAATCACTTTTTATTTTATACTGCAAAATATTTTCTTTTCAATTTTACTGCATTAGTGTTTATTTTGCAGATCGCTCAGATGCTGGGATCAATCTGGAATAGAGTTGAAGATTAATACGAGTGAATGAGTGAAATGTAGTGAGGTGCAAATGTAAATTGAAAATTGTGATGTAATCAAAATTGTATCGTAATTGAAATTGTATATATATAATGAGAGCTTGAATTTGTACTATTCAAAATTGTAATAAATATTTGTTTGAATAAAATATCCGTTTGAATTTAAATTCTGTGTTATTTATTTTATTCAGCAAATATTTATTAATTATGTGAAAAATAAAATAATACATTAATAAATACATTTAAATGAATATATATGTTTATTATCATCAAACAAAAATCATATAGTCGCATATTCAACAAGCTTCAATTCCTCGTGCATTAACAATGAAACCCCAAAAATTTCCTGACGCAACGGCAAAGGAACACTTCAGAGGATTGATTTTCATTCCGTAATACCTGAGTAGACCAAACATTTCTGCCAAGTCTCGAATGTGGTCGTTTGACTGCCGTGACTTCACGAGCATGTCATCTATATTGACTTTCATCATCCTACCGATTTGGTCTTTAAACATCCGATTCACCAAACGTTGATAAGTCGCTCCTGCATTTTTCAATCCGAAAGGCATCACTATATAACAGTACAGTCCAATGTCTCTGACAAAACTAGTGTGTTCCTGATCTGGAATGTGCATCGGGATTTGATTATATCTCGAGTACGCATCCATAAATGATAATAACTCATGTCCTGCTGTTGAGTCGACCAGCTGATCAATTCTGGGTAAAGGGAAACTATTCTTAGGGCATGCTTTGTTTAGATCTAAGTAATCCATGCAAGTCCTCAATTTCCCATTCGCTTTTCTCACTAGTACGAGGTTAGAGACCCATTCAGGGTAGAGGGCGTCGCAGACGAACCCATTGGCTTTGAGTTTGTCCACCTCCTCTCTGAGAGCAGCGGACCTCTCCGGGTCCATGCCTCTCCTTTTTTGCTTTACCGGCATGTATTTTTGGTCTATGTTCAACATATGACTTGCAATGGCGGGAGAAATCCCGCACATATCGGAATGTGTCCAAGCGAAAAAATCCAGATTCGCTCGGAGGAAATCAGTAAGATCCTCGATCATCGAGGGGTTGAGTTGTGATCCAATCTTAAGTACCCGCGATGGGTCATCGCTGCTGACTGGAATGTCAATCGTTAGCTCAGCCGATGTTGCTTTTGTCTCCTTGGGTTCCTCATCGTCGTCCCTCGGATCTATATCTCTATAGATCCGATCATGCTGCTCGAACCAAGGCTCGGGCATTACTTATCAATCTTCAGTGACTCGGATGCGGACGGAGTTGTCTACAACCTTTCCTTTCTCTCTTCACTGGGCCTCTCTCAACTCAGCCATATAACACGCACGACCAGTCGCTTGATCGCCATGCACAACACCAACTCCTTTATCCGTCGGAAATTTCAAGGTTAAATACCATGGAGCCAAAGCTGCCTTAAACTCTGCCAGGGCCGGTCGACCCAGAAACACATTATACGGAGAATCAACATCCAAAAAGATGAACGGTAGGATCTGCACCCTCCTACGTTCACCTTCTTCGAGTTCAACTGGCAATTCAACAAAACCCACTGCATCAGTAGCCGCACCATTAAAGCTATGGATACAGGCTTTAGATGATTTTAGGTCCTTTATCTCCATCTTCATCTGGTCATATGCTTTTTTGAAGATGATGTTAACAGAACTTCCACAATCAATCAGTATTCTTCTCACAAAAGCTGGCCCAATAGTGGCCGAGATGACCATCGGATCAATGGTAGGTGCCTCTACCTGATCGGCATCTCGACTTCTGAACACTATACCATCCATCATCATTCGCTTCTGCTTAGTCGGAGTCCCATCTTCCCTGTTTTAACAACATTCAAAACCTACATGCTTTAAGGAACTAGCATAGCGCTCCATTTCTTGCCAATTCTTGTCTGCAGGGTGAGGCCCACCGACTATCATGTTTATGACTAATCTACCTTCAGTCCGAACGGGTTTCTCAGATCGTCGTGGAGCTGTCCACGATTGGGGTCGGATGTCCCCTATCCGCCTTCCTGAGGATTCTTTACAAACTCCTGTAACTTTTTCCATCGAACAGCTTTTTAATCGCATCATGGAGGTGCCTACAATCCTCGGTATTATGCCCGTAAGTCTCATGGAAGCAGCAATACTTCCCAGTCTGCTTTTGCTCCTCGGTGGAATCTTTTGGGCGTGGATTTCGATATTGGAAAGTATTACAGGTCGATAGGTAAATATTTTCCAGAGATGTGTTCAGAGGAGTGTATTCATTGTAAGTTCGGATCCTTCGTTTCCACTTTCCGGCTTCCCTTTTCTTTCCGGAATTTCCTCCTTCGAATCCTTTTGACTGCTCAGGCTTGTTTTGAACATTGACATGGACTTTTCCAGAGTTGTCGCCAGATTGTTTTAAAACCATGTTGCTCTACACAGTCTCCTTGCCGGGTCCTGGTGCATTGTCTCGCCTCGTCTACCTGGCTTCCTCCCTTCTTATAAATTGGTGCGCCTTTGAATAAAAACATTCTAGTGTAGCCAAAGGCTTCCCTGTCATCCAATCACCAAACTCCGAATTTGGATCTACTCCTCGCATCACGACCATTAAAATGGCATGGTCATTCAGGTTGCTAACTTCAGTAGCAACAACGTGGAATCTTTGTAAGTACTCCTTTAACGACTCTCCTGAGGCCTGAATTACACTAGACAAGGACATAACATCCTTGGAACGAGTGGCATGAATCCTGAGCTATTCCACAAATTTCATTGCTAACTCATCAAAATTGGAGATAGACCGTGGAGGAAGTAGGGTGAACCACATGGTAGCGATTCCAGATAAAGTTATTGGGAAACACCTACATTTAGTTGCATCGTTTTCCCTAGCTGAATCCATCATCCACCCATACCTCATTACATGCTATCGGGGATTAGTCTTCTCTTCGTAGGCCGGGATAGTCGGCATATTAAACTTTTTGGGGTACTCAGCCTGTAGGATAGCATCTGTGAATAGAGTATGACTCCTAGATATGCCTCAATCATCATTAGATAAACCTAGATTTTCCCTCATCAGTTGTCTGACCATGGCTGATAGATCTGGGGTTTGTATGGAAGATGGCAAGTTGGAATCCGTTCCGCGGGACCGCTCCAGTTGGTGCCTCCTCTGTTGGCAATCTACCAAACGTGTATCCCGGGACTTGCTTCATCATGACCTTGGTGAACCAGTCGTCCAACTTCCACTTGTGCTCCAGGTCCTAAGTTTCCTGTTTCAGCTTGAGCTCGATTTCCCTGGTGTAAGTGAGGGGCCATGGCTCCAGGTAGGGAACTTAGACCATCCCTGGTTGATCATTTTGCTGCACCCATTTGCGTTGTTTCAGTTCTACGACGTCTATGCTCGGGAGGTTCATCAGATGAAGCAGAGTTGTCGGACGAGGAGTAGGAAGCGGGACTTCCTCCAGCATTATGATGTTGTTGTTGAGTAAGCTGAGTCATGAGGGCGTTAGCTTGAATCTGCTCGTTAAGCTGTCTCCTGCTTTCAATGAGTTCTCTCATCAGCTCATTGAACTCTGTTCTGGTGACAACTTCCGTTTTGTTTTGGGCGGTGACGGTCCCTGCGCCAGGATTAGCTTGTTGATTGTTGGGTCCTACTTGTTGGATGCTAGCGGTCTCGTTGACATCTGCATTGTGGGAGGCTGATCTAGTACGTGGTCATCCCATCGTAGAGTTATCGGTTGGAACTTTGAGTAGAATCAATGGACTTCTTGTGAATGAACTCGGATCTTCTTCGAGGAATTTCCTTAATCCAGTAGCAACAAAGGAGATCTTTACAGCCTGAGAATGCGTTCTCAATGAAAGCAACAAAATGTTAGCACCAAAATTGGTCACTAACACCCAAGGAAAGATTTGTGTAGAGAGATTAATGAAGATAGAAAATTAAAACGAAGGAACGTATACAAAATTAACTGTAGAAATGAGAACACCAGAATTATAGTGGTTCGACATAACTGCCTACGTCCACTTTGAGTGTAATCTTTATTGCTTCTTCAAACTATTGAATACCGATACAATCCGTACACTAACGACTTAATTACAAGTTTGGATCGAAAATAGATGAGTCTTCGAAATGGCAGATTCTCCCCAGAGTTCTCCAAAAAGGTCCCTTTTCACTACATCCCTGCCCCTCTATTTATAGACGAAGATAGGCTGGACTTCCTTCTTAGGCCTAAGTGCAAAGTACCTTGGCCCATGTATGGGAATCTTGACTCGACCGAACCAGGCATACCGAGCGGGATACACCGAACGACAAATGCCGATCCAGGATGGCCGAACGGTGGTCATCGGGTTATTGACTCGAAGTGAACTCTTAAAGGACTCGGAGTAACTCGCGGTGGAACTCGAAATGAAGCAATGCTGAAATACTCACTTTGATGTTGACCTCCATGAATAAGTCAAATCCCCTATCTTGCTTTGAAATAGCTATACCGAACGCTTGTGCCGAACGGTGGTTGCCGAGCGATATTGGTCGAATGAAGGTAGCCGAGCGACGTTGGCCGAACGAAGGTAGCCGAGCGACGTGCGTTGAGTCCCTACCAACACTTTTCTTTTTACTGAGCAGCATACGCCAATGCACCAGACCGAACCATGCATGCAGGCCGACCCGTGTATTCAGGCCGGACGATGTATATATGCCAAACTTCTCAATTCAAGTCAACCTTCTGTACTTTCCAAACTTCCACTGGCTCGAGTTTTATTTTTATTCAATCAAATCCTCTTATCATCAGAATCTTGAAGCCGGGCCAAGCAATCGGGTAACAATAATGATGGAATATTATCAGTTCCTAACAACTAAGCACTACCAAGGATAACTATATTACATTTTTGGGAAAGATACTTCTTTTATATATAAAATATAATTTTGGGTAAAATTATTTCATTTATCCATTTTAAAATCAATATTGTGTCAATTGGTCTTGCTCGAGTGTTTAGAAAATCCCTATCGATATCGTTGGCCAAACACATCGACCAGAATTCTTAAGCCTCTCAACAGAACAAACAACACAATACAAAACATTTTCATATCACAAACAAATATGTGCACTTTTATATATATATATATACTCTCAAACTCATCCTAGGGTCTCACTTACTCTATCTCAAATGAGTCAACCCCAATAAAGCCTAGGTGTTCGCTCAACCTAAGCTTCGATACCAACTGTAACGACCACTTTTCCGTACACTTTAAGCTGACAATAAACCACACATGTCCAACCCAAATTGAATGGAAAGGTGGATAGTTAGGGAAAAGGTAGAAGAAAGAAGACAAGAAGAAACTAAATAACTCAGAACCTCACAGCGGAATGAATAATCTATAATTTATAACAAATCTTTACACAAAAACAAAATTGTGATATATGTATATACAGACATCAATCAGAGTATGCTAACATATTCAGCATGGACTGTTATAACAACCTGTCCTCACAATTGCTGATAAATAAAACCATAAATGCAACTGAAAATAATCATGTACGAGAATACTTTTATAGGCCTCCAGCTCGTCTCCTGAAGCTCTAAAAATATCCAACTAAACCTGAAAATATGCTCCGTCTGACCCGACCATTATAGGAAAACAACACCCGGATCAGTCTGGTAAAACCAGCGTGAGAACTCAAATCAAAAGGAATTTTATTTATTTAAACTTGTAAAATCATTTAAATCAAAGGCATCTCGTAAGACCACGCCGCACATAAACACGGACTGGTTTTTACCTTACGATAACCAAAAACTTTATATATGAAAATTCAGTGATATTATAATAATGTTAAAGGCCAAAAATAATAACAATCAAGTAGCTGTGATGCTCATGAGTGTACATCACAACAATACTAGATATATGATCGAAAATCGATAAGGCACTTTCGCTAATTGTGTAGGATTTCCATGGAGGTGCCCTCAGTACTTCGAGGAACGATCCTCCTACGCAAGGATCAGAGATATCCTTCTGAAGCAGCATACATCCCTAGTGATGTACCATAGGAAAAACATAACTGGTCTCGCTAAGACCAAGTGCATCGCCCCATGCATGCATAACAACTGTAGATAACGTCATGGTGGAGCTGACTACACCCTATGGGTTTGCTAACCCTACTAGCCATGCCTCCTATCTTTGGTTTTAGTCATTCCCGCTGATGAGTCTACGTCCAACATTCCAGCTTATGCACTGCCACCAAATAGATCACGGAATCCCACATGGGTTCCAATACCCCAACGGGTCTCAAAATCAAACATGGATTCCCTCATCTCAAATAGATCTTGGAATCACACAAGGATTCTCATGCCCCAACGGTCTTCGAATCACACATGGATCCTAACATCTCAATATATCATGAAACTCTTCCATAGAACCGTATATGGTTTTCGGAGTGGTCACGGGTTCGAGTAATCTCTTGCGAGTACAGTTTTCCGTTTCTCGGGTGCTCCACAAAACCAAACGCCAATTTTCAGAATGCTCAATACTGGTTCTTTAGGAAATAATCAAACAATACATAAGAGCGGGAATCACCCCCTAACTGTTTAAGTGGATGGATCTCCTTATCATTTGTCCTAGAAGAAAGAAACGAGTTTATACGTACATTATAGCATCACCAATGGTAACTGAACCATATAATCCCCATGTTTCTCCTTGATATTTCTAGGGTTAAAATCCTTCGGTGTTAGGTAGGGAATATTTCCTTACCACCAAATATAAGAAGGATTACATATTTAGACAAAGATTTGATAGTCAGTTATTTTACTATCAAATAAACAAGCATTCAAACAAAGCTCACATTTCGCATAGAAATCAAGAAGCCTCTTTAAATATATCTTTTATTAATTTAAATTCACATTTCAGATACTTGGAAATCACTTCTATATACTTATTTCAATGGGATAAGTATATTCAAAAACCACTATATTTTCTTTTTTTTGGCAAAGCCAGCGGGGTTAAATAGACCCCTACCTTATATTAGCAAAAATGAGTTACAAATACCGATGGCATACCATCAGAACATACAACAAAATGAATAACCAAAAATACATAGATAAACAATCATGTACTGAAAAAATGGTAGATAGAACGGACCAATACATGTTTAGAAGTCAAAACACTTCCAAACAACCTATTGTTCCTTTCCATCCAAATAGCTGATAGAGTCTTTTTCAGAACACGAAGTAACAAGGAACTCAATGACGTCTTCCATCTTGTCGCTTTAAAAATGGTAAACCATTCCACTACAGAGTTTCTAATGGGACTATGTAAACTTAACAACTTCAAGATACTATCCTAGATAAAAAAGGACAATTCATAGTAAAAAAATAAATGAGCTGTAGACTCCTTATACTTGTGACAGAGGATGCATGTTTTAGAATGTATAATACCCTTTTCCTTCAACTTATCAAGGGTATGCAGACCATTTTTAACGATCTTCCAGAGAAGCAAATTTTCTTTTAGAGCAGAACCCGAGTTCCAAATCTTATAGTCCCATGGACACACGGTGCTCTGAGATAAATCAACCATGCTATTATAGACATAAGCTATCTGGTGAGGTCTACCATTCCACAGGGCTTGAATGTTAAAAGTAATGAATGATTGCTCAAAATTTTTACTCCAGCAGGCATGAACAGATGAAGAGCTAGAGACAGGATGGATTATAATTCCTTCTGACCAAAAAGCATTAACAGTGGCATGTTCACTGATACCAATCATTGCTCTAAGGTTGTAACTAATAATATCAACTAAAATGATACCCTTGTTAGACCAGGGATCGAATCATAAAGAAATATGATTCATAAATTGAAGCCCGGTCTGGAAAATATGAATAATGTCTTTTCTGAAATGGAGCAAGTTTCTCCAAGACCAGCTGCAATTAGCTGGAATATCCATATTCCAAAAATGTTTTTCTTTAATTAAATTTTTCCCGGTCCATGAATCCCATAAAGTTTGTCTATTCGAGATGAGATAGTAGCTTTATTCCATTTACTGATATTCATTATCCCTAGACCTCCATATTTATAAGGGCAGCGGTGCTTTTTAAAAGCAATAGGAATGAGTTTCCTAGAAAATGGATTACCATGCCAAAGGAAGTGGTTAAGAGCTGAGTTGATCATGGAAACAAGCTTGCAAGGCAAAATGAATATTCTAGCATAATATAGGCACATGGAAGTAGCAACAGATTTGACTATGATAAGCCTACCTGCCATTGAACATTTAGAAACTGGCTAGGATGATATTTTTGCAATAATCTTTTCATATAGCTTGAGACACTGACTGGTCTTGACTTTAGAAGAAAACATGGGGGGCACTAAGATAGTTTTCATTTTGATCAATAGGATTAAGGCCAGACAATGCTTGGATTATAGATTTTTTAGAGTCAGGAATACCAACAATCCTAATCTTGGATTTGTTCTTGTTAATAGAAAGACCAGTCAACTCCTTAAATTAATCAAGAATATCCAACATAGCATTAACTGATTTAGAAGTAGGCTTTGTAAAGAGAATCAGGTCATCAGCAAATAGCAGTGTTGAAATTTTAGAGGACTTCCATAGTGGATGGTATTCCGGTAGATTCATAGATAAATATTTTGAAGTGAGAGAGGTGAATAACTCCATAATGCAAACAAAAAGGCAAGGTGACATGGGGTCACCTTGCCTTATACCCCTTGTTGCATGGAAATAACCAAATGAATTACCATTGAAGTTTGAGGAGTATTTAACTGTTGATATACAAGTATAGATCCATGATAAGAAGGGGATGGGGAAATTCATCTTATGAAGAACATATATTACTGATTTCCATTGCACAGTGTCATAAGCTTTTTGAATATCAAGCTTCAAAACACACCTTTGGGACACATTCTGCCTATTATATCCTTTCAACAACTCAGATGTTAACAAAATATTATCGGTGATATCACGAGAATGCAGGAAAGCACTCTGATCGGGGGAAATTATATTAGAAAGCACTGACTTCATTCTAGCTGCCATAATTTTGGATATACACTTGTAGATCACATTGCAGCAAGAAATGGTCTGTAATGAGTTGCAGAAGAAAGCTAATTAGACTTGGGAATAAGGGAAATTTTAGTGGCATTAATTCCAGATAACAACTTGTTGCGTTTGAAGAAATTCTTATTGACCTTAATCACATCAGTACCTATCACACTCCAAGAAAATTTATAGAAATGCGCATTAAAGCCATCAGGTCTTGGAGAGCTAGTAGAGTTCATTGCAAAAATGCTATCTTTAATCTCTTCATCAGTTATTTCCTGTATTAGGTAGTTAGAAGAATAATCTGAGATGGTAGGAAGATGAATGCTATCAAATAATTACCTGTGAATATCTGGATTGTTGGAGTAAGCTAAAAGTTCTTAAAAATATATATAGAAAACCAGCTTGAATAGCTTCAGGAGATGAACAACGACTACCATTCTTATCATGTATGTTGATAATATTAGCAGATGACTATCTGATCTTAAGAGAATTATGGAAAATAGCAGAATTTTTGTCTCCATGAATAGACCACTGTACCTTTTCCTTTTGTTTAGCCATCTTATTTTCTTCCATCAATTCTTTAGTCAGTAGTTTGGTAAGAGAAAGTTCTTGAGACACCAGACTGGCAAGGACAGAATTATCACTACATACTTGAATATCCTTTTGTACCTGAAGTAAGCTATCACGAATAGAATGAAAGAGACTGCTACCATTCCCAAAAGTGTCAATTTCCCAAGGTTTAAGGTTTTCTTTTAGATGCCTTAGCTTTGCTTGCAAAATATACATGGGATTACCATAAACAGTTAGAGTCCAACAGTTTGAAACAATTTTCAAAAAATCTTGGTGATTAGCCTAGTTATTAAAAAATGAAAAAGAGGACCGTCTTCTTACATATGCCTTTCCCCAGTCTAAAACTATGGGGGAGTGGTCAGAAAGGGATGGAGAAGGGATGATGGTGTTCAGGTTAGGCCAGGCTAGCATAGAGGAAATTATTTGATAGGATCTATCCAGTTTACAAAATGACATTTTTCCTGACTTACAGGAATTGTTCAAAGTAAAGAAATAACCATTAGCAGAGATAGGAAGAAGGTTAGAATCAAAAATAGCTTTATTGAGGGGTCTAGTTTGTTGGTAGGTAAGAGGAACACCACCACTTTTGTCAGTGGATAACTACATGCAGTTCCAGTCACCCATACATAGCCATGGATTATTTAAAGGTTGAAGAGAAGGGATAGAATCAAGGATATGTTGCCCATGCAAACAACTATTCTTAGCATAAATGAAAGTCATGTAAAAAGTGGAAGAAGAAGGAATATGGTTAATTTCAGTGTGAATGAATTGTCTGTGGACATAAAGAAGGGAAATGGAAAAAAGAATGGGATTCCAGAGAATGAGGAGTCTACCAAATGGAGCTTGAGATAGATTATGAATAAATTTCCAATGACTATTAATATTAAGAGAAGCCTTTATGGCGTTGGCATGATTTAATTTCGTTTCAGCTATGGCCATGATTTCAATTTTGAAAGTTGATATGAAGTTTTTGATTTCAAGTTGTTTTGAAATGGAATTCGCTCCCCTAATATTCCAGAATCCTATTCTATCAATCATTAGAAGTATTTGGAGTTTGATCTGGTTTTAACACCAGAGGAAGAAACATTGAGGTTTGAAAGAGGTGGCATTGATGGATTAATTTGCTCAATGGAGTACTGAATACCCATATCTAAATCAGTTAAGGATTTATTGTGTTTGAATATCTTCTTTGGTCTCCCTCTTTTATTTTTAGAAGAAGAACTTGAGCATTCTGCCAGAGAGTGATTATTGATTGAAGAAGTGAAATTGAAAGGGAGAACAGTGTTGATTTCATTGATGTCATTGAATACTTGAATTGGAAGGGTTAAAGATGAATATGGTGATAAGGAGTTATCTGTAGAAGAATGGTTTTGATTGAGGAGTTGATCAGGAATTAGATTGGAAGTGTGCACAACTATGTGCATGTCACTGTGCATGTTGAAACTGTTGTCATTGAGAGAATTAAGGGTATCAACAGGCTGCTTGCCTTTCACAATTTCAGGATAGTCTGCCATAATAGCTTCAGTGATTTCTTCAGCTTCCTCATTTAAATTTTGAAGCACTGAGAAATTGTTATGAGTACTTACACCATCAGACTCATATGTCTTAGCCAGAGGGTTAATCATTTCTTGACATGGTTCAGCATGGGTGTGAGTGATTGAATTATTTTCAGGCATTTTTCCAGGGGGCTCTGTGACACTTCCTACATTTCTCGAAGTAACTATAACTGGATCACCAAGGGGACCTGAAGCAGGTTGATTCAAGGCATCAGACATCAGATCAATTACTTTATTTCTCAAATTATCCTTGTCATGGACACCAAGAAGACCCGAAATTGTGATTCATAAAAGTACCATCATCAGCAGATCTCAAAGGAGAATTGTTTGTGGCTACAGGCTTTTCCATAGTTGATTTAACCTCATCAGCACCACCATGGACTACCTTATTCACTTTATCTTCCTTGTTAACTTTTCTCCATGATTTTTGAATAAGTT
The DNA here is from genome assembly GCA_030737815.1 of Allium fistulosum. Lineage (NCBI taxonomy): Eukaryota > Viridiplantae > Streptophyta > Magnoliopsida > Asparagales > Amaryllidaceae > Allium > Allium fistulosum. The sequence goes on along the minus strand of CM060904.1, from coordinate 74,474,735 downwards.
TAAGTTTTCTTTTTCCTTTAAACAAGATGCCTCTCTTCTCATTTCTAACTGCACTTACCTTGGTTGTATTGTTATCACCTTCCACACCATGCTTCTTATATTCCTTACTGTCCTTGACTTTCTTCCTTCTCAGTGACATTATATTTTTCACAACTAACAGTACCATGGCCAAAATTTTGCAGTGAGTACAAATAAGCGGTCTCCATGGGTATTCAATCAGAACATCTGGACAAGTATCATCTCCAACCGCCAGAATTTCTAGAAGTTCCTTATCTAGTGATATTTCAATGAGACATTTCACATACTTGAATCTCTTGAGTCTTTCAGTATTTTCATCAAAGCATATCAATTTTACAAGGTGGCAGGCCAGCCACTTTATAACAAGGAGTGTCCACGTTAGTATTGGAATTCTATGGAGGTGAACCTATATGGGGACAGTCCTTACCCCCGCTTGAGCAGAAGCAAATGTAGGGTTCCATTTTAAAATTATGAACATCTGACCACGAATGAATAAAGGATCCTTCTTTAGAACTTGAAGCTTGTCCTCTTCATTAGTTTTGAATAGTAGTTGTGGTTATCAAAATATAATTCAAAGGAGGCTTTAAGCTTCCAAGCTTTGTCGAGATGTGCCCTGACCGCCATAAAATTCACTGTACCATCAAGGAAAAAACCCACTAGACAGTCTGACCCACTTTTAATACCTTCATTGATAATTTCTTTCGGAGGAGAAATAGGAGATCCTGAATATTGAATATCAAAATGGACAGGAACATAAGACCCAGCATTATTGGGTTTCACAGTAAAAAAAGATGACCAAGAGGAGGAGGAAGAAGCAACCGAAAGAAGAGGCAAAGCAGGCTGATGAGGTGGGATAGGAATGAGGGGAGGAAAAGGATCAACAAAAAGAGGAGAGGAGGAAGAAACAGGTATGGAGACAGGAACATGATCCGGTGGTGGAAGAGGAGGAACAAGAGGAGGAGGACGGCTAAAGGACAGTCTAGGAGGGGACGTAATGACAGACGTGGTATAGGCAGGGATGGTGAAAGGTACGGGTATGGTAGGAGAGATTGGGGAAGGCAAGACATGAGAGGACATGAGAGGACTGAAGTTTTTGAAGGATGATTGATTAATTAAACCACTATATTTTCGATACTTAGAAAATATAACCATATACTTATCTCAATGGCATAAGTATATTCACAAACCATTTCATTTTCAAAAACATAGGAACTTGAAAACTCTTAAAAATAAATATGGAAAGTGTTGTTCAATATCGACTACGGATCGCAGCTTACACAATGGTTACGTCGCTATCTTAGCGAATCCATAGTAAATTGTAGGCAATCCCTACCCCTCGAATTTCGCATGAGTATTAGCCATCTCTTTCCAAATTTCTTTATCTTATAAATATTCCAAATCTATTTGGAAAGCTTCTTTATAAATCTTCAATCTATTTATAAACATCCTTTATATATCTCAAAACTCCATTTATAAAACTTCTTTTCAAATCTTTAAAACTCATTTATAAAATTCTTTTTATAAATATCGAAAACCATTTACAAAATTCTTCCCACATTTTAACAAACCTATTTACTAACTTTCAAATCAATAAGATTCCCTTGGTAAACCATAAATTATTTCAAATAGCTTTAAATAATAAGTTATTATTTAAACATCCTTCTATTTCATTTAAATTAAATTTCATTTAAATTAATAACTTAAAATTTCATTAAAGCATATAAATAAATTTTTAAACATTATTATTGTATTAATGAATAAGTTAACTTCAAAAAAAAATTAAGTTAATAATTAATTAACTTTAAACATTATTAAAACAATAATTAATTAACTTTTAAACTAATATTAATATGATAATTAATTATCCTTTAAATATGATTAAATAACTTAAATCAATATAATTAATTAACTTTAATTAAAAATTAAAGTATAGATAATCATTTAAATAATTAATTAAAATATAATTAAAACATTCCTAAACCATAACTAAATAACTTTTAAATAGTAATTAAACATTCTTAAAAAACATTAAGAAATAATTTTTAAAAATTCATATAAATAAATAATTAACTTTAAATCATTATTTAAACAATTACAAATTATTCTTAAAATATTATTACTAATAAGTTATTACCTTTTTAAATATTATTACTAAATAATAATTATCCTTAAACCTTATAAATAAAATAATTATTCTTAAAATAACTTTCAACTCAATAATTGGCTTTTCAAATTTGAAGGAGGCTTAACTTTCACCATGGTACTTAAACAAGCTACCATATTTTTCAATTTAACATTTTAAGTTAATAACAGATATTTACATAATCCTCGGCTATGTAAATAAATCCAACACTTATCCATCATTAGTTTATATATCACTTATTCAAAGCGAAATATCAATTAACGATATACAATCAAATGTCCAAAACTATAAAATAGCAGAACGGGGATTTATTCTGCTAACTAATTGCCCAATTAATTTTATTTAGCGGAATGGTGTTTTATTCCGCTAACAGGTGTCCAATTACCATACTCAGTCCAATATAACCAAAAAGTATTTTACTTGGCCAAATAAATCACACCCATTAATTAAACTACGTTATTTTCAAAATTAACGTAACTATTTCTCTGGCGGTATTAATTTATCATAAAATTTAACTACACCAAAACAAACAACTATTTATGTCAAACATTGTGCTCATCAAAATGAACCCATCTCAAAAATCCACGCGTTGTGACAACCCACTTTTAAGCGACAATAAACCACACTTGTCCAATCCAAATTGAATGGAAAGGCGGATAGTTAGGGAAAAGAAAGAAGAAAGAAGATAAGAAGAAACTAAACAACACAGAATCTCACAGAGGAATGAATAGTCTATAATATATAACATATCTTTACACAAAAACAAAACTGAAATATATGTATACATAAACATCAATCAGGGTATACAAACTTATTCAGAATGGATAGTTATAACAACCTGTCCTCATATTGTTGATAAATATAACAATGAATGCAACGGAAAAATAACCATCTACATGAATACGTTTCTGGCCTCCAGCTCGTCTCCTGAAGCTCCAAAAATCTCCAACTAAACCTAGAAATATGCTCGGTCTGACCCAAGCATTATAGGAAAACATTGCTATGGTCAGTCTGGTAAAACTAGCATGAGAAATACAACCAAATGGATTCTTAAAGTTTAAATAACCTTTCAAAACAAAGTTATCTCGTAAGACCACGCCGCACATAAACAGGACGGGTTTTTACCTTACGATAACCAAAACCTTTTTATAGAAAATCCAGTGGTATTATAATAATGTCTAAGGTCGAAAATAATAATAATCAAGTAGTTGTGATGCTCGTGAGTGTATATCACAATAATACTACGTATATAATCAAAAATCGATAAGGCACATTTGGTAATTGTGTAGGATTTCCATGGAGGTGCCCTCAATACTTCAAGGAATGGTCCTCCTGCACAAGGATCAGAGATATCTTTCCATAGCAGCATACATCCCTAGTGATGTACCATAGCCGGTCTCGCTAATACCAAGTGCATCGCCTCATACATGCATAACAACTGTAGGTGACAACTAAGAGGAGCCGACTACACCCTATGGGTTTGCCAACCCTAATGGCTATGCCTCCTATTTTTGGTTTTAGTCATTCCCACTGATGAGGATACATCCGGCATTCCAGCTTACGCACTGCCATCAAAGTAGATCATGGAATCCCACATGGATTCCAATACCCAAACAGGTCTCGGAATCACACATGGATTCCCATATCCCAAATAGATCTTGGAATCACACCTGGATTCCCATACCCCTACGGGTCTCGAAATCACACATAGATCCCAACATCTCAATATATCACGAATCTCCTCCATAGAACTGTATATGGTTTTCAGAGTGGTCACGGTTCGAGTCATCTCTTACGAGTACACTCTTCCGCTTCCCGGGTGCTACACAAAACCAAATGCCAATTTCCGGAATGCTCAATACCGGTTCTTTAGGAAATAATCAGACAATATATAAGAGCGAGGATCACTCCCTAACCGTTTAAGTGGACGGATCTCCTTATCATTTTCCCTAGAAGAACAAAACGAGTTTATACGTACAGTATAGCACCATCGACGATAACTGTACTATATAATTCTCGTGTTTCCCCTAGAAATTTCCAGAGTTAAAATCCTTCGATGTTAAGCAGGGAATATTTTCCTACCACCAAAATTAAGAAGGATTACATATTTAGATCAAGATTTGATAGTTGGTTATTTAACTATCAAATGAACAAACATTCAAACAAAGATTACATTTCCAATTGAAATCACCAAGCTTCTTAAATTAATCTTTTACAAATTTAAATTTATATTCCAAATACTTGGAAATCACTTCCATATACTTATCTTAACAAGATAAGTATATTCACAAACCATTACATTTTTGATACTTAGAAAATATAACCATATACTTATCCCAATGGTATAAGTATATTCACAAACCATTTCACTTTCAAAACTTGGAAACTTTTCCATATACTTATACAATGATATAAGTATATTCACCAAACACATAGAAAGGTTTTCTATTTTGAAATCATATTTAAATGATCAAACCTAAATGTCATCTAAAACGGAGAAACCCAAAACACCAATCCCTTTATAAAACATTCTTAATAAATCCCAAACCCTGTTTGTAAAACCTCTCCCTTTTCAGTTCTTTAAAACTCATTTATGTATTCTTTTATAATTATCCAAAGCAATTTATAAAACTCTTTCCATATTTAGTCTAACTCTTTAATAGACCCTTAAAGTCAATAGGTCCTCTTGATAAACCATAAGTTATTTAAAATAGCTTTGAATAACAAATTACTATTTAACATCCTTCAATTTCATTTTAATCAAATCTTATTTAAAATAATACTTTAGGATTTATTTAATAATATATTAAATTAATTTCAAATTATTGTATTAATAAGTTAACTTCAAAACAATATTAAGTTAATAATTAATTAACCTTAAAACATTATTAAAACAACAATTAATTAACTTTAAACTAATATTAATATGATAATTAATTAACCTATAAATATTTTTAAATACCTTAAATGAAAATAATTAATTAAAAAAATTAATGTATAGTTAAATTACTTTATATAGATAATTAAAGTAAAATTAAAACATTTCAAAACAATAACAAAATAACCTTAAAATAATAATTAAACATTCTTAAATAACATTTAAGAAATAACTTTTAAGAACTATATTAATAAAATAATTAAATTTAAATTATTATTAAATCAATTATAAATTGTCTTTAAAATATTATTACTAATAAGTTATTACCTTTTTAATTCTTATTGCTAAATAATAATTATCTTTAAACCTTTTAATAAAAATAATTATTTTTAAATAACTTCCAAATCAATAATTAGCTTTTCAAATTTTGAAGGAGGCTTAACGATCACCATGATACTTAAACAAGCTACCATATTTATCAATTTAACTTTTCAAGTTAATAACACACATTTACAAAATCCATGACTATGTAAATAAATCCAACACTTAACCATCATTGGTTAATATATCATTTATTCAAAGTGGAATATCAGTTAAAGATATATAATCAACTGTCCTAAAACTATAAAATAGCAAGACAAGAATTTATTCTGCTAATTAATTGCAAAATTAATTTAATTAGTGGAACGATGTTTTATTCCGCTAAACAGATGTCCGATTACCATATTCGTTCCATTTTAACTCAACATTGATTTTTTTGGCCAAATAAACATCAATAATTAAGGTATATAAATTCAAACGATGTTATTATTTAAAATAACGTAATTTAAAATTCTGTCTATTTCCATATGTCATAATTTAAAACATCCCAAATCTACCCACAAATTGCACTACGACGTTGTACTCGCTGACACGAGCCCAACGCAAAAATTCGCGAGTTAAACGGATTTCATATGAACACAATATAGCATTTCAAAGTTAATTAACTATATATATATATAAACAATTTAAATAAATGATTTATCACCATTCACTTGCACAGAGCCCATCAAAGCCCAATCATTCATGCGCCTCCAACCCTAACCAAACTCAAACTACATCACATCTTTTCCACGCCTGCCTTTCGCACCCGTTCATTCACGTCCTCCCTTTCCTTCTTCATCATCTTCACGTACACAATCTCCCTTACATTTCTCTCTTCCCTCATTCCATGCATGTACACACATGTAAACACCCCTACCCTCTTTTCTTTACATTCATATTTCTTCTTACTGCATGCATGAAAAATTCACAGCAACATCAAGGAAATTATTTAAGTGTAATTTTCTTTAAAAATTGAACGTAAAAAAAGAGATTCTTACTTCATACACTTAAAGCTTTGATACCGCTGTAACGACCCACTTTTCCATACAGTTTAAGTTAACAATAAACTATACATGTCCAACCCAAATTGAATGGAAAGGTGAATAGTTAGGGAAAAAGAAGACAAGAAGAAACTAAACAAACACAGAATCTCACAAGGGAATGAATAATCTATAATATACAATCAACCTTTACACAAAAACAAAACTGTAACATATGTACATACAGACATCAATCAGAGTTTACTAACCTATTTCAGCCCGGACAATTATAACAACCTGTCCTCACAATCGTTGATAAGTACAACAATGTATGCAATGGAAATATAACCATTTACATGAATACATCTCTGGACCTCCAGCTCCTATCCTGAAGCTTCAAAAATATCCAACTAAACTTGGAAATATGCTCAGTCTAACCCAAGCATTTAGGAAAACAACATCCGGGTTAGTCTGGTAAAACCAGCGTGAGAAACACAATCAAAAGGATACTTAATTTATCTCGTAAGACCACGCCGCACATAAACACGAATAAGTTTTTACCTTACGATAACCGAAACCTTTTTATAGAAAATCCAGTGATATTATAACAATATCTAAGGGCGAAAATAATAATAATCAAGTAGCTGTGATGCTCGTGAGTGTACATCACAACAATACTATGTATATAATCGTAAACCGATAAGGCATGTTCGCTAATTGTGTAGGATTTCCATGGAGGTGCCCTCGGTACTTCGAGGAATGGTCCTCCTGCATAAGGATCAGAGATATCCTTCTGTAGCAGCATACATCCCTAGTGATGTACCATAGGAAAAAAAACATGGCTGGTCTTGCTAAGACCGAGTGCATCGCTTCATGCATGCATAACAACTGTAGGTAACGTGTAGGTGGAGCCGACTACACCCTATGGGTTTGCCAACCCTACTGACCATGCCTCCTATCTCTAGTTTTAGTCATTCCCGCTGATGAGGCTACGCACTACCACCAAATAGACCACGGAATCCCACATGGATTCCAATACTCCAACGGGTCTCGGAATCTCACATAGATTCCCACATGTGAATTAGATCTTGGAATCACACCCAGATTCCCATACCCCAACGGGTTTCAGAATCACACATGGATCCCAACATCTCAATATATCATGAAACTCCTCCATAAATCCGTATATGGTTTTTCAAAGTGGTCACGGGTTCGAGTCATCTCTTACGAGTACACTCTTCTGTTTCTCGGGTGCTCCAACCAAACGCCAATTTCTGGAATGCTCAATATCGGTTCTTTAGGAAATAATCAAACAATACATAAGACCGGGAATAACCCTCTAATCGTTTAAGTGGACGGATCTCCTTATCATTTGTCCTAGAAGAACGAAACGAGTTTATACATACAATATAGCACCACTGACGGTAACTGTACCATATAATCCTCATGTTTCCCCAAGATATTTCCAGAGTTAAAATCCTTCGGTGTTAAGTAGGGAATATTCCCCTACCACCAAAATTATGAAGGAATACATATTTAGGCCAAGATTTGACAGTCGGTTATTTAACTATCAGATAAACAAACATTCCAAACAAAGATTATATTTCCCATGGAAATCACCAAGCCTCTTAAATTAATCTTTCATTAATTTAAAATCACATTTCAAATACTTGGAAATCACTTCCATATACTTATCACAACAGGATAAGTATATTCATAAACAACTATATTTTCGATACTTAGAAAATGTAACCATATACTTATCTCAATGGTAAAAGTATATTCACAAACTATTTTGCTTTCAAACTTAAAAGAACTCTTAAAGCAGATATTGAAAAGTACCGCTCAATATTAATCATGGATCACAGCTTACACAATTGTTACGTCGCTATCCCAGCGAATTCATAGTAAACTGTAGGCAATCCTTGCCCCTTGAATTACGCCATGAAAATCAACAATTTCTTTCCCAATTTCTTTATCTTATAAATATTCCCAAATCTATTTATAAAGCTTCTTTATAAATTTTCAGTCTATTTATAAACATTCTTTATAAATCTCAAAACTCCATTTAGAAAACTTATCCTATCCAAATCTTTAAAACTCAAAATAAATATCCAGAACTATTAATAAACTCTCCCATATTTAACAAACTTATTTAATGGAATCTTTAAGTCCGTAAGGTCCCTTTGATAAATCATAAATTATTTAAAGTAACTTAAAATAATAAGTTATTATTTAACATCCTTCTTTTCATTTAAATTAAATCTCATTTTAAAATAATAACTTTAAAATCTCATTAAATATATATTAAATTAATTTTAAACACTATTATTATTATAATAATAAATCAACTTCAAAACAATATTAGGACAATAATTTATTGACTTTAAACATTATTAAACAATAGTTAATTAACTTTAAACTAATATTAATATGATAATTAGTTAACCTATAAATTTAACTAAATAACTTAAATCAAGATAATTAAATAAATTTAATTAAAAGTTAAAGTATAGTTAAATCCTTTTAAATAAATAAATAATTTAAATATTTTAATACAATAAGTAAATAACCTTTAAAATGATAATTAAATATTCTTGAATAACTTTAAGAAATAAACTTTAAGAATCATATTAATAAAATAATTAACTTTAAAACATTGTTTGAAACAATTATTAATTATTTTTAAAACATTATAAATAATTACTACTTTTTAAATCTTATTACTAAATGAAAATTCTTAAATTAACTTTCAAATAAAATTTAACTTTATTAAAATTTGAAGAGGCTTAACGATCACCCTGGTACTTAAATAAGCTACCATATTACTTAATTTAACTTTTCAAGTTAATAACAGATATTTACATAATCCACGACTATGTAAATAAATCCAACACTTAATAATCACTGGTTAATATATCACTATTTAAAGTGGCATATCAATTTACGATATATAATCAAATGTCCAAAAAATATAAAATAGAAGAACGGAGTTTTATTTTGCTAATTAAATGTCAAATTTATTAAATTAGCGGAAAGGTGTTTTATTCCGCTAAACTAATGTACAATTACCATATTCGATCCAATTTAACTCAGTAGTAATTTATTTGACCAAATAAACATCAATAATTAAGGTATGTAAATTTTAAACAACGTTATTATACAAATAACGTAATTTAAATTACGTCTGTTTCCATATGTCATAAATTTATACTTGTCCAAAGCTACCAACAAGTTATTTTACAATGTTGTACTCGTCAATACGAGTACAACGTAAAAATCCATGGGTAAATCAGATTTCATATGGGTGAGATATAACATTTTAACTTTATAACACAATTATGTAATTTAAACATTAGTTTAATAAAAAATTTCTCACCCCTTCATGCATTTGGGCTTGGCCCACTAAGCTTCAGACTCGCAACCCACTCCAACGCATGCTTCGTTTCTAGACATACGAAACCAAACACCCAAATATATATACTTGCAATTGAACACTTTGAGAAGGACTTATATGCAAATCTATGTTATATAAACAGTAATCTTCGTTTCTTCACTTTGCAATACCCTGCTACATCCTGTGCATCTCCTCCCACTCCATCACTCATTGCCACGCATAAACGCAAAGCCGAGCCTCCTCCAAACATCTCCCTTATGACAACTTCCACTGCCTACATACGTTCTACTCTTCTTTATTTTTATTTTTTATATTTTTCCCACACTGCCTGACATGCACACATACATCTTCCTACCTTCATCACTAACGCGCGCATCACAGCCACCTACCCTCCAAGCGCATGTCAACAGCAGCTGCATCCATGTCACGCACCCCTCTCTACCACCTCGGCCATGTATACATTCACACGTTCACAGATATACACACACTCACACACTAACTTCCATAAACATATAAACTTACATACACGCTGTGCACATAACAGCACTCACACAAGAATAAACACTCTACAATATTTTGGCAACAGCGAGAGAGGAGTACTATTTTATAAATAAAAGATGGACAAGAAGAATTGAAGAAGAGTTGCCCCGTGCTTTTTTTTTTTGCAGAGGAAGGATAAAGAAAATGAAAAAAAATAAGCATGTCCCCCTCCCTGTACCATAAACGTGTAAATATATATATTATATATAATGCAATTTCCTTTAAGGCTAAGGAAGAGATGGTACAAACATTAAATGTAAGCCTTTAATGCAAAAGCAAAGATGACATGCGCATGTGAAATGCAACTCCCTGAGAAAGATATTTTGTTTTAAAAGTTTTAATATTTAAAAGTTTTGGGGTACGACGCTACCCCATATTCCATTCGCTTATGGACCGCGAACGATCGAAATAAAAATTGATCATGCTCAACAACGTAACACGATCATAAAATAGTAATAAAATAGACAAGTTAACTTATTCTGTTAAATTTCAAAAGTACTGACATTTGGCGCAAAACGCATCAAACGAAAATATTTTTATTTTCGAAACTAAAAATTATGGAAAAATTCTATAACTTAAATTAAAATGACATCATTAAAAATTAGGTCTAAATTAGAAACATAGTCTTTATTATAATTTAATTCAAATTCGAATATTTAAAGAAATTAAATATTCAAATTCGAAGACCCAAAAATACGGGTCGTTACATTCTCCCCCCTTAAAAGAATTTCGTCCCCGAAATTTCAGCACAAGAACACTCAATGCTATTTAGGGGTGGGTACGGTCGGTTAACCGACTTTCTCGGTTAATATTTTCGATTAATCGTATAATAGTTTCGGTTCGGTTAATCGCTATTCGATTAATATTGGAATGAACCAACCGACCGAACCGGTTAATTATAACCGCGGTTAACCATTATATTTAACCGGTTAACCGTTTAATTTGAACGGTTAACCGTTGACCAGTTAACCCTTTATACTAGCTCGGTTAACCGGCTATCAAGTTGAGTCACAAACAATATGCAATGCAATGCATTAGCCTAGGTAACAAATGTAGAATCATTACTGCAGTAATGTCTTACAGAGTATGAGAGTAATGCTGCAGTAATGAGTTACTACAGTTTGTAGAGTCCAAATAACAGTTTTAACATAGTCCAAATAACAAAGTCCAAATAACAGTTTTAACATAGTCCAAATAACATACATAATGAGTTACCTCAGAGTAATGTTTAACCTCGAAAGTCTAAACATAAAATAAAAATACAATAATGTTTAATACAACTACAAAGTCCAAATAACATAGTCTATGAGTTATTGCAGAGTGCCAGGTTCAAAGAAATTATAAGTTGTGAGTCTGTGACTTAACTCC